>CM036999.1:311946744-314346744 GCA_020854095.1 Dasyurus viverrinus | reverse complement strand
TATGGGGAGCCATTCAGAGAAAAAGTTTGTTTTCCAAGAAGCTAAAATATGAAATGAGAAAGAAAGTTTCACAATTTTGTCTTTTCATTACACTATAAGTGTCTCTAACTGGCTCCCCCTGCCCCAACTGAAAAGGAAATACAAGAGTTTTGTCATCTGCCCATCATAGTATGTAGACTTAATAAAATGAGACATAAAATCAGAAACAAATTTCAAAGATATTCAAGGATGTCAATTCCTTTCTGAGAGAAAAGATAGCCATTTTAATTCCTTCTTTGTTTTTTTTGAAACATGTCTAGAATAGATCTGAGAAATGTCCTATGTTCCTTTGATGTTGCTTCCTCTCTTCTGTCATCCTTTTTTATGGATGTTTTCCCTATGTGAGGCCGTTGGATTATAGGTAGGGTCCTTTCTTCTGGCTGGAGCTTCTTGCCAGGTATAAAACCAAGCCATTTCCCCTTCACAGGCTTAGGAAGCTCCAGCTTCTTGGGGGAAGATACTGGAGAATTCAATGGATGGGTTAAAGGCCCCTGAAAATCATAATAGGAATATGGGAGGGTAAAAATAGAGCACTTGGCTGCATGCTTTACTTGGAGGATAAATTTCACATTTATCTGCCCCTCAGAATTGGACAGAGGCATTGGTATGACTAGCAATTGTGCCTCACAGGGATATTTCATCCCCCAAACATGGGGGCAGCCATTAGGGATCCAGGAAACACAAATTAGGCACACTGGATAATCCAGTGGGATGCAGTGGTCACTACAATGAGGGGTGGATACCTTCTTTATCTTCTGCAAGATAATCTGTCTACAGATGTCATTTTTTATTTCATCCTGAGGGATGGAATTAATGATTTCATCAATAATTTTTTCAGAGACATCACCCCCTTCAACAGTGTATGGCTTGATGTAATTTAAATACCATAAAGTTTGTCTTTTTTTCTTGGAAAAGGTCTGGTGTTGAAGCCTAAGCTGAACTTCATCTGGGTTCTCAGAGCTCAGTTCTGCCTCATAGTGGCAGTCATAAGCTGTCAGAGCCTCATTTGGGTATTTTGGGCCTGATAGGATTTGGGGCCTGTGCACCGGAGTTGGTGGAGTTATTTTCTCTTCATCTAGACTTGGAACCATACTCTCTGCGTCAGAGACATCTAATTTAGCCTCATTCTGGTTTTCAATACTTAATGGAAAAACAAACGGGGGGTTGGAACTAGATGGTGGTGTGACCTGCTCTGGATCCACTAACATTTTTGCTGAGTGATATAGATTTGATGGAGTCATGATCTCCGTATCAGCCTCTGATTGATGGTTGGGGATGGATTGCAAGTTATCCTGAGAATTGAGACCAGAGAGAGTTACTTTGTGGAGTTCTAGTATTAGTGAAGGTGTTGCCCCCTGATCTTGGCTGGGGACATAACTGTCCTGGTAGTCTTTTGGTGATATTGCCCCCTGTGAGTCTTGTTTCAGCTGAACCTTTGAGACCTCATCATTGGCATCTGGAACAGTGTCCTCTTGGTGGCCAGTTGTGAGGGGAGGAATGATCTGGAAGTCTGGGCTGAGTGGATGTATGGCCCTGTGGTCAGGGTCTGGGCCAAGAATAGATGTTAGTTCATTATCCCAGATTTCTATAGTAATGACACTGTTACCTGCTCCAGTTGGAACTGCTTGCCAGAAGTCCTCTTGTGTCTGGATTGAGACTTGGAGATTGCTGTTCAGTGCATTTTCAGTTTGTTGGTCATTGTGCAATAGCCTTGGAATCGGAAGAATAACTTCTGGCTCAATTAGATCTTTATTCGGGAAATCAAAGTCTGGTAGAAACACTGCTTTGTGTGATAAGTCTTCAGTAGTCATGACCTGGTGGTTACATTCTTGTTCTTTTTGAAACATGAACACAATTTGTTCCGTTTGAAGTATCCCATGAACATTAGCATCTGGTGTACCTTCAGCTTGGTGATAAAGGCCATGTGGTATTAGGACCCTTGGACTGGCTGGAAATGTCTGGTATTCAGGATCAAAGGGCATCATCAGGTAGTTGGGATCTATTATTCCTTGTGGAGATGCTTCCCACTCTATCTGACCCATGGAAGCTGGCCCCTGGTCTATTTCTGGTGACATTTTCTGCTGTTCTGATTTTGCCTGGGTCAGCACATCTAGACCTGGTACAGCCATATCTTTGAAGTCATGAGTGGTTGAACATGTAATCTGGAGGTTAGGACAAGATGGATTTACATACTTTTGTTCTATGTCCAGTGGGAATACCTCCCAATGAATCTGGTCTGTTTTATTTTGGGGTTTTATATCTATTGAAAATTTGTCCTTATGATCCTGGTCTGTGAGAACTATAGACTGGTGGTCTCCTCCTGAAGGTTTTGTTTCCCTCTGGTCTAGTTTATCTTGAGGCGTGAACTGTTTGTGACAATTTTGTACATTTTCAGTCTGGTGGTCCTCAGGACTAGGTGAGTATGTGGCTCTGCAGTCAGAGTTTGGTTGCTTTAATCTCTGGGCTGAATTGGAGTCTACTTGAGATGTGTCTTGGTTGTCATCTTCTGTTGGTGGTGTGGTCTGGGGGTTATTTGGGGCTGATGCAGTAGGCTCACTCATGTGTTCATTTCTGCATAGATCTATGGCCTTGAGTTCATAGCTGAGTGGTAGTGTGGCTCTGTAGTCTGGCTTTGATTGTGATACTGAGTCGTCCAGGTTAACTGGAGTTATGCCCACATGATTGGGACTCTGAGGAGCTGGTGCCCCTGGGTTACTGTCTTTTAGAACTTCATCCCAGGAGTCCTGACTTCCTATCACTTCTGAGTCCTGGTGATGTACTAAGGATTGTGCTCTCTGGATATCCAAGCCTGGACCGTACTGCAGAGGTGTAACTTGTACATCAGAGCCTGCCAAGGTACTCTTCTGGTGGGATGGGAATAACAGAGCTGTATCCTCAAGCTGAGAGTCCTGGGCTTTCTTGCTGTAGAGGCTTGAACAGATTGGAATTATGATCGGTGCAGCTTGGTGTTCAGAGAACAGGGATAACCCAGATGGGTCCTTGGTCTTGTAATCAGGGCCCAGTGGAGCCTCCTTGAAAAGGGAAGGAGATGTTTTAGCATGGAGATCTTCCAGGCATGAGGAAGGAACTTCTAATGGCTTGAAATCTTTTGATGGTGTAGGTGTTGTATTGGTCTGGTGTTTTGGAGCTGGTGATGGCAAAGCTGTGGCTATAGTCCAGTGTTGTGGGCAGGGTGGACATGCTGTTGTGGCCCTTGTTTTCCCATTCAGATCTGATAAAAGCCTAGATGGATCTTTGGAACGGTTGTCAATGCATCGTAACAGTGATACTGTTTCCCTTACATCATGACTAGGTTGAAAAACCTTGAAAGTTTTGGCCTGGACCCAGTAATCCAAGTCAGATGTCTTAAATGAGATGGTTTTGGACCAACGGTCAGGACAAAATGGTGAGGGTCCACCTGTGGGATGCTTCTTAGTGGTTAGAACTCTGTCTTGGAGTCTGGGTCTTGGAAAAACTTCAAGCGAGTGAGTTGATTTCACTGGTTTGTGAGCAGCCGTGGCTTGGTGCTTAGAAAATGTTTTATTTCTTTTTACTGCCTTGGTCCTATTGCCCGTGAAAGAAAGCTCAGCTTGATGGTATTTTGAAGATGGGAATTGCTGGCTGAGATGATCCTCGTGTAGATGGTCAAAGTCAGCAAAAATCTTGGGAAGGTGGTTAGGGCTTGTAGCAGCTTCCATTTTATGGTTAGAGTCTAGTGGGGTCTCGTGTTGGTATTTGGAGTTAAGCAGAGGAGATATGAGATGATGTTTGGTAGATATCAGAGGGACAGTAGTTACTTTGGATTTGCAGTCGGGCTTAGGTTGATTGGCTGTGTGGTGTTTGCGAGGTAAGGATGTTTTATTCCCATCCTGGTGATTAAGATAAAGGAAGGGATCAGCCCTGGTATCCACACAGGACATTGGTGAAGCTGTGCTTGGCTTTTTGGGACAGTGAGAAGGGACAGATTTGCTCTTGTGACATGGATGGAATAATGGTTGGGAATTTCTGGCCTCATGTTTGAGGTAGGGCATCTGCTCAGCTTTGGAATGGTATTCTTGTTCCCACAATGGTGAAATCCAGTGTGGGGGACAGGGTACTGGCACAGGTGTTTCCTCTTTAAAGAAGGCTTTCCGAGGGAAATGGACCAAATCTGCAGCTAAAAGAGAGGTTATGTGAATGATAGCGAAGAGATATGACAATACAGTTAGTACAGGAAAGGCAGTTATGGATAAGGGAGCCAGAATATAATCCTAGTAAATAAATACCTTTATAATTTATGAAGTACTTTTCACATTTACTTCATTTGATCCACATTTGGCAAATGACATGTCAAAGTTGTAATAACAATTGCATTTCCCATATTTATTAAAAAAGACTTGCTTTTCTGAGAGCAAGGAGTACAAGTGCTATCATTCCCATTTTATAAAAAGAGAGTTACTGAGGTTCAGAGAGGTTCAAGGTCTTGCTGAAAAGCTAGCAAATAGCAGATAGAGAGCCAGAAGTGAAATTTAGGAAACTGAGATTAAGACATTTCTAAAGCTACATATTGAACAAGAATTGGTTCTGAGAGACAGAATATTAGGTGCACAAAAATGAGCACCACAAAGAGAGATGGTTCAAAGGGAGAAAAGTGATAGTTCCTATCTGAGGTTATCAAAAGCCAAAATTCTTACCATTAGGAAATAATCCATGCCGTTTTCTCCTCATCTGGGGTCTATAGGATTTCCTTGAAAAAAGAATTTTTTGTGTTCATTTGATTTAATCATGTCCAACTATTCATGACCCCACTTAGCATTTTATTGGCAAAGACACTAGAGTGGTTTGCTGTGTCCTTTTGCAGTTCATTTTATAGAGGAGGAAACTAAAGCAAAAACAGGGTTTAAGTGACTTGCCCAGGGTCACACAGCTAGGAAGTATGTGGGGCTGGATTTAAACTTGGAAAGATGATGAACCTTCCTGACTTCATGCCTGGCACACTATGGACTGTGCTGCCAACTAAAGGCCTTTCTCTGGCAAGCTAGTTGTCATAATGGTCCTATAGCAGAGATTCAAAATGTCAGCTGGGGCCTCCCGCTTTTTTTCACTTTGATTCCCATCATTCTATATCTTTTTGAGTATCACTTTTAGGAAAGAAATGGAGAAATGGATTTTCATAAATATGCAAAAAATTGACTTGCCCTTCTTTAGGCATTTTAGTAGGATTTGAGACCTTCAACTAAAAGCTATATGAAACATCTACATAGTTCAGTGAATCTGGAGTTGGGAGGACCTGAGTTTAAATACTGCCTTATATACTTACTAATTCTATAATCTGGCAAGTCACTTGATTATCTGTGCCTCAGTTTCCTCATCTGTAAAATAGGGATAATAATGGCATCTACCTTCATGGGGTTCTTGTAAGGATCAAACAAGATAATAACACACACAAGAGTGGAAATGATGGGGGGATCTGGAAGCTGTCTTCTGACTTTGGGGGAGACTCTTGAGAAATCTTGCCCCTGAGAGAGATCTGCCCCAGGGAATCAAGATAAAGTGGTTTCATTATGTTTTCTGGGTGGGATTAGTTGAATCCAGGACCAGTGCTACTTAGCCTGAGCTAAAGATAGAGATTTCTGTCCAACTCTATTAAGTTAGAGATTAGTCTAGGACTACTCATTCAATTGGAAAATTTCTATTCAATTTGAAGATCTCTGCCTGATTTCAATTCAAACTGCCCCCAGCCCCTAGCCAAAGTTTCAAATTCCTCATAAAAAAGGGCAACTTGGGGCACTTCCTTGCAGAGGGCCAAAAGCAGGAATCATACCAGGCCAAGGGATCTCTCCTTGGCACAGCTACCTACAAGGACCCCCTGACTACTGTGAAGAGACTCCCTCTTCTCAGTGTTTACACCCCTCTTTACATTTCTGCCAAGATTTTTTTGCTGGAAGATTTCTCTGCTAGAAACTTTCTCTGTCGGGACCTTACCACTAAGGAAGTTAGTCTTCATAGCAAAGGCTGACTTTATTGCCAACAATAAACTTCTTTTTGCCAGTCTAACTTTTTGGGTTCATAAATTCTTTTACGAAGGACCTGTGCCGTTTAAAGGAGGTTCCCACAACTCTCTGCCCTGAACCTCATTTGGTTCCCTGACCAACTGGGAATCAAGGGGATCTGACCCTCATCATTAATATTATTAAAATTATGCATCATCTGAAAAAATATATCCATCATCTGGGATTTTCTAATATCACCCTATCCTTTCTTTCATGGAAGGTATTTTTCCCCAGTCTCCTTGAAAAACAAGTTCCCTAAGATAGTCTTTGATTTTTGCCAAATAAATAAATAAATACATGAATGAATTCATAATTTGTTGATTTTGTCATTTGTGATTTTTGCAATAGATTTTATAAAATAATGCTACAAGTTCTCAGATTCAATCTCCAAGCACACATGCATGTGTATATTGTATGTATACATATATGCATTCATATACACACATACACATATACACATACACAAATATATATATATATATATATATATATATATATATATATATATATATATATATATATACATACACATATAAAGCAGAGAGTGCTAGGTGGTACCATAGTGCACAGAGCCCTGAGCTTGGAATCCGGAAGACTCATCTATCTTCCCGAGTTCGAATCTGGCCTTAGACACTTACTAACTGTATGATCCTGGACAAGTTACTTAACCCTGTCTGCCTCAGTTCTTTATCTGTAAAAATGAGTTTGAAAAGGAATGTTAGACCATTACAGTAATTTCTGCCAAGAAAATCCCAAATGGGGTCATGAAGAGTCAGACAAAACTGAAATGGTTGAACAAGAACTGAATATCTAAAGCATACATGCATATATTCTTTAGTCCCTAGTAATAAAACTTATTTTGAAATCATGTAGACTTTTTTTTCTGTGCCTGTCATGCATTTTTTTAAATTAATTATAACTTTTTATTGACAGAACCCATGCCAGGGTAATTTTTTACAACATTATCCCTTGCATTCACTTCTGTTCTGACTTTTCCCTTCCCTCCCTCCACTCCTTCCCCCAGATGGCAAGCAGTCCTATACATGTTAAATATGTATCTAATCCTAGATACAATATATGTGTGCAGAACCAAACAATTTTCTTGTTGCACAGGAAGAATTGGAGTCAAAAGGCAAAAATAACCCGGGAAGAAAAACAAAAATGCAAACAGTTTACATTCATTTCCCAGTGTTCTTTTTTGGGGTGTAGCTACTTCAAATTGATCAATTGAAATCATGTAGACTTTCATGATACTACATTAGGAAATTAGAAACAGACTGTATTAGTAAACTGAGAAGTATTACCTAGATCATCCTTAGACTTCTTCTCATCTTGCTTTTTTCTCCTTTTCTTTTCTTTCACAAAGATTCATCTTGATGACATACTGCATTGCCTTGTTGAAGAATCTGATAAAAATGCAATCTAAGAATTTTCCTTGTATTTTTAGCAAATAGCAATAGTAGACAAATTTCCACCTCTCATTATAACACAAGTTCCAAGAAGGGGTTTTTAAAATTTTTAAATCAAATGAGAGTGGAGCTTGGGCCTGCCAGCGGGTTTTCCCACAATATCTCTCACCAGGAAGAATTGTAAGATGACTAGGAACTTAAAAGTATTTCATATGTCCCAAAGTCAAGACACTGGAATGTATAGGGCTGAAATTCTGAAAAGGTGTATTTGAATCTGAGACTGCAAGGTAATTAAGGCTAATTACCTATTCGATGTGAGATAATGATTCTATATACATATTTAGATGTGATGGCTCTCCTCACCATTGGTGCTTGCTGAATGTGTGGTGGTGAGATAATCATAGGCAAGGATTGGAGGGCTGAGGGAGAGGGTTGGGGTTGCTCTGCCGAAAGATAAGATGAGAGAGAATTCAAGCACTGGACTCCAGAGTTTAGGATTCATCTTTGGCAAGCGGCGTGGCAGCTTGCCTGCCGCCTTCACTTCTCCACCTAAAGACCAAGGACTTTGACTGATCCTGAGGCGCTCCAGAGAGCTAGTCTGGACATTATACTGGAACAATACCAATTCTAAATGGCTTTTGTTCAAAGTTTTCCTAATCATTTGAAATGAAATGAATGTATCTCCAATGGAAACAAAATAAATGATAAAGTAAATTAGTTTCCATAGCTTCTTCTAAAAGGATTTTGCCCTGGGAGGTAGAAAAACCAATGGGCTCTCTCACACACATCGAACAAAACTGAATCCTGTGAATTTCCCCCTACATCACAGAACAAGCTGGGAAATTGTTCTTTAAAGAGAGTGTTAAGAGAGGACCTTTTCTCTTAAGGATTCTCCTGATAAAACATCAACAACCTGGGCTTTAACTACATTAAAAATGGAATTCCTTGAATCTTATGAAGGGACCTCTTAGAAACCAACTACTTTTTATTCTAAAAGTTAGAAAAATGAGATATAAAGATATGAAGTGATGTATTTAAGATTGTGCAGAAATAGTGGGAGCAGCTAAAGTCAAGGGTCTTGATTAATTCTCAAAAGCTGTTAAAATTTTTTAGTGAGAACATTTACATCTCAGAAATTGGCAAACACTATAGATCAGGACTTAATTATTTTGTTGATTAACTTAAGAAAATGCTGGAGAAAAGAATAAAGCATGCTTTTTTTTCTTGGATTAGTTTTAAACATTCACCTTTGACTGATGTCCTCTGACTTCAAAGTCAATGCCTACTTGTTCTGTGTATGTCAGAGAACACCTGTTTGTCTCCTGATATCTTTTCAAAACAGCACCCAGTATTCCTTTTGACAATCCTAAAACATAAATCCCTATCCCTCATGAGGTAATTTCTGCTGGATAGGGAGGATTGACAATGCCTCTTCTTTCATTATTGTTATCTTCTATATAACATTGTGCTTCAAAAGTAGGCACAAATTTAAGTATATTTCATATAGAGGAAATAATTTAATTGCAAGTTTTCTTTTTCTATGAGAAATAAACATTTTCATCTTTAATTCTGGTACCCTGAGGGAGTGAGTGACACAAAGGAAAATTTTTCTCTGGACTTTTCAAGATAATACATTTGTTTTTGCATTCGAAATCTACTAAATAAGGCCATTGGAGCTGATTATAAAAGTTCCTAATTAGAAATAATGAGGCCTGGATGGCTTGGTGGCCATTAGCAGAGAAAGTCTGAGGCAAGGGGGGGAGGAGCATTGATAGGATCATCTCAGTCTTAATGGTTCTTTTATTCTTAAGTAGGCCTTTGCTCAAGGGAACTTTGCATTATAGTTAATATCCCTACCTTTCTGTATCCAGTCAGAAAGCCAAGTTATGAAGTCAAACTACTAAGATTATATTTCCTCTAGAAAAGATCTGTTACTACTGTAGATTCTCCCTAAATTCCTTTTTAGGACTAGCTTTAGAAGTAAAAAATTATAAGACTTTGTTTTCACAGTTGAAAAGTTCCAGGGTCTCACAGCCTTTCTTCCATTGGCATGATAGAAAAGAATGATATAAATTTAAGGGTCAATACATTTTGGTTGAACTGCATTAAAGAATGCTTTAAATCAACAGAAGTAATTGCAAGTGCTGGTTCAGTGCAAATGACCTGAGTTTATACCTTTGGTAAACTAACATATTAATTGAGTATGCTTAACATGGTCTTTTGTATATTAATTTTTCCTCCCTTAAGGAGAAGACAGCCACTATTTTTGAACATATCATGATGTAGCAAGGGGAGGGGGAAACATAGAAACACATCAAGGAATGCATGTAATGACAGTATTATGAAATATTAGATTTTGGAAGGATCTCCTGCAATGGAAATTCTGAAGAGGGGCTGAGGAGGCAAGTTGAGATTATGGAATATAATTGCTGATTCTGGTTTTTGTAAACTGTATTTGAGTTCTATCAAAGGAGTATGGCACCTGCTTCTTGCAAAAAACATATAAAGCCTTCCTCCACTCACTGCAATTTGAGTTTGGAGTTTTCATTTTTAATAGTTGTTGCATTGTTCAGGGGATCTCGAACACTGAAAGAAGTAAGTAGTTCAGAGATTGGGGAAAGCACTCCCACTCCTTTTTGAGCAACCCTGGATACCAATCAGAAGTTTTCTCTCAGTTATAATGGAACCTGAGAGCCTAAAAGAGGAACTAGTTAACTAATACCGAGTAGAATTAGAATGGAGCTCTGAACCATGCAAGCTAATGCACTGGACAAGGTACAAAAAGGGTCAAAATTCAGGTTGGGGCCCAACATAATATTTTGTTAATTTGGATCCTAAACTAGAAGAGGATATCTAGTTAGGATGGGGAAAAAGAAACAGATTTCTGAAGGGGTAAGGGAAGCCCCCTAATATTTTTCTAGTAATCCTGATATAGACTATGGTAGAAAATTGGGGAGACAATGGGTCAACCTAGGAAAAAGATAAGAGAAAAATGATAGAGTATTGTTGTTATGAATGGCCAGAGAATTTTATAAGACCTTCAGGATTCTAGCCAAAGTTTGGGGCTGATGACGATTGTCTCTTTTAAGCTTTAGTATTTTTGTGAATGGAAAGAACTTTTTAGTTGGGAAGAGTTAGAAAATGCCTCCTGCTAAGGAGGGAGATTAATGGCTACCCAGATTTTTCTGGTATACCCTGAGGAAAAAAACAAAAGGAGGATCGGAATTGTTGAAAGCTTTTGCTCCCACCATCCATGCATCTTCTCCCTCAGCAGCACAGATAGACTTAGTAGTGGAGGAAGGAGATGATGAGGTGGGGAATGGGAGAAGCAACATCAGGATGAGCCCATAGTAGACTGAGGAAGGAACTCACTGCAAAAAGGAGTTTTTCTCCTACTAGAGATATGGGAGTAGGAAGAGTAGGAGATAGGGAGATAGGGTGGAATGGTCAGATCACCTGTTGTTATTGTGGACACTTCATGAGGCAGTGTCTGGAATTAAAGAGGGAGGTCTTGTAAGGTTTTGTTTCTATAGTTGAAAATGGACATTTTAGAAGAAGGAGGAAAAGGTAGTGCCCCTCTTACCTTTTGAGAAAAATGAGAACTAGGGGCACCTGGGGTTCCTTTTTTTAGATCTCACTGGGAACCCCTAGTAAATTTGAAGGATAGGAGCAAAAAGAAGATTTCGTTGATGATACTGGAGTGGAGAGATCCTTGCTCTGTAAATTAGTGCAGTTTCAGGAATTTTTAATGGATGGCAATAAAAGAACAAGATTTCCACGTACCCATTATAGAAGTCACTCCTTATGTGTGAAATAAAACATAGATGTCCAAATTTTATATATCCCAGAAGTGGAGAATACTTTGTTAGACAGAGATTTGATTATATAATTGGGATTGAAATTAAAGATATTGAATCAACATGTAGTGGTTAAAATACACTCTCTTCTAGTAGAACATGAATGGCAAAAATAGGGGAAGTTTAAAAATGCCCCCACTTAAAATCAATCTGAAAAATCCAGGGGAATGGTGTATGTGTGAGACAAGTGCAATTAGTAATAAAGGGATTCTTATTACAATGAATTCCCAGTCCCTATATTTTTGCCTGCCTGCATTTTTTATTTCCTTCACAGGCTAATTGTACAATATTTCAGAGTCCGATGCTTTTTGTACAGCAAAATAACGGTTTGGACATGTATACTTATCTTGTATTTAATTTATACTTTAATATGTTTAACATGTATTGGTCATCTTGCCATCTAGGGGAGGGGGTGGAGGAAGGAGGGGAAAAATTGGAACAAAAGGTTTGGCAATTGTCAATGCTGTAAAATTACCCATGCATATAACTTGTAAATAAAAAGTGATTAAATTTTTTTTAAAGTAATAAAGGGATTCTTGAGGGAAAGACTATTAGAATCTTGTATGTCTATTTTTAATATCTCTACTCTGCCCCTTAAGAAATCAGATGGGATTTGTAGATTATTGATACTTGGGGGCAGTAAACAGGATAGATACATGTTAGAGAGCATCAGAAGAGAATAACCCCTGAGGTAGTGGGGAACTGTTTAATTGAAGAAAAAAATGTTTAAAGGAAGTGGTTTATAGAGAGAGGAGTGAAGAAGAAAGGACATTTGTCCTCATCCACATTCTATAATAGAGACAGTTTCAATATTTTCTAAAGAGGAAGGGAAAAGGTTGGAAGAGATTGGAGCAATAAAACCCACTAAAGGATATTGGCAATTACCTGGTGGGAGGAGAATTTTAAATAAGACCATAGCTAGGGAAATTTTAATTGTATTGTATTAAGGAAGCCATTGAGATGTTTAAGTAAAGTGTGATTTTTTTTTTAAAGAAAATTTGGCTGTATAAGAATAATTGCAAAATAAATATCTTAAAGGTATGTGATATGTCTAAAGATAAATAAGATGATACTGAGGAGACATGCCTCTGGAGGGAGGAAGCTTAGCTCCAGAGTATTCAAGTAGATTTTACTGAAATGACACCGTCATCTAGTTCTCTCTAGATCTTCCCAATACAAAATCTCTTTGTTTTCCAGCTTTCTCCCATAATAGAGTCTGATTCATCTGCTCTTCTAATCCAGTTTTCCAAGGAAGCAGAAGAGAGTCAGTTTCAAGGAAATCCAACCTCAGGCCTGCTTCTGGGCCGACTTAAAGACTATTTTCACTATTGAGCATAGACTCTCAATGATATTTCATTTCTCCAGCTTTTAGACTCAAGAAAATATCTATCACATTTGTCTCTAAAGACAATCCCCAATCCCAACCTCTATAGATGCCACAAAACTTCTCATCACTAAAAAATTCAAAAACAGAAAATAAGAAATAAATCACATACTCCGAAGATCAGCCGTCTCAGCCAGTTCAATTTTAGCTAGTGGAGCTTGGTGGTTAAAATTTCCCCAAAAGGAAAAGGCTATGAGGGACTAAGTCCCCAGTAAAAAAAAAAAAGATAGTTTAGAATAAAATTCACTAAGTTTAGAAAACAATTCTCATTCCTGCCAACTCAGACACCAGTGTCTAGACTGAGCCTTCAGGTCCCTTTATTCCAAGTTTGAGTTGTCCTTGACATCATAAAATACTATTTGTCCTTTGTCCACCAGCAGAGTTGCCCCACCCATTTCTGCACATCAGCTCCATCTACTAACTCCCCTTTTAACTTTGACCCTCTAAAAATCATTAGCTTGTCTCTTTCTAAAACTTACTTATAGAAGGTAATGGAGAAAGTTTCCTGAAAAAAGAAAAGCATATCTTGTTTTTCTTTATGGCATACTAAATTCAGTAGTCTTTATCGATCTCTGTTTTTTAATCCAAGGACCCGAAGCAAAGTAATATCCTATTAATTCTCATAGTAGCAGTCAATTTAAGTAGTTCAGTATAAATTTTCTTAATTATCCATGGCCTACAGAATTCTAGCAGAATTGTGTTATCTTTCCAGTTCTTGTCACTATCACTTCAAAATCTATTTTTCTTCATTATCAGTCTTTCATTCATGCTCTGTTGGGCTCACTTCATCCTTCTTTTGTTAATCGTTCTTATTTCTAAACAATAGTGTTTTTGGTTGGGAAATAAAGTTCAAAGTAACTATTCTCTAAAGTTGCCTTACTTCTGAATCCTGGCACAATGGTAGGATAATGGAGCCTGGACCCATGGCACATGTTCAGATGTGACAAACCCCAAATGATTCATCCAGCATGCTTTTTGAAGCAAAAAAAAAAAAAATTACTCTTGTGTACATGCATGTCCCAATGTCAGTCTATTAGTTGAACCCCACACCACAGATTAAATATTGGCTGCTCTGCAAGATAAAAAACCTTTACTTTATCCTAGTGAGATTCAATGAGCAAAAGGAGTCTACATACTGATTCTTTTTCATATACCTTCATTATTCTGAGAATTATAAATCAGATTTTATCACCTGCATTTTAAATTTTATTTGAATTGATATCTTTTATTTTTATATTACCTTCATTTTTCAAACATATTTCCTCCCAGAAAGTTATTCCATATAATAAAAAGGGTTTTTTTAAGTTTTTAAAAAATTTCAGGAGAGTTAATCAACATATCAATAAAATATGACATCATCTACAGTGTTGCAAACCCATAGTCTTCCATTTCTGAAATGAAGGGAGGAAGAGGCATTCTTTTATCGCTTCTCCTGAAAAGTGACAGTAATAGTTGGTCAGTGAACTAACATTTTTTAATAGACACTTATATGGTTCTACCAAAAGAATGTGATTCCTATCCTAGAGGTCCTTAGACTTTGATTAGATAGCAAAGGTAAAACTTTAAAAAGTTTACAAAGTACTGAGTATAGAAACACAAAATAAGCTTATTAAGCTGAGGGAGAGAATATAGAAATGCTATCAAAGTCAGATGGAGGACATCAGAAAAGACCACAAAAAAAGTATATAAAAGTCCTGATAAGAGGATTGGAATTATTTTTCAGACATATAGAGATGTTCCCCTAAGGCAATAATGGAATTGGGATTATTTACAGTATGCTATAATTTATAATTTTATGCTAGGCAACTCATTGGTAAAATTTTTTACATATGATAATATTGAACATGTGGAAATGCTTTTTGATTTTCATTTTTAATGTAAGTTTTCTTTTTATCTGAAATAAATGAACCTGAATATTTTAAAGGGCAAAGACTAGAAAAGAGGGTTACATATGAAACAGTGAAATTCTGTTATTTTAAAAAATATATTACATTTACTATAGCAGTAACAAAACTCTCCCACTTGTGCCCCCTTCTGAATTTCTTTCTACTCTTTTCTATGTATTTTTAATATTATTTTTATTTCTAAATCTAAAAATTCTAAAATCTCTCTCTCCTGCCATTCCTCTTCCTCACTCATTGAGAATATATAAAAAAGAAAAATATATGATGTCCATTATATATTTGAAATAACATGGAATCAATTAGTCATGTTTTCTATGCATTTTTAATATTTTGACATTTTTTGTATCATTATGAATATACATTTTATCTCTTCCTTGAAAGTCTTCATTTGTAACAAAGAAATGTAATTAACCAAAAGAAGACAGACATTGGCTATATCTGAAAATGTCTTATTCTATACCTCTAATTAATTTTTTATTTGGCTTCTCTAAGCAAAATTTCACGTCTGTCATTGTATTATGTTTACACATTAACTCTATAAGGTAGAGCTTGCATAATTTTGCCCCTATAACAGAAACTGAGAGACAATGTCAACAATAAAGAGGAACTAGATAAATAAAGGAGTCATGAACCAGAGAATGATGGTCTAGAGTATGCAACAAGAGAGGGTAAAAAGGGGTACAGAAAGTGAAATTTAAAAAATTTTAAAAATTAAAAAATTTAAAACCAGCTAATAGTAAGAAAGAAAAGAAATAAGCAAAATTCCAGAAGGGAACAGGTAATAAACAAGAAGGTGTTTGGGGGCAAAGGAAAGAGAGTGGTGGGAATACAGCCATTTAAAAAAAATTAAGTTGAAGTGATTGAGGAGATATCATAATAGTATGTTTACAGAGGAAGAGGGAAAAATAATAATTTGGAAAAAAAAACTATATTAGAGATAAATGGAGGAAAATATAAACCTAACTCTGTTAACTTTAAATATGAAGAACTGAACAAACCAGTAAAATGAAAAGATGAACATCAGATGTGTTTCTTGTTACTTACAAAATACATATTTATTATGCATCAAGTGAATATAGAAAATCAGGAGTTCCAGTCATTCTATCTGGAATCTTCCTGATTCCAAACCAAATGCTACATCCACTGTGTCACCCAGCACTTCAAAGTACAAATCATGTTACTTTCAATTAGTCTTAACTGAAGTATCAGGCTGACGAATAAAATGCATGCTGAGGACAGTGATCCCTTCAGAATAAGTGGGGTCCAGATTGGTATATTTCTTTTTATTTTTTTTAACTTAAAAAGAAAACAAGAAAAAAAAAGATAAAAAGACAGAAAAAGAAAAAAAAAATCTAAAAATATTGCCATGTGCCCAGCAAAACTTTAGGAAGGATTCAAAATATGTAACAAAAAATTTCCATTTCAAGAAAACACATAATAATAGAACACCTTTTTCTTTGCTTCTTTATAAGTTTTTTGTGCGCTTTTTATCTCTAAACAGGCTATAATTAAGCATAATTATATTTATGTTTACATATATAGATTAAAATATAGATGGATAGGTTGTATGTGTGTATATATACATACAGAGATATATTTATACACATTATCTCTTACTTCATATCCCTGCTAACTCTTCTATGACCTGCTTACTTGTCTTATTACTTAACATCCTGGCTCCTTTCAAGGATTCCTCCTGTATCCTCTCCCACCACCTTCCCTCTTTATCCCTTTCCTATTAACCCTCACACTTTATTTCACTCCTGTTAATCTACACACTCTTCTATATCCCACCTTATCCTAAGTTCCTCCTTTCATTTCTTTATAGATTGTGGAGAGTGTTATACTTTTCTCTCTTTTTCTCCCTCGTTTCCTTTTCTCCCTCTTTCCTTCCCTTCTTTTTTTCTATATGTATGTATATACATAACGTATTATGTATCTATATATTATTCCTTCTTTAACTCATTCCTGATTTGAGTAGGATTTCAGAATCAACAGCCCTCCTCCTCTAATTCCTCTGTGTTGGTTCTTGTTCATATAATGTAAATACTATTTTTACCTTTTTCTGCATGGTTTTTCTTTTAAAAATCACATCATATTCAGCTCTACCTTAATCTTTTTTTTTGGAAGTATCTAATTACTAATAACAATCTTAGACATAAGGTTTACATTTCCACATATAAAACAAAGTTTGTCTTTGTTGAGTCCCTTGAAATTGGATGTTGGCTTTTATATGTCAATTTTTTTTTATATAGAGTTCAGATTTACAGTAAAATCCTGAAAATCTGATAGCTCATTAAATGTCCATTTTCCCGTGTCTCCATTTTGCTGGATATAATATTTTTCGCCACAAAGATAGTTCTTTTGATATACAGTATTCCAAGATTTGTGATTTTATTGTAGCCATTGATAGGTCTTGTGTGATTCTAATTTTTTTTTTTTAATAAGAGTTTGTTAGGATAATCACTTCTAGGCTTGGGGTGGGGAGTGTGGTACCTCTGGCTTCTGATCTTCCTTCAGTTCTTCCCTCTGGCCTGGAACCCCAAGCCAAGATCTCCATCTTTCCTTAAGTGCCCACAGCCAACAGCTTTCCTGGCCATACTGCTTCTGCTCTCAGCAGGTGTGCTGCTTCCTTCTTGCCTGCTCCCACTCCCTGCACTCAACTGCACAACTAGGCCTGGCATTCCTTATCAGCAGAGATTGCTTCAGTATTCCCAGACTCGGTCTCAAGAGTGGTTTGCTTTTAGGGAGAAAACCTGAGCTAGGAGGATGTTTTATGTTTAAGGAGCCACTTATCTGTATAGATTCCATTGTATTTCCTATATGGTAAGAAATACAATGTATTTCCTATAAAATGCTTTGGTGGGCAATGCTTCCAACAAAGTCCTACTCTGGTGTTACATCATAGTGTAGAGATGATCAAGGATTTTTGAAAATTGTGCCAGATCTGACAAGCTCTATCAAGCTGAAAAGATCTCAGGTGTTGATTCAGAATAGTTCTGTCACTTTAGGACTAGCTCATCTCTGATTGAGCTAGTAACAAAACAATGGATTTCCCCCCACCAAACACACCTAATTAGAAGGTAAGATGGTAATATAATCATTGGTTCAGCAAATGAACCAACGAAATTATAGATTGTAGTACTGGCATATAAGGAATAATGGAACTTCCTTTTAGGGGATAGGTCAGGAAGTAGGTCAGAGTGAAGATTTTATGGATAATATGAGCTGCAATGACAGTTAGGTAGCATAATAGATAGGGTGCTGGACCTACAAGTCAGGAAGGCCTGAGTTTGAATCTATAGGCAAGTCACTTAAATTCTCAGGGCTCTGGGAAACTCAAAAGATTATTATTTATAGAGGTGGTGACCATCAGCTAAGTCAGCCTCAGTTTACTCATCTGTAAGATGGGAATAGTACTAGTATATATATATCCTGAGGATTCAATGAAATAAGCTATGTAAAGTACTTTGCAACTCTTAAAATACTATACAAATGCTAGTTATTAGACATTCACTAAATTCCTATTAAATAGTACAGGGCAGGCAAATAATGAAGTCATGGAGAGATTCATTTTAAGTACAGTCTGACTGGAGGACAGATCAGAATTTAACATTTTTTTTCATCATAAACCCCAAAAATCAAGTTTATGGATTCCAGGTAAAGAACTCTTGGGCTCTCAGACAATGGTATATAAGGGAAGGGAGAACTTTTTTAAGAGTCCCTAATTGGCTTGAACTGGAAAAAAATGGCTCAGTATCTCTCACTACAGAAAATTACATGTGCAAGATACGAAATCAAGACATATTTCAAACATGTAAATTCTTTCCAAATAGAATATATAGTAATTTAATCTCTCAGCCTCCACTGAAATCTTTCCAACAGAGATTTAAAAAATGTCCTCCCATCCCCAGTGTCCTCTTCTCTGAGGCTGTGCCTCTTCAAGGGCATTTCTCCTATGAATTCTGCTTCTTGGTTTCTCCGCTCTTGCTGATGAGCCTTGTCAAGAATGAAGTGTAGCCACTTTGGTCTGGAAGATCTAGAGAGCCCAGGGTCAGAGTAGGATGATGATGAAAAGATTTGTGGGCCATGAGGGTGCCTTTGCAGACCATGCCGGGAATAAGGAAACTCGAGAGGGGAGCTTTCTGTTGTCTGGGGCACTTGGAGCACAAATCTCACCCCCAGTTCTTCAAAACCAGGCATAGGCGTAGGTATGGCCAGTAACTGTGCTTCAAATGGGTATTTCATTCCCTCATGGGGACAGCCATTTGGAATCCAGGAGGCACAAAGCAAACAGATAGGATAGTAAGATGAACTGTATCCATTAGAACCATGAGGAGAAAATTTCCTCCTCTTTCGCAGGAGAATTTGTTTATAGACATCATTTTTTATTTTTTCCTGAGGGATAGAATCGATGATGAGCTGAACTATTCTGTTGGGGATGATTCCTCCCTCCACAGTGTATGGCTTGATATAATTTAAACAAGAAGACTTTTTGTTTAGCACTGGTTGGGTCTGGTATTGTAGTCTTGAGTGAATCTGAACTGGGGGGTCAAATTTTTCAACCTGAGGGCCACGACCCCTTAGACGTTTAGTCAGCAGCCCGGGACCTGAGGGCAGCACAGTCTTGGGTTTAATGAAGCTTATTAAAGCTTTATCCTGATTACATAACTGTGTTGACATTGTGCCCTGGGGTTTGACAGACTCAAATATAGCCTCAGCCTGGTTTGTTGAACTGGACAGAAGGGTGACTTGGTCGTCAGCACTGGATAGGGGTGAGACTTGGCGCTCTCGCCTCGGGGACCATTGTGCTAAGCACTCAGGATCTGGTGGAGGTATGTTCTGAAGATCAGAATCTGAGAAAGCTTCTGCAGGGCCAGAGGAAGGTGTGGTCTGGTAGGTAGAATCAAGCAGAATTGGGTCCTGGGGGTGTATCAGCAACGGAGGTGATGTCCTGAATCCCAAGTCCATTAGAATTGTGGTCTGCTGATCTGTTTCCTGGGACACTACTGTGCATTGATTGGTTGGGGGCTGAAGTGAGAACAAGTCATTGGGAGAGGCTATATTCTTCTCCCACTTGTCAGGGCTGCATGGAAGTGGGTTCTGGCATTTAGGACCACATTGAGCTGTGTCCTGGGATTCCAAGTCTGGGGGGCATGTGACTGCCTCCTGAATCTGGCCTGTTACTGTCGTGGCCTGCTGATCTATTGCTATTGATGATACTTCTCTGGACTTCTGTTCTGTCTGAACCCATGTTGGGGCAATGGGATCTATTGTATCTGTAGCCTGATCATCAGGACCGTAGACGGGGGGACATGGAGTTGTGTCTTGGAGATCTAAGTCTAATTTAGGTATATGCATGACACCCACTTCTAAAAGGATAGAATCCTGGGAACTGATTTCTTCTGACCTTTCCCACTCTTCCAGTTCTTTCTGAATTGGGTTGTGAGCTCCAGTGGTGGGAGGACAGGGGCCCTGACAGTCGGCTCCTGCTACAGGTGATGTTATCTGGTGATCACAGCCAGCTGTACCTGTGGCCTGTGGATCTGTTTTCAGTGTTTCCCGGAGAACTTGTTCTGATGCAACAGGCCCTGATGCATCCACATCCGGCTCAGCTCTGGGTGCAAGGGAGCCATGGTTTTCAGGGTCAAGCAGAGTTTTATCCTGGGCATCAGAGCCCAGGGGAGGTACCGTTGCCTCCAAATTGGGGGTTAGAAGAGTTGTGGCTTTGCATTCCCTTCCAAGTGGTGGTCTTTCCTTGTTTTCCTGTTCCGTTTTACCTGATTCCCCAGTGCCAGGGCTTGCTGAATCTACAGCCCTAAAGTCAGGACTAGGGTGGCCAGTGCCTGAGAGAATTGTTTCCTGGTTCTCTGTGCTCCTAATCAGAGTTTTTTCTGTGGAATCTTGGGCAGGAGGATTTGTGATCTGCTGATCTGTTCCAAGCTGTTCTTTTTGCCAGTGTTGTTCTGGTTGAATTGAATCCTGGTCTCTAGAGTCTTGTGTATCCTCAGTTTGACAGTCTGACTCAAGACGAGATGTGTCCTGGTGATCAAGCTCAGAGTTAGTTTCTTGTTGATCTTTGTTCAAGGGAGCAAGTGTTGCTCCATGGTCTTTGCCAGTGGAATTCTTGGCTTCCTGCTCCATTGCTGACTGTATTGTTTTTCTGTGTTCTAGCTTTTGTTGCCACGCATCCTGGTCATTAGGCTCTGGAACAGCCGCAGCCTGATAAGCAGGGCCAGGTGGTGATAGGATGCAATGGTCAGAGGCAGGAAAACACGCTACCTTCTCATCATTGTTCAGAGGAGCTGTTGTCCCATGGCCGTGATCAGGGGGATTTGGGATCTGCTGGTGGGTTCCCACTGGTGGTATTTCACATCGTTTGAATTCTTGAAAGGAGACCTGGACCTTGGCATCCTTCATCATCTCCTTAGGCTGGTGAGGATTATTGACTACAAGCCTGGCTTGGTGTTCAGAGACACAAAGATTTGGGTTTTGGGTATCTAAGCCCAGTGAAGATACTAAATTAAGATCTGAGGTCTGGATCTTTATTTTTGGCATTGTTGGTCCCCTGTGCCCTTGTTCAGGCTGAAACAAGATTTGTGCAGCAGGATCTGGTATAGCTATAGCTGGCTGTTGCTTAGGCCCAGGATGAACGCTGACCACCGTCTCCTGATAGTTAGGGCCAGGTGGAATTTTTTCCCAGCCACCTACACCTGGGGGATACATAATTGGTCCTTGATTTTGGCATGCTAGAAAAGCAGGCTGGTGGTCTAATCCTAGTTGCCTTCTTCCGTGATGCTTGGGTTCTGATTGAAGTGTAAACCGAACATTTGGGTCAGGTATAGTCTTAGTCTGAAATTCAGGTTGGAGGAGAGGTGTGCCCCAGTGGTCCAAGTGAGGTGGAATGGTCTTATTTGTGTTCTGGGGTTGAGGGATTGCCCCGTAACTCCACACAAAGGGACTCATATCCTGGTGATACATTCCCTTTGCCATTGTTCCCCATACTTCTACATTTGGTTGGTACATCAGCTGGGCATTGGGATTTATGACTTTCCCAACCTGGTAGTCAGGGTTGAGGGAAGTTGTGAATTGGGGTACGGCGCCCAGCTGATTGATGTCGTGCTTGTAAGACACCATTGAAGGTACTGTTCTGAGATTCTGACTAGCACCTGTTATAGTTGTGGCCTGTGGCTGCATTCTTGGTGGCAGCGTTTTCAAAGTATAAGCAATGGAGCCTGGGATGTCCTCCGACTGATGGATAGGGCTGGGAGGTGGTGTGGCCTGGTACTGAGGGAGAAAAAGAATTGTTTTCTGGCCATCCATGCCCAGGAAAGGAGGGATGGTCCAGTGATCCTGTCCTGTGGGATTGGGAACCTGGTTATCCGGTCTCAATGGCATCGTCTTCCTATGATCTTGTTCCATTTGAAGTGGGACCTGGGCCATAGGTTGTGAAGGACCCACTGGATGGGGAGGAGGTACCACCTGGTGGTTAGGGACATGCAGAGTTTTGCCCTGGAAATGTAAGTCAATTGGAAGTTGTCTCAACCCTGGATCCTGGCTGGCTCTCACTGAACTTGTTTCCCAGGGCTTTTTTTCCATTTGAAGTAATCCATGGGCCATAGGGCCAGCCATGTCCCCAGCCTGCTGTAGCTGAACAGGAGCAGGTGCAGTGGTAGCCCTGGTTTTCTGATTCAGATGTGATAACGGCTCCCCCATTGATTTTTGGGGGGACTCATTGCAGTACAGCAGTGATACTGTCTTCCAAGGGCAAAGGAGGTTGGGATGTGAAGATGAAGATCTTTTAGGTTGGGTCCAATTGTCCAGACCCGAGGGTTTTGCAGTTGTCTCTCTGGACCAGTGGTTTGGACTAAGGGATATTGAGCTAGCGGAATGAAGCATAGGTTCTAGTTTTAAAAACCCTAAGAGTGCGTTTGTGGCCCTGATGCGACGCCTGGGCTTGGGCAAAGGCTGTGGGCCGGGATTCACAGGCACGCTTGTGACCCTGACGGGGTGGTTAGGGCCCGCTTGGGGAACCGCTATGAACATGGTCCTGTGGACCTCTCGTGGTGGAACCTCAGCAGATGATGGCAGCGTCGATGGATGTTTGAGATGACTCGGATCCTCAGCCAGGGGGACAGAGGTCGGGATAATCTTGGGGAAGTGGTCAGGGTTAGGAGCAGCTTCTGTGTGGTGGTTCGCATCCAGTGGAATCACGGGCTGATGTATAGGGCGGAGTGGAGGGCACTGTTTGCTGAATGCTAAAGTCACGGCAGACTTGGCGGAGGGAATGTCAGGCCTGCTCACGGGCAGGGCCGAGGTGACCACTTGGTGCTTGGGACTAGCGGGTGCCTTATTCACTGTACTCTGGTGGTGGAGATGGGGCAGCGGTATTGTGACTGTTCTGGGAGGAGGGCAGGGTGGCCGGACGGCTATCACGGGGTGTTTGAAATGTGGCGAGGGCACTGGCTCGGCCCGAGGGCGGGGATGGGGCACCGGTTGGATGGTTCTCTCCTGATGCTTGAGGGACGCCTGCTCTGCCTTCACATAGGAGTCTTGTTCCAACAGGGGCGAAACGTGGTGTGGCGGACATGGTAACCATACCACCTTGGCCTTGTAACAAAGGCCTGGGCGAGGAGCTTCTGTAGATGAATAAGAGAAGTGAGTTATCTCCCCAGCCTCTGGAAGTGAGATATGTCAACTCTATGTTAGGCAGAGAGAGTTTATAGGAAATGCAACCATGGAGGAGTAATAGTGGGGGCCCCGGGGGCATAATCCAATCCTTGTCTATACCTGGAAGTTGGGACAGCATCTTAAAGCTTTCCAAACACTTTCATATCCATCACTTCATTGATTCCACACAGGAAACCCTAGTTAAGCAAGGGAAATATCATTCACACCATGTGACAGATGAGATAAGAGATCCCATGTAGAGAAAAATAATGACTTACTGTTTGCAACAAATTGGGGAAATGATGGACAGCTCTTGTGCTATAAGAGATGACGAGAGGGATACGTTCAGAGAAACCTGGGAAGACAGGCCTGCACTGATGCAGAGGGAAAGGAGCAGAACTAGGAGAACAATTGGTACCATCAGGATAACATTGCAAAGACAGACAACTTTGATATATTGAAGCACTAAGGTCAGTGCCACAACCAACCATGGTTCCAGAGGACTGATGACCCCCCTATGCTACTACTTTCTTGCCAAAGAGTGAAGATGTGGGAGAGAGAGTTTTTTTTGGGGGGAAGACATAGACAATGTGGGGATTTGTTTTGCTTGACTGCATATTCATTGCAAGGGATTTTTCTTTCTTCTTTCTTTTAGCCTGGGGGAAGGGGAAAGTATGAAAGAGAATAAATAAATGCTTATTAATTGAAAAATAAAATTAAATTTAAAAAATTATGAACCACCATGTGTCATACTAGAGAAAGAATTTTGGAGTCAGAAAGTTTGTTGTTGTGCCTGACTCTTCATGACCCCATTGGGGGTTTTCTCAACGGGAATGCTGGAGTGGGCTGTCATTTCCTTCTTCAGCTCATTTTACAGATTAGGAAACTAAAGCAAATAGGGTTAAGTGATTTACCCAGGGTCATACAACCAGTAAGTGTCTGATGTCAGATTTGAACTCAGATAAATGAGTCCTCCTGATTCCAGGCCTAGAATTCCATCCTCTGTGCCACCTACCTGCCCCTGTGAATACTTAAGATTTGATTTTGCCTCTGACACTTACTGGCAATATGACCCTCCAGGGACTCAGAAAACTCTCTCAAGCCCTAATCCAGTGGTTCTCAAACTTTTATTCTCAGTATCTTCATGTTGTTAAAAAAAAAAAAAACATCGAGGATCTGTTCAAAGAGTTTTTGTTCACATGGGTTATATTTATAGCTATTTACTATATTAGAAATAAAAATGATTTTGAATTTGTAGACCCTCTGAAAGGGTTTCAGAGACCTCAACAATTCTTTGGACTACACTTTGAGGACTACTGCCCTAATCTATCGATGTACCAATGCTAGTTTGAATTGGTAAAAAGTTTGCTTATTGAAAGTTCCCCACATCCATGAAATCAGTGGAAACATTTGGAGTCAGAAGGCCTGAGTTGGAACCCCAGATCCACTTCTTGTTTGACCTTGTGTAACCAATCACAAAGCCTTCACTAAGGAGTCACTTTGTGCTTTATGTGCTGTGCTAAATTTCAGGGACCCAAGTAAAAGGTCTTTCCTCAAGCATTTTATGTTACAACAGGGGAGACAAGATGTATACATTTAATTACGTATGTAAAATATACAAAATTAATATAAGATGGTATATCTTTGTGTAGGAAGGGGTTGAGAGGTAAGTCTTGAAGCAAACCAGGGACTGACTGCTAGAGGCTGGTCTGAGAAGGGGGTATATTCCAGGCATGAGCAACAAAGAGTGCCAAGGTAAGACAGAAGAGATTAATTGTCTCCTAAGTGTAGGACAGTCTGCAGGCTAAGTGATGCAATAGATTAAACATTGCATCTGGAGTCAGAAGACTTGAGTTCAAATCCAACCTCAGCACACTAGATATATGATGCTGGGCAAGTCATTTAACCAATGCTTCCTTAATTTCCTCATCTGTAAAATGAAGATAATAATAGTCTTTGCCTCCCAGGCTAGTTGTGAAGATCAGATAATACAAGAGGCAGATACACAGTACTCTGGATGAGATTGTGGGACCCAGAACCAGCAAAACCTGAGTTTGAATCTGGCCTCAGACATTTGGTAGCTGTGTGATCTTCTGCAAGTCACTTAATCCTATTTGCCTCAGTTTCCTCACCTGTAAAATGAGCTGGAGAAGGAAATGACAAACCAATGCAGTGTCTCTGCCAAGAAAACCCCAAATGGGGTTAGACACGAATGAACAACAAGTTTTTTTCAAGACAACATGGCTAAACCTACACTTTGGGAAAAGCACTTTGGCAGTTGAGTGGAGGGTAGGCCATATTATTTGGCTTCTCTGGCCTTCATTTCCATCATCTGGAGAATAAAAGGATTTCCAGACCAGATGCTTTATAATACTCTTCCCAAAGTTACCTATCAAATCACAGATATTAGATGAACTGAAGCAAAGTGAAGTGAGAAGAACCAAGAGATCATCACGCACAATAACAGCAATGCTGTGATGATGATCAACTGTGAAAGACTTGGCTACTATGATTAATACAGTGATCCAAGACAATTAAAAAAGGCTCATGGTGAAAAAATGTTCTCCATCTCCACAAAGAGAACTGATGAGCTCTGAGTTCAAACTGAAGTATAATGTTCTCACTTGTAAAATTTTTTTCTTTTTTTGTGATATGGCTAATATGGAAATGTTTTACATGATTTCATATGTATAATTAATGTCCCATTGCTGGATTTCTCAGTGAGTGGGGGAGAGGTGGGAAGGAGAAAGAGACTTGAGAACTCAAAACTTAAAAAAAATAAAATGAATGTTAAGAAAAATATCACAGGTTTGAGATTTCTAAGAATGCCTATTTCTTATCCAACTTATAAAATCACAGCTTAAAACTGGTTCTCAAACTTTTGTTTTCAGTATCTTTATCCTATTTGGATCTCTCCAAAGCGTTTTTGTTTATCTGGATTATATTTATAGACATTTACCATATTGGAAATAAAAACTATTTTTGAATTTGTAGACCCTCTAAAAGGGTTTCAGAGATCCCCAGGATTCTCTAGATCATACCAAAACACTTTCTAAGAATTTCTGTTCCCCCCCAACTTATAAAATCATAGATGTATTAAAACAACCAAAACCACTTTATAAGAGCATTTGTTTTTCTTACTTAACAACTCTCAAGTTTAGAAGTGAAAGTCTTACTGTTCCCATTTTGTTGATTAGCATAAACTGAGTTTCAGAGAATTTAGGGGAAGTAAATTATGGACAGACAGGATTCAAAGATGGGGTCTCTGGAGAGATGGGGGAAGGGAATGAGGAGGGAAGGAGAGGTGATTTGAATGAAAATGAAAATTCTCACCTTTGGAAAATATCTTTTGATTTTTCCCCATTCCACTACAGAAGAATTTCCTTGTAGGAGCGAGAGGGGCAAACAAAACAAAAGCAAAAGCAAAAACAAAGACACAAAAATGTTAGCAAATAAGTATTTAGAAATTCTGATTTTAGTTATCCTTTCAACCAAAAGGCACACAATTCAAATGAAGAATAGTTGCCCTTTCTGTTACCTCCAGGATAAAGCCCTCCATTTGGCCTATGACACTAATTATATACTTGTTATCTCCCCTGTAGTTTTACTTTTGTCTATGTAACCTGCCTATATACTGTGCTAAGTACAGTAACAGGCAAATCCTGTGTTTGTTGACTGACTCACTAATAGAGCCTTACTTTAGGGCCAGAGCCTCAACCCAGCTGGCAAAAATATATAAAGTGAATTATTGTTCTCTAGGGCCTTGAATATTCTCATTACTAATAGTATAAACAGTAGGACATTGGACAGCCCGATACCAAATACCTTCTGGCTTGAAGCTTCCAGTCCTTAGTAGATACAAATCAATCAGAAAATAAGTTTTTTTCAGAAAAAAATAGCTTCTCCTGAGAGGACTGTAATGTCCTGGTCAGTCAAGGAAGATTAGAATCACTTCTTCCGACATCTAGACAGTAAGATTCTGTCCTATGACCTGATTCATCTGATGGAGATCTGAGGTCTCTGACATCACAAAGTAGCCTCGATGTGTCCATTGTCTGCTTGAATTATTTCATAGAAGAAGGGGTCTTGAGAACTTTTTTTCCTTTTGTTCTCATAGCCCAAATACTAAGAGACATTAGAAAATTCAATCTAGCAAAAAAAAAAAAACCCTTGTAAAAAAAAAAAAGAAGTATCTTTAAAAAAAAAAAGTATTATTTCATGTCATAAACACTAAAAGTCTAGAAGCTTAGAATGAATAAAAGGAGAAGCCTTTGGGAAATTAAGCAACTCTGAGAACATGGAAATTAAACATGAATCCCCAAAGATAAAAATTATCTTTAAAACTTTCAAGTTAGTAATCTCTTAATAAACATTTATAGAATATGGGAGATAATCTTACCCTAAATTAAAATGGAGACACTAGTCTTTCTTTTTTTTTTTTTTTAAATTTGGGGGCAAGGAGAAACTTGAATAGAGGGCAGGACCAAAGCCATTTTGAAATTTTACAATTAGGACTCAGATCTCTGATCCAGGATTCTACACCTCCTCTCTCAATCCTCTCTCAAAGCCTCCAAACTTCGAGCCTGAGTTCCTGTTGTCAATCCTCCTCTCACTAGAGATAACAATTCAGAAATTACTTTTGACACAGCAATCCCCACTACAAGGCATTATACCCAAAGGAAGCAAAAGATAGAAATAAAAGTCATCAATATATTTCCAAAATAATCAATGCAGTACTTCTGGGGGTGGCAAAGAACCAGAAGCAAAGTGAGTACCACCATCTACTGGGGAGTGGATGAATAAACTTGTAGTATATTAATGTAATTTTTTGTTTGCTTGGATCCATGATAAGTAAGGTATTGAGGTGGCACAGTAAAAAGAGTTCTGGGCCTGGAGTCAGGAACACCTGAGTTCAAATCCAGTCTCAGACATTTACTAGCTTGGCAAGTCACTTAAGTTCTGTTTATCTCAGTTTCCTGAATTGAAACTGGATATAGTGATACTCCTAGGTCCTTTGTTGGGCAACTGCTGACTCAGATTCAATGTATTCTGAGTTCTTTCTGTCTTCCTCAGTTTCATTATTTATAAAATATAACTAAATATAAAATATATTAAATATTAAATAAAAATGACTGATAAAAATAAAACATTTTGAAATATAAATGCATTTAAATATTAAAATATTAAAAACCTGTTTATTTAAAAATAAACATAGAATGCCTTGATTTAGGTTTCTTTGGGAATCAGAAGGAAACTGGAGAAATAGAACCTGAGAGCTTAACCTGGGCCAATTTGAGTACTATATTCTTCTCACATGTGAGAGCAGACAAATCTCCCATTCTTAGCCCAAGAGCCTGTCTAACACATTTGGCCTAAAAATATGTCCTGCCCATGAAACCCCTTTAAAAATACTTACCACAGTATCTCTTACCAGTAGAATGTCTAGAAGAACAGCAAACATATTTCAAAAGCTAGAAAGCTCATTCTCAGTCAGGGCAATTCTGCTCATGATTCTGGTGAGGGGAGGTCTAAGGACCGTGATCCAAAATAAAAATTAATAAGAAAATAGTAAAATAAAGTCTGTTCAGAAAAATAATACACTCTTTCTTATGAGAAGACTGGGTCCTGGGATGAAGAGAAAACTAGACTGGCATCTTCAAACACCTAGAATAGGACAGAACCTTTAATTCTTCAGTCCACATTCTTCAGAGCATCAAAGGAGAATCTGACATCATAAAGCAACCCAGCTGTCTTTGTCTACCTGAACTTAGAGCTTCCTCACAATTCTAGGAGATCCATCATTGGAGGTAGTTATATTCAGAGAACAATGATATCAGTTTATTGAGCAGTTTATTGAGCTGCTACATGTCTTAAATAAGCAATGCTGACTTTAAAAAAAATTCTTTTCTTTTTTAGGTTATATGTATACATTCATTTTTTTTACATATTTCCATATAAGTTATGTTGGGAGAGAAAAATCAGAACAAGAGGAAAAAGCCATGAGAAAAAAAAATAGAGAAAGAAAAGGTGAAAATAGTATGCATTGATCCACATTCAGTCTCCATAGGTCTCTCTCTACATATCAATGGAAATATCCATCCAAAGTTTGTTGGGATTTCCTTGAATCACCGAATTCCTGAGAAGAACCAAATCTATTATAGTTGATTATTATGCAATCTTGTAGCAACCCAGACTTGGTGCTGTATTAAACACTGAATTTTCTAGTCTCATCAGTTAGATTCCTGTCATCACCACCACTGCCATTCTATCCCATAAGTTCTTTCCACAAGATTCAGCATTTTTTTGGGGGGGTGGAGCAAACACAACTTTATCCTCAGGTCGTTTGTAAAAAAGAGTTTTAAAGATTGTTTCTTGGAGCTTTGGAATGTGTTAGAAAAGAGAAAGCTGATTTAATGTAGTATGTAGAATTTGAGATGATTGAGAAAACAAAGGTTTGAGCTTCTAAGCATATCGATTTAATTAAGAAATGCATGCCAATTGTATAACAAATTGGGATCAGGTTTCCTCAGTTTAGCACTGGATCTTGAACACAGCTAAAGAAAAGGAGAGGAGAGATTTTTATACATTTAAAGCAAACAATTAACCAGATATAAATCAATACACAAGATTAGATAATTTTATTTATAATTGCAGGAAAAATTATAGGCTTTCTAAGTTGGGAGGGGGAAAACAAGTAGGTACAATTACTTAGATTCATTTAAAGAAATGTCTCCCTCCCTCCCCTTCCCCAAGTGTTTGTATTCAATTAAGGGAATAAGAAAACAGTAATTGATTAACCAGTTTGGGGCCAATTTTCAAATAAGAAATATCAGTCGCGTGATATTTTATAAATGATAATATTATATATTTTATATTTTATAATTGATAATATAAATATCACGCGACTGATATTTTATAATTGTGAGAAAACTCCTTGCATCAATCTTTTATTCTGACTGGGTTTTCTGGTCAGTATAACTCATCTTAATTAAGGATGTCTTTAAGCAACAGGTAGAGGTAGATCAACTTCCTGGGAATGAAGGGTTAAGTTCAAACAATGTAATAAAGCATTCTTACAATTTCTACAATCGAATAAAGTTTTCTCACAAGACAGAAATAGAACTATACCTCTAATTGAATAGAAAGAGAACTGATCCAAAAGATCCAAAACTGAGTCACAAGATGAAGCCAATAAAGTTTCCTCAGTTCCCACAATTCCTTCAATTTCTACCCCCCCTCCTGATACCATGAATCACTTAATCTGTAAAGGTTTTCATATATTCATGTTCAGAATTACACAAGTCAGTTTATAGGTCAAACTAGTAGAGGCGTCATAACAGACTAATGTTAAAGGGGATATCATGGAACAAAAAAATCAAAGTAATGCAATAATGATCATTAGAATATTAACTAATATCAAGTTGTGTATAGCCTAGTAATCCACTCCCAATGTCCATTTAATCATCACATTTTATCTTAAATGCTAAATGTCTTATGTAGTCATCTAGTCCTTGGAAATACCTTCTTTTGGACATTGTAAAATAGGCCTAATTCTTTGAACAACTCTAAAAGGGGCTCTGCTTCTTTGGTTCCAAATCACTTGTAGAGATTCCTAGATAATTCTGCTAAAATCTGCTAGTAGAAACACATTACAATTTAGTAAAACCTACTATATTTAGATTTTCAATAACTAGTTCATAAAACCAGTAAAAAACAGTTCAAACATTATGGAGCTAAAGCCATTAGCAACAGAGCTATAAGAGGAACATCACATTAGGAACCCATAATCCAAATGAAAGTTTAGAGAGCTTTAGTTTCTATACACCACTTACTATTTTAATCTTTACCCAAACTCTATACTTGATATGAGTCATTAAAAAATTAATTCTAACTTGTAAAAATGAACTCTTCTTTTAAAATTATCAGATACTTTAAAATGAGAAAAAAAATCGCTTTCCTTACAATAAACAATACAATTTTATATGCAAAATATTTGATCCAATTTTGAAAATTTATTACCCAGAACATATTCAAAAGCTGAATTTCCATGCTAGATACATTTGGAAGTAAATCACATACTAGTCTAATCCTATTGCTTTTTCAAAATTTACCTTTCCATTTAACTAGAAAAATTTTACATTATATTTTTGTTTTATTACTTTGTGTAATTTCTCTGCTAACACATTTAATTTTTTTTTTTTTATTTTTTGCTGAGGCAATTGGGGTTAAGTGAGTTGCCCAGGGTCACACAGGTAGGATGTGTTAAGTGTTTGAGATCAGATCTGAACTCAGGTCCTCTTAACTTCAGGGCTGGTGCTCTATCTACTGTGCCACCTAGTTACCTCTGCTTACACATTTTTAAAAAAATGAAATATAATTTATTTCCAGTCAGATGACATCAATTCGGTCTAATTTACAAATTACCTTACATTAAAAAAATTCATTTTATAACCTTGGCATTTTGTGATAATTACATCTAAAATGCAGTATGAGGTTATCTACATCTAAAATGCAGTATGAGGTTATCAAGTATGGAACAATTGCATCCAATTAAAGAAATAATAATAATACTAATAACAAAAATAGTGACAACTATAGTCAACATTTGTATACTGCTTCCAGGCACTGTGCACAATCATTATATCATTTGATCCTCACAATAATCCTGGCAGATGAGTGCCATTATTATTTTTCTTTTTACAGATCAGTAAACTGAGGTAAATGGAGAGAAGCTAATTTGCTTAAGATCCCACAGCTAATAAATTTCTGAGACTGGACTGTATCTTAGATTTCCCTATTTACAGCATTTTTTTTTCATTAGATGCCACAATTAATGGAAGTCATTTTTCCAAATCATAATCTAGTTACAGGATTAATCTCAACTAAATAAAGCCAAGATTTACAACCATAAAATCAAGTTTTCAATTTTCCTGTGCTATTAATTACCTGTACTTTAGAATTTAGAACCCAGAATTAAGAATCAGTTAATTCTCAAAGATTCAGTAGCACTTTCACCTTTCCATAAATTTGTTAAAAATTTATTTTCTCAAGCAGGGCCAAGAGATCATTATATACTTCAACAACAATACTATATGATGACCAATTCTGATGGACTTGGCCATCCTCAGCAATGAGATCAACCAAATCATTTCCAATGGAGCAGTAATGAACTGAACCAGCTACGCCCAGTGAAAGAACTCTGGGAGATGACTAAAAACCATTACATTGAATTCCCAATCCCTATGTTTTTGCCCACCTGCATTTTTGATTTCCTTCACAGGCTAATTGTACTATATTTCAGAGTCCAATGCTTTTTGTACAGCAAAATAACAGTTTGGTCATGTATACTTATTGTGTATCTAATTTATATTTTAATATATTTAACATCTACTGGTCATCCTGCCATCTGGGGGAGAGGATGGGGGGAAAGAGGGGAAAAATTGAAACAAGAGGTTTGGCAATTGTCAATGCTGTAAAGTTATCCATACATATAACCTGTAAATAAAAGGCTATTAAATTTTTTTTAAAAATTATTTTCTAAATTTCAAGGAAGAAAATATTTATCTCTTGTTTATAACATAGCTCTATCTTTTCTTTCTGAGGGTTTTCTATTTTAATCACAGATAAAAGATAAGAAGAGATTCTAGGTGATAGTATCTATAAAATGAACTGATCAAGAAAATGGCAAACCACTCCAATATCTTTGCCAAGAAAACCCCAAATGAGATCATGAAGTATCAGACATGATTGAAAGGACTTAACAATAACAATAAACTTCACTTTCCCATTTCCTTGTGTTGGAACTCATGAGATTCTAAAGATTGAGGAATATACCTTGCAATGGTTTTTCTGGGACAGAATATTTCGTTTCCTAATCATAGTCCAAACTATCTAAATAACTAATCTTTATTTCATGGAATTTCTCCTTTCTAATGTAGCATGAATTTTCATACAATGTTGATTAATTGCACAACTCTTTTTGGGTTCCTGACAGCTTAAAATGCATGGTTTCTAATTGCCTTTGGTTGGCTTTGGTGACCTTGCTTGTTAAAACAATTCCCACAATTCCCTCATCCTGGATGGATATGTGGATTCCTTTCTTGATAAGGCATTTAATCTTCATGTCCATCGGTGCATCTCTTTTTGGTACAAAAGAGAAATCAAAAAACAATAATCAAAGAGTAAGGAAGAGAAAATTCTTACCTCTACAATCCTTGGATTTCAAGACTTTTAGACAAAAGGGTCATAGGAAAAGTAATACTTGAATTAATTTTCACAATAACCAGCTTGCATGAATAATACTATCTATTTTTCTTATTGACTGTGAGGTAGCTATGTAGCACAGTGAATAGATTCCTAGACATTAAAGTCAGGAAAACCTGAGTTCAAATCCAGCCAAAGACATTTAATACCAATAAAACCTTGGATAAGTTAATTGATTTCTCTGTGTCAATTCCTTATCTGTAAAATGAGAATAACAATATTCCTACCTCCCACAATTACTGGGAAAGTGATATTTGTAAAGTACTTTGAAATCCTCAAAATGTATGCAATCTTGTTATAAACAGCAGCACTTGTCTTTGTCCATACACAAAGTTTACTCTTCACATTTTTCTATTTCTTTTTAAAACATGGCTTTGGTCCTTTACTAGCCTTTCAATCATGTTCTTTTGGTCTCAGCTCCTTCCTCAGTTAGTTATACCCACTCCTAAACAGTAGATTCATTGGTTGGGAAACAACTTTGTTAGCTTCTTAGGAAGAGGTTTTCACATTGTACCAAGATAAATTCTCCAAAGTGCCAAACTAAATGATTTATTTCATCAAGGAAAGAAATCTGTGTAGCAACAACTTATTCTAACCTATTCTGTTAGTTGAGACTCACATCAAATACTTAATATTAATTTTTGCTTGAGAGACAAATCCTCAGGAGCCATCACTCTAAATTTACTTCCTCATATTCATGAAGTGCTTAAGATCAGATAATTAAAGAATTTATAGCTGTCAGACTCATTAGTTGTATCACAGATCTTCACAGGCAAATACCCAGGAAACCAGGTATTTTAAAAACTAATCTCTAAAAAAATGTTTCTAAAAATAGGAAGGTTTCCTGCGATAAAATATTTGGCTGAAAAAGATCAGCTCTGAGCAATGGAAGCAGTCAAAATCACCAGAATCACCAGAGCCAATCCAGGAGAAAACTGAAATCAGCAAAGTTATTCTGTGCCCCCTCCTTTAAAAAAAAATAATACCATTTCTCCCTTTTTTCACCTTTTTTTTTTTTCCTGAGGCAATTGGGCTTACGTGACTTGCCCAGGGTCATACAGCAAGAAAGTGTCTGAGACTAGATTTGGACTCAGGTCCTCCTAAATTCAAGGCTGGTGCTCTATACACTGTGCAACCTAGCTGTCCCTCCCCCCCCCCTTTTTTTTTAACCTCTCCAGAATCTTCTTGGATATTCTGGGCTTAGGAAATGAGAAACACACACAAACATAATAATAAAGGTCAGGTGCAGAATTTATTAGTTTAAAAAGAAGGAAAAACAAAACATGGGTAATAATCATGATCTCAGACAAAGTTAAAACTAAAATTGATTTAATCAAGAGAGAAAAATAGGGAAACTTTATTATATGTAAGCCATATCAATCAATGTTGTTTTAGACTAAAATAACTAAGTAGTATAAGTATGAAACATTGCTGTGATATAGGAAATGATGAGTTGGTAGATTTTTAAAAATATGGAAATACTTGTGCTTATGAAGAAAGAGATTATTCACCTTCAGAGAAACAGAGGACAAACAAGCATAGTATGATCTCACATAGATGTATATGAATGTATTTGTGTATATGTTTGTGTGTGTATGATTACAAATATCCACACATATGGGTATTATATATGTGTATTATGAGTGTATATATATGTATATGTATATACATATATATACACACATATATATATATATATATATACACACATACATATACATGAAAATATTTGTTCAGCATGGGAGGAAGGTAGAAAAAAGACAAAATAAAAAATGAACAGCAAAGAACAAAAGAAAACTTACAAGGAGGCAAAGAAAAGATGGACAGCTCAGAATACAATATGTAATATTTATTGCATAAATTTTCTTGAAATGGAGATTTAGTAATTTATAATCTGAATCTTCTCTTATCTTCTGCTATGCACATGGCAATTTTTTTTCTTTTTCTATTTAAATTTTAAACTAATTAAGAGGCTTCTCCAACACTAATGTTTTTGTGATGGCAAATAAGGTCATCTGTTGTCTCAACCCTAGTCAATGAGCAGGCATTTCCTCAGACATATTAACATCTGGAAAATACCTTAATTTAGAAAAGTCAAAATCAAGATCAAGATACTGCATCCTGGGCCATTGCCAAACAATTTGACTTTTGTCTTGCCACTGGACTTTGATGATTTTGGAATAGAGTTTAATAACTGTGTGCAGTTCTGCCTCACTTAAATCCAACTTACTAGCAAGTCAAGACATCACTTTCATGATGCCATTGGTTCTCTTGGAGAATGACGATATATATGTCAGAAACAAAGCTGTGCAAGAAGAAATAGTTAAAAAAAAATCCCACTTAAAATAACTCCAGACAGTATAAAATACCTGGGAATATACCTGCCAAAACAAACCCAGGAACTATATAAACAAAATTATTAAAAAATCTTTTTATGCAAATAAAATCAGATTTGAATAGTGAAATATTAATTGTTCATGGATAGACAGGGTCAATATAATAAAAATGACAATTTTGCCCAAACTAATTTATATATTTAGTGCCATCCAAATGAAATTAAAGTTAATATTATTGAATTAGAAAAAAATAGCAAAATTCATTTGGGAAAACAAAAAGTCAATAGTATCAAAAGAAATAATGAAAAAAATATAAAGAAAATTAGGTTAGCAATATCAGATCTTAAACTATATTATAAGTCAGTAACTATCAAAATTATCTGGTACTAGCTAATAAATAGAAAAGTAGATCAATAGAATAGAGTGGACATAAAATTTACAGCAGCAAATAAACATAATAATCTTATATTTGACAAATGTGAAGATTTAAAATTTTGAGATAAGAATTCATTACTTAGTAAAAATTGTAGGGAAAACAGGAAACAATATGGCAGAAACTGGTCACAGATAAATATCTTAATCCATTTATAAAGATAAGGTCATAATGACTACATGACCAAGATATAGAAATTTTACAAGAAAATTAGAAGTATACAGAAGAGTATTATCTATCAGACTTATGAATAGGGCAACAATTTATGAATAAACAAGAGATAGAATCAAAGTAAGGTAAAATTGTTAATTTCAATTACATTAAATTAAAAAGGGTTTGCATAAATAAAACAAATATAACCAAAATCAGAAGGAAAACAGAAAATTGAGGAGAATTTTAAAGCTAATTTATCAAATACTTTTGATGTGAAATATATAAAGAACTTTGTTACATCTATGAGAATATAAGTCATTCTTAATAAATGGTCAGAGGATATAAACAGGCAGTCTTCTGATGAAGAAATCAAAACAATTCATAGTTATATGAAAAATTCTCCAAATCATTAGTGATTAGAGAATACACATTAATAATTTTATACTATTATATTGTCTAAAATGATAGACGAGGAAAGAGACATATGTTGGAAGGAATGTGGAAAAATTAGAGACACTAATTCATTGTTGGTGAAATTGTGAACTGATGCAACCATTTTGGAGAGCCATCTGGAATTATGGAGTTCTAAACCTGCCTATTCCCTTTGATCCAGAAATGTTTCTACTTGGTCTATATCCAAAGATAATTAGGGAAAAAGGAAAAGAGCTTATATGTTTTGAAATGTTTATAGCCGCATTCCATCTCTTTTCTGGCTGGACTAGAGAGAGAGCTGAATAGTTCCTTTAGATTTTGACATTTAAATCCCTTCACAGAAAAATCAGCCAGCTTTCCAGGGTCATGTCATTATATTCATCTTCCCATACTGAACAAAACACTATGGCTTACTTACCTGTTCCTGAAATCTGAATAGAGAGGGCTGAAAAGTTCCTTTAGAAATCATAATGCCTAATTGTGATGCGCAGAAAGAACTCTCACTGAATGACAATAGAGATATCCTGGGTTCTAGTCTCAAGTCTGCCTCAAACTTATGTGATTTTTGAAAAATATCACCGTGCTCCCTTGAAAAATTAAGCCACATTTGGTTCTCTGGGTCTAGCCCTGGATTATGATTCCTACAGTACCTCCTGGGCCATCACCAGTCGCCTTGACTTTTGTGTTGTCAGTGGATTTTAATGATCCTGGAAGAGAGAGTGAGACTGACCACTTTGTGTAACTCTGCCTCATTTAAATCCAATTCTTGCAGAAGTCAAGACATCACCCCAAGATGTCACTGGTCCTCTTCAAAAATGAAGGATGAACAATGTTCACCATCCTAAAAGTCTAGATTCTTTCATCTAAACTGGTGTTGTCAGACTCAAATAGAAAGAAATCACCAGAGCAGTATACTGACTTAGACAACCACAAATTATTACTATCTGGGTTTTGCTGCATGTTTTGGGGGGGTTTGTTAATTATTTCCCAATTACATTTTAATCAATTGCAGGCCATAATGGAGAGTTTTTACATTGTTCTCATTTGCCTGGTAGAACGTAAGCTTTTTGCAGGGAATTACTTTTTTTTTGTTTGTTTGTTTTGCTGTGTGTTTGTGTGTGTATGTGTATACATATACATACATACATATATACATATATATATATATATATATCTTTGAATATATTTATAGGTATGTCTTTCCATAAACATATACATGAGTATTTGAGAAGGAAGAAATCACTAACAACTAAGAAAAATTGCTCACAAGAAATAGCTGAGGCTAGGAAGCCAGAAACTCTAGATAGTGCAATGGATAGAATGTTGGTTGGGCTTGGAGACAGGAAAATCTGAGTTCAAATCCTGACTCAGATATTTGCTTGCTAGCAAGGCACTTATCTTCTCTTGGACTCAGTTTATTAATCTGCAAAACAGGGATCATAATAACTGCTTCCACACAAAATTAAATGAGAAATTATGTAAAGTTTTTTTGAGGCTTGCAAACAATTTTTATTACTTTGAGATCTGCAAAGAAAGGATGTAAATTGGGGGCTTTTATTGTTTGTTCTATTAGAAGAAGCATTCTGGGGCAGCCACAGGGCATAGTAGATGGAGTGCCAGACCTCAAATCAAGAAGATCTATATTCAAATCTAATCTCAGACATCAGCTGTGTGACCTGGGCAAGTGACATCACTGAACTTCCTCATCTGTAAAATAAGCTGAAGAAGGGAATAGCATACCACTCCAGTATGGAGTCACAAAGAGTTGGATGTGGCTAAACCATCTGAACAACAACAACATTATTTCCACTAATGGGTGAAAAAGAGGAGGAAAAACATCCCAGCCATGGGAGAAAACTTGCACAAAAACAGAGATCAGATTTCAGGAACAGGTAAGTAAGCCATAGTGTTTTGTTCAGTATGGGAAGATGAATATAATGGCATGACCCTGGAAAGCTGGCTGATCTTTCCGTGAAGGGATTTAAGTGTCAAGCCAGAGAGCTGTTTTTGTTTGTTTGTTTGTTTGTTTGTTTGTTTGTTTGTTTGTTTTTATCCTCAGGGACTAAGTAGTCTGACACTAAGCTAATGAGAAAGAGATTCCCTCTTAAATGAAGGAGAATTGACTTAGAAATATTTCTTTTTCTTTCTTCTTAAAGATTATAAGTGATGACAACATGAACAGTTCTAAAAAGAACAATCCCTCTGTTCTAGATGACTGAGAGATGATTTTATTCCTTGATTATACAGGATATAGAGCACTTAACTTGAATTCAGATCTTCCCTTTGAAACTTTCTGTATGTGATCCTGGTCAAGCCACTTGACCTTTCTCAGCTTCAGTTTCCTTATCTGTAAAAAGGAGGGGGTTGGACTTAAAAGCTTTCTTTCCAACGCTAAAGCTACAGCCCTCATCATCATATCCTCTTACTCCAAAGCCAAATAATTTTATATAATTTAAATAATGTGGAATTTGTCTATTTCGTTTAAGTTTGTGTCTGGTGTGGGAGCCTAGATTGAACCTCATCTCAGTGGTCAGATCTCAGTTCATCCTCAAGTTAGTCATCATAACCCGTTGGAGAGTGATGAGTTTGTTAGTCTATAGTTGAGGCTTAATGGAACTGTTTCCAGTATTTTAATATTGAAGTTTCACCCTTCGGGTTGATTCATAGCTAGGTAGAAGAGTAATTTAGGATTTAGGAGTGGGTAAGAATATGATGTGGTTGTACAGACCCACTGACAATTTTGCTGAAAGGTATAAGATATGTTGGAGTTTGATATTAAGATTTTGAACAATGTCTGATTGGTGGTTAGGGTTGACTGGAAATATCCCAGTAGTTGGGCCAGATACAGAAATCTTTTATATGAGGGTATATTCTTGGTAACAGAGATGTTGACCTATAATCCTAGTTTATTTTATTTTTTTGTTCTGTATATCAAATGAGATTGATCTTCAGTGGCCTAATTCTGTTTGAAATGAGAGCTAGCCAATAGGATATTTCATATATATATATGTATATATATATATACATACACACATACATATATGTATATATGTACACATATACACATGCATTGGATATATGTATGTACCCTTTAAATTTAATTTTAAATTTAAATTTAATTATAAAATGAAAAATTGCATCATTTGCATCAATTTCACTCAAATGATTCATTAAAGTTTTCATGTGTACTTGATTGAACATAAATTTAATTGAGCATTCATTTTCTGTAGAACAATTTACCAGCATTATTTAATATGACTATTTCATCATCAAACATGTGTCATGCTATCACTAAGAGTATGATGTGATAAATCAACAAAATTATTTTTTACTGTTTTTTTCTCAATAGAATTTTGTTTTTCCAAATACATATATAGTCTTCAACGTTCATTTTGATAAGATTTTGTGTTCCAAAATTTTTGTCCCTCCCTTATGTTCATTTCCAAGAGAGAAAACAATTTGATATAGATTAAATCTACAATATTTTTTAAACATTTGGATATATTTTAAAGTAATAGTTTATGGCTAATGAATGCATTTTAAATAATTTCATAGTTAAATAGACAATTTTTAGAAGAAGAAATTAAAGCCATTAATAGAAAAAGTGCTCTAAACCACTATTGCTTAGAGAAATGCAAATTAAGACAATTGTGAGCTACCACTTCACACTTTTCAAATTGGCTAAAAATACAGGAAAAGATAATGATAAATGTTGGAGAGGATGTGGGAAAACTGGAACACTAACACATCGTTGGTAAAGTTGTGAAATGATCCAACCATTCTGCACATCAATTTGGAAGTGTATTTGAAGGGTTATAAAACTTTGCATACTCTTTGATCCAGCAGTATCACTACTAGGTCTATATCCCAAAGATATCATTAGGACCAATACTTGCAAAAATGTTGTAGCATCCCGTTTTGTATTGGCAAGGAATTGGAAATGGAGTAAATACAATCCATCAACTGGGGAATGGTTGAATAAGTTATGATGTATGAATGTAATGGAATGCTATTGTTCTGCAAGAAATGATGAGCTGGCTGATTTCAGAAAAGCCTGGAAAAACTTTACATGAATTGATGCTGAATGAAGTGAGAAGAACCAGGAGATCACTGTATACAGTAATAGCAAAATTATATGATGATCAACTGTGGTGGACTTGGCTCTTCACAGCAATATGGTGATTCATGAAGACTTCAATAGACTTAGAATGAAAAATGCCAAACTCATCTAGAGAGAGAATTATGGAGACTAAATGTGGATCAAAGCATAGTATTTTCACTTTTTTTGCTTATTTGCCTTTTCTTGTGTTTTTTCCCTTTTAGTCTGATTTTTTTATTCAATATGACAGATATGGGAATATATTTAAAAGTATTGTACATGTATAACCTGTATCAGATTGCTTGCTGTCTTGGGGAGAGGATGGAGGCAAGGGAAGAAGGGTGAAAAAAAATTGGCAGTACAAAATCTTAACAAAAATAAATGTTAACAACTATCTTTATATGTATTTGGAAAAATAAAATACTATTGATTAAAAAACAATATAAAGATCAGTTCTAGATGTAGGATGAAAAGAAAAATAATGTAGAATGTCTAAAGACAAGGAAAGAGTATCAAAAACAATAAGAAATGAGTAGTAAACAGCATAAATTGTTGCAGAGAGTTTAAGAAAAATGAAAACTAAATATGCATTTGTTTTTATGATTTAGAGATCATTGGTGAATATTGTGACAGCAACTTCAACAAACTGGAATGCGTCAGGTTGTGTGTCATAGGGACCATAGATAGAGAGAAGTAATGGCATAAGTTAACAGATAACTTTTTTCTTCCTTTTCAAATAAAATTTTATTGACAAAAATAATTTTTTTATTCTTTCCTAATTACATGTTTAAAAGTTTTTCCTAATTTTTTAAAAAAATTTTGAATTCCAAGTCTCCCTTCCTCCCTTCCCCTTTCCCTGAAGCGGTAAACTTTTTGATATATGTTATACATGTATATTACTATATACAATGTTCTTCTGTTTTGGCTTACTTCACTTTGTATCAGTTCATGTAAGTCTTTCCAGATTTGCCTGAAATTATCCTGCTTGTCATTTCTTGTAGCATAATAGCATGCCATTACAATCATATACCACATTCATCCATTCCCTAACTGATGGGTATCCACTCCATTTTCAATTCTTTGTCATCTTAAAAAGAGCTGCTATAAGTATTTTTGTAAGACGGGTCTTTTTCTTTAATAAAAGCTCTATGGGATATAGACCTAGTACACTGGCATCTATTCTAATTCTGCTTGCTAATCAGGGTTGGCTGGGCATATGGTTCCATACTTAGGGCTAAGTACAGTTTTGGCCTGGGAAGGTCTAAGCTTAGCAGGTAAAAGGATCTCCTAGTGGTCTTGGTCTTTTACAGTATTGATTTAGTGGTTTGTTCCCTATGGCATTGTTTCCTAGGGTTATAATTCTGGTTGAAGTGTGAGCTGCATGTGGAGGTCTTGGTATATTCTCAGTCTGATTGTCACAGTTTGATGGAGATTTGGCTTGGTGGAGTTGTGGACATGTGCCTTATTGGTAAGGATCAAATATATTTGTGTCCTAAGACTATAAAGATAATAAAGTTACTTCTTTATGATCATAGATGGATAAAATGGTGGCCTGGAATTCCATTTCCAGAGGAATTGTTTCTTAATGTCATTTTTTTAAGAGGGTGGGAGAAGAAAAAATGAAGAAATGTAGATGGTAATTTTAATACATATTTAAAAGGAATAGTAAATTGTACATAATAGATTTGCAATTTCATATTCTATCATCTTTTTATTATACTCTGTTAAGAAAATATTTGTTTCATTCCATAAATTAATTTTTTTGAAGAGACTTCAACATTGGGGTCTCATTAAGCCTGGTTCTTAGGTCTGAGCAGAGATTTTGTCCAGTGGTTGAGTCAAGTAGAGTAGTATTTTAAAGGTTTTTGCCCATTTGAGATGGTTCTTAGTAATCCTGGACTGCTGGACTTTTGGCCTCATTGTTTAGTCTCAGTGACATTTTCCCAAATAATCTGGTGCTAGTTGCTGTGTGATCTGGGGCTAAGAGTATTAAGTCCTCAGCCTTGGGACTAACACTTGTTAAATCTTATGAAACCTCATAAGTAGACTTAAATTGAGGTAAATTCTGGGATTAAGATGTTTGGCGATATAGTCCTCTTGTGGATTTACCTTCAAATATTTGGGATCTGATGAAAGTCCAGCTGTGTGATTAGCAGTAAGTAGCAACAAGGCCTTGTTATGAGAGGCAGGTAATAATCTGACCGATGGTCTGGATATTAAGACAAAGTTGTACAGTGGGCAAGTTCCATCAAAATTATAGCAAAAAGGTCTAGACTCATTATTTAGATGAGAAAATCTGATATACAGAGAAGTAAAGTTATTTACCTAACAACATTGGCTAATAAATGGTATATTTGTTGTTGAATCACTTTTCAGACATGTCTAACTCTTCATGACCCATTTTGGGTTTTCTTGGCAAAGATATCATAGTAATTTGCCATTTTCTTCTCCATCTCATTTTACAGAAGAGGAAACTGACCCAAATAGGATTGTGACTTGTCCAGGATCACACAGCTTCAGGATGGTACTATATCCAATAGGCCACCTACTTGCCCAAATTGTGAATGACTAAGACTTAAACCTAGAGAAACTTGAGTTTTGAGCATGTGGGTGGTTTGCTTAAAGGCATGGTTATTTAGTGACAGACACAAGATTAAAATTCTGGTCCTCTGGTTTTTATAAGATTGGCCTTTGGCTTACTATCATGATTTTGATTCTCAAGAGAACCACAAGAAGTATTGCCTTCTCCCTCCTTAGAGATTTCTAAGAAGAGTCTGAACAGCTATTTATATTGTATGCATTTCTTTCATGAATAGACTGAATTAGATGTCTATTTTCTGTGATTTTAACTGGTAAGGTTTCAGTGAAGAAAAATAAAAAACAATGTCCTCAGGTTTGGGAAATAATTCTGTTTTTCTCTCATTTGTTTATCAAATAATTTTTTTGAGAAAATAGTATTTACAAATAACTGGAAAAATTATAAAAGCTCACCCTTGCCAGAAGTAATGTCCCGTGGTGAGGGGCTTTTCTTTAAGACTTTAGTGTGTCTGACACATAAATGTTATATGATGTAGGCAAATCAATTAGCCTCCCAGTGGATAGATAACTCTCCAACTATAAATGGTAGAAAAGATGTCATCAGTAGAGGAGATTCCCTCCTTCAGCAAATTTTCAGCAAAATTACAAGTTCAGTTCCTATCACCATAGCCTTCTATAGCTTCCCTTTCCCCACTGTCAGGTTGACCCTTACCTTCATTAAAACCTACTCTAAAAAGCCATGACACTTATTTATGTGCAATTATAAACTACCCCATTTCTAATCCCCTAACACCCAATTACTCATTTTTCATTCCTTTTACCTCACCTACTCCAAAGTTTCAACCTAACTCCACTTAGTTCTTTCACTGGACCCTTTGGAATACCTATTACATTGACAATAAACTTGTCTTCATCTTAAATCTTTGTCTCTCTTCTGTATTCTATCTCCCAGCTCTTACTGAAAACTGGCTTTTCCATTATGACATAACCTTTCTGGCCATACTTTCTAGTACTGGCTACACCTTCACTCATTCTCCTTAGCTCTCCAGTCAAGGCAGGGGTGCTCCTCAGTGCTATTTCCAGGTTCTACCTCTAGCTTTATCACTTAGTAATCTTGTCTTCCTTTTGAAGTTCATGTTTTATTTACATCATCTAACCAATCAAAAATCATAGTAGCCGATGTCTAGGCCCCCAGATCATGCGTTCATGGAAAATGAATAGATTGAGGAACTATGTAATAGAGTATTTGAAGGAGAGTCAATATATACATTGAAGACCTTTAGTATGAAAGGAGTCAAGAAGGAAAGAAAAATTGTGAGCAAATTGGAGAATAAAGAAAAATGACTTGAAATCATTCTACCTTGGCCATGACTCTACCTTCAATCTTGCCAACATCCACAAATGTTCCATCTCTATGTTCAAGAACTCCCCAATCTCCTTATTCAATCATAATCCATGGCTTTTCACCTCTCTCTTTGTCTTTTCTTACAAAACCCTATTCTTTATCAACATCATGACCTTCAATTTCTTTGATCTGCTCAATTCTCTTCCAGGCCATCTCTCCTTAATTAGCTACTTTTTCCTCTTCTCCACATTATAACCTCTTGGTGAATCAATTCAACTTTAGACTGTCCTTCTCTTTTGAAATCCTAGCCACCTTATTAAATCACTGATTACATCCAGTCAAGTCTCAGCCTGGATCACTCTTACCACTTATCACCTTCAGTCCTATACATGAACAAAAATTCACTGAAGAAAAGAATTCCTTAAAAATAATATGACAAATGGAAAAAGAATTATGAAAGCTCACTGAAGAAAATAATTACTTAAAAATTAAAATTGGGCAAGTGGAAACTAATGACTATGAGACTTTAAGAAAGAATAAAACAAAATCAAAAAAAAGAAGAAAATGGTGGAATATCTCATTGAAAAAACAACTCTCCTGGAAAATAGATATAGGAGAGATAATTGAAGAATTATTGGACTACTCAAGAAAAACATTCCTACTATCTTGGATCTAAAGGATATAATAGAAATTGAAAAAATCCACTGATCTCCTGAAAGAAATCCCCAAATGAAAACTCCCAGGAATATTATATTCAAATTATAGAGTCCCAGGTCAAAAAACAAATATTTCAAGCCGTGAGAAATAAATCAAATAACAGTCAGAATCACAAAAACTTCCATGTTAAGAAAGTAGAAATATGATATCCCAAAAAGCTAGGATTGTAATAAAAAATAACTTAGTAAAACTGAGTGTAATCCTTCAGAGGAAAAAAAAATAATTAAATAGAGGAATTTCAAACATTTGTTATGAAAAGATCAGAACTGAATAGAAAATGATATTCAACCACAATACTCAAGAGAAATATATCAAGTAAACATGAAAGATCACTCATAAAGAACTCAATGAAGTCAAATTTTAATTCATATATGCAAAAATGATATTTGTAACTCCCAAGAACTTTTTCATTACTAGGACAATTAAAAAGAACTTCATCATTACAAGGTCAGTTTACATAGATAGAGGTTATGGATGTAAGTCTATTATGTTGGAATAATCTTCAAAAAAAATGAGTGAGAAAGAGAAGAATGCAAGGAAAAGCTCTTACAAGGGAGAGAAAAATCAGCAAGAGAGGTAAAGGGTAATGCCTGAACCTCACTCCCATCATAATTATTTCAAAAAAGAAAGGATATATACAGTTAGTTGTGTATATGCACAACATGCTTAACAGGGAAATAAGAAGAAAAAAAAGATAAGAGTAAGGAGGGGGGATGATAAAAGGGAAGGTGGATTATAGGAGGGCAGTGGTCAGAAGCAAAATAGATTTTTGAAGAGGGGATAAGATGAGAGGAGTGGGGGAGAGGAAAGCAGGGAGGAGAAAGGAAAGACAGGAAAGAGGGAGAATAGGAGGGAAAAAAAGGAAGGGAATGAAATAGGAAAGGGAGGAAGGGGAAGGAGGGAGGGAGGGGAAGAGAGAGAACAGAAGAAAATAGGATAGAGGGAAATACACAGTTAATAAACATAACTATGAAAATGGATGTGATGTGCTCATCCATAAAACAGAAACAGAAGAATGAATTAGAAACCATAATCCAACAATATGTTGTTTATAAGAGATACATTTGAAACAGAAAGACATATACAGAGTTAGAATAAAAGTCTGGAACAGTATCAAATATGCTTCAGCTGAAGTAAAAATGGCAGGTGTGGCAAATGACAAATGCTGGTGAAAATGGAGAGGAAAAGAATATATTAATGAACTGCTAGTGGAATAGTAAACAAATCTAAACATTCTGGGGGATAATTTGGAACTGTGTCCAAAGGGCTATAAACCTGTGCATATCTTTTGACCCAGCAATACCACTAAGAGTTCTATGTCCCAAAGAGATCAAAGAAGAAAGAAAAAGGCCTACTTGTGCAAAAGTACATATTGCTATTCTTTTTGTGGTGGCAAAAAACTGGAAATTAAGAAAATGACTATCAATTAGAAAATGGCTAAACAAGTTGTGATATATTATTGTGATGAAGTACTATTGTACTATAAGAAATGATGAGATGGGATGGTTTCAGAAAAAAATATGGCAAGATCCATATGAACTGATGCAAAGTGAAGTGAGAACTGAAACAGCAACATTGTAATGATCAACATGATGATCCAAGACAATTCTAAAGAAATTATGATGAAAAAATGCTGTTCACATCCAGAGGTAGAACTGATGAACTCTGAATGTAAAATGAAGTATATAATTTTTCATTTTTCTTTATTTTTTGGAAATATATGGAAATATATTTCATGAGATTGATTTCACTTGTATAAAATTTTTATAATATTGCTGGTTTTCTCAGTGGGTATGGAAGAGAGTGGGAGGAAGAGAGAATTTGAAACTCAAAATTTATAAAGAAAAGGATATTAAAAACAAATGATAATTTAGAATTTAAAAAAACTACTAATGGCCTCTTAGGTACTAAATCCCATCGTCTTTTCTGAGTCCTTATTATCCTAGACCTCTCTACAGCCTTTAACATGGTTGATCACCCTCTTCAATTTGAATATACTCTTCTTTTGAGTTATTCAGAATACTACTCTTGTTAGTTCTCATGGATTACAAGAGCTACCTCTTAGAGGCTCTTTAACAAGAATCAAAACGTTAAGCTAAAAAGGAGGAAGTTCTTACACTTTGTGATTTGGAATGATTTTAGTTGAGAGGGGGCTTCTTTTTAGCCTCCCTGAAAAACAAGTTGTCTAAGACTAGCTCTAACATTCTTTGATTTTATAAAATCATCTCACAGTCTTAAGCTTGAACTGCAAAGCTGTTCCTATCTATGACAAAGAGTTCTTTTGTATATTTCTGGATTTTTCATTTGTTGCCAAAAACACTTTATTTTGAGAATGTGAGACAATCTTTCAGGAAACAATGGGACAAATTAATATAAAATGAGAACTAAAATACTAACTAGTTTACACACTCACCCACACTTCCAATATATGTTTTTCTTCTCTTCTTTCACATAGTAAATCATTCTAATAAGCAGAGAACTCCCATCCTACAGTGCTTCTCATCAGTAGAGGGAAGAAAGATACTAGAAGAATAGGAAGCAGGACATTGCAAAAGTTCCCAGATCAGGATATTGGAAAAGTCTAATTTCAAGTGGTTTCAGTGGATCAAGTTTTCCCTACTTGATGAAGACCTGAGAGAAAACAAATATCCAATAGAAAGGAAACAACCATAAGAGAAGCTCAGTAATGAAAAAAGAGAAGTGACTCTGAAAAACTTGAGAATTTTGATCAATTAATTATGTCTCCAAAAAACTGATGATCAAGCCGATTCTTAAAGAGGAAATAGACTATAAGTTCACAGTAAGACATGTATTTTTCAGATGCAATCAATGTTTTAAATTTTTTTCCTTCTTGACTTATATGAGGGAAAGCACTTATTTGAAGAGGGAGTAGAAGAATTATAGAGGAAGGAAAATAGGGAGTTGTGATAGTAAGAAAAAGAAAAGAAAGAGGGAAAGAGGAAAGGGAAGAAAGGAAGGAAGGAAGGAAAGAATAAAGGAAGGAATAGAGGAAGGAGAAAGAGAGAAAGAATATGAATGAGCCATTAGAAAATGCAGAAGAGAGCTGAAAGAAATTATGCAGTGGACACAGACAAGCAAGGTAGCATTGGTACTATAATAACAAATTTAGAATGTGCTTTTTAAAAACCTGTAACAGAGAGGTTCATATACAACGTGTTTTTAATATACTTTGTATATGGAAATGTTCATGTTTACTGATTTCATAATAAAAATAAACAAGACTTTTCAGAAAAGTATGAGCAAGGCTGGTGCCCTTACTCAAAGAATACATAACATATTCTCTCTCAGACATTTATAGCAGCATTAAATGTTATCTCTCTCTACAAAAGCAGTTCTGTCCCTTTCTTGTTCCATGAACTACTTTGGCAGTCTGGATAAGCCTATGAACTTCTTGGAATAATGTTTTTTAAATGTACAAAACCAAAAACATAGGATTACAAAGGAAGCCAATCAAATCAAAATTAGTTATAAAAAATAATGCATACACTCCAGGCTTAAAGCCCTGAATATATAAATTTTCTTTTGAATGCATAAAATCATTAACATTCTCTTTTTTGTTATTAAGATCATTAATGGAAGAATTATTTTGCTCATGATCTTTGGTCTAAAAAGCTCAAAAAATTTACAGGGGTTACTGATATTGGGATGAACTTGTAGTAGGGCCCTAATAAAAAGTCCAATAAAAGACCATTTATTTTTCGTTTCATGATTCTTTAGGAAATTTGGTCATTGTTTTTTATACTTCTGTTAAGGGGGCAGTATGAGCTAGTGATTTCTTAGCAAAGTTCAAATCAAGCTTTTAAGGCATGAAAATGGGAAGGACAGCATAGTAGGAGAAAAGATGACAGTTATGGGAGAAGGGAATTTTTTTTTTGATGGACTGATTAATTCTATGTTCAAAAGAGTCCAAGATGGATGTGTGAATTTAATGCTTTTATCAAAAAGGGAGGCTACCGATTGAGAGAACAGTATAAAATATGCATTCTATCTTAACTTCCCATAATCTGGGTACAAATGTTGCCCTCAGGCTTCCTTTGAGAAGGAGAAAGGAGAAAAGAGGAAGAGACTAGAGCTCCAAAATTCATTCAGTCTAAGTATCATAGATTTAGAACTGGAATGGGTCTTGGGACCATCTCCTCTCATTTTACAGATGGGCAAGTCATTTGACTTGCCTAAAATTGTACAGGCATCAAGGAGCAAAGAAAAGATTTTATCCCGGGTTTTTTTGTTTGTTTGTTTTGTTTTGTTTTGTTTTTTGACTCTAAAGCAAGCAATCTTTTTACTCTGACTGGAGTTAAAAATTCATGAATTTTATGCTTGACAAAAAGTGACTCCTCTGTGGAAGGGGTATGGAGAGGGATGGAGAGATAGGTGTGGGGAAAAAGGTGTTCAATTGGTTAAAATCAACAAAAAATTTATTTGTCAGTATGGCTTTGAGAAAGAGCAACTTAAAGTCAATGAACCAGTTTATCTATTTATCTCTGCACATCTCTGCTTGACTGGTCTCTTATGGGTGGGGCAACTCTGCTAGCTAGTGGACAAAGGACAACTAGTATTTTATGATGTCAAGGACAACTCAGATCCCTTACCTGGGATAGAGGCATCTAAAGGCTCAGTCAAACTAAAAGTATCTGAGGAAGCATCTCTTTGCTTTCTCTGTGTTCTAGAACCCAGACATCTTAGGACAATGGCTTTTTTTTTCTTAATTGACCAATTATTCTTTTAGTTACTCTATTTTTTTGTGTCAGGGGATTTAGTCCCTTTGCCTTCCTTTCTTGGAAGGTTCTTGTTGCCACCAAGGACCAAAAACTGCAAAAAGAAACTATCTACTCCTGATCTTCATAGCCTGTTTCTAGCTCTTCCTGAAGTTCTGGTAAGAGGTGTTGTAGTGCTTACTCTTTGTGCTGGGAAGATATTTTTTTCCAGGTATAAAAATGATAAAAATTTTCTTGCAGCCAGAAATGGAAATAGTAAAAGACTGAAGGTCTGTCTATACTCAGAGAAAACTCAGCAAACCTAGATCGGGGAACCCTTGCTGATTCCTGAGAAGAGAAGCTGTTGAGAAGCAAATATAAGACGGTAGAGTTGGGAAGATTTAGAGAGGATGGTTTAGGCACTGAAAAGAGCACTGACTTTTGGAGTCAAGAGGTCAGCATTTGGGTTCAAATCCTGATTCAGGTGTTACCTGTTGTGTGACTTTGGGCAGATCACTTAGGTTCAAATTTAATATCCTTTTCAACTCTAAATTAATCATAATTATAATATTTGAAAGTAGTTTACCAAGTAATTCTCCCCCCCCAAAAAAAATCACCATCTATCAAATTATGTATAAATAGAAATAATAGCTTCAAGTATCTTTTCCCCCCGGAGACAATTGGGGTTAAATAATTTGCCCAGGGTCACACAGCTAGGAAGTGTTAAGTGTCTGAGGATATATTTGAACCCTGACTTCAGATCTGGTGCTCTATCCACTGCTCCACCTAGCTGCCCCTAGCTTTAAAGATCTTGAGAATACAATGAGTTGGCACACAGGGATTCAGGGGTGGGAAGGAGGGATTTAGTATAACAAAATAAACCAAAAGATGGCTTCAGAAATTGTTTTCTATTTTCATTTTCACCGAGTTTGTGTGAAAACATTCAAGTAAGTGCTTATTGGGAAGATTGCTAGACAGAAATCATAAGACAAAATCTGTTGGATTTCATGTCTGACCCACATGGGCAATTTTGGATTTCCCAAGGGTTGTCCCTGGGCACCATAAGCCAAAATTTGCTTTGTTGATAATTGTTGTAAATAAAAAGACTCTTTGCCAGATAGATATTACCAATGTCAGGGAAGCATTTGGGGGGAGAAATGTCAGTAAGGAATACATTCAACAAGCAGAACCCTTCCCCCCCCAAAAAAATAGTGTCCTTAAGAAACTTAAATTATATTGCAGGAATTAGTATCCTGGGGACTTTGAGCTTGTTTTTTTTCAATATTTTCAAATAATTACATTTCAACATAATTGATTTCTTTTGAAATCATTTTATGTATTATTTTATCCTAAAAGACATTATTCTGAGAAGGGGGATCCATAGGCTTCACAAGACCACCAAAAAGAGCCTAGGCCACCAAAAAAGGAACATGCATTAGAACTTTCTGAAGAGAGGAGTCAAACATGATCACACCCTGAACCTTAAGGTATTTTATTGACAGATGTGTATTGGATGGACTAGAGCTGAAAGAAAAAATGCTCCAGGTTGAATCAGAACCACCAGAGTAGTCCTGCTGTAGATGTCTATGGGAGAAGATGCATTTTTCCATGATTCCCAGGATATATTGCTCTCTGGAAGAACTCGGGAGGAGACTGATTTATTTACTTAGTTCTTCAGACTTATTTTAGTCTCTGCAAAGATCTTTATTAGTTTTTCAATTACTCAAAAGTTCATCATTTTTGTGATCTCTCTTCATTGATTTTGTAGCTATTATTGCATAAGTCTTTTTTTAGGCTTATTTCATCAATTCATATACATTTTTCTCCCACACATTTCTTTAATTTTTTCATATTCATGGTTTTTTAAAATTATTGCTTGTTATTGTTCAATGTCCAATGACATTTTGTTACATTGCATTCCCCTCCTTCTGCCCCCAATCATTCCCTAACCCATTAGTACCTACTGTCTTTTCAGCTCTTTAGTATAACAAAAAGAATCTCTGAACATTTAGCCATATGTCAGACCTTTTTTTTTAAATTTTTTGAGCTATTAATATGTTCATTAGTAGGATTTCCAGGTCAAAGAAACAGTTTTACTCATTTTTTCTTGAAAAATGACAAGTTGACCATTTAATAACCCCATCAACAGTACATCAGTCACTATTTACCTGCCTGAAGCAACAGTCCCTGCAACACTGATTGCTCCCATTTTTGACTTATTTTTATCAATCTTCAGAGAATGAAGTATTGTAGTGCTCTTTCTATAAGGTAATGTTCTCTCTTGAGGTTTTCTTGGGGTCTCTGGGAGCAGCCTTTGTGTCAGTTCAGTAATCACTACAAGTACAGCCAGGTGTTAAAGTCCAAATCCTTTATTGTCTCTTTCAGAGTCCTATCTCCTTCACTTGGGGCTTGGCTAGTTTTCTGGAGGCCTTCCTCTCTCCTTGGTTCCGTGAGCTTGAGCTCCTGCCTCCTTCTCTGCCCTCTGAATCTCTCTAAATATCCAAAGGTTTATGCTTCAGTCTCCAGCCACAACAAAGGTGGATGATGGAATGAATCTGTCTCAGACTCCAGAGCTTCTAGTGCACTTGTCTCTTCTGGCCCTGAGAGCTTCTAACTTATATGCCCTGCACTGAGTATACACCAGTCACTATATCACTAAAAAACCATTATTTGTTGTAGGATTAAATCAATGCTAAACTAGATTTAACCACTGTCTCCTCAATTCCACTTAGTACCTTGTTTCAAGTTCTGCTCCATAACATTTCCTTGTAGGATTAAATCAATCATACTGCACTATGCTAAATTAGATAACTATTGTCTCTATCAATTCCACTGACTTAGTACCTTGTAAGAATCCTTTGTTTCAAATTCAGAATTCTGTCCCATAACAAAGTATAATCTCAGAGCTGAACATGTTTTTCTCATTTATAACTTATAAAACATTTTTTATCATTTACAATTTATGGAACACATTTTTATATCATTTATAGTTTGAAAATTCTTTTTTTGGTAACTGTCCTTTGGAAAATTTTCTTCTGGGTGATAGCTATGGGCTTTAGAGTGACCAAAACTGTGATTTCAGCAACTCTGCAACATAAGATTATTGTTGTTTGTCCTACATTCTCAAAGATCACCAATGACAGCAGGAGGATGATGTTTTGACTTGCAAGTGAATTGTATTTAAGTGAAGTGAAGTTGTACAAAATCACCAGCCTCACTTTCTCCTTCAGAGTCATCTGAGTCCAGTGGCAAGACAGGTAAAGATGACTGTTGATGGCTCTGGATACAGTGGGAGATTTTGGCCTTTTTAAGCTAAGTTCTTTTCCAGATCTCAGTTTGTCTGAGGCAACTCCCAATCAGTGATTAAAGGTTAGATAAGAATTGAGACAAACTATGTACTTGTTTGTCTTCATAAGGAGTCAGTTTGGGAGGGGAAGATCCTCACAGTTTCTGGCAAGATTGGAAGCAATTTCTATTTACACTCACTCTGAGAAACATAGATAGATCCAAATAATAGATTGCTTAAATATATAGCTTATAATAGCCTAATTATACATATCATGTATGTTTGTATGTATATATCAATCAATATTGTCTACTATGATCTAGGTACTATGCTAAGATCTGAAAATCCAAAAATTGGTCCCTCAAGGAATCTACAAAATTCCATCTCCATCTCTGTCTTTGTATATCTCTCTTTGTCTCTATCTCTTTTTCCCCTCTCCCCCTCCACTTTGATTCTATTTCTGTCTCTCTCCCTTCCACCCCTTTTTCCTCCTTCCCCCCTCTATACACACACGCACACATCCCCATATCCCCAAAAGTCTTAGTGAATATTTAACCTTTACTACCTTAAATATATAGTCTATAATCGCTCAATTATATATATCATGTTTGTATATATGTATATACCAATCAATCAATAAACATTTATTAAGTGTCTACTATGATCTAGGTACTATGCCAAAAGCTGGGAACCCAACAAATAGTCCCTCAGGGAATTCACAGTCCAATGGAGGAGACATCATGCAAACAAATACATATAAAGCAAGTTACACACAGAATAAGTAGAAAATGAAGAAAAGAAAAAGAAGGCACTAGAATTAAGAGGAATGGAAAATGGTTGTAGGCAGAATTGAGAAAGGAGAATGTTTCGGATATGGGGAACAGCTAGAGAAAATGGTTAGAGCCCAGAGATGGAGTCCTTTGTTCATGGAACAGCTAGAAGAAGATCAGAAAGTATGTGTCAGGAGTAAGATGTATGAAGACTGAATGATAGATGTAGGTTATGAAGGACTTTGAATGCCAACAGAATATTTTGTATTTGTTACTGGGAGCAGTAGGAAGCCACTGTAGTTTATCTACTGGAGGGAGTACGTGTACGTGACATGGTCAGACCTACATTTTAGGAAATCATTTTAGTGACTGGAGAATGTTAGGTTGAGGAAATACTTGCAGCAGGCAGACTGCTCATTCATCCCTCTTACCAAGCAAGCTTTTGCAATAGTCCAAGAGAAAAATGACAACGGCCTGTACTAAAGTAGTTGTTTTTTTTTTGTCCTTCATTCTCAAAGAACCCAATAACATCAGGGAGGTGATGCAATGACATACAGGTGAATTGGATTGGAGTGAGGGAGGCTGTGTAAGATCAATCATCTGCCTCACTTTCCCCTCCATGGCCATCTGGGTCCAGTGACCAGATTTAGATCAAAAGGACTAGAGATGGCCCTGGATTCAGTGAAAGATCTTGGTCTTTTGAAGTTCAGGTCTTCAACAGGTATCTATTTGACTTGAGGACTCACCCATTCAGTTATTAAAGTTAGGTAGCAATTCAGGCAAAGAATCTCCTCTTTAGTTTAGACAAAAAAAAAATCTAAATAAATAAATAAGTGAATGAATGAATTAATCTAGGAAGGGAAGATTCTCAAGGTTTCTGGCCAAAACAGAAATAACTATTTACATTCAATTTGAGTCAATCAGGGCTCAAACAATGAGCAAACTTCTAGGACCTATTGGTGGCCAATTAGAATCAGATTGGTTTTAGTTTAAGGCCTGGTCTTTAAGAAAGAAATCTAGCTAGCAAACCTCAAGATATCTTGGGAAGGGTTCAGAGATTCAAAAGATGGAAAAAAGCTTTTAAAGTGATGACAGTATTAGAGAGGAAAAGAGAGAATATCCAAGAGATGTGACAGAGGTGGAACCAACTTGGCAACGAATTGGACATGAAGAATGAGAGATGGTGACGAGTCCAAGATGACTTTCAGATTGTGAATCTGAGGGATTAATTGGATGGTGTTATCCTCTAAAATAACAGGGAAGGTGAGGGTGGAAGGGTAGGGAGGGAGACTTTAAGGAGAAAAGTAAAGAGTTCTGCTTTAGACATAATGAGTGCAAGTCTAGTAGGTATGAAAGGCAGTGTTGTGAGACTGGAGATCAGGAAAGGTAGATAGGAGTTGATGAGATTACCAAGTGAGGTAGAATGGAGGGCCAGGTTCTGTCCTGTGGTTAGAGAGAATGGTCTAGTGAATGACTGAGCAAAAGAGAATGAGAAAGAGTTGTCAGAGAGGTAGGAGAAGAACCAAGACAGAGTGGGTAGTCTGAACACCTAGAAAATGGGAGTGTATCAAGGACAAATTGCTGATCAACAGTGACAAAGGCTATAGAAAAGTGAAAGAGAATGAGATTTAAGAAAAGGCTATTGAACTTGGCAGCTGAATGATCATTGGTAACTTTGGAGGGAACAATTATTATGGAATGATATAATCCAAAAATAGATTGTAAGTCAAAGGAGAAAAAGTGAAAGTATCTATGGTAGACAATCTTTTTCAGGAATATATCTAACAGGGCAGAAGAGGGGATATAGGATGCTAAGTTACAAGGGATGGAAAGATCAAATGAGGATTTTTTTTTGAGAATGGGGGAGACATGGGCATGTCTGTAGGGAATGATTGGGAATAAGTGAAAGAGTAGAGATGACAGAGGGAGCAGTCTATTAAAAGAGATGGGATTGAATGAGGTGTCTTGGAAAAAGTAGAGAGGTTGGCCTTGGTAAGGAGAAAACATACCTCATTTTGTAAGAAGGGTAATGGAGGAAAATACAGTAAAAAGACACCTGAATGACAGGAAATGAAGAGGAGGGAATTTATAGTGAAATGGCCTTAATTTTTCCTGTAAAATATGAGGTGAGAAAAGGGAGAAGGGAGAGTCATGGCAGGTATGAGAAGAGATGGAAAAAGTTTGGAAGAGCTGCTGTGGTGAGAGAGTGAGATGACAAAGGAAGAGGGTACAGTTGGATCGCCTATCAGCAGTGAAGATCCAGTTGAGGGTTATGTAACATAAATTTGTACAGGACCCAATCAGAATTTTCTCTGTTTTCATTCTGCAGCATGTGTATAGAAACAAAGGAGGCAAAAGATGGGAGTGATTCAAGGTTAAAACTTGGCAGACATAATTGACAAAATAAAAAGGAGGTCATAGATTCAAGAAAAGAGAACCAGGTTGAGTTGAATTGGTTCACCAAGGGGTCAAGATGTGAAGAGGAGGGAACAGTGGCTAGAGCAAGGAAGATGATCTGGGAGAGAATTAAGAATATATACATGTATACTTATGTGTATGTGTGTATGGTGTGTCCCAAAAGCCATTATGTAATCTTAAGCTTTAATAACAATTATATATTTAATATCTGATACATAATAGCTTAAATGTATTTAAGCTATTATGTATCAGATATTAAATATATCTTAAGTTAAATATGTTAAATAAATATATATATGTATGTGTGTATATCATTAAGATGCATTAGTTAATTTCCTGTATATGTGTCAATTCTCTGTAAAATTTTAGATATCAGACTTTTACTGTGATGTTACATACAAATATTGTTTCTACTTTACTAATTCTTTTTTAATCAGTTCTTTTCTTTAGAATAAATTTTGCCAATGTTAGCAGCTAGGCACAGTGAATAGAACACTGAGCTTGGAATCAGACATCTTCCTGAGTTCAAATCTAGCCTCAGGCACTTACTAGTTTTGTGACTCTGAGCAAGTCACTTAATTCTATTTGCCTCAGTTCCTCATTTGTAAAATGAGCCAAAGAAGGTAATGGAAAGCCAATCCAGTATCTTTGCCAAGAAACCCCTTACTCCCCCCCCCAAAAAAATGGGGTTATGAAGAGTTGGATATGACTAAAACTATTGAACATCGATATATAATATCAATGCTGGGAGCCAACACAAGGTAGGAAAGAGAGGAGGTAAGAAAAGAGGGAAGGTTTGGAAGACAGTCACTAACTTCACTTTTTTTTTTTGGAGGTGGTTATTCTAAGGTGAGAAGATCATAACTTATTCATAAGCTAGCAGTGACTGGAATGAATATAAGAGGAATTGGGTTTAGAAAAGAAATAGCCCAGAACAGGGTAGGGTCAGTCTTCATGGCAGCCAGTTATTTGACTGTTACTTTTCAAAGTCCTTTGGGAGGAGGACAAGACCTTAGGGTCAGAGTTCATGCCACATATTTATTAACAATTTATTTCCCTCCCTTCCCCCCTTCCCCCAGGAAATCCTTTAGTAGTCAAATGGGGAGAAGACACAGAATATTCCCCAAAGGTGAGAACTTTGTTTTTCAATGATTTCAAATTAACCTCTCCACCTCCCCTCCTATACAGCACCTCTCTCTCTTTTTTGACCATTTTTGTGGTAATAGTCATCCATTTCATCATGATTCTATGAATCCTGAAAACCGACAAGATATAGTAAATGGAAAGAACATTTATCTAAAAATCAGAAGATCTGTGTTCTGGTTCTGCCATGTGTTCTGGTCCTACCCATGTTACCCTGGGCATAGTCACTTTAAGATCTCTGAATTTCAGTGTCCTATATTTTAGTCCTGGATGTCCATCTTTTTGCTAGCCTTTGGGCAAATCATTTACCTATCTATACCACATTTTTTAACCTCATCTCTAAAATGGGGATAATATTCACAAACACACACACACACACACACACACACACACACACACACACAGTGTAAAACGGTTGTTGTCAGCAAGACCTGAGTTAAAATCTGGCCTTAGATATTTAACTTCCGTTTGCCTCAGTTTCCTTATTTGAAAATGAGAAAAATAGCACCTAGTCCCCAGGACTTATGTAAGGATGAGAGAATATTTGTACAACACTTTGCAAACCTGAAAGTGTTATATAAATGTTGACTATTATATTTATATTTATTATTATTAATAACTTATGAAGGACACTATTATAAAAATACAATCCCCTTCTTCATCTGTCACATAGGATTAAGACATCTACCTTAGAAACTACGTGAGCTTCTAGATCAAAGGAGTCAATATATATTCAATTTGTCAAGTACTTACAGACATGTTAGGTATAGAAAAGCCCATCCATTTGGTCCATTATTTCTTTTTCTCCATGTTTCTTTCCCAAATATTATATATGTAAGTAGTTTTTGGCTATCTTCACTCACATTATATCTTTTTCAGCAGCAGAACTGATCCAGTTCCCTCAAAATAGTCTGTATCGCCAAACCTCATCAGTGTTGTTACCATGTCCTCCACACCGGATTTCACCATTCTGGGAAAAAGAATACCAGTCAAGGACTGAACTGATGTCTCTCCTTCACCAAACTTCTAATACCTCACAATCATCACACCGTCACTACCACAAGAATGTACAAGAGCCTACATCTTGGCTCAAACATTCAGGCAATGCTCCCAAGATGCCCCACCTTAATTATAGAGCAGTGGCAGCGCCATTGCCCCGTCTTCATCACCTGGCTAAACCAGCCTCTCGTCACAAGCACCGTACAGTGGCTCCAGTCTTGCCTTTACCTAGGACTGATATCCCAACCAGAAAAACTCCTGGGCCTTTGATTCCCATTGATCAATGCCTTATACCTCCTCTCAGTCTCAAACACCAGTATGATTTTCCTTCAGATTCTGACCACCGGTTGGAGAATTCTTCAGGTTCTGACCATCTTCCCAAGATTTTCCCAGCTTGTGATCATTTGAGTATTGAGGATCTATCACTTCTCAACCCAAAGGACCCAATTTCAACTTTCTCTGACCACCAGACTAAGGTTCCATTATATAAGGGCCACAAATCCAGGGATACTCCAGTTCCTGACACCCAGATTAAGACCAGTGGTCCTTTGGCAAGACCCCCCACTCAGGGGACCAAAGTTTTGCCAAGACCCAGGCGCCGGATCAAGGCTACCAATGCACTGTTAGGACTTTTTAACTTGGACCCTGTACTCCATCCACTTGCAAAATCATTACCTTTTACTAACTGGACCAAGGGCCCAAATTTCAGATCACCATCTCCAAACCACCAGGCCCAGACCCAAGCTCTGAAGACATCACATAGTGACTTGCAGCTCAAGGAAGCAATGTCCTTTTTACAATACCTTGAGCACCGTCCTAGACCCCTAGCTGTACCTACATCTCATCTGAATCGGAAAAACAGGTCTACAACAGTATGCAAGTATAACAATCGCCAACTACATGGACCATGCTCTCTTGCCCATGTCTCAGTTCAAACAGAACAAGACAACTGGGAAACTAAGCTTCTGAGAAAATACCTCCTGGATTCACGTCCATGCAGTCCTGAAGAGAAGCCTTTAACCATACCACTAGAGCCTTCCACATTAGTGAAAATTGACAAAGAGCCTTTTGAAGCAATTTTCCAAGGAAAAGCTATCCAGGACATACCTCCATCTAATCTTGACCTGAAAACTGGCGTGACCTCAGAGCCAACTGTCCATGTCTCCATCCAAACAGAACCAGACACTTGGGTAACAATATCCCAAAGATTAGAGCTTCAGGAAAAACTTCCATCCTGTCCTGAAGTGGATGTTGACATGATCTCAGAGCCTATTGTCCATGTCTCCATCCAAACAGAGCTAAACACCTGGGAAACAATATCCCCAGACACAGACTTCCAGGAAACATTTTCATCCAGTCCTGATGTGGAAACTGACATCACCCCAGAGCCTACTGTTCATGTCTCCATTCAAACAGAGTTAGACACCTTGGAAACAATATCTCCAGACACAGACCTCCAGGAAACATTTTCATCCAGTCCTGACCTGGAGACTGACAAGATCCTGGAGCCTCTTGTCCATACCTCCATGCAAACAGAGGTAGACAATTGGGAAACAACATCTCCAGAGACAGATCTCCAGGAAACACTTCCATCCAGTCCTGACCTGGAAACTAACAAGACCTTAGAGCCTCCTGTCCATGCCTCCATGCAAACAGAACTAGACACTTGGGAAACAATATCCCCAGAGATAGACCAGGAGGAAATCTTTGTAACAGGACAGGATGAGAACATAATTCCACTGGACTCAAGTCTCCAGGATATAACTCTATCTGGCCCTCACCAAAGGACCACACCTCCATCTAGTCCTATGCCCGGAGACTCCAATGCCCTGGTCCCTCTTCATCAAGAACTAGAACGATGGAAACCACTACCACAAGAAATAGATCATCTGGATATATTTTCATCCAGCCTAGAAATGGACGCTAGCAATGTATCAGGACCCACTGTCAAAGAATCAGCTCCAATAAAAGAAATGTACTGGGAAATAATATTAGCAATGCTACTTGGACTATCCAATCACCAGGCAATAACATTAACAGATGAGAAACATGAAACTGCTCATCCACTGGATTTGGATAGCCAAGAGAGAATATTTTCTAGCCCTGATGAGGCAAAAACACCTTTACCTAGCCCTAAGCACCAGATTGAGGACATTTCAAATCCTGATGCCCAGGCTACACTTAAACAAAAATTAGAAGAATGGGCAACACTATCAGAGGAAACAAATCTCTGCAACACATTAACATTTACCACAGAGTCACACTCTGAGAAAACTCCAGTCCTTAGTGATGTGGATGATCATATCTCAGATGGAATAGAGAAAGAAACAATTGAAATCATAGATATAATGCCACTAAGAATAGAGGTCCAAGAAGCTGATCAAATAGTCGAGGATCATTGGGCAATAACACCTCTTTCCCCAGACAACAGTGACCAAGAAAATGCTGTACCTGCACCTGACCATCAGCCCACACCAATCCTCACTCTGGACCAAGAGCAAGAGGCTGAAGATACAGCACATGACCCTGTCCAAGATTTAATAGTTCAAACAGACCAAGAGTCTGGAGAAATAACACCATTGAGAACAGATTTAGTGGCCACATTTCTAACAGACCAGGATAATGAGGCAACAATGCCTCCAGTGGACATAAAACCTAAAGAACCAGCTCAACTTGTCCTTGAATCTCAAATCATACCTTCATCCAGTCCTGACCAGCAGACTGAGGATATACCAGATCTAAGCTCTCAGGTGTCCCTTCAGCCAGGATCTGGCCCATGTGACACAATGTCATCAGGAACAGAGCTTCAAAACATCATTTTAGTAGACCAGGATCAAAGGATAATACCACCATTGAACTTAGACAATGAGGAAATGACTCTACTTAGCTCTAACCAGTGTACAATACATCCACCTAGTCCTCCTGACAGACAGTCAGAAGTTGCTGAAGATCTCAATACTCAGGCTACATCTCCAAGAGATTTAGAATACTCAGCAAAATTGTTTGAGGGTCGAGAGTATGATAGCACTTCATCTAGTGCTAGTCCCTCAATCACTATTTCATCTATCTCAGAAAATGAGACTGAATCTGGAACAGAATCCACCCATGCATCAAGCACATCACCAGGAAATGTGGATGATGAGGAAGAAACGCCTCCAAGCCCTGACAAGACCATATCATCATCAAGTTCCAACCACCAGATTGAGGCTCCAACAGGTCGTGACCACCAGCCTGAGACTGAGCTGAGCTCCGACCACCAAGACGAGGTTGAATCTGGGCTCCCACATCAGCTCCATTCTGTGCAAAAGAAACAGACCAAATTGCATTTAAATTACATCAAACCGTACACCATCGAGGGGGGAACTATCTCTGATAAAACTGCTCATGCCATCATCAGTTCCATCCCTCAGAAGAGAATAAAAAATGACATCTGTAAGAATGTTCCCCTCCCTCTTGATGAATACAACTCATGTGAATACATAGTCTGTTTAATTTGTGCCTCCTGGATCCCACATGGCTGCCCACATGAAGGAATGAAATATCCATGTGAAGCTCAATTGCTTGCTGTACCAATACCTATACCCATGTGTGAGGAGGAGATTGATATAAAATTTGTCTTCAAATGCCCCGAGGCAACAGTCTCTTCCCTTTTCAGCACCTCAAGCACCCATAGCTGTGTGAGAAAGTCTTCAGAAGGTGCAGAATCATTTGTCTCAGACACTATGCTACCTGTTCCATCAAGGCCAAAGTGGTTTCACTTCATCCTAGGCAAATCTCTCCCACAGTGGAAGAAAGACAGTCCTAGAAGCCCAGAGCCCCTCCTAGATAAGGTCTTCGAGGAGGGAAGCATTAGCAAAGAAGGGGAAAAGGCAAAGACACATCGGACATCTTTCAGATCTCTCCTAGAGAGATTTCAGTGGAGGCAAAAGGAAACTAAATAACTATATTTTGAAAGGAATTGATTCCCCCAGTATATTTTTGGCTTTTGTGTCTTATTTTTTATAGTGATTTTAGGTATTAACAAAAGGAAATGATAAAATTGTCTCTTCTTTGCAGTTCAAGAGTAAATTCTCCATGTTTTTTCCTTTCGTATTCCATAGTTTGTAGAGCTCTCTGTGATAAATATGGGGAGAATATGGATAATAGTCACAGAGAAGGGGCATGCAGGGACCTGGGTTGCTACTTGCATCTTTGGTGGAACTATTCAAATCAATGATATCACATGTGTATCTGAGTATTGAGGTTAGATAGACTGTGCTCAGAATTAATGGATTCCCAATAGGCCAGAAAACTTCATTCTTTACTTTTCTCACACTCATAACAATTTAGTAAATGTTTTCATAGATTAAAATGTGACTACATATATAAACTATAACCCTTTTTATCCTCAACTCACTTCCTGACTTAGTCTATGTAATACATATATATATATATATATGTATATATATATATATATATATATATATATATATATATATATATATATATAAAACAAAACCACAGGATTTTAGAGTTGGGAGGGAGAGATCAGTCCATTTTTACAAAATTCTCCAATACAATATACTCCCAAATTGGTCTAAACATTCTCAATATTTATACCTCAATGGCACAGGTTCAAGCCTCATCTTGGTTGCCTTCTTTTGGAAATTTTCAAGGTTACTAATCTGTTTCTTAAATTGTGATACCCTAATCTGAATCCTATACTGCAACATATGTAGTCTGATCAGAATTGAGTCCAACAAAATGGTCAGATTCTCTCTATTCCATGGAAGCCAAGTCTCTGAATTCAGTTCAAAATTATATTCATTTTTGTGGTGTCAACATATGGTTGACTCATTTTGTGCTTGAAATTCCCTAAAATGCCATAGATCGTGTGTGTGTGTGTGTGTGTGTGTGTGTGTGTGTGTGTGTGTGTGTAAACACTGGGCCAAGAGCTAGAAATATAAATAAGAAAAAAGTTCCTTTCCTCAAAGATCTTATAATTTAATGAGGAAAGAACAATAAATAATGGGAAGCTGAAAAAGCCAAAGGACCACTAGGGGCTACAGTTTCAAATTAATGTCAAGTTGACACTGAACCATTGAGACCATTGTTTGAGTCCTACCATTCAATATCTGAATCCCATCTATCTCTACTGCAGTTCTCATCTCTATATGGTTAAAATAAGAAAACCGGTGACATATTGTATCAAGAATTATGCTGCAATCAAGGTGATGGTTATACTCAGTTTCAGACTTACAGTGAATCAGAATTTCAAAAGATCTGTCATTGTATCAATATGAATAATTCTTCAATCTTCTAAGATGGAAGAGAAATTCATCTTGTTGCTCATCTTTTGATGCTGAGCTTGTCTAATTATAGACCAAAATAACAAGCATTTACTTTTTAAAAAATTTTTAATTGAAGTCTTTAATTTTCAATATGTATGCAAGGACAATTTTTCAACATTGACCCTTACAAAACTTTGTGTTCCAATTTTTCACTAGATAGCAAGCAATCCAAATGCTGTTAAATGTGTTAAACATGTTAAATATGTTAAACATATATGTTAAATCACACACACACATATATTTATACAATTACCTTGCTGCACAAGAAAAATCAGATCAAAAAGGAAAAAAGAGAAAAAATAAAATGCAAGCAAATAACAAAAAGAGCAAAAATGCTATGTGGTGAACGACACTCAGTTCTCACATTCATGTCTCTGGATGTAGATACCTCTGTTTATCACAAGATCATTGGAATTAGTCTGAATTATCTCATTTAACAAGCATTAAGCACCAAATATGCACTAACTGTACTCTAGGAAATGGGGATACACAAAGAAATGATCTCAATTCAAGGTATTTACATTCTAATGGAGAATACAAGCACATATGCAGATATGTGTGTATATGTGTACATATATATATATATATATATATAATGATGTGTGTGTACTTCTCCATTAGAATGTAAAAATACCTTGAATTCTATACTTATATGTGTATATACATATGTAAAACATATCAAGTATAACAAAAAACTGCAAGTGTCAAGATTTTGAATACAATGTATTTTAGGAGGGAAACCACTAGCACTTAAGATCAAGAAAGACAATATAATGGTGTTTAAATTATGCCTTGAAGAAAGAGGGACATAATGAGGTGGAAATAAAGAGGAAGGGCATTCCAAACATGGAGGCATAAGAATAGGAAATGGAGTATGATATTATATATATTACATATAAGAAGCAGTAAAATGACCATTTTGACCAGATCACAAATTACTCGTGTAGTAACCAGTGTGGGTGGAGAAGTGTCTGGTGGGGTGGATAAAGGCTTTAAAAACTAAATATAGGGATATAAATTTTATTCTAAAAGCAAAAAGGAGTCATTGGAGTTTGAGAAAAGAAGTGATGTGGTCAAATGTGTGCTTAAAGAATTACTATGGAACTGCCCCAGCACTTAGCATAATGTTTATAGGAAATGTCAGATGAGAAAAGATGAGTATTTGAACTAAGATGGTAGCTGTGTGAATAGAAGGGGTCAGATTCAAAAGAATACAGAGATAGAAATGGCAAGTTTTATCAATTGGCAATATGGAGTGAAAGTGAGAATTGAGAATCTTTTGCTAGAAATTAGGTCTGGAAAAGGGTAGTAGGAGTTGTGGGGGTTGGGGAGATAAGGAGTTCAATCTAGAATATGTTGAGTGTGAAAGATCTCTAGGATATTAAGTTAATTTTAAAAATTATTTATTTTACCCTAATTATAGGTAAAAATCTTTAGCATTCATTTTTAAATATTGAGTTCCAAATTTTTTCCTTCTCCCCTATCATTGAGAAGGCAAGTAATTTGATATGTTATACCTGTGTGGTCATGAGAAACATTTCAATATCAACATGTTGTTGAAGAAAACATAGATTCCCCCAAAAAAGTACACACACAAGAAAAATAGGTTAAAAAGTATGCTTCAATCTATATTTAAACTCTTATCAATTCTTCCTCTGGGGATGAGAATAGCATTTTTCATCATAAGTGAGACAGATGTTTAAAATGTCCAATAGACAACTGGTAATTCAGGACCAAATTTCAAGCAAGAGAGTTGCATGTGTTTGCACAAGTATCTGTCTGCTTAGAAAAGATAAACTTTAGGGAGCTATTGACTAGGCTACCAAATGAGAAATCATTGGGGTGAAGAGAAGAAAGCTTGATTTTGGAAGCTGGAGAGTGCCCACAGTTCAAGGACTAGATTAAAGGATGAGCCAGGAGAGGAGATTAAGGAACATTGGACAAGTAGAACCAGAAGAAAATACTTTCACAAAATCCCCCAAAAAAGAGAAGAGGAGGAGAAAGAATGGTTAACAGTGAAAAATATAGTAGCCAGCTCTGGAAGGATGAATACTATAAAAGACATACCACATTTACCAATCAAGAGGTCATAACTTTTAGGTCAATTTCAGTTGTGTGACAAAATCTGAAGCCAAAGGGTTAAGGAATGTGTGATAGGAGAAAAACTGAAGGCAGCAAATAGACTACTTTTTCTAGGGATTTGGCTGAGGAACAGAAGAAGGGGTGTTTTTTTTGGGTGGGAAAGATTTGAGATTATAGATGAAAGAACTAGACAAAGGTTGAATATTTAAGTAAGTATAGTTGAAGTTGAAATCTGAAGAAAATAGAAAGGAAGTTACAGAGGTGGAGAAAAGATGGCAGAGTACAGTCAAGAAGCTGCTTAAGCTCTCCCAATTTGAAACCAAGCCTTTGAACAGAGTCTGATGGAATGAAACCACTCTCCAGCTCAGACAGACTGAAAAAACTTCAAGAAAGGTCAGTCTCACCGGAGTAAAAAGGGTATTCAGCCCAGGTCAGATAGATTCTGGGAAAAGCTGGTGAGAGGGTCTTAATCATAGCAAATCAGAAACTAAATCTTTAGTCTTGGTTCACTTAGAGGAGCAAATCAGTGGGGCAGCTTCCAGTCCCAGCTCAAAAGGCAAACTCTGGGAAACCAGGCTGTTTTCTGAACAGGGCAGGTAAAACTACTCCCTACAAACACAAGGGGAACTTGTGCTCAAAGTCCAGGCTCAGAAATGCACAGGAAGCTTGGGACTGTACCACCTTTATCTCAGAAGCAGAGCTTCACCTTAAAAGTAAAAAAATAAAAATAAAAATAAAAGGAAATACAATGAGCAAGAAACAGAAAAGAATCTTGACCATAAAAAGCTACTATGGCGATAGAGCAAACCAAAACACAAAATCATACAAGAATAGAATGTTCACAGAAAAAAAAAATCTCAGAGAGTGAGATAAACTGATCTCAAGCCCAAAGAGGCTTCTTGGAAATGCTCATAAAAGACTTCAAAAAATAAATAATAGTGTGGAAGAAAAAAATGAGAAAAAAATATGAGAGGTATCCATGAAAGAGTCAACAGTTTGGAAAAGGAAGGAACAAAAATTATTTGAAAAAAAAATTTAAACAATAGAATAAACCAAATAGAAAAAGAGATACAAAACATAACTGAAGAAAATCACACATTAAAAACTGAAACAGGGAAAATAGAAGCTAATGACTCTTACGAGACAGCAAGAATCAATCAAACTGAAAAGAATGAAAAGGTAGAAGAAAATGTGAAATACCACACTGGCAAAACAGCTGACCTGGAAAATAGATCTAGGGGAGAGGGTAGCAGGAAAGAGGGGCAAAGTTGGAACAGGTGGTTTTGCAAGGGTCAATGTTGAAAAAATTACCCATGTATATGTCTTGTAAATAAATAACTATAATAAAAAATTAATAACAAAAAAAAAGCTGTTCACCTCCCTAGATAGGAAAACAATATCTATAACTCTTGAGAACTGTATCTGCCACTGAGGAAAGACAGAAGGGGGGCATCACATGAACTGAGGGTGTGGTTGTAAATGGACTCTGATATGATGACACCAAAACATTAAGGGTTGGGAAAAGATCTTTATTGGTAAAAGACAAAAGGGGAGGTATAATGGAAAATTAGTTCACATGAAGAGGTGCAAAAGACCTACTACAATCCAGGGGAAAAAAAAAAGAGTATGAGCACTGTCTGAAGTTTGATCTCATCACTTTTGGCTTCAAGTTTTTGCTATAATTAAGACTCTCTTAGCAGTTGAGTAATCCTACAAAGAAATAGGAGAAGAAAGAGGAAGAAAAAGAAAGGGATAGATAGAAGAGAGGGCAGTAACACTAGGGGAAAAGGTGAGAAGAGGGGAAGGGTTAATAGAACATAAGGTAAGGTAGTGGGTGGGATGGGTAAAAAAAATCCCACAAGACTAAGGATAGGATGGAAAGAGAGAACAAAAGTATATACAGGGGAGAAAATAGGATGGAAGGAAATATAGAGCTGGTAATCATAACTGTTAATGTGAATGGGATGAGCTCTCCCATAATATGGAAGCAAATAAGAGAATGGATGAAAAAACAGAATCCTACAATTTTTTTGTTTACAAGAAACCCATTGGACACAGAAAGGCACATACAGAATAAAGGTAAAAGTCTGGAACAGAATTGATTATGCTTCAGAAGTTAAAACTTCAGAAGTTAAAAGTTAACTTTTAACTTTTAAAAGAAGTTTTAAAAAGTAGCAATTCTGATCCTCAGATAAAACAAAGATAAAAATAGATCTTATTAAAAAGATAAAGAGGGGAAAGTCCATCTTAATAAAGGGTGTACCATAAAAAAGTGGCAATGAAACTAAATGTGTATGCAGCAAGTGGTAGAGCAGGAAAATTGCCAGAAGATAATAAGTCAGTTACAGGAAGAAATAGACAACCAAACTATTCTAGTGGGGAACCTCAACCTTCTGCTCTCAGAATCAGACAAATCTACCCATAAAGTAAACAAGAAAGAAACTAGAAAGGTTAATAGGATTCTAGAAAACCTAGATATGATAAACTTCTGGAGAAAATTGAATAGAGAGAGAAAGGAACACATCTTTTTCTCAGGAATACATGGCACCCACATAAAAATGATCATTAGGATGTAAAAACCCCACAATGAAATGCAGAAAGACAGAAATAGTAAATGCTTCCTTTTCAGATCACAATGAAATAAAAATTTATATTCAGTAAAGGGTCAGGGAAAGACAAAAAGATAAAAACCAATTGGAAATTAAATAATCTAATTCTAAATGAGTGGGTCAAACAGCAACTCATAACAGAAACAATACATAATTTCATTCAAGAAAATGACAATGTTGAGACAACATACCAAAACTTATGGAATGCAGCCAAAGCAGTTCTTAGGGGAAATTTTATATGTCTAAATACCTACATAAATAAAATGGAGAAAGAAGAGATCAATGAATTAGACATGCAACTAAAAAAGCTAAAAAAAAAATTAACCTCAATTAAACACCAAATTAGAAAATTTGAAACTTAAAGGAGAGATTAATAAAATAGAAACTAAGAAAACTACTGAATGAATAAATTACTCTTGAATTAATAAATTGAACTAATAAAACTAAGAGTTAGTTTTATGGGAAAAAAAACTAACAAAATAGATGATCTTTGGTAAATTTGATCAGAAAAAAGAACGAAAGAAACCAAATCATCAGCATCAAAAATGAAAGAAGTGAACTTACAACCAATGAAAAAGAAATTAAAACAATAATTAGAAACTATTTTGTCAACTCTATGGCAGCAAGTCTGACAATCTAACAAAATTGGATAAATATTTACAGAAATATAAATTGCTCAAATTAAGAGAAGAAGAAATAAAATTAATTGTTCCATTTTAGAAAAAGAAAAGTCATTAAAGAACTCCCTAAGAAAAAATCTCCTGGACCAGATGGATTCACAAGTGAATTCTACCAAACATGTGAAGAAGTTAATTCCAATACTAAATAAACTATTTGGAAAAATAGGTAAAGAAGGAGTTCTGCCAAATTCCTTCTATGACACAGATATGGCACTGATACTAAACCAGGAAGAGTCAGAACAGAGAAAGAAAATCTCCTGAATGAATATTGATGCAAAAATTTTAATAAAATATTAGCAAAGAAATTACAGCAACTTATTAGCAGGATAATACGCTATGACCAAGTGGGATTTATAACAATCTCCTCAATGAATATTGATGCAAAAATTTTAACTATTAGCAAAGAGATTACAACAACTTATCAGCAGGATAATACACTATGATCAAGTGAGATTTATGACAATCTCCTGAATTAATATTGATGCAAATTTTTTTTCCTCTTTGAAAATTTATTTCTTGTTCTGCAATCTTTGCTTTGGCAAAGTGGGAAAGTGGGAAATCTTTCATCATTAGTCTTTTGAAGTTATGTTTGGCCACTGCATTTATAAGATTCTTAAATGTTTCAAAGTTGTTTTCTTTTTTTAATTATAGCTTTTTATTGACAAAATGTATGCATGGTTAATTTTTCAACAGTGACCCTTGCAAAAACTTCTGTTTCAACTTTTTACCCTCCTTCCCTCCATCCCTTCCCTTAGATGGCAGGTAGTCCCATATATGTTACATTATGTTAAAGTATATGTTAAATACAATATATGTATACATATTTATACAGTTATCTTGCTGTACAAGAAAAATAGAATTTAGGAAAAAAAGGCAAAAATAACCCAAGAAAAACAAAAGTGCAAGCAAACAATAACAGAAAGAGTGGAAATGCTATATTGTGGTCCATACTCATTTCCCAGTGTTCTTTCATTGGGCATAGCTAGTTCTGTTCAATACTGATCAACTGGAACTGATGTGGATCCTCTCATTGTCTAAGAGAGCCACATCCATCAGAATTGATCATCATATAATATTGTTATTGAAGTATATAATGATCTCCTGGTCCTGCTCATTTCATTCAGCATCAGCACTCATCTGCAGGCCTTTCTGAAATCATCCTGTTGGTTGTTTCTTACAGAACAATAATATTCCATAACATTCATATACCACAGTTTATTCAGCCATTCTCCAATTGGTGGGCATCCATTCAATTTCCATTTTCTAGCCACTTTGAAAAGAGCTGCCACAAACATTTTTGCACATACGGGTTCTTTTCCCTTCTTTAACATCTTTTTGGGATATAAGCCCAGTAGTAAAACTGCTGGATCAAAGGGTATGCACCTTTGATAACTTTTTGAATATAGTTCCAAATTGTTCTGTAGAATGGTTGGATCGGTTCACAACTCCACCAACAATGCATCAGTGTCCCAGTTTTCCCACATCACCTCCAACATTACTTATTAGCTTTTCCTGTCATCTTAGCCAGTCTGTAGTGGTATCTCAGAGTTGTCTTGATACAAAAAATTTAAATAAAATATTAGCAAAGAGATTACAACAACTTATAAACAGGGTAATATACTATGACCAAGTGGGATATATGAATTTAAGGCTGATTCAACATCAGGAAAACTATTACTATAATCGACAATATCAATAACAAAATCAGCAGCAATCATATGATAATCTCAATAGATGCAGAAAAAGCTTTTGAAACAATACAGCAAAATACAGTAAAGCTTACAGCTAGCATTATTTGTAATGGAGAGAAGTTGGATGCATTCCCAATAAGATCAGGGATGAAACAAAAGATGCCTGTTATCACCACTATTATTCAACATTGTGCTAGAAATGTTGACTTCGGCAATAAGAAAAGAAAAAGAAATTAAAGGAATTAGAACAGGCAACGAGGAAATAAATCTATCACTCTTTGCAGATGATATGATGTTATACTTAAGAGAATCCTAGAAAATCATCCAAAAAACTACTGGAAATAATTTACAGCTTTAGCAAAGTTGCAGGATACAAAATAGTAAAAATGACAATTCTGAATAAATTGGTCTACTTGTTCAGTGCCTACCAATAAAATTACCAAAACTTTACTTGATATAGAACTAGAAAAAATATCAAAATTGATCTGAATCAAAAGATCAAAAATATCAAGGGAATTAATGAAAAAAATACAAAGGATGGTGGCTGAACAGTACCAAACCTAAAGCTATATTATAAAGCAGCAATAATCAAATCCATTTGATACTGGCTAAGAAAAAGAGTGGTGGATCATTGGAATAGATTAGATATATATGACACAATAATCAAGACCTAGTGTTTGATAAATGCCTAAATTCCAGTTCTGGAATAAGAATTTGCTATTTCACAAAAATTGGTGGGAAAACTGAAAAATAATATTCCAGAAACTTGGTATAGACCTATATCTCACATCCCATACCAAAATAAGAACAAAATGAATACATGATTTGGGCATAAAGGATGATACCATAAACAAATTAAGAGAACAAGGGATAATTTTCCTCAAATCCTTGGAGAAGGGAGAAATTTATGACCAAAGAACAACTAGAGAACATTATGAAAGGCAAAATGGACAAATCTGATTACATTAAATCAAAAAGGCTTTGTACAAACAAAACCAACAGAAACAAGAATAAAAGGGAAGTACAATGTTGGGGGAAAAATCTTTATAGCCAGTATTTCTGATAAAGCTCTCATTTCTCAAATATATAAAGAACTGTGTCAAATTTATAAGAATACAAGTCATTTCCCAATTGCTAGTCAAAGGATATGAACAGATAATTCTCAGATTATGAAATTAAAACCATCTATCATCATATGAAAAAAAATGCTTTAAATCACTATTGATTAGAGAAATGCACATTAAAACAACTTTGAAGTACCACCTCACACCTCTCAGATCGGCTAAGATGACAGGAAAGATAATGATAAATATTGGACGGGATGTGGGAAAACTGGGATATTGTTGGTGGGGTTGTGAAATGATCCAACCATTGTGGAGAGCAATCTGGAACTATGCCCAAAGGGCTACAAAACTGTACATATCCTTTGACCTCACAGTGCTATAATTGGGTTTGTATCCCAAGGAAAACATAAAGGAGGGAAAAGAACCTACACATGCAAAACTTTATAGCAGCTGTTTTTTGTGGTAGCAAAGAATTGGGAAAAGAGTGGATGCCCATCAAGTAGGGAATGGCTGAACAAGTTGTAGTACATGAAGGTAATGGAATATTATTACTCTATAAAAAAATAATGAACAAGCTAATTTTAGAAAGGGCTGGAGAGATTTACATGAAGTGATGCTGAGTGAAACAAGCAAAACCAGAAATAGATTGTACACACAAGATCCAATATGTTCAAAATGGGTTCATGATCTAGACAAAAAGAATAATAGTATAAACAAATTAGAAGAATGTAGGATAGTCTACCTCGCAGATTTGTGGAGGAGGAAGGAATTTGTGACCAAAGAAGAACTAGAGATTGATCATAAAAAAGATAATTTTGTGAATCGAAGCCCATCAATTGGAGAATGGCTGAGTATATTATGGTATATGAATGTTTTTTAAATAACTTTTTATTGCTAGATCCCATGCCAGAGTAATTTTTTACAACATTGTCCCTTGCTCTGACTTCTGTTCGATTTTTCCCCTCCCTCCCTCCCTCCACTCCCTCCCCCAGATGACAAGTAGTACTATACATGTTAAAGAGGTTACAGTATATCTTAGAGACAATATATGTGTGCAGAACCGAACAGTTCTCTTGTTGCTCAGAGAGAATTGGATTCAGAAGGTAGAAATAACCCAGGAAGAAAAACAAAAATGCAAACAGTTTACATTCATTTCCTAGTGTTCTTTCTTTGTGTGTAGCTGCTTCTGTCCATCCTTGATTAATAGAAACTGAGTTAGATCTTCTCTTTGTCAAAGAAATCCACTTCCATCAGAATACATCCTCATACAGTATCATTGTTGAGGTATATAATGATCTCCTGGTTCTGCTCATTTCACTCAGCATCAGTTCATGAAAGTCTCTCCAAGCCTCTCTGTATTCATCCTGGTGGTCATTTCTTACAGAACAATAATATTCCATAACATTCATTGGTATATGAATGTTATGGAATATTATTGTAAGAAATTACCAGCAGGAAGAATCTATATTCAGGCTTAGAGAGACTTACATGGAACTGATGCTGAGTGAAATGAGCAGAACCAGGAGATCATTATTCACTTCAACAACAATACTATATGAGGGTCAATTCTGATGGAAATGGCCATCTTCAGCAATGAGAAGATCCAAATAAGTTCCAATTGATTGATGATGAACAGAACCAGCTACACCCAGAGAAAGAACACTAGGAAATGAGTATGGACCACAACATAGCATTTGCACTCTTTCTGTTGCTATTTGCTTGCATTTTTGTTTTCCTTCCCAAGTTATTTTTACCTTTCTAAATCCAATTTTTCTTGTACAACAAGATAACTGTATAAATATGTACACATATATTGTATTTAACATATACTATAATATGTTTAACATGTGTGGGACTGTCTGCCATCTAGGGGAGGGGATAGAGGGAAGGAGGGGAAAAGTTGGAACAGAACTGTTTGCAAGGGTCAATGTTGAAAAATTACCCATGCATATGTTTTCTCAATAAAAAGCTATAATAATAACAATAATAGATAATTTTGATTATATTAAGTTAAAAAGGTTTTGTACAAACAAAAGTAATGCAGACAAGATTAGAAGAGAAGCAATAAACTGGGAAAACGTTTTTACATCCACAGGATCTGATAAAGGTCTCATTTCTATAATATATAGAGAACTGATTCAAATTGATAATATAGTTCAAGCCATTCTCCAATTGATAAATGGTCAAAGGATATGAACAGACAATTTTCAGATGAAGAAATTGAAACTATTTGTAGTCACATGAAAAGGTGCTCCAAATCACTCAGAGAAATGTAAATTACAACAACTCTGAGATACCACTATACACCTGTCAGATTGGCTAAGATGACAGGAAAAGATGATGAATGTTGGAGGGGATGTGGGAAAACTGGGACACTGATGCATTGTTGGTGAAGCTGTGAATGGATCCAACCATTCTGGAGAGCAAATTGGAACTATGCTCAAAAAGTTATCAAACTGTACATACCCTTTGATCCAGCAATGTTTTTATTGGGATTATATACCAAAGAGATTTTAAAGAAGGGAAAGGGATCCACATGTGCAAAAATATTTGCGACAGCCCTTTTTGTAGTGGCAAGAAACTGGAAACTTGAGTGGTTGCCCATCAACTGGAGAATGGCTGAATAAATATGGTATATGAATATTTTGGAATATTATTGTTCTGTAAGAAATGACCAGCAGGATGAATACAGAGAGGTTTGGAGAGACCTACATTAATTGATGCAAAGTGAAATGACCACAACCAGGAAATCATTATACATGGCAACAACAAAACTATATGATGATCAGTTCTGATGGACGTGGCTCTCTTCAACATTGAGATGATTCAAAACAGTTCTACTTGTGCAGCGATGAAGAGAGCCATCTACACCCAAAGAGAGAACCATGGGAACAGAGGGTAGAACATTCTCCTTCTCTCTGTTAGTATTTGCTTGCATTTTGTTTCTTTTTTCTCAGTTTTTCTTTTTCTTTCTTCTTGATCTGATTTATCTTGTGCAGCCAAATGGCTGTGTGAATATGTATAAACATATTGGATCTGGCATGTATTTTGGCATATCTGGCATGTATTGGACTGCTTGCCAGGTGGGAAAGGGGATGGGAGGAAGAAGGGGAAAATTTGCAGCAGGGGTTATGCAGGGATCGATGTTGGAAAAATTACCTAAGCATATACTTTGTGAATAAAAAGCTTTAATAAAAAATCATATATACCATAAATATATACTATAAAATTATATACCATAAATATAACTACTGGAGATGTATCCCAAAAGAGATTAAAAACAAAAAGGAAAAAGTCCTAAATGTACAAAAATATTTGTAGCAGCTCTTTTCTTGGATCAAGTAATTGGAGTTTGAATGGAAGCCCATCAATTAGAGAATGGCTGAATAACTTGTGGTAGGTGGTTATGATGGAATGTTATTGTTGTATAGGAAATTATGAGCAGAATTCTTTTTTTCTTTTTTATTTAATAGCCTTTTATTTACAGGTTATATGCATGGGTAACTTTACAGTATTAACAATTGCCAAACCTCTTGTTCCAATTTTTCACCTCTTACCCCCCACCCCCTCCCCTAGATGGCAGGATGACCAGTAGATGTTAAATACATTAAAATATAAATTAGATACACAATAAGTATATATGACCAAAACGTTATTTTATGAGCAGAATTCTTTTCAGAAAAACATGGAAAGTCCTTCATGAGTTCATGCAAAGTGAAATGTACTGTGTACAAAGTAAGAGTAATGTTGTGAAATGATCATCTGTGAATGATTTTGATATTCTCAGGATACAGTGATCCAAGACTACTCAGAATAATGCTATCCATACCCAGAAAAAGAATTGGCTGTGTCTGAATACAGACTGAAGGATATTTTTTTAAACTTTATTTTTCTTGGAGATTTTTTTAGGGGGGAAGAGGAAAAATATATATTTTTTGGCAACATAACTTTTATAGAAATGTTTTGCATAACCTCACATGTACCTTCTCAGTAGGGGAGGGGAAGGAGGAAGGGAAAGAATCTGGATCTCAACATTTTAAAAATAGATATTGGAATTTTTTGTAACTGGGAAAAATAAAATATAGCACTCAAACATAGTAAGCATATATATATCAATAATATACATAACAGCATGAAAGTATAATATAAATGAAACATAATACGGTAGCAAAAGTATATCACAAAGCAAATACAGGCCATCTATGTAACACATGACAAATGCTAATTATATGGAGCTTCATTACATGTATTTCAAAGAAAAGTTATTTATCACCTAGCTATAGGAACAATGGTTTGTTACATTGTTCCTGAAAACTGATAATGATTCCTAGCCAGGTCCAAGAATTCTGTTGCCACTCAGTAACAGCACTCAACACAAACCTGAATTTTTGATGGTCTAGGCTGACAGTCAGTGTTCTCAGACTTGTTGGTTTGCAGCACCATTCTAATATAGAGGGCCCATCCTGAAACCATTATTTGATGACTGTGTGGATGACATTTGCTCTCTAGTGGCCTTACTAGCTAGACTATTTGGCAGGAAATATGTTACTTCTAGTTCCATCCCTCTATTCCTTCCTGAAAAAATGTCCTCTTCAGACCAATATAGACTTGGAAAGCTACCTTAATTTTTTGGTGGATACCAAGACACAGTATCTTTATCTTTAACCATATCTGGATTATGGATATATACACACACATGTGTGTGTGCATGTATGTGTGTGTCTTCAACTACCTCTGAATACACCAGAAACTGATGGGTGAACTTATTCTTCTATTTTAAATTTATTTTTCATATTTTTATAGTGTGTTTAATATTACATATATCTATGTATGTATAAATATTGTGTTGATCACTAAAAAGATGAAGATAAAGAAAAAACAAAAACTTCATTCTAATGGGATGGACAACAGATATATAAAGCAGAATATACCAGATCCATACAGATAAATATTATCATTCTCTGTACCTAGATGGAAAGCAACCTCAGAGCATCATCATGATGCAACATTCAGGTTACTACAATACAATAATACTACTACACTCTCATTTTGGGCGAGAGGTATAGTGGGTCATGAAGTTGTTAGCCATGTGAGTGAAGTAAATTACGGGGGAGAAGTATTGCTGAGGAGAGAATGAAAATATAGGATAACTAAGTGGATGATATTTAGAGTAAGAAACAGAGGAGACTTGTGGATGACTCTGAGCCTGAAAACCTGAGTAATTGGAATAGGGAATTTCAGAAGAGAGCAGTTTTTTTTTTGGGGGGGGGTTTGTTTTTTTTGGGGGGGGTGACGAGTTTTGTATCAGACATGTTGACATTGTTTAAAATGGGGCATTTATTTCTAAATGTTCAGCAGTTATGTCAGAATTGGGAAGGACAGTTCAGGAGAGAGACTGAGACAGGATCAATATACTTGGGAATGGTTTACATAGAGATGATAATTGGACATCATGGAAATTGATGAGGTCCCACAGTAGGAGCACACAGAGTAAAAAGACCAGTAACAGAGGCATGAGTGAGCCATTACTTGGGTCTATGATATGAATAAAGATCCAGCCAGAGAGACTAAACAGCAAGCAGGTCATACAAGTCACTAAAGAACCCAGAGAAAGCAGAGTCATGAAAATTCTGAAAAAAGAGAGTAGTATCCTGAAGAAGAAAAAAAGGCAGTCACTCAAAAATGCTGCCAGAGAGATCCTGAAGGATCAGGATTAAAAAGACAGAGATCTTTCAGTTTTGCATTTTAGAGGTAATTAGTAACTTTGCATTTCAATTAGCAAAACTCATCTGAGTGAAGAACAGAGAAGGCAGAGTGCATAGAGTTTAGAAGAGAGGAAAAGGAGAAATAAGTGGAGGCATCAGTCAGTCAGTAAACATTTAATTGTATACTATTGGCTAAGCTCTGGACTAAGCACAGTGGAGGATACAAAGAAAGGCCCAAGCCAGGCCCTGGCTGAGGGGGTGACTCCATCCAAACAACTCTATACAAATAAGTGCTTTAGAAGAAATATTGGAAGTAACAAAGTTATCCCTTGGGCTTCCAGAAGTGTGAAATAAGGAATAGCACATGCAAGAACACGTGTAAAAGGGTCCAGCTCTACTCCAAAGGCCAGGTATCACTAAGTAGATATCTGATCCTTGTTCTGCTGGTATCTTTCCCACCCACATTGTTTCCTGATTCCTTCACCCTTACTCGTATGTTCTCTTCTTTATCTACAGACTTGATAACTTTGCCTCAGAAAAGCCTTTGCTGGAAGGCCAGTCCAGTGCTGTTCCCAGGCCCTCCTCACTGGATTTAATCATTGTGGTGGGGAAAAAAAAAACCCTGTTCAGCACTGAGCAGGTGCCCCACCTCAACTGCCAGGCCAAAATTAATGACTGGTGACTGACTCAAAGGAAGGAGCTCGGGTCCACTTTGTGGCACAGAAACTTAGCCTTGTTGTGCTGTACCTGACTCTGGCTGTTCCCAGAAAAATGTTGAGCCATTACTTCCCCTTCAACCCCAGTTCCAGCAGAAGTCACTCCAGCCCTGCCTTTCCATTAGAAGTTGGACACAAAGAGAACCCCAGTGTTCTTAAAATTGGTCACTGAATGCAGTGCTCCTCCACTCAGCCTCAAAAGCCAGCCTACCCTTCTAATCTTTGACTCCTCCTTGGCAAAGAAGCCTTCAGCTCCTGAGAACCTTCTTGAGATTTTCTCCAAAAAATAGAACCTTTTACTAAGACTGTGGTATATTACAACCAAGAATTCATATCTTCATCAATTCCTGGCCACAAGGCTGGTCTTTAATGATTTCCTGAATCACAGAACAATCACTATAGCTAGATCCAAAACATGTCCTGCCTACTGCCCAGGATATGCCATGGATGCCAAAAAGCATTGGTATTCAGGTTCAAACTCCCTAAAGACCATTGGAAAATAAGACTAGCAGAAAAAGTCTTCCAAAACATAGGTATCATAATATCATTTCTTCATGAAGAAAAAACTACCAGGACACAACTCTCCCTGACTCTTAACAACCCAGATACACCTCCATTCAGACAGAACTTTAGTTAATTATTTATTATTTATTTATAAAATCATCTAAATTGTTTCAGCTGCTCTCAAAGGCACTGACCTAACCAACCGCTATGAGGTAGCTGTTAGAAGAACACTCAGCCTCCGGGCTCATCACTCAGTAGATACCAGATTCCTACAGTCCCCAACTGTCACAAGGCAGCTGTTGGTGGAACACTTAGCCTCTGTGCTTGTCACTCAACAGATACTAGATTAATCTCCAGATCTTCCCAACTGACACAAGGTACCTGTTAGGTAAACATTTAGTCTAAAGGTTTTTCACTCAGGAGACAGATTCATGTAAGAATCCTGCTCTATTTTTTTTTTTTGAAAACTAAAAGATCAAGCAGATTAAAAATATGCATGCTGAAATCAGAACACCTTGAAAACTGATGTCTTAGGACTAGAAAAGGGTACAGGAAATGACATTACTCTTTTCTTTCTAGTTCCAAAGTGTTAGACTGCAATGCCCGGATCAGCACTTGGAGATGGTAGTGAAGGAGAAAGGAGACCCTTGGATGTCGACTGATGAAGCCCCTGTGCCAAGAGAACTTGACTACACAAGCCATCTACCAGAGAGGTATGTGGAACAATTGCTAGAGCTAGCCATGACTCTCATTGAGAAATGAGACGTCCATACTGAGCCATTAGAAATGTTCCTTGTTTAGACTCTAAGGTGAAAAATATCTATAGGGCTCTGCCAAAAATGAGTGTCTTCCCAGGAAAGACTCAGAGAAACAGATAGAAAATATAGTGAAGTAGAGAGCAAGAAAAGAAAATTTCTTCTTTTATCACCAATTGAAGATCTCTTCCAGAAAAGCATGAGAAAGTAATCTTCCTTCTATCTTTCCATTCCAGAAGGGCCAGCTGATTGATTGATACCAAGTGCCTAATGATTATTTGATTTTTGCTTATGTAAAGTATTTTGTGAAAAAAGAAAGTTCCACATAAATATTAGATAGCATTATATCAATTTATATGTGATTTGTTCTTGTCCTTCTGCTGGCTTCGTGACATTCCTAAAAGTCTGTTAATTTTCTCTGAATTGTTCAAAATACTCCAGTGGTTCCCTATTACTTTAGGAAGCAAATATAAAATCTTCTGTTTGACTTTAAAAATTTTTTATAACCTGCCTCCACCATCACCTCCTTTTTGAGGTTTCTTACTCTTTCCTCCCCTCAACATACTGCAGGATCCAGTAGCACTAGCTGACTTCCTGTCTGTTATGTTGCATATTCCATCACTCTCTGGACTTTGATCAATTTCTTTGACTGACACCCAAGACTGCAATTTTCTTTTCTTAATCTCTGCCAAAAGAGTTGTCTGACTTCCTTTAAATAGAAGCCCAAATCCCACTTTCTGCTTCCAGATTAATGCCCTCCCTCTAAGATTACTACCAAGTTAGTTTGAATATATTTCATTTATACAGAATTGTTTGAAGGTTTAGTCTCCATTGAATTGTGATATTTTGGAGGGTAGGTACTGATTTTGCCTTTTTTTCTCTCTCCATTACTTAGCCTAGTGCTAGTTAGTTTTTAGAGCAAAGATTTTTTTTAAATGTTTGTGTTTATTTGATTTCTGAGGGTGTGATGATACTATACCATATAACCACAATTTTTTCAGCCATGGGTTGCCATGCATAGGCTTTCACATTGTTTATTCCAAAAAAGAGCTATTATAAATATTTATATGAAATGAACATTAATTATTTATAGGACCTTTCTGATTGGCTCTCCTCTCATTGGGATAGATAACCTAGTAGTCTCCTAACTGAATCAATGAACAGGAACAATTCTACCAAAAGTGCTTTAGTGAATTTATCTTTTCATATACCTTCCAATTTTGTCTTTTTCCTTCCAGGGCCCCATTTTTTTAGGGCTACCTGTCTAGATATTCAAAAAAAGCTAGGCCAAATATATAATAATTCCATTGATTGACATATGATTCATAAGCTAAAATAAGTAAAATGTCAGCAGGGTTATAAGTTGAGTTAAATTAAGGGATATCGCCACACAAAATGGATACTCTTCTCCTTAAGTTGGTCAGGAGGAAATGGTACAAGTTGTCATATGTTGGGTGACCTACGTGGTCATAAGATGGTCGTCTTGCTCCTACTGGAGAACTTGAAACTTTGCCATTCTGGGATTGATCACCATGACAAGGAAAAACAAGGGTGGAGATCCTTTAGTTAACTTTTTATGATGAAGCATTGTTGAAATATTATACCATGCCCAAAAAGCTTGAAAACCTCTGGGTTCCCTTTGATCTAACGGTGTCTCTACTGGGTCTATATCCCAAAGAGATCATAAAAGAGGGGAAAGGACCCAGTTGAGCAAAAATGTTTTTAGCAGGCTTTTTTCAATTATAAAGAAGTGACAATAGAGTGGATGCCTAAAAGTTGGCAATTGTTATATGAATGTAATTGAATTTTATTATTCCATAAGAAATGAAGAGCAGGCTAATTTCAGAAAAACCCAGAAAGTCTTATATAAACTGATATTGAGTGAAGTAAGTAGAACCAAGAGAACATTGTATATAGTAACAAGTTTAGCAATGATCAGCTGTGATGGACTTGGCTCTTTTTAGCAATGCTATCATCCAAGGCAATTTTTAAAATTTTTTGTTTTTTTAAATCCAAGGCAATTTCAATAGATGTGGGATAGAAAATGCCATCTGCATCCAGAAAGAGAACTATGGAAACTGAATGTAGATCAAAGTATAATATTTTCACTTTCTTTCTGTTGTTGTTTGATTGCTGTTTTTTTTCCTTTGTTGCAGTATTTTCCCTTTTGGTCTGATTTTTACTTGTACAATATGACAAATATATTACTGTATTTAAAAGAATTGTACATGTTAAACATATCACAGTGCTTGCTGTCTTGGGGAGAGTGGAGTTAAGGCAGGAAGGGAGATACATTTGGAACACAAAGTTTTTAAAAGAATATTGAAAATTTATCTTTACATGTATTTGGAAAAATAATATTGAAATAAATTTTAAAAAAGAAATGTTATAGGAAATCTTCCTATGTCTCTGTCTCTTGTCTCCCTCTTTATTTTTCTCTTTCTCCCTCTCTTCTCCTATTTCTCATTTTCCTTCTTCCCCTTTTATCTCTATCTTTCTCCTCTTTCTCCCTCAGTTGGTCTCACTCGATGCTGTCTTGTCTATTTCTCTCTTTTCTCTTTTCCCTCGCTCCCTCCTTCACTCTCAGAATCAGCATGTTAGACAAGGATTTGTTTGTAAATATTTAGCAATTGGCTCTCCAAAGAATTTGCATTATGTCCATGTTCTCCATCCCTTTCAACAAGAATTGATTTCTTGTTTTATTGATCAACAAAACAATAAATCAAGCCTTGTTCTTTATATTCTCAAATATAAATGCTCACAATGAAAATTTAATTGTCAGTGAGCATAATGGAGCTGGCTTCTGCAAAGTCCTGCCTGTCAGCCCCATGGATGTAGTGAAGAAACATATTAAAATCTCTCCCTTTTATAAACTATACTATAAAGTACGATATTATAAAGTATGTGAAAATAATGTTGGATGAGGGTATTTTGTTACAGGGACTAGACAACTGTTTCATCAAGAGTTAATATTTTAATCCTTAACTTGGAATTCAGCAGAATACCTTAAAATATGTATTGTTGACACATAGAGACAAGAATTAGATTTGCAGTTTCCTTGGAATGGGCAATACCTGATCAAGGAAATGAGACAATTCAGGGCAGTATTTTCTCTGTAATGTACATTTCACATGCTCTGTCCTACCTTAGTCATATACAAAGAAAGTCAGACCTTTGATCTTGCCATCTTCCCCACATGCATCACTTGCATGTTCATGAATCCTGGGATTGTCTTGTCTGATGGCAATTTATGGTCGTTCCAACTTTGTCTTGAAGCCCAAACCTTTATCTGTGCCCTTATCAGGATCTGTCTCTCCATTATGTCTGCTCTGGCTACATTTTCTTCCTTTCCTTCTCATGACTTCTTGTTAAACTGATGCAAATCAAACAACCCTTTCAGGTCCCTTTTCCCTTCATGCTACCACCATTTCCAAGTTTTATACTGGGATCAGTCCCACCATCTGCTGCCTTCACTCCATTCATGCTGCTTAATGAAACTGTGCTAACTGGTCTACTACAACTTGATCTCATATAATTTCACCTGGACCTTCATTGCTACAAGGCAGACCATTGATACCTCCTACATTACCCTATTCCCCATGGCAGTTATGCTTCCTTCCTGAAACTTTATATTTTCATGGACAACAGAAGGCCAGTCATTGAGAGTTCCTCTTCTCCCTCTCCCTCATCTTACTCAGATGCTTTCTGCTACTCTTACCCGCTTTTGAATCATATGAAGAGGTAGTCCCCCTTCTCCTTGTCAAGCAAACCTTTGACATACACAAATCATCCCATTCTAGCCCATCTCCTCCAGAGCTTTACCTTCTTCACCCTTTCTTTTAGTTATACATTTTAAGGATTATTACTAACTTTGCATTTCAATTAGTAAAATTCAACTGAATGAGGAGGGGAGAAGGCTGAGTGCAGAGAGTTTAGAAGAGAGTGAAGGGGGAAAGAATAAATGGAGGCAACAATCATTAAACTTTTATTAATTGTCTACTTTGAGCCAAGCTGTATAGTAAACACAGGGGGAATACAAAGAAAGTCCCAAGCCAGACCCTGACCTGGAGAAGCTCTCAGTCTAAGTCCATGCAAACAACTCTGTTCAGATAAGTGTACAAATAAGAAGTATTGCAAGTAAGAAAGTTGTTCCTTGGGATTCCAGAAGTAAGTGTGCAATGAGGAACAGCACATGCAAGAGCACATTGGAAAGGGTCCAGCTCTACTCCAAAGGCCAGATATCACTGAGTAGGTCTCTGCTCCCTGTTCTGCTGCTCTCTTTCCCACCCACACTCTGTTTCCTGATTCCTTCCCCTTTGCTCACAAGTTCCCTTCTTCCTCTACAGACATGGTCCTGGTGCCTCAGAAAAGCCTCTGCCAGCAGGCCAGGTCAGTGCTGTTCCCAGGTCCCCCTCACCGGATTTCACTGTTGTGGGAAAAGACCCCCTGTCCAGCACTGAGCAGTCATCCCACTTCAACTGCCAGGCTGAAATTAATCCAAGATCACCACTTTATACCTGGGACAGGAAGAAACTAGAGCTCACCTCATGGCTCCAATACCTGGCCTTTGCTGGGCTGCAGCTGACCCTGGCTATTCCCAGAGTAATGGATGAGTCATTACCTCCCCTTCAACTCATGGAGCATCAGGAAGCCAGCCAGCCTTGCCTCCCCTTTCCCGTCAGGGGAACCGTGATGGGCTTAAAATGAGTCACCGAATGCATTACTCCTCTATTGAGCCTCAAAAACCAGCCTGCCTTTCCAACCTTCGATTCCTCCCTGGCAAAGAAGCCTTCAGGTCCTGAGCACCTTCCTGAGATTGTACCCAGGCAAAAGGACCTTTCGGGACAAGATTCTGATCAATTCCACCCCTAGGCCCCAGGTAGCAATTGTAGATCATCAGGCTTCTTTTTCAGGATCCATTAAGGTTAGCAGCATACTACCAAGAAGCCGCATGCACTCTGCTTGCCAGACCAAGGACCTGCCTTGGTCAAGGAGAGTGCTCCTTGGTTCCACCCAGCCTTAGTCCCTGGGTCCCTGCTCCACTGATTGATAAGGGCAGGGATATCCCAGACACAAATGCCCAAGCAAATGAAAAACCTCAAAGAATTTTGACATATTCTTTCATCTGGAGAATTTTGAAAAAAAAATTTATTTTTTTATAATTTTTAAAGGAATTACTGCTTCTTGTGACATCAAAACCATGTGTCTCATTTTACATGTCATTTTTAAATTTTACATAGTGAGGAGTCTGTTGTTTTTTTTTTTCCTTTTTAAATAGATATTAACTGGAATTTTTTTTCTTTAAAATCAACTAGATTGATTCCATTGCTCCCACAGGCAGTGACTACTCTGAATCTGAGCCTGGAATCTTAAACTGCTGGCAGAGGCTCTGCCAATTCTGAAACTTCCACACCAGCTATCAGACCGCTGTTGATCAAACACTTAGCCTCGGGGCTCATCACTCAGAAGATCCTGGACTCAATCCAGAACTCTCCAATTACCACAGGGTAACTTTTGGGGGAACACAAAGCCTCGGGGAGCTCCTCTGATCCCCTAGGATGTATGAGGCCTGCAAAATCATTTGCTAAGGCAACCTAGGCAATGATAATCTGAAAGTTAGGTATAATCAGTCTCCTACTGCTTGAGTTTTTGTATAGCCTGTGAGTGATATTATAAATAGTCAATTGATGTTGGCAGAAAAAAGGTCCCACCTCAGTCCTAAAGGAAGAGAGATAAAAAAGTAGAGATCTCACTGGAATGGGTATGGAGATCATGTCTGTCTTCACTTTCTTCAGTGTGATAGTGTCAAGGATACCACAAAATATTGAGAGTCCCTGGAGCATTGTCACAGGTATCATGAATTTGCAAGCTCAAATGTGGGTCTCCCAAGTTAGTAAACAACATTTATTTACATGATAAACAGGGGGCTGAGTTCTAAAAAAATTTAGCAATGAGCCAGGAGCAAGCAGGTAAATTTCTAAGGAAAAATGAGAGAAATCCAGTGCTGAATTCATGGCACTGGTATGTTAATTTAATGGTTTAAACATAAAGCAATCCTACTCAAATTCTTACTTTGAAGGCAAATGTGGTACCCATATAGTTCCCTGAAAAAAGCTATCGTAGTGGCCCTCCATAAATGTGTTTTTAGGCTTGAAAGGTCACTAGATCAAATGGCTGGCATTCAATTTTGTACTTTGTTTTGCTTTAACTTTAGTCACCTTATTATTGATTCTCCTTAGCTTCCACAACTCCATTCTCAGCAACCAGCAGGTTGGTATCTTGATCAGTAGCATTCTTTTGGCCTGCAAAGATTATCTGAGGAAGATCACACTAAATACAACAACTATATTTAGATAGTTTGGGGTCTATAGACATTATCCCCAGCATCTGGCAGCACTAGGTATCTTAGAGTCTCTAATACCTGGGGTTTACATGAAAATTGCATTAGCATACCATTTCTCATAATTGCACCACATCAGAAATCTTCCATCATTTCCTGAGTCAAAGATTAGAGACCCAAATTCATTTGGGGCAAAGGGTGAATGGTCTCATTTTCTGGAGTCTTCAACTACTTAGTTGAAGAATTTATAGAATTGTTCTTGCCTAGCAACATCCAGGTTAATAGGGGAGATGTGTAACTTAAATAGGGTGGTAGCAGTTTTCATGGGGTGCTGGGAGTCTGCAGCAGGTAGAAGATGGTATACCATTGTTCAAGCAGCTGGAAGTTCATGTCCTGGAGCCTAGAAGAAATAAAGCTCACAAGTTGGTAAAAAAAAATGCAGGGACCAAAAATGAACAGGAAAAAAATAATTAAAATTGTTGGAAGTATGGGGGTCAATAAAGAAGTAGCTAGAGCCCCATCCAGAGGAAGACTTGGGGAGAGGGAGATGAGATTTTATGAATATCTCACATCCATCTGGTCTTTTCTAATATTAATGCTATAGTGTTAGATGAAGCAGTTAAGCTGGAAAAAGTGAAAAGTGACAGGAGAAAGGCAAAGGGAAGTAAAGGAGGACACAAACAAATTTGTTTTTTTACAATAAGTTTCCAATGTTAAGAAGAATCCTGGAATAGTAGTTTCTGGTCTTCTCTGAGTTCACAGGAAGAGCCAGTAAGGTCTGGATAAGAAGAGGTAAAAGAGGGAGTACATTGGATTCTAGAAACATGAATCCAGCTGAGAAGGCTTCTGAGATTAACGGCAGAATGATTAAAATGTCCTCGTGTGGTTGTTTCTATTGGTGCCCAGCAGGCCAGGAATTTGAAATTAAACTTCCACATAAGCTTTTTGAGGTTCACAAAAACAGAAAGGATTTTTGTGCATTGGGAAACAACCAAGTGGTGATTGGGACTGAAATATCTAGTTGAAATATAGGGAATATCACAAACTAAATTAAGTGCTGCTTAATTTTAAAACAACTTGTAAAATTGGTGTATATATATATATATATATATATATATATATTTGTGTGTGTGTGTGTGTGTGTGTGTGTGTGTGTGTGTGTGTGTTTGGAAACTGGAAACTGGATTATAAATTGCAGGAGCTTTCTACCCATTTTGGTCATATCATATTCTATCTGAAATCGAAGAATTGTCCTGTTTTCTCCCTAAATCAATAAGGAAACTCATTTAAGTAGACAAGAGAGGAAAGCCCAAGTCTTCCTGAGAACTCCCAGAGTTGTCATAACTAGGGAAAAAAAATCTTACCAGTGCCATCTATGAGATTTGTGCTTACTCACTGACAAATAATGGGTTCTCTCTTAAGATTGTACAACTAAGATTTGGTTTTCTCCAGGAACTTGAATTAAAATATAAACTGAAAAACTAAAAGAATTTGAGAAATGTATTATTTTATCAGTTTTCTTAACCCTATTCAATGTTTTTTAATGCAATTTAGTGAATTAGATATTTGAGTTTAGAGGAAATTATAGCTAAAACAATTTGGTTATCATTTATGAACATTGTAAGATTGCTAGTTAAATTATTTGGAATTATTTCATAATGATATAATCTAAAATTGGTGATGGAAAAGGAGGGGACAAGTTAAACCCTTGTCTAAATTGGCTCTACTTCCTTAGGATTTGGTCAAATACATCAAAGGTAGTCTATTTCCCTGCCACTTACACAGAATAGGGGGAAGCATCCAAGAGCACAGTCCATAGCGCCTCTATGGATAGATATGGTGAAAGGGGAAGAGAAGCAAGGTTAGCCCCTTCTCAAGGGTCTATGTTGATTCCCCTGAATTTGTATACTTGTTTCTTTAAACTCTCTTTAGAGAGAATTTGTTCTGATGAAATTTCCAAAGAAGAAATTAATTTAGTGAGAATATACAGGTCTGCTTATTATTTTAGAAGGTATTTTTAAAGGCTGAGATTTATATCAGAATTAGTTTAAAGTCAAGGGGAAAAAAGAGAAGAAAAAAAAGTGAAAGATGTTTAGTGAAATCTCTTATGTGCATGAGGACTGGTAAGCTTTATTACTGTCATGAGACTTAATTTATTGTTTAAAGGGATTCTGGGAGTAGTAGTCTTTATGTCTTTTTGAACATTGGGTAATGCATCAACATTTGTTTATTATTTTTTTATTAAAGCTTTTTATTTTTCAAAACATATGCATGGACAATTCTTCAACATTAGCCCTTGCAAAATCTTGTGTTCCACTTCCCTCTCTTCCCCCACACCCTCTCCTAGATGGCAAGTAGTCCAGTATATGTTAAACATGGTAGAAATATATGTTAAATACAATATATGCATACATATTTATACAATTATTATGCTATATAAGAAAAATCAAGTAAAAAAATGCAAGCAAAAAGCAACAAAATGAGTAAAAATGCTATGTTGTGAACCTCACTCAGTTCCCATACTCCTCTTTCTGGATGTAGATGACTCTCTTTATCACTGAACAATTGAAACTGATTTGAATCATTTCATTGTTTGAAGAGAGCCAACTCCATCAGAATTGATCATTGTATAATCTTGTTTCAACATTTATTTTTAAAACAATTTAGAAATCTAATATTCTATATTTCCTTGTTTACTATTGATCATCTTCACACAAAGTCATTTGTATTATGTTGACCTGAAAATCATCTCCTTAAATCTTAAAATTAGCTGTGAATTTTTTGTTATGAATCTACTAATTATTTATGGTATGTGATCCTTGAGAGCTGAAGTTGAACTTGTGAGACGTGCTTTTTGGGATAAAATTTTTTGGGACTGTAATGGATATGGTTTTGAATTTTGAAATCAGGTATAATTATCCGATGTACCATTAAGTAAGTAACCCATCATTCAAAAGAAATACTACAAGCTACTCAGAAGGATGTGATCCTGAACAAATCTGATAAATACAAGTCTTATCTATTTGTATCTATACAAGTCTGTATTTGGGTAGGAACTGAGAGAACAAGCTTAGCTTAAGTTTAAGGTGGGGTCTTTCTGGCTCAGTTTTCCACCTTTGCTCCTGTGCTTCCCCACCTGATTATGGGGTGGAAATGTTACTGCCTGACTGCTTGCTAACTATGACTCTTACTCAAGTTGAAGATGCTTTCCATTAGAAAGAATCATGTCTCTGCTTTTTCCTGTTAATATGGATTTTTTCCCCCTGAGACAATTGGGGTTAAGTGACTTGCCCAGGGTCACACAACTAGGCAATGTTAAGTGTCTGAGGCCAAATCTGAACTCGGGTCCTCCTGACTTAAGGGCTGGTGCTCTATCTACTTTGCCATCTAGCTGCCCCCTATTCTGTGATTTTTCCACATTTAAGTCATGTTTATTTTGGGGAAAATTGTAAATGGTGTGAGATGTCATTTGAACTGAATTTCTGTTGGACTTTTTTACCCCACTTTTCCCTGAGATGTTCAAAGATTCTTCAAAGGATTTAGTCAAAAAACGCTTGGAAGTCACACAAACAACAACCCAGTGTGCCATTCTATAGGTGTTAAAAGATCTACAGTTTTAATTTTTAAGATTATAGTCTAATCCCATCAGTTAACAAAGAAGGAGCCTGGACCTCAGGGAGATAGTCTGACTAGCCAAAAGCTAATCTTATATTAAGTATGAAAACTCCAGTCAAAACCTAGATTATCCACATTACAATTGAATGCTGGAAAATATGCCTCTTCCTAGACTCTTTGGAGCCTGGTATCCCAAATCAAAAGGGGATACAATTTTAGAATGATAATTTTACAGATTAAAGGGAAAACAGTTTCACACTCCCATCAATACTATAATACCAGAAAGAGACCAGCAAGCCTCGACACCAAAAATCAAGATGCTAAATAAGGAGAGATCTCACATGGATATTGTCCCTGAGAACACAAGGTTCCCTGGCCCCAACTGCTGGGTAACACCTCCAGAATTTCCAATTCAGATAATCCTTCCATCGGATGTACCTCGGTGAAAATGTCAGTGAGACCACACCACCACAGCCACAGCTCCACTTTCCATGCTTCCACACTGCCTGATGTTCTACCATCCTGAATAACAATCTGACCTTAAATCAGATTTCCCCACCGCTTTTCTGGAAATAGCTCCCAAAATCTGATGAATAATCGGAAAGCCAACCCACCAATCACCAAATATAAGACCATATCTGGTTCCGGATATAAGAATGAAGTTCTAACAGGTGCTGATGATTACAAACCTAAGGCTTTACTGACCTCTGACTTCTGAAGTTGAATCTGAAAATCTACACTTTACTCAACCCGAGCAGGATGGTTGAGTTCCCAAGGCTTTTTTACATTGCATCAATCCATACATCATTGAAAGGGAAGAGAATCCTGACCTGTTCTGATCCTGCCATCATTAATTCTATACCTCAGGAGACAATCCAAAATATCATCTATAAAATGATTCCCCTGAGGAGAATAAAGGAATTCTTCACAGATCTTATGTAAATAGATGTTTTATCTAGCCTATGCCTTTTGGATCCCAAATGGGTGTTGTCATGGTCATGAAATAATTAAATATCCAAGTGGGCAAAACTGATGATCATACCAAAAATTGTGTCCAGTTCTGGGAAAGAGAGATGGCTGTGAAGTTTGCCCTTAAATGTCCCCAGATATTGATATACTCCCTTTCTGATTCACTAAATACTCTTTCATATTGGTCTTCACACGGTTGCCCACCAATCTTGTACCTCTTCAGTCTGAAAAGTTAAAATGATTGGCAATTATTTCCAGTATCAGAAGGCATCCAGTAAAACTGGACTCTTAATAGTCATCAAGAGTAATAAGAATAGAGATGAGAAAGAACCAAGAAAATGGTCCTGGACATTTTTCAGATCTCTGCTATGTGATTTCAAAGGACATAAAACAGAAATTAGGTTCTTATATTTTTAAAGAAATTTATCCTTCACATGACTTCAAAACTTGGGTCTTATTTTTTATTTCATTTTAATTTTATGTAGAAAAAAAAACATATAGAAGAAGACAATTATGAATTAACTTTTTTAATAGATTTATATGGGGGGTTTTCTTTCTTGATTTTTATTTATTTTTTGTTTTAATGATAAAATCACCTATATTGATTCAGCCACTCGAAAGGCATTTATCTTCTCATCCTCTGCGCTGTTGGAAGAACACTCAGCCTCGGGGCTCATTACTCAAGAGATACTAAATTCCTCTCCTCCCCAACTGCCACAGAGTAGCTGTTGGGAAATACTTAGCCTCTGCGCTTGTCACTCAACAGTTACTAGATTCCTCCCCAGATCTCCCCAACTGCCGTAGGGCACCTGTTGGATGAACTCAGCTTTGGGGCTCATCACTCAGGTGATACTAGATTCACGTAAGATTCCTGCTCTAATTTTTGAAAACGTAATGCAGGGATTAAACAGATTTTAAAAAAACGCAAATTGAAATCGGACCGAAGACCTTGAAAACTAACCTCTTAGAGCTAGAAAAGGGAGATGACGTTCCTTTTTTTTTTTTTTCTGGCTCCAAAGTTGAGATTGAAATCCATGAATCAGCATTTGGAGAGGGTACTGAAGTACGAAGAGGACCCTTGCATATCAACTGATGAAGCCTCTGTGCCAAGAGAACTTGACCATATAGCCATTTACCACAGGTATGTAGTACAATTGTTGGAGCTGGCCGTGATTTTCTTTGAGAAACGAGGAGCCCATACTGAAGGCATAAGACAAATTTCTTGCTTAAATTCCTGTGGGGGAAAAAAATCTGTATAGGGCTGTGACAAAAGTGAGTGTCTTCCCAGGAGAGACTCAGAGGAACAAATAGAAAACGTACTGAAAGTGAAGAGAGCAAGAAAAGGAAAGTTCTAATATACCAAAATATTTCCTGGAGATCTCTTGATTTCCATGAGATGTACTCTCCCTTCTACTTTTATAACCTAGAACCCAGGGCCAGTTGATGGTTGATACCAAGTGATATTTGATTTTTTTTTACTTATGTATAGCTCAAAACAAAATTCCACATAAATGTTAGGATAAATGTCAATTTAGTATGTGATTTATTCTTGTTCTTATGCTTGCTTTGTGACAATTCCTCCAAGTTTGCTAAGTTTCTCTGAATTGTTCAGAATTCTCAAGTAATTCTAGTATTACTAGAAATACTTCTTCCTATTACTTCAGGAAGCAAATATAAAATCCTTTGTTTGGCTTTTAAAGCTTTTTACAACCTGCCTCCACTATCACTTCCTTTTTGAGGCTCCTTATTAAAGACATATGGCAGGATCCAGTAACACTGGCTGGGCTTCATATATACATACATATATATATATATACACACATATATATATATATATATATGTGTGTATGTATATATATGTATATATACATATATGTACATATATGTATATATACATTGTATATATATATATATATATATATATATATATACAGAGAGAGAGAGAGAGAGAGAGAGAGAGAGTGCTTGATTACATTGTGAGCTTTTTGAGGGCAGGGACTAATTTTGCCTTTCTGTCCCCATCACTTAGCCTAGTGCCAGGTACAGAATAAACATTTTAAAAAATACTTGCTGTTTGATTTCTTATGGGTGTGATACCATATCAAACATATACCATATACCATATAGCATATAACCACAATTTTTTTCAGTCATTGCAGGCCATGACTAGGCATTCACATTATTTATTCCCCCAAAAGGGCTGTTTTAAAGATTTCTATGACATGAATATTAAATATTTACAGAATTTTTATGGCTTGCTATCCTTTCCTTGATATAGATACCTAGTAGTGCCATATACTGGGTCAAGGAAATAGGTCCAGTTCTATTAAGAATTCCTGAGTGTATTTATCTTCCCATATCCCTTCCAAATTTGTCATTGTTGTCTTTTCTCCTTCTTTGCTCATCTGATATTATGAGATAAAAGCTTCTGGATTTTAATTTGCCTTCTTTATGTACAATTATGTACAAATAACCTCTATACTGCAATTGAGATTGTTAGTAACTTTGCATTTCAATTAGTACTATTCAATTAAATGAGGAGGTGAGAAACCAGAGTGAAGATAGTTTGGAAGCAACTGCAAGGAAAAAGAATAAGTGGAGGCATCAGTCAGTCAGTAAACATTTAATTGTATACTATTGGCTAAACTCTGTACTAAGTAGGGGGTGGGAGGGAGGAGGAGTGGGAGGGGTGAAGATGGGTAAGGGTGGGGAAAGAGATACAAAGAAAGGCACAAGCCAGCCCCTGGATTATAGGAGCTCCTAGTTTAAGGGGAGGGGGGTTGACTCCATGTAACCAACTTTATACAAATAAGTGGTTTACAAGAAAAACTGGAAGAAATGAAGCTGTCCCTTAGGCTTCCTATAAGTGTGAAATGAGGGACAGCATTCGCAAAATTACACATTGGAAATGGTCCAGTTCTACTCCAAAGGTAGATCTCTTGCTCCCTTTTCTGCTGCTGTCTTTCCTACCCATCATTTCTTTCTATTTGCTCATATGTTCCCTTCTTCATCCACAGATGTGGTCTCATTGTCTAGGAAAAGCTGCTGTGAGCAGGCCAAGTCAGTGCAGTTCCCAAGTCCCCCTCACCAGATTTCATCATTGTAGGACTGAAACCCCCTGTCCAACGGTGAGCAGGTGCTCCACCTCAACTGCCTGCTGAAATTACTCAGATTGCTGCCTTGCCCCTGTGACAGGAAGAAACTAGTAACCTCCTCATGGCTCCAACAAAACCTGATCTTGACTGTGCTGCATCTGATTCTCCCAGTTCCCAGAGCTGGCTGAGCTTTTGCCTTCCCTTCAACCTCCAAAGCATCAGAAAACCTTGCCCTTCCATTGGACTCGACATAAAGGGCACCTCAGGGACCTTGAAATCAGTCTGCCACTTCAGTGTTAGTCCATTTACCCTCAAAAGCCAGCATTTTTACTTTCAAAACTCAGACTCCTTTCGGGCAATGAAGCCTTCAAGTGTTGCCCTTTCATTGGATTTTCCTTAGGCAACAGGACCTTTTACTTGCCCATATTCCATCCAACAGCCCCAGTCAGAAAATGCTAACCACCAGGCTCCTTTCCCAGGATTCATTAAGAAGGTAAGAAGCACACTAGCTAGACACAGAAAACTCCCTGTCTACTGGAACAAGGACCTGCCTTTGCCAAGGAACACTGGTATCCAGGTTGCACCCTGCCTTGGTAACCAGGTCCTTGCTCCACTGAGCACTGACCATAAGGACAGGGATATTTCACACACAAATGTCCAGGCCACGGTGCAACCAGAACTAGATGACTGGGAAACAAACATCAATGAAAAAAATCTCAACAAAGATACTGGACATTCTCACTCATTTAAAAAAAAAAAAGAAAAATTAAATTTTTATAATTTTTAAAGGCATTGATGCTCCTTGTGACTTCAAAGCATGTGTCTCATTTTTACAGGTAATTGTCAAATTTTATATATAGAGAAAGGAATACTGGAGAAGATAAGTGTGGGGTTTTTTTCTTTTTTAAATAGATTTTTATTGGGATTTTTTTTTCTTTATAATCGCCTAGATTGATTCCACTGCTCTTGGTGGCAATGAATACTCCAAGGTTGAACCATCAATCCAGGAAAGCTGATGAACAAACATTTAGCTTTGGGGCTTGTCTGACTCCCATGATGTATAATACCCACAAAATCATTTGCTATGACAATGATGAGCTGAAAGCTAGGTACAAGCACCTCCCCACTGCTTGAATTCTATAAGTTGATGATTTTGTAGGTCCAATGAATGATACAAATAGCCAAATTGCCCTTGGCAGAAGAAAGATCCCCACCCCACTCCTAGGAGAAGAGATATTAAAAAAAAAAAAAACAGAAATCTTATTGGAATGAGTATGGAGATTGTTTTGATATACAGGACACCCCAAAATGTTGGAATACCTTTAGCCTTTTCACAGGTATCACAAGAGGATTGGAAAGATCAAATGCATCACCAAGTTAGTGAGAAACATTTATTTGCCTGATAAATAGGGGGCTGAGTTCCTAAAGAAGTTAGCCATGAGCTAAGATCAAGCAGATAAATTTCTAGAAAAAAATGAGAAAAACCAGGTTCTTCATGTCACTGATATGCTGATTTAGCTGAGAATTGATCAAGTTGAGGGCAGATGCAGTATCTATAATTTTCTGGGCAGAGCTCATGGGGCTAACCTTTCAGAGGTGTCTTTTTAGGCCTGAAAGTTCACTAGGTCAAGTGAAGGGTATCCAATTTTGTACTGCACCTGCCTTAACTTTGGGCACCTTATTTTTGATGCTCCTTATTCATTTGGGGCAGAGAAGGAATGGTCTCATCTTCTGGAGCTACTTCTTGCTGGAAGGGGTTATAGAGGTGCCTCTGCCTGGCAAAGTCCAGATTACCCAGTGATAGGTTGGCAGCAGCTTTCAGGTGATGCTGGGTCTCTGCCTCAGGTACAGGATGGTATCCAAGTTCTGTAAGTAGTTGGAAGTTCATGTCCTGGAGCTTAGAAGAAATAAAGCTCAAGTTGGTTAAAAATGCAAGGACAGGAAATGAACAGGACAAGAATAATTAAAATTGGAGTAAGTATGGGAGCAATAGGGATAGTAGCCAAGAGTCCCCCCAGAGGAGGACTTTGGGGAGAAAAATGAGGTTTTTATAAATGTCTCACATCTATCCAGTGTTTTCTAGGCTCAGTACTGTAGTAGTGTGGGAGGAAGCAATAAACTGAGTAAGTGTAAAGTAACAAGGAGAAAGACAAAAGGCAAGTAAAAGGACACAAACTTCTCCATCATACAGTACGTTTCTAGTGTTATCAGAGAAACAGCAGTTTCAGATATTCTCTGGGTTCTCATGAGGAGCCAGGATGGTTTGGAGAAGCAGAGGTAACAGGATAGCATGATGGATTCTAGAAACATGAGTCCAACTGGGAAAGCCTCTGAGGTTTAATAGCAGGGGGATGCTTAAAATGACCTCATGTGATCCATTCTATTTGATGCCCAGCAGGTCAGGACTTGGGGCTGGCCAAGATTTCAAGTATCCTTAGTCCCCTCTATTTGCTGGGGTGACAATCTGGGGATGAACACCTGCTGGTTTGTTCACCTGCATATTCAGAAAGGGCCTTGAGGACTCTGTCAAGCTGTGTGACAAAGTGGGTGATCACATGCAGTTCTGAATCTACTATAATTTCAGGTGAATAAAGACTGCCCATGTAAACATTCAAAGTGACTGAACTTAATGTAGACTCTTAAGTGCCTATTGGGAAGTTTTTCACCCTGCCCTTGCGAATCTCCAGACACAACTTAGTAATGACTCACTAAAGGGGATGATTCATTTTCTTAACTTTTCCCCAAGATTGAGGATACCAGACAGAAAGGAGATGATAATTAAAGTGCCTCAGCCGCAGTTGGGTTATTTGTCACTGTGTAAAGAATTGGGCAGGCCAAAATAAGATATAAATAAATATAAAGATATAAATAAAATCTTCTAGATAGACTTGTTCAGTCCTGCAAGGGAAAGCTTCCACCCAATTGGTAAAGATGTTAACAAAAAACAAAAGTAGTTTGAAACCCCTGCAATGGAGCCTATGGATTAAGGTTATCTTACCAGTCTTTTCCTAGATAGGTACCCTCCTCTGAACAGGTATTAAAAAAGAGGTTTAGGGGTGCTACAGGAGAGCATTTGATTCCAAACAAAATAACATTCTCAAAGGATTCTCTTAAGTCAAAGCTTTATTTTGCCAAAGTGGGAGGTCCAAATAACATAGGAACCTACTTGGTAATTGGGGTCAAGGGAAACAAAGCTTTATAGAAAAATTTTGGCTCTGATGCATATCAGGAATATAAAGATGGCTAAAAACAATCTTCCATCTGAGTCATAGGATCTGTTAAAAATATGGTCAAAGCAGCAAATTGATTGCCTGGGTTTAATTGTTGACAAGGCAAGTATTCTGTGAGCACAGCAAGTCTACACATACTAATATTATTGATTTTAGAAAATTTTTGTTAGTAATTTTCATAAGCTAGTCTAGGGCCCAGGGTTAGGGACTAGCATATCCTCTCCTTTTCCCCACTCCATCTAAGGAAAAGGTTGATGATCTTTTCTTAGGTAATTGCTTCAAGCTGGGAGTGTGCTTGAGCTGAGCTTATTTTACAAGTCCCACTCAGATAGGTGATGAGCTTGAGGACCCAGAAGCTGGTTGACCACTGACTGCCAAATCTCAAGATCAATGTCCAATGTTGGCCATCAGTTGAAGTGAATTAACTAGAGCTTAGAGGAAGCAAAGCTAAGGTGAAGGAGATTAGAGAGGGTGGCATTGTAAATATCAGTTATCACTTGGATCACTAAGGGAACTTGTGTCAAAGAATTTAAAATAGGCATTTGGTAGAGAAGTTGACAGGCTGGAGGAGTTTCCAACCAGGGGCATTAATGGCCTTCAGAAACATCAAAGAAAAGTACAAAGAAAAGTGTGCTCCCCTGACCCAAGAGTTATCAACCCCATTGGTGGGACCCCACAGGGTTGGCCAGGGAAAGCAGGAGAGAGAGCACTAAGAACAGAAGTCTCAGTCGTTGGGATGTGTGGTTAAAGGGGCAAAGCAAATAATTTAAGAAGTTTGGGAGAAAACAATTGACCTGGAGAAAACATAATCAATTCCTCCACCTTTCAGCAAAGTGAATGAAGATCACAATTTTTAAGTTCCTTAGACATTGTTTGAATTATTTGTGACATGAAGGCTGAGCCATTGTCACTCTGTAAAGAGTTGGGCAGATCAAAAGGAGATATCAGCAGCCAGACTTTGAAATCCCTGTGTGAGGCTTGTATAGAAAGTCTATCTGCCAGTCTTCTGGATAAGGGGTACCTATCTGAAAACCTCTGAACAGGTTTTCAAACAGGGGCAGTTTAATAGTACTTCTGGATTCACTTGAACACAAAATGTACAGCCTGACCAACCTATCTAATGGTTTCTCTTGGCTTGTAATCAGTGAAAACAGGTTTCACAAAAGACTGGAGGGCATTTTTTAGGTTGTAGCCTTAGCGCTAGTTCCTGGATAATCTTGATTGTGACTCCTCTGTATTTGAATTGTTTCTTTCTAGCTGCTTGCAATATTTTTTCCTTGATCCAGTAATTTTGAAATTTAGTTACGGTATTCCTTGAAGTTTTCTTTTTGGGGTCTTTTTCGGGGGTGGTTGGTGAATTCTTTCAATGGCTATTTTACCTTCTGTTTCTAGGACATCAAGGCAGTTTTCCTTGATGATTTCCTAAAAGATGATGTTTGTGCTCTTTTTTTAAATAATGTTTTTTTAGGAGTATCATAATGTTCCTTAAATTGTGTCTCCTAGATTTATTTTCCAGATCAATTGTTTTTCCCAAGTAGGTATTTTATATTTTCTTCAATGTTTTCACTTTTTTTTTGGTTTTGTTTCATTCATTTCCATTTGTTCAGTTCTAATTTTTAGTGCATTCTTTTCTTCAGTTTCTTCTTTTTAGCTTCTTTTGTATTTGGCCAATTGAATTTTTAAATGAATTGTTTTGCTCGATGGATTTTTGTTCATTTCACAAATTCTATTTTCAAGGAGTGCTTTCTTTTTCCATTTTTGTCATATTTATTTTATGAGAAGTTATATGCTTTTTCCATTTCATCAAGTCTATTTGTAAGGAGTTATTTGCTTTTTCCATTTCACTATTTTTTCACATTCACAATATTTTTAAAGTTTTCTTCAGAAATCTCTGTGTTTTCTTTTCCAAACCATCTTGCAAAGTTCTTATTTCCTTTCCCATTTTTTCTTCTAATTCTCTTTTACAATCCTTTTTGAATTCTCCCAGTAGATCCTTGTGAGATAGGAATCAATTCATATCACTATTTGGGACTTCATCTGGAGATGATCAGCTTTTAGTGTCTTCAGGGTTTGAAATCTGTTTTTCTCTTTCTCCATAAAAACTATCTATGATCAGAGGTTTTGGGTTTTTTGTTTTGTTTTGTTTTGTTTTAAGTTGAGATCTGCTTTTAGAGCAAAGGGGAGATTGTCCAAGGTTCCTCTACAGGCAACAGTGGCTGCACTGAGTCAGTGCTGACAAACTTCCGGTGCTGGAGAGATGTGACCAGGTCCTGTGAAATTCTGGGGTTCAGGGGCTCACTATTTACCTTTTGTATTTGTGTTGGGTGGCTTAAAGCTAATCTGCTCATCTACTAGCTTGCAACCAGGACAACACTACTGTGGATTCCTCTTGTTATATTTCCCCAGCCACAGAGCACATACCACCCTAGGTGTGCTGCCTGAGCGTGTCTATCTGTGCTCAGCCCATCTCCCTCTGTGTCCAGTCGAAACAGACCTCTTCTGAAGTTCTTCCAAAATATCTTCTGCTGGAAATTTGTTACACTCCAAATTTTTGTGGGTTCAGTCACTCCAAAAACCACTTCAGAGGCTTGATTTGGTATTGATCTGAAGGAGATCAGGGAGAACTCAGATAAAGACATGTCTCCTCTCTGCAATCTTGGCTCTGCCCCCTCTATCCATAAATTTTAAAAATAGCTTTTTATTTTTCCAAATACATGCAAAGATAGTTTTCAACATTCACCTTAGTAAAACCATGTGTTTCAAAATTTTTCTCTTCTTCCTCTTCAAGTCCTTCTCAAAGACAGCAAATAATCTAAGGTTAAGCATGTGTAATTCTTCTAAACATATTTTCATATTTGTCAAACTATGCAAGAAAAATCAGATCAAAAGGTGACAGAAAAAAAATCAAGAGAATAAAACAACAACAATCCAAATCCTATGTTTTGATCCACATTCAGTTTAAATAGTTCTCTCTCTGGATGTGGATGATGGCTCTTAACATCACAAGTTTATTAGAATTGCTTTGTACCACAGCATTGCTGAAAAGAGTCAACCCCATCACACTTGTTCTTCACATAATCTTGTTTCTGTGTACAATGTTCTCTTGATTCTACTCACTTCACTTAGTATTAGCTCATGCAAGGCTTTCCAGGCTTTTCTAAAATCAGCCCTCTCATCATGTCTTATAGAAAAATAATTTTCCATTTCATCTGATTTTTGAATTATTAACCAGTTGACAAGCATTATTTGTTCTAAGCTCCAGGATATGAACTTCCAACTACTTGTAGAATGTAGATACCAGCCTCTTCCTAATCCAGAGACACAGCATCCCTTGGAAGCTGCTGTCACCTTATTTAAATTACACAACTGTATTTGGTGACCGATTTCAAGGCTACCAAAATGTGTTAATGCAAGGTCAAGCCTGTGGTGGTTTCCTGATGCTCCTGGGGGTGAGGGACAGATAATGACTTAGCCATTCCTCTGCGAACAGCCACAGTCAGGTGCACCAAAACCAAGGCCAGGTGTTGGAGCCATGAGGATGACACAAGAGCATTTTGGCTATTTATAACTTTCATTGGCCATACAAAATTCTCAACTTCTAAAACTCAAGCAGTGGGAGGTGACTGTACCTAACTTTCAGCTCAATCTGTTTAAGAAATGATATGTGTGTCTTATCTATGTCCTGGGAGTTAGATGAACCCCCAAGGTTATGCGATCCCACAATATGTGCCCTATAACAATTGGAGAGGCCTGGGATTGAGCCTAGAATTTCCTGAATGATGAGGCCCCACACTAAGTGATCAACAGCTGTTTGACAACTGGTGTAAAGGTCCCAATATCCCAAGGTTTGGCAGCTTGCCAAGCTACTGTTATCAATCTGAGATTCCAGGCTCACTCTCAATGTACTCACTGTCCCTGGAAGCAGTATAATCAATCTTGTTGATTTAAAAAAGAAAATCCTAATTAAAATTTATTTTAAAAAGAAAAAAAAATGACATCTCCTATGTTCCTTTTTCTCTACATAAAAGCAAAAAAAAAGGCATATAAAATGAGACAAATGGTATTGAAGTCATAAGAAAAACAAGTTCCTTAAATATTTTTATATCCAAAGGATCTGATATAGGCCTCATTTCTAAAATATATAGAGAATTGACTCAAATTTATAATAGTTCAAGCCATTCTCCAATTGATAAATGGTCAAAGGATATAAATAGACAATTTTCAGATGAAGAAATTAAAATTATTTGTAGGCACATGAAAAGGTGCTCTAAAACACTATTGATCAGAGAAATGCAAATTAAGACAACTCTGAAATACCATTACACACCTCTCAGATTGGCTAAGATGGCAGGAAAAGATAATGATGAATGTTGGAGGGGATGTGAAAAAACTGGGACATTGATGCATTGTTGGTGGAACTGTGAATGAATCCAACTCTGGAGAACAGTTTAGAACTATGCTCAAAAAGTTATCAAACTGTGCATACCCTTTGATCCAGCACTGTTTCTACTGGGATTATATCCCAAAGAGATCTAACAGGAGGGAAAGGGACCCACATGTGCAAAAATCATTGTAGTGGCAAGAAACTGGAAACTGAGTGGATGCCCATCAACTGGAAAATGGCTGAATAAATTAAAATTATGGTACATGAATGTTATGGAATATTATTGTTCTATAAGGTATGATCAGCAATTGATTTCAGAGAGTCTGGGGGGGCCCTACATGAACTGATGCTAAGTGAAATGAGCAGAACCAGGAGATCATTATACATGGCAACAACAAGACTATAAGATGATCAATTCTGATGGACGTGGTTCTCTTCAACATTGAGATAATTCAAACCAGTTCCACTTGTGCAGTGATGAAGAGAGCCATCTACACCCAGAGAAAACCATGGTAACAGAATGTGAAACACAACATAGCACTCTTAACTCACTCTCTGTTATGTGCTTGCATTTTGTTTTCTTTCTGTTTTTCTTTTTTTCCTTCTTGATCTGATTTTTCTTATGCAACAAGATAACTGTATAAATATGTATACATATATTGGATCTAACATGTATTTCAACATATTTAACATGTATTGGACTACCTGCCAGCTAGGGGAGGGGATGAGGGGAAGGAGAGGAAAATTTGGAACAAAAGTTTATGCAAGGGTCAATGTTGGAAAAATTACCCATGCGTATGCTTTGTAAATAAAAGGCTTTAATAATAAAAAAGAAAATTAAAAAATTATCTCTTCTTGAAAAAAAGAAAAACAAATTTCTTGAAAACTTAAGATCTTAAGGGTTCTTTTTAAGTTTTTGGAGAAAAGAAAAGACTGCATCTATAGAGTGCTTTTTTATTTTTTCATCGAATGAAGCTGAGACGCAGGAACCAAGGCTGTTTGGAACCTGGCTAGCAGTCTTCCTTGGCAAAGGCAGATCTTCAGCTTGTTGGAAGGGAGGATGCTGCTTCTTGATATAACTTTGCAAGTAATCTTTAAAAATCCTGTAAAAGGATTGAGGTGGTCAGCAATTTTTGACTGGGTCTTTTGTGAGAAATTTATAAGAATTTGCCCTGAAAGGTTCTTTTGCCTGGGGACAATCTCAGGAAAATGCTCAGGAACTGAAGGCTTCTTTTCCAGGGAGGAGTTGTATGTTGGAAAGACAGGCTGGCTTCTGAGGCTGATTGGAAAAGTACTGCATTTGATGACTGATTTTAAGGCCACCCAGGTTGAGTTTCTGTCTGGCCTCTGATGGAAGGGCAAGACTGGAATGGCATCCTGATGCTCCTGGGGTTGAAGAGGTAATGGCTCAGCCTCTAGTCTGGGAACATCCAAAGTCAAGTTCAGCACAGCCAAGGGCCAGGTGTTGGAATCAGAAGCAGGCAAAAACTCCTCCTTGTCACATGTGTAAGGCTGTGGGTCTGGCATTAGGTTCATCTTTGCAGTGGGAAGGGACTTCTGTTCAATGCTGAACAGGCGGTCTTTTTCCACAATGGTGAAATCTGGTGAAGGGATCTGGGAACAGTACTAACCTGGCTTGTTAGCAGAGGCTTTTCTGAGGTAAAGGGACCAAGTCTGTGAATGAAGAAAGGAACATATGAGTAAAGGGAAAGGAATTGGGAGACAGGGGTTGGGAAAGTCAGCAGCAGAATGGGCAGCAGAGATCTACTCAGACTCATACCTGGCCTGTGGAGTAGAGCTGGACCCTTTCACCATGCTCTTGCATGTGCTATTCCTCATTCCACACTTATAGAAAGCCCAAGAGACAATTTTGTTACTTCTCATTGTTCTTGTAAATCACTATTTGTACAGAGTTTTTTGCATGGAGTCACCCCCTTAGACTGGGAGTTCCTCCAAGCCAAGGACTAGCTTGGACTTTTCTTTGTATCCCCCCTTAGTGCTTAGTTTAGAGCTTGATTCACAGTAGACAATAAATGTTTGACTGACTGATGCCTCCACTTATTCTTTCTCCTAAACTCTCTGTACTCTAGCTCCCCCAACTCCTTCAGGTAAGTTTTACTCATTGAAATGCGAAGATTATTATAGGTCCTGATTATTGTTTTATGTTTAATCTATTCACTGATCCACCACTCATTTCATTGCCAGTTCCAAATGATTTTGATGACTGCTGCTTTATAATATAGTTTTAGGTTTGGTACAAAGTATGCCATCATCCTTAGTATTTTTTTTCATTAATTTCTTTGATATTCTTGAGCTTTTCATTGCTTCCAATTGAATTTATTTTTTTTAATAGTTCTATAAAATAATCAGCAGAGGTTTCCTCGGTCTTCCTGGACTCAGATCCCATATTTCCCACACTGCCTGGAATGTGAAAGTTCCTGTTTCTCCCTGAAACTCCTATGAAACTCAGCTAGCCCCAGAGCCACTTGCTTTCTGTTTTTGTAGACCTAGCCTGGAGGTGTTTGTACCTCATAGAGTGGTTAAACTCCATCTTGGGTTCTTTCTTCAAGTCTTCTTGTTTTTCCTAGGAGTATACCTGTTTGAACTCAAGTCTTCTTTGCTTTTCATCAACTGTTCCTCCTGAGGCACAATTCTCTTTTGGGGGGAAATCTGTAGAGCATTTTTTCTAACATACTTTTACATCTTCTCAGAATCCTCCCCCACTGGATAATCCTCCCCTGAATAATCACAAAATCAACTCACTAACACCCAAATGTTAGACCATATGTGAACTTCTTTCAGGTTCAAACAGGTGGTGGTGACCCCAAGCCTGAGGTGGATTGACCTCTCATCTCTGAAGTTGAATCTGAACTTACATACCTTACCCATTTTAAGCAGAATAGGAGAGTTCCAAAGCTTTTTCACTAAATCAAAGCATATATCATTGAAGGGGGAGTCCTGGACTAATCATGCCATCATTAATTCTATCCCTCAGTAGACATTCCAAAACAACATCTCTAAAATGATTTTCCTGAGGAGAATAAAGGAATTCTTTACAGGTCTCATTAGCCTGATCCCAAATGGATATTGTCATGTTCAGGAAATGATGAAATACCCATGTGGGAAAAAATTGTTGATCATAACACAAATGTGTCTATTTTTGATAAAGAGGTGACTATGAAGTTTGTACTTAAATGTCCCCAGATATTGACATACTTCCTTTCTGATCCCTTAAATGCTCTTTTATATAGGTCTTTATACAATTGCCTACCAATCTTTTTAGCATCTTTTCATACCTCTGTTGTGTCTCCTCAGCCTGAAAAGTCAAAATGGTTGGCAATTATTTTCAGTCTCAGAAGGGATCCAGTGAAACTGGACTCCAATAGTCATTTAAGAGTAGTAAACGATCTTGGACATTTTTCACATCTCTACTAGAGTGATTTCAAAGGATATAAAACAGAAATCAATTCTCATATTTTTTAAAGGAAATTTTCCTTCAAAATGTGATTTATTTTGCATTTCATATTTAATTTTAATTTTATAGAGAAAAGGCATATAGAAAATAACTATAGATTTTTTCCCTTTTAAAAATGGATTTTTATTAGCATTTTTCTTTTTATTTATTTATTTTAATTAATTAATTTATATTATTTATTTATTAAAATTTTATCATTTTATTCATTATTCATCATTCATTCATTATTTACTTATTATTAATAAAATCACCTAAATTGATTCAGCAGCTTTCAAGGGCATTGATCTTCCCAATCACTGTGAGTACTTAGAACACTTAGCATCAGGGCTCCTCACTCAGAAAATACTAGATTCATGTAAAAGTCCTGCTCTAAATTTTGAAAACTTAAGTGGGATCAAGCAGATTAAAAACATGGGAATTGAAATCAGAAGACCTTGGAAACTGACCTCTTACTATTAGAAAAGAATACAGGAGTAGGTATTCTTTTCTGTTTTCAAATTGAGATAGACAGATTTGTGAGAATACAATGCATGACTCTGCTTTTGGAGACAGTACTGAAGGAAATGGACTCTTGGACATGTGCTGATGAATTCCTGTGTCAGGACAACTTGCTTATGCAAGCCATTTACCACAAGTATGTGGAACAATTGTCAGAGCTTGTGGTGATTTTCATTGAGAAATGAGGAGCCCATATTGAAGGTATAAGAAATCTTCCTTGTTTAGACTCTAGTGTGAAAAATATCTATAGGGCTCTGACAAAAATGAGTGTTTTCCCAGCAGAGACTCAGAGGGACAGATAGAAAATGTACTGAAGTGGAGACAGCAACAAAAGGAAAGTTCTTTTTTCATCAAAATATTTTTCTGGAGATCTCTTCAGAAAAGCATGCAAAGGTAGTCTCCCTTCCCCCTTTTCAGTCCAAAGCTCAGAGCCAGTTGATTGGTTAATATACCAAGTTTCTATTGACATTTGATTTTTGCTTACTTACATGAAGTGTTTTCTGAAATAGAAAGTTCCACATAAAATGTTCTATATTCCTTCAGGAGGCAAATATAAAATACTCTATTTGGTTTTTAAAGCTTTTTTACAACTTTCTGTAACTTTTCATCACCTCCTTTTCAAAGTTTCTTAATACTTTCTTGCCCTGGACATACTGCAGGATCCATTGGCACTGATTGGCTTCCTGTCCCTTACATTGCACATTCCATTTATCTCTGGACTTTGATCAATGCCTGGAAATCTCTCCTTTTTACCCTCTGCCTCAAGGTTTGCCTGGCTCCCTTCAGGTAGGAGCCCAAATCCCACCTTCTGCTAAAAACCATTATCAGAGCCCTTCCAAACTAATACCCTCCCCAAGATGACTCCCAAGTTATTATGGATATACTTTGCATAGAGTTGTTTAAATGTTGATTCTCCATTGAAAAGTGAGCTTGTTGAGGGTAGGTACCAATGTTGCCTTTCTGTCTCCATCCCTTAGCCTAGTGCTAAGTGTTAAGGGGCATTTATAAACACTTAATACTTAATAAACATGTAATAAAAGGCTGTTTATTTTGACTTCTGAGGGTGTGATATCATACCATATAGCACAGCTATTAACAGCCATTGGAGGCTAAGGATAAGCATTTCAATTGTTCATTCCCCCAAAAAGCTGTTAGGAAGCTTCTTATGAAATGAATATAAATTCATCTATAGGATTTTTCTGTCTGGCTATCCTTTCCTTGGAGAGATAACCTAGTTATGCCATAAGAAGGTCAAGGATTAGGTACAATTCTACTAATTGGGATTCTGTTTATAGTCTCACATACCCCCCATATTAATTGTTTTTGTCTTTTCTCTTCTTAGCTTATCTGATATTGAGATGAAACTTCTGAATTTAATGTCTTTCTATGTACAGCTAAGTACAAATAATCTATATGTTGCAATTAAGAGATTATTAGTAACTTTGCATTTCCATTAGTAACATTAATTGAATGAGGTGAGAACTCAGATTACATCGAGTTTAGAAGAGAGTGAAAAGAGAAAGATAAGTGGAAGGATTAGTCATTTAATAAACATTTATTGTCTACTGTGAGCCAAACTCCATACTGATCACTGGGGTGATATCAAAAAAAAAAAAAAAAAAAGGCACAAACCAGGCCCTGGCCTGGAGGAGCTCCCAGTCTTAAGGGGATGGCTCCATGCAAACCTCCTTATTCACTTTATGTTACAAACTGAAATGCAAAGTTACTAATAATGTATAAATTGTGAAATTGAATGACTTTATTAAATCCTGATCTTTCAGAATCTCTCTGGCAGCATTTTGGTAGTGGCTGCCTTTTCTTCATCTTCAGGATACTTTCTCTTCAAAGCACTCATGATTCTGTTCTGTCAAAGAGAGGGGGTTGAATAGCACTTCAGAATTCGTGCAGCCCGACCAACCTGCCTAATGGTTTCTCTTGGCTTGTGACCAATGAAAATACCTTGCACAAGAGAACTGGAGGGCATTCTCTGTGGCTTGGTGTAGACCTAAAAGAAGTGTTTATTGACTTGCCCCTAGAGTTAATAACTGATCTGAGCATGTGTAAAACCACCCAGAGGGGTAAAGAGAATAGCCCCTTTGTTTTGCAAGGGCCCTTTATAGAACAAAATATAAGAACTGGGAAGTGTGGGAGTAGAAAGAACAATGTAATAGATGGACAAGCAACCTCTTCTGGGGCAGCATCAGCAAGCCAATTTATTATGGTTTGAGCTTTATGAATCAAATAAGTTATTTATAAGAAAAGTAGTTGTACCATAGGACACCTAGTACAAACATTTTTTTACACTAGTAATAAACTTGAATAAAATTAGACTTTTGTCATTGGTGTTAACACAAAATATTCCATAAGTTACATTCCTTGAAGAAAACTAATTGCATTACAATTCTCATTACCAAACCACCCTAAACATGACTCAGATTTTAGTTTAAATAATCAATAGAGTAGGTCCCACAGACAGTTATATTGATAGGAACTATGAAGGACCTTCTTTCCTAACAACATATACATCTACTAATAGGCAGATAACTAGGCCAAATACTTATTGACCTAATTGTTGCAGATATAATGATGGCACATTTTCATGTTGAAAACAACAAAATTTTTAATACTTGTATTGTGCTGGTGGCTTTAACTGATCCCTTGCTCTGCTTATAGATCCCTTGCTCTGCTAAAAGAGGAAAAAATAGGGACATGATTATAACAGCATCAAATATGACTTTCAGCCTGAAGTCTAAAGGTACATATATAACAGAATAAAATAACCTTAGCTCTCTGACTTTAGGTAAGAGACAAGAGTTGACAACCAATCATGAAGTAATAATTCCACCTGAGTACTGATCCAGAAGGATGGAATCTTAAGCAAAGCCAAGATTGTTTTCTTAGCTCTTGCCCAAATACATCTATAACAATTTTGGACCTCATCCTTCTGAATAGTTCCTTGCATTTCCTTGAATATTCAGCGGATAATCATGTCTGAATTTAAAACAACAACAACAACAAAAATCAGTCAAAGGCCCAAGAGATTTCTTCTCAAACAGCAAGTTTCACTGATCACAGCTTCGGGTTAGATATTATTTTTACTCACACAAAGTTGCAATAAGCTTTTTTTTTTTTTTTAAACCAGGGCTCACACTCATGAAAAATTTAACTTAACACCTGGTTTGGGTTTGGGTTTGGGTTTGGGTTTTCTTCTTGAGTTTAAACTCATCTTAGTTTAAAGAGCAATCTCTAAGTCTATGGTTGGTGATTTTTAAGGATGGAACTCTTTATCAACCTCCATTGTCTATTCCTCAAACCTCTGGGCATTTTTAAGTAACTTTTGAGATATTGATTAGCATGTCTTTAGAAAGATCTGGGACCTCTGCCAGGTGCATTCCATTGGGCTCCTCTTTCATCCTTCCCTCTGAGCTCCCCAGCACTTCCCATACTTACTGGGAACTATATAATCCAAATAAGCTCTTTTCTCAGGGCCGGTGAGTTTGCTCACACCAATGGTTTCAACAAGATTGGCAAGTGACAAATTAAGGGGAGTCTACTGCTGGGACCCCAGAAAAGAGGCTGAGCTGCTTGTTCTTGCCTGTCCTCCCCATTTTATCCTTAGGGACACTGTGAGTTGTGCTGACACTTCCCCCTACTCTGTGAAAAAGGGAAAGGCTACTACATCCTTTATTTAAAATAATAATAATAATAATAATAACATTTAGAAAAGAGGGAGAAAAATTCAGCCAGATTAATGAATATATAAAAATCTGTGGTCTATATTTGTGAAGTTTCCACTTCAAGAAAGCAACAGGAAGAGGTGTCATCTCATCTAGAGCCAAACTTTCCTTCATAATATTAAGATAGTACACACAATTTGGTGGTGGTTTTTCTAATTATATTGTCTTAATCACTGTTTATTTCCATTTTTCTTCAGAGGGATGTGATTGTAATCTCCATGTTGCCTTGGCTCATGTATACTGTTTGAAGAGAAAATGATATGATTGTAATCTCCATGTTGTTTTGTCTCAGGATAACTAATGGAGGAGGCATTGACGTGATTGTAACCTAGGAATACTGTATCTTGGCAACAGGTGGGCTTGATCATTTAGATTGTTGTATCTTTGTAATTTCTGACACCAAGATATCTGTTTTAGGAACACTAAATATTATGTTTAGACTATTTTAGTTTATCATCATTACTGACTACAAAAGAAAGCTGATTTTATTAACTCATTTTATGACTGTTGCTGCATCTGCCAGGATGATACCTAATCCTTACTGGAACTTGCCTGTAAGCCATAAAATTAGGCTATCAAAAGACATCATGGAAGTGATCCATTAGCAGAGCAGCAGCTTCCATAAAATTAATATATCAGAGATTTTTCTTGAAACTTTATAGAGTCTAGGCATAAAATTATCATTTTAGTGGTTTATATTAGTGAAATGCCTAACCTAAACACTTCAAATTTCTATTAAGATCAATGTTTTATAAAGGCACTATTTGCTCCCCACTTCTTTGCAAACTTCTCTTGGAATTTAGTCCTCCAATCAATGGCATAATACATACAATTTTTGTTACTTGATTTGGAGTCTTTTAAGATAGCTCATAACAGCTGCCCAGAACCCCAATATTTTGGGGAAATCAGCTTCTAACCCTAAACATTTGCTGATCCATATAGGCAGAATTTAGTTTCGCTTCATCTTTTTCTCTTTTTGCTTCACCTATACCTAGCATACCCTCTATATCTGTGATGGCTTCTTGGGTTCATCCACAGGCTTTATGCTCAGCATACTTCTCTTGACTGGGGAGTCCTGGTCTTGGAATTTTACATTTTGGCAAGATTAACATACTTCCTTTCAGGAACATTTGCCACTTTTCATTTCACCCTAAGACACCAGAGAAGATGAGAAATAAAGGAATAGAAAAAAAAAATTCTGGCTTGTGACGAAGATAGGACAGTCGCTTTGAATTTCTGAGGACCACCCACTAAATTGCCTCTTAATAAACAGAGACCAGTTTGGCCTACAAGATCTCAAAAAGACAAAGCTCCAATCTATCCTGGAGGATCAGAAAAAAATGAACTACAAATAGGCTATCATTATTTCTTGTTAACTTAATATTTTAAATTGTGCACAATGAGGTTGCTGGCTCTATGTTTGCAGAATGTCTAAATCTTGGAAGATTTAAAATGCAACCAACAGGAAAAACAAAAACAAAAACAAGCAAAAAAAAAAAAAAACAACTTTTCGTGGCTGCAGTTAGAACACTAGAAGAACTATCTTTCACTTTAGTTTTTATTTTTCTATTTTTTAAAGTGGCTGGGGAAACTTTACGTAGTGAAAGCTAGATACTTAAAGTTATAAAACTACCAAAAACCATCTTAGCAGATTCTGGAAATTTTGAAATTCCTCATATTGGCAATTGTCATTTTAATATTGCAGGAAAGAACTGTTGAGTTTGAGGGAGTAAGTCCAGGGATTTACCCCTTTCTGAAACATCTTAGTAAGGCTTCAAGTACCACTCTATAGAATTTCTTTTAAGGAAACATAAGGATTAGATCTTACAAAAGTTTAAAAAGCTTTAAAAACATCTGACAAGATTAAGATCATTACAGCCCTTGTCCTTCTGTTAAGCCTTCTTATTTCAGATCAGATTAAGAAAAGAGATGCAAGAGAATTACAGAGAAAGTTGAATTCTGCTTCATCTGATAGAAAAGGAGGAAGCTACAAAGCCAGAATTTTTGCCAGGAGCCCTGACACCTGGAACTACCATCAAAGATGAACAGGTTGTGTCTAGCTGCTGCCTGAGTCCAGTGTCCCTGGCAGCACCTACCTTGACTGTGGGGAGGTGGGGAGAGGAGCTGGCCAGCCCAGCTTTAGTAAGCCCCATTTAAAAAAAAAACTATTTCATTATTTTATTTTGGTTTGTACCAGTTTCCTTGACTTGTAAGGAGAAATAATAATGGTGATAATTGTGAGAATCACATGATTGAAAAGTGTTTTGGTATAGGGTAAATGCTATATGAATCTTAACCATTATTGGATCTAATTGTTTCATACTTGATAACTTTGTAACATTTTTTAGGTGTGACCAACATACAATGCATATATTGAGATAAATGATTCTCTGTGTAGGTAACTTGGAAGTGCATTCAACTAAATTAAGGTTTTCTGGTAATAGATGGGATCCCAAAAACCTGGGCTCAAACAGAATAGAATAGTGTGCAGAGGAAAGAGTCTCTCCTTCTCTCTCACTTAATTTTTTAAGTCCTTTCTGAGTAGTTCTGTAAAGATTCTTTCTGGGCAGGTACTCATTTAACATAACTCATTTAGGTGGAAGAGCCTTCCCCCCCAGTCCCCACAGTCCAACATGGCCCCTGCTCTTCTCTATTTCCATAGGAAGTTTCCATGGTTGGGTTTTTCTTTGCCTGTTCATTTTTTTTTCCTGAGGCAATTGGGGTTAAGTGACTTGTCCAAGATCACACAGTTGGGGAAGTGTTAAGTGTCTGAGGCCAGATTTGAACCTGACTTCAGGCTGGTGCTCTATCCACTGCCCCACCTAGTTGCCCCCCATTTTTTGTTAATGAAAACTATTAGGGTAATTGCTTCTGATCCTGGTTTTGGGGGGATGGCACTTGTATCTTCCCTTCACCTCTCCCCTCTGACCTAGAACTCCAAACCCAAAGCTTTAATCTGATGCCAATATAGACAGGCAGCAAAAAGTGACTGGAAATTACCTGAAACAGACCGGCAAGTCTCAACACCAAAAGGAAAGACTTTATATATGTGTTGACTCTGATGACATAAATTTCTTCCACCTCTTTTTTCAAGGTGGGAAGCAATGGAGCCATACAACCCCTACTTTCAGGCAGAACTTCTATGATCCTGGACTTTTTACAGATCTCTGCTAATTGTCAAGAAAGACAAAAAAAAATGAAAATTTTTGTAATTTTTAAAGTAATCCTTAATGTGACTTGAAAACGTTTGTCTCATCTCATATGCCATTTGATATTTTGGGTAGAGAACGTAATGCCAGAGAAACTGAGCAAAATAGTTTATTAAATGGAGAGATATACTGGGACCAAATGGATCTTGATCCCAGGACTGGACGAGACTATCATCTCAAAGAGTCCAGCCCTAAATATCAGAGGACAAGCTTTTTTATAGAGTAACAAGAACAATGACATAATGAGGGAGGTATCTGGATGGGGATAACCTAATGATGACACAATGGAGGGAGGTACTGAAGAAGTTACTGTTATTCTAATGATGTCTAAAATGGATAAAGACCTTTATCCTGTCAACATTAAGAAGGAATGTCTATAACCTAAAGATATAAAATCTTTATCTCATCAAACATTAAGAGGGAAAGATTATAACCAGAGGCATTGTAAATAAATAGGACAATTAAAGGGAAACTGGGTCAGGACATCAAAAGGGAACTGTGGCACAACATCACATACTCTCTTCTAACTATTCAAAGCTTTGAATTACCTTCCTTTAGAAGGCCTTAGCACCATAATTTTGAACAACCCTATGGGAAGTAATTAGACCAAATAAAAATCAAAATAAAGCTAGAGCAATGCAAGGACTTATGGCAAGGTCAAGTCTCTCCCTGATAACCCCAGAGTTAATCAGCAATACACAAAGCTCCTCACTGCAATCATGTAAGGTCCTCTGCAGTTGGGGAGTATATGGACAATTCACTGAGTTAAGTCTGTGGTCATTTGTGCATGACTCGGCCTGTCCTTACAGAGCAGCAGGGATCAAGACAGTTGTGCTGCCCATTTAGAGGCAGCCTGCTCCAAGGGAGAAGGGTGAGGCTTGAAGTAGCTCCACCTGTCCCTGCCCAGAGGAACAGACAGGGCTGCAGAAAGGATCAAATTTCTGAGCAGATTATGCACAAGTTAGACCAAGGCAGGCAAACCCCAAATTTTAGAGGCTCGAAATCAACTACAAGGTCCTTTTAAGTATGCTGAAATACTAATGAAGGACCTGGGGTAACAGGAGTGGAAAAACAAATCTCAGAGACTGCCAGTCCCAAAACAGATATCCGATTTCTGGTGGTTTCTAAAAAATAATCCCAAAAACTGAGTCTGCCAGGGCAATTCCAACAGCAAAAGGTCAAAGTTAAAAGCACAACCAGCAAATAGTAGTAAATTTAAGCAAGGAGTAAAAAATGAAAAGGACTGTTTAAAGCACTTCCAATTAAATCTGAACTAGTAGGATAGGGGGAGGGGGTAGGGCAGAAGTGCCTAATAAAATACACCAGTTTCCCCAATTTCCTATTTCTTCCTCCCCCCACTTTTTCTCAGAAAGGAATTATCAAATAACCATCCCACATATAAACCATATACACATGCATATACATAAGACTAAAAATCCCTCAAATATAAGAGCAATAGTTACACAAGTTTAACAATTTCCATCCCAAGTCTTAAACACAGCACAGTAATACAGTGAAAATTCTAACAAGTCAACCACTTTCCCACTCCCCCATATCAGTCAAAATTACACCAGGAAAAGGGGCGATGGCTTTCTCAAAAGCTTCTTCCTGCTAAAGATGGGCTAAGATGCTCAGTCCAGGAGGGGGATGGGTGTGGTGTGGTGTGCTGACAATCAAAGCTTGATCTAGGTCCCAGAAGCAAGTCAATCTATCTGTAATTTGACCAAATATAGAAACAAAAACAAATCTAACAAAGAAAAATTAGAACAGTCTGAGATAGAAAAGTCCACAAGGACTGCTACAAGATGTGGCCTCTCATTAGTTATAAACCTTAAAAAAACTTGAATATCCAGACACAATATCTAGTAACCAATAGATGACCAGATTCAATACTTATTTGCTCAAGTATTTAGGATATAGTGATTACAGATAACCAGATTGGAAACAGCAAAGTATGACATAATTGAATTAACAATTTCTTATTGACCATTGCTCTGATTATAGAAATCAGTTACAGGAGGAAAAAAATGCAGTGACATATTAACTACAAACCCAAGAAATTTTACCTCCAATAACAAATCCTAAACAGATATTTACCATAACCTTATATTTATACAAATGAGTTTGCTGCTTTTAGCCAAGAACCAGGTAGCTACAACTTGAGAAAAAATGTCTGGGATAGTTTAGAGGGAGGGGGGAGGAGAGGATTACATGTGAATGCCCTTCCTTCCACTCCACCTCCCAAGAAAGGCTAACTAGATGCTCCAATATCTGAAATAACAGCAATGGGGGGGGGGGGAGTTTAAATCTTTACAAAAGATCCCTATCCCACCCAACCTTTAAAGTAGCAGAAATCGGTGAGTGGGTAGGGGAATTCCATAAAACCCACATGTTCAGCAGAGCTGGATTTAAAGCACAATTTACAATGTTATAATATAGGTAACAAACAGCTTTAAATTCCCAATAATATAAAACTGCTTTTTCTATATCATTTCAAATAATGAAACAGCATAGTTTCTTTCTCTCCTTCTGCCCCCATGTGGCCATTATTCCCAATGGACTCCTCCTAATCTCCAACTTGGCCAAAGCTGAAGCTTTCAGAAAAGTCAGATCCTTTTTGCTCCATATTTTACTTAATTAGAGGCACATGACCCCTTTCAGGCAAGTTAACAACTTCTTTAACAAGATATTGGTCTTTTAAGATCTTATACTTAAAGATAACTAATTATAGCCTGCATAGGCAACAGTAAAATTTATTTCCCACAATTTTAAAACTGCCCTTAGCCAGGAAGGAGGGTAAGAAATGTCGCCAGATGTCAATATAGGGATACTGATCTGGATGGCCAGGTTCACCAGTAAGTATCTAGTGCACTGCTCATGCTATTTCTTCATATGTTCCTTCTGGTGGCCATTCTATCCCAAAGGAAGGCCACACTTTTTAGCAAAACAATTTTAATTTATCTTTTTTTCCCCATCATATCCCATAATAATGGTGTTTAAATGTCTCAAAAAAAATGTTTTAAGGAGATGATCTAGTGGAGTTTTTGGTTTTGAGACAGATTTTTCCCATGATAAAGTGACCTTATATCGTATACCACTAGAACTCCTAATATCTTTTTTAACAGTTTTTTTTTTTAGCCTTAAGCCACAAAACAGGCGATAACATACAAGACATACAGAACACTGATCACACTTAGATTGCACAATTACAACATTCGGTAGGACACTGACATCAAAACCAAACCAATGGCATCTTGAAAGGACACCCCAATAGTGACAACCATGGCCAGTTAGACACTAATCAAGAACTAAGCCAAATCAAATGGTGCCTTTAAAAAGGACACCCCAGTAGTGACAACCGCGTCCGGTTCGACACACACAAGGCCAAGCCAAATTGTATCTTTAAAAGGCACCCAGGTTTATATTCTGGAATGCCCAGAGGGCACACAGAAGCAGATGTGTCTTAGGAGACACTCAGGTAGCGCCAACTGTGTCCAGTTCGACATTATTTCTCAGAATTTTAACACCTGTCGGTGTCCTGTTATTCTGAGAATGAAGGTGTTAGCACAAGCAGGTATCAGACCAGGTGTCTAGGAGACCCAAAACCAGGGAGTATTATCCAGCGTCCTGAATAAGAGAATGCAAGTGCTAACACAGACAAAAACAAATCAGATTGGACTTACTCTCCCCTGGCCCAATTGAAAGTACCCACTGTCGGGTGTGGCGCCAGCTGGTGAACTGCTCTCTTCCTGGAGCCTCTGGAGGAACCCAGAGGGCTCCTTTTCCAAGAAACAGAAAATCCAACTGTCTTCCAGGCCCAAGTGGAGACTTGAAATGTCTCTTAACCCCTAGTCCTGTTCTCAGTTCTCAATATCTCACTGGGGTCTCCAAAATGTAATGCTGGAGAAACTGAGCAAGACAGAGATTAGAGATTGATTTGATACTTTATTAAATTGAGAGATACTGGGATCAAATGGATCTTGGTCCCAGGGATGGACGAGACTATCTCAAAGAATCCAGCCCTAAATATGAGAAGGAAAGCTTTTTTTATAGGATAACAAGAACAATGACATAATGGGGGAGGTACCTGGATGGGGATAACCTAATGGGGGGGAGGCACCTAGGATGACATAATGGAAGGAGGTACTAGAGAGGTTACTGATATCCTAATGATGTCTAAAATGGATAAAGACCTTTATCCTGTCAAACATTAAGGAGGAATGTCTATAACCTAAAAATAAAAAACCTTTATCTCATCAACCATTTAAGAGGGAAAGGTTATAACCTATGGCAGAGTAACTAAATAGGACAATGGGGAAACTATGTCATGACATCAAAAGGGAATTCTGGCACAAGAGGAATCTAGGAAAAATTAAGTCTGGATTCTTTTCCATTTTTGTATAGATTTTAATTTGGAATGGATTAATTTAGATTGGATTGGATCATTAAACCATGCTGACTATTCTACTAAAAGGTGATCTTCTATAATCTCACTTGGGCCTTCACTGCTACAAGGCAGACCTTTGATACATCTTAAATGAACTCATTGCCCAGTTCCACATAGCAATTCTTTTAAACTTTTACATCCCTCCTTACACTTTCATAGTTCCACCTAATATTTTCTTTAAAAATAAGCCAGTCATTGAGAGATCTTCCTCTCCCTCTACCTTATCTCACACCACTCAGATGCCTTCTGCCAGTTATACCTCCTTCACCCAGCTCCTATGAAGAAAAAGAACAAGGGGAGGGGAGAGAGAGAGAGAGAGAGACAGACAGACAGACAGAGACAGAGAGAGAAACAGAAGGATGGAAGAATGGAGAAAGAGGAAGGGAGGGAAAATCATGGAGGGAGAGAGACAAAGGAAAAAACTGAGATTGACAGATCAAGGGAGAGGAGAGAGGAAGGGAACTGGAGAGAAAAAGAGGGGAGGTAGAGAGAGGAAACAGAGTCAGAGACAAAGTGAGAAAGTGAGACAGAGACAGAAATTGAAGAAAAAGCATTTTTCTTAAATGACTGGACTTTATTTTTGCTGGGGAACTGCTTCCCTCTTGAGCATGCTGATAACAAAAAGAACCCAGCATAAAATGGACCTTAACCAACTAGGGTGCTGCCTGCTTCCTCTTCTTTTTTAAGAGGCGTCATGCATACTTTTGTGGGAGTAGGGATACCAGAATATGTGTAAGAGGAGGAAAGATCAAGTATGTATTTGAGGGGAGGGCATTATTTTTGTGGGAGCAAATTATCTCTAGAGATCAATGTGACAAGAGATTCCTTGTGCTAGCAATAGATGAAAAAGATGCTTCTTTATCCTCAATGAGGGAGCAGCTAGGATACAACTGATATCTTAAAGAGGTAATTTTCTCTTCTCTAGATTCTGGGGAGATCACACAAACCACCTGAGACTCAGCCACATACAAAATGAATTTTTATTCTTACTCCTAATAAGCTAGTATTCTCTTTAGTAGAAGAAAGGTTTGTAAGGTCTTTAGAGAATTGGGTTTAGGGGTCAGGAGGACCTGAATTTCAAATTCAGTCTCAAGACATAGCTGAGTGTGTCCCTGAGGCAAAGTCATTTAGCCTCAGTTTCCTCACTGAGTTGCTGTAAGGAGCAATGAGATAGAATATTTGTAAGGGTCATCTAGTACAATGCAGGACAGAGTAGATGTTCTGTCACATTTTCTCTCTCCCTGATGTGAATCTAAGCTTGCCTCTAGGTCCTAATTGTTTGAAGCTTTCAAGCAATTCTAGCCCAGTTTATGGATCAGATTAAACCATGGGATCCCTCTAGCAGGAGAGGAAGATGGAACATACTGATATCAAAATTCTTAACCTTTTTCTGACAATTGACATTTTTGACAATTGGTGGAGCTCACCTGACCTTTCTTCAAAGCTTATTTTAAATTCATAAAAAATATCTGAATCTCAAAATTTATATATATTTCATTGCTTTTTTTAAATTGGAGGGGCACAGTTGGTTCATTCTACCTGTAGTTATGAAATGTAGGTGTGGAAAAATCCCTTTCTCACAGCAATTGGATACCCAAGGTGTCATTTCTTCGTAGACACTTAGAAACCTCAAGGCTCTGAAAGGTTTCTCCATTGTAAAACTATAGGTTAGGACTTTCTTTTTTTTATTAAAGCTTTTTATTTACAAAACACATGCATGGGTAATTTTTCATCATTGACCCTTACAAAGCCTTCTGTTTCAAATTATCCTCTCCTTCCCCTCCCCTCTCCCCCAGATGGCAGATAGTCCAATATATATTAAATATGATAAAATACATGTTAAATCTAAATATATGTATACATATTTATACAGTTATCTTGCTGCACAAGAAAAAAATGGATCAAGAAGGAAAAAAAACTGGGAAAGAAAATAAAAGGCAGGCAAACAACAGAGTAAGACCATAGACCTCATTCTGGGTATAGATGGCTCTCTTCATCACTGAACAATTGGAATTTTTTGAATCAATTTGAATCATCTCATTGTTGAAGAGGGCCATGTCCATCAGAATTGATCATCATATAGTCTTGCTGTTGCCATGTACAATGATCTCATTTCACTTAGCATCAGTTTAGGTAACTCTCTCCAGGCCTCTATAATCATCTTTCTGGTCGTTTCTTACAGAACAATAATGTTCCATAACATTCATATACCATAATTTATTCAGCCTTTCTCCAATTGATGAGCAACCATTCATATGTTAGGACTTTTTACCCCTCTCATTCTGGCCCTTAAGGCCCACACATTAGTCACTACTTTGTCTCTTGTGGATTTGAGAATACAAATATGAGAAAACTCTTAGGGAAAAGAAGCAAGGATTAATGAGTCTGACAGGTCCATAGGTTGTGAAATCAAAGAATATTGGGAATACTCTCAGAAATTTTGTAATTTAGGGAGTCTGGGAGAAGTAACTCTCCACTTAAAATACATCATTTCAAGCCACAGCAAAGAACTTCTAATATATTTAAAGATTCATCTTTTTACTGACACTTTGCCTATAATGTTTTAGCCAATATTTTTTTCTATTGTCATACAAGTGAGTTTTCCAGTTGCTCCCTTTTGATTTTTTTTTTTGGGGGGGGTTAAGTGACTTGCCCAGGGTCACACAGCCAGGAAGTGTTAAGTGTCTGAAGCCAGATTTGAACTCAAGTCCTCCTGACTTCAGGGCTGGTGTTCTATACACTGCACCACTAGCTGCCCCCTGGATTTCTTTTAATGATGAGGAGAGAGACAAGATGGGATGGAGAACAGATGAAATACAGAAAAGGACCAAAAAGAGTTAATCACTTTAATCACTTGTGTTGAGACTGGCTCCATTTGTAAAAAACACACTTGATAGTGAAAAGCTGGTAGATTTCTGCTCCCTGTCCTGCTGTTATCTTTCCCACCCACACTGTTTCCTGGTTCCTTTTTTGCTCATATGTTCCCTTCTTCCTCCACAGACTTGGTCCCGTTGCCTCAGAAAAGCCTCTGCCAGCAGGTCAGGTCAGTGCTGTTCCCAGATTCCCCTGACCAGATTTCACCATTGTGTGAATGAGACCCTCTGTCCAGCCCTGAGCAGGTGTCCCTTTTCCACTGCAAAGCTGAACTTAATGCCAGATCAGTGCCTTACACCTGTGACAAGAGGGAGCTTTTACCTGCCTCATGGCTTCAACACCTGGCCTTGGCTGTGCTGTACCTGCTCTGGCTGTTCCCAGACTAATGGCTGAACCATTACCTCCTCTTCAACCCCAGGAGCATCAGGAAGCCATCCCAGCCCTGCCCTTCCATCAGAGACTGGACAGAAAGGAAACTGCGCTGCCTGCGCTGCCCTTAAAATTGGCCACCAAATGCAATGCTTCTGCACTCAGCCTCAAAAACCAACCTGCCTTTCCAATTTACAACTCCCTCCTGGCAAGGAACCCTTCAGGTCCTGAGCATCTTCCTGAGATTGTCCCCAGGCAAAAGGACCTTTCAGGGCAGATGCTTATAAATTAGTCAAAAATTGCTGACCTTCCTGGCTCCTTTTACAGAATTTTTAAAGGTTACTTGAAAAGTATTACCAAGAAGCAGCATCCTCCCTTCCTATAAGATGAGGACCTGCCTTTTGCAAGCAGCACCGCTATCGAGGTTCCACCCAGCCTTGGTCTCTGGATCCCCGCTTCATTTGATGAAAAAATGCAAAGACACTGGACACTTTTTTTCCTAAAACTTCAAAACTGTGTGTCTCATTGTACATGTTATTTTTAAATTTTATGTAGAGAAAGAAGAATATAAGAGAAAAGGTTTTTTTTCCCTTTTTAAATAGATTTTAATTGGGATCAACTGGATTGATTGCATTGTACCCTGTGGGTGAGCCTGGAATCTCAGACTGCTAAAAGAGGCTTGGTAAGCTGCCAGTCCTTGGGTCCTTGAGTACATACCAGCTGTCAGACACTTAGCCTGGGCCCTCATCACTCAGCTAATTCTAGACTGAACCCCAGATCTCACCAACTGCTATGGGGCAGATATTGGGGGAACCCATAACTTCAGGGCTCCTCTAATCCCCAAGATGTATAAGGCCAACAAAATCATTTGCTAAGGCAACCACAGGCAACGATGAGCTAAAAGTTAGGTTCAATCACTTCCCACTGTTTGAGTTCTATAAGTTGAGAATTTTGTATGGCCTATGAAAGGTATGAATTGCCCAAATGCCCATGTGCCCTTCCCTTGGCTATGATGCACCTGAATGTGGCTGTTCTCAGAGGAAGGACTGAGCCACCATTACCCCCTTTATCTCAGGAGAGAGGGTGGCAAGGGCTTCCAGGCGGTGCTGGGTCCCTGGATCAGGTAGAGGATGGTATCCAAATTCTACAAGTAGTTGGAAGTTCATGTCCTGGAACTTAGAAGAAATCAAGCTCACAACTTTGGTTAAATGCAGAGGCCAGAATGTAATAGAATACTATTTTTCCAGAAAAAAAATGATTTAAACTTCAGAAAATCCTAGAAAGACTTGCATGAGTTGATACTAAGAAGAAACAAGATTAAGTGATGAACAACAGTGAGGAACTTCTTTTCAGTAATGCTGTGATCCAGGGCAAGTCCAATAGATATCTCTCATCCAGAGAGAGAACTATGGAAACTAAAGACGAATCAAAGCATAGGATTTTAACTTTGTTTTTGTGGTTTTTGGTCACCTTTTGATCTGATTTTTCCTGGTGCAGCTTGATAAATATGGAAATATCTTTAGAAGAATTAATTACACATGTTTAACCTGTAATGGATTGCTTGATGTCTTTGAGAAGGGAGAAAAAATTTGGAACACAAGATTCTGCTAAGGTGAATGTTGAAAACTATCTTTGCATATATTTGGAAAAATAAAAAGCTATTTTAAAAATGTAGGGACAAAATTGAGTAGGAAAAGAATAATTAAAATTGGGGTGAGTATGGGGGTCGATAGGGACAGTAGCCAGAGGAAACTTTGGGAGGGGAACATTAAGTTTTTTGTGAATGTCTCATGTCCATCCAATCTTTTCTAGGATCAGCACTGTAGTGTAGGAAGAAGCAATTAACTTGGAGAGAGGGGAAAGTAACAAGTAAAAAGGCAAAGAAGGAAAATGAGAACACAAACTAGCTCACCCCTCTCCATGCAACACATTTCTAGTGTTGCCAAGAGCCCTGGAAAATGGTAGTTTCAGGGCTTTTCTGGATTCACATGAATAGTCAGGAATATTGGAGAAGCAGGTAACGGGAGTAGCATATTGGATTATAAAAATTTGAGCACAGCTGGGAAGGCCTCTGAGGTTAATAGCAGGTGGGATGGTTAAAATGACCTGATGGGATCCTTTCAGTTTTTGTCCAGCGGGTAAGGACCTTTGGAAGGTAAGCCTTCCAAAATTTCAAGGATACTAGGTCCCCCAGATTTACTGGTGTGACAGTCTGGGGATGAACATCTGCTGGTTTGGAGAAATGTTCATCCATATTCAGTAGGGGCTTTCTAAGCTATGGGACAATCTGAGTGATAAGTTATTGTTCTGAAATCAAGTTCAAAGGAGCTGAGCTTAATGTCCTAACAAGGTGCAATACAGACTCTTAAGTAAGTTTTTTACATTGTCCTTGGAAGTCTTCTGGCACACCCTAGTGAGGACTTCCTGGAGGGGAAGATTCCAGGCAAAGTGGATTGACAATTAATTCTCAACCACCATTTGTGAAGTGAAGGCCAGACCTCTGTCACTGTGGGAAAAGATGTGCAGGACAAAACAAGATATAATCTCAATTAGTAAAACATTATTCTGAACTTGTTCAGTTTACCCCATTGGCAAACAGGTCAACAAAAACCTAAAGTATTTTAAAATCTCTCCAATGAGACCTATGGGTAAAGGCTATCTGTTTGTCTTCTCAGGATAGGTACCCCTTCTCTGATCAACTATTAAAGAGGTTTGGGGGGTGCTGCAAGAGCATTTGGTTCTGAGTTGGAGTGAGAAAACTCACAGCATTCTCTTAAGTCAAAGCTTTATTTTGTCAAATTGGGAGGTCCAAATAGCCTTGGCATCTACTTAGAAACTGCAGTCAAGGGGAAACAAATCTTTTTTTGTTGTTTTTTTTTTTTTTTTTACCAAAATTTTGGTTCTAATTCAGGTTAGAAATACAAAAGCTGCTAAAAACAATCTACCTTCGGACACTTGCTGGGTCACAGGATTCAGTAAAAACACAGGGAAGGAACAGATTATGAGGCAAGTGTTATTTCTGTGCATCTGACAAGTCTAAATATATTAATGTTCAAATTGGTTTCCTGGTCCAATGAACAGTTTACAGGGCAAAGGTTCCCAGAAAGTTTAAACATTCTAATGCTGATTTTAGAAAACATTTTTTTTAGTAATTTTCAAGCTAGTCTGGGGCCCATTGTTTGGGTCCCTTCATCTAATGAAAATCGTTGATCTTTTCTTCTGTAACTGCTTCAAGTTAGGAGTGGGCTTGGAGCTGAACCTGTCTTATATTTAGACAGGTTATGAGATGGAGGACCCAGAAGCTGGTTGAAGCAGAATACTGCTGAGTCTTGGGACCAGTATCTAGTGTTGGCCATTACTTGAAGGTGAATTAGCTAGAGCCTAGAGAAAGCAAATCTTAAGGTGAAGGACATTAGGGATAGTAGCATTATAAATGGTAAAGTGGTTGCTTGGGTAACCAAGGGGACATATGCATGTACCAAAGAATTTTAAATAAGCATTTGGTACAGAAGATGACAGGCTTAGGGGTCCTCTAATCAGGCATTTTTTTTGATAGGGCCTTCAGAAATATCCAAATGAGAAGGAAGGCTCATGGTACTGAGAAAACAATCCTCACCTGACCAAAGAGTTATCCCCCACCGGGGAGAGCTGGAAAGAGAGCACTAAGAGCAGAATCCTCATCCTTGGGATGTGTCATTAAAAGGACAAAAAAACTGGTCTGAGAACTGAGTGTGATTCACACCATAGTGTTTTCATTCTTTTTGTTGTTTGCATTTTCTTTTCTCATTTTTCTGGTTTGATTTGATTTTTCTTGTGCAGCAAAATAATTGTATAAATATGTGTGTATATATTGGATTTAACATATATTTTTACCATGTTTAACACATATTGGACTACTTGCCAACTAGGGGAAGGGGAAGGAGGGGGGTGGGATTGGAACATAAGTTAATGTCAAAGAATTATCCATGTAGGAAAAAAGTGATTGACCTAGAGAGAGAATCCACTTTCCCTGAATATTGATGAAACACAATACCATTCATATACCAAGTTCATTTCCCAATGTGGAACAGTTATTGGATAAGTCTGCATCTCTGCTACAGCTAGACTGAATCAAGCCAATTCTGACAAATACCAGGATATGTATCAGTCAAACATGGGGACTGAGCCACTGTCACTCTGTAATTTGAAATCCCCCATATGAGTTATATGTGGAAAGTCTATCTGCCATTCTTCTGGATAGTACTTCTCCTTTGAAAAGGGGTTTAATAGAACCTTCAGGATTCACTTGGGCACAAACTATGCAATTTGACTAACCTGCAAAATGGTTTTTCTCTTGGCTTTTGACCAATGAAAATGTTTCACAAGAGACTAGAGGAAATTCTCTGTGGCTTAATGTAGGCCTAAAAGAAGTTTCTATTGGCTGGGATCAGTAACTGGCCAGAACATGTATAAAACGACCTAGAGGTATAAAGGGAATTCTTTCTCTTTTGTAAGGGCCCTTGATAAGACAAGAAGAAGAACTGGGTGGCTGGGGAGTAATGGATTAATGGGCATCCTCTTGTGACACAAAGTACAAATATATTTACACGCTAGTAACAAACCGGTAAAATTTTTCATTGATGTAACACAAAATATTCCATAAGTTGTGTTCAAAGAAAACTGATAACATTAAAATTCTCTTCTTCAAATCACACTGAAGATGTTTATTAGATAATTAAAGTTTTACTAGCACAAAAAGTCAAGAACCACAGTTTGTATCAACAGAATCAATGAAGGATCTTCTTCCTATAGACAGCATCGGTTGACTTAATTGTTGAAGATGACAGTTTCAGATTGAAAACAGTAAAAATTTTAGTACTTGCATGTGCTTGTGGCTTTAATTGACCATTTGCTCTGCTTTTAAAATTTTTCTAGGAGGAAAAAAAAAGCAGAATCATAATTACAATAGCAGCAAACTGATCCTTCAGACTGAAGCCTAAAGACATGTATACAGCAAAATAAAGTATCCTTAGCTTTGTTTGACTTCAGGTACAAGACAGTTGAACACCATTCGTGGAGTAATATTTCCACAGATAGCCAGACTCAGGAATAATCAGGTGAAAAACATTCCTATTCAAAGGAATCCAACTGGGAAGCTGCCAGAAGCATCACACCTTAAGGAAAGCATTTGCCCAGATACAGACCTCCATCTGTAGCAGGCCTGGAATCACATCTCTCCGAGTATCTTGAATGATAATCAAACCTAAATTCAAAAAATTTTCCTCCTTTTTGCCTTTCATCATGGTTTAAAATCCAATCAGTAGTAATTACATAAATTTGCAAATTAAAAGAATAGAAAATTAAATCATCTAGATTTCTTCCTTTCCCCCTACAAAGACTCATAAAAGAAATATTTTTAAAATACAGAGAAAAGTTCAGCAAAATGAATAAATATATATAAAAAACCATTGCTCTATATTTGTGAAGCTTCCATTTCAGAAGTCAATAGGGACAGCTGTTTTATATTTCATTTCTGGAGTTAAAACCAATTTTTTTCATCATAAAACATTATTTGGTGATTTTTCTAATTACATTGTCTTAATCACTGTTTATTTACATTTTACTTCAAAGGTATGCGATTGAAATTTTGACTTGGTTTTTTCCTCAATAGGGTTTGAGGAGAGAATGATAGTTTATAACTATAAGCTATTTATTTTTTTAAAGGTTGAGGTCAGCTCTTAAGGCAAAGGGGAGACAGTTGTTTTAGGCTGCCCTGGGGTCAATGCTGCATCTGCAAAGGACAATGCCCTTGCAATTATGCCAACACTAACTGGAACTAACCCTAAACTATAAAATCAGCCTTGGAAGTAAGGCAATAGAATAACATAATTTTCATAAAATTCAAATGAGGAAAGCTAATATCAGTGGTTTATGATAGTATTTAGATTAGGCATTTTACTCACTAAGTGAGACCAGATTTGAACTCGGGTTCTTTTGACTTCAGGGCTGGTGCTGTATCCATTACACCAATTAGTTGCCCCATTTTTTTTTTTTAAACTAAGATTAGTGCTCTATAAAAGGCATTATATGTTCCTTACTTCTTTGATTGGATTCCAAGAGAAGTTACCCGTGGCATTTTTGCTTCTTGATTTGAAGATGGTATAAGCCTACACATCCTTTTAAGACATCTCATAGCAGCAGCCCAGAACCCCAATATTTTGGAGAGCTCAACATTTGGGGACCCACAGAGGCAAAGTCTAGCTTTACTTCATCCATTTTGAGATGAAACCCCCTATAGATAGGACAACCCCTGGCACCTGAGATGACTTCCAAACTTTTTACTCAGAAGTTTTAAATATTCTTGCCTGCTCTTGGAATTTTTAAATTTGGCATACTTCCTTTGGGAACATTTGCCATGTTTTACCTCCTCCGGGACACTATGTTATAGAATTAGAAAAAATACACGTACACAGAGACATAGACACAGAGACTAGTTTGGCCTCTAGGTCTCAAAAATCAGGAGGCCCATTTTCTTTTATATATATTATCAACCAAAACTCAAAAATCAGAAAAGAAAGGCTAACACTAGGTCTCTCATTTTCATTTAAATTAATATTTTAAAGTAAATTTTGAATTTGGTCACTTTGTGTCTGTGTCTCTGTGTAATTTTTTTTTTTTAATCTTAGGATTCACTTAGAACAGTGAAAAGGACTCCCATTTTAAATTTAAAAAAAAAAGTGGAGAAAGCTTAGTTCCAACTTGGCCACATTGGGACTACAGAATGAAAGCTAGATACTTAAAGATGTAGACCTGCTAAAAACATTTTAGCAGATTCTGGAAGTTTTGAGATCATTAAGGAGACTGGCCATTATTTTAGGGTTGCAAGAAAGAACTCCTGAGAGTTCTTAATTCCAGGAATTCACTACTTTCTGAAACATCTTTTTCAGGTACCATCTATAAAATTTATTTCAAAAATCACATGTAATAAAGAAGGAAAAAATATACCAAAAATTAATTGGAAACTAATGAATAAAACAAAATCATAGAAACAATTGATAATTTTATCCAAGAGAATAATAAGATAACATACCAAAATGTAGATGTTTACTTGCATAAAATAAAAAAAAATTGAGTGTGCAACTAAAACTAGAGAAAAAACAAATTAAGAATACCCAAGTAAATACAAAATTTGAAAGAATTCCAAGAAAAGACCAAATTGTAGGTATCAAACATGAAAAAGAACTTTCTACCAATGAAGAGGAAATTGAAGCAATAATTAGGAGCTATTTTCCCCAAGTATATGACAATAAATATGATAATCTTAAGTGAAATAGATGAGTATTTACAAAAATGTATATTGCCCAGATTAATAGAGGAAATAAATAATCCCATTAAAAAATATATTGAACAAACCATTAATAAACTTAAAGAAAAAACTGTAATGCTGGAAAAACTGAGCATAACAGAGATTAGAGAGCAATGTAATAGTTTATTAAATGGAGAGATATACTGGGACCAAATGGATCCATGTGGTCCCAGGGCTGGATGAGACTGTCATCTCAAAGAATCCAGCCATAAATATCAGACAGCAAGCTTTTTTATAGGATAACAAGAACAATGACATAATGGGGGAGGTACCTGGATGGGGATAACCTAATGGCAGGAAGCACCTAGGATGACATAATGGGAGGTACTGTAGAGGCTCCTGATAGTCTAATTTCTAAAATAGATAAAAGACCTTTATCCTATCAAACATTAAGAAGGAAAGGTTATAACCTGAGGCAGATAAGACAATGGGGAAACTAGGTCAAGACATCAAAAGGGAACTTTGACACAACATCACACACACTCTTTTAATTATTCAAATCTTTGAATTACCTTCCTCTAGAAGGTCTTAGCGATATAATTTTGAGCAACCCTAAGTGAAATAAATAGACCAAATCAAAATCAAAATAAAGCTAGAACAATGCAAGGACTTAGGGCAAGGTCAAGTCTCTCCCTGATAACCCCAGAATTAATACAAAGCAATACACAATACACAAAGCTCCTCATTGCAATTATTTCTGAGAATCAATTGTCAGATCCTCTGCAGTTGGGGAGCATATGGACAGCTGTGGTCATTTGTGCATGACTCGGTCTTTCCTTACAGAGCAGCAGGGCTCAAGATAGTTGTGCTGCCCATTCAGAAGAGCAAGCAACCCGCTCCAGGGGAGAAGGGTAAGGACTGGAGTAGCTCCACCTGTCCTGCTCAGAGGAACAGACAGGGCTGCAGAAAGGATCAGATATCTGAGCAAATTATGCACAGTTAGATCAAGGCAGGCAAATCCCAAACTTTTGGAGGCTCCATATCAACTACAAGGTCCTTTTAAGTATGCTGAAATACTAATGAAGGACCTGGGGTAACAAGAGTGGAGAAACAGATCACAGAGACTGCCAGTCCCAAGACAGGTATCCAATTTCTGGTTGCTTCTAAAAAATAATCCCCAAGACTGAGTCTGCCAGGGTAATTCCAACAGAATAAGGGATTTCCAAGTTAAAGCACAACCAGCAAATCATAGTCTAGTAAATTTAAGCAAGGAGTAAAAAATAAAAAGGACTGTTTAAAGGACTTCCAATTAAATTTGAACTAGTAAGATAGGGGTAGGGCAGAAGTGCCTAAGAAAATACACCAGTTTCACCAATTTCCTATTTCTTCCTTTTTTTTCTCAGAAAGGAATTATTAAATAACCATCCCACATATAAATCATGTACACATGCATATACATAACAGACTAAAAGTCCCTCAAACATAAGAGCAATAGTTACACAAGTTTAACAATTTCCATCTCAAGTCTTAAACACAGTAATACAGTTAAAATTCTAACAATTCAACCACTTTCCCACTCCCCCATATCAGTGCAAATTACATCAGGAAAAGGGGCAATGTCTTTATTAAAAGCTGCTTCCTGCTGAAAATGGGAGATGCTCAGTCCAGGAGGGGGATGGGTGTGATGTGGCGTGCTGACAATCAAAGCTTGATCTAGGTCCCAGAAGCAAGTCAATCTCTATCTGTAATTTGACCAAATATAGAAACAAAAACAAATCTAACAAAGAAAAGTTAGAACAGCCTGAGATAGAAAGACTGGTCCACAAGGACTGCTACAAGATGTGGCCTCTCATTAGTTATAAACCTTAAAAAAACTTGAATATCCAGACACAATATCTAGTAACCAATAGATGACCAGACCAAATACTTATTTGCTTAAGTATTTAAGGTATAATGATTACAGATAACCAAATTGGAAATAACAAGGTATGACATAATTGAATTAATTTCTTATTGACCATTGCTCTGATTATAGAAATTAGTTACAGGAGGAAAAATAATGCAGTGACATATTAACTACAAACCCAAGAAATTTTACCTCCAATAACAAATCCTAAACAGATATTTACCATAACCTTATATTTATACAAATGAGTTTGCTGCTTTTAGCCAAGAACCAGGTAGCTACAACTTGAGAAAAAATGTCTGGGACAGTTTAGAGGGAGGGGGGAGGAGAGGATTCCATTGACTGACCTTCCCGCCACTCCACCTCCCAAGAGACAGCAGGGAAGGGAATTTCAACTGAACTTCACTCCAGGCTAACTAGATGCTCCAATAGCTGAAGTAACAGCAGTGGGAGGCTGAGTTTAAATCTTTACCTTTGAAGACAAAAGATCCCCACCCCCACCCAACATTCAAAGTAGCAGAAATCAGTGGGGGAGATGGGTGAGGTGGGGAAGATCCCATAAAACCCACATGTCCAGCAGAGATGGATTTAAAGCATAATTTACAATGTTATAATATAGGTAACAAACGCTGAACCAAAATACAGCTTTAAATTCCCAATAATATAAAAACACTTTTTCTATCTCATTTCAAATAACAAAACAGTAGTTTCTTTCTCTCCCTCTGGCCCCATGTGGCCATTATTCCCAATGGGCTCCTCCTAAGCTCCAACTTGGCCAGAGTTGAAGCTTTCAGAAAAGTCAGATCCTTTTTGCTACATATTTTACCTAATTAGAGGCACATGGCCCCTTTCAGGCAAGGTAACAGAACTTCTTTAACAAGGTATTATTCTTTTAAGATCTTATACTTAAAGATAACCAATTCTAGCCTGCATAGGCAACAGTAAAATTTGTTTCCCACAATTTAAAACTGCCCAAAAGAATACTCAGAACAAATCTGGCATGCAAAGGCAAACTAGTAAAATTTATTTCCCAAATTTAGAGTCCTCCTAAAATTCCTAATCAAATGTATTCTTCAGCTGGAGTTCAGTATTGAAATAGCCAATTCCTAAATTTGATCATTGTAAATTTAACAAAGCTCTTAAATGAACAAAACAGACAAACAAATTACACAGAACACACCTAGACTGTCCAGCAGTCATTTAACACAGACAAAAAAATCATACAGAACACAGAGCACACATAGACTGTCCAGTTAAATTTAACATTTAACACAGACCAGGGGCTATCTGGAAAGAATAGCCTTAAGGGAAGTCTGCTCCGTCTTCCCTTCCATAATCCAAACGGAGCCTCCCCAACCCCTTTTTTAAAGCCAGATGGTATCTTAAAAAGACACCCAGATTTATGCTCTGGAATGCTCAGAGTTGTGCCAACTGGCACCCAAATGTGTCTTAGACACCAAGGTAGGGTCCCGTGCGTCCAGAAGACCCTATTCCCAGAATTTATTCCTGTCAACATTTCATAATTCTGGGAATCCAGATGCTAGCATACAGACAAAACAGGTCTTATATAGACAGAACAGGTCTTAAGACATAACCAGATGGTACCCCAAAAGGTACCCAGACAGACTTGCTCTCCTGTGGCTGAAATGGGGGTGTCTACCATCAAGCTATTATGGCTGGAAACTGCCCTCTTTCCCAGAGGCTCTGGAAAAAATAATCCACGGGGGCCCAGCCCCTCCAGGCCAAGAATTCAGATCTGCAGCCACTCTGCCCAAGGCAGAGACCCAAAAGTCTCTTATCTCTAATCCTGCTCATTTTCTAATTATCTCACTGGGGACCTCCAAAATGTAATGCCAGAGAAACCGAGCAAGATAAAGATTAGAGAACAATTTAATAGTTTATTAAATGGAGAGAAATACTGGGACCAAATGGATCCATGGCTGGTCCCAGGGCTGGACAAGACTATCATCTCCAAGAATCCAGCCCTGAGTATCAGATAACAAGGTTCTTTTGTAGTATAACAAGAACAATGACATAATGGGGGAGGTACCTAGATGGGGATAACCTAATGGGGGGAGGCACCTAGGATGACACAATGGAGGGAGGTACTGGAAAGGTTACTGATATTCTAATGATGTCTAAAATGGATAGACCTTTATCCTGTCAAACATTAAGAGAATGATTATAACCCAAAGATATAAAACCTTTATCTCATCAAACATTAAGAAGGAAAGGTCATAACCTGAGGCAGAGTAACAAAATAGGACAATTAAAGGGAAACTGGGTCAGGACATTAAAAGGGAACACAACAATTACAAATAATTGCCTCTAAGATTGTTTTCTTTTAATTTCAGCTGCATTTATTCTACTTACACAAAACAATTTTATGTAATAGATATTGTCTACTTTATCCTGTTTAACTTTTATGACTTATTTCAAATAGTCACTATACACTATGCACCTTGCACTGTCAGGCACTGTTCTAAGCTCTGCAAATGCAAAGAAAGGCAAAAGACAGTCATTGCTGTAAAGTAGCTCAGTGTAAGGGGGAGAAAATGTGCAAACAGCTAAGTAAAAGGCAAGTCTGTATATAATGAATTTGAGATAACAGAAAAGAGGCTCTGACATCAAGAAGAATTGAGCAGGACTTCTGGTTAGGAAGTGGAACTTTTTTAGGTAAGGATTCTCTGGATTCTCTCTGTTTTCAGACTGTGATCTTTCATATAAAGTTATGTTTACATTTGGAGGAATTGTAAATGGTGTAAACTATGATCTGAATGAAATTTGTTAGCTTTTTAAAATTTTTTTGATGATGCTGTTGCTAAAGATTGTCTAGATTCTTCATTAGATTTATTTGAAAAACAAAAATAAAACAGCATTTCTTCTTTCCTGGAACACTGAATATCTAGTAGTGTCACTTCCTATATAATTTTCAGCATTGCCTAAGAACCCCATGTGTCATACACACAGATTACTTCAATCCCATAAATTCTCAAAACTCTCCTAACTTCACAATCCTTGCTAGTCAAAATATTTACCCTTAGAATCATTTCTTTTTACTAAGTATGACTTACCTTGCCCCTCAGCTATCCTTCACTCCTTTAAAATGCAAAAAAAAAAAAAAATCCTAGGATAAAGCAGATAAATTTCTAAAAAATCTTTACCAAATATAAAATTCTGAGGAGAAAATGAGAGTATTGTGAGGGCCAAGGAATTTAGTACCCAAGCAGCTAGGGTACAATAGTATCATGAGAGACAACTCTCTTCTGTACAATTTGGGGAAAAACACAAACCCCCTGAGCTTCAGATACTAACAAAATGGATTTTAGTTTTCCTAATAAGCTCATATTCTCTTAAGTATCAGTAAGGCCTGTAAGGAACTGAGAACTGAGTCTGGAAGTCAGGATGACCATCGTTCACATTCGGTCTCAGACACAGCTGAGTATAATTGATGCCAGTCATTTAACCTGTTTGCCTCAGTTTCCTCAAGTATAAAAGGGGGAATAATAAGAGTAATCTACCTCCCAGAGTTGTTGTAAGAATCAAGTGAGAAGGAAAATGTATAAAGGCCATTTAGCACAGGGCAGAGGACAGAGTAGGTGTATCATTTTCTCCCTCCTTAATGTGAACCTAAAATTGCCTCTAGGGGCTAATTGTTTAGAGCTTCCAAGCAATGCCCCCACCAGCTGATGGATCAAATTGAATCATGAGAGATTTGTTGATCCCCATAACATGAGAGATGGGGCAGACAAGCATAAAGTTTATTTTTTCCTTTTTGTAACATGGACCCTTTGACATCTGGTGGAGATGGACTTTTCTCCAAATTATATTTTAAATTCATGAAAAAAATTCTCTGCAACTCAAATTTAAATACATTTCATTACTTTTTCTTTAATTTGAGGGTGGGCAGGATTGTTCATTCTACCTGTAGGTATGGGAATGGAAGTATGGAAAATCCTTTTCTAAATGCAGATGGGTATCTGATCTGTCATTTTTTCTTGGAGAGCTGATTTGTTTAAGGGCACTGAAAGGGTTAATTAACAAAGTAGAACAATCAGTCAGGAATTTCAGCCCTCTCATTCTGACCCTTCAGGTCCACATTTAAGTCATTTCCCTGGCTTTTTCTCTTGTGGACTTGAAAAGGCAAATATATGTGAAAGAATTCCTTGGGAAATCAAGAAACAGGGATGGATGTGACGGAAGTAAAGAGACTGAAAGTAGTGAAATTGAAGTATGTTGGATCTACTCTCAACTATTTTGTGATTCGGTGAATCTTGGAGAAGTCACCCAGCCTCCGCTAAAGAAATGCTGCCCCAGAGATTCATCCTATTTAATGATAAACACTTTGCTACAATGTTACTGAAAGAATAATTTCCTCTCCTCCCCATTCTTCTATTATCATATAAGTGAGTTTCTCAGTTTCTCTCTTTGGATTATTTTTAATGATGAGTAGAGACAAGATGGGATGGAGAAAGGAGGATATAAGAGACCAGAAAGAATTGATCACTTTAATCAGTTGTGCTGAAGCTGGCTCCATGGTACAGAGATCCAAGTTCATCATTGAAAAGCAAAACTCAGGAAGGGAATAAGAACTGAATTTACAAAAAGGAGTTCTCTAGGCTGAATATAATTAGGATATTTTGGGGCTACTACTTCTTTATTGGGAGAATGGGCTAGGGTTTGTTGAAATATCTTTATCCCCCCAGGAAATCCTTCAACACCTGAATGGGAAAACAAATCAGGTATTTCCCAAGAGTGAGAATCAATGAATCAACAAGCATTTAGTAAGCACTTATTCTTGTGTCAGTCATTGTACGAAATGATGGAGATACAAGCAACAACAACAAAAAAAAACTTTCTTTTAATGTATAAATTGGAATATACTTGATAAATACAGATTATATAGAAAGTAATATCAGAAGGCATGACCATAGTGGAACATTGTGGCTATTAGAATAGTTTAAGAGAAATGTAGTGTTTCATGAGGTAGAAAATCTATGGAGGAGGAGTGTTGCTGAGGAAGGAATTCAAAGATGTGATAACTAAATGGATGACATATAGGTAAGCAAGACAGAGACTTGTGGATGACTCTGAGCCTGAAAATGTGGGAGATAGGATAGGGAAATTCAGAAAAGGAGAGACTTTTGGGGACAAAGAACAAGCTCTGTTTTGGACATGTTGAAATTCAGTGACAAATGGAGTATGCAGGTCAACATGTCTAATACTTATGTGGGAATTAGGAGTAAAGCTCAGAATGTTGTGCCACAGTTCTCTTTTGATGTCCTGACCTAGTTTCCCTATTGTCCTATCTGCCTCAGGTTATAACCTTTCCCTCTTAATGTTTGATTTAGTTATTCTGTCTCAGGTTATAACCATTCCCTCTTAATGCTTGATAGGATAAAGGTCTTATATCTTAGACCTTAGGCTATACTTATTTCCTCCTAATGTTTAATGAGATAAAGGTCTATCCATTTTAGACATCGCTAGAATATCAGGAACCTCTCCAGTACTTCCCTCCATTGTGTCATGCTAGGTGCTTCCCCCATTAGGTCATGCCCATCCAGGTACCTACCCCATTATGTCATTATCCTTGTTATCCTATAAAAATCTTTCTAATACTGAGGGCTGAATTCTTTGAGATGATAGTCTCATCCATCCCTGGGACCAACTCATGGACCTGGATGGATTCATTTGGTCCCAGTATATCTCTTCATTTAATAAATTATTAAATTGGTCTCTAATCTCTGTCTTACTCAGTTTCTCCAGCACTACATTTTGAAATTCCCCAGTGAGATAATTAGAAAATGAGCAGGATTAGAGATAAGAGACTTTCGGGTCTCTGCCCTGGGCAAGGTGGCTGCAGATCTGAATTCTTGGCCTAGAGAGGCTGGGCACCCCTGGATTATTTTTCCAGAGCCTCCAGGAAAGAGGGCAGTTTCTAGCCACAACAGCCTGATGGTAGACACCTCCATTTCAGCCACAGGAGAGCAAGTCTGTCTGGGTACCTTTTGGGGCACCATCTGGTTATGTCTTAAGACCTGTTCTCCTGTATAAGACCTGTTTTGTTCTGTATGCTAGCATCTGGATTCCCAGAATTATGAAATGTTGACAGGAATAAATTCTGGGAGTAGGGTCTTCTGGACGCAGGGGACCCTACCTTGGTGTCTAAGACACATTTGGGTGCCAGTTGGCACAACTCTGGGCATTCCAGAGCATAAATCTGGGTGTCTTTTTAAGACACCATCTGGCTAAAAAAAAAAAAAAATAATAAGTCTCCGTTTGGATTATGGGAGGTAAGACTGGAGCAGACAACTTACCTCAGGGCTATTCTTTCCAGATAGCCCCTGGTCTGTGTTAAATGTTAAATGGCTGCTGGACAGTCTATGTCTGCTCTGTGTTCTATGTGATTTTTTTGTCTGTGTTAAATGACTGTTGGACAGTCTAGGTATATTCTGTGTTTTGTGTAAATTGTCTGTTTTGTTAATTTTGACAGCTCTGTTAAATTTAAGAACAATGATTAAATTTTCGAATTGGTTATTTCAATACTGAACTCCAGCTGGAGAAAACATTTAATTAGGAATTTAAAGATGACTCGAAATTTGGGAAATAAATTTTACTGTTACCTATGCAGGCTAGAATTGGTTATCTTTAAGTATAAGATCTTAAAAAAACAATAGCTTGTTAAAGAAGTTCTGTTACCTTGCCTGAAAGGGGTCATGTGCCTCTAATTAGGTAAAGTATGTAGCAAAAACAATCTGACTTTTCTGAAAGCTTCAACTCTGGCCAAGTTGGAGCTTAGGAGGAGCCCATTGGGAATAATGGCCACATGGGGCCAGAGGGAGAGAAAGAAACTATGCTGTTCCATTATTTGAAATGAGATAGAAAAGGCAGTTTTATGTTATTGGGAATTTAAACCTGTTTGTTACCTATATTATAACATTGTAAGTTTATGCTTTAAATCTAGCTCTGCTGAACATGTGGGTTTTATGGGATGTTCCCCACCCACCCACTCACTGATTTCCGCTACTTTAAATGTTGGGTGTGGTAGCGATCTTTTGTCTTCAAAGGTAAAGATTTAAACTCAGCCTCCCACTGCTGTTACTTCAGCTATTGGAGTATCTAGTTAGCCTGGAGTGAAGTTTAGTTCCACTTCCCGTTTGAGGATTCTAGGAATCCTCTCCTCCCCCTCCCTCTAAACTGTTCCAGACTTTTTTTGTTAAATCAAGTTATAACTATCTGGTTCTTGGGTAAAAGCAGCAAACTGATTTGTATAAATATAAGGTTATGATAAATATCTGTTTAGGATTTTTTATTGGAAGTAAAATTTCTTGGGTTTGTAGTTAATATGTCACTGCATTTTTTTCCTCCTGTAACTGATTTCTATAATCAGAGCAATGGTCAATAAGAAATTGTTAATTCAATTATGTCATACTTTGCTGTTTCCAATCTGGTTATCTGTAATCATTATACCTTAAATATTTGAGCAATTAAGAATTTGGTCTGGTCATCTATTGGTTACTAGATATTATGTCTCAATATTCAAGTTTTTTTAAAGGTTTATAACTAATGAGAGGCCACATCCTGTAGCAGTCCTTGTGGACCGTCTTTCTATCTCAGACTGTTCTAACTTTTCTTTCTTAGATTTGTTTTTATTTCTTGATTTGGTCAACTTACAAATACATTGTTTTGCTTCTGGGACCTAGATCAAGCTTTAATTGTCAGCACACCACACCACACCCATCCCCCTCCTGGACTGAGCATCTCCGCCCATCTTTAGCAGGAAGCAGCTTTTGAGAAAGCCATTGCCCATTTTCCTGGTGTAATTTGGACTGATATGGGGGAGTGGGAAAGTGGTCGACTTATTAGAATTTTCACTGTATTACTGTGCTGTGTTTAAGACTTGGGATGGAAATTGTTAAACTTGTATAACTATCACTGTTATGTTTGAGGGACTTTTAGTCTGTTATGTATATGCATGTGTACATGATTTATATGTGGGATGGTTATTTGATAATTCCTTTCTGAGAAAAAGTGGGGGGAGGAAGAAATAGGAAATTGGGGAAACTGGGAAATTGGGGAAACTGGAGTATTTTCTTAGGCACTCCTGCCCTACCCTCTATCCTACTAGTTCAGATTTAATTGGAAGTGCTTTAAACAGTACTTTTCATTTTTTACTCCTTGCTTAAATTTACTACTATTTTCTGGTTGTGCTTTAACTTTGAAATCCCTTATTCTGTTGGAATTGACCTGGCAGACTCAGGTTTTGGGATTATTTTTTAGAAACAACCAGAAATTGGGCACCTGTCTTGGGACTGGCAGTCTCTCTAATCTGTTTCTCCACTCCTGCTACTCCAGGTCCTTCATTAGTATTTCAGCATACTTAAAAGGACCTTGTAGTTGATATTGGGCCTCTAAAAGTTTGGGGTTTGCCTGCCTTGATCCAACTGTGCATAATTTGCTCAGATATCTGATCCTTTCTGCAGCCCTGTCTGTTCCTCTAGGCAAGGACAGGTGGAGCTACTCCAAGCCTCACCCTTCTCCCCTGGAGCGGGTTGCTTGCTCTTTTGAATGGGCAGCACAACTATCTTGAGCCCTGCTGCTCTGTAAGGAAAGACCGAGCCATGCACAAATGACCACAGCTGTCCATATGCTCCCCAACTGCAGAGGAGCTAACATGATTGCAGTGAGGAGCTTTGTGTATTGCTGATTAACTCTGGGGTTATCAGGGAGAGACTTGACCTTGCCATAAGTCCTTGCATTGTTCTAGCTTTATTTTGATTTTTATTTGGTCTATTTATTTCCCATAGGGTTGTTCAAAATTATGGTGCTGAGACCTTCTAGAGGAAGGTAATTTAAAGATTTGAATAGTTAGAAGAGAGAGAGTATGGAATGTTATGCCACAGTTCCCTTTTGATGCCCTGACCTAGTTTCCCTTTAATTGTTCTATTCATTTACAATGCCTCAGATTATAACCTTTTCTTCTTAATGTTTGATGAGATAAAGGTTTTATATCATTAGGCTATAATCATTCCTTCTTAATGTTTGACAGGATAGATTCTGGACATCATTAGAATATCGTAACCTCTCCAGTACCTCCTTCCATTGTGTCATCCTAGGTGCCTCCCCCCATTAAGTTATCCATCCAGGTACCTCCCCCATTATGTCATTGTTCTTGTTATCCTATAAAAGAACCTTGATATCTTTATTCACTGCTGATATTCACTGCTGGATTCTTTGAGATGATAGTCTTGTCCACCCCTAGGACCAATAATAGATCCATTTGGTCCCAGTATGTCTCTCCATTTAATAAACTATTAAATTGTTCTCTAATCTCTGACTTGCTCAGTTTCTCCAGCATTACAGTAATAAAAGTATGATATTCAAAATACAAATGGAATTTAAATAAGAGTCACTCTCCATTAGCTAGATTAGTGGTGAAAAGATAGGAACAGGGTATTTTCAGAAGAAGGAATGCGCTCTCTTCATTATGATATTACAAAAGACAAATTCAGTAGTTTCATCTCATATCAGATACGATAATATGAGAAGACATAAGATAGTGGTAAATGTGGAGGGGGTATAGAAGACAATTACAATAAGGTGCTTTTGGTAGAGTTGTTCTAATGCTTTGACCCATTCATGGCACTGTTGGATATCTATCCCAAAGAGAGAAAAACTTCTCCTATAAAAGAAAAATATCCTATAAAAATTTAATTAATCTTATACAAATCTTTTAATTTATTTTTATTTTATATTTTGTAAAGCTTTTTTTTTTCAGAACATGCATAGATATGTTCATTTACCCATGGAAAAACTTGTTTTTAAACTATCTCCCAACATTGCACTTTTAAAATTCTAGTCTTTCCCTGACTGAACTTAATAAGGAAAAACATATTTATGTTCAAAGTGGATAGATAAGGGGAATTGGATATACTTCCCTCTAAAACTTTGATTCAGCTTTTTTTCTCTATTTCAAGTGCAATCAAGGACAGATATATATATATATATATATATATATATATATATATATATATATATATATGTATATATATATATATATATACATATATATTTTTATTGATAGGGCAACAAAATTGCCATCTTTTTCCTTTTCCTCTTCTCTCTTTTCCCTAACACTATTTTCATTCACACTCTTGAACCTGATTATTATGAACAGTAGTGGAGTTGTACAATGCACAGTGTATAGGGCTCAGAATCAGGAAGACCTCAGATCAAGTCCTGTCTCTGATTTGACTGTGTGACCCTTAGTCAATTCACACAATCTCAATCCTCAGCTTCCTTAAATCCAAAATGTTCTAGAGTTGTTATGAAAATAAAATGAGATGTCTTTATGAAGCACTTAGCACCATGCATGGTATGTAGGAAGGGATTTAAAAGGCTTATTCTTTTCCTCCCTTACCTTCTCTTTGCCCTCATCAGCAACTTCTTACCTGGCGAAACCCTCCCAAGAGAAGGAGAGAGGTCATTAACAAATCTTAAATTTGGAAGGAGAAAAAAAATCTCTTTGGGGGACCGCTTTTGCACTTGTCCTTTTCATCTTTATGAACTTTGTTGACTCAAGGGAATATTCCTATTCATTGAGACAAGAGTCAGAATCCCTTTGTCCTTCCACCCAATCTATCATCCATGATTTCCCTGTGTCCTCTCTTCCCCTAGCTGTCTATAATATCAACTGGAGAAAATCCATCCAAGAAGGCATTCAAATGGTGAGTAAAAGGCAAGGCTTCTGATAGAAGGTGGCATTTCTGCTGTGACTTGGAAAAAGCCAGGGAGTCCAGCAGGCAGAGATGAGGAAGGAGAGAATTGCAGGCATGAGGGACAGACAGAGAAAGCTCACAAGAGGGAGGAGAGGGAGGGCCTCATCTGACAAGCAGTAATGAGGCTAGTGTCACTGAATTTGAGAGTATGTTCAGATGGGATAGAAGGTGGAAGAAGACTGGAAAGAGGATAGAGTAGGGAAGGTCTTGATTGGTGGGCTTTGAGGGTTGTAGTGGCAATGTGATCTGACAAACTCTAACCCTATATCTGCCACTTCCTAGACCTGTGCCATTGGGAGGTTCTGCAAAGTAGGGAGTTCCTAATCCAGTTTTCAATGGATTCTGTAGTGAGTAGGAAGAAATAAGGGTTAAAGAGGTTGGAAAGGTAGGGCCAGTTTGTGAAGGGCTTTGAATGCTACATAAAAATTTTTTCTATGATCATGAAGGGCTTAAGAAGTTTATGGAGTTGGGGGTTGGGGAAGTGAAATAGATCTAGATCTGTGCTTTGGGGAGATTAATTGGACAGATGACTGGAAGAAGGAACAGAGTGAAAAAAACTTGGATCAGTAGGCTATTTCTACATGAGATGCAGAATATTTGCCCCAGGGTAGAAGCAATAACAGATGCCAGAAGGCTACATATGAAGGAATTGTTATAATGGTAAAAAACCAACTGGACAAGATAATAGTTTGGGTTGGGGGGGAGGGGAGGTTGAAAAGAGTGAGCATTCTATGATATCTAGGTTTTCAACCGGGTTAACTAGTAATATAAACTAGCAAAATAAATATAAATAAAAACCCTCAACAGTACTAGGAGTGTTTAAAAGGTGGGAGTTGAGTTTAGGGCATGCCGAATCTAAGATGTGTACAGAAAATCTCATTTGAGATGTCCAGGAAGCAGTCGGGGATGAGAATTCTGAAGATTAGGAGAGAGTGTAAAGATGGATGAGTAGATATGAGAATCATCCATTTAGAGATGATCTTGCAATTAACCAGAGCTGATGACATTACAAAATGAAAAGAAATCATGGGAGAAGAGGTCGCAAGGACGAAGCCCTGTGGAACACATTCACTAAAATTAAGTGAGTATGTCCTGGGCAGATTCAACAAAGAGGGAGGATGAGAAGAAATAAGACAGATAAGATAGAATGGTGCCATAGGGTGAGGCTACAAAAGAGTATTTAGGAGAAGAGGGTATTTGGAGGTGTCAGAACTTGCAGAGAGATCAAGAAGCTTTTAAGGATTGGGAAATGGCCATTGGTTTTGGCAATGAAGAGATCAGTGTTAATTGGTATTAACTTTGGAGGGAGTAGTTTCAGTTGAATAGTGAGATCAGAAATTTCCCCACAGACACTTTAGAAGAGAGTGGGAAGAAATAGGAACATTGATTCTAGTTGGCTTTCTCTGGGAGTTAAGTCTTAAAAGGCCAGAGAGAAAAGAGATGATAGTTATCAGGGAAGGATGGAACAAGGGATTCCAGTTAAGAATGGGGTGATATGACCATGCTTAAGGTCAGTAAGATGATTGGGAAGGGAGTGAAGGTAACACTGGAAAAGATGGGTTAGATTGGAATGGGAGAGTTTTGTTTGCAAGGAGGAGTCCACCCTCTTCATAAGAGTGATGTGAAGTGAGAGTGGTCAAAAGCATCTGGATAATAGATGTAGAGGGATAGGGGGAATTCTCAATGACTGGTGGTCTGTTGTTCAAGAAAAAAATGAGGCAAGTTTGAGGAAGGAAGCAGAAGTTTAGAACAACTGCCATGGGGAATAGGGCAATGAGTTCATGTAGGAGATATCAAAGGTCTGCCTTGGAGCTGGACAGGCCCAGTGAGATATGATTTCAAGGTTTAGTAGACCAGTCATCACGTTTCCACATTTTTCTCCAGCTTCTTTCAGCAGCATGAATGGAATGGAGGCAGCAGATGATGGGAATGATCCCAAAATTAGACTTGGAAATGGTGTTAGCATGAAGGGAAAAAGGATTTGAGAGAAAGAGTTTCTCTGGAGCTAAATCACTTTAACAAGAAGCCAAGAGAAGGAAAAGGGAAAGAGTGTAGCCAGATGCTTGCATCATGGCCTGAGAAAGAACTGAGCGCTCAAGAGACAGGTCATGACAAGGGTATAGAAAAGGATTTGAGTTTCAGGACAAAGATGGAATGATCACAAATTGTCATTGGACAAGACAATCCCAGAATTCATGAACATTTAAGTGATACATGTGGGGGGGATGGCAAGATCAAAGGTTTGACTTGCTTTGTATGTGACTAAGGTAGAGCAGAGAATATGAAATGAGTTGATTGAAGAAGTGCTAAGGTTCTATGGAGGCTGTGAGGGAGTAAAAACATGTATTTGGAAGCACCCTGGAAAAGGACAAGAGTGGAGTAGCTGAAAAAGCTTGTGAGCCAAACACTAAAATATTGGAGGAGAGTGTTCTGGAGCACAGTAAACAGTAGCTCACTGACTGACTTGATTGATCTGGATTGAGTGATTCTCAAGGAAGAGGTGCCTGAGGAAGAGTGGCTGAGGGACGACCTGGAAGTAGCACTGGGGAGTATGGATCCAGCCTCTCATACCAACTTCCACTTCTCTACGAATGTAAGTTACAAAGAATATCTGCATTGGTCTAGTTTTCTGGATCAGGTATTGTCCATACCAAGGAAACTGCAAATCTCGATCCTTTCCTTAGATCATCAAAGACCTATTTTCAAGTATTCTGCTGAATTCCAAGTGAGAGATTACATTAACTCTTGAGGGATGAAACAGTTGTGTGTTCCTTGTTAACATTTAAAAATTGTCCATATCCTAGATTCCTTTCCATATCAGTCATGTACTTGAGGCAAACAATTTTAAAATCACAAGAAACACAAATTCGTTTAAAAAGTAATTTTTAAATTTTTTATATATATTTTAAATTACCAGTTCAAGGAAGTATATCTATTATTAGAAGACATTATATTCATGAATGTCCATCTTTTTACTTTCTTGTAAATTTACTGCTTTTTTTTTTCTTTATTCCTTTCCCTCCTTTTTTCCCCCACCAAGGATATATATAGATATACACATACACACACCCCACCCCATCCCCACATACACATATTTTTCCTATGCCAGCTGAATTTTTGTTTTAATACTGATCCCTAAATTGCTTTATTGTTACAGGAGCAATTTGCTAGTGGCTTCTGAGGATCTAATTCTGACCAGAATAGATCCCTTCATCTGAGAGGATAATATAAGGAAACTGAGGCAATTGTATTCTCTGATTTCTCTCTTCCTTCTTGCCTCTGATTTATTTCATTCCAAATTCACAAGCAACATCTGCATCAGTAAAGACTGATTTGCAATTCCTTCAAGTGTGTTATGATTCACAGCTGTGGGGGCTTTCAGAGAACTGACCTGCCCCTTAATGATACAGTCTCCTTTAACCCTTTAGAGCCTGGCTTTCTGGGTTTCTCCCTTAGGCATGGTCCTTAACATTTTTTTTTTAATGGAAGCATTTTTCCTTTAATAGCATGGTCAGTAAGTGTGTCTAGTTTTGTGAAGAGGCTGTTATTTGAGTCTGCATGCTGAGGAATGCAAATAGCACTATCAAAATCTTTTCCATCTTATTCTTCTGGATGGTTACAGAATGAGAAGCTATAGCAGCTGATGAATCTTGTGAGATACAATTTGCTGTAACATCATAATAGTCTATCATGGAGGCAAACTTTCTGACAGAGAAGTAGGATTGTAGTCAGAGTAGGCATTTTTCATAAGTCCCTCATCAGTTTCCCTTTGATGTGTTGGCCCATTTTAATTACCCTGACTGAAAAAAAGGCTTACTGGGTCTCTTCTCCCTTTCCTTCCCCAAGGGTTACCACAGGAACTCTCCTGGGAAGATGCTACTCATGAACAGTTCTTAAGTGTGGCTGCTGCTTGTTTCTCTTGAGCTTCTTGTGGTGCTTGAGTCCCTGTTCTGGCACCATTTGTTATGGGAGCAACTTGCTAGTAGCTGCTGGGGATCTAATTCTGACCAGCTGAATAAATCCCTTCATGTGAGATGATACAAGGGGCTTGAGAGGCAATTGTATTCTTTGACCTCCTCTTCCCTCTTCCCTCCAATTTATTTCATTCCCAATTCATAAGCAACATCTGTGTCAGTAAAGGCTGATTTTCATTTTCCTTCAAGTGTGTTGTGGTTACAGTTTTGAGGGCTTTCAGAGAACTGACCTGCTCCTTAATGGTACAGTCTCCTTTAACCCTTTACAAGTTTTCTGGGTTTTGTACTTAGGCATAGTTTTTAACCCATCCCTGACCCTTTATTTCTTTGTAGATTTTGGAGGATGCTATTGCCCTTTCTGGTATATGTATGGTGTTGCCCATTGAACCCATTACTGTTAAATTTTTAAAAGTATAAACCCTTGTCCCCCATAATATGCCCCTGTGCCTATTTTTCATCTGTACCTCATTTGTACAACATGATTAATATTTTTACATCAACTCTGCCCATCTTTCTTTTGAACAGTATGCTCTATTGTTGATATGCATCTCAAACATATAATATACATTTCCCATGCTAAAAAATATAAGTTTGTCCATTTTTAAACAGTTAGTATATGCTAAATTCATTAAAATGAATTTTTAATATTGGCTCTTTTATGTTAAATTTTCATTTAACTTCAGGTTTAGTTGATTGAAAGGTTTAATTAGATTTGTCAGATTCCTTTGGATGTAAAAATGTTTTCCCAGCTTATTGCTTCCCTTCTAATCTTGTCCGCATTAGTTTGTACAAACTTTTCAAATTAATATAATCAAAATTATCTATTTTGTGATCAATAATGATCTCTAGTTCTTTGATGAACAAATTCCTTCCTCCTCCACAAATCTGAGAGGTAAACTATCCTATGTTCTTCTAATTTGTTTATAGTATCGTTATGTCCAGATCATGAACACATTTTGACCTTATCTTGGTGTACAGTGTTAAGTGTGGGTATATGCTTACTTTCTGCCATAATAATTTACAATTTTTCCCAGCAGTTTTTGTCAAATAGTGAATTCTTATCCCCAAAACCGGGGCCTTTAGATTTGTCAAATACTAGATTGCTATAGTCATTGTTTTGTCCTGTGAACCTAACCTATTCCACTGATCAACTTCTATATTTCTTAGTCAGGACCAAATGATTTTGATGACAGCTACTTTATAATACAGTTTTAGATCTGATATAGTTAGGCCACCTTCATTTGTTTTTCTCTTAATTAATTTCTTTGATATTCTTGAACTTTTGATTTTCTAGATGAATTTTGTTATTTTTTTCTAGGTCAAGTAAAATAGTTTCTTGAGAGTTTGGTTGGAATAGCACTAAATAGATTAGTTTAGGAGGTATTGTCATCTTTATTATATTCACTCCACCTATTCAAGAGTACTTGATATTTTTGCAAATGCTTAGATCTGACATTGTGTGGAAAGTATTTTGTAGTTTTGTTCTATTTCCTGTCTATATCCTGTCCAGATAGGTTCTCAAATATTTTATACTATTGACAGATATTTTAAATGGAATTTTTTAAAAAATGGAATTTCTCTTTTTATCTCTTGCTGTTGGATTTTTTTAGTGATGTATAAAAATGCTGATGATTTATGTGGATTTATTTTGTATCCTGAAACTTTGCTAAAGTTGTAGGTTACTTCTAATAGTTTCTTAGTTGATTCTTTAAGGTTTTCTAAATATACCATTATATCATCTGCAAAGAGTGATAATTTCGTTTCCTCGTTACCTACTCTAATTCCTTTAATCTCTTTTTCTTCTCTTATTGCCAAAGCTATCATTTCTAATACAGTATTGGATAGTAATGGTGATAGGGGGCAACCTTGTTTCACTCCTGATCTTGTTGGAAAGGGTTCCAGTTTATCCCCATGCTTGCTTTAAATAGATGCTACTGACTGTTTTAAGGAAAAGTCCATTTATTCCTATACCAGTCAATAGGACTTTTTTAATAGGAATGGGTGATGGATTTTATCAAATGGTTTTTCAGCATCTATTGAGATCATGTTTTTGTTAATTTGGTTATTGATATAGTCAATTATGCTAATAGTTTTCCTAATATTGAACCAGCCCTGCATTCCCAGTATAAATCCTACTTGGTTGTGATGTATTATTCTGGGAATGATTTTCTATAATCTCTTTGATATATTTTATTTAAGATTTTTGCCTCAATATTCATTGGGAGATTGTTCTACAATTTTCTTTGTTTTCATCTTATCTGATTTAAGTATCAGTACTATAAATGTGTCACAAAAGGAACTTGGTAGGAGTCCTTCATTCCCTATTTTTTCAGAAATTATGTTTTTTTAAGGAGTATTTTCTTTTTGTTTCACAAATTCTGTTTTTCTGAGAGTTGTTTTCTTTTTCCATTTATCAAATCTATCTTTTAATGAGTTAGATGCCTTTTGTAAACCCTCTTGCAAAGTTTTCATTTCCTTTCCCCATTTTTCTTCTAGCTCTCTTTTAATATCCTCTTCTGGGAGAGCCTTGTTGTGATGGGGATGAACAGGTTATATCACCTTTTGGGGCTTCATCTGGAGACAATCTGCCTTTACTCTCTTCAGGATTTGATATCTGTTCTCCTTCACCAAATAAGATTTCAATCATCAGAGTTCTCTTTACTTTTTTTTATTCATTTTTAAAACAAAGCTAAGGTCTGCTTTTAGGGGAGGGGAGGTTTTCCAAGCTTCCTCTACAAACAGTGGCTTCCTCTAGAAACAGCAGTGTCTGCACTGGGTCAATGCTGACTCATTCCTAATTCCTGATGCTGGGTGGGCATGGCTAGGTCCCATGAGATTCTGGCTTTTCAGGATTCACTATTTACCTTTGTGTTTGTGTTCTAACTTCTTGGCTGATCTATTGGCTTGCAACCAGGACAGAGTAACCAATACTGCTGCTGCAGATTCCTTCCCATAGATTCTCTGCCATAGGGAGTCTGCAGTGCCCCAGTGGAGCCCTGGGACTCTTTGCTAGTGTTTGTGCTCAGCTGCTTGTGTTTGACTGCCTTCCTCCCATTTTCAGTTGAAATGGACCTTTTCTGGGCATCTTCGAAATTATCTTCTGCTGGTAATTTGTTGCATTCCCAATATCTGTGGGTTCTGCTGGTCCAGAACTAATTCAGAGGCTAGATTTGCTAATTAGTCTGAGGGTTGTAGGAGAAGGTCAACAAGAAACATGTGTTGTCTCCTCCATCTTGGTTCTGCCCCTGGAAGTCCTGCTCTATTTTTTCAAGGCCACAATCTGGGTTTTTTTTGTTTTTTGTTTTGTTATTTCTTAGTTCATCAACAGTTTCCTTGACTTCTCCTTGCCCGATCCTCATTTTCAAAGATTTATTTTCAATTTTGAGTCTCTATATTCTCCTTTGCAAGTTAACATTTTTTCCCATAATCTTCTGATTTTTCTTGAATGGTTTTTATTTATTTTTAGCTCTTCCTCCATGTCTCTCATTTGATTTTTAAATTCTTTTGAGTTTTATAAATTCTCCATGCATGGAGAGCCATTTCGTGTTACTCTTTGGGGTATTAGCTTTTTTAACTAATGTGTCGTGTTTTCGAAAATGAACCTTCCCTGTTCCCATAACATATTTCAATGGTGGGGGTTCTTTGCAGGTCCATTTTGAAAAACGAGAGGTTATTAGTGTAAACCACCTCTAATTGTAGTGTGGGGGGATAGTGCCTCAAGCTTCCCGTGTTCCTAATCACAGCCCAGCTTCATTCAGGCCTGCTGGACTCATGACTTTAATTTGACAAATATTCTGGGAGATCAAAGTCTCTGTGGTTGCTGCTGAGGCTCCAGCCACACTTAGTCTTGAAGGATCCTGTCCCAATTGTACTTTCTGTGGATTTAGCCTGGAGGTTTTTGCACTTCAGACAAGTTAATCCCAAGCCCAATAGCTTTCTTTAGATCTTCTTGTATCTAAAAAAAAAAAAAAAAATCCCTGTTCTGTCCCAGTCATCTTTTTAAATTAGTCTGTATTTGCATTGAGGCAAAGTTGTTCAATTTGTGAGGGAAATTAGAAGAGCTTGAAATTTAAGTCTATTTGACCGTCTTTCCAGTGTAATGCCAGACAAACTGAGCAAGACAGAGATTAGAAAACAAATTAATAGTTTATTAAATGGAGAGACATACTGGGACCAAATGGATCCATGGTTGGTCCCAGGACTGGATGAGACTATCATCTCAAAGAATCCAGCAGTAAATATCAGATAACAAGGTTCTTTTATAGGGTAACAAGAACAATGACATAATGGGGGAGGTACCTGGATGGGGATAACTTAATGGGGGGAGGCACCTAGGATGACACAATGGAGGGAGGTACTGGAGGAGGTTACTGATATTCTAATGATGTCTAAATTGGATAGACCTTGTCCTGTTAAACATTAAGAAGGAATGATTATAGCCTAAAAATATAAAAACTTTATCTCATCAACCATTTAAGAGGGAATGATTATAGCCTGGGGTTTTGGGGCAGAGCAACTGAGGTAGAACTTTATCTCATCAAACATCAAGAGGGAAAAGGTATAACCTGAGCCAGAGTTACTAAATTGGACAATTAGGGAAACTAGGTCAGGACATCAAAAGGGAACTGGGGCATAACATCAGAATCCTCCACAAGAAAAAAAAAAAAAAAATTAAGCTCAAAATGGAGTTTGGTGTCCAAAACATTCAAGTCTTGTTTTGCAAGGATGAGGCAGGATGAATTTTACAGGACCTCTTGGAAGGAGCACTGACTGGAAAAACTGGGGTGCCTGCTTGATGGTCCTGGGGGTGCAGAAGAGTGCCTACTGTTATAAGAGGCACGAGCAATGTCATGTGAGGTGCTGCCAAGAAAAAATTTCTCACCCATGTTGGGACCTTCTCTGTCTTTGACCTGACATCCTCACCTTTGAGGTGGGACAATGGCTCAGTGGTGGAACCCAAAGGTGTAATCTGATGAGGGGGATCAGGTTGAAGCACAGATGTTTCCTTCTGAAATAGATTTTTCTGCTGCAGCTGGACCAAGTCTGTGAAAAAAGAAGGGAACATATGAGTAAAGGGCAAAGAAGCAGGAAACACATTGGGGGTGGAAAAGACAGTAGCAGAATGGGGATCGTGATCTACCAAGAATAATGTTACCTCCACTTATTTCCCCTTTCACTATCTCCTCGACATCTTCACCCTTGAGGAGGGGCACCTGCTCCATGATAGATCCCAGAGGTGCAATCCGATGAGGGGGATCAAGAAGAAACACTGATTTTGCCTTCTGAAATAGATTTTTCTGTCGCACCTGAACCAAGTCTGTGAAAAAAGAAGGGAACATATGAGCAAAGGGCAAAGAATCAGGAAACATTGTGGGTGGGAAAGATAGCAGCATAACAGGAATTGTGATCTACCAAGAATGATGTTGCCTCCACTTATTCTTTCCCCTTTCACTCTCTTAAACTCTCTGCATTCTGGTTTCTCATTCAGTTGAGTTTTACTAATTGAAATGCAAAGTTATTAATAACTTCCAAAGTACAGAATTGAATGACCTGTCTTTTTTTTTTTTAATTTATTTAATGTTTTACCCTGGTTACATTCCAAAACTTTTCTTTTGCAATTGTTTATAAGATTTTTGCTTTGTATGTTTAGGCTCTCTCTTCCTGATTCCCCACCCATAATTAAGATATCACATATAAAGTTATGCAAAAAAGTTCATAAATATCAAATTTTGAAAGAAAACATAGATCTCACACCCTAATGAAAATAACCCTCAAGAAAAATGAAGTTAAAATAAAGAGATAGAAACAGAATGCTTTAATCTATATTCAGAGACATTCTGTGAATGGAAAGGATTTTTTATCCTAAGTCCTTCAGAGTAGTTGTGTCACTTACAGCTGGTCACCCCAGAACATTGCTATTATTTTGTATATGATATATTTCACTTTCTTCATGCAAGACTTTCCAGGGTTTTTTTTTTTTTTTCCTCCTCCTCAGAGAACATTCTGATCATTTTCTTGAGAACAATGATATTCCATCAGAGAAACTTGCTTGGAAATTTTGTTTTTACACTTACCATTGCTGATTGTATTTGCACCCATTTATTCTCTCTCTCCTTTCACCCTATTTTTCAATATGCCTGTTCTTTTATCATTACCACCCCCCTCTTCCCATATTCCCTCTTATTTTCCTGCAGGCTAAGATAAATTTCTATACCCCTATTGAGTATATATGTTATCTCCTATTTGAACCCATTCTGAGGAGAGTAAGGTTCACTCACTCAACCTCTCCTCCCACTCTTTCCCCTTCACTGGAAAAGCTTTTTCTTGCCTCTTAGACACAATTTACACCATTCCACTTATCCCATTCCCTTTTCCTAGTACATTCCTATCTCACTTCTAATTTTTCATCATATATGTATATATATATATATATATATATATATATATATATATATATTACTCCTTCATATTCAATTTACACCCCCCCTCCCTGTATCCTTCCTCTTACTATGTAACACTCCTCTAACTGCTAACTGCCATAATAATGAGAATGTCCTTAAGAGTTGGGTCATCCTCCCATGTAGGAATGTAAACAGATAAAACCACTCCCAGGTATATTGATCCAGCCTCAGTCTTTCTCTTGAGCTCTCTTCCCCAATTCCCACCTAACATCTAGATATTTTGACCTGGATGCCCAATTGCACCTGAATCTCAACCTCTCCAAAACAAAATTTGTTCTTTATCCCCCACCCTCTGTCCTTTTCTGAAATTCCCTTTTCTGTACCCAGGTTTGCAGGCTCAGTCATCCACAACTCTTCTCCTTGCTTAGCCCACACACATATCCTTCTTTTAATTATTTATCTTTTTATTCCTTCCTCAACAATATTTCCCCTCCCCCCAGAAGTTTTCTTTTCTTCATTCCCATAATTATCAATCTGGTGACCCTGCATACCTCTCTCCTAAATTATTCTGAAAGTCTCATTGTTCCATTAGGATTATGCCTTCTGAATTTGTAATCAAAGAAGAACTAGAGACCATTATTGATCACAAAATAGAAAATTTTGATTATATCAAGTTAAAAAGGTTTGTACAAACAAATCTAATGCAGACAAGATTAGAAGGGAAACAATAAACTGGGGAAACATTTTTACAGTCAAAGTTTCTGATAAAGGCCTCATTTCCAAAATATATAGAGAACTGACTCACATTTATAAGAAACCAAGTCTATTGATAAATGGTCAAAGGATATGAACAGACAATTTTCAGATTAAGAAATTGAAACTATTACTAGTCATATGAAAATGTGCTCCAAATCACTATTGATCAGAGAAATGCAAATTAAGACAACTCTGAGATATCACTACACACCTCTCAGATAGGCCAAGATGACCTAAAATATAATGATGAATGCTGGAGGGGATGTGGGAAAACTGGGACACTGACATCGTTGGTGGAGTTGTGAATGGATCCAACCATTCTGGAGAACAGTTTGAAACCATGCTCAAAAAGTTATCAAACTGTGCATACACTTTGATCCAGCAGTGTTACTACTGGGCTTATATTCCAAAGAAATCTTAAAGGGTAAGGGACCCACATGTGCAAAAATGTTTGTGGCAGCCCTCTTTGTAGTGGCCAGAAACTGGAAACTGAGTGGGTGCCCATCAATTTAGAATGGTTGAATAAATTGTGGTATATGAATGCTATGGAATTCTATTGTTCTCTAAGAAATTATCAGGATGATTTCAGAAAGGCTTGGAGAGACTTACATGAACTGATGCTAAGTGAAATGAGCAGAATCAGGAGATCATTATACACAGACTATATATATATATATATATATATATATATATATATATATATACACACACACACAAGACTATACAATGATCAACTCTGATGGATGTGGCTCTCTTCAACAATGAGATGATTCAAACCAGTTCCAATTGTTCAGTAATAAAGAGAACCAGCTACACCTAGAGAGCAAATTATGGGAAATGTGTGGACCACAACATACATTTCTACTATGTTATTGTGTGCTTTCATTTTTTTTTCCTTTCTTTCTAGATCCGATTTTTCTTGTGTACCAAGATAACTGTATAAATATGTATACATATATTGGATTTAACATATATTTGGACTACCTGCCATTTAGGGGAGGAATTGTGGAAAGGAGGGGAAAATTTGGAACAGAAGGTTTTGCAAAGGTCAATGCTATAAAATTACCCATGCATATGCTTTGTAAATAAAAAGCTATATTAAAAAAAAAAAGGATTATGCCTTCTGATGTTATTTTTATATATTCTGTATTTATCTGGCATATTCTAGTTTATATACTTCCTGTCCTCCCTCTCTTAAGAATGAATTTTTTTTCTTCCTTATTTAGGACTGATAGAAGAAGAAGTATTGCTACATGTTTGTTGATTAATTGATTCTTACCATGGGGAAATACCCGGCTTCTTTTTCCCATGTTGTATTTCAAGGTTTTCCTGTAGGAAAAGAATGTCAACAAAATAAGTACTAAGAACTATGATACCAATAATTACCCCATCTTCCCAACTAAAGGAGTAGTAAAGCAGCCCAAGAAGGGCCCTAATAGCTAATTTGGCACAGCCTAATCATTGTTTTTCATTGTCCAATATGTTTTTGCACTAGAGCTGACCTCAACACAATTGATTAAAATGATCCATTCTTATAGGTCCCTTTCCCTATTTCTTCTTTTCTCCATGCCATCCATTCTCTCTCCTCATCATTAAAAGTAATCCAAAGGGAACAACTGAGAAACTCACTTGTATGACAATAGAAGAAATGGAGGATGAAACATTGTAGGCAAAGTGTCTTGTCAGTAAAAAGAAGAATCTTTAAAAGTAAAGTTTGTTTGCTATGATTTAAAATTTTTTATTTTCAGTAGAGGGTGGGTAACTTCTTTCAGAATGCCCAAATCACAAAATTTCTGAGAGTAATTCCTTTATTTTTTGATTTTACAATATCCTGTGGATCTGTTAACGCTTACAATCCATGGGCTCCCATCCCTGCTTTTTTCCCCTAAGAGTTTTCTCATATTTATATTCTCAAATCCACAAGACATAAAGTCAAATTAGTAACTAAAATATGGGCCAGTAAGATCAGAATTAAAGGCTTGAAACCCTGATCTACAGTTCTCCCCTAGACAAGCCTTTCTTAAGCCTTTCAGTGCCTTGAAGCAAACCAGTTGTCTAAGAAGTGACAGATTGGCTACTCAATTGCAGTGACAAAGAGATTCTCCACACCTATATTTGATATCTACAGGTAGAATAAACAATTGTGCCTACCCTCTCCAACAAAAGAAAAAAAAAGAATAGATCTTCATTTTGAAATTGAAAATAATTTCTTTTTGAATTTAAAATATGGTTTGGAAAAAGGTCAGATATGTTCCACAAGTGCTCAGAAGGTTAATTGTTAGGAAAAGGTAAAGAATTTGATGCTGCTCTGCCCCATCTTCTCTCCTGCTAAAAGGGATCCACAAGTTTCTTATGGTTCAGCTTGATCTATCAACTGATGAGGGCAATTGGTGGACCTAAGCAATGAAGACCTAGAGGCAGACTCGGGTTCATATTGGGGAGAGAGAAAATTAATGAAACATCTATATTCTGTCCTTTCTTTGCACTGTGTTAAACAGCTTTTATCAAAAAACCATCTCATTTGATCCTTAAATCAAACCTGTGAGAAAACTGAGGCAAACAGGTTAAATGATTTGCTTCAGGGATACTCAGCTATGTCTGAGACTGAATTTGAAACTCAGGTCATCCTAACTCCCAAGCCCAGTCTTAAGTCTTTATACATCTTATTTCTTAAGAACATAGGAGCTTATTAAGGATAAACAACAACAACAACAAAATTCCTTTATACTTGAGTCTCAGATGGTTTGTGTTATCTCCCCAGAGTCTACAGAAGAGGATGATTTCTTATGACATTAATTATATCTTAGCTGCTCCTCCACTGAGGACAGAGGAACAAGCATTTTTTCCATCTCCTATTACTAGCACAAGCAATGTCTCACGTTCATCTCTAGACCCATTATTTTTCACAAAATACTTAACCCAAACTCCCATTTCTCCTCCTACACATATTTGGCTGTCCCCACCCCCAGAAAAGTATGTATCATGAAGTCTTTTACCTATAAGGGCTCCTCAAAGACAAAGAGCACCTTAACTTGTCAAGTCCAGGGACAACCAGCTCTCTCTCCCTTTCTCTCACAAACACAGAAAATACACATTCTAGAGGGTCTTGTCTTTATTTTCTCTATTTCTATTTTTACTCTATATCTCTGTATCTCCTCTACCTCTATGTCTATCTCTATAGTTACCTCCCATTTCCCTTTCTTTCTTCCTCCCTCTTTACCCAACCCTCTCCCCAACCCTTCCACTCCCCCTTCCTCCTTCAATTATACTCTCTCCCTCTATCTCCTTTCCACCACTCTCCTCTCCCTCTCCTTCCACTGACTCTGTCTCTTTTTCCTGCCTATGTCTCTCTCTCTGGCTCTCTCCTCCTTCCCTCCCTCCCTCCCTCCCTCCCTCCCTTACACACAGAACACAACTGATGAGACTCTTGTCCTTTTATTAAGGCCATTTTATTTAATTAAGGGATTGTGAGGACATCACAAGGAACTATTTCCCTTTATTCCACTTGCCTCCCTCCAATCACCTCTGTCATCACAGGCTGTAATATTTGTTCATAGACAGGAAGCTTGTTAGTATCCTGAACCCAAGCCACTTTGCCTTAGTTGAGTTTCAAGCTGTATTTCCCACTGATTCTCCTTAAACAGTTTTGTTACTGTTCCAACCAGAGTGTAATTTTGCCAAAGATTTAAAATATCTCCCAACACTACACTTTAAAAATTCTAGTCTCTGTCTGACTGTCCATTAATAAGGAAAAATATATTTGTGGATAGATAAGGGGAATTTTATATGCTTCTCTCTAAAACTTTTTGTGTCAGGACCTTATGTGTTTCCCATGATTTCAAGCTTAAATGAACCCTGGATTAATTTTAGGAGGAGGGGAACATCCTAGTTAGAACTGAATATATTAGAATATATACATATATATATATATATGTATATGTACATATATATATGTATATAGTAGAATATATTCAAGAAGATATGTACTGTGCAGCTTCTAAAGGTTCAGTGATCTACTCCCAAATTATAATCAAACCTTGGTTTTTCATAACCCTGACAATGCTCTCTGAACATTTTCCTTGAAGAGAAACAGAAGGCTGTTTTCTAAACATCTGTCCCATTTCAGCTGAAATTCTATTTTAGCTCTTTAACAAAATTTTCTTATTGTACTCACCTTATTTTCTGGGTCGAAGAGACTTTTCCACTGGATCAGGATTGTGTCTGTCCCTGTTCAGGCACCAAAATGTAGTGTTCTCTTCTCTAGAATATAATCGTTCACTGGGAACAGATTTCTTGGGGGGCTTCCGGACGCAGCCTTCGTTTCAGTTCTGTGTAATAATCACCCCCAATGCAGCCAGCTGTTAAAAGTTCAGATCCTTCAAAATACCCTGGTTAGCTTTCTTAGAGGCCTATCTCTCTCCTTGCTTCCAAGAGCTCCAAAGCCTCTGCCAGATTCAGCCTCCAGTTCTCTCTGAATCTCCCCTAGTCTCTAGTGCTTGTCCTTTTATATGCTCTTTTAGAGGTGTGAACTCAAAGATTGACTCCTCTGAGAGTGGGATTGTGGGAGCTGACTTGTGAATCTCCAGACTTGTGAATCTCTGGACTTGTGAATCTCCCAGACTTATGAATCTTGTAGAACTCCAATGAGTAATAAACACATTAGTAAACCAGAGAACTGCTAAGAATGATGCTAAAATAAGATCCTAACATAAAACCATATGTTACTATGAAAGGCATTGTTCTGTCATGGACCCTGGTTTCTGATTTCTATGATATACCTCTCTGAAGCATGTTGTTAGTTTCTAGGGACTCATTTAAAGTTCACAATGCCCCAGTAATTGGGCCAGGACCTTATATTTTCTCATGATTTCAAGCTTAAATGCACCTGGAATTAATTTTAGGAGGAGGGGACCATTCCAGTTACCAAAATTTCTAGCTTCCTGGGAGTTCTCTAAAATGTAGGAGGTATCAAAAATCTGCCTTGGAGCTGGAAAGGCCCAGGTGAGATGATATGAAATCAAGTTATAGTAGACAAGTCAGCATATTTCAGCATTTTTCTCCAGCTTCATGCAGCAGCAGGAAGGGAATGAAGGCAGCAGATGGTGGGAATGATCCCACAATTAGACTTGGAAATGGTGGTAGTATGAAGGGAAAAGGGATTTGAGAGAAAGAGTTTTTATGAAGTTGAATCACTTTAATAAGAAGTCAAGAGATGGAAAAGAGAAAGAGTGTAGCCAATGCAAGCATCATGGCCTGAGAAAGAACTGAGGGTTTTAAGACAAAGGTGGAATGACCCCAAATTGTCATCAGACAAGAGATTCCCAGGATTCACAAACATGCCAGTGATACATGTGGGGGGGATGGCAAGATCAAAGTTTGACTTTCTTTGTATGTGACTAAGGTAGGGCAGAGCATGTGAAATGAGTTAACTGAAGAAATGTTAAGGTTCAGTCAAGGCTGGGAAGGTGTATCAATATGTATTTGGAAGCACCCTAGGAAGAGGACAAGAGTGGAGTAACTGAAAAAGCTTGTGAGCCAAGCACTGAGCTCATGTTGGGGAGTGATCTGGAGGACAGTAAACAGTAGACAATAGACAAGATAGTAGCTCACTGACCTTGATTTGTTTGGCTGATCTGGATTGAGTGATCCTCAAGGAAGAGATGCCTGAGGAAGAGTGGATGAGGGAGGACCTGGAAGTAGCACTGGGGAGCATGGAGTGTTCCAGCCTCTCATACCAACTTCCACTTCTCTACAAATGTAAGTTATAAAGAAGGTAGGTACCTGCATTGGTCTAGTTTCCTGGATCTACTATTGTCCATACCAAGGAAACTGCAAATCTAGATTCTGTCCCTATGTGTCAACAAAGACCTATTTTCAGGTATTCTGCTGAATGAATTCCAAGTGAAAGATTAACATTAACTCTTGAGGGATGAAACAGTTGTGTGATCCTTGTAACATTTAAAAAATGCCCACATTTGACATTCCTGTCCACATCAGCCACGTACATCATAGTATTGTTCCAGGGAGTTTATATATGGAAGAGACCTTATTTGTTTCTTTTCCATATGCATGGGGCCTACAGGTATGAGCTTTGCCAGAGCCAGCTCCATACTTCTTGGTTTTAAATTATATTGTGAGCATTTCAGAATCTAAAGAATAAATCTTGAATGATTGATATAAAAGGGGGAAAAATGAGAGAGAAGAGAGGAAAAACAAAAAGCGAGACAGAGATAGAGTCACAGAGTTTAAATTGGGAGATTTCATAGAACATAGTATTTATTTTAAAATTTATTTTTTAAATCTTATTTCAATGATATTTTTCCAAATACATCTAAAAAGATTTTTTCTATATTTATTGTTGTCAAACTTTTATGTTCTCAATGTTTCTCCTTCCCTCCTTTAACTCTACTCTCTGAGCCAAGACATTAGGCAATCTAATATGAATTAAATAATTGCAATTCTTTTAAACACATAACCACATTTGTCATGCTGTACAAGAAAAAATCAGATCACAAGGCAAAAAAAATGTAAGTTAAAATAAAGAAATCTGTTACGGCCCAGAACTTGAACTCACTGAAATTGATAGAAACAAAGCTTATGTACTTAAGTTCACACCTTTAAGAGTTCACACATTAGTTCACACATTAGCTTTTGAGATTCCCAAGTTCGGATTCACTTGGGAGATTCACAAATCAGGAATCCACAATCCCACTCTCTCTCAGAGGAATCAACCTTTGAGTTCACACCTTTATATTTTAGAGAAGAGAACACTACAGGAATCAAATAACACAAAGGTCAAGAATTGTTATGCTGTTATCTACATTCAGTTTCTATATTCCCCTCTCTGGAGGCAGATGGCATTTTTTATCTCATGTATACTGGAACTGTCTTAAATCATAGCATTGATGAAAAGAGCCAATTCTATCACAGCTGATCATCACATAATCTGTGGTTTCTGTGTATAATGTTCTCTTAATTATATTCACTTTACTAAATATCAGTTTATGCAAATCTTTCCAGCCTTTTCTGAAATCAGCCTGCTCGTCATTTCTTAAAGACCAAAACATTACATTTCTTTTCTGTATTTTTAACAAACTGATGAGCTTTATTTCTTCCAAGCTCCATGACATGAACTTCCAATTATATGCAGAATTTGGATAATATCTTAGACCTGATCCAGAGACTCAGCACCTCATGGAAAATGCTGCCACTCTCTTTAACTTAAATATCTGTATTGCTGACCATTTTCAAAGTCTCCAAATTGCTCTAATATAAAATCAAATCTGAGGTGCCTTCTTAATGCTCCAGAGGTGAAAAGGAGATAAAGGCTCAGCCATTACTATGGGCATAAGCCCAGGCCAGGTGTTGAAGCTCATGAGGAGGATCCATGGGCATTTAAAGTATTTATATCATTCACTGACCTTAGATAATTCTCAACACATAACACTCAAACAATGAGAGGTGATCGCACCTAACTTTCATCTCATCATAGCCTGTAGTTGCTGTAGCAAAAGATTTTTGTGCCTCTTCTATATCCTGTGGGGTTAGATGAGCCCTTCAGGCTATAGCACAGCTTGTTATTACAAAATTCTAAGTTATAGTAGGGCATAGGTCTAGGCCACATTCTTATGAGAGGCCTTCATGGAGTTCATCCCATTTTCTAATAACCTCTAAGTTGCAACAATGAGTGAACTTTCTTTTATTCCTGATCCTTCAGGATCTCCCTCATAGCACTTTTAGTTCTGCCTTTTCTTCTCCTTCAGGACATTCTCTTTTCTGAGGTTTCATGTTTCTTCTCTCTCTAGGTTCTTTACTAACTTGTGTTACCTGCTTACTGTTTAGTTGCTTTGGCTGGATCTTTTTCATGTCTTGAGCCCATGTGGTAGCCTTCTCATGCCTTTTTTGTTTTTTGTTCTGTGTACTTCTGCTTGGGGACCTCATTAATTTTTCTGACATCCAATTATCATCTCTATGCAAACTATTCCAACATTTACTGATATTGCTCTAGGACTGAGTAGGGGTCCTCAAACTTTTTAAATAGGGGGCCAGTTCACTGTCCCTCAGACTGTTGGAGGGCTGGACTATAGTAAAAACAAAAACTTTGTTTTGTGGGCCTTTAAATAAAGAAACTTCATAGCCCTGGGTGAGGGGGATAACTATCCTCAGCTGCTGCATCTGGCCCAGGGGCCATTTGAGGACCCCTGTGACGTCTCTCTCCTGAGTTTTTCTCCTTAATTCCCATATCTGTCTGACGTGTTGACCTGGATGCCCCATTTGCAACTGAATCTCAACATGTGCAAAATAGAACTTGTTCTTTTACCCAAAAACACTCTCTTCTTCTGAACTTCCCTATTCTAGTCTCCCAGGTTTGTAGGCTCAGAGTTATCCACAAGTCTTCTGTCTTGCTTACCTACATATTCTCCATTTAGTTACCATATCTTTGAATTCCTTCTTCAACAACACTTCTCCTCCATAGGTTTTCTACCTCAAAAAACCTGTACATCTTCCTCTTAAACTATTCTAATAGCCTCAGTGTTCCACTTTATCATGTCTTCTAATGTTACTTTTTATATACTCTATCAAGTATATTCCAATTTATATATTTGTTGCCTTCCCTGTTAGAATGAAGTTTTTGTTGTTCTTGTTTGCATTTCCATATATTTAGTACATCATTTAAACTGACATAAGCACAAGTACTTACTAAATGCTTGTAGATTGATTGATTGATTCTCACCCTTAGGCCATTGAAGGATTTGTTTTTTTTGGGGGGGGGGGATATCTCAATAAATAAGTGCTAAGAATTCTGGTTCCAGTAATTAGCCCATCCTCCCAATAAGGAGTAGCAGCCCAAGAAGATCCTAATTGTGTTCAGTCTAGAGCACTTCTTTTTGTCAATCCAGTTCTTATCCCCTTCCTGAGTTTTGCTTTTTAATGTTGGGATAATATTTCTTTATCTTGGAGTCAGCCTCAACACAATTAATTAAAGTGATTAATTATTTTGGGTCTTTTTATTTCCCTTTTTCTACATCCTATTTTGCTTTTCTTTACCATTAAATGCAATCCAAAGAGAACAACTGAGAAACTTATTTATATGGCAGTAGAAGAAATGGGGGACTGGGGTGGGGGAAGAGTTATCTTTTCAGCAACATTGTTGCAAAACATTTGTCAGTAAAAAGGATGGATCACTAAAGGTAACATTAATTTGTCATGCTTTCAAGCAGCATTTCCTTAGTGGAGGCTAGGTAGCTTCTTTCCGATTTCCCAAAACACAAAACTTTTGAAAGTAGATTCAATATCTTTGGATTTCTTAGGACCTGCCAGGCTCATTAGTCCATTGGCTCCCATCCCTGCTTCTTATTTCCTCAAAACATTCTTTCCCATATATTTCTATTAAATCCACAAGAGACAAGGTCAGGATAATGACTAAATTATGAACCTAATGGGTGAGAATGAGGAGGTTGAAAGTTCTGACACATATTTCTAACATGGACAAGTCTTTCTTAACACTTTCAGTGTCTTTAAGCAAACCATCTCTCAAAGAAGAAGAAAACAGGGGCAGCTAGTTGGTGCAGTAGATAGAGTACCAGCCCTGAAGTCAGGAAGACCTGAGTTCAAATATGCTAATACTTCCTGGCTGTGTGACTCTGGACAAGTCATTTAACCCCAAATGTGAAAGAAAGAAAGAAAGAAAGAAAGAAAGAAAGAAAGAAAGAAAGAAAGAAAGAAAGAAAGAAAGAAAGAAAGAAAGAAAGAAAGAAAGAAAGAAAGGAGAACCCTGCAAATAAGTATTTAGTCTGGTCATCTATTGGTTACTAGATATTGTGTCTGGGTATTCAAGTTTTTTTAAGGTTTTTAACTAATGAGAGGCCACATCTTGTAGCAGTCCTTGTGGACCAGTCTTTCTATCTCAGACTGTTCTAACCTTTCTTTGTTAGATTTGTTTTTGTTTCTAGATTTGGTCAAATTATAGATATATTGACTTGCTTCTGGGGCCTAGATCAAGCTTTTGATTGTCAGCATGGTATACCACACCCATCCCCCTCCCTGGACTGAGCATCTTCACCCATTTTTCAGGAGGAAGTAGCTTTTGAGAAATCCATTGCCCCTTTTCCTTATAATTTGGACTGATATGGGGGAGTGGGGAAGTGGTTGAATTGTTAGAATTTTAAGTGTATTACTGTGTGTTTAAGAGTTGGGATGGAAATTGTTAAACTTGTATAACTATTGCTGTTATAATTGAGGGAATTTTAGTCTGTTATATATATGCATGAGTATATGATTTATATATGAGATGTTTATTTGATAATTCCTTTCTGGAAAAAAAAAAAGGGAGGAAGAAATAGGAAATTCTGGAAACTGGTGTTATTTTCTTAGGTACTTCTGCCCCACCCTACTAGTTTAGATTTAATTGGAAGTCCTTTTCATTTTTTACTCTTTGGTTAAATTTACTAGACTATGATTTGCTGGTTGTGCTTTAACTTTGAAATCCCTTATTCTGTTGGAATTGCCCTGGCAGACTTAGTTTTGGGATTTTTTTTTTAGAAACAACCAGAAATTGGACACCTGTCTTGGAACTGTCAGTCTCTCTGATCTGTTTCTCCACTCCTGCTACCCCAGGTCCTTAATTAGTATTTCAGAGTACTTAAAAGGACCTTGTAGTTAAAAGGTGTGAAATTAAGTACATAAGCATTGTTTCTATCAATTCCAGTGAGTTAGCACCTTGTTTCAAGTTCTGGCCCATAACAGATTCCTATATTTTAACTTACATATTTTTTTGCCTTGTGATCTGATTTTTTTTCTTGCACAACATGCAAATGTGGTTATGTGTTTAAAAGAACTGCAATTATTTAATTCATATTAGATTGCCTGCTGTCTTGGCTCAGAGAGTAGAGTTAAAGGAGGGAAGGAGAAACATTGAGAACATAAAAGTTTGACAACAACAAATATAGAAAAAAAATCTTTTCTTCAGTTAACTCATTTCACATGCTCTGCCCTACCTTAGTCACATACAAAGAAAGTCAAACTTTGATCTTGCCATCCCCCCAACATGTATCACTGGCATGTTTATGAATCCTGGGATTCTCTTGTCTGATGACAATTTGGGGTCATTCCACCTTTGTCTTAAAACCCTCAGTTCTTTCTCAGGCCATGATGCTTGCATTGGCTACACTCTTTCTCTTTTCCTTCTCTTGACTTCTTATTAAAGTGATTCAACTTCATAAAAACTCTTTCTCTCAAATCCCTTTTCCCTTCATGCTACCATCATTTCCAAGTCTAATTGTGGGATCATTCCCACCATCTGCTGCCTTCATTCCCTTCCTGCTGCTGCATGAAGCTGGAGAAAAATGCTGAAATATGCTGACTTGTCTATTATAACTTGATTTCATATCATCTCACCTGGGCCTTTCCAGCTCCAAGGCAGATTTTTTGATACCTCCTACATCTTAGAGAACTCCCAGGAAGCTAAAAACTTTGGTAACTGGAATGGTCCCCTCCTCCTAAAATTTAATCCAAGGTGCATTTAAGCTTGAAATCATGAGAAAATATAAGGTCCTGGCCCAATTACTGGGGCATTGTGAACTTTAAATGAGTCCCTAGAAACTAACAACATGCTTCAGAGAGGTATATCATAGAAATCAGAAACCAGGGTCCATGACAGAACAATGCCTTTCATAGTAACATATGGTTTTATGTTAGGATCTTACAAAGTGTTAAGTCAGTTGTCTAATTTTAGCATCGTGCTTAGCAGTTCTCTGGTTTACTAATGTGTTTATTACTCATTGGAGTTCTACAAAATTCACAAACCCGGGAGTTTCACAAGTCCGGGGATTCACAAGTCCAGGAGATTGACAAGTTCGGGAGATTCACAAGTCAGCTCCCACAATCCCACTCTCAGAGGAGTCAACCTTTGAGTTTACATCTCTAAAAGAGCATATAAAAGGACAAGTGCTAGAAACTCAGGGAGATTCAGAAAGAACTGGAGGCTCAGCTGGCTGAGGCAAAGGACTAACAGCTGGCTGCATTGGGGGTGATTATTACACGGAACTGAAACGAAGGCTGGCTCCGGAAGCCCCCCCAAAAAACCTGCTCCCAGAGAACAATTATATTCTAGAGAAGAGAACACTACATTTTGTTACCCGAACAGGGACAGACAAGATCCTGATCCAGTGGAAAAGGATCTTTTCGGCCCAGAAAATAATGTGAGTACAACAAGAAAATTTTGTTAAAGAGCTAAAATAGAATTTCAGCTGAAACGGGATTGATGTTTAGAAAACAGCCTTCTGTTTCTCTTCAAGGAAAATGTTTAGAGAGCATTGTCGGGGTTATGAAAAACCAAGGTTTGATTATAATTTGGGAGCAGGTCACTGAACTTTTAGAAACTGTACATTACACATCTCCTTGGATATATTCTAATACACATATATTCTAATATATTCAATTCTAATTAGGATGTTCCCCTCCTCCTAAAATTAATCCAGGGTGCATTTAAGCTTGAAATCATGGGAAAAACATAAGATCCTGACACAATTACGTGGGCTTAGTGAACTTTAAATAAGATTTGAGTCCCTAGAAACTAACTACATGTTCCAGAGAGTTAGAGCCTAGAAAACAAAAACCAGGGTTATGTACAGAACAATGCCTTTCATAGCAACGTGTGGTTTTAAGATATATAAGCAATATGATTTCTCTCTATAAATGGCTCTGTTGAATTATCAGCAACCCTATCTCCTTCTTTTCAACTGCCACTAGCCCATTTGTGTTGTGCTGCCAAAAACACTACATGAGCTTATTATTCTATTCCCCAAGGTGATTCTTTTAAACTTTTGCTTCCTTCCTCAAACTTGCCTCATCTTTTTTTGAACAACAGGGGACAATCATGGAGAGTTCCCCTTCTCCCTCTATTTTATCTCACATCACCCAGATGCTTTTGGACACTCTCATTTCCTTCACATCACTCCCATGAAGAGGTGACTCTCTTCTCCTTGCAAACACATCTCTCTCCATACACAAAGGATCCCGTTCTAGCCCATCTTCTCCAGGGTGTCACCTTCTCTACTTTCCCACTAACTCATTTTACTGAGCACAAGCATGGCCATGTCACCCCATCCTTAACTGGTATCCCTTGTTCCTTCCTTCCCTGATAACTATCATCTCTTTTTTTCTCTGGCCCTTTGTGGTTCCACTCCCAGAGAAAGCCAACTAGAATCAATTCTCCCATTTCCTTTCACTCTCTTCTAAAGTGTCTGCAGGGAAAATTCTGACCTCACTATTCAACTGAAACCACTCTCTCCAAAGTTAATACCAATTAACCCATCACTTCATGGCCAGAACCGAAGCCCATTTCACAATCCTTAAAAGCTTCTTGACCTCTCTGCAAGCTCTGACACCTCCAAACACCCTCTACTCCTAAATACTTTTTTCTCATCTCACCACTATGGCACCATTCTATCTTAGCTGTCAGACTGTTCCTTCTCATTCTCCCCCTTTGTTGGATCTTTGCCTAGGACATACTAAACATTAATGAATGTGATCCTCAGGGGTTTGTCCTTAGGGCCTCTTCTCTTTTCCCATGAATTCTTTTCACTTGGTGATCCCCCCAGCTCTAGTTATGTGAAAGAGCATCTGATGATTCTCAAATCTACTCATCCATCTCTTCTCTCTCTCTTAACCTTCAGAATTCCCATCCCCAACTGCCTCCTGGACATCTCAAATGGGATTTTCTGTACACATCTTAAATTCAACATGCCCCAAAATCAACTCATAACCTTGCTTCACAAAACTTCCACCTTTTAACATTCCTAATACTGTTGTGGGTACTATTTATACTGCTAATTAACCAGATTGAAAACCTAGATGTCATCATGGAATTCTCACTCTCTTTCGCCCACATACCCTAACTATTACCTTGTCCAGATGGTTTTTACCATTGGAACAGTTCCTTCATATGTAGCCTTCTGGCATCTGGTATTGCTACCACTCTTTATCTCATGTAGAAATAACTTACTGATCAAAGTTTCGTTTCACTCTGTTCCTTCTTCCAGTCATCTGTCCAATCAATCTCCCCAAAGTGCAGATCTATGTCACTTCCCCAACCCCCAACTCAATAAACTTCAGTGACTCCCTATGCCTTTTATGATCAAAGATAAAATTTTATATAGCATTCAAAGCCCTTCACAAACTGCCCCCTACTCTTCTAACCTCTTTAACCCATTTTTCCATTTTTTCTTTATTTATTTTATTTATAAAACATATGCATGGGTAATTTTTCAACACTGACCCTTGCAAAACCTTCTGTTTCAATTTTTCCCCTCCTTCCCCTCACTCCCTCGCCTAGATGGCAGGTAGTCCAACATATGTTTAACCCTTATTTCTTCCTACTCACTACAGAATCCTGTGAAACTGGAGTAGGAACTCCCTACTTTGCAGAACCTCCCAATGGCACAGGTTTAGAAAGGGGCAGAAATAGGACTCGAGTTTATCAAATCACATTGCCACTTATAACCGTCGAAGTCCACCAGCCAAGACCCTCCCTACTTTATCCTCTTTCCAGTCTTCTTAAATCTTCTATCCCATCTCAACATACTCTCAAATTCAGTAACACTAGCCTCATTGCTGCTTTTCACATGAGGTATTCTTTCATCTCTTGTGCACTTGCAATAGTTGTCCCTCATGCCTGCAATTCTCTCTTTCCTCATCTCTGCCTTCTGAACTCCTTGACTTCCTCCAAGTCACAGCAGAAATGCCACCTTCTATCAGAAGCCTTGCCTTTTAACTCACCATTTGAATGTGTTTTTGCATAGATTTTCTCCAGTTGATATTATAGACAGCTAGGGAAAGAGAGGACAGTGGGAAATCATGAATGATAGATTGGGTGGAAGGACAAAAAGATTCTGACTGTTGCTGCAATGAAGAGGACTCTCCCCTTGAGTCAAAGAGGTTCATAAAGATGAAAAGAATAAGTGCAAAAGCGGTCCCCCAAAGAGATTCTTTTTCTCCTTCCAAATTCTCCATAAGATTTGTTAATGACTTGTCTCCTTCTCCTGGGTTTCACAACAGAAGAAACTGCTGATTGAGTGCAGAGAGAAGGTGATAAGAAAATAACATGCCTTTTTTTTTTTTTTTCTGCTGAGGCAATTGGGGTTAAGTGACATCTAACTGCCCTAGAATAAGCCTTTTAATAATCACTTCCTCTGCATCCTGGTCCTGTACACTACGAATTGTACAACTTCACTATTGTGGAGAATAATCAGGTTCAAGGGTGTGAATGAAGATAGTGTTAGGGAAGATAGAGGAGGAGGAGGAAGATGTCAATTTTGTTGCCCTATCAATAAAAAAGCCACATTTCTGTCCTTGATTGCATATGTACTAGAGAAAACAAAAAGAAAGCTGAATTAAAAAGTTTTAGAGAGAAGCATATAAAATTCCCCTTATCTATCCACAAATATATTTTTCCTTATTAATGGACAGTCAGACAAAGACTGTCTTTTTTAATTTTCAAAGTGCAGTGTTGGGAGATATTTTAAGTCTTTGGCAAAATTACACTCTGGTTGGAACAGTAACAAAACTCTTTAAGGAGAATCACTGGGAAATACAGCTTGAAACTCAATTAAGGAAAAGTGGCTTGGGTTCAGGATACTAACAAGCTTCCTGTCTATGAACAAATATTATAACTTGTGATGAAAGAGGTGATTGGCAGGAGGCAAGTGGAATAAAGGGAAATGGTTCCTTGTGATGTCAGTTCTACCTCACAATCCCTTACTAGGATAAAAGGCCAAGAGTCTCATCAGTTGTGTTCTGTGTGTAAGGGAGGGAGGGAGGGAGGGAGGAGAGAGCCAGAGAGAGAGACATAGGCAGGAGAAAGAGAGAGAGAGAGTCAGTGGAAGGAGAGGGAGAGGAGAGTGGTGGAAAGGAGATAGAGGGAGAGGGTATAATTGAAGAAGGAAGGGGGAGTGGGAGGGTTGGGGAGAGGGTTGGGTTAAGAGGGAGGGAGAAAGAAAGGGAAATGGGAGGTAGCTATAGAGATAGACATAGAGGTAGAGGAGATATAGAGATATAGAGTAAAAATAGAAATAGAGAAAATAGACAAAATAGAAATAGAGAAAATAGACAAGACCCTCTAGAATGTGTATTTTCTGTGTTTGTGAGAGAAAGGGAGAGAGAGCTGGTATTCCGAGAACCCAGAATAACCTGGACTTGACCAGTTAAGGTGCTCTTTGTCTTTGAGGAGCCCTTATAGGTAAAAGACTTCATGATACATACTTTTCTGGGGGTGGGGACAGCCAAATATGTGTGTAGAAGGAGAAATGGGAGTTTGGGTTAAGTATTTTGTGGAAAATAATGGGTCTAGAGATGAACATGAGACATTGCTTGTGCTAGTAATAGGAGATGGAAAAGATGCTTGTTCCTCTGTCCTCAGTGGAGGAGCAGCTAAGATACAATTGATATCATAAGAAATCATCCTCTTCTGTACTCTGGGGAGACAACACAAACCATCTGAGACTCAAGTATAAAGGAATTTTGTTGTTGTTGTTGTTTGTTTTTATGCTTAATAAGCTCCTATATTCTTAAGAAATAAGATGTATAAAGACTTAAGACTGGGCTTGGGAGTTAGGATGACCTGAGTTTCAAATTCAGTCTCAGACATAGCTGAGTATCCCTGAAGCAAATCATTTTACCTGTTTGCCTCAGTTTTCTCACAGGTTTGATGTAAAGATCAAATGAGATTGTATTTTGATAAAAGCTGTTTAACACAGTGCAAAGAAAGGACAGAATATAGATATTTCATCTAATTTTCTCTCTCCCCGATATGAATCTGTCTGCCTCTAGGTCTTCATTGCTTAGGTCCACCAATTGCCCCCATCAGTTGATGGATCAAGCTGAACCATAAGAAACTTGTGGATCCCTTTTGGCAGGAGAGAAGATGGGGCAGAGCAGCATCAAATTCTTTACCTTTTCCTAACAATTAACCTTCTGACCACTTGTGGAACATATCTGACCTTTTTCCAAACCATATTTTAAATTCAAAAAGAAATTATTTTCAATTTCAAAATGAAGATCTATTCTTTTTTTTTTTCTTTTGTTGGAGAGGGTAGGCACAATTGTTTATTCTACCTGTAGATATCAAATATAGGTGTGGAGAATCTCTTTGTCACTGCAATTAAGTAACCAATCTGTCACTTCTTAGACACCTGGTTTGCTTCAAGGCACTGAAAGGCTTAAGAAAGGCTTGGCTAGGGGAGAATTGTAGATGAAGGTTTCAAGCCTCTCATTCTGATCTTACTGGCCCATATTTTAGTTACTACTTTGACCTTATGTCTTAAGGATTTGAGAATATAAATATGAGAAAACTCTTAGGGGAAAAAAGAAGCAGAGATGGGAGCCCATGGATTGTAAGCGTTAACAGATCCATAGGATGTTGTAAAATCAAAAAATAAAGGAATTACTCTCAGAAATTTTGTGATTTGGGCATTCTGAAAGAAGTTACCCACCCTCTACTGAAAATAAAAAATTTTAAATCATAGCAAACAAACTTTACTTTTAAAGATTCTTCTTTTTACTGACAAGACACTTTGCCTACAATGTTTCATCCTCCATTTCTTCTATTGTCATACAAGTGAGTTTCTCAGTTGTTCCCTTTGGATTACTTTTAATGATGAGGAGAGAGAATGGATGGCATGGAGAAAAGAAGAAATAGGGAAAGGGACCTGTAAGAATGAATCATTTTATTCAATTGTGTTGAGGCCGGCTCTAGTCCAAAAACATATTGGACAATGAAAAACTATGATTAGGCTGTGCCAAATTAGGGCCCTTCTTGGGCTGCGTTACTACTCCTTTAGTTGGGAAGATGGGGTAATTATTGGTATCATAGTTCTTAGTACTTATTTTGTTGACATTCTTTTCCTACAGGAAAACCTTGAAATACGACATGGGAAAAAGAAGCCTGGTATTTCCCCATGGTAAGAATCAATCAACAAACATGTAGTAATACTTCTTCTTATATCACTCCTAAATAAGGAAGAAATTCATTCTTAAGAGAGGGAGGACAGGATGTACATAAACTAGAATATGCTAGATAAATATAGAATATATAAAAATAACATCAGAAGAAATAATCCTTTAAAAAAAAATTTATAGCTCCTTATTTACAAAGCATATGCATGGGTAATTTTACAGTATTAACCTTTGCAAAACCTTCTGTTCCAAATTTTCCCCTCCTTTCCCCAATTCCTCCCCTAGATGACAGGTAGTCCAATACATGTTAAATATGTTAAAATATATGTCAAATCCAATATATTTATACATATTTATACAGTTATCTTGGTATACAAGAAAAGTTGGATCTAGAAAGAAAGAAAATAAAAAACCTGGGAAAAAAAAACAAAAATGCAAGCACACCAGTAGAAATGTATGTTGTGGTCCACACTCATTTCCCATAATTTTCTCACTGGGTGTAGCTGGTTCTCTTCATTACTGAACAATTGGAACTGGTTTGAATCATCTCATTGTTGAAGAGAGTCACATCCATCAGAGTTGATCATTGTATATAATCTTGTGGTTGCTGTGTATAATAACTGTATAATGACTGTGTATAATGCTATGTATAATTCCTGATTCTGCTCATTTCACTTAGCATCAGTCTCTCCAAGCCTTTCTGAAATCATGCTGATAATTTCTTACAGAACAATAGTTTTCCATAGCATTTATATACCACAATTTATTCAACCATTCTAAATTGATGGGCATCCACTCAGTTTCCAGTTTCTGGCCACTACAAAGAGGGCTGCCACAAACATTTTTGCACATGTGGGTCCCTTTCCCTTTAAGATTTCTTTGGAATATGAGCCCAGTAGTAACACTGCTGGATCAAAGGCTATATACACAGTTTGATAACTTTTTGAGCATGGTTTCAAACTGCTCTCCAGAATGGTTGGATCCATTCACAACTCCACCAACGATGTCAGTGTCCCAGTGTCCCAGTTTTCCCACATCCCCTCCAGCATTCATCATTATGTTTTAGGTCATCTTGGTCTATCTGAGAGGTGTGTAGTGATATCTCAGAGTTGTCTTAATTTGCATTTCTCTGATCAATAGTGATTTGGAGCACCTTTTCATATGACTAGAAATAGTTTCAATTTCTTAATCTGAAAATTGTCTGTTCATATCTTTTGACCATTTATCAATTGGCTTGGTTTCTTATAAATTTGAGTCAATTCTCCATATATTTTGGAAATGAGGCCTTTATCAGAACCTTTGACTGTAAAAATGTTTCCCCAGTTTATTGCTTCCCTTCTAATCTTGTCTGCATTGGATTTGTTTGTACAAAACCTTTTTAACTTGATATAATCAAAATTTCCTATTTTGTGATCAATAATGCCTCTAGTTCTTCTTGATTACAAATTCAGAAGGCATAATCCTAATGGAACAATGAGACTTTCAGAATAATTTAGGAGAGAGGTATACAGGGTCACCAGATTGATAATTATGGGAATGAAGAAAAGAAAACTTCTGGGGGGAGGGGAAATATTGTTGAGGAAGGAATAAAAAGATCAATAATTAAAAGAAGGATATGTGTGTGGGCTAAGCAAAGACAGGAGTTATGGATGACTGAGCCTGCAAACCTGGGTACAGAAAAGGGAATTTCAGAAAAGGGCAGAGGGTGGGGGATAAAGAATAAATTTTGTTTTGGAGAGGTTGAGATTCAGGTGCAATTGGGCATCCTGGTCAAAATATCTAGATGTTAGGTGGGAATTGGGGAAGAGAGCTCAAGAGAAAGACTGAGGCTGGATCAATATACCTGGGAGTGGTTTTGAGTTTTATCTGTTTACATTCCTACATGGGAGGATGACCCAACTCTTAAGGACATTCTCATTATTATGGCAGTTAGCAGTTAGAGGAGAGTTACATAGCCAGAGGATACAGGGAGGGGGGGGGGGGGGGGTAAATTGAATATGAAGGAGTAATATATATATATATTTAAGATGAAAAATTAGAAGTGAAATAGGAATGTACTGGGAAAAGGGAATGGGATAAGTGTAATGGTGTAAATTATGTGTCCAAGAGGCAAGAAAAAGCTTTTCCAGTGGAGGGGAAAGAGTGGGAGGAGAGGTTGAGTGAGTGAACTTTACTCTCCTCAGAATGGGTTCAAATAGGAGATAACATATACTCAATAGGGGTATAGAAATTTATCTTAGCCTGGAGGAAAATAAGAGGGAATATGGGAAGAGGGGGGTGGTAATGATAAAAGACCAGGCATATTGAAAAATAGGGTGAAAGGAGAGAGAGAATAAATGGGTGCAAATACAATCAGCAATAGTAAGTGTAAAAATAAAATTTCGAAGCAAGTTTCTCTGATGGAATATCATTGTTCTCAAGAAAATGATCAGAATGTTCTCTGAGGAGGAGGAACAAAAACAAACAAACCCTGGAAAGTCTTGCATGAAGAAAGTGAAATATATCATATACAAAATAATGGCAATGTTCTGGGGGACCAGCTGTAAGTGACACAAATTGAAGGACTTGGGATAAAAAATCCTTTCCATTCACAGAATGTCTCTGAATATAGATTAAAGCATTCTGTTTCTATCTCTTTATTTTAACTTCATTTTTCTTGAGGGTTATTTTCATTAGGGTGTGAGATCTATGTTTTCTTTCAAAACTTGACATTTATGAAATGTTTTGCATTACTTTATATGTGATTTCTTAATTATGGGTGGGGATCAGGAAGAGAGAGCCTAAACATACAAAGCAAAAATCTTATAAACAATTGCAAAAGAAAATTTTTGAAATGTAACCAGGGTAAAACATTAAATAAATTAAAAAAAAAAAAGACAGGTCATTCAATTCTGTACTTTGGAAGTTATTAATAACTTTGCATTTCAATTAGTAAAACTCAACTGAATGAGAAACCAGAATGCAGAGAGTTTAAGAGAGTGAAAGAGGAAAGAATAAGTGGAGGCAACATCATTCTTGGTAGATCATAATTCCTGTTATGCTGCTATCTTTCCCACCCACAATGTTTCCTGATTCTTTGCCCTTTGCTCATATGTTCCCTTCTTTTTTCACAGACTTGGTCCAGATGCAACAGAAAAATCTATTTCAGAAGGCAAAATCAGTGTTTCTTCCTGATCCCCCTCATCGGATTGCACCTCTGGGATCTACCATGGAGCAGGTGCCCCTCCTCAAGGGTGAAGATGTCAAGGAGATAGTGAAAGGGGAAATAAGTGGAGGTAACATTATTCTTGGTAGATCATGATCCCCATTCTGCTACTGTCTTTTCCACCCCCAATGTGTTTCCTGCTTCTTTGCCCTTTACTCATATGTTCCCTTCTTTTTTCACAGACTTGGTCCAGCTGCAGCAGAAAAATCTATTTCAGAAGGAAAAATCTGTGCTTCAACCTGATCCCCCTCATTGGATTGCACCTTTGGGTTCCACCATTGAGCCAGTGTCCCACCTCAAGGGTGAGGATGTCAGGTCAAAGACAGAGAAGGTCCCAACATGGGTGAGAAATTTTTTCTTGGCAGCACCTCACATGACATTGCCCGTGCCTCTTATAACAATAGGGCCTCTTCTGCACCCCCAGGACCATCAAGCAGGCACCCCAGTTTTTCCAGTCAGTGCTCCTTCCAAGAGGTCCTGTAAAATTCATCCTGCCTCATCCTTGCAAAACAAGACTTGAATGTTTTGGACACCAAACTCCATTTTGCGCTTAAATATTTTTTTCTTGTGGAGGATTCTGATGTTATGCCCCAGTTCCCTTTTGATGTCCTGACCTAGTTTCCCTAATTGTCCTATTTAGTAACTCTGCCTCAGGTTATACCTTTTCCCTCTTGATGTTTGATGAGATAAAGTTCTACCTCAGTTGCTCTGCCCCAAAACCCCAGGCTATAATCATTCCCTCTTAAATGGTTGATGAGATAAAGTTTTTATATTTTTAGGCTATAATCATTCCTTCTTAATGTTTAACAGGATAAGGTCTATCCATTTTAGACATCATTAGAATATCAGTAACCTCCTCCAGTACCTCCCTCCATTGTGTCATCCTAGGTGCCTCTCCCCATTAGGTTATCCCCATCCAGGTACCACCCCCATTATGTCATTGTTCTTGTTACCCTATAAAAGAACCTTGTTATCTGATATTTACTGCTGGATTCTTTGAGATGATATTCTCATCCAGCCCTGGGACCAACCATGGATCCATTTGGTCCCAGTATGTCTCTCCATTTAATAAATTATTAATTTGTTCTCTAATCTCTGTCTTGCTCAGTTTGTCCGGCATTACACTGGGAAGATGGTCAAATAGACTTAAATTTCAAGCTCTTCTAATTTCCCTCACAAATTGAACAACTTTGCCTCAATGCGAATACAGACTAATTAAAAAAGATGACTGGGGCAGAACAGGCGTTTTTTAAGATACAATACAAGAAGATCTAAAGAAAGCTTTTGGGCTTGGGATTAACTTGTCTGAAGTGCAAAAACCTCCAGGCTAAATGCACAGAAAGTACAATTGGGACAGGACCCTTCAAGACTAACTAGGTGTGGCTGGAGCCTCAGCAGGAACCACAGAGACTTTGGTTTTCCAGAATATTTGTCAAATTAAATTCATGAGTCCAGCAGGCCTGAATGAACCTGGGCTGTGATTTGGAACACAGGATCCAGCTGTTACACTAAGAACCTGAGAACGTTGCCCTGGCAAGGAGGAACCTACCCCCAGAAATGTAGAACCAGTGGGGCAGGGACACTGCTGGCTGCCAATATTATCAGGAGGGTGAAGCTCTTGAAGTTTGGAGTTTCTGGTCAGAGCTGAAGGGCAGCTTGAGGGCACTATCCCCCCCACACTACAATTAAAGGTAGTTTACACTGATAACCTCTTGTTTTTCAAAATGGACCTGCAAAGAACCCCCACCTTTGAAACATGTGATGGGAACAGGGAAGGTTCATTTTCAAAACACAACACATTAGTAAAAAAAAGCTTATACCCCCCCAAAGAGTAACACAAAATGGCTCTCCATGCAAGGAGGATTTATAAAACTCAAAAGAATTTTAAAATCAAACGAGAGACATAGAGGAAGAGCTAAAAATAAAAACCATTCAAGAAAAATCAGAAGATTATGGGAAAAATGTTAACTTACAAAGGAGAATAAAGAGACTCAAAATTGAAAATAAATCTTTGAAAATGAGGATTGGGCAAGGAGAAGTCAGGGAAACTATTGATGAACTAAGAAATAACAAAACAAAACAAAACAAAAAAAAAAAACAAACCAGATTGTGACTTTGAAAAAATAAAGCAGGACTTCCAGGGGCAGAACCAAGATGGAGGAGACAACACATGTTTCTTGTTGACCTTCTCCTACAACCCTCAGACTAATTAGCAAATCTAGCCTCTGAATTAGCTCTGGACTAGCAGAACCCACAGATATTGGGAATGCAACAAATTACCAGCAGAAGATAATTTCAAAGGTATCCAGAAAAGGTCCATTTCAACTGAAAATGGGTGGAAGGCAGTCAAGCACAAGCAGCTGAGCACAAACACTAGCAAAGAGTTCCAGGGCACCACAGGTGTGCAAACCTCCATGGGGCACTACAGACTCCCTATGGCAGAGAATCTATGGGGAGGAATCTGCAGCAACAGTATTGATTACTCTGTCCTGGTTCCAAACCAGTAGATCAGCCGAGAAGTTAGAACACAAACACAAAGGTAAATAGTGAACCCTGAAAAGCCAGAATCTCATGGGACCTGGCCATGCCCACCCAGCACCAGGAGTTAGGAGTGAGTCAGCACTGACCCAGTGCAGACACTGCTGCTTCTAGAGGAAGCCACTGCTTGTAGAGGAAGCTTGAAAAACCTCCCCTCCCCTAAAAGCAGACTTTAACTTTGTTTTAAAAATGAATAAAAAAAGGTAAAGAGAACTCTGATGATTGAAAGCTTCTATGGTAAAGGAGAACAGATAACAAATCCTGAGGAGACTAAAGGCAGATTGTCTCCAGATGAATCCCCAAAAGGTGATATGACTTATTTATTCCCATCACAACAAGGCTCTCCTAGAAGAAATCAAAAAGGATATTAAAAGAGAGCTAGAAGAAAAATGGGGAAAGGAAATGAAAACTTTGCAAATTGGTTTAGAAAAGGCATATAACTCATTAAAAGTTACATATGATAAATGGAAAAAGAAAACAACTCTCAGAAAAACAGAATTTGTGAAACAAAAAATACTCCTTAAAAAACATAATTTGTGAAAAAATAGGGAATGAAGGACTCCTACCAAATTCCTTTTGTGACACATTTATAGTATTGATACCTAAATCAGATAACATGAAAACAAAGAAAATTGTAGAACAATCTCCCAATGAATGTTGAGGCAAAAATCTTAAATAAAAGATTATTAAAGAGATTACAGAAAATCATTTCCAGAATAACACACCACGACCAAGTAGGATTTATGCAATGCAGGGCTGGTTCAATGTTGGGAAATCTATTAGCATAATTGACTATATCAATAACCAAATTAACAAAAACATGATCTCAGTAGATGCTGAAAAACCATTTGATAAAATCCATCACACATTCCTATTTTAAAAAAGTCCTATTGACTAGTATAGGAATAAATGGACTTTTCCTTAAAACAGTCAGTAACATCTATTTAAAGCAAGCATAAGTAATGGGGATAAATGGGAACCATTTCCAATAAGATCAGGAGTGAAACAAGGTTGCCCCCTATCACCATTACTATCCAATACTGTATTAGAAATGATAGCTGTGGCAATAAGAGAAGACAAAGAGATTAAAAGAATTAGAGTAGGTATTGAGAAAACAAAATTATCACTCTTTGCAGATGATATAATGGTATACTTACAGAACCCCAAAGAATCAACTAAGAAACTATTAGAAGGAATCTACAACTTTAGCAAAGTTTCAGGATACAAAATAAATCCACATAAATCATCAGCATTTTTATACATCACTTTATACATCACTAACAAAATCCAACAGCAAGAGATAAGAGAAATTCCATTTTTTAAAAAATTCCATTTAAAATATCTGTCAATAGTATAAAATATTTGAGAATCTATCTGGACAGGATATAGACAGGAAATAGAACAAAACTACAAAATACTTTCCACACAATGTCAGATCTAAGCATTTGCAAAAATATCAAGTACTCTTGAATAGGTCGAGTGAATATAATAAAGATGACAATACCTCCTAAACTAATCTATTTAGTGCTATTCCAACCAAACTCTCAAGAAACTATTTTACTTGACCTAGAAAAAATAACAAAATTCATCTAGAAAATCAAAAGTTCAAGAATATCAAAGAAATTAATGAAGAGAAAAACAAATGAAGGTGGCCTAGCTATAGGAGATGAAAACTATATTATAAAGCACCTGTCATCAAAACCATTTGGTCCTGGCTAAGAAATACAGAAATTGATCAGTGGAATAGGTTAGGTTCACAGGACAAAACAATGACTATAGCAATTTAGTATTTGACAAACCTAAAGGCCCCAGTTTTTGGGATAAGAATTCAGTATTTGACAAAAACTGCTGGGAAAAATTGTAAACTTCTATGGCAGAAAGTAGGCATATACCCACACTTAACACTATACATCAAGACAAGGTAGAAATGGGTTCATGATCGATACTATAAACAGAAGAACATATGATAGTTTACCTCTCAGATTTGTGGAGGAGGAAAGAATTTGTGATCAAAGAACTAGAGATCATTATTGATCATAAAATAGATAATTTTGATTATATTAAGTTGAAAAGTTTGCACAAACTAATGTGGACATGATTAGAAGGGAAGCAATAAGCTGGGAAAACATTTTTACATCCAAAGGAATCTGATAAATCTAATTAGACCTTTCAATCAACTAAACCTGAAGTTAAATGAAAATTGAACATAAAAGAGCCAATATTAAAAATTCATTTTAAAGAATTTAACATATACAAACTGTTTAAAAATGGACAAATTTATATTTTTTAACATGGGAAATGTTTATTATATGTTTGAGATGCATATCAACAATAGAGCATACTGTTCAAAAGAAAGATGGGCAGAGTTGATGTAAAACTATTAATCATGTTGTACAAATGAGGTACAGATGAAAAATAGGCACAGGGGCATATTATGGGGGACAAGGGTTTATACTTTTAAAAACTTAACAGCAATGGGTTCAATGGGCAACACCATACATATACCAGAAAGGGCAATAGCACCCTCCAAAATCTATAAAGAAATAAAGGGTCAGGGATGGGTTAAAAACTATGCCTAAGTACAAAACCCAGAAAACTTGTAAAGGGTTAAAGGAGACTGTACCATTAAGGAGCAAGTCGGTTCTCTGAAAGCCCTCAAAACTGTAACCACAACACACTTGAAGGAAATGAAAATCAGCCTTTACTGACAGATGTTGCTTATGAATTGGGAATGAAACAAATTGGAGGAAAGAGGGAAGAGGAGGTCAAAGAATACAATTGCCTCTCGGGCCCTTGTATCATCTCACATGAAGGGATTTATTCGGCTGGTCAGAATTAGATCCCCAACAGCCACTAGCAAGTTGCTCCCATAACAAACGGTGCCAGAACAGGGACTTAAACACCACAAGAAGCTCAAGAGAAACAAGAAGCAGCAGCACCTGAGAACTGTTCATGAGTAAGATCTTCCCAGGAGAGTTCCTGTGGTAACCCTTGGGGAAGGAAAGGGAGAAGAAACCCAGTAAGACCTTTTTCAGTCAGGGTAATTAAAATGGGCCAACACATCAAAGGGCTGAGCCAGAGACTGATGAGGGACTTATGAAAAATGCCTACTCTGACTACAATTCTACTTCTCTGTCAGAAAGTTTGCCTCCATGATAGACTATTATGATGTTACAGCAAATTGTATCTCACAAGATTCATCAGCTCCTATAGCGTCTCATTCTGTAACCATCCAGAAGAATAAGATGGAAAAGATTTTGATAGTGCTATTTGCATTCCTCAGCATGCAGACTCAAATAACAGCCCCTTCACAAAACTGGACACACTTACTGACCATGCTATTAAAGGAAAAATGCTTCCATTAAAAAAAAAATTGTCAAGGACCATGCCTAAGGGAGAAACCCAGAAAGCCAGCCTATAAAGGGTTAAAGGAGGGAGACTGTATCATTAAGGGGCAGGTCAGTTCTCTGAAAGCCTCCACAGCTGTGAATCATAACACACTTGAAGGAATTGCAAATCAGTCTTTACTGATGCAGATGTTGCTTGTGAATTTGGAATAAAATAAGTCAGAGGCAAGAGGGAAGAGAGAAATCAGAGAATATAATTGCCTCAGTTTCCTTATATTATCCTCTCAAATGAAGGGATCTATTCTGGTCAGAATTAGATCCTCAGAAGCCACTAGCAAATTGCTCCTGTAACAATAAAGCAATTTAGGGATCAGTATTAAAACAAAAATTAATCTGGCATAGGAAAAATATGTGTATGTGGGGATGAGGTGGGGTGTGTGTATATCTATATCTATCTATCTATCTAGATAGATAGATATAGATACACACACACACACTTGGTGGGGGAAAAAAGGAGGGAAAGGGATAAAGAAAAAAGAGCAGAAAACAATTTACAAGGAAGTAAAAAGATGGACACTCATGAATATAATGTCTTCTACTAACAGATATACTTCCTTGAACTGGTAATTTAAAATATATATGAAAAAATTTAAAAATTACTTTTTTAAGGAATTTGTGTTTCTTGTGATTTTAAAATTGTCTGCCTCAAGTATGTGACTAATGTGGAAAGGAATCTAGGATGTGGACAATTTTTAAATGCTAACAAGGAATACACAACTGTTTCATCCCTCAAGAGTTAATGTAATCTCTCACTTGGAATTAATTCAGCAGAATACCTGAAAATAGGTCTTTGATGACAGAAGGAAAGGATCGAGATTTGCAGTTTCCTTGGTATGGACAATACCTGATCCAGGAAACTAGACTGATGCAGATATTCTTTGTAACTTACATTCATAGAGAAGTGTAAGTTGGTATGAGAGGCTGGATCCATACTCCCCAGTGCTACTTCCAGGTCCTCCCTCCGCCACTCTTTCTCAGGTACTTCTTCCTTGAGAATCACTCAATCCAGATCAACCAAGTCAGTCAGTGAGCTACTGTTTACTGTCCTCCAGAACACTCTCCTCCAATATTTCAGTGTTTGGCTCACAAGCTTTTTCAGCTACTCCACTCTTGTCCTTTTCTAGGGTGCTTCCAAATACATATTTTTACACCCTCACAGCCTCCATAGAACCTTAACACTTTTTCAATCAACTCATTTTATATTCTCTGTCCTACTTTAGTCACATACAAAGAAAGTCAAACCTTTGATCTTGCCATTACCCCCACATGTATCACTTAAATGTTCATGAATTCTGGGATTGTCTTGTCCAATGACAATTTGTGATCATTCCACCTTTGGCTTGAAACCCAAACCCTTTTCTATGCCCCTGTCATGACCTGTCTCTTGAGCCCTCAGTTCTTTCTCAGGCCATGATGCAAGCATCTGGCTACACTCTTTCCCTTTTCCTTCTCTTGACTTCTTGTTAAAGTGATTTAGCTCCAGAGAAGCTCTTTTTCTCAAATCCCTTTTCCCTTTTCCAAGGGATATTCCATGCTACCACCTTTTCCAAGTCTAATTCTGGGATTATTCCCATCATCTGCTGCCTCCATTCCATTCATGCTGCTGAAAGAAGCTGGAGAAAAATGCGGAAACGTGATGACTGGTCTATTAAACTTGAAATCATATCTCACCTGGGCCTGTCCAGCTCCAAGGCAGACTTTTGATATCTCCTACATGAACTCATTGCCCTATTCCCCATGGCAGTTGTTCTAAACTTCTGCTTCCTTCCTCAAACTTGCCTCATTTTTTCTTGAACAATAGACCACCAGTCATTGCGAATTCCCCCTATCCCTCTACATCTATTATCCAGATGCTTTTGACCACTCTCACTTCACATCACTCTTATGAAGAGGGTGGACGACTCCTTGCAAACAAACCTGTCTCCATGTATAAAGGATTCCAATCTAACCCATCTTTTCCAGTGTTACCTTCTCTCCCTTCCCAATCATCTTACTGACCTTAAGCATGGTCATATCACCCCATTCTTAACTGGAATCCCTTGTTCCATCTTTCCCTGATAACTATCATCTCTTTTCTCTCTGGCCTTTTAAGACTCAACTCCCAGAGAAAGCCAACTAGAATCAATTCTCCCATTTCCTCCCACTCTTTTCTAAAGTATCTGTGGGGAAATTTCTGATCTCACTATTCAACTGAAATTACTCCCTCCAAAGTTAATACCAATTAACACTGATCTCTTCATTGCCAAAACCAATGGCCATTTCCCAATCCTTAATAGCTTCTTGATCTCTCTGCAAGTTCTGACACCTCCAAATACCCTCTTCTCCTAAATACTCTTTTCTAGCCTCACCCTATGGCACCATTCTATCTTATCTGTCTTATTTCTTCTCATCCTCCCTCTTTGTTGAATGTGTCCAGGACATACTCAATTTTAGTCAATGTGTTCCTCAGAGCTTCGTCCTTGGGACCTCTTCTCCCATGATTTCTTTTCATTTTGTAATGTCATCAGCTCTGGTTAATTGCAAGATCATCTCTAAATGAATGATTCTCAAATCTACTCATCCATCTTTACACTCTCTCCTAATCTTCAGAATTCTCATCCCCAACTGCTTCCTGGACATCTCAAATGGGATTTTCTGTACACATCTTAGATTCAGCATGCCCTAAACTTAACTCCCACCTTTTAAACACTCCTAGTACTGTTGAGGGTTTTTATTTATATTTATTTTGCTAGTTTATATTGCTAGTTAACCCGGTTGAAAACCTAGATATCATGGAATGCTCACTCTTTTCCCCACCCCCAAACCCAAACTATTACCTTGTCCAGTTGGTTTTTACTATTATAACAGTTCCTTTATATGTAGCCTTCTGGCATCTGATATTGCTACCACCCTGGGGCAAATCTTCATGTCATGTAGAAATAGCCTACTGATCCAAGTTTTTTTTTTTTTTTCACTCTGTTCTTTCTTCCAGTCATCTGTCTAATCAATCTTTCCAAAGCACAGATCTATGTCACTTTTCCAACCCCCAACTCAATAAACTTCAGGCATTCCCTATGCTCTTTATGATCATAGATAAAATTTTTGTGTAGCATTCAAAGCCCTTCACAAACTGTCCTCTACCTTTCCAACCTCTTTAACCCTTATTTCTTCCTACTCACTACAGAATCCATTGAAAACTGGAGTAGGAACTCCCTACTTTGCAGAACCTCCCAATGGCACAGGTCTAGGAAGTGGCAGATAGATATAGGGTCAGAGTTTGTCAGATCACATTGCCACTACAACCCTCAAAGTCCACCAATCAAGACCCTCCCTACTCTATCCTCTTTCCAGTCTTCTTCCACCTTCTATCCCATCTGAACATACTCTAAAATTCAGTGACACTAGCCTCATTGCTGCTTGTCAGATGAGGCCCTCCCTCTCCTCCCTCTTGTGAGCTTTCACTGTCTGTCTGTCATGCCTGCAATTCTCTCCTTCCTCATTTCTGCCTCCTGGACTCCCTGGATTTCTCCAAGTCACAGCAGAAATGCCACCTTCTGTCAGAAGGCTTGCCTTTTACCCACCATTTGAATAGTCTTCTTGCATGGATTTTCTCCAGTTGATATTATAGACAGCTAGGGGAAGAGAGGACAGGGAAATCATGGATGATAGATTGGCTGGAAGGACAAAGGGATTCTGACTGTTGTCTCAATGAATAGGACTATCCCTTTGAGTCAAAGAGGTTCATAAAGATGAAAAGGACAAGTGCAAAAGCGGTCCCCCAAAGAGATTCTTTTTCTCCTTCCAAATTCTCCATTAGATTTGTTAATGACCTCTCTCCTCTTGGGAGGGTTTCACAAGGTATCAAGTTGCTGATGAGTGCAGAGAGAAGGTAAGAGAGGAAAAGAGTAAGCCTTTTAATAATCCCTTCCTATATACCTTGCATGGTGCTAAGTGCTTCATAAAGACTTCTCATTTTATTCTCACAATTCTAGAACATTTTGGATTTTGAGAATCATCAATTGAGATTGTATGAATTGACCAAGAGTCACAAAGTCAGTCAAATCAGAGCCAGGACTTGATCTGAGGTCTTCCTTGATTCTGAGCCCTATACACTATGCATTGTACAACTCCACTATTGTTCATAATAATCATGTTCAATGGTGTGAATGAAGATAAAGAGTGTTAGGGAAGAGAGAGAAGAGGAATAGGAGGAAGATGGCAATTTTGTTGCCCTATCAATAATATATATATATATATATATATATATATATATATATATATATATATATATATATATCTGCCCTTGATTGCACTTAAAATAGAGAAAAAAAACTGAATCAAAGTTTTAGAGGAAAGCATATCCAATTCCCCTTATCTATCCACTTTGAACACAAATATGTTTTTCCTTATTAAGTTCAGTCAGACAAAGACTAGAATTTTAAAAGTGCAGTGTTGGGAGATATTTTAAAAACAAGTTTTTGCATGGGTAAATGATCATATCTATGTATGTTTTGAAAAACAAAGCTTTAAAAAATATAAAATAAAAATAGATTAAAAGATTTGTATGAGATGAATTAAATTTTTATAGCATCTTTTAGGCTGGTTTTTCTCTCTTTGAGATAGATATCCAACAGTGACATGAGTGGATCAATGCATTAGAACAACTCTACCAAAAGCACCTTATTGTAATTGTCTTGTTATACCCCCTCCACATTTACCACTATCTTATGTCTTATATTAACATATCTGATATGAGATGAAACTACTGCATTTTGTCTTTTGTAATATCATGATGAAGAGAGTGCATTCCTTCTTCTGAAAATACCCTGTTCCTATCTTTTCACCACTAATCTATCTACTAGAGAGTGACTCATTTAAATTCCATTTGTATTTTGAATATCATACTTTTATTACTGTAATGCCTGAGAAAGAGCAAGACAGAGATTAGAGAACAATTTAATAGTTTATTAAATGGAGAGACATACTGGGACCAAATAGATCCATGGTTGGTCCCAGGGCTGGACAAGACTATTATCTCAAAGAATCCAGCAGTGCATTATCAGCAGTGAATAAAGATATCAAGGTTCTTTTATAGGATAACAAGAACAATGACATAATGGGGGAGGTACCTGGATGGGGATAACTTAATGGGGGGGAGGCACCTAGGATGACATAATGGAAGGAGGTACTGGAGAGGTTACTGATATTCTAATGGTGTCTAAAATGGATAGACCTTTATCCTGTCAAACGTTAAGAAGGATATAAAAGCTTAAAGATATAAAACCTTTATCTCATCAAACATTAAGAAGGAAAGGTTATAAGCTGAGGCATTGTAACTAAATAGGACAATTAAAGGGAAACTGGTCAGGACATTAAAAGGGAACTGTGGCACAACATTCCACACATTCTCTCTTCTAACTATTCAAATCTTTGAATTACCTTCCTCTAGAAGGTCTTAGCACCATAATTTTGAACAACCCTATGTGAAGTAAATAGACCAAATAAAAATCAAAATGAAGCTAGAACAATGCAAGGACTTATGGCAAGGTCAAGTACTCTCCCTGATAACCCCAGAGTTAATGAGCAAAGTTCCTTATTTCAATCATGTCAGATCCTCTGCAGTTGGGGAACATATGGACATCTGTGGTCATTTGTGCATGACTCGGCCTCTCCTTACAGAGCAGCAGGGCTCAAGACAGTTGTGCTGCCTTTTCAGAGGGGCAAGCTGCTCTAGGGGAGAAGGGTGAGGCTTGGAGTAGCTCCAAGCTCCAAGGCAGTTCCTCCTGCCTAGAGGAACAGACAGGGCTGCAGAAAGGATCAGATATCTGAGCAGATTATGCACAGTTAGACCAAGGCAGGCAAAACCCAAACTTTTAGAGGCCCTATATCAACTACAAGGTCTTTTTAAGTACACTGAAATATTAATTAAGGACCTGGTGTAACAGGAGTGGAGAAACAGATCACAGAGACTGCCAGTCCCAAGACAGATATCCGATTTCTGGTTGTTTCTAAAACATAATCCCCAAAACTGAGTCTGCCAGGTCAATTCCAAGTTTCCAAGGGATTTCCAAGTTAAAACACAACCAGCAAATCATAGTCCAGTAAATTTAAGCAAGGAGTAAAAAATGAAAAGGACTGTATAAAGGACTTCCAATTGAATCTGAACTAGTAAGATAGGGCTAGGGGAGAAGTGCCTAAGAAAATACACCAGTTTCCCCAATTTCCTATTTCTTCCTCCCCTTTTTTTTTCTCAGAAAGGAATTATCAAATCACCAACCCACATATAAACCATATATACATGCATTTACATAACAGTCCAAATTACAGGAGAAGTGGGTGATGGTTTTCTCAAAAGCTGCTTCCTACTAAAAATGGGCAAAGATGCTCAGTCCAGGGCTGGGTATGACGTGCTGACAATCAAAGCTTGATCACATGGAATCCTCTCCTCCCCCCTCCCTTTAAACTGTTCCAGACATTTTTTTTTTATCAAGTTGTAGCTACCTGGTTCTTGGATAAAAGCAGCAAACTGATTTGTATAAATATAAGGTTATGGTAAATATCTGTTTAGGATTTGTTATTGGAAGTAAAATTTCTTGGGTTTGTAGTTAATGTCATTGCATTTTTTCCTCCTGCAACTGATTTCTATAATAAGAGCAATGGTCAATAAGAAATTGTTAATTCAATTATGTCATACCTTGCTGTTTCCAATCTGGTTATCTGTAATCAATATATACTAAATACTTGAGCAAATCAGTATTTAGTCTGGTCATCTATTGGTTACTAGATATTGTGTCTGGATACTGAAGTTTTTTTAAGGTTTATAACTAATGAGAAGCCACATCTTGTAGCAGTCCTTGTGGACCAGTCTTTCTATCTCAGACTGTTCTAACTTTTCTTTTTTAGATTTGTTTTTGTTTCTAGATTTGGTCAAATTACAGATATATTGACTTGTTTTGGGGACTTAGATCAAGCTTTGATTGTCAGCACACCACACCACACCCATCCCCCTCCTGGACTGAACATCTTTGTCCATCTTTAGCAGGAAGCAGCTTTTGAGAAAACTATCGCCCCTTCTCCTGATGTAATTTGGACTGATATGGGGGAGTGGGAAAGTGGTTGAATTGTTAGAATTTTCACTGTATTACTGTGTGTTTAAGACTTGGGATGGAAATTGTTAAACTTGTGTAACTATCTCTGTTATGTTTGAGGGACTTCTAGTCTCTTATATTTATGCATGTGTATATGATTTTATACATGGGATGGTTATTTGATAATTCCTTTCTGAGAAAAAAAAGGGAGGAAGAAATAGGAAATTGGGGAGACTGGTGTATTTTTTTAGGCACTTCTGCCCTACCCCCTATCTTACTAGTTCAGATTCAATTGGAAGTCCAGCAAAATTGTCTTGATTCCTGCTGCTCTGTAAGCAGAGGCCGAGTCATGCACAAATGACCACAGACCTAACTCACAGTGAACTGTCCATATGCTCCCCAACTGCAGAGGACCTAACATGATTGAAATAAGGAACTTTGTGTATTGCTGATTAACTCTGGGATTATCAGGGAGAGACTTGACCTTGCCATAGGTCCTTGCATTGTTCTAGCTTTATTTTGATTTTTATTTGGTCTATTTATTTCATATAGAGTTGTTCAAAACTATGGTGCTAAGACCTTCTAGAGGAAGGTAATTCAAAGTTTTGAATAGTTAGAAGAAAGAGAGTATGGAATGTTGTACCATAGTTCCCTTTTGATGTCCTGACCTAGTTTCCCCATTGTCCTTTTCAGTTACTCTGCCTCAGGTTATATAACCTTTCCCTGTTAATGTTTGATAAGATAAAGGTCTTATATCTTAGACTTTAGGCTATATTTATTCCCTTTTAATGTTTAATGGGATAAAGGTATTTATCCATTTTAGACATCATTAGAATATCAAGAGCCTTTCCAGTATCTCCCTCCATTGTGTCAGTCTAGGTGCCTCCCCCCATTAGGTTATCCCCATCCAGGTACCCTCCCCGATTATGTCATTGTCCTTGTTATACTACAAAAATCTTGCTGTCTAATACTCAGGCTCAACCATGGATCCATTTGATCCCAGTATTTCTCTCCATTTAATAAATTATTAAATTGTTCTCTAATCTCTGTCTTGCTCAGTTTCTTCGGCATTAGAAGGATGGACTAGAGAAGCATCAGTAAATGTTGGAATAGTTTGCATAGAGATGATAATTGGATGCCAGGGAAATTGTCTAGTTCCCCAAATAAGAGCACACAGAGCAAAAAGATGACCAGTGACAGAGACATAGAGGGCATCACCACATGGGTCATCAGCCAAAGACTCAAAATAGCAATCAGGTAAATAAAGAACCTAGAGAGAGAACAAACATGAAACCTCAGAAAAGAGAATATCCTGAAGAAGAAAAGGCAGTCAGAACTAAAAGTGCTATGAGGGAGATCCTAAATGATCAGAATTTTAAAAAGGGAATTCATTCATTTTTGTAATTTAGATGTTATTAGTGAATGGAATAAGCTCAGTAAAGATTTCTCATAAGAATGTGGCCTCAATTTATGGCCTAACTATAATTTGGGATTTTGCAATAACAAATTGTACTATGCAAAGCCACAGGTGTTTGATTATTTTTGATAAACATATTTCCCTCTTATTTCTCCCTTTCTCAGTCTTTTCATTAGCATAAAGTTCTCAATATGGAAAAAAATGTGTCATTGGCTAATATTATTTGTCTCTTGACAGCTTAGAATGTAAGTCCAGACTCCCAGCTAATGGGAAAAAGGATGTAGGAGGTTTCTTCATTTGGGTCTATATAATCCTGTGTTTTGCAGCTTGCACTTTGCACTTTTCTACTGACTACACCTTGTTTGTTGGGAGTTGCCTTTCTTGTGAGATCATAATAAATCCTTTTTGTTTTTTACATAGAGAGTCTCTGATTTTAATTTAACATAGCTCTGGGGCCCTTTCTGGGATATTTCCTACTGGGGGGAGGATCTCTTCTGTAACCAGTCCTTGGCTAAGTGCGCTCTGGAGAGTTCTCCAGTAGTCCCTTGGACTCAGCTCAGAAAATCCTGCTCTGATTGGGTAAATTCCTCCAGAAAGTAGAAATGAAAGTAAATGCAGGGCTCTGGAACCAGGCTAGGAAAGATAGAAAATTAATTCAGGTCAGGAGATAAACCAGTGTAGAAATGTTTGGAATCAGTCTTTCTTATTCTGATCCAATATTTTTCCTGCTTTTTTCTACTGCTTTTAACATCTTCACTAGGCTGAATATTTTTTTTTCCTTTATCCCATTCACCCATCCTTGTAGCAAGGAATAGGAGCAGGGGGCCTTGGAGAGCTTTTTATTTTCAAAACATATGGAGAATTTTTCAACATTGACCCTTGCAAAAAACTTGTGTTCCAAATTTTCCTTCTCCCATTCCCTCCTCTAGATGGCACGTGATCCAATATATGTTATACATGTTAAAATATATGTTGAATCCAATATATACAACAATGTATTTGTGTACCAGTTTTCCTACATCCCCTCCAAAATTCATCATTATCTTTTCCTATCATTTTAGCCAATCTGAGAGCTATGTAGTGGTGCCTCAGAGTTGTCTTAATTTGCATTATTCTGATCAATAGTGATGTAGACCACCTTTTCATATGACTAAAAATGGTTTTAATTTTTTCATCCAGAAATTGTCTGTTCTTATCCAAAGGACAAGTTTTTAAGGAATTATATATACTGGCAATGTCATTCCTTTAATTCATTAGGAAGCAAGGATTGTGGTACATCCAACATCTTTGGAGTTTGTAGTTCCAGGAGTGCTTACTAAGAAGGAAGAGAGAGAGAAGAACCTTAGATGTCATTGATGACTGAGACTGCAGTCTGGAGGCTGAGAAGGGATGGATTCATTACACCAGGGTTAAAGGATTTGAGGTACCTCAAGAATGGACTGTTAAAGGGCAGCTAGATGGCACAGTGGATAGAGCATGGCCCTATAGTCAGGAGGATCTGAGTTCAAATCTAGCCTCAGACACTTTACACTTCCTAGCTTTGTGACCCTGGGCAAATCATTTAATCCCAGTTGCCTCAGGGGGAAAAAAAGAATGGACTGTTACGAACAATTTATAACTTCTAAAGTTGGCTTTGCACTGGGGAAATTAGAAATGTTTTGGTGGGAGGAGGTATTAACTGTACTGAGAAGACAGGATGAACAGGCAGAAACATGGAGCTTAGCTCCTTCTCTGGGATCCTTGTTCATTCCCCTTAATTTGAAAGCTTGCTATGTTTCTTGAAACCATCTTATCAGCCCTGTGAAAAGAAGTTTTTTGGGTTTTTATATTTTCCAAAAGGAATGGATTTACTTAGCAGCTAGAAGTTTGTTACATTAGTCATCTTAAAGCTGTTCATGTTGTTTAGGAAGATTCTGAGAACAATAGTCTATGTTTTCATCCCTTTGAATGGGGTTAATTTGTGTAAAGTTGAATTTAAAATCATGTACTTAGATATGAAGATAAGCTGTCAGTTTTCTAGAATGAATCTCTTACTGTTATCAGTATAAGATTATATTCAATGCTTATTTAGGATATGTGATCCTTGAGAGCTAGATTTACCTGAAGCTTTGATTAATGAGATTTGCTATTTGAGAGAAAATCTTTTGGCATTAATTTGGAATTTGGAATTTAAGTATGATTGTCTGATGGATCATCAAGTAATTAATTCACTATCTAAAAGGACTATGTCACAAGCTACTCAGAGGAATGTGATCCCAAATTGTAATAGGTAGAAGTTAGTATCTGGACAAGACTTAGGACAACCTTGGCCTCTGCTTAAGGTGTGATCCTTTTGACTCAGTTTCCCAGTAGTAATGCTTTGAATAAGGTTCTACCTGATTATTCTCGAGTATGGTTATAAGGTGGAAACTATGACAAATACCTAAAGTCAAACTAAGGTAAGTTTGCTTTATACTGCTCTCAGGCCTGAAAGAGAAAGTTTGAAGCTATTATAAATATGTTCTCTGCTTTTTCCTCTTACAGCAAATTTCTATAATCAGAGCAAGTGGTCAGTAGAAGCCATGAGTACAGTTCAAGTATGTAACATCTTGCAGTTTTCAGTCTGAAAATGTGGTCATTATATCCTAAATAAGTGAGATTTGGCTTAGTCATGTATCTGTTGCTAGACGTATATATCTGCCTGTTCCTTTTAGCATTTCTGTTGTTGCTGACTTTCATGATAGACATCTTTATTTGTGAAGTTACCTACTCCAATGACTAAGGATGTAAATGGTTTGGTGATAGGTAGCCCCAGATGGTAATTGGGGCTACAAAGTCTCAGTTTATAAATTGAATAGGCTCATTAGGCTCCAGGTTGGTAGTTAAAATAATTAAAGCACTGGATTGCTTAGCAGATTAGGTCCAGAGAGATTAGAGACCAAAGATGAGATGGTTGAAGAAATGTATCAAAAAGAGTATGAGAAGTCTTCAAAGTTTAATAAATAAGAGGAGGAATTGAATTAGAGAAACTTGAGTGAAGATCTCTCGTGAGAATATGGCTACACCTATGGCCTAACTTGGGACTTTGAAATAAGTTGTGTTATATCCCAAAGCACAGGTTATTATCTTAGATAAACATACATTTCCCTTCTGTACTCACATTCTGTCTTCCTGACTATATAATCCTGTGTTTTCCAGCTTGTACTTTGCATTCTTTTACTGAGGATACCTTGTCTGTTGGATATTGCCTTTTCTTGCAAGATTGGAATAAATGCTTGTTGCTTTTTACCTAGAGATTTTCTAATTTTAATTTGCATAAGGATTGATGTTTCACACATTAGTAACTTTTCATTTCAATTAGGAACATTCAATTGAATGAAGTGGTGAGAAATCAGAGTGTAGAGAGTTTAGAAGAGAGTGAATGGAGAAAGTAAGTCAGTAAATCAGTCAGTAAATAAACATTTATTAATTGTCTATTGTGGGTCAAGCTCCATGCTAAGCACTGGGGGGATATAAAGAAAGGCCTTGACCTGGAGGAACTCCCAGTCTAAGGGGGATGACTCCATGCAAACAACTCTGTACAATAAATGGTTTGCAAGGAAAAATGGAAGTAACATAGTTGTCCCTTGAGTTTCCTTAAGTGTGAAATGAGGGACAGCACAAGCAAGAGCATGTTGAAAAGGTTCCAGTTCTACTCCAAAGGCCAGGTATCACTGAGTAGATCTCTATTCCGTGTTCTGATGCTGACTTTCCCCCCACAATCTGTTTTCTGATTCCTTCCCCTTTGCTCACAAGTTGCCTTCTTTCTCCACAGACATGGTCCCATTGCCTCAGAAAAGCCTCTGCCAATAGGCCAGGTTAGTGCCGTTCCCAGGTCCCTCTCACTGATTTCCCCATTGTGGAAAAAGATCCCCTATCCAGCACTGAGCAGGTGTTCCACCCCTATAGACTGAAATTACTCCACAATTTCCACCTTATATCTGGAAGAGGAGGAAACTAGTGCCTTCCTCATGGCTCCAACAACTCCTGGCTTGGGCAGTGCCCTACCCAACTCTCCTTGATCCCAGAGCTATGGCTGAGCCATTATCTCCCCTTCACTCCCAGGAGCATCAGGAAGCCAGCCCAGCCTTGACCTTTTCTGAGGCATAGGAGTGAGGTCTTTATCCTTGGGATGAATGGTTCAGAGAGCACTAAAAAAGGTTCAAGCAACTTGAGAGGAAGCAATTAACTTGGAGAAAATAGAAAGTAACAAGAAGAAAGGCAAAGGGACAGAATAAGTAAAGATGTGGACAAGTTCCCCTTCTCCAAATACCTTTCCAGTGTTCCAGGGGTTATGGGGAACAACAGTTTTCAGTTCTTCTCTGGGTTCTCTTGAGTCAGGAACCTCTGGAGAAGCAGAGGTAACAGGAGTAATATATTGGATTCTGAAAATGTGCGTCTAGCTGGGAAGGTCTCTGAGATTAACAGCAGGGGGATGGTTAAAATGACCTCATGTGGTGCTTTCCATTTGGTGCCTAGAGGGTCAGACTTTGGGCCAGCCAAGATTTCAAGTATCCTAGGTCCCCTGCATTTACTGGGGTGACAATCTGGGGATGAACACCTGCTGGTTTGGGGAGATGTTCACTTACATATTCAGAAAAAGCCTTTGGGGCTCTGCCAAGCTGTGGGACAAACTGGGTGATCAGATGCTGTTCTGAATCTACAGAATGTCAGAGAGGAAGCATGGCCACCCTTGTAAAAGGTCAAAAGGGGCTGAGCTCAGTGTTTTCTCCAGAGGCACTGCAGACTCTCAGTACTCTTTATCAGGAGACTTTTTACCCCCTCTTCCCAAATCTGCAGGCACAGCTTAGGAAGGACTCCCTGGGGAGGAGGATTCATTTTTCTCAAGACTAAGGATGCCAGACAGAAAGAAGATAATTACTCTAAGGTGGCTCAGCCACAGTTTGGGTTATCTGTGAAGGGAAGTCTACACTACTGTCACTGTGGAAAGAGTTGGGCAGGCCACAGTAAGGTAAAATCTCCTCAAAAACAAAAAGGAAATGAAATCCCAGTCATGGGGGCACATGAGGGAAGGACATCTGCAAGTCTTCTCCTGTATAGGTACCCCTTCTTTGAACAGATATTATAGGAGGGGATTTGGGGTCCTTCAATACAGTACTTGGTTCCAAGTGGCTGTGAGAACACTCACAGAATTATCCTTAAGTCATAGCTTTGTTTTGTCAAAGCAGGAAGCCCAAATGGAATGGGTTCTTAATTGGCAATATGGGTAAAGTAACCTTCAGACACTGAGCCTCAGGATCTGGTAAAAACACAATCAAAATGAAGTAGCCCAGGCAATAAAATTCAGGACAGCCAAGATGTTTGTAATTTATAAGTCATTTATTGTTTATTTACCAGTCAGGGCCAGAACGGACTCTAAGAGATAGGCTTATAAGCAATTCTTTTTCCTTCTTGCGGTTACAACAGTGACTCGACTTCTCACTTGAGAAGGGGGATGCTGGGGAGCTTATAGGATGTCTGACATTGTTAGGCAAACATTCTGTCTGAACATAACACTTCCTTTAATTTAGTTTAAGCAATATTTTCCTATAAGCCTGAGGCCCCTTGACCCAGGGATGAGGGGGCCAGTCTTTTGTCTATTTCACTCCCCCCTTTTTATGTTCATAGTTGTGACTCATCTGAGGCCAACGGGGAATAAGTCATCTTGAGGGTAAAATGTTTCAGGATACGCAGGGAGCTATGAGGAGGAGGAGAAGGAACAAGAGGACTGGACCTGCGATTAGAGTGGCTGATACCAAGACATTGAAGCCTTACAACTGGCCTCCCGGTCATACAACCGCTTATGCAAGGAGGTGAGCTATTCCCTAATGACCCCTGACAAACTTGTCAACCCCAGCTAGGAGTCCACTGATTTTTCTAAATGGGTGAGGAGACTCTCTAGAGTCTGCATCAACCTAAGAGTTAAGAAGGCAAATGTAAGGCTGAAGAAACTGAGGCAAGATCAACTACAGGGGTAGACCAAGGCAGGGGCAGGATCAGAACATTGAGAATCTGGTTCTGACAGCTTACTGGGAGACACTGGACATTCTTATAGGAGCCAGGAAGTTTGAACTCCCCCTTATCTTGAGTCTCACATTAACAATTTATAACCTTCGAGCAAGTGGCCCTCAGTCTTCAATGAACCAGAGGGGAGTTTTGCAACTAAGGAGATTGAGGCATAATAGTTAAGGAAACTGAGGCATAACAATTCAGGGAAACTGAGGCAGAACCAATTAGGGAAACTGAGTCAGGACAATTAAAGAGGACTATAGCACACATTCCACACTCTCTCTCTTCTGAATCCTATGTGAAGCAAATAAACCAAAATAAAACTAGAAAAGAAAAAAATGCAAGGACAAGTCTCTCCCTGATAATCCTAGAGTTAACAGCAGTACAAGGGCTCCCTGTTGCAAGCGTGTCAGGTCCTCTGCAGTTGGGGCACCATCTCAGCCAGAGATGGACAGTTCACTGTGAGTTAGGTCTGCAGTCATTTGTGTACTTAACTCAGTCTCTGCTTACAGAGCATCAGGGCTCAAGGGCTGAAGGCCCATTCAGAGGGGCAACCCTCTCCAGGGGAGAAGGGCGAGGCTTGGAGTAGCTTCACCTGTCCCTGCCCAGAGGAACAGACAGGGCTGCAGAAAGGATTAGATTGCAGAGCAGATTATGCACAGTTAGAACAAGGCAGGCAACCTGAACTTTTAGATGCCTGATTTCAAACTACAAGGTCCTTTGAGATTGCTGAAATACTAATTAATGAACTGGGGTTACAGGACTGGAAAAACAGATCAGAGATCTGTTTTTGGCCAGGCCCAAGACAGGTGTCTGATTTCTGGTTGTTTCTAAAAAAATAAAATAAAATAATCCCAAGAACTGAGTCCGCCAGGGAAATTCTGATAGAATAAGGGGTTCCTATTCTTTCAGGTATTTTTAGAAAAAATATACCAGTTTCTCCAATGTTCTATCTCTTCTTCCCCTTTTTTTTTCTCATGAAAAGGAATTATCAAATGACCATTCCACATATAAATCCCAAGAGTGAATCAAAATCCCTATACATAACAAACTAGTACAGTAGCATTTCCTAAAAATCCCTCAAATATAACAGCAACAGTTACATAGTTTTAACAATTCCCATCCCAAATCTCAAACACACAGTAACAGATGACCCAGTCAAGGTTTAACAGTTAGTCATCAGTCATTCCCAAAGTCCCTCATATAAGTCCATCAGGTGTGAAAGGACAAAGCTTCTCAGTTAAAACTGCATCCTGGCAAAGATGGTCGGTGGCTCTCAGTCTAAGCAGAGGGTGGGTGTGCCATGCTGACAATCAAAGCTGATCAAGGTCCCAGAAGCAAGTCAACATCCATGATTTGACATAAATCTCACAAATAAAGGTTAGAACAGTCTGAGATAAAAAGACTGGTCCACAAGACTGCTGCAAAATGTGAAGAGCCAGCAGCTTCCTATGTGAAGAGATGACTGCTTTACAGGACAGACATCAGCTATAGTCTCAAATCTTAACAGCAGTTAGTTCTCACAGACCACTGTTAATTGTCCTCTTATCATTTAGAAATCTTAAAACACAACACAAATATCCAATAACAGACAGATGACCAGGCTAAATATTTATTTTTCTAAGCATTTAGGATATAATGATTACATATAATCAGACTGAAAACAGCAAGGTATGACATAATTGAATTGTATTAACAATTTTATTGACCATTGCTCTGATCATAGAGATCAGTTGCAGGAGGAAAAATTGTGAGAACTTAATTATAGCATAACATAAGCAGTCAAAACTCAACCTTCAGCACATACAGGATAAAATAGCTTTAAACCAGTTTTATTCCAATAAATTGTCTCACTAACTGCCAGAGAGTGGAGCTTTAAAACTCCCATAAAGTATTAACTAATTAACTATAAGCCTAAGAAATTTTAACTCCAAAACAGGTTCCATTAATTAAATTTCTGGTAAATACTAAACAAATATTTACCATAACCTTATAGTGATAACAGTAAGAAATTTGTCCCAATAAGTTCACAACTTAAACAATTATCCAAGTAGATGTTTCATAAGTGAACATTATACATACAAATCAGTTTGCTTTTAAAATACCCAATACATAGAAAAATATCCCAAATTGCATATTGTCCATAACAGAAACATTTTCAAAAGGACAAAGAAAAAAAAAAACTTATTTTCAGAGGCCCTTTAAATAACCTCTGGATGACCCAATACAGTTTAAAACTTATACAGAATATCCAAATACCACATAAGAGAATTTGAAAGATTCTTTAAACTTTTAGAAATAATCCTACCGAAGTATGGATCACATTTATGACCATATTCCTCAAACAAGAAAAACATTATATATCAAGAAACAAATATTCAGTCAGTTAACCTAAAAGTAAGCCTGAACCTTTAAAATCAGTTTGCTGCACTGACAATGTGTGGGAAAAGGTGAAGAACTTACAAATTCGAAAGTAGATCAAGCCTTATAGGCCTCAGTTTTGGCTTCTCCGGAGTCACATGATTTTAGATAAGGCCTGGACTACGTGGCCGAAGAAGCTGTATATCATCTTGTCTACTACATTCCACTGACCAACTAGGGGAACAGTAGATTTATGTGGCCAATCACAACATACAGAGGGTGGGATTTTGGAGGTTCTTTGTCTGAAATGTATAAAAGCTGTAAGCATTTTCAAGGCTCTGGCCCTATCCTGCTGTGAAATTTTGCTCGCAGGCCAGAATGAGGTCCACTTCTCGAGATTCTAATAAACAATTCTGCTTTCTATGAGTGATCTCTGTAGTAGTCAATTTGGGTAGATCTTTTTGTCCCAAACAACAGTAACTTGATTTAAAAAAAAAAATGGCTGGAACACACTTGGGGGTGTGACCACCCTTCCCCGACTCCTGCACTCCTGGACAAAAATTTCCTCAGGTTCCCCAGTCAGTTTCTTACATGGGAATCCTCAAGATTTAGCCCATCAATTTATTTATTTTCTCCCAATATCAAGTTTCTTCCCAAGTCTACTAGTTTCCTAACTTTCTCCTTCTCTTATGCTACATACCTAAACAGTCTCCAACAACTTTAGAGTTCCACTGCTAAAGTAGCAGAAAGCAGTGGGGGTTGGGTGAATCGAATCTTTATCTTTGAAGACAAAAGATCCTCTTCTCTCTCCCCTACCTCTTCTTCCTGCTGCCAAAATCCTTTCTCTTACTTCCTAAAATCATGCAAACCTTTCATTGTTCCTACAAACCAATCCTTCATAAATCACCTGCATTCTTCTTTCCAGTTCTCTTCAAAACTTTTAAGATTCACAATATAGTGAATAGCTAGATAACTCCATAAAACATAACTTACAATATTAACATTTAAACTGAATCAAATCAAACTTTTTTTTTTCTGCCTGAGTGTTTGTCTGACCACAATTAGCATCTCTCTTATCTGTCCCTGCCCAGCTTGAATTGTAGCTCTTAAAGAGATTTTATCTGATTTTGGCCTGCCCAGCTCTTTAAGAGTGTCTCCGGTTTAGCCTTCACATCACAAATAACCCAAATTGTGATTGAGACATTATTAAATTATCATCTCCACTCTGACATCCTCAGTCTTGGGCAAAGGTGAAGAAAATGAATCATGTGCAGCACTGAGTACTTATTAAGCTGCTCCTGGAGACTCACAAAGACAGAACAAAAAATCCTCCCAATAGCTCAGCCCCTTTCTTCACCTCTGACTTTCTAGTAGATTCAGAACAGCTTCTGATCAGTTTGTCCCATCAGGTCATTTTAACCATTTCAACTTCTGTTAAGCTCGTAAGCCTTCCTAGTGGACTCCAACATGCTACTCCTGTTACCTCTACTTCTTCAGACCTTCCTGGCTCCTCATGTGATCACAGACATGCCCTGACACTACTGTTCCCCAGGATCCTTCCCAACACTGGAAACATATTGCATGGAGAAGGGTAAGCTTGTCTGTGTCCCCTTTACCGCCTTCATTTCTCCTAGTTACTTTCTCCAGATTAATAGCTTCCTAAAACCCAAAGCTACTTCTAGAAAACATGGATGTGAGGCATACATAAAACCTCATCTCTTTCTCCAAATCTTCCTCTGGGTGGAGCCCTTAGCTCCTGTCCCTATTGGCTCACATAACTTCCAATTTTGTTTATTCTTCTCTTGTCCCTGCATTTTTAGCCAACTTGTGAGCTTTATTTCTTCTAGGCTCCAAGACATTAACTTCCAGCTATTTAGAGAACTTGGACACCATCTTGTACTTGATGGGGAGACCCAACATCCCCTGGAAGCTGAAAGTTATACATCATCACTCCTCAAGCTGGACCTTGCTAGGCAGGGACACCTCTATAACCCCTTCCAGGAAAAAACATCTCCAGAAAATGAGACTATCCACCCCTTTGCCCCCAATGAATTTGTATCTCTGATCCTTGAGTTCTGGAAATGATCCGGGGTATTTCTGATATGGTGTAATTATGAGAAACAGTATCCTAATGCAATTTTCAGCAATGCTGTAATAACAGGCCCCAAGTATTAAAATATAAGAAGCCCCTACTGTCAAATTTTGGGGCATGATATAGAAGAGACCCCAACCTGTAAGGATGCTGTATTTAGGGGATCTTGCTCAGGTTACCTTGAAGAGCCAGATGGCCAAGGCTAAAAGGATGTCAGAGGTCAAGATACCAGCCTTCTGGTTGATAATAACAGGGTTCCTGAAACTAAGGAGCATTCACAATAAGATGCCCAAAAGATGCAGGTGTAATACAGAACTGGATGGAGGCCACTTGACCTAGTGACCTTTCAGGCTTAAAGAAACTAACTTGTGGAAGTTTCCCCCTGTAGGTCTGGCCAGGGAACTCTGGATACTTGATCTGCCCACAAAAAAAAAGAACCAGCCACTCCTTAACTTCACATAAGCCATTATATTAGCATATCAATGATATGAAGAACCTGGTTTCTCTCACTTTTCCCTAGAAATTTACCTGTTTGATCCTGGCTCTTCTACCTTCTTTGGAACTTAGCCTACTGTTTATTGTGTAAGTAAACATTTCTCCCTAACTTGGAGCCCCATTTGAGCTTTCAAATTCTTTCATGATACTTGTGACAATGCTTGAGGTACCCCAACATGTTGTGATGTCCCTGATACATCACTCTGAGCATAGAAGGGGAAGAAATGATCCCCAGATCCATTGCAGTGAGCTCTCTACTTTTGTTTTTCTCTCTCTTCCCCTAGGTCTGAGGGCAATTTAGAGATTTATAACATATGTCACTGACCCTACAAAATTCTCATGCTATTGAATTCAAGCAGTGGGAAGTGCTTATACCTAGCTTTCAGCTCATCTACTTCAGAGTTTTCGGAGGCCTAAAGGACTTTAAAGATTGAGTCAAGAGCATACTTAAGTCCCCTTCCTGCTATCCTCCTATGACATCAGTGTCTCCCTATTTCAGTCAAATATGGGCAATTATGTTTTATTGATCAAGTTCAATTTCTTGAGTAGCTCCTGCGTTTATAATGTAAGATCCTCAGCCAATGAGGATGAGGGTCAGTGATGGGAGGGGGTATTTGCTTTAGGGATTAAAAGTGTTGACCCTGCTCCTGACGGTGCTTCCTCCCTTCTACTGTGTGCTCGATGGGTGGGATGTTCTCCAGAGAACATATAATAAACTTTGCTTTGCTTCTAGAGATCTCTCCAGCTTTTTTATTAAATGGTGACCCCTCACCATTTCTGAACCACACATCTTTGCTTGTGGTTGCTTTAGGAAATTATTTTGCAGGCCTTATATATCAGGGAGGTCCTATGATCCCCAATGCTAAGTGTTCCCCCAGTAGCTGTTCTATGGCAAATGGAGAGGTCTGGGGTTGAGCCTAGGATCTCCTGAGTGGTGTGGGACAAAGCCATGTGTTCAGGTACAGGATTGGTTTGGAGATTTCAGGGCCCTAAAAGGTAAACCTTTGCTAGCAGCTTAGCCTTTCAGGCTCAGCTTCAGAGTAGGGAAGCACAAGTGTCTTTAGAAACCTTATGGAGGCCTGCTTTGCAAAGATGCAGCAGCATTGGAAAACAGAATAGCTAAAATAGAGGAAGCTATTTCTGAATGTCAATCTAAATTTTGCTGGGCTTCTCCAGTAAAATTTACTTATAGATCCACAAGAATGCTGAATCTGAATAGGGATCCAATACCCAAGGCAACTCAGGAATACAAGGGAGTTTAAAGAAAAGTTACATGCTTTAAATAAAGGAAAAAATAATGTACATTTATGAAATGATCTATAAGAAATCATTAATTTGGATTCCTACACTATTCCAATCAGTATTAATCAATTTCATAGAAGTATCCTGAAGTTCTATATACATAAGGCCCCAGTGCTGTGACCTGCAGATTCTGTATTCACTGGTTTAATCATACTAAGTTAACTACAGGCCCTCCATTCTTGTTTTTCCTTGTTGTGGTGACCAAGCCCAGCATAGCAGAGATAACTACATGGAAAATCCTCCAAAATATTCTTGTATTTCTGGCCCAATGACATCTCCAGTAGGAACAGGTGACCATCTTAGAACCACATAGGTCACCCAACCTATGACAACTTTTACCCTTTCCTCTTGTCCTTGCTAAGGAGAAGCCTGTCCATCTTGAATGCCTTATTTAACCCAATTTATGACCCTGTTGGAATAATATTTTGCTTATTTTAGTTTATGCATCACAGGTCAATCAGTAGAATTATTCTGTATTTTGTATCGCTCTTTTTGAATATCCTGACATGTAGCAGTATAAAAATGGGGTCCCGGAAGGAGAAGATATCCCAGATCATGAGGAAGATCTAAGGTCCATTTCATTAGAGATAAATATGGACCCTTTAATAAAGTTTCATTAACTCAGAAAAAAAAAAAAAGGAAATGAGAGCTTGGCATTGTAATCCAGAACATCCTCAATCTTGTGGGAAGAACTAGGGGATTTACCCTGAGCTTCAGGTGCAAATGGAGCTTGAGGGCCTACACCTGGAATAAGATGTTGGTGATCCTGGCCTGCAAAAGTGATAGCCTGAGATTCCTGGGGTACCAAGATAGTCTGAGATTTTCTTTCTGGTAGCTTTGTTTCTCAGTGTTCTGTAAGCAGACAAAGTCAGGGTATTTTTATCTGATGGGGGAGTTTGAACCTGGCTACAACTGCTTCATGGCCTAGGAGGCAGCTCCTTGACCCAGTAGTCAGGACATATTCTATGTCTAACTACAATCCTTATTATCTGATTCAGGAATTATGAAATATGATCCTGATGGTCAGCAATATATGAAGGTAGAAGTTGTTGGGTGAAGCTACCAGAACTTGGGCCTCTGAAAGGTTCTATTGTCTGGGGAAAATCTTAGGAAGGTGATCAGGACCTGAAGGCTTCTTTGCCTAAGAGGCTTCTGAACTTTGAAAGGACAAAGGCTGCTTTGGGGACCTGAGTGGAGGAACAATGCTCTTGGTGACCAATTTCAAGGGCACCAAAGTGCCCTGATGGACAGTTAAGCTGGGGTGGCTTCCTGAAGGTCTTGAGGATGAAGGGGAGAAATTGTCTCAGCCATAGTTATGGGAACATCAAGTGTCAAATATGGCACAGCCAAGCCCAGGTATTGTTGGAGCCATCAGGAGAGCACTTGTTTCTTTGTTATAAACTCTTTACTTCTCACCTGCTCTTCAGTAGAATATTATTAATTGAAGTCAAAAGTTACAAATAACTCCTAAATTTCAAAACTCAAAGGTTCAGTTTTCATGAATCTACCCTCTCTAGGTTTTTACTGATCTTTGTTATCTGCTTGCTATTTAGTCTCTCTGGCTGGATCTGTATTCATTCCTGGACCCATGTGGTGGCCCCTCCATGCCTCTGTCACTGGTCATCTTTTCACTTTGTGTGCTTCTATTTGGGACCTCATCAATTTCCCTGATATCAAAATGTCCAAATGCAAACCATTCTCAGATATACTGATCCTACCTAGTCCCTCTCCAAATCTCTACTTTCCAATTGCCACATATATGTTAGACATTTTGAACTGGATGCCCCATTTGTAACTGAATCTCAATGTGAGGAGGAATTTGTACAACCAATGCAGAAGCAGTGGGGCAGAGATAGGGTTGAAAGGATGGTAAAGGATAAAGTGAGGTTCAGAAAGGTGTTTAGATAAATCAGAGTGGGATAAGGTATGGAGATTAATATGAATGGGATAAAGAAGGAAGGAAAATCTGGGATGGGGGAAAAAATTAGAGGGATCCGTATGTCAGGGGAAGTAAGAGCAAGGTAAGTTAAAGAATTAAATAGAGATAGGAATTAATATAGATACACAACCACTACAATAAGGATCAGGTGTAGAATTTATGAGAAAAAAATTAGAGGTAATCTTATTAATGTCAGAGAATGCTAAACTTACAAAAAATTCAATCAAGAGAGAAATCTATATTATACCTCAATCATATAAAAATTGTTTTTGATCTTTCATATATGTATGTCTATATGTCTACATAAATACATGTGTGTATATATGTGAATGTATGTCTGGAAGTATATATATATATATATATATATATATATGTTTGTATATGGGCATGTGTATATCCAGAAATATGTGTTTATAAAAATATATTTGTGCTGAACTAAGTCTGCATGAGAGATGTAGTGGGGAGAAATGAGGAAAAAAAGGTAAAAGTAAAAAGTGCCCAGAAGAGAACAAAAGAATACTAAAAGGAAGCACAAAAGGGATGAATACAATGTCTTCCATAATTATATGTGTTTTCTTGAAAAGGAAATTTATTGTCATACTTTGAATTCCACCTGATGTTCTGCTAGGATGGGGCAATATTTTTAGTTTTCTTTCGATTTGTTTTTTTCCTCATTTTTCTTTTAAGTATTTTCTTATTTGGAATTAAAGTTAAAAAAAATAGAAAGAAATACACCAACCTGGACCCCACTTCTCCTGAAGGGGCCACTGTCCTCAAAATGCATTTTATTAGTTAGACTGCCCCACACATTTAAAATGAGTTGCAGAAATTAGCCATAGGCCCACAAATTCCCTAGAGGCAGCTGTTGGAAAAAACTTTGGGAGTTTTCAACAACAGTTAAAAAAAAACTGTTTTACCAACAGTTAAAAACCGTTTTGAACAACTCCCCACTGGGTTCAGAGCATTCTAGAAGCTAAAGGCCCTCTGTTGCTGACTTGCAGCAGAAGGCTAACCAAAATCAGGCCCTTCTAGTAGACACTCACAATTTAACTCTCTGAGTGTGTCACCCTGACACCTTGCTTCCTGACATCACACAATCCAGGGACATTATTCATAGTTCTGAGGAAACTTTAGATTCAGTTTACTCTAGTTGACCTAACTTGAGAGATGTTCCTCTCAACAACCCAGATGGTGAATGGTTTACTGATGGGTCCAGTTTTTTTGGCAGATAGGGACAGAAAGGTAAGTGACTCCATGGTGACCCTCAATAGTATTTTGAAAGGTAACTCGTTTCTTCCTGGGACTTCTACTCAGAGGGAAGAACTCACTGCCCTCAAAGCTTTAAAATGGGGAAAAGGACTGAGCGGGAACTTCTAATGTATCTTTCACATTTGACATGCTCATGGGTTCTCTAGAAAGAAAGGGGACTTCTGACAGCCAAAACTTTCCCCATGAAGTATGCAGGGGAAATTTTACATTAACTGAAAACTGTCCTTGAAAGAGTTTCCTCTAATGTTGATGAAGGACACCAGAAAGGGGATTAATTCAAGATCAGAGGTAACAAGCTTGCAGAATCAGCTACCCAAGCTGCTAAATGGTTGTCCTTAACCTTGACAGCCCTGTTCCCCCAGCTCCCTGACTCTTATACATCTTATAATTCTCAGGAACAGGCACATGCTAAAAGAAAGGGAATACACTCTTTAGTCATCTGGGTGGTTTCAATCCCTCTCTGGCCAGCTTCTAATCATAGAGGCAAGGCAGTAGAAAATCATCTTTGACCTACACTAAATTACTTACTTGGAAAAGAACAGCCTTCAGTCCCATATGAAACCTATTTTATTTGGACACAAACTAGCAACAACAATTAGGCAGGTTTATCAAGTTGAGCCAATATGTGCCCAAGCAAATCCTGAAAGTGCTCTTAAACACCCTTGTTCCCCCGAGAAGGTCGGGGGATACTGTTCAGAGAATGAGTACCTATCCTGGAAGCTAGACTTGATTCAAAGGCCAAATTTCAGGGGATTCAAATGAATTTTGGTTTTTCTTGACATCTTTGCCAATTAGATGGAAGCCTTCACTTGCAGGACTCAACAAGCCCAGGAGGTATATAACATTTTACTAAAGGAGATTATACCTTATATTAGAGTGCCCCCTTTTTTACACAGTGACAGCAGTTTAGCTTTCACTTCACAGATAATCCAAACTGTGGCTGAGCCACCTTAGACTAATTATCTCCTCTCTTTCTGGCATCTTCAGTCTTGGGGAAAGGTGGAGAAAATGAATCCTCCCCTCCAGGGAGTCCTCCCTAAGCTGTGCCTGAAAACGTAGGAAGAGGGATAAAAAGCCTCCTGATAAGACAACTGAGAGTCTATAGTGCCCCTGGGGAGAACACTGAGCTCAGCCCCTTTTGACCTTTTACAAGGGCAGCCATGCTTTCCCTCTGACATTCTGTAGATTCAGAACAGCATCTGGTCACCCACTTTGCTTGTCCCACAGCTTGGCAGAGCCTTTTCAAAAGCTTTTCTGAATATGCAAGTGAACATCTCCCCACACTAGCAGGTGTTCAACCACAGATTGTCACCCCAGTAAATGCAGGGAACCTAGGATACTTGAAATCTTTACTGGCTCACAATCCTAACTCACTGAATGCCAAATGGAAAGGACCCCATGAAGTCATTTTAACCATTTCACCTGCTGTTAATTAACTTCAGAGGCCTTCCCAGCTAGACTCAAGTTTCCAGACTCTAACATGCTACTCCTATTACTTCTGCTTCTCCAGACCTTCCTGGCACCTCATGAGAACCCAAAGATCTGAAACTACTGAATCCCTGGAACACCAGAAAGGTATTGTATGAAGTAGGGTGAACTTATCTGTCTTCTCCTTTTTTTAACCCTTTTGCATTTCTCCTTGTTACTTTCCACTTTATCCAACTTAATTGTTTCCTCTCAAACTATTGAACCTTTTTCAGTGCCCTTTGAATCATTCATCTCAAGGATGAAGGCCCTACTCCTAGTGCTCTTTCTCCAGGTCTCCTTACCCCACTTTGGTGGCTCCCTCCAGTGGGACTATAACTCCTTAGTTAGGTTAGGAAACTCCATAGGCAGCAGGAGTGTCCAAGATTGTGACATGTTCTGTGGGCATCCTCATGGCAGCCCGCATCTGTGACCTGATGCACTCTTGGCAAAAGCCACATTTCTGAGGGTCATAGTCTCCACCCTGGGTGCATCCCATTTATACTAGCCATCCTCTAGGTAACAACTTGACTCTTAACTATTCCTTTTTTTTCTTACCAGAAAGGATGTCTCTCACTCACATATCTCACATGAGCATCACCGGCACAGAAACTGGCAATGTGACCTGTGATAGCCTTGTTTACACTCCAGATGTGGGGCCATGGACTTGTACCACAAATACTGCGGGAGCAAGTGCATGTAACCACTCTCACAAGCATCTCAATTTTACCTCAGCCACCTGTATACTGAGGGCTTGAGCACTCACTATACCTATGACTATGGACCAGCTATACAGAGAATTGTGTGGTATTTGTTCCAAAATTATTTCAGCAAACTCACCTACAACACTTCTGCACCATTCCCTTCTGAGCTTCTCCAGAATATCCCCACAGATATTCCTGTTGGTATAATGTTATTCAATTAGAGTGACCCTTGGGGAAAGCTAGCCAGAAAACAATTACTAAAGGTGACCTGAGTGAGACACCATTTCTTTCCCTGAGAGATGCACTTTTATCTGTAAAACGAGTCTTCCACAATTTCACTTTGATGGTTCTCATGGCTCTGTTGGGGGAGGAATGCCTCTGACTGGAACCTCTCTCAACCTGTCATCTGCTCTATCGAATGTCAAACCTCTGTAAACACTTTGGTGCACACACCTTGGCCGCCTGAATACTTCTTTTACTGTGTATAATGCCAGAATTCTCTCTACAATCTTACCCCTCTGATGAGGTAGAAGTGAAGATTTGAGGAAATTGTTCTCTGGTATTTAAGGAAAGGAAGGTCCAGATTCGTTTCCTGAATTAAATTATTAATTTAATAGTAAAACATTAAAATATCATCCAAACCTGACAGCCACCACCCACCAAATGACTAAGGAAATGGCTCATTCTCCAAGAGCTCCAATAGTCCCTGGACTCCATAGCCAATATGCTCTTAGACAATTAGTTGGCTCTAGACTCTCATTTCTTGACTTTAGTGGTGGTGGCTGTCTCCTTGCCAGAACTTTCTGCTATATGTACATCAACACTTGGGGAAGGAGGATCCCTAAAAAAAAAAAAAAAAAATCTATGAGACATTTTCTCCATCCCCAAAGTTTTTTTCCCTGAGTGGAGCTCTTGGCTACTCTTTGTAATGAATCCCATATTCATTCCGATTTTAATTAATCTTTTCCTGCTCATTTTTGGGTTTTGCATTTTTAAGCAACTACTGAGCTTTATTTCTTCTAGGCTCCAGGCCATGAACTTCCAACTACTTGCTCAACCTGGATTCCATCTTCTACCTCATCCAGAGACCCAGCACCACCTGGATTCTGACCCTAACTTCTTTAAGTCACACATCTCCCCTCCTCAATCTGGATCTTACTAGGCAGGGACATCTCTACGACCCTTTCCAGCAGGAAGTAACTGCAGAAGATGAGACCTTCATCCTTTGTCCTAAATGAATTTGGGTCCCATATACTTGAGGGGGAAATGTAGTGGGGTATTTTTGATGTGGTGCAATTTTGAGGAATGCTGTACTAATGCAATTTTCAGGAGTGCTGTAATACTCGGTCCAAGGTATTTAAAGCTCTAAGATGCCAGATCATGGGGATGATGTAAAACAGACTCCAAACTATGGGATTATAGGAGTGCTGTATTTAGTTGATCTTACTCAGGTTACCCCTGCAGGGCCAGGTGGCTAAGCTCAAAATGAATGCCAGTGGTCAAGATACCAGCTTGCTGGTTTTTTCATCAATAATGGGATGCTCAAAGTTAGCATAGGCCCCATACAAAATCAGATGCCTGACACTTGACCGGGTAACCTTTCAGGCCTAAAAATACATCTCTGGATGGCTTCCCCCATGACCTCTGGCCAGGGAACTATGGGTATTGCATCTGCCTACAAAAACCCAACTACTCCTCAATTCATAACACTATTCATTGATCTTACAAATGATCAGCTTATACTGGGGAGGTGCTTGTTCCTAGCTTTCAGCTCATCAATGCTTGTGGTTGGTTGCCTTAGTAAATGATTTTTCAGATCTCGGTTGGCTTAAAGGTCAAGAAGGATCCTGAGGCTGTGTTCCCTCCAAAGCTGCCCTGTGGCAGTAGGAGAAGTCTGGACTGAAATCTAATATCTTCTGAGTGATGAGCCCAGAGTCTTCGTGTTCAACTAATAGCTGCCACAGGACTGGTGTGGAGGTATCAGGGATACCTCCCTAGCAGTCTTAATTTTACAGACTTAGCCTCAGGGTAGTCATTGCCCCTGGAATCAGTTGAATCAATCTAGTTGATGTTAAAGGGAAAAAAAATTATTTAAAAAGGAAAAAATCCAGGCTTTTATAGTCCCCTCTACATTTAATTGAAAAATTACATGTAAAATGAGACACACAGTTTTGAAGTCACAAGAAACATTAATTCCTTTGAAAATTATAAAAAAATTAATTTTTCTTTGAAAATTCTCCTAATGAATGAAAATGTCTGATATAGTTGAGGTTTTTCATTCACCTGGGCATTTGTGTCCACAATATCCCTGCAGTTATCAGTGCTCCGTGGAGCAGGGATCTGTTGACCAAGGCTGGGTGGAACCTGGCTAGCAGTGCTCCTTGGCAAAGGCAAGTCTTCTACCTGGTAGGCAGGGCAGATGCGGGTACTACTAAGTACCTTGTAAATTAATTTTTTTAAAAAAATCCACAAAATGGAGCCTGATGGTCAGCAGTTTCTGCCCAGGGTCTTTGGGTCGAGTGCCTGGGGACAATCTCAGAAAGGTGCTCAGGACCTGAATGCTTCTTTGCCAAGGAGGAGTCTTAGGTTGGAAAGGCAGGGTGGCTTTTGAGGCTGAGTGGAGGAGCACTGCATTAGGTGACTGATTTTATGGCCACCGAGGTTCCCTTTGTGTCTGGTCTCTGATGGAAGGGCAAGGCTGGGATGGATTCCTGATGTTTCTGTGGGTGAAGGAGATAATGGCTTAGCCATTACTCTGGGAATATCCAGAGTCAAGTGTGGCATAGTCAAGGCCAAGTGTTGGAGCCATGAAAAAGGCAGAAGCTCCTTCCTATCACAGGTGTGAGGCAGTGCTCTGGAATTCAGTTCAGCTTTGCAGTGGAAATGGGACACCTGCTCAGTGCTGGACAGGGGATCTTTTTCCCAAAATGGGGAAATTCAGTGAGGGGGATCTGGGAACAGCACTGACTTGGCTTGCTGACACAGGATTTTCTGAGGCAAAGGGACCTATTCTGTGGAGGAAGAAGGGAACATATGAACAAAGGGGAATCCTCCCCCCTTAAAAATATTTCCTGTGCCTTTGATTTTTCATCAAATGTACCAGGTACCAAGACTGGGTAGATACTGGCTAGCATTGCAAGGTAAAGGCTAGTCCTCAACCTGGTAGGCAGGGTGGATGCCGGTACTTGGTAGTAATTTGCAAGTAGATTTAAAATCCCCAAAATGGATCCCGGTGGTCAGTTTTTGCCTGGGGTCTTTGGGTGGAATGCCTGGGGACAAGCTCAGGAAGGTGCTCAGCACCTCAAGTCTTCTTTTCCAGGGACCAGTAGTAGGTGTGGAAGATAGACTGGATTTTAGTTCAACTTCTGAGGAGTGCTGAAATCGATGTCTGATTTTATGTGCAAGTCTGGGTTGCCTTTCTGATGGTCCTGAGGGTAAAAGGGAGGTAATGGCTCAACTATTACTTTAGACACAACCAGAGTCATGTGCAGCACAGCCAAGGCTAAGTTAAATTTCTGAGCCATGAGGGCACAAGCTCCTTCCTGTGAGTCAGTGACCCAGCATTCATTTCAGCTTGGCAGTTGAGGTATGGCACCTGCTCAGTGCTGGACCACAATGGGGAAATCCAGTGAGGGGGACCTGGGAACAGCACTGACTTGACCAGCTGACAGAGGCTTTTTTGAGGCAAAGGGACCAAGTCTGTGGAGGAAGAAGGGAACATATGAGCAAAGGGAAATCTTCACCCTTAAGAAATTTAATTTTTATATTTAAAATTTTTTTGAAAAGTCAATGTTCAATGCCTTTCAGCTTTTTCATCAAATGTACCAGGAATACAGGGACCAAGACTGGGTGAAACCTGGCTAGCACTGCAAGGTAAAGGCTAGCTCAGCCTGGTAGACAAGGCTGATGTGAGTAGCACCTTGCTAATAAATTTTTTTTAAATTCCCAGAAATGGAACCTGGTGGTCAGCTTCTGCCTGGGGCCTTTGGGTAGGAGTGCCTGGGGACAATTTCAGGAAAGTGCTCAGCACCTGAAGGCTTGTTTTTCAGGGACAAATAGTATGTTGGAAAGGCAGGCTGGATTTTGCAGCTCGACTTGTAAGGAGCACTGAGATCAGTGTCTGATTTATGTGCAAGTCTGGGTTGTCTTCCTAATGGTCCTGGGAGTGAAGGGGAGGTAATGGCTCAACCATTACTCTAGACACAGCCAGAGTCATGTGTGGCACAGCCAAGGCTAAGTTTCTAAGCCATGAGGAGGGCACAAACTTCTTCCTGTGAGTCAGTGACCCAGCATTCATTTCAGCTTGGCAGTTGAGGTCGGACACCTGTTCAGTGCTGAATCACAATGGGGAAATCTGGTGAGGGGAATCTGGGAAAAGCACTGACTTGACCAGCTGACAAAGGCTTTTCTGAGGCAAAGGGACCGAGTCTGTGGAGGAAGAAGGGAACATATGAGCAAAGGGGAATCTTCCCTCCTCAAGAAATTTAATTTTTATGTTTAAAAAAATTTTGAAAAGTCAATGTCCAGTGCCTTTCAGCTTTTTCATCAAATGTACCAGGGATCCAGGAGCCAAGACTGGGTGAAACCTGGCTAGCACTGCAAGGTAAAGGCTAGTCCTCAGCCTGGTAGGCAGGGCAGATACAGGTAACACCTTGCAAATCAGTTTTTTAAAAAATCCCTGAAATAGAGCCTGGTGATCAGCTTCTGTCTGGGGCCTTTGGGTGGAGTGCCTGGGGACAATCTCAGGAAAGTGCTCAGCACCTGAAGGCTTGTTTTTCAGGGACAAATAGTATATTGGAAAGGCAGGCTGGATTTTGCAGCTCGACTTGTGAGGAGCACTGAAATTCGTGTCTGATTTTGTGTGCAAGTCTGGGTTGTCTTCCTAATGGTCCTGGAAGTGAAGGGGAGGTAATAAATAGCTTTAACTATTACTCTAGAGACAACCAGAGTCACGTGGGGCACAACCAAGGCTAAGTTAAATTTCTGAGCCATGAGGGCACAAGCTCCTTCCTGTGAGTCAGTGAGTGACCCAGCATTCATTTTGAAGAGGGGACCCCGAAACTCTGAAAATCCTTGGAGGAGAAAATCTCCTTCAATTCTGCCTCAATAAGAGACCTTGCCCCAAGTCCTTTTTCCCTTCAATTTCAGCCTGGAAATTGAGGTATGGCACTTGCTCAGTACTAGATCACAATAGGAAATCCAGTGAGGGGGACCTGGGAACAGCACTGACTTGACCAGTTGACAGAGGCTTTTCTGAGGCAAAAGGACCAAGTCTGTGGAGGAAGAAGGGAACATATGAGCAAAGGGAAATCTTCACCCTTAAGAAATTTAATTTTTATATTTAAAAATTTTTTGAAAGGTCAATCAATGTCCAGTGCCTTTCAGCTTTTTCATCAAATGCACCAGGGATCCAGAGACCAAGACTGGGTGAAACCTGGCTAGCACTGCAAGGTAAAGGCTAGTCCTCAGCCTGGTAGACAAGGCTGATGGGAGTAGCACCTTGCTAGTAATTTTTTTTCAAAATTCCCGGAAATGGAGCTTAGTGGTTAGCTTCTGCCTGGGGCCTTTGGGTAGGAGTGCCCAGGGACAATCTCAGGAAAGTGTTCAGCACCTGAAGGCTTGTTTTTCAGGGACAAATAGTATGTTGGAAAGGCAGGTTGGATTTTGCAGCTCAACTTGTGAGGAGCACTGAAATTGGTTTCTGATTTTATGTGCAAGTCTGGGTTGTCTTCCTAATGGTCCTGGGAGTGAAGGGGAGGTAATGGCTTAACTATTATGCTAGACACAGCCCAGAGTCATGAGCAGCACAGCCAAGGCTAAGTTTCTAAGCCATGAGGAGGGCACAAGCTCCTTCCTGTGAGTCAGTGACTCAGCATTTCAGCTCAGAGCTGGACCACAATGGGGAAATCCAGTGAGGGGGACCTGGGAACAGTACTGACCTGGCCTGCTGGCAGAGGTTTTCCTGAGGCGCCGGGACCAAGTCTGTGGAGAAAGGAACATATGAGAAAAGGGGAAGGAATTGGGAAACAGATTGTGGGTGGGAAAGATAGCAGCAGGACAGGGATTATGATCTACCAAGAGTGATACCTGGCCTTTGGAGGAGAACTTTTCAATGTGCTCTTGCATAGGCTGTCCCTAATTTCACACTTACAGGAAACCCAAGGGACAACTTTGTTGCTTGTAATTTTTCTTGTAAACTATTTATTTGTAGAGACTTTGTATAGACAGGGAACTCCTTCAGGCCAGAACTTGACTTGACCCTTTCTTTGTATCCCCCCAGTGCCTAATAAAGATCTTAGTTCACAGTAAACAAATATTTATTGACTGATGCCTCCATTTATTTCCCTTTCACTCTTCGAAAATCCTCTGTATTTTGATTTCTCACCTCATTCAATTGAATGCTACTAATTGAAATGCCTCTTGTCACTAGTCATCTTTTTGATCTGTGTGCTATTTTGGGACTTCATCAATTTCCCTGTCATCCAATTAGCACTTCTTTGCAGATCATTCCCAGATATATAAATCCTGTCTGGTCTCTTCTCCTGAGCTCTGGACATACACACAATGGACAGACACAGGCTGTACATTTTGAATTCAATGCCTGTTTTGTAAATTGCAGCATGTCCAAAAAGAGAACCTGACTCCCAAAATGCTCTCCCTCTTCTGAAATTCCCCTTCCACTCACCCAGGTTTGCAGCTTCAGAGTCATCCATAACTCTTCTTTCTTGCGTAGCCCCACCTATCAACTTAGTTAACATACCTTTGAGTTCCTTCCTCAGCAACACTTCTTCCCCATAGGTTTGGTTTTCTTCCCTCACTTAACTACCAAAACTCATGATGCTCTACACTTCTCTCCTAAACTCTTTAACAATGTTTCATTATGATTGTTTCTTCTGATGTTACTTTTTATATACTCTGTGTTTATGTGATATATTCTAATACATATATTTGGCATCCTCCCTGTTATAATATTTTTGCATAATTAGTACAGTGACTGACATAGAAACAATTTAAGAGATTTCTGACTATAGCTTCTGAGTTTCAAAATACATGCAAAGGTCATTTTCAACATTCATCCTCGAAAAATTTTGTGTACTAATTTTTCTTCCTTCCTCCATCCCCTCCCCTAAACAGCACTAACAATCCAATATATGTCAAACATATGCAATTGATACAGTGCTAGTGGAAATGAGATGTGAGAATTGAGGTGGGGAATCCCCTCTGGTCTGTGCAGGTGGGAAAGAATTCACAAACCTGAAAAGTCTGAATGGCAGAAAAGGGAAGTTTATTGTTTCCTAAGAAGAAGGCTCTCTTAGAGGGCAAAATTACCAGTTTAGGAATTTGGCAAAGGTGTGTTAACTGACCCTGGCTATAAGTAAGGCAAATGTTGGCCTGGGGCTGGGAGCTGTCTGGAATAGTCAATAAAAGACCATCAGACAGAGATCTACAAATGAATAAAAATAACTTAACTGGGAGTTTCAAGGTTTCTTTCCAGAGTCTGGGAATGCCCTGAAGGGGATCCAGGCCACCCCCAAAAGATCTCAGTTTCAATGCAGGGTGATTTAACCAAGATCTCCAATTGAATGAAGCCACTTAACTTGGGAAGGGATTATCTAGTAAGGTATGCTTTTCTCAGGGGAAAGCTTGAGACCCCAAATCTCCCTTTTACAGATTAAAGGGGACACAATTTCAAGGTTCATCCCCATCATTTCTCCCCTCAAGCAGTCCCCACAAATTCATTTGGGATAAAGGAGCGAAGGTCTCATTTTCTTTTTAATTATAGCTTTTTATTTACAAAACATATGCATGGGTAATTTTCAGCATTGATCCTTGCAAAACCTTCTGTTCCAAATTTTCCCCATCTTCTCCCCACCTCCTCCCCTAGATGGCAGGTAGTTCAATATATATTAAATATGTTAAAGTATATGTTAAATCCAATATGCGTATACATATTTATAGTTACCTTGTTGCACAAGAAAAATTGGATCTAAAAAGAAAGAAAAAACTGAGAATGTAAACAAAAATGCAAGAAAACAATAATAGAAAGACGAAAAATGCTATGTTGTTGTCCACACTCATTTCCCATAGTTCTTTCTCTGAGTGTAGGTGACTCTCTTCATTACTGAACAATTGGAATTGGTTTGAATCATCTCATTGTTGAAAAGAGCCACATCTATCAGAATTGATCTTCGTATAGTCTTGTTATTGCTATGTTTAATGATCTCCTGATTCTGTTCATTTCGCTTAGCATCAATTCATGTAAGTCTCCAGGCCTTTCTGAAATCATCCTGCTGGTCATTTCTTACAGAACAATAATGTCCCATAACATTCATATATCATAATTTATTCAACCATTCTCAATTGGGCATCCATTCAGTTTCCAGTTTCTAGCTACTACAAAAAGGGCTGCCACAAACATTTTTGTACATGTGGGTCCTTTTCCCTTTAAGACCTCTTTGGGATATAAGCCCAGTGGAAATACTTCTGGGTCAAAGGATATGCACAGTTTGATAACTTTTTGAGCATAGTTTCAAATTACTCTCCAGAATGGTTGGATCCGTTCACAACTCCACCAACAATGCATCAGTGTTCCACTTTTCCCACATCCCCTCCAACATTTGTCACTATCTTTTCCTGTCATCTTAGCCAATCTGAGAGGTGTGTAGTGGTATCTCAGAGTTGTCTTAATTTGCATTTCTCTGATCAGTATGATTTGGAGCACCTTTTCATATGACTAGAAATAGTTTCAATTTCTTCCATCTGAAAATTGTTTGTTCATATCCTTTGAGAAGGTGTCATTTTCTGTAATTGCTTCAAGCTAAAGGTCATTGAGATGTCACTGAGGGTTCAGCTAGGAGGGGAAGTATGAGATCTGAAAACAGCAGCAGAGTCATCTAAGGGGTGTTGTGTGACCCAGTCAGTCATCCCATGATCCCCAGGCTGAAGGAGCAGTTGAAAATTTGTAGCTTGAAGTCTAGAGAAAATAGATCTCAGGAGCAGATTAAAAGTGGGGTGTCACCCAGGGTGGAGATGATGACATTTGGGAATGGGACTTGTTGCAAAAATGCATCAGGTCCCATCTATGGGCTGCCTTAAGGATACTGATAGCCTGCCCAACAATGCTAAACACCTCCACTGCTCAAGAAGCTCTCTAGCTGAAAGACTAAGAAGGAGTTCATTGATGGCAGGGGCCATAGAATGACATAGGAGAAAAAATTATAGGAGCAAAAGTTTTCATAACAAAACTGAAAGCAATTTGAAACCCCCTGCAAGGGGGAGTTGACGTAGAGTCTTGTTTGCCAATGTGGGCCCCTATCTGAACAGCTCTCTCAGGACTTACTTGGGCACAAATTGGGCAGGCCTGGCAGACCTGTCTGATTGTTTCCCCCAGCTTATGACCAGTGAAAATGTGTCTCACAAAGGATTGAAGAGCATTTCTCCCCAGGTGCGTGGCCTAATGGAGGCCAGAGATCAATTTCCACTGACTTGCCTCTAGGATTAAGAATTGGTCTGAGGGTGCTTGAAATCAGGCAGAAGGAGAAAGGATGTATCCCATTTCTTCTGTAAGGGTTTTTTTTTCCTGTGAACTATAGGAAGGGGTATAAGAATCAGAAAGCTGGGGGATTAAAGGTGCCATGGTCAGGGGTAAATGGGCAGCAGCTTTAGCAGCTGAATCTGCAAACCTATTTCCTTTGACCTGAAGTGAATCTTCCTTTCGGTGTCCTTTACAAAACCCCCTTGGGTTCATGGACAGATTACAATAGCTGTAGATTTTCTTCTGCATGTTTAATGAGAGATTTTTTTTGTTGTCAAACAACCCCTCTCTTTCCATATAACCCCGTGAGCATGCAAAATATGAAAAGCATATTTGGAGTCAGTATAGATGTTCACTCTCATTGTCTTCCCCAGATCCAAAGCTCTGGTTAGGGCAATGAGTTTGGCCTTCTGGGCAGAAGTCCCAGGAGGCAATGGCTTAGCTTCTAGGTTTCCATTGAGGGTCACTAAAGAATAACTCAGCTCCAGTTCCCTTGAGAAATGAGATCTGGGATCGCCCAGGACATGGCCCTGCCTATCAGGAGTGCAGACCAAGATAAGATTGCTGTTAAGCAGGTCCAAATCTCTTCTTTCCTTGAGAAATTCATCTGGAAATCTGAAAAGAGAAAATTGGGTCCCCACCATTAAATCACGCACCAATTAGGGAGTAGGATAGGTGGCAATAATAACAAATGGGCATTTAAATAACAGGTCACCAAGCTGGCAAGGCAGAGGAGAGGTCTCAAGTCAGCTCTTAAGTTCCCCTGCAATCCCTACTCTATGAGGGGAGAGGTAAGAGAGACCAGAGTGCCAAAGCAAGAGTGAAGGAGAAACTCCTTCCATAGCAAACAGAAATTCTATGGCGGTCACCAGGTGTTGGCTGTTGGGTGTTGGGATGCTGTGGTGGAGCGAGGGGGAGCTTGACCAAGCCCCAAACTCCTGCTGAAAGGTAGGGCATTGGGAGGGCAGCTCATCCCCTGGAGGCAGTCTCCTCTCCGTGTCCTTTCTGCTTGAACTCAGGACAAGGACTGGGGTGTCTCCTTGGACAGATGCCATGACATCTAAAGCATGAATCTTTTGGTTCCCAGAAATAGCAGCCAAGAGTAAGGACTTTTCTCCAAATCTTGCTTTAATTCTGAGGACTCCTCTACTGCATTTTGATCCCTATCATTAAAGACTCCAACAGCTGTTTCTAAGGGAGAAATTTGAGGGACCATATCTGGCTTCTGCAGCTTCCTCTGTATATCTAGGGCAGATTGTTTAACATCTTCCTGGAACAGATCAAGGAGAATGTTGGCCTTGGACCTCTCAAAATGCTGAGTGGGGTCGTCAGAGTAATGATCAAGTTTTTCTTCAGTCTGGGAGAGATTTGACATTGAAAGAGGCACCTCTGCTCTGAGTGTCTTCCTGAGAGTCGGCTGCTTCTCCCAGGGGGTAGAGGGTAAAATCAGTATCTTGAGAGAAGGAGGGAAAAAAAGCTGGGAGTCTCAAAATCTGGTTCAGGTGAGTGAGATAAAGAGATATTGTGGGACATAAGGTCCTGTTCTTGAAGGGATACAGAAGTCTCCTGACAAGAATTGCATAGGGTTGCAGAGAGCTGCCTTGTCCCTAGAGGAGCAGGAAGGAAGGGATTTGATTTCCTTTCAGCAAATTTAAGCAGCATCCTGCAATGCTATTTTAATTTAAGCTATTTAGTTTTGAGATCTTTCAAGCCAAATTTGTCTGTTTTTTAAGAGACTTAATAAAGAAGGATCTTTAGAAATGGAAGTGTTTTATCCCATTTTGCCACAAGCCTTAGTTTCCCTGATTCTATATCTCCTCATTTTTCTTTAGATGTCTCTAGAGATGGAGACATGACAAAATGCTCCCTGATTAAGGGAAATTTTGTCAGAGAATGCAGGAATTCCCATTCAGGCATCCCTAAGAGAATTCTGCTGGGTCTGGGACTCCAACAATTCAAATCTTTCCCAGAAATTTTTGGGTGTCTAGCTATAGAATAGAAAACAAGAAAAGGTTTTACCTTGTCCAGATTTTCGGGGACTCCTGGTCAGGGAACCAAAAATGATATGGTACTAGTGATAGTGAAGAGATGTGAGAATTGAGGTGGGGAATCCCCTTTGGTTGCCATAGGTCCAATACGAAAGAATTCACAAACCCAAAGTCTGAATGGCAAAAAAGGGAATTTTATTGTTCACTAAGGAGGCGGCTCTCTTTAGTGGGCAAGATTTCTAATTTAGCAATTTGGCAAAGGCGTATTAACAGACTCCTGGTTATATAGGCAAATGTTGGCCTGGGGCTGGGAGCTGTCTGCACTAATCAATAAAGGACCATCAGACAGAGATCTCCAATTGAATGAAGCCACTTAACTTGAGAAGAGCTTGTCTGGGAAGGTATGCTTTTCCCAGGGGAAAGCCTGAGACCTCAAATCTTCCTTCTTTTACAGATTAAAGGGGACACAGTTTCAGGGTTCACCCCCATCACAATCATAAGAACAATTGTTACCAAATGTTGATTAAATGACTCTCACCCTTGGGAAATACCTTAATTTTTCCATTCAGTTTTTGTTAGATTTCCTGGGGAGAAAGGTTATGTCAAATAAGTCCTAAGAACTATCCCATATTCCAACAACTATCCCATCCTCCCAATAAAGGAGTAACAGCCTAAGAAGGCCTTAATAGCTAATTTTATTTAGTCTATAGCAATTTCTTTTAAATCTACTAATTATCTCCTTTCTGGGTTTTGTTTTACAATGTCCAGTTAATATGTTTTTACAATAGAACCAGCTTCAATACAATTGGTTAAAGTGATTAATTCATTTGGGCCCTCATTTATTTCTTCCTTTCTTCATCCCATCTTGTCTCTCATCATTAAATCTGAAGAGAAGCAACTGAGAAACATACTTCTATAGGAACAGAAGCAATGAAGAGGGGAAAAGAGAACTCTCATTCAAACAATAAGGTAACAAAGTATCAATGAAAAGGATGAATATCTAAAGATAAAAGTCATTTATTTTCTGTGCTTTCAAGGAGCATTTTCATAGGGTTGAGAGGGAATCCAGACTACCCAAAATCACATACTCTGAAAGTAGATCCAAGATTCTTTGGTTTCACAACATCCTATTAGACCTGCCTGGCTCAATGCTCCAGCTGCACCCATTACTGATGCTTTCCCCTAAGAGTTCTCTCATATTTTTTCTCACATCCACAGGACAGGCTAGTGATTAAGATATGGACCTGAAGGAAAAAATGAGGGGGTTGAAAAGTCCTGACCAATAATTCTACCTTGGACAAACCTTAATCCTTTTTTTAAAAAATTATTATAATAACTTTTTTATTGACAGAACTCGTGCCAAGGTAATTTTTTTACAACATTATCCCTTGTACTCACTTCTATTCCGATTTTTCCCCTCTCTCCCTCCACCCCCTCCCCTAGATGGCAAGCAGTCCTATATATGTTAAATATGTCACAGTATATGCTAGATACAATATATGTGTGCAGAACCAAACAGTTCTCTTGTTGCACCGGGAGAATTGGATTCAGAAGGTAAAAATAACTCAGGAAGAAAAACAAAAATGCAAACATTTTACATTCATTTCCCAGTGTTCTTTCTTTGGGTGTAGCTGCTTCTGTCCATCATTGACCAATTGAAACTGAGTTAGGTCTCTGTCAAAGAAATCCACTTCCATCAGAATACATCTTTATACAGTATCATTGTTGAAGTATATAATGATCTCCTGGTTCTGCTCATCTCACTTAGCATCAGTTCATGTAAGGCTCTCCAAGCCTCTCTGTATTCATCCTGCTGGTCATTTCTTACAGAACAATAATATTCCATAACATCCATATACCACAATTTACCCAACCATTCTCCAATTGATGGGCATCCATTCATTTTCCAGTTTCTAGCCACTACAAACAGGGCATATATATATATATATATATATATATATATATATATATATATATATATATATGTAAAACAGATTAATTTGACTCCAAGCAGTCTTAGAGGTAACAACTAATTAAACTACTCAGGCCCTTGATCTATTAGCCAGTCAAGCAATTCAAACAAGGGAAGTGGTATTATAATATCAGCTAGTCCTAGACTATTTAGTAGCAGAGGAAGGAGGGATCTGTGGGATGCTAAATCTGCCCACTTGCTGCATGCAGATTGAAATAACAGGCAAATTATTAAGGAAATCATGAAAAACATCCATAAAATTGCACATGTGCCCATGTAGGTTTGGAAATCTCCCTTTGTTACTGGCTGGTGGTCATGGTTCAGTGGAAGCTGATGGAAACAACTGTTGGGATATAGATTAATAACTATAAGTGCAACTATCCTGTTACCGCTGTATTTGCCTTGCATAATCCAGTTGGTTACAAGAATAGTTTGAAGAGGGCAGAGCCAAGATGGCAGAGAGGACACACACATCTATCTAAGCTCTTCCTTGCCCTCAGACTACTTTTTTCATGATACAGCCTCAGAATTAGTGCTTGACTGAAAAAACCCACAAGTATTGGGAATACAACACATTACCAACAGAAGATATCCTCGAAATTCTCCAGAAAAGGTCTGGTTTTGCTCATGGGTGGAGACAGTCCAGGCACAGACCTTAGGCAGGCAGTGAGAACACAGAAGGCAGCTAATGCTGAGCATACTGCATGAATCTACTACAAACAGCTAGAAAAAGCAATTCAAATACAGAGGAGCCACAATAAGGATTACTCATCAGCGTCCACATTAAAAAAATCAAAGGTCCTGGAATCTGATATTCCAAAAGGCTAAGGAATTTTGTATGAATCCAAGAATAACTTATCCAGCCAAAATGAGCATTTTTTTTTCCAGGGAAGAAGATGGACAATCAATGAAATAGGTGAATTTCATCTATTTCTGATGAAAAAACCAGAACTAAACAAAAAGTTTGATCTCCAAATATAGGACTCAAAAGAAACATAAAAAGGTAAAAAGAAATCTTGGGAACTATTTTTCTGTTATGAGTATACATAAAGAATACATGTATAATTTGGTTTTACTGTTATAATATAAAAGAGAAACTAGAGGTGGAGAGGAAATTGTACCAGAAAAAGGGTAAAATGGGGGTACTATATCTCACGAAGAGGCAAAGGAAACCTATTATATCTGAGGGAAAGAAGGGAGAAGGATGAACATAGTGTGAATCTTACTCTCATCAGAATTGGCTTAAAGAGAAAAATATTAAACATATTCGATTTACAGAGAAACTTCTCCCACCTCATTGAAAAGTGGGAGGGGAAAAGTGAAAAGGGAAGGACTAAGATAAGTGGAAGGGAATACAGAAATTGTGAGGAAAGGGGGTAAGAAAAGGGGAGGAATTTTAAGGTGGGGAGAGGGATCCTAAAAAGGGAGGTCTGTGTGAGGCAAGTGGTGCTCACAAGTTTAATACTGGGGAAGGGAGTAAGGGGAAAGGAAAAGAGAAAAGCATAAGCTGGGATTAACAAGATGGCAGGAAATACAGAATTAGTAATTTTAACCATAAATGTGAATAGAGTAAACTCCTCCATAAAGCAGAGGTGGATAGCAGACTGGATTAAAAGACAGAATCCTACAATATAAGTTGTTTACAGGAAACACACTTGAAGCAGGGCAATACATACAGAGTAAAGGTAAAAAGCTGAAGCAGAATCTACTATGCTTCAGGTGAAGTACAAAAAAGCAGGGGTAGCCATCCTGATCTCAGATCAAGAAAAGCAAAAACCGATCTAATTAAAAGAGATAAGGAAAGGCACAATACCTTGCTAAAGGGTAGCATAGATAATGAAGCAATACAATATTAAACATATGTGCATCAAGTGGTGCACCATCTAAATTCTTAAAGGAGAAATTAAGAGAACTACAAGAAGAAATATACAACAAAACTACAATAGTGGGAGATCTCAACTTTGCACTCTCAGGATTAGATAAATCAAACCACAAAATAAGAAAGAAGTCAAAGAGGTAAATAGAATACTAGAAAAGTTAATTATGATAGATCATTGGAAAAAACTAAATGGAGACAGAAAGTAGTACATTTTCTTCTCAGCAATTCATGGAACCTATACAAAAATTGATCATATATTAGGACATAAAAACCTCAAATTCAAACACAGAAAGGCAGAAATAGTAAATGCATCCTTTTCAGATCATGATGCAATGAAAATTACATTCAATAAAAAGCCAGAGGAAAATAGACCAAAAAATAATAGGAAACCAAATAATCTCATCTTAAAGAATGACTGGGTGAAACAGCAAATCATAGACATAATAACTTCACCCAAGAAAGTCACAATAATGAGACATCATACCAAAATGTGTGGGATGCAGCCAAAGCGTTGATAAGGGGAAATTTTATATGTCTAGAGGCCTATTTACATAAATTAGAGAAAGAGAAGGCCAATGAATTGGGCTTGCAATTAAAAAACTTAGAAAAGGAGCAAATTTAAAAACCCCAGTCAAACACTAAACTTGAAATTCTAAAAATAAAAGGAGAGATTAATAAAATTGCAAGTAAAAAAACTATTGAATTAATAAAGAAAACTAAGAGTTGATTCCATAAAAAATCAACAAAATAGCTGAACTCTTAGTAAATTTGATTAGAAAAAGGAAAATCGAATTGTTAGTCTTAAAAATGAAAAGGGAGAACTTACCACTAATGAAGAGGAAATTAGAGAAATAGGAGTTACATTGCCCAACTTTATGCCAACAAATTTGATAGCTTAAATGAAATGGAAGAATTGAATTTGACTACAATGTTAATTCTTCATGAGGAAATGTGTGTATACACACACACACACACACACACACACACACACACACACATATTCATAAATAACGGAGGGTTATGTGGAAAAGGCGAAGAACTTACAGCTCAAGCACATATTGATCAGTAACTGTTAGCTAAATTAACTGAAGCCTGGAGGACTGTTTTGGCTTCTCTGGAGTCACGTGATTTTAGATAAAGCCTGGACTACATTCCATTGTCCAAAGAAGGAACTAAAAGTATACATGACCAGAGGAGCTATACAACACCTCATTTATTATATTCTACTAGCCAAATAGGGGAATAAAAACTTATGTAGCCAATAGTAACATACAGAGGATGGGATTTCTGTGGCTCTTTGTCTAAAATATATAAAAACTCTGCACTCTCTCAAGGAAGTGGCCTTCCTACTGAGAGTTTTCTCTTTCCCATATCTTGTGGTGGGACTGCTCATCCTCATGAAGATTTAATAAATAATCTTTGTTTTCTACTTTAAGTGATCTCTGAGTAGTCATTTTGGATATGGCTTTTCCACATCCCACACAATGTGGATGGCATTTTCCATCCCAAGTCTATTGGAATTACCTAGGATAACACTATTGCTGAAAAGAACCAACTTTATTGTACTTGATCATCACATAATCTTGTGGTTTCTGTATACAATGTTCTCTTGATTGTACTCACACTAAGCATCAGTACATGCAAATTTTTCCAGCTTTTTCTGAAATCAGCCTGCTCATCATCTCTTAAAGATCAATAATATTCCATTATATCTGGTCTCTGCATTTTTAAAAAAACTGGTGAGCTTTATTCTTAATTCCAGGACATTAACTTTCTACTACTTGCAGAACTAACTTGGATACCATCCTAGACCTAATCCAGAGACCCAGCACCTCAGGGAAAATGCTTGCCACATCTGCATTGCTGACCATTTTCAAGGTCATCAAATTGCCTTAATATAAGTTCAAGCCTGCAGTGGCTTCCTGATTCTCCTGGGGATAAAGGGGAGATACTAACTCAACCATTACTCTGGGCATAGCCAAGGCCAGGTGTTGGAGCTAGCCATGAGGACCATCCAAGGGAATTTAGGCTATATCATTCATTGGCCATACAAAACACTCAACATATAAAACTCAGAGGGAGGTGATTGTATCTAAACTTTCAGCTCATTTCATGTGGTGGCTGTAGCAAATGATTTTGTCATATATCCTGGGGGTTAAATGAGCCCCCCCCCCCAAGGCTATGTGTTCCCCTAATATCAGCCCTGTACTAACTGAAGAAGCCTGGGTTCAATCCAGAATCTCCTACTTGAAGACAGAAGCTAAATGTTTGGTCATCAGCTGACTGGCAGCAAGTATGGAGGTCTCAGGGACCTGAGGGGTTGGTCCCTTGCCAAACCTTTTTTGGATTATAGGCTCATCCTCAGGGGAGTCACTGTCCCTGGGATCAGTGGAAAAACAGATTTTTACAAAGAAAATCCCAAATTCCATTTAAAAAGAAAAATCCAGATTTGTCCTCTATATTCCTTTCTCTACATAAAATTAATGTAAAATGAGATACATAGTTTTAAAGTCACAAGAAACTCAAGTTCCTTAATTTTTCAATTTTTTATTTTTGCCAGTTCAAAAAAGTATATTAGTACAAGTATATACATGATTGTCCAGCTTTTTATTTCTTGTCAATTTTCTGCTCTATACTTTTTTCCTTTATTCCTTTTCCCTGTTTTCTTCCCCCACTCCCACCCCCAGAGCGGGCTCCAGTTAAAGGATATATGTATACATATGTAGATTATACACATACATTCCACCCACATTTTTTATATGCCTGCTAATTTTTGCTTTAATTCTGGTCCTTAAATTGTCTATTACTTCTATTACTACCTATTCTTCACCCCTTATTTCTTTCTAGATTTTGCAGGATGTTATACCCTTCACGGTATATATGTAGTGTTGTCCATTAAACCCATTGCCAAAGAGAATAGGATTTCAAAAGTGTGAGAGAGCCCGTGTCTTCCCTAATATGCCTGTGTGTCTTATTCTTCCTCTGTACCTAGTTTGTATAATGTGATTAATATTTTTACATCATTTCTGCCAATCTTTCAAGTGGTATACCTTATTGTTGATATGTATCTTATATATTTCCTATGTAAAACAAATATGTAAACAATTTGTCCATGTTAAAGTTCATGTTTAATTCCTTAAAATGAGTATTTTATTAGCTTTGCCGTGTTAAATTTTCAGTTAGCTTCAGGTTTGGTTGAAAGTCCTGAAAATCTGCAAGTTCATTGAATGTCTTTTCACATTCAAAATTATAATTTTAGTTGGTTATGACATTTTTGGCACAGGCCCAGTTTTGATTGTTGGTAGATATATTTGCAGTCTTTTACTGTGGCTCTTGATATGTCTTGTAAAAGCTGCAGTGTATTTGTAGCTGCAGTGTATTTGAATTTTTTTATTGTAATTTAAAAAACTATTTCTTTGATCTGGGGATTTCAAAATTTGGTACTAATATTCCTATATATGTTCCACAAAAGATTTCATTGTGGTGGTAATTGGGGAATTTTTTCTATTTCTACTTTCCTCTCACAATGTATCACTCTAGGACAATTTTCCTGAATTATTTCTTGCATTATTGTGTCAAGCTTCTTTTTTGGTCACAATTTTCAGGCAGTCCAATTCTTATATTTTCTCTTCTTAGTATGATCTGTCCTTTTATGTTTCACATTTTATCATATTTTTTCAGTCTTTACAATTTGTTTTATTTCTTGGTTTGTCATAGCTTCCCTGGCTTCCTCTTACCCAATTTTCATTTTCAAAGGATTTTTTTTATCTTCCAGACACTGTATACCTCCTTTGCAAGTTAGTTATCTATGTTTTCATAATTTTCTGGGTTTTGTTTATTTTTTCTTTAGTTTTTCCTCATTGTCTCTCATTTGGTTTTTAAATTTTTTGAGTTCTATGAATTCTCTTTGGGCAGGGAGCTATTTCATATTACTCTTTGGGGTAGCAGCTTTTTTATTAAGGTGTAGTTCCCCTCTGAAGGGGAACCCAGATCTTCCCTATTCCTATAATATGTTTTGATGATGGGGGGTTCTTTGCAGATTAATTTTTTAAAATGAGTATTAGGGTAAGTACCTCTAATCAAGGTGTGTTTGGGGGGAATTTGTGTTTCAAACTTCCCTACCCTCTGACCAGGAACCTCAACCAAGAACTCCACCCTCCTGCAAGAACCCTCAGCCAGCAGGTCCCTGTCCTGCTGCTTCCACACTCACAGGGTGCTGGTCCCTTCTTGCCAGAGCCTCATTCTCGGGTTCTCAGTGCCATAGCTGGACTTGGTGATCCTTATCAGTCCAGGTTCACTCAGGCCTCCCGGACTCAGACCTCAACTTCACAAATAATTTGGGAGATAAAAGTCTCTGTGGTTCCTGCTGAGGCTTCAACCACCTAGATAGCTTGAAGGGTCTCCACTACTTGGTTCTATGGATGAGCCTAAAGGTGTTTGCCCTTCAGACAGGTTAATGTCCAGTCCAATGGCTTTCTTCAGAACTTCTTGGATTGTATCTGAAGGACCCGGTTCTATGACAAGTCTTTTGTTTTTAATCAATCTATATTTGCCCTGAGGCACAAATTTGTTCAATTCGTGGAGGAAATCCAGAGAGTGAAATTTACCAATCTACCATCCTCCTAGAATCCTCCACAAGAAAAATTTGTTTAAAAAAAAAAAAAAACTAAAATGGTGTTTGATGTTTGGAATATCAAATGTTTGGAACGTCCTCCCTGGGGCCTTTAGGTGGAATCACTGGAGACAATCTTAGGAGGATCTTGTTTTCCAGGGACAAGACAGGCTGGATTTGGCAGCTCCTTTTGGGAGGAGCACTGACTGATTTGACAGGAAAAACCGAGGTGACTTCTTGATGATCCTGAGGGGGAACAAGAAGTAATTGCCCAACCATTATAATAGGCACTGCCAGTGTCATGTGAGGCACCGCCCAGGCAAATTTTCTGACCCATGACGGGTCCACAAGATCATCCTCCTGTGTCATTGACCCAATACGAATGATATCCTGGCCTTTGATGTGGGACAGCTGCTCAATGCTGGAGCCCAAGGTGCAATCCAGTGAGGGTGACCTGGAAGTACCACTGACTTGGCCTGCTGGTACAGGTTTTTCTGCCACACCTTGACCAAGTCTGTGAATAAAGAAGAAAACATGTGAGCAACGGGGAAGGAATCAGGAAAAAGGTTATGGATGGGAAACAGAGCAGAACAGGGATTATGATCTACCAAGAATGATACCTGGTCTTTGGAGGAGAACCGGACTTTTTGATGTGCTCTTACATGTTCTCCCTCATTTCTTACTTGGAAGCCCAAGAGACAACTTTATTACTTCCAATTTTTCTTGTACACCATTTATTTGTACAGAGTTGTATGAAATGACCCTCTTAGACTAAGAGCTTTTCCAGCGAAGGGCCTGGCTTGGGCCATTGTGTTCCCCCAGTGCTTAATATGGAGCTTGGCCCACAGCAGACAATAAATGTTTATTGACTATTGCCTTCACTCATTCTTTCCCCTTTCACTCTCTTCTAAATTCTCTGTACTCTGGTTTTTTACATCCTCATTCAGTTAGTTTTACTAGCTAAAATGCAAAGTTATAATAACTTCCAAAGTACAAAATTGAATTACCTCTTTTTTGTTTTGTTTTGTTTTTAATTTTAATTTAATATTTAACCCATTATGTTAAAAAATTTTTTTCTCCTATGTTTCTTTTTAAGATTTTTGCTTTATAGGTTCTCTTCCTGATCCCCATCCACAATTAAGAAATTGCATGTGAAGTTATGCAAAACATTTCCATAAAAGTCAAGTTGTGAAAGAAAATAGATCTCCCACCCTAATGAAAATAAAAACCCATAAGAAAAACCCATAAGAAAAATCTGTATTCAGATACAATCACTTCCTTCTCTGAAAATGGATAGAATTTTTTTTACTATAAATCTTTCAGAGTAGTTGTGGATGATTTACTACTGAGAATAACAAAATCATTTACAACTGGTCATCCCAGAACATTGCTATTGTTTTGTATGTGATATATTTCACTTTGTTCATGGAGGACTTCCAAGGTTCCCTCCCTCCCCAAGAACATCCTGCTCATCATTTCCCAGGGAACTATGATATTCCATCAGAAAAATTTGATTAAATTATTTTTCTTTACACAATTAGTTCCTAATTGTATTTACCCCCATTTTTCTCATCTCTCCTCAGAAATGTTTTGACAACTCTCTCCCATAATATGACCTGTTAAAACTTTTATCATTTTCCCCTTCTCTTTTCCCTTGCCCTTTCTCATTAACCTCCTATTTTCCTGCAGGGTAGATTCTATGCCACTATTGAGTATTTATGGTACCTCCTATCCTAATTCTGATGAGACTAAGGTTGGTTCATTCAACTTCTCCTCTCCCTCTTCCCCTCCATTGGAAAAGCTGTTTCTTGCTTCTTTGTCTTATGGCACATAATTTACATCATTCTACTTCTCCCTATCCCTTTCCTACTACATTTCTATCTCAATCCTTATTTTCATCTTTTTAAAAAAAAGATATTATCCTTTCATATTCAACTCACACCTCATACCCTCTCTATGTATACTCCTTCTAATTGCCATAATAATGAGAATGTCCTAAGGAATTAGAAGTATCATCCTCCCATGTAGGAATATAAACAGATAAAACTTAAACCACTCACAGGTATATTGATCCTGCATCAATTGAGTTCTTTTCCCCAATTCCCACATAATATCTATTGAAGATTTTTACTTGGATGCCCAATTGCACTTGAATCTTCACGTGTCCAAAACACAATTCTTTGTTCCCTACCCTCTGCCCTTTTCTGAAATTCCCTATTCCTTTGCCCAGGTTTTCAGGCTCAGTCATCCACAACTCTTCTCCCTGCTTATCAACCATTTAGACAGACATCTTTCAATTCCTTCCTCAATATCATTTTCCCCACAAGTTTTCTATTCTTCATTCCCATAGCTATCAACCTGATGACCCTGTATACCACTCTCCTATTCTAAAAGCCTCATTGTTCCATTAGGATTAAGCTTTCTGATGTTATTTTTATATACTGTATCTTGCTTATTCTTAGTTCAACTTCTTGTCCTCCCTTGTAGAATTTTTTTTAATATCTTCCTCATTTAGTATAGTGACTGCTATAAGTATTACTAAGTGTTTGTTGATTGATTCTCACCCTTGGGAAATATTCTATTTCTTCTCCCAATGCTGGATGTCAAGGATTTCCTGAGGGAAAAGAAGGTCAACAAATAAGTACTAAGAACTCTGATTACAATAACTACCCTATCTTCCCATCTATTAGGAGTAGAAAGCAGCCCAAGAAGTCCCTAATAACTAGTACAGGCTACATTGGTACAGGCTAGCCATTGCTTTTCATTGTCATTATATATATATATGTATGCATATATATATATATATATATATATATATATATATATATATATATATATATATATATATTGCTGAGACTATTGGGGTTAGGTGACTTGCGACTTGCCCAGGGTCACACAGCCAGGAAGTATTATGTGTCTAAGATCAGATTTGAACTCAGGTCCTCCTGACTTCAGGGCTGGTTCTCTATCCAATGCACCATCTAGCTGCCCCATTCAATATGTTTTGACTGTAGAACCAGACTCAACACAATTGATTAAAATGATTAATTCCTATAGGCCCCTTTCCCTGTTTCCTCCTTTCTCCATCCCATCTTTCCTCTCTCCTCATCATTATAATTGAGGGAAAGAAGGGAGGGGGATGAGCATTGCATGAAGCTTGATCTCATCAGATTTGGCTCCAAGAGACAAGATCAAATATTTAGTTCAATGCAGAAACTTCTCTCATTTTATAGGGAAATAGGAGAGAAAATAGCAAAGAAGGGAGAGACCAATAAAAGGGAGAACAGAAGTAGAAGGGGAAAGAGATTAAGAAATGGGAGGAATTGTAAAAGGGAGGGCTGTTTGAGAGAGGTAGTGGTCAGTAACAAAATATTGGGAAGGGGGGAAAGGAAAGAAAAAAGTAACTTGGGGAAAATAAGGTGGCAGGAAATGCAAATTAGTAATTTTAAGTGTGAATGTGAATGAGATGAATTCTCCCATTAAACCAAGTCAGAAAGCAGACTGGATTAAAGGGAAGAATCCTAAAATATTCTATTTATAAGAAACACATTGAAAGCAGAATGATACATCTTATACAAATATAACAGCATTCTTTAAAAAAAATTAAAATTTTATTTTATTTCCCATTGTTACATGGGAAAGTAAATTTTTTTTGCTTATACGGGGTCATTTTTTCCATATATATTTCCATATGGATCATATGTTGGGAGAAAAAAATCAGAACAAAAAGGAAAAACCAGGAGAAAACAAAAGGTAAAAATAGTATAATTTGATTTAAACTCAGTGTCATAACTCTACCTCTGAATGTGTATGTCATTTTTCATCCAAAATTTATTAGGACTGTCTTTGGATCACTGAACTGATTAGAAGAACCAAGTCTATAATAGTTGATCATTGCACACCCTACTGTTGTGTACAATGTTTTCCTGGTTCTGCTTGCTTCACTCAGCATCTATTTATGTCAATTTTTTAGGCCTTTTTAAAATAAACCTGTTAATGAATTTCTATAGATCAATAATATTGCATTACTTTCATACCATAACTTATTCCGCCATTCCCCAATTGATAATTGTTTCATTATTTTCCAATTCCTTGCCACCACAAAAAAAAAAGCTACAAATATTTTTGCACATGTAGGTCCTTTTCTATTTTTTTACAATCTCTTTGGGACCCAGTAGAAAAACTGCTGGATCAAAAGGTATACACAGTTTGATAGCCCTTTAGTTGGAGTTCCAAATTGCTCTCCAGAATGTTCTGATTAGTTCACAACTTCAACAATGGATTAGTGTTGCAGTTTTTCAGCATCCCCTCCAATATATTTATCATCTTTTCTTGTCATCTTAGTCAACTGGATAAGTGGAAGATGGAATGCTGTGAGTATTCTCACTCTCACTCAGAAAATGCTTTTTTGTAGCACCTTCAAGACTCTAATACCTGTTCAGAGGAGGAGTACCTATCCAACAGAAGACTTATAGATCCTTCATCTATCCATATGCCCCATTGTTGTGGTTTCAAATTACTTTTGTTTTTTGTTGGCATGTTTACCAATTGGGTGGAAGCATTCTAATATAGTATTGAACAAGCTCAGGAGGTATCTTAATTTACTAAAAGAGATTTTCCCTTGTTTGGTCCTGTCCAACTCTTTACAGAGTGATAGTGGTCCAGCTTTCACTTCACACATAACCCAAACTGTGACTGAGGCATTTTAGACCTGGAATCCTCAGTCTTGGGGAAAGGTATAGAGACTATGAATCCTCCCCTCCTGGGAGTCTTTGGATGGTTATATTCACTTGCTCCAGCAGTTTGTGTTACATACAAGTCTTGGATGGCTCCCAATTCTTGATCTACTGGGTACCAAATGGAAAGGATCTCATGAGGTTATTTTAACCATTCTGTTAACCTCAGAGGCCTTCCCACCTGGACTCATGTTTCCAGAATCCAACATGATATTCCTTGCCTCTGCTTCTCCAGACCTTTCTGACTTCTCATGAGAACCCAGAGAAGACCTGAAACTGCTGTTCCCCAGAACCCCTGGCAACACTGGAAAGTTATTATATGGAGAAGGGGGAATTTGCCTGTGTCTTTTTTTTTAATCCCTTTGCATTTCTCCTTGTTACTTTCCATTTTCTCCAACTTAATTGCTTCCTCTCTAACTATTTGAATATTTTTCATGCCCTTTAAGCTATTCATCCCAAAAATGAGGGCCCCACTCCTAGTGCTAGTTCTCCATGTCTGCTTTCCACACTTTTGGGCTCCCTCATGTTTAGGTTGGGAAACTCTATAGGCAACAGAAACATCCAGGATTGTGCTATGTGCATTCTCAAGGCAACCCACATCTGAGACCTGATGCTACCCCACTTGTACTAGTCACCCCCTTGCCAACAACTTAACCCTAATTATTCCTTTTTCTTGCCAGAAAATCTCTTACCCACATATATCTCAATTCCTCTGTCACAGGCACAGAAAGTGTCAGTGGAACTTGTGGTGGTTTTGTTTTAATTCCAGATGTGGGGCCATGGACTTGTAACACAAACACTGCTGGAGCAAGTGAATATAACCATGCTCATATGTGTCTAAATTTCATCTCAGCCACTTGTTCTACTTACATTGAGTTCTTGAGCACTCACTATACCTATCATGAAGAACCACCTATACAGAGAATTGTGTCTTATCTGTTCCAAAACAATTTCAGCAAACTCACCTACAACAGTTCTGTACCACTCCCCTTCGGTTTTCTCCAGGATCTCCAGGTATATTGTCATGCAATAGAATGACCCCTGGGGAGAGCTAACCCAGAAAGCAATTACCAAAGGTGACCTAGGGCACCATTTATATCCTTGAGGGATGCACTTTTATCTATAAACTGAGACTTCTTCAATTTCACTTTACTAGTTCTCATGGCTCTAGTAGGAGAAATGCCTCTGACTGGAAACACTCTAAAGCCATTATCCTCTCTATCCAATGTATAACTCCTGTAACCACTATGGTGCTCACACTCTTGGCTGCCCGAGTACTCCTTTTACTGTGTATAATGCCAGCATTCTCTCCAACAACCTTACCATCTGAGGCGATCGAAGTGAGTCTTTGGGGAGAATGTTCTGGTATTTAAGAAAGGAAAGAGCAAAGGTCATTCCCTAAACTTCCTCTCTAACCCGAGTGCGACCACTCACCAAATGACTAAGAAAATAGGTCACTTTCTCTAAGAATTCCAGGAATCCCTGGACTCTCTGATCAACATGGTCTTAGACAAGTGGTTGCCCTAGATGATCACTTCTTGACTTTAATGGTGTTGCCTGTTTCTTTGCCAATACCACCTTGGTGAAGGTTGAACTTTGTACTGTGTGAATCCTAAAAAAACAAAAGAAAATATTGTATGGCTATTAGATGATATCTCCTCCCCCTCATTCCTTATTCCATTAGTAAGGTTCTAAGGTTGGATTCTATCTTTTTTTTTATGAGAACTATTAGTAAAAACATTGCTAATCCTGAATTTGAGGGGATGGTGCTATTCTAGCTTCACTTCAGCTCTTCCCTCTGACCTGGAACTCCAAATCAAAAGCCCCATCCTCCTGCAATTGCCAGAGGAAGCCAGCAGCCCTCTCTCTCTCTCCCCCCGTGTGCCTATTTCTGCTTGCCTAAGGCCATCTCTCTCACCACCACAGCTGGACCTATAATTCCTAATCATTAAAGGATCCCCTCAGTCTTCTTGGCCTCAGTCTCCAATTGGTCATGCAGTCTGGGAGGTGATCGTTCCTGTGGTTCAGCCAAACCCAGCTAGCCCCAGGGGGCCATATTTACTCTTTCCCTGTGGAGCTTGTCTAGAGGTGTTTGAACTTCACACTGCTTAATGTTTTTTATCAGTCTATAACACAGTCCTGAATCTGCAAGAAAGATGCCCAACTCTAACTGGAACTAACTCTAAGTAATAAAATAACATAGCAATAGATATCCTCGGAAACAAGCCATTTACATAGCAATAGTGCTTTTAATAAAAAACCTCAGGGGTTTTTTGATCCTACAAAGTCTAAGGCATAAAATGAAGATGTCAGTAGTTTACAGAAGTGAAATGCCTAAATGAAGAACCCCAATTCTACTTCTAAGATGCGGGTTTTTTTAAAGCATCCTTTGTTCCCTACTTTTTTGCTAATTCTCTTGTAATTTATGCATATTCCAAATAGGATTTTTTGCCTATCAAAAATTCCCTTTGTTTCTAGAAAGCCCCACGAGCATGTCACACATGAAAGGCACATTTGGAGTCAGTATAGAAGTTCCCTTTCTATCCTTTTTCCCATTTTAAAGCTCTGGTGAGGACAAAGTGCTCCTCATCAGAGCAGAGGTCCCAGGAAGAAGCAGTTTTGCTTCCAAAGTATTCTTCAGGGTCTCTATGGAGTCACCTTACCTTTCTATCCCCATCTTCAAAAAACTGGACCCATCAGTAAAATTCACCATCTGGATTGTTGAAAGGAGTTTCCCTCAACTCAGGTAAATAGACTCAGTCAAAGTTTCTTCTCAGTAATAATGTCCCTGGACTATGTGGTGTCAGGAAGTAGTTTAGCAGGGTGGAGAGTATGATACACTTAGAGAGTTAAATTGGAAGTGTCTAATAAGAGGACCTGATATTTATTAAGCCTTCTGCTACCCAGTAACAGATGACCTTTAGCTTCTAGAATTCTCTTGTGCCTCATGAGGAGTTGTTCACAACAGTTTTTAACTGTTGGTAAAAACTGTTTTAACTGTATTTAAAATTCTCAAAGCTGTCTCCACTAGATCAGTCTTCGGAATTTGAGGCCCTATCAATAACTTCTGCAACTCCTGAATGTCTGGGGCAGCCTGACTAATAAAATACGTGCTGAGGAGAGCAGCCCCTTCAGAAGAAGTGGATTCTAAGTTGGACTATTTCTTTTTAGTTTTTTAACTTAAATATACAATAAGAAAAAAACTAAATAGAAATAGAAAAAAGAGAGAAAATGAAAACTAAAAATATTGCCCCATCCCAAGAGAACATTAAAGAGGATTCAAAATATGTGACAATAAATTTCCTTTTTAAGAAAACATATGTAATAACAGAAGACATATTAATAGTTATCCTTTTTTTCTTTCTTTTAGGATTTTTTTTGTTCTCCTCTGGGCGCTTTTTACTGTATATTTTTCCCACTTTCCCACTACCTACTACCTCTCCCAAAGAGGTTCATGATAGAGGAAAAGTATCCTTCTATGACCAAAACTTTTCTCCACTGGCAGGAGCCCACAAAGTTGGCCAGGGAGAGCTGGAGAAAGCATTAAGAACAGAGTCCTCATCCTTGGGATGTGAGGTTAAAGGGGCAAAGTAAATGGTTTAAGAAAGGTGGGAGAAAGAAATTCACCTGAAGAGAACATAATCAATTTCTCCACCTTTCATCAATGTAAAGATCACTATTTTCAAGTTCCTCTAACAGAGTTTAAGTTATTTATAACAAGAAGGCTGAGTCATTTTCATTTTGTAAAGAGCTGGACAGGCCAAAATGAGGTACCAAAGAAAACCTTGAAATCCCTATGGGCATAGCAAATTAGGAATTTAAGGAAACATGTTTGTAACAGAGGACACACAGTGCAAACATATTATTTCCGCTCTAGTAACAAACTAATAAAATTGACTTTTTAATTGATGTAACACAAAATATTCCATAAGTTACTTTCCTCAAAGAAAATTAATTTCATCCTGGAAGTGAAGCATAGCACAAATTTGATATACCAGAGTTTTTGCTTGAAACTAGAGAGTCTAAGGCATAAAATTATTTCAGTGGTTCACAGTAGTAAGATGCCTATCCTAAATACCACAATCTTCCACTAAGATAAGCGCTCTATAAAGGCAATATTTGTTCCCCATTTCCTTATGAACTTCTCTTGGAATTTCTCCTGTCAAAGACTTAATAAAATTTTTGCCACTTGATTTGGAGATTGTTTAAACCTCAGATTCTTTTTTTATTATTGTAGCTTTTTATTTACAAGATATATGCATGGGTAATTTTTCAGCATTGACAATTGCAAAACCTTTTGTTCCAACTTTTCCCCTCCTTCCCCCCACCCTTTCCCCCAGATGGCAGGTTGACCAATACATGTTAAATATGTTAAAGTATAAATTAAATACAATATACTACATATTCTTTTAAGACATTTCATGACAGCAGCCCAGAACCCCAATATTTTGGGTGTTCAGCTTTCAATCCTTAACATTTGGTGATTTGTACAGGCAAAGTCTAGTTTTACTTCATCCATTTCAAGATAAGCTCCCCCTTTTTTGCTCTATCCTATGACTAGGATATCCCCTCCAAATGGGATGGTTTGTTGGGTCTTGGAATTTAGAATTTTGGAAATTTTGACATACTTCCCCTCAAGAATATTTGCCACCTTTCACCCCCCCCCCCACTTGGTTATTTACAGTCTACAGGAATAAGAAAAAAATGTGTGGCTTTCTAATTCAATTTGCCAATCTATTTCAATTTGCAAGGACTCTCCACTAAGCTGCCTCTTTAAAAAAAAAATAGACTAGTTTGGCCTACAAGATCTCAAAAAAAGACAAGGCTCATTTTTTTGGAAAAACTAGTATCAGTGTACTCTAAAAGAGAAGAAGAAATGGCACATCAATATGTCTCCCATTCCTTTTATCTCAATATTTTATATTGTACACTTAGTTGTTCTGTCTGTGTCTGTGTCTCTGTGTTTGCAGAATGTCTATGTCATGTTTGTATTGTGGGTTAGATTCTCTTATATTATAAAATTTAAAAATCTACCCAGAAGGAAAAATAATAATAAAAAATGCTCAAGGCAATAGTTAGAATAATGGAAAAGGCTTATTAAAAATATTCCCAATTTGAATTAAAAAAGGTGGGGAGGACTACCCTTCTGTAGTCCTAACTGGAGCCAACTTTGTACTACAGAAATAAAGATGAATACTTAAAGTTGTAGAACCCTAAAAAATATTTTAGCAGATTCTGAAAGTTCTGAAATTGTTCATTAAGAAGAGAATTGCAGGAAAGAAATCCAGAGACTAAAAGAGTAATTCCCAAGATTTCACTTGTTTCTGAATCATTTTAACAAGTTTTCAGGTATATAAATTTTATTTTAAGGGAAAATAAGGACTAGATCTTATAAAAGTTTAAAAAGTTATTAAAAGCAATTGACAAGATGAAGATCATTGCAACCCCTGTTCCTCTTTAACCCTTGTCACTTCAGGTCAGATTAAGAAAAGAAAATGTTGTGAAGATGCTCACACAAAATCATTTGTATTATGTTGACCTTAAAATCATTTCCTTAGATATCAAAATAAGCTATGAATTTTCTGGGATGAATGTACTAATTATTTATAGTATGTCACTCTTGAGAGCTGAAACTGAAGCTCTGGTGTGAAACTTGCTATTTGGGATAAAATCTTTTGGTACCATAAGGGATATGGTTTTGAGTTTTGAAATCAGGGCCATTAAGTCAGTAATCCATCATTCAACAGAAATACTACAAATTACTTCAAGGATGTGATTCTGAACTGTTACAAGTGAAGGTTTTTATCTGGGCAGGATCTGAGAGAACAAGCTTAAACTTAAGCTTAAGGTGGAATCCTTCTGGCTCAGTTTTCCATCTTTGTTTCTTTGCTTCCCACCTGATTATTCTTGAGTGTAACTATGAAGTGAAACTGTTACTCCCTTATTGCTTGCCAGCTGTAACTCTTACCTTAAGTTGAGGAAGCTTTCCATTAGAATCATATCCCTGCTTTTCCCTCTAATTCCGAATTTCTATAATTAGAACAGGTGGTCAATAGAAGACATGAACATCATAACAGACTTTTTTTTTAGTGGCAAGAAAATGGAAACTGAGTGGATGCCCCATCAGTTGGAGAGGCTGAATAAGTTATGGTATATGAATGTTAAGGAAAATTATTATTCTAAAAGAAGCCATGAGCAGGATGATTTCCACAAGGCCTGGAGAGACTTACATGAACTGATGCTAAGTTAAGTGAGTAGAACCAAGAGAACATTTCACACAGTAACAAGATTATGTGATGCGGCTTTTTTCCACCATGAAGTGATTAAAGCCAATTCTCATAGACTTGTGATGGAGGGAGTCATTTGCATCCATAAAGAGGACAGTGGGGGCTGAACATGAATCACAACATAGCTTTTTCACCTTTTTGTTGTTATTTGATTGCTTTTTGTTTTCTTTCTAATTTTTCTCCCTTTTCATCTGATTTTTCTTGTTCAGCATAATTGTGGAAATACATATAGAAGAATTGCAATGTTTAACATTAAAAGAAAGAAGACATGAATGTGATGCAAGTATGTAAGACCTTGCTGCTTTCAATATGACAATTCAATAATTGAATATTTGATACTTAACACTTCCTAGCTGTGTGACTCTGGGCAAGTCACTTAACTCCAACTGCCTTAGAAAAAATAACAATTGTAGAAAATATAAAATATTTTGGGGTCTGTCAAAGTCAAGAAGTATATTAACATACTTATCCACACAAATAAAGTCACATCTAATGAAATGGAAAAATATCAAGTGCTCTTGGATAGACTGGGTTAATATAATAAAAATGATAGTACTACCTAAATTAATCTAATTATTCAGTTCCATACCAAACTCCCAAGAAATTACTTCACAGAGCTAGAAAAAATAACTTAAAAGTTCATCTGAAAGAACAAAAGGTCAAGAATTTCAAGAAAATTAATGAAACAAAATACAAATGAAGGTGACCAGCTGTACCAGACAAAAAACTGTATTATAAAGCAGTGGTCATCAAACCTTTTGGTACTGGCTAAGAAATAAAGTAATCTATCTATAGAATAGTTTGGGTTCACAGAACAAAATAGTCAATGACTATAGCAATCTAGTGTTTGACAAATCCAAAGACCCCAGTTTTTTTTTGTTTTGTTTTGTTTTGTTTTGTTGTTGTTATGGCAGAAATGAGACATTGACCCACACTTAATACCGTATACCAAAATAAGGTCAAAATGGTTTCATAATTTAAACATAAAGAATGATTATTTTTAAGCAAATTAGAAGAACAAAGGATAGTTTATCTCTAAGATCTGCAGAGGAGGAAGGAATTTGTGGCCAAAGAAGAACTGGAGTTCAATATTGAACACAAAATAGATAATTTTGAGTATATTAAGTTTAAAAGTTTTTGAACAAACAATCCAAATGCAGACAAAATTATAAGGGAAGCAGTAAACTAGGGAAAAAATTACATTCAAGGGTTCTGATAAAGGCCTGATTTCTAAAATATAAAGAGAACTGACTCAAACTGACTCAAATAAAAGGATATGAACAATTTTCAGATGAAGAAATTGAAACCATTTCTAGCCATATGAAAAAGTGCTCTAAATCATTACTGATCAGAGAAATGCAAATTAAGACAACACTAAGGTACCACTACACATCTCTCAGATTGGCAAAGATGACAGGAAAAGATAATGATAAATGTTGGAAGGGATGTGGGCAAACTGGGAATACTTTGTTGGTGGAATTGTAGAGTTGGTGGAGTTGTGGTGGAGTTGATGGAATTGGTGGAGTTGTGAATGTCTTCAACCATTCTGGAGAGCAATTTGGCACTATGCCCAAAGGACTATCAAATTATGTGTATCCAGCAGTGTCTTTACTGGGCCTGTATCCCAAAGAGATCATAAAAAAGGGAAAAGGACCCATGTGTGCAAAAGTCTTTATGGCAGCCCTTTTGTAGTGGCAAGGAACTGGAAGCTGAGTGGATGCTTATCATTTGGAGAATGGCTGAAAAAGTTATGGTATATGAATGTTATGAAATGTTGTTCTATAAGAAATGATCAGCAGGATGATTTCAGGAAGCCTGGAAAGACTTACATGAAATGATGCTATGTGAAATGAGCAAAATCAGGAGATCATTATACATGGCAACACTAAGAATATATGATGATCAATTTTGGTGAACATGGCTCTTATCAACAAAGAGTGATTCAGAACAGTTCCAATGGTCTTGTGATGAAGAAAGTCATCTGTACCCAGAGAGAGGACAGTGATATATGAATCCCACTTGATCTTAGTGTATTATCCTGCTGATAAATTGCTGTAATCTCTTTGCTAATATTTTATTTAAAATTTTTGCATCAATATTCATTAGGGAGATTGATCTGGAATTTTCTTTCTTTGTTTTGGCTCTTCCTGGCTTAGAACTCAATGCCATATATGTGTCATAGAAGGAATTTGGCAATACTCTTTACCTATTTTTCCAAATAGTTTACATAATAATTGAATTAATTCTTTAAATGTTTGGTATTAAGTCACTTGTATATCCATTTGGCCCTTGAGATTTTTTCTTAGGGAGTTTATTAATAGCTTGTTCAATTTCCTTTTCTAAAATTGGACTATTTAGGTAATTAATTTCCTCTGTTAACCTGGTCAATTTATGTTTTTGTAAATATTCATCCATTTCAGTTAGTCAGACTTGCTGCTATGCAGCTGTGAAAAATAGTTCCTAATTATTTTAAATTTTTTTGTATTGATGTTAAGTTCACCCTTTTCATTTTTGGTGCTGGTGATTTTTTCTTTCCTTTTTCTAATCAAATTAAACAAGGGTTAGCATTGTTTTTGTTTTTAAACAAAACCAACTTTTAGTTTTATTAGGTCAATAGTTTTATTAGTTTCAATTTTATTAATTTCTTTGAGTTTCAGAATTTGTACAAAGTTGGGGAAAATATAACTAGTATCTCTCATAAAGGTTCCAGTTCTAAAATATATAAAGAACTGTGTCAAATTTATAAGAGTACAAGTCATTTCCCAATTGATAAATGCTCAAAAGATATGAACAAACTATTTTCAGATGATGAAATCAAAGCCATTTACAATTATATTAAAATGCTCTAAATCACTATTAAGAGAAATGCAAATTAGTATAAAATATTTAGGAATCTATCTGCCAAGGGAAAATCAGAAACTTTATGAGCAAAAGTACAAAACACTTTCCACACAAATTAAGTCTGATCTAACTAACTGGAAAAATATTAAATGCTCTTGGATTGGGCAAGCAAATATAATAAAGATGACAATACTACCTAAACTAATCTATTTATTTAGCGCTATACCAATCAGACTTCCCAAAAACTATTTTGATGACCTAGAAAAAATAACAACAAAGTTCATATGGAAAAACAAAAGATCAAGAATTTCAAGGGAATTAATGAAAAAAAAATCAAATGAAGGTGGCCTAGCTGTACCAGATCTAAAATTATATTATAAGGCAGTGATTACTAAAACTATCTGGTATTAGCTAAGAAATAGACTAGTTGATCAATGGAATAGGTTAGGTTCAAAGGACAAAACAGCCAATAACTTTAATTATCTAGTGTTTGACAAACCCAAAGACCCCAGTTTTTGGGATAAGAATGCATTATTTGACAAAAATTACTGGGAAAATTGGAAATTAGTATGGCAGAAACTAGGCATTGACCCACACTTAACACCGTACACCAAGATAAGGTCAAAATGGGTTCATGATCTAGGCATAAAGAATGAGATCATAAATAAATTGGAAGAGCATAGGATAGTTTACCTCTCAGACCTGTGGAAGAGTAAGGAATTTATGACCAAAGAAGAACTAGAGATCACTATTGACTACAAAATTGAAAATTTTGATTATATCAAATTGAAAAGTTTTTGTACAAACAAAACTAATGCAGGCAAGATTAGAAGGGAAGCAATAAACTGGGAAAACATTTTTACAGTCAGAGGTTCTGATAAAGGACTCATTTCCAAAATATATAGAGAATTGACTCTAATTTATAAGAAATCAAGCCATTCTCCAATTGATAAATGGTCAAAGGATATGAACAGACAATTTTCAGATGATGAAATTAAAACTATTACTATTCATATGAGTGTTCCAAATCACTATTGATCATAGAAATGCAAATTAAGACAACTCTGAGATACCACTACACACCTGTCAGATTGGCCAGAATGACAGGGAAAGATAATGCAGAATGTTGGAGGGGATGTGGGAAAACAGGGACACTGATACATTGTTGGTGGAATTGTGAATACATCCAGCCATTCTGGAGAGCAATTTGGAACTATGCTCAAAAAGTTATCAAACTGTGCATACCCTTTGATCCAGCAGTATCTCTACTGGGCTTATACCCCAAAGAGATACTAAAAAAGGGAAAGGGACCTGTATGTGCCAAAATGTTTGTGGCAGCCCTTTTTGTAGTGGCCAGAAGCTGGAAAATGAATGGATGCCCATCAATTGGAGAATGGTTGAGTAAATTGTGGTATATGAATGTTATGGAATATTATTGTTCTGTAAGAAATGACCAGCAGGATGAATACAGAGAGGCTTGGAGAGCCTTACATGAACTGATGCTAAGTGAGATGAGCAGATCCAGGAAATCATTATATACCTCAACAACGATACTGTATGAGGATGTATTCTGATGTTAGTGGATTTCCTCAACAAAGACAAGATCTAACTTAGTTTCAATTGATCAAGGATGGACAGAAGCAGCTACACCCAAAGAAAGAACACTAGGAAATGAATGTAAACTGCTTGCATTTTTGTTTTTCCTCCCGGGTTATTTATACCTTTTAAATCCAATTCTCCCTGAGCAACAAGAAAACTGTTTGGTTCTGCACACATATATTGTATCCAAGATCTACTATAATCTATTTAACATGTATAGGACTGCTTGCCATCTTGGGAAGAGGGTGGAGGGAGGGAGGGGAAAAATCGGAACAGAAGTGAGTGCAAGGGATAATGTTGTAAAAAATTACCTTGGCATGGGTTCTGTCAATAAAAAATTATTTAATAAAAAAATAAAAAAGAAATTAAAATTAAAACTCTTGACACCTCTCAGATTGACTAAGATGACAGGATAAATGTTGGGAGAAATGTGAGAAAACAGATTACTATTGGATTGCTGGTGGAGTTGTGAAATGATCCAATTATTCTGGAGAGCAATCTAGAACTATGCCCAAAGGGTTATAAAGCTGTGTATGCCCTTTGACAGAGAAGTGCCATTACTGGATCTGCGTCCCAAAGAAATCAAAGGACTCACATGTACAAAAATGTAGCAGCTCTTTTTGTCATAGTAAAGAATTGGGAAAGGAGTGGATACCCATCAATTGGGGAATTGCCAAACAATTTGTGGTAGGTGAAGGTACTGGAATATTATTGTATAATAAAATGATTATTTACGTGAACTGATGCTGAATGAAATAAGCAGAACATTGTACAAAATAACAGCAAGAATGTATGATAATTATGAAAGGCTTGGTTCTTAATAGTTCAGTCATCCAAAATAATCCCAATTTTGGACAGAAAAATGCTATCTGCATCCAAAAAAAGAACTGAGAATGCATTCAGAAAAAGAACTGACATTGAGTGTAAATCAATACATGCTATGTTCATTTCTGTTTTTCTCCCCTATGGGATTTCCCTTTTGTGATTTTTCTCTCCTGACATGATTCATAAAGAAATGTGTATTTAAAAAAGTTTAATATACATGTATAACCAGAAAAAAAAGGCAGTACCAAAAATGCTTTCAGAGAAATCCTGAATTAGGATTAAAAAGTCATTCATTTTTGTGGTTTAGAGCTTAATTTCAATTAGTAAAACTCAATTCAATGAAATGAGAAGCCAGAGTGCAGAGTTTAGAAGTGAAAGGAGAAATAAGTGAAGGAAACAGTCAGTCAATAAACATTTATTATTGGCTACAAGCCAAGATCCGTACTGAGCACGGAGTATAGCAGACCCTGGCCTGGAGGAGCTCCCGGTAGCTCCACACAAACAATTTTGCACAAATAAGTGGTTTACAAGAAAAATTGGAAGTGACTCCATGCAAACAATTTTGTACAAATTAAGTGGTTTAAAGAAACATCAGAAATAATGAAGTTGTCTCCTGGGCTTCCTTCAAGAATAATATGAAAGCATATTCAAGAACACAATGAAAAAAGGATCCAGTTCTCCTTGAAAGGCCAGCTATCAATCTAGGTACATCATAATATCTGTTTTGCCGTCTCTCACCTATAGTGTTTCCTCATTGCTTCCCCTTTGCTCCTAAGTTCTCTTCATCCACAAACTTGGTCCCATTGCCTCAGAAAAGCATCTTTCAGAAGGCCAATTCAGTGCTGTCACTAGGTCCCCTTCACTGGATTTCACCATTGTGGGAAAAAGATCCCCTGTCCAGCACTGAGCATGTACCCCCACCCCAACTGCCAGACTGAAAATGAGGCAGGTTCACTGCCTTACAGGAAGGCGCTTGTGTCCTCCTCATGGTTCGAACACCTGGCTTTGCTTGTGCCACACTTGTCTGTTCCCAGAGTCATGGATGAGCCATAACTTTCCTTTGAGCCCCAGGACCATCAGGAAGCCATCCCAGCCCTGCCCTTCCATCAGTGGTTGGACACAAAGGAAACCTCGGTGGACATAAAATTGGTCACCAAATGCAGTGCTCCTCAAAAGTGCAACCTCAAAAGCCAGCCTGCCGTTGCAACCCACAACTCCTCAACTGGCAGAGCAGCTTTCGGGGTCCTGAGCACCTTCCTGAGATTGTCCCAGGCAAAAGGACCTTTCAAGGCTGATTCTGATCAATTCCACCCAAAGGCCCCAGTCAGAAATTGCTAACCACCAGGCTCCTTTTAGAGAATTTCTTAATTATGTAATTTGCAAAGTACTAAGAAGCTGCATCTGCCCTATTGGGCCTAGGACCTCCCTTTGCCAAGGAGCACTGCTAGCCAGGGGCCACCCAGACTTCAGTCTCTGGATTCCTGCTTCATTTGATGAGCCAGATACAAATGAAAAATCTTAAGGGCACTGTGAACATCAGTTTTTCAAAAAATTTTGAAAAAAAATTTTTTAATTTTTCAAGGAATTTTGTGTTTCTTGTGACTTTAAACCCATGTGTCTCATTTTACATGTCATTTTAAATTTTATTTAATTTTTAAATTGGGATTTTTTTCCCTTTAAAATCAACTTGATTGAACAGCTTCCATGGGCAATGACTATCCTGAGACTAAACCTGTAATATTAAGACTGCTAGCAGCTCGAGTCCCCAAGACTTCCACACCACTCCCAGATCAGCTATTAGCTGAACACGTAGCTTTGGGGTTCATCACTCAGGAGATCCTAGACTCTACTCCAGACCTCTCCAACTGCCACAAGGCAGCTGTTGGAGAAATACAGCCTTAGGACTTTTCTGACCTTCTGGCCATTAAGACCTAAAAAAATCATTTACTAAAATAACCACAAGCAGTGCTGAGCTAGCTTCCTCCCCACTTCTTGAGTTCTATAAGTTGATCATTTTGTAGGGCCAGTAAATTGAGTTATATGGAGTTGAGGACTGGTCAGGTCTTTATTTGGTGGGCACATACAGTACCCATAGTTCCCTGGGCCAGAGCTCATGGGGGAAAACTTACAGAAATGTGTTTTTAGGCCTGCAAGTTCACTAGGTCAAGTGTCGGGCTATTATCTAATTTACTGGGCCTGTGTAAATTTTAGGCACATCATTACTGATATTCATTAGTTTCATAAAAACATTTTCACCAATTCAGCATTGGTTATCTTTACCTCTGGCATTCATTTGAGTTTAGGTACCTGGCTCTGCAAAGTAACAAGAGGAATATCACCTAAATGAATTCACATAGTTTGGGGTATGTTTCATGTCATTTCATCTAGCATTTAAGAGTTTTAAATACCTTAGGCCCATTACTACAGCATTCCTAAAAATTGCATTAATTTAGCAGACCTCAAAATTGTACATCAGAAACGTCCCACTTGATTCTCCTCTCAAGCCATTTGGGACCCAAATTAATTTGGTGAACAGGGATGAAGGTCTCATCTTCTGCAGTTATTTTCTGCTGGAAGGGGTCCTAGAGATGTCACTGCCTAGTGGGGTCCAGATTGAGGAGCATAGATTTGTGACAAAGAGGTTAGGGAGAATCCAGGAGATGCTAGGTCTCTGGATCAGGTACAAGATGGTATCCAGGTTGAGCAAGTGGCTGGAAGTTCATGACCTGGAAGTTAGAAAAAATAAAGTTACTTAAAGATGCAACAAAAATGAGCAGAAAAAAAAAGATTAAATTGAAATAAATATGGGATTCAATAGGGAAAGTAACCAAGAACCCTATCCAGATGAAAACTTGGCTGGAGGGGGAGAGGTGTTGGGAGTAATGGGGCAAGTAAAGGGGTGAGGATAAGAGAGGGTTGTCTAACATCCATAAAATCTTTTATTTTTTAGGATTAACTCAGTAGGAAGTTTAACCTCCCCCAAGGTGGTGTTGGCAAAGAGACAGCTTCCACCACTCAAGTCAAGAAATGAGAATCTAGGGCCAACCAGTTGTCTAAGAGCATGTTGGCCATGGTCCAAGGACTCCTGGAGGATTTAGAGAGAATGTGCCATTCTCTTAATCATTTGGTGGGTGGCGGAGTCAGGTTAGAGAGGTTATGTTCACATTCTAAATACCCAACCTAGGGAATGAGTTTTGCCCTTCCATTCCTTAAATACCAGAAAATATTCTCTCCAAAGGCTTTCTTCTATCACATTAGAGGAATAAGGTTGGTGGAGGGAACGTTAGCATTATAAGAACTAAAAGGAATATTCAGGTAGCCAAGGGTGCCAGGGGTTAGACGTTGAATAGAGCAGATGACAGATTGAGAGGGATTCCAGTCAGAGGCATTCCTCCTAATGGCATCTGAGAACTCTCAATGTGAAATTGGAAGACTCATGTTACAAAGAAAAGTGCATCCCTCAGGGACAGAAATGGTGCCCAAGGTCACCCTTGATAATTGCTTTCTGGCTAGCTCTCCCTGAGGGGCCCTCTAGTTGCCTGATATTATACCAACAGGAATGCCCATTCACAGGATACCATGGACAAGTCCGCAGGCTTAATGTGGTATAGAAGTATTGTAGGGAGTTTGCTGAAATAATTTTGGAAAAGGTACTGCACGATTCTCTTCAAGTGGTCTATAGTCATACATACAGTGAATGCTCAGGTCCTCATTATAGCTATTCTAAGTGCCTGAGGTGAAATTAATATGGGAATGGTTACGTTCCCTTGCTCCACTAGTGTTTGTGGAGCCCATAGCTACCATAGGTGGGCAGGAACAAAAGTCATTTTCTGGAGTTACTTCCTGCTGGAAAGGATCATAGAAATGTCCCTGTCTAATGGCATCCAGAGTGAGGAGGATAGATGTGCAACAAAGAAGGTAGTGCAGGATCCAGGGGGTGCTGATATCAGGATTACAGGATGGTAACCAGGTTAACCAAGTAGCTGGAAGTTCACAGAAGAAATAGAGCTCACAAGAAGGTGGAAAATGAAGGGGCCGAAAATGAGCAGGAAAGGAATTATTTAAAAGGGGACCAAGCACGGGATTCCTTAGGGGGAGTAGCCAAGAGCTTCCCTCCCCAAAAAGGGAAGATTTTTTGAGAAGTTTTTATAAATGTCTTACCTCCATCCTGGTTTTTGAAGAACTCTTGCAATATGAAGTTCAACTTTCCCCAGGGGTTGATGTACGTACAACAGCAGATGTTGGCACAGGCACAGCCACCAACCCTAAAGGCAAGAAATGAGTCGATGGCCTACTGTGTTGGTCAGGAAGTCCAGTGATTTCCCCATTCATTTCCAGTGCTCCAGGGGTTCTGGGGAATAGCAGTTTCAGGTCTTCTCTGGGTTCTCATGAGGAGTCAGGAAGGTCTGGAGAAGCAGAGGTAACAGGAGCAGCAAGTTGCAGTATAGAAATGTGAGTCCCGCTGGGAAGGCCTCTGAGGGTAACAGCAGGGGGATGGTTAAAAAGACCTCATGTGGTCCTTTCCATTTGGTGCCCAGTAGGTCAGGACTTTGGGCCATCCAAGATTTCAAGTATCCTCGGTCCCCGCCTTTACTGGGGTGACTGTCTGGGGAGGAACACCTGCTGGTTTGGGGAGATGTTCACATATTCTGAAAGGGCCTTCAGGGCTCTGCCAAGCTGTGGGGCAAACTGGATGACCAGATGCTGTTCTGAATCTGCAGAATGTCAGAGGGGAAGCATGGCTGCCCATGAGAAAGGTCAAAAGGGCCTGAGCTCAGTGTTCTCCCCAGGGACACTGCAGACTCTTAAGTAATTTTAAGAGGCTTTTTACCCCCTCTTCCCAAGTCTACAAGCACAACTTAGGGAGGACTCCCTGGAGATTCATTTTCTGCACCTTTTCCCAAGACTGAGGATGCCAGACAAAGTGGGGATAATTAGTCTAAAATGCCTCAGCCACAATTTGGGTTATCAGTCAAGTGAAGGCTGAACTACTCTCATTCTGTAAATAGTTAGGCACTCCAAAATAAGATAAAATTTCTTTTAGTAAAACCTTTGATACCTCCTGGGCTTATTCAGTCTTAAAAGGGAAGGCTTCCACCGAATTGGTAAAGATGTCAAGAAAAAACAAAAGTAGTTTGAAATCCTTGCAGTGGGGCCTACGAATAAAGTCTATCTGCCACTCTTCTTCTGGATAGGTAACCCTTCTCCAAACATATTTAAAAAACTGTTTGGGATAGAGGATTATTTAACAGCACCATCAGGATTTACTTGAGCACATATTGGACAAGCTTGACTAACCTGCCTAATTATTTACTAGCTTGTGTCCAGCAAAAATAGATTTTATAAAGGCAGCTTGATGGTGCAGTGGATAGAGCACCAGCCCTGAAGTCAGGAGGACCTGAATTCAAATCTGCTCTCAGACACTTAACACTTCCTGGCTGTGTGACCCTGGGCAAGTCATTTAATCCCAAATGCCTCCGCAAAATAAATAAATAAAATTTAAAACATTTAAAACATTTTTTTAAAATAGCTTGATGTAAGTCAAAGAGAAGTTACCACTGGCTTGCCTCTGGAATTGGAAGTTGGCCAGAGAAGGTTTGAAACACCCAGAGGGGGAAAAATTATTCTCTAATAAGGGCCTTTCTCTAACAAGGGGCTGTTCCTGGAAACTATAAGAAAGTATACAAGAGTCAGGGAGATGGTGGAGCAGGGATGTCATGGTTAATTCTGCAAGCTTGCTGCCTCTGATCTGGAATAAAATATTACTCTCTAAGTTCAGGGACAACCTGCAGTCAAAGTAGAGTTTCCCCTGCACATTTTATGGGGGAAGTTTGGTCTTCAGAAATCCCTCTTCTTTCTAGAGAGCCCCATGAGCATATGAAACCTAAAAGGCACATTTGGAGTCAATATAGAAGTTCCCCCCCAATTCTTTCCCCCATTTTAAAGCTTTGGTGAGGGCAATGAGTTCTTCCCTCTGAGCAGAGGTCCCAGGGAAAAGCAGTTTAGCTTCCAAAGTACTATTGAGGGTCACTATGGAGTCACTTACCTTTCTGTCCTTGTCTTCAAGAAAATGGACCCATCAATAAACCATTCACTATTCGGGTTGTGGAGAGGAACATCACTCAAGTCAGGGCCACTAGAGTAGACTGAATCTGAAGTTTCCCCACAACTATGAATAATGTCACTGGACTATATGGTGTCAGGAAGCAAGGAGGCAGGGTGGAGATTGTGACACACCCAGAGTTAAATTGGGAATGTTTAGTAGAAGGGCCTGATATTTGGTTAGCCTCCTGCTAGCCAGCAACAGATGGCCCTTGCTTCTAGAATGCTCTAACCCAGTTGAAAGCTGTTCAAAACGGTTTTTAACTGTTGGTAAAAAAAACTGTTTGTAACGGTTGTTCAAAACTCCCAAAGCTTTCTCCAACAGCTGGATTTGGGGAATTTGTGGCTCTGTGGCTAACTTCTGCAGCTACTTGTGAATATCTGGGGCAGCCTAAGTAATAAAATGCATGTTGAGGACAATGACCCCTTCAGGAGAAATGGGGTCCAGGTTGGTGTATTTTTTGGTTTGTTTTTTTTTTTTAACTTTTAAATCAATATGAAAAAACAACAACAACAACTTAAAACAGAAAAGACAGAAAGAGAAAAGAAAACTAAAATTATTACCCTGTCCCAGTAGAACATCAGGGAGTTTTTAAAATATGTAACAAATTTTCTTTTCAAGAAAGCATATACAATAAGAGAAGACATTGTATACATGATAGTACCTTTTTTTTGCTTCCTTTTAGGATTTCTCTATGTACTTTTTATTTTTATCTTTTTTTTTCTCCTTTTCTTCCCTACCACATCTCTCATGCACACTTTCATTCAACATATATATATAATTATATATATATATTTATGTACACATATATATGTGGACATGCACATACACATACATGTATATATAAAATGTACTTTTTACATACTCAAGTATACACACACATGTATTTACACAGACACATAAAACATACATAACCATAACATCTAAAAAACTTTTATTTGACTGAGGTGTAATTTCTCTCTTGATTGAATCTTTTGTAAGTTTTACATTGTTTAAGATTAATGATTAACTCTAATATTTTTCTCATAAATTCTACTTCTGATCCTTATTGTATTATTTTTGTATATATCTTATTTTCCATCCCTTTTCTGTTTTTTTAACTTGCTCTTACTTCCCCTGACAAGTCTCCCTCTCTTATCCTCTCCTCCCACCATTTCCTTCCCTCTTTATCCTATTTCCATTATCACTATGATTAATCTAAATACCTTTCTGAGGACCATCTTATTCTATACCATCCTTTCAGCCCTTTTATTTTTTTCTCAGTAATCTATATACCTTGTCCCACTACCATTATTCTACACACCCTTTTATACCCTACCTTATCATATTCCCTTCCCCTTTTTTTCTTTATAGATTTTGTATGGTGTTATACCCTTCATGGTCTCTCTCTCTCTCTCTCTCTCTCTCTCTCTATATATATATATATATATATATATTCTCTATTTAACCCATTTTAAAGTCAGTAGATTTTCAGAACTATGAATCTTGTCCATCCTCTCCTCCCCCCCAAGAGTTCTTCCTCTGCACTTCATTTGCATAACATAATTGCTATATTTACTTTTGCCTAAACAGCATTGATTTTTAGACTCAGTTTTTACTCAACTCTGCCCCAATCTCTCTTTTGAGCAACCCAATTAGTGATATTAATCTTACATATATGATATATATTTCCATGCACAACACATAAATGATTTGTCCATGTTGAGTTCCTTGAAATTAATCTTGGATACTGACTCTTCTATGTTAAATTTTCTATTAAATTTGGTTTTGAAACATTGAGACAAAGTCCTAAAAATCGACAAGTTTGTTGAATGTACTTTTTTTTATTCTTTGTGATCAATAATTATTCTGAATAGGATATTCTTAGTCTCAGGCCTAGTCTTTTGTTATGTCATTCCATGTCATTCCATGAACTGTAGTCCTTTATTGTGGTTGCTAAGTCCTGTACATTTTTAATTGTAGCTCCAGTATATCTGAATAATTTTTTGTTTTGTTCCTTGTAAATTTTTCTCTTTGATCTGAGGATTTTGAAATTTTGCAATAATATACCTATGTGTTTGCCAATGTGATCAGTGAATTTTTTTTTCTATTTTCCCCTTCTATCACTCTAGGACAATTTTCTTGAATTATTTCTTGTAATATTGGGTCAAGGATATTTTTTTGGTCAGAGTTTTCAGATAGTCCAATTATTCTTAGAATTTCTCTTCTTGATCTGTTCTCCTGATCTGTTCTATTTTGTCATTTTTTATATTTTGTTATTTCTTAGTCTCTTATAGCTTCACTGGCTTCCCCTTGCCCAATTCCACTTTTCAAAGAATTATTTTGTTCATTAAATTTTTGTATCTCCTTTTATACCAAGTTAACTTTTTCCCTTATCTTTTCTTGGATGGTTTTTATTTATTGTAGTATTTCCTCAATCTCTCTCACTTAATTTAACATTAATTAACATTACTCTTAGGGAGAGATTTTTTTTTACATTTCACTATCCTCCTGTGAAGATGAGGCCCAGTTTTCCTTATTTGCATAAAAAATTTCTATGCAAACATTTTTTTTATTGTTGCCTGTTCATTTTTTTTAATTTTAAATAAGAACTATGTGAATAAGTACTTCTAATCATGGAGTGGGGGCATCCTGCCTCAACCCTGATTGCTGCTCTCCTCTTTGACCTGGAAGTCCAAACCAAAAGCTATAAACTTCTGCAAGTGTGGAAGGCAGCTGTGTTCCTGCCCCCCTGCTTCTGCATTCACTTAAGTGTGTGAATTCCTTCTCATATTGAGATTCATGACCAATTGTGTATCCAATTTAAAATGTCTAACAGTTATCATGTGAGAACTGGGGAGTAGGGTTCAGGAGGACTAGGGCGGGATCAATATATTTGGGGATGGTGCATGAGGAGATGAAAATTGGATGCCAGGAAAATTGGTGAGGTCCCCAAGAAGGAGCACACAGTGCAAAAAGATGTCCAATGACAGAAGTATGGGGGGCCACCACATTGGTCCATGACATGAATAAAGATCCAGCCAAAGAGACTGAACAATAAGCAGGTCACACCAAGTCAGTAAAGAACCCAGAGAGAGAAGAAACACGAAATTTCAGAAAAGAAAATATCCTGGAGGAGAAGAAAAGGCAGTCACTACCAAAGTGCCGAAGAGTCAGGATTAAAAAGAAAGAGTTCTTTCAGTTGTGCACTTTAGAGGTCATTAGTAACTATTCAATTAGTAACATTCAATGGAATGAGAAGGGGAGAAGAAGCCATAGTGCAGAGAGTTTAGAAGAGAGTGAAAGGAGAAAGAATAAGTGGAGGTATCAGTCAGTCAATAAACATTAATTGTTTACTATGGGGCAAACTCAATAATAAGCACTGGGGGATAAAAAGAAAGGCCCAAGCCAGTTCTTGACCTGGGGGAGCTCTCAGTCTAAGGGACTGCAATCAACTCTGTACAAATAATTGGGTTTAATTAAGGAAGTTGTCCCTTGGTCTTCCTGTGAGTATGAAAACTCAGCACATGCAAGAGAACGTTGAAAAGGATCCAGTTCTCCTCCAAAGGGACAATATATGATTGTATTCCAAAGAGCAAGAGCAAGTTCCAAAAAGTCCAGTTCTCTTCCAAAAGTCAAGTATCACTCTTAATCAATCTCTACTCCTGCTTCTGTCTTTCCCACCTACATTCAGTGTTTCCTGATTCCTTCCCCTTTGTTCATATGTCCCCTTCTTCATCCTCAGACTTGGTCCCATTATCTTAGAAAAGTCTCTGCCAGCATGGCTCTACCATCTGGCCTTAGCTGGATTGCACCTGATTCTGGATGTTACTAGAGTCATGGCTGAACCATTACCTTCCCTTCAATCCCAGGAGCATCAGAAAGCCACTCCAGCCTTGTCCTTCCATTGGTCACCAAATGCAGATACCAGCCTGACTTCTTTCAAACCTCAATCAAAGCTCTAGGCAAAGAAGCCCTCAGATCCTAAGTATCTTCCTGGTGTTTTGCTCAGGCTACAAGATATTTCTGGTGTGTTCCACCTAATAGCCCCTCTCTTCAGCAATTGCTGATCACCAGGATCCTTTTTCACAATTTGTTAAGAAGTTAACAAATCTACTACCTAGAAACAGAATAAGTTCTGACTATTGAGCCAAGTAATAGCCAAGTTCCATGCAGCTTTCATTTTTGGGTCACCCCTTCAATGAACATTGATTTTAAAGCCAAGCATATTCCAGATCCTAATGTCCAGAACTAAATGACTGGAAAACTCTAACCCTGAAAATAGACCAGCAAGCCTCAATACCAAAACTTCAAGATCCTCAGGCAAGACCTCAAATGGGCATTGACCCTGAGGACACAAGTTTCCCTGGCCACATCTTTTGGGCAATACCTCCATCCAGCCCCAACCTCCAGCCAGAAGCTCCTCTAGAATCATCAACTACTCACTGAAAATGTCAATGGGACCATACCATTGGGTCATATGAATATACTTCCATACTTCCCTACTTCTGATTCTCCATTCAGTCCTGCACACCAACCTGAATTAAATCAGATTTCACTACCACATTTCTGGATAAAACTCCCAAAAATCTGAAAAACAAACAAACAAACAAACAAAAAAACTAAGAAGCCAACACTCCAACCCACAAATATAAGATTGTATTTAAATCTCAATCAGATTCAAAATAAATTTGAAGTTCTTAACAATTGGTAGTGAGCACAAATCTGGGGCTGCAATAACCTCTGACCCTGAACTGAAATTTCCATCTGAAATTCCATTCCAACCCTTATCATTCAGATCTCTGCTACCAAGATGTCCAAGGAGACAAAAATGAATTTAAATTCATCTATCATGTAACTGTAAAATGAACGTTTCATCTTACATGTGATTTTCAAATTTTATAGAGAGAGGAATCCAGAAGATGTCTGAATTTTTTTTAAATATTTTGTTTTTGGTTTTGTTTGCTCGTTTTAGGCTCAAAAATCTGGTAATTTATTCCACTGCTTCCAAAAGCAATGACTACCCTGAGTTGGAGCCTGGATTTTTTTTTCCTGAGGCAATTGGGGTTAAGTGACTTGCCCAGGGTCACACAACTAGGAAGTGTTAAGTATCTGATGCTAGATTTGAACTCAGGATCTTCTGATTTCAGGCTGGTGCTCTATCCACTGTGCCACCTAGCTGCCTCTGAGCCTGGTATCTTAAAACTGCTAACACAGACTTGACAGCTGCCAACCCTTGGGTTGCCAAGACCTCCACACCACTTCTGGGGCCCAGCATTCAGGAGGTCTTCCATTATACTCCAGACTTCTCTAACTGCCACAGGGTAGCTGTTAGGGGAACATAGTTTTAGGGCCTTTCTGATCTTTAGGCCATATAAGGCCTGAAAAATCATTTACTACAGCAGTGATAAGCTGAAAGCTAAGCATGGTATCTTCTCACTGCCTGAGTTTTTATAAGGCAATCATTTTGTAAGGCCAGTAAATGGTGTTATTTATTTCTTTGACAGAAAAGAGGTCCCCAGCACAGACCTAGGGGAAGAGAGAAAAAAAGATCTCACTAAATGTTAAATGAATATCTATCTCTCTCTTTCCTCAGAGTGATAGAATGAAAGACTTCACAAAAAGAGTTATCTTAAAAGAATTCTTAAGTTCAAGTAAATCTCCAAGTAAATAAGCAAAATTGTTTTATGTGACAAACTGTGGGTCAATTTCCAAAAGAAGTTAGCAAAGAACCAGGAGCAAGAAGGTAAACCTAGGGAAAAGTGAAATGAGAAATGAGCAAACTGCTTCATGTCAATGATATCCTGATTTAATGGCTTAGATGTGGAGTAGAAGACTGGTCAGGCTCTTACCCATAGTACCCTGGCCAGGGAATCCATAGTTCCCTCTTTGGGGGGAGGGAGGGGAGGGCCTCCAGAGAAACCTTCCAAAAGTGTGTTTTTAGGCCTGAAAAGTCATAGGTTCAGTGTTAGGACTGTCTGGTTTAACTTTGGATACCTCATTATTGATGCTCAATAGTTTTAGAAACCCCATTATCACCAACAAACAGGCTAGTGTCTTGAGCATAGCCTTTTGGACTTAGCTATCTGGCCTTGTAAAATAACCTGAGCAAGATCACTGAAGTACAACACTCCTAAAGTAAGATAGTTTGGGGTCTGTTTTACATCATTCTCAGCATCTTAGAGCTTTTAATACCCTGGTCCTATTAATATATTATTCCTGAAAATTGCATTAGTACAGCATCAGTACGCTTGGTCTTCAAATTCATTGGGGACAAAGGGACAAAGGTCTCATTTTCTAAAATTACCTCCTGCTAGAAGAGGTATAGAATTGTCCCTGCCTAATGGTGTCCAGATTGAGGAGGGGAAATGTGTGACTTAAAGAACTTAGCACAGGATCCAGGAGTTATCTTGGTCAGGAGAAGATGGTATCCAGGTTAAGCAAGTAGCTGGAAGTTCATAGCCTAGAGCCTAAAAGAAATAAAGCTCACAAGTTGGTTGAAAATGGAGGGACTAAAAATGAACAGGAAAATAATTAAAATTGGAATAAGTATGGGATTGCAGAAGGAGAGTAGCCAAGAGCCTTCCCCTCAAGAAGAAGCCTTTGTAAGAGGAGAAGTTTTTGTAAATGTCTTACCTCCATCCCATGTTTTTTTAGGACTCAAGCAGTATGGGACTCAACCTTCCCCAGGGGTTGGTGTACATACAGCAGGAGGTGTTGGCACAGGCACAGCCACCAATCCTAGAGGCAAGAAATGAGTCTATGGATTACCATGTGGTCAGGAAGTTCAAAGATTTCCCATATAATACCTTTCCAATCCTCCAGGGGTTCTGGGGAACAGCAGTTTCAGGCCTTCTCTGGGTTCTCTTGAGGAGTCAGGAAGGTCTAGAGAAGCAGAGGTAACAGGAGCAGCAGGTTGGAGTCTGGAAATGTGAATCCCACTGGGAAGGCCTCTGAGGTTAACAGCAGGGGGATGGTTAAAATGACCTCATGTGGTCCTTTCCTTTTGGTGCCCAGAGGGTCAGGACTTTGGACTAGCCAAGATTGCAAGTCCCCGCCTTTACTGGGGTGACAGTCTGGGGAGGAACAATTGCTGGTTTGGGGAGATGTTCACATTCAGAAGGGGCCTCCGGGGCTCTGCCAAGCTGTGGGACAAACTGGGTGACCAGATGCTGTTCTGATCTACAGAATGTCAGAGGGGAAGCATGGCCGCCCATGAGAAAGGTCAAAAGGGCCCGAGCTCAGTGTTCTCCTCAGGGGCCCTGCAGACTGAGTTTTATTTTACCCCCTCTTCCCATGTCTGCAGGCATAGATTAAGGAGGACTCCCTGGAGGGGAGGATTCATTTTCTCCACCTTTCCCCAAGATTGAGGATGCCAGACAGAGAAGAGATGATAATATAAAGTGGCTCAGTCACAGTTTGGGTTAACTGTGAAGGGAAGACCAAACCACTGTCACTGTGGAAAGAGATGGGCAGGCCACAGTAAAATCTTTTTGTAATATCTTTGCTACCCAATTACTGATGTCAGTCTAAATACATAATATTCATTTCTATGCACAATACATAAATACTTTGTCCCTGTTGAGTTCCTTGAAATTAAAATTGGATATTGGCTCTTACAGGAGCCAATTTGGGTTTGGTTGAGACAAAGTCCTGAAAATCTGCAAGTTTGCTGAATGTCCACATCTTTTGTTCCTTATTATGGACAATTTTCCTAGTTGTATTTTTCACTTCAGGCCTACATCTTTTGATTGCTTGTTTATATTATTCTAGGACCTGAGGTCTTTTGTTGTGGCTGCTGCTAATCTTCTACAATTCCGATTCTAGCTCCAGCATATTTAAAATATTTTATTTTTTGGTTTTTCTCTTTGATTTGGGAGTTTTGAAATTTGGCAATACTATTTCCATGTGTTTTTGACAAGGGATCTTTTGAGATAGTGATAGGTTAGTTTTTTCTCTGTCTACTTTCCCCTTGTGTGCTTTCACTTGAATACAGGTTTCTTTGATTATTTTTTACATTATCAACGTTAACACTTTTATGTGACCTTTTTTTTGGTCACAACTTTTAGGTAATCCAATTCTTAGAATTTCTTTTCTTGACCTGTTCGCCACATCTGCTGTTTTTCTTATAAAGTGGTTCACATTCTTTTTTTTTTTAATTTTCCCCATCTTTTTTTATTCCCATACTAAGTTTTTATAGTTGGATTCTTCTTTGCCTTCATTTTTTTTTAAATGATTGACATATGTAGCTCTAATCCAGGAGGTGGAAGGGTAAGAATGGTGCCTCTAGGTTTACTTCAGCTCTTCCCTCTAATCTGGAATCCTAAATCAAAAGGTCCCCTCTCCTGTAAGTAAGTCCCTGCCTCACTGCTATTTTCCAGCTTTTTAAAAATACATGTTTTAAATAAAACCCAAATAAAGCATTTCTATATATTACTGACAAAGTTCATCAACAAGAGATAGAAAGAGAAATTCCATTCAAAATAACTATAGCAAAATAAAATATTTGGGTATCTGACTTGCCAAGAAAAAAACAGGAACTATATGAACATAATTACAAAATACTTCTCACACAAAGTCAAATCTAAAAAACCGGGAAAATATCAATTGCTCACGTGTAGGCCTAGTTAATATAATAAAAATGACAATTTTGCCTAAATTTATCTACTTGTTCAATGCCATAGCAAACTGCCAAAAAATTATTGTATAAAACTAGAAAAAACATAAAATTCATCTGGAATAACAAAAAGTCAAGAATATCAAGGAAATTAATGAAAAAAAATACAAAGGTTGGTGGCTTAGTAGTATCAAACTAACTATTATAAAGTAGCAGTTATAAAAACTATTTGGTATTGTCTAAGAAATAAGTGGTTGATCAGTGGAATAGATTAGATACACAGAACACAACAATCACAGTCTATAGTAATCCACTATTTGATTAAAGCCACCAAACTCCAGCTTTTGTCATTAAAAACTATTTGACAAAAATTACTGGGAAAAATGGAAAATATGGCAGAAATTCAGCATACACCTCCATTTCAAATCCTATACCTAAAACCAAGGTCAAAAATGGGTATATGACTTGGGCATAAGGGATGATACCATAAATTAGGAGAGCACAGAATTAATTTATCAGATCTTTGGAGAAGAGAGGAATTTATGACAAAAAAAGACTAGAACATAAAAAGCAAGTGGACAACTTTGATTTCATTAAATTAAAAAGGCTTTGCATAAACAAAACCCACAAAATCAAAATTAAAAGGGAAGTACAAAGTTGGGGGGAGGGAATATTAACAGCAATTTTCAGATGACAAAATTAAAACAATACTCTAAGTCATTATTAGAGAAATGCAAATAAAAAATCTTGAGATACCACCTCACATATCTCAGATTGGCTAAAATGACAGGAAAAGATAAATGTCGGTGTGGATATGGGGAAAATGGGACACTAGTGCATTGTTAGTAAAATTGTGAAATGATCCAATCATTCTGGAAAGCAGAAAGGAGTTATGTCCAAAGGGCTATAAAACTCTGCCTATCCTTTAACCCAGATGTGCCACTACAAGGTCTATAATCCAAAGAAATCAAGGAGGGAAAAGGACCCACATGTGCAAAAATATGGCATCTCTTTTTTGGTATCAAATAATTTGAATATGAGTAGATATCCATCAATTGGAGAATAGTTGAATAATCTGTGGTATATGAAGGTAATGGAATATTATTCTACAAAAAAAAATGAACAAGCTGATTTTTAGAAAGGCCTGAACAGATTTGATTCTGAGGATACTGATCCTCAGCTGGAATTGATGCTGAGTGAAACAAGCAGAACCAGGAATATATTGTACACAACAGCAAGAACGTGAAATGATCAACTTTGAAAGGCTTCTTTTCAGAGGTTCAGTGATCCAAAGCAATATATATATATATATATACACTTTGGACAGAAAATGCCATCTGCATCCAGAAAAACATCCACAGTGCATTAATATCACATAGTGTTTTTAAGTTTATTTTTAATACACATTGCTTTATGAATCATGTTGGGAGAGAAAAATCAGAGCGAAAGGGAAAAACCATCGGAGATATAAATGGGACATCAGGTTCAAAATGTCCCGCTGAGGTGTTTCATTTGTGAAACAGCTCAGGAGATCAGGAGGATCAATATACCTGGGAATGATTTGTAGATAATTGTTTACCTGGGAAATTTATCAGGTCCCAAAATAGCATACAGAACAAAAAATTGACCAATAACAAGAGGTATGTTACTAACATTCAATTGAATGTGAGAAGGAAGAGTGCAGAGAGTTTAGAAGAAAGAAAAGAGAAATAAGTGGAGGCATCAGCCTGTCAATATTTATTGTCTGCTATAGACCAAACTCTGTACAAGGCAATGGGCACATACAACGCCACAAGCCAATCTGTGAGCTGAAGGAGCTTGCTATCTGTACCTGTACAAATAAATGGTTTATAAGAAAATTGGATGTAACAAAGTTGTCCCTTGGGTTTCCTGTGTGAAATAACAGTACATGTAAGAGCATATTGAAAGGATCCAGTTCTCCAAAGGTCAAGTATCAATGAGTAGATATCTGCTCCCTATTCCGGTACTATCTTTCCCACCCACAATTTATTTCCTGATTTCCTTCCCCTTTGCTCACCAGTTCCCTTCTTCCTCCACAGACTTGGTCCCAGTGCCTCAGAAAAACCTCTGCCAACAGACCAGGTCAGTGCTGTTACTGAGAAGGTCAGGGCCTTCTCAACGAATTTCCCCTTTATAGGAAAATGACCCCCTCCCCCAGGTCCAGCACTGAGCAGGTGCCCACCCTGAACTGCCAGATTGCCAGATTGAAATTAATGCGGGGTCACTTCAGTGCCTCACAGGAAGGAGCTTGTGCCCTCCTTGTGGCTTCAATACCCAACATTGGCTGTACTGCACTTAGACTCTTATGTTCCCAGAGTAATGGCTGAGCCATAAACTCTCCTTCCATTCCAAGAGCATCAGGAAGCCACCCAGCCTTGCCCTTCCATCAGAGACTGGACACAAAAGGAGCCTCAGTGGTCCTAAAAATGGACCAAATGCAGTGCTCCTCAAAAAATGCAGTCTTAAACCCCAACCTGCCTCCCCAACCCATGACTTCTCAATTGAAAAGAAGCCTTCAGATCCTGAGCACCTTCCTGAGATTGTCCCCAGGCAAAAGAACTGTTCAGTACACTCCACCCAAAGGTCCCAGGCAGAAACGGACCATCAGGATCCCTTTAGGGACTTTTTTAAAGGTGCTTAAATGTAGAGTAAGAAGCTGTATCTTCCCAGCCTACCAGGCTGAGGACCTGCCTTTGCCAAGGAGCACTGCTAGCCAGGTTCCATCCAACTTTGGTCCCTGGGGTCCTGCTTCTTTGGAAGAGAAACCAGAAAGGCACTGGACATTCCTTTTTTGAACAACAAAAGGAACTTTCAGTGATCCAGATTCTGATACACTCAACCCAACATCCCCAGTCAGAAACTGCTGACCACCAGGATCCTTTTGTAGGATCAAGGTTACTTGCAAAGTACTACCAAGAAGCTGCATCTGCCCTGCCTACAAAACTGAGGACTTGCCAACCAATATTTCTAGCCTTGGTCCCTGGATCCCTACTTCATTTGTTGAAAAACTACAAAGGCATGATTGTACATCTTTTTTTCAAAATCTTTGAAAAAGAAAAAATTAAATTTTCATGGCATTGGCTGTGCTGCACCTGATTCTGTATCTTCCCAGAGTAATGGCTGAGCCAATGTCCTTTTACTCCAAGGAGCATCATCCATCCCAACCTTGCCCTTCCATCAGAGGCCAGACACAAAGGGAACCTCAGTGGCCATAAAATTAGTCACTGAATGCAATGTTTTTCCATTTGGCCTCAAAATCTGACTTGCTTTTTCCCCCTGGCAAAGAAGCCTTCAGATCCTAAGCACCTTCCTGAGGTTTCCCAAGGCAAAATGATCATTTAGTAGACTCTACCTATAGTCCCCAAGCAGAAACCGCTGATCACCAGGCTCCTTTTAGAGAATTTAAGGTAACTTGTAAAGTACTACCAAGAAGCTGCATCTGCCCTACCTACCATGCCCAGGACCTGCCTTTGCCAAGGAGCACTGCTAGCCAGTTTCCATCCAGCCCTGGAGCACTGCTTCTTTGGAAGAGAAACCAGAAAGGCACTGGACATTCCTTTTTTGAACAACAAAAAGAACTTCAAGTGAGACAGATTCTGATAATATTCAACCCAACATCCCCAGTAAGAAATTGCTGACTACCAGCATCCTTTTGTAGGATCAAAGTTACTTGCAAAGTACTACCAAGAAGCTGCATCTGCCCTGCCTACAAAACTGAGGACCTGTTTAGGAGGTTTTTGCTTTGGAGCTTAGGAGCACAGCTAGCCAGATTCTACTCAGCCTTAAGTCACCAGGTTTCTGCTCCACTGAGCATTGATAAGGGCAGAGATATTGCAGACACCAATGCCCAGATGAATGAAAAATCTCAAATATGATACTGGACATCTTCATTAGAATTTTGAAAGACAAAAATTTTCATAATTTTTAAATACTTCTGGTGATTTTAAAACTCTCATTTTAGATGTAATTTTTCAATTTTATGTAGAAGGGAACTTATGACTGAATTTTTTCCTTTTTAAATAGATTGGGATTTTTTTCCCCTTTAAAATCAACTACATTGATTCACAGTGAGTACCCTGAGACTAAGACTGCAACATTAAGACTGCTGGCAGGGACTTGGCAGCTGCCTCAAGTCCCTAACACCTCCACACCAGTTCTGGGGCATCTATTAGCTAAACATGTAGCCTCAGGGCTCATCACTCAGGAGATATTAAACTCCAACCCAGACCTCTCCAACAGCCACAGGGCAGCTGTTGGGATGAACACAACTTCAGGGCCCTGCTGACCTTCAGGCCATATAAGGTCTCAAAAATCATTTACTAAGGCAACCACAAGCAGTTATAAGCTAAAGGCTAGGCAAAAGCACCTCCCACTGTAAGTTGGTCATTTTGTAGGACAAGTGAATGTTGTTATATGAAGTTGAGGACAGGTTAGGTTCTTAACTTTGTGGGCAGATATAGTTCCCATATTTCCCTGGCCAGAGTTCATGGGGGGAGTCAACGCCAGAGATGCATTTTTTAGGACTGAAAGATCACTAGGTCAAATGTCAGGCATCTAATTTTATACTGGGCCTGTGATAACTTTAGGCATCTCCTTACTGATGTTCATTATTTTCATTAAAATCCATTTTCGCCAACCAGCAGGCTGGTATGTTGGCATTCCTTTAGGCTTAGCCATCTGACCCAGCAGGGTAACCTGAGAAAGATCACCTAAATATAGGACTTCTTCATTCAGATAGTGTGGAATCTGTTTTACATCCTCCCTGGAATCTGGCATTTTAGGGTATTTAATAACTTGGACCCAGTACTACATCATTTCTAAAAATTGCATTAGTATAACATTCCTAAAAATTGTATCACATCAGAAATGCCCCACTTCATTCCCCCTCAAGCATTTGGGACCTAAACTCATTTGGGGCAAAGGGACGAAGGTCTCATCTTCTGCAGTTACTTCCCGCTGGAAGGGGTCGTAGAGATGTCCCTACTTAGGGGGGTGCAGATTGAGAAGGGGAGATGTGTGACTTAAAGAGATTAGGGGTAGAATCCAGAAGGTGCTGGGTCTCTGAATCAGGTAGAAAGGAGTATCCAGGTGGAGCAAGTAATTGGAAGTTCATGGTCTGGACCCTAGAAGAAATGAAGCTTAGTAGTTGCTTTAAAATGCAAGAACCAAAAATGAGCAGGAAAAGATTGATTAAAATTGGAGTAAGTATGGAGTTCAATAGAAGGAGTAGCCAAGAGTCCCCACCCAGAAAAAAAAAACAAAAAACAAAAACAACTTGGGAGAAAATGTCTCGTATTTATAAAGACTTTTGTTTTGTTTTTTTTAGGATCCTCATATATGGCATTCAACCTTCCCCAAAGTATTGATGTACATAAAGTAGGAAGTGTTGGCAAGGAGACCGTCACCACCACTAAAGAAATGAGCGTCTAAGGCTAACCAGTTGTCTAAGAATATAATATGTTGGGGGCAGCTAGGTAGCACAGTGGATAGACAGCCCCAGCCCTGAAGTCAGGAGGGCCGGTGTTCAAATCTGCGTGACTCTGGGCAAGTCACTTAACCCCAATTGTCTCAGGAAAAAAAATGTTGGCTAGGAGTCCAGGGATTCTTGGAAGACTTGGGAGAGAGTGCACCACTTGCTTAGCTGTTTGGTGGTAGATGGCACTTGGATTAGAGAGGATATTTTCATGTTCTAAGTACCCCACCCAGAGAATGAGCTTGACCCTTCCTTTCCTTACAAACCAGAGAACATTCTCCCCAAACACTCACCTCGATCTCATCATGGTAAGGTTGGTGGAGGGAATGTTGGCACTATACATGGAAAAGGAGTATTCAGGCGGCCAAGGTGCGTGCACCAAAGTGTGTACAGGATTAGACATTGGATAGAGCAGATGACAGGTTGAGAGGGGTTACAGTCAGAAGCATTCCCCCTAACAGCCATGAAAACTATCAAAGTGAAATTGTACAAGACTCACTTTACAGATAAAAGTGCATCCCTCAGGGACAAAAATAGTGCCGGAGGTCACCTTTGGTAATTGCTTTCTGGCTAGTTCTCCCCAGGGGTCCCTCTAGTTGCATGGCTTTATGTCAACAGGAATGTCTGTTCTCAGGATATTCTGGAGGAGCCTGGGGGAAGGGATGCAGAAGTGTTGTAGGTGAGTTTGCTGAAACACTTTTGGAACAGTTTTGGTACTGCTGTTCTCTCTATAGGTGGTTTATGGTCATAGTATACATATGACATTTTTACATAGTCATAGGTATAGTAAGTGCTCTAGCCCTCATATACAAGGTGGCTAAGGTGAAATTAAGACACTTGTGAGAGTGGTTATATGCACTTGCTCCCCCAGTGTTTGTGCTACAAGTTCTTGGCTCCATATCTGGGATGTAAACAAAGCCATCGCAGGTTTCTGCGCCTGTGATTAGACATGCTGAGCTATGAGAGAGATTTTCTGGCGAGAAAACGAGTAGTTAGGGTCAAGTTGTTGACAAGGGGGTGGCTACTACTAATGGGGAGGCATTTAGGGTAGAGACTGCGATTCTCAGAAACATGGCCTTTGCTAAGAGTGCGTCAGGTCAGAGATGCGGGCTGCCGTGGGGATGTCCACAGCACACATCACAACCCTGGACACTCCTGCTGCCTATGGAGTTTCCTAACCTAACCAAGGAGTTATGGCCCCACTGGAGGGAGCTCCAAAGTAGGGTAAGGAGACCTGGAGAAAGAGCACTGGGAGTAGTAGGGCCCTCATCCTTGGGATGAATGGTTCAAAGGGCACTGAAAAAGATTCAATAGTTTGAGAGGAAGAAATTAAGTTGGAGAAACTGGAAAGTAAAAAAAGAGAAACGAAAAGGGTTAAAGAAGAACACAGACAAGTTCACCCTACTCCATACGATACCTTTCCAGTGTTCCAGGGGTTCTGAGGAACAGCAGTTTTAGGTCTTCTCTGGGTTCTCATGAGGAGTAAGGAAGGTCTGGAGAAGCAGAGATAACAGGAGCAGCATGTTGGATTCTAGAAACATGAGTCCAGGTGGGAAGGCCTCTAAGGTTAACAGCAGGGGGATGGTTAAAATGGCCTCATGTGGCCCTTTCCATTTGGTGCCCAGTGGGTAAGACAAAATTTCAAATATCCTAGGTCCCCCACATTTACTAGGGTGACAATCTGGGGATGAATACCTGCTGGTTTGGGGAGATGTTCATATATTCAGAAAGGGCCTTCGGGGCTCTGCCAAGCTATGGGGCAAACTGGGTGACCAGATACTGTTCTGAATCTACAGAATGTCAGAAACATGGCCGTCCTTGTAAAAGATCAAAAGGAGCTAAGCTCAGTGTTCTCTCCAGGGGCACTGCAGACTCTCAGTAGTCTTATCAGGAGGCTTTTTACCGCCTCTTCCCATGTCTGCTTAGGAGGATTCATTTTCTGCCCCTTTCCCCAAGACTGAGGATGCCAGACAGAGAGGAGATAATTACTCTAAGGTGACTCAGCCACAGTTTGGGTTATCTGTAATTTAGTAATTTAGCCTCCAAAGTACTATTGGGGGTCACCATGGAGTCACCTACCTTTCTGTTCCCATCTTCAAAAAAAAACTGGACCCATCAGTAAACCATTCATCATCAAGGTTGTTGAGAGAAACATCTCTCAAGCCAGGTCAACTAGAGTAGACTGAATCTAGTTTCCTCACAACTATGAATAATGTCACTGAACTGCGTAATGTCAGGAAACAAGATGGCAGGGCAAGGAGACACACCCAGAGAGTTAAATTGGGAAGTGTCTAGTAGAGAACCTGAGATTTGGTTAGCCTTCTGCTAGTCAGCAACAAGAGGGCCTTTAGCTTCTAGAATGCTCTGAACCCACTGGGGAGCTGTTCAAAACGGTTTTTAACTGTTGGTAAGAACTGTAACTGTTCAAAACTCCCAAAGCTTTCTCTAACAGCTAGGCTAACTTGTGCAATTTCTTCTGAATGTCCTGAGACAGCATCACTAATAAAATGCATGTAGAGGACAGTGGCCCCTTCTGGAGAAATGGGATACAAGTTGGTGTATTGATATTTCTTCAGCTTTATAATTCCAAATTTAAAAAAAAAACAAATGAAAACAGAAAAACAGAAATAGAAGAAAATTATAAATATTGCCCCGTCCCAGCAGAACAGCAGGATGATTCAAACTATGTAACAATAAATTTATTTTTTAAGTAAACATATATAATAGAAAACATTGCATTCATAATGGTGTTTGCTTCTTTTTAAGATTTCTTTTGTTCTCTTCTGTGCACTTTTTGCTTTATCTTTTTGTCCCCCTTTCCTCCCTACTACATCTTCATGCAGGCTTCAGTTGTGCAGAGATATATTTATATAAACCTGTATATCTACATAGTCATGTGGACATACACATAAACTCATTCATATTTATAAAAAATATTCATATACATATACTTACATACATAAAAACATATACACATGTGTATATACATAGACATATAGACATACATATCTATAACATCTAATTTTTATAGAGCTGACATAATGCAGACCTCTCTTGATTGAATCTTTTGTAAGTTTAACAGCGTCTAAGATTGATGGTTATCCCTTGATATTTTTTTTTATCATAAATTCTACTTCTGATTCTCATTGTAGTGTTTATGTATCTTATTTACTATCCCTCTTCTGTTCTTTAAGTTGACTTGCTCTTCCTGGGGACATGGATACCTCACTTTTCTTCCCTCCTCCCCATCCTTTCTTTCTCTATTCTATTTCCATTATCTCCACACTTTGTCTCACTTACTTAGTCTAAATACCCTTCTGAACTCTACCTAATCTTATACCACCCTTTAAATCCTTCTTTATATTTTTCCCAGTAATCTACACACCCTTGTCCCACTACCATTATTCTGCATACCCTTCTATACCTCCACCTTATCCTAATTCTTCCCCTCTTGTTTCTTTGTAGATTTTGGGCGTGCTGTAGCTTTCATGCTCTTTCTATGTACATAGTGTTTCCAATTTAACCCATTCTCAATGTTTGGAGGTTTTAAGAACTGCAAGCAGTCCTCCCATTGAAATGCCTCTAGATCAGTTCTTTCTCTGCAACTCATTTGTGTAACAATTACTATATTCTGAATGTAAGAAAACTGTATTTAGGCAATCTTGCTCAGGTTACTTTGAAGAGCCAGGTGGCTAAGGCTAAGAGTGATAGGGGTAATAGATACCAGCCTCCTGGTTGGTGATAATGGAATTGCTGAAACATCTCTTATATACATCATCCCCTAAATTTGGCAGCACCTAGCATTTTAGGGATTTTAGTACTTGCGATCTGTTATAATTTTTCAACATTGATCCTTGCATTACCTTGTGTTTTAGATTTTCCCTTCTCCTTTCCCCTTCCCTTGGCAAGCAATCCAATATATGTTATATATGTTAAAATATATGTTAAATCCAATATTTTAAGCATATTTGTATAATACTGTACAAGAAAAATCAAATCAAAAAGGAAAGAAAATGAATAAGAAAACAAAATGCAAGCAAACAAAAAGGGTGAGAATGTTACGTTGTCAACCACACTCAGTTCCCACAGTCTCTCTCTGGGTGTAGATGACTCTCTTCATCACAAGATCGTTAGAACTGGCCTGAATTATCTCCAAAAAATAATGCATACTTTTATGTTGAATATACATTGTTGACATTGTTTTTCCTCTATCTCTTTCAACAAGAACTGATTCTTGTTTTCTTGATTAACAGAACAATAAATCGAGACTTATTCTTTAGATTCTGAAATATGCTCACATTGAAAATTTAAGACCAAGCAGGATGGAACGCTCAATACTATGAAGTATGTGACTTATGTGGAAAGGATTGTAGGATGTGGACATTTTTTAAATGTTTCATCACTCAAGAATTTTAATGTTGTAGTCTCTCACTTGGAATTCATTCAGCAGAATACCTGAAAATAAGTCATTCTTGATACATAGGGACAAGATCTATATTTGCATTTTTCTTGGTATGGGCAATACTTGATTGAGGAAACTAGACCAATGCAGGTCAGTACCCTCTTTGTAACTTACATTTATAGAGAGTGGAAGTTGGCATGAGAGGCTAGAACAATCCATGCTCCCCAGTGCCACTTATAGGTCCTCCCTCAGCCATTCTCTTTCTCAGGAACTTCTTCCTTGAGGACCACTCCCAGATCGACCAACTACTTCAAAGTCAGCGAGCTACTGTCTACTGTCCTTTAGAACACTCCCCTGCAGTAGTTCAGTGCTTGGCTCACAAACTTTTTCAGTTACTCCACTCTTGTCCTGTTCCTAGGGTGCTTCTAAATACATATCGATACACCCTCACAGCCTTGATTTAACCTCACACTTCTTCAATTGAATCATTTCACATCTTTTTCCCTATCTTACATACAAAAAAAGTCAAATCTTTGATTTCACACACACACACACACACACACACACACACACACACACACACCACTTGTATGTTCATGCATTTTGGGATTGCTTTGTTTGATGACAATTTATGGTCACTCTACCTTTGTCTTGAAACCCCAAATCCTTTCTATGCCCTTGTTGTGACCTGTCTCATAAGCCCATGATGTCTGCACTGATTCCACTCTTTCCCTTTTCCTTTTTGTGACTTCTTGTTAAAGTGATTCAATTCCATACAGACTCTCTCAAATCCTTTTTCCTTTCATGCTACTTCTATTTCCAAGTCTAATTCTGGGATCATTCCCATTATCTACTGTCTTCATTCCATCATACTGCTAAATGAAGCTGGAGAAAAATCCAGAAACCATGCTGACTGTTCTACTACAACTGGATCTCGTATCATCTCACCAAGGCCTTTCCAGCTCAAAGGAAAACTTTGATACCGCCTACATGAACTCATTACCCTATTCTTCATGCCAGTTCTGCTAAACTTTTGCTTCCTCAAACTTGCCTCATCTTTTCTTGAATTCTGCTTCTTCCTCTACTTTATCTCACATTACCCAGATGCTTTCAGCCACTCTTACTTTCTTCACGTCACTCCAATGAAGAAGTGGACCTCTGATTTCTCCTGATTTCTCCAAATCAGAGATTTATTAATGATCTCTCTCCTTTTGGGAAGATTTCACTAGATGAGAAGCTGCTGGTTGGGTGCAGAAAGAAAGTAAGGGAAGAAAATAAGTCTTTAATAATCATTTCCTATGATTCATGCATGGTGCTACGTGCTTTACAAAATCATCTCATTTCATTCTCACAACAAATCTAGGAAATTTTGTTTTCCAGGAAGGTGAGGAGGATTAAGATTGTATAAATTGACCAAGGATTACACAGCCAGTCAAATTGGAGCCAGGACTTGATCTGAGGTCTTCCTGATTCTGAGTCCTATATATTATGCATTGTACAACTCCACCATTGTGGATAATAACTTCAAAGGTGTGAATGAAGATAAAATATTTTAGGGAAGATAGAAGAGAAAGAAGAAGCTGTCAATTTTGTTGCCTTATCAATAAAGAAGCCATATGTCTATCTTTGATTTGACATGAATCGGAAAGAGAAAAAATTAAAGCTGAATCAAAAAGTTTTATAGAGAAGCCTATCAAATTCCCCTTATGTATTCACAATGAACACAAACATTTTTCCTTATTAATTGGCAGAGAAAGACTAGAATTTTTAAAGTTCAACATTGGGAGATATTTTTAATCTTTGGTACAGATGCACTCTAGTTGGAAGAGTGACAACAAAACTGTTGAATGAGAATCAGTAGGAAATACAGTTTGAAACACAATTAAGCAAAGTGGTCTTAGTAATGTAATATAAAAACTTCCTCTCTTTGAACAAATACTCCAGCCTGCAATGATAAAGATGACTGGAAGACGGTAAGTGTTTCAAAGGCAAAATGGTGCCTTAGGATTTCAGGTATACCTTACAAACCTTTACTAGGATAAAAAGCCTGGAGTTTCATCAGTCCTGTTTTGCATGAGAGAGAGACAGAGACAGAGACAGAGAGACAAACAGAAGAAAAAGCATTATTTTTATTAACTTACTAGACTTAATTTTTGCTGGGGTATTATGTTCTTCCTGAACAAGCTGGGAGCCACAGAGATCCCAACACAGGCTGGAACTTGACTAGCTAAGAGTGCAGCCTGCTTCCTCTTCTGCCAGATGTTCTTATAGGTAAGACTCCTCATGGTACCTACTTTTGTAGTAGTGAGATGCCAGAATATATGTAGGAAAGAGGGAATGAGAGAGTTTGTATCTCTTCATAGGGGTATATTTTTGTGGGAGCAAATTATCACTAGAGCTCAATATGAGACATTCCTTGTGCCAGAAATAGGAGACAAAGTTACTTCTTCCTCTGTCAATGGGGGAGCAGCTAGGATACAATTTATACCTTGAGAGAGGACTCTCTCATGTATACTCTGGGGAGGAAATACAAATCCCCTGAGCCTCAGATACTTTCAAAATTGATTTTTGTTCTTGTTCCTAATAAGCTGAGTTGTGAAATTAAAGCATATTGAGTGAACTCTCAGAAATTTTGTGATTTGGGCTGTCTGAGAGAAGCTACCCACCCTGCACTAAAGAAATGCTGCTTGAAACCACAGGAAATGAGTGACTTTTACCTTTAAAGATACATTCTTTTTCTGGCAGACACTTTGTTACAATGTTACTGGAAGGCTAGCTCTCTTCCCCCCCCACCTCCCTTCTCCATTTCATCTCTTCCTACAAGTATGTTTCTTTGTTGCTCTCTTTGGATTACTTTTAATGATGAGCAGAAGCACGATGAGTAAGGAGGAAATGGAAAAAGGGACTTGAAAGAATTGATCACTTTAATCAATTGTGTTGAGTATTAACTGGATACTATAAAGCAAAACCCAGCAAGGAGACAAGAACTAGATTTACAAAAAGTACTCTAAGCTGAATAAAATTTAGCTATTAGGCCTTCTGGGGCTGCTATTCCTTTATTGGAAGGATGGCTAGTTATTGGAACCAGAGTTCTCAACACTTTATTTATTTGTTTATTTATTTTAAATGTATGTTACTTAAACAGTAAGAAAAAAGAAAGTCATATGTCAGCTGAACATCAGGAAGAACTCAAAATATCTTAACAAAACCAGTTCAAGAAAGTACATATTAATCGAAAAAATAATATTCATGAGTGTCCATCTTTTACTCCTTACTTCTCTGCTGTGCACCTTTTTTACTTTATTCTTTTCCCCCCTTTCATCTCCCCCACCCCCAAGCAGATTATAGTTTAAAAAGGATATATTTATACGTGGATATATACATACTCACACACACACACACAGACACACACAGACACACACACACACACACACACACACACACACACACACCCCTTTCCTATCCCTGCTTTCTCTGCTTTAATTCTGCTCTTTAACATGTCTTGCTATTACTTCACCTTCCTCCACTTATAATCCCTCACTTGTCTTCTTCCCTAACACTTTGCTTCCTGTCCACCCATTCCCTCCCCTTTATTTCTGTCTAGATTTTGGAGGGTGTTATACCCTTCATGTTATATATGTAGTGTTATCTATTTAATCCATTCCTGATATATTTTCAGAACTACAAACCCTTCTTCCCTCTTCAAATGCATTTGTGTCTATTCTTCCTCTGCACATCATTTGTATAACATATTACTATTTTTTACCTTCACTCTGCCCCAATCTTTCTTTTGAGTTGCCCTATTGTCGAAGTCAATCTAAAACATGTGCTATATACTCCCTGTATAAAAAAATAATAATAATAAGCAATTTGTCCATGCTGAGTTCCTGAAAATTGATTTTTCAATCAATTGAAAAATGTGTTAAATTTTCTATTAAGTTCCCATTTGGTTGATAGAAAGTCCTGAAAATCTTCAAGTTCATAATTATTTTGCTAGATGTGTTATTTTTGGCTCCAGGTCTAAGTGATTATTATCAGTAGATATGACCTCAGGACCTGCTATTATTGTGGTAGTTAAGAAATCCTGTACAATTCTAATTGTAGCTCCAGCATATTTGAATTGATTTTTTCTTGTTTCTTGCAATTTTTTCTCTTTGTGCCCTCTTCATGGCTCAGACACTTGGCCTTGGCTCTGCTGCAGATGTGCACATTACTCTGGCTATACCCAGTGCTCCTCAAAGTGGAGCCCCCAAATCAAACCTGTCTTTCACACCTCCTACTCATACCTGGAAAAGAAGCCTTCATATGCAGAGCACTTTCCTGAGATTGCCTCCAAGCACTCCACCTGAAGGGCCCAGGCAGAAAGTGGTGACTAACCAGGCTTTCCAGGAATTCTTCAAAAAGTTACTTGCAAGGTACTACTAAGTACCTGCATCTTCCTTGCCTGTGAGGCTGACAATTAGCCTTTACCTTTTCAGTGCTAGCCACATTCCACCCAGTCTTGGTCCGTGGGTCTCTGGTACATTTGATGAAAAATCTGAAAGGCACTTTTTAAAAATAAAGATTTACAATTTTTTGAGACAATTCTTTTCACTTGCTCATCCTCTCCTTCCCTTCTTCACCTGCACTGGAAAAGCTTTTTCTTGCCTCTTTTTTTTTTTATAGCAGACAATTTGCATCATTCTACTTCTCTTTTCCTTTTCTCCCAATATATTCCTCTCTCACCTCTTAATTTTGTCATTTTTTTTAGGGAAAGATACTGTTCCTTCATATTTAACTCATACCCATACCCTCCATCCATATATACTCCCCCAAACTACCCTAATAATGAGAATATTCTAATGATCATTCTCCAATGTGGGAATGTAAAAGATAAACCTTATGAAGTACCTTATGATATAACTTTCCTGATTACCTCCTTATACTTCTCCAGAGTCTTGTATTTCAAAATCAAATTTTCCATTCAAGTCTGATCTTTTCATCATGAATATTGGAACATTCTCTGTTTCATTGAATGGCCACCTTTTCCTCTGAAGAATTATACTCAGTTTTTCTGGGTAGATGATTCTAGATTGCAATCCTAGCTCCACTGCTTTCCAGAATATCATATTCTAAGCCCTTCAGTCCTTTAATGCAGAAACTACTAAATCTTTTTTTATCCTGGCTGTAGCCTCACTATACTGAAATTGTCTCTTTCTGGTTGCTTGCAATATTTTCTCTTTGATGTGAGAGTTCCAGAATTCAGCTATAATATTCCTGAGAGTTTTTATTTTGGAATCTCTTTCAAAGGGCAATTAGTGGGTTCTTTCAATTTCCATTTTATCCTCGGGTTCTAAAATATCAAAACAATTTCCCTTGATAATTTCTTGAAAGGTTATATCCAAGCTCTTTTTTTTTGATCATGACATTCAGGTAGACCAATAATTTTTTTAATTCTCTCTCCTGGATCTATTTTCCAGGTCAGTTGTTTTTCCAATAAGATATTTAACCTTTTCTATATTTTTTCATGGTGGGGGGGACATTGTTTTATATCTTGATTTCTCATAAAGTCATTAAGCTTCCATTTGCTCAATTATTTTCCTCAGTGAGCTTTTGTACCTCCTTTCCTGATTGAGCAATTTTGCTTTTGAAGGCATTTTTCTCATTAGCTTTTTGCATTTCCTTTTGCACCGCTCTCAATTCTTTCCCTAATTTTTCCTCTATCACTCTTACTTGATTTTTAAAGTCCCCTTTGAGCTCTTCCATGGCCTGAGACCAATTCTTATTTTCCTTGGAGGCTTTAGACAATAGGAGTTTTGATTCTGTTATCTTCTGTGTGTGTTTTGATTCTCTGTCACCATAATAACTTTCAGTGGTCAAACTTTTTTTTTGTTTCTTGCACATTTTACTAGCCTTATTGGCTTTTAACTATTTGTTGTTGTTGTTGTTTGTTTTTGTTTTGTTTTGTTTTATTTAAGTAGGGCTCTCTTTCAAGGTAAAGGGTGCATTGTCCCAACCTTCAGGGATTTTGTGAAGCTGCTTTCAGAGATCCTTGTAGGAAATCTGATCACAAGCACTCTTTTCTGCCCTGATGCTGTTTAGATGTGCCGGTGCCTCACTATAGTTATAAGAGCTAGCCAGGGTGCTGGCCAGGGCTGGGGCTCTGGCTCTGCTGACAGGGGCTGGGTTGGGATTGCACACCTGACCCTCTCTCCACTGACCGCTGCTGCTGATTCAGAGGTCCTACTTTGCTGAAGCTGGGGTCCAGGTTAGAGCTGGGGCCAGAGTGAGCCTATGCTAGGATTGCCTGGTAGCCTCCCATTCTTCTCCCACAGATATTTTCTGCTGACCTTCCAACCTCTATTTGGTGTCCTTGGACTGAGAGTTCTAGAAACCACTAGAGCTTCCACTGATTCAAAGGCTGGGCTAGGCTACATTTGGGACTGCACCTGCAGTCCCACCTTGGTATGCTAAATGTGCTGAGCTTCTAAGTTGCCTTCAACTGGAAAATGTTCTACTCCATCTTTTTTAGTGTTCTGATGCTCTAAAATTTGTTTAGAATCACTATTTAAAGTAATTTGGAGCAGTTTCGGGGGAGAGGTTGGTCAAGTTCCAGCCTTTACACTAACAATTTTGGCTTTGTCTTCTTTTTTATTTTAATAGTTTTTCCCCCCCATATACATGGAAAGTTTTCAACATTGATTTTCGCAAAACTTTTTTGTTCCCAATATTTCTCCCTCCTTCCCTTAATCTCTCTCTCCCCAAGACAGAAAACAATCTAAGTTAAATAACTTCAAGTCCTTTAAACACATAAATACATTTATCATGTAGTGCAATACAAATCATATCCAAAGGGGGAGGGGAACAATACAGAGAAGAAGAAGAAGAAAAAAAAGAAAAAAAAAACAAGAATCAAACAACAAAAAGGTGAAAATTTTATGCTGTGATCCATATTTAGTTTCCATAGTTCTCTCTCTGGATATGGATGCCAATTTCCATTCCAAGTTTTTTTGGATTTGCATTGGATCACAGCATTGCTGAAAAGAGCCAAATCGATCATCAGTTGATCATCACATGATCTTGATAACTGTGTACAATGTTCTTTTGGTTCTGATCATTTCACTTGGCATCAGTTCATGTTAAGTCTAAGCTTTTCTGGAATCATGTTCATCATTCTTATAGAACAAAAATTATATTCTGTTATATTCATATATCATTCTCCAACTGATAGTTATCTACTCTATTGCCAGTTCCTTGACACTGGGAAAAAAATAAAAAGGCTGCTACAAATTTTTTGCTCATCTGGATCCTTTTTCCTTTTTTATGATCTCTTTGGGATACACATCCAGTAGGCACTAGGTCTACTGCTAGATCAATGGATATGTACAATTTTAAAGCCTTTTAGGCATGGTATAATGCAATATTTCATCAAAAAAGAAAATAAAACACAATTTGCATTAAGCAGTTGAAATAAAGTTGCCTTGCAAGACCAAGTTTTCTGTGTCTCATATTCTTATGTCCTAGACCCCAATCCCAACTTTGCCCATTTTCTCTTCCTCAAAATTGGATATTTGGAAGAGATTTCTAAAATGTGTCTATATTGTATTCCTAGGACTGTTTGCATCTTAAAGAAGGGGTGGTAGAGGGGCAAAATAAATCATACTTAATGAAAAGAAAAGCTCAAAAGAATGCAACTAGTAAAGAGATCAGCCTACTGATCAGTGATAATGAGGTTTCTGAAACCAAGAAGCATAAATAATGACGTGGCTGATGTTAACATAGGCCCAGTACAGAACTGAATACCTGCCATTTGACCTAGTGATCTTTAACCCCTAAAAATTCACTATAGTTCCCCTATATTTCTGTCCGGGGATCTATGGGTACTACAACTGCCAACACAGCAAAAACCTGGCAGCAACTACTTAAACCAATAAACTAGCATAAGCATATCGTGGACATATTTCCTGGGGGTTCATTGCTAACTTCTTCTCACTACCTTGGAGACCTATTTGAGCTTGTGAAGTATTTCATGATGTTTGTGATAATGTTTGAGGTATCCCCAATATTTTAGGGTGTCTTTGACCCCCCATTACTCTGAAGATAGAGAAGGAAGCTATCACGTCTGTGATCAATTCCAGTGAGATCTCTATTTTTTTATCTTCTCTTCTAAAACTGGGATGGGAACATTTTTTTGCCAAGGGCAATTTGTATATTTATACCATATACTGGTCCTATAAAATTCTCAATTTATAGAACACAAGCAGTAGGCAGTGTTTATGCCCAGCTTTCAGCTCATCATTGCCTGTGATTGCCTTAGCAAATGATTTTGCCAGACTTATACAACATGGGAGTCAGAGGACACCCAAGGCTAAGTTTTCCCTCAACAGCTACAGACAGTTGGAGAGGTGTGGGGTTGAGCCTAGGCTCAAATGAATAATGAAACCCAAAATTAAGTGTACAACCAGCAGCTGCCAAGGGGACTACTGCAGAGATCTTGGTGACCTAAGGCTTTGAAGCTTACCACTGAAAGCAGATGATTCAATCTATTTATCTTCTTCTCTATGCCTCTCTAAATAAAATTTTTAAATGGCATGCTTAATGAGAAACACACTTTAAAGCCAAATGAAGGATTAATTCCTTTTAAAAATATATAATTTCTCTTTCATCTCTTAGGAAATCTCTACAATAAATGCCCATCGTCATTGTGGAAGTTCAGATTCAAATTTAATTTTAGGGTCAGAGTTGACTAGAGTCCCTGCCTTGTGGTCACTGCCACTTGTTAGAACTCAGCCTTACAGTTAAAATTCCAGAGAATTCTAGACATATTGTGAATTCAGAGTGTTGACTTCCTGGTTTTTCCAAAGATTTTTGGGAGCTATTTCCAGAAACATGATAGTGAAATATGATTTAATGTCAGGTTGGAAATCAGGACTGGATAAAGTATCAGGAAGTGGGGAAGTATGAAAGTATGTTTGTTCATGTGACCTGATGGTATTTTCAGTGAATCAGGTAAATCTGATGGAGAGATTATCTGAGTTAGGGATTCTAAAGCAGCTTCTGGTTGGAGGTTGGGGTTGGATGAACGTTTATTCAATAGATATGATTCCAGGAAAACTTGTGTCTTCAGAGTCAATGACCTTCCCTTTGAGGTCTTCCCTTAAGAACTTGATCTTTTGTGCTTCTTGGTCTGTTTTGAGGTCTGTTGTTTCTTGGAGCACAAAGATAGCCTGAAAGAATCTTTCTGTTAGCCTAATTTCCAAATACTCTTCTGCAGTCAGAAAAAAATGGTGGTACTACTCTGTGAAACCTAAAAATAAAAAACAAAAAACAACAAACAACAACCTGGATGGATATGAGACATTTAAAAAAAGTCCCCAACCCCTAAGATTTCCTCAAGGTGTGGGGTTCTTGATTATCCATCCTACATAATTCCATATTTCCTCCAATTTTAATTATTCTTTTCCTGTACATTTTTGTTTCTTGTGTATTTTACCAACTATTTCTACTAGACTCTAGGACAGGAACTCAAACTGGATACCATATTCTACCTGATGCAGAGAAGCAGTACCTCCTGGATTCTGCCTCTAACCTTTTTCAGTCATACATCTCTCCTGCTCAATCTGGATTCATTAGGCAGGGACATCAATATGACCCTTTCCAATAGGAAGTAATTATAGAAAGTGAGACTTTTGTCCCTTTCACCCAAATGAATTTGGGTCCCACATGTTTGAGGGGGAATAAAGTGGGGCATTTCTGATGTTCAATTTTGATGAATGCTATACTAATACAATTTTCAGAAATTCTGTAGTAATGGGCCCAAGGTATTAAAAGCTCTAAGATGTCAGATCCTAGGGATGATGTAAATCAGACCCCAAACTATCTGAATGTAGTAGTGCTGAATTTAGATGGCCTTGCTAAGGTTACTTTTATGGGGTAGGAGGATAAGCTCTGGGCTAAGTGAATAAGCTCAAATGAATGCCAGTGGTCAAAAATCCACGCTTCTAGTTGGTGCAAATGTTTTTTTTAAACCAATGAGCATCAATAATTAGACGCCCAAAGTTAACACAAATGCAGTACAAAATTAAATGCCTAACACTTGACCAAGAGACCTTTTGTTCCTTGCTCCCTCTTCTTTTCTTTCAGGATCCACGTTCTCATCCCGCGGGTTGGGACAACCTTTCAAGCCTAAAACCACATCTCTGGAAGGTTCCCCTCATGAGCTCTGGCCAGGTAAATAATTAAAATTATGCAATTTGCATTTCATAATGCTCTCTAGTTATTCTTTGACAATAAATTCTTTTCTTCTCCAGAGCTCAGAGAAATAGACTATCCATTCTTCTCCTAATTTACTTATATCACCCTTCATGTCTAAATCATGAACCCATTTGGACATTATCTTGGTATAGGATGTTAGGTGTTAGCCAGGGCCTAGTTTCTGCCATAGTTCCAGTTGCAAGCAATTTTTGTCAAGTAGTGAGTTCTTAACTCAGAAGCTAGAGTCTTTGGATTACTATAGTTATTGGCTATTGTGTCTTGTGAATCTTAACCTATTCCACTAATCAACTATTTTATTTTTTAGCTGATAGTATTTTTGATGATTGCTACTTTTTATAATATAGTTTTAGGTCTAGTATAGCTAGACTACCTTCATTTGCATTTTTCCATTAATTCTCTTGAAATTTTTGAACTTTAGTTCTTCCAGATGAATTTTGTTATTTTTTTAGTTCTGTAATTTCTTGACAGTTTGATTGCTATGACAATGAACAAGTAGATTAATGTGAGTAGAATTGTCATTTTTATTATATTAGCTCACCCTACCCATGAATACTTGATAATTTTCCAATAATTTAGATCTAACTTTGTGTGGAAAGTGTTTTGTAATTGTGTTTTCATAGTTTCTGGCAGTGTCTTGACAGGTAGCCTCCCAAATATTTTATATTACAATTATATTAAATAGAATTTCTCTTTGTAACTCTTTCTCCTGGATTTTGTTGGTCATTTATAGAAATACAGAAATTGAGTATTTATGTGAATTTCTTTTGTATCCTTCAACTTAGCTAAAGTTGTGAATTGTTTCTAGAAGTTTTTTTTTTTTTTTTTAGTGAATTCTCTAGGATGCTCTAAGTATCTTCCTCATTATTCTAATTCCTTCAATTTCTTTTTCTTCTCTTATTGCTAAAGATAACATTCTAATATAATATTGAATAGTAATGGTGCTAATGGGCAACCTTCTTTCACCCAGACCTTACTGAGAATGCTTATAGTTAATTTCCATCACATATGATGTATGCTGATGATTTTAAATGGATATTACTGATCATTTAATGAAAACTCCATTTATTCTTATGTTCTCTAATGTTTTTAATAAGAATGGATGTTGGATTTTATCAAATGCTTTTTGTGTATCTATTGAGAGATAATCATATGATTTCTGTTAGTTTGGTTATTGATAAAATCAATTAAACTAATAGTTTCCCTGATATTGAACCAACTTTGCATTCTTGGTATAAATTCTACTTGGTCATAATGTATTATTCTGTTAATAAATTGCTGTATTATTTTAGTAATAAATTGCTGTATCACTTTGCTAATATTTCATTTATAATTTTTGCATCAATATTCACTAAGGAAATTAATCTACAATTTTCTTTCTCTGTTTTTACCCTTCCTGGTTTAGCTATCAGCAATATATCTGTGTCAGAAAAGGAATTTGGTAGGATTCCTTCTTTCCTTATTTTTCCAAATAGTTTGCATAATATTAGAATTGTTCTTTAAATATTTGGTAGAATTCATGTGTAAATTCATGTAACCCTTGAGTTTTTCTTGAGATTATTAATAGCTTGTTTTCTAAAATGGGACTATTTAAACAACTTATTTCCTCCTTGTTAAATCTGTGCAATCTATATTTTTGTAAGTATTCTATTCATTCATTTCATTTAAAGATTATCAGACTTATTGGCTTATACAATTGGGCAAAAATAACTCCTAATTATTGTTTTAATTTGCTCTTCATTGGTGCTTACTTCACCCTTTTCATTTTTGATGATGATATTCTTTCCTTTTTCTAATCAAATTAACTAGGTTTGTCTTTTTTAGTTTAATAGTTTTCTCACTTTAAAATTTATTAATCTCCCCTTTTATTTTCAGAATTTCAAATGTGGTATGATATTGGGACTTTTAACTTGTTCTTTTTCTAGTTTTTTTAGTTGCATGTCCAACTTTATTTATGGCAGATACTTTGCAACATTCCACTTAGCCCTTTTCCTTTCTCTCAGCATATTCCTCTCTCATCCCATAATTTCATCATTTTTTACTCTGACTGTAATGCTGGAGATACTGAGGCAAGGTAGAGATTAGAGAGTTTAATATTTTATTTGAAAGGGAGAGATTTACTGAAACCAAATGGATTCATAGTTTGGTTCTGGGGCTGAATGAGTATGGTCTCCAAGATCCAGCATCCAGCAGCCAATGTGTGTTCTCAATGACATATATTTGCACGTGGCTCCAAGCTACCAGGGGATAGACAGAGGCAAGGGCAGAGTCAATGGACTATCAATCCTGTTCTGATAGGATGGGGGGAGGCACTGAACATTCTGATAAGTAGGGGTGGGGTCATGATGTCTTAAGATATGTCTTTCTCCTTATCTGGATGATGATGATTAGGAGGGAGAAGTGGTGTTGCAGGATTAAGCAGAACAGTTAGGAACTGAGGCAGAACAATTTAGGGAAACTGAGGCAAGACAATTTACGAAAACTGAGACAGGACAACTAGGGAAACTGAGGCAGAACAGTAAAAGGGAACTGTGGTACAATAAGACCTGTGCCCTCTGTCTATAAACACTCCTTCTAACTGCCAAAATAATGAGAAAGTCCTAATGAGCTACAAATATCATTCTATTTATAAATAAAACAGATAAAGTTTATTAAGTCTTATATTTGAAAAGAAAATTCTTTCATTCAGCTCTTGTCTTTTTATCACGAGTACTTAAATATCCTCTGTTTCATTGAATGACCACTTTTTCCTCTGAAGGATTATACCCAGTTTTGCTGGGTAGGTGATCCTTGGTTGTAATCCTACCTCTATTACTCTCCAGAATATTATATCCCAAGACTTCCAATTCTCTAATGTAGAAGTTGGTAAATCTTGGATTATTCTTATTATGGCTCTAGAGTACTTGACTTGTTTCATTCCAGATGCTTGCAGTATTTTCTTCTTGACATGGGAGCTCTGGAATTTGACAATAACATTCCTAGGAGTTTTTATTTAGGGATCTCTTTGGGGAGATGATAAGTGGATTCTTTCAATTTCTATTCTTTCTTTCTATATATCTTTGTAAATACACCATGTGCATTTGTGAGTTATGTATATATGGAAGCGTATATGAGTATTACCTATATATATGTGTGTATATTATATATATATATATATATATATTCATGTGTGTTTGTGTATGTGTATGTGCATATCCAGATATATATGTGGACATAAATATATCTGTGCTGAACTGAAGCCTGCATGGGAGATGTGATAGGGAAGAAAAGGGTGGGGGGAAGAGAGAAGTAAAAAGTGCATAGAAAAGAACAAAAGAAATCCTAAAAGAAAGCAAAAAAGTAAAAGGACTGTTATGAATACTATGTCTTCTATCGTATATGCTTTCTTGAAAAGGAAATTTCTTGTTACATATTTTGAATGTTGTTCTGCTTGTTGTTCTGCTGGGACAGGGCAATATTTTTAGTTTTATTAATCTATTTGGATTTTTCCCTGGTTTTATTTAAGTATTAATTTAGAATTAAAGTTTAAAAACTAAAAAGAAATACATCAACCTGAACCCCACTTGACTTGAAGGGGCCACTGCCCTCAGCATACATTTTATTGATTAGGCTACTTCAGACATTCAGTAGGAGTGGCAGAAGTTAGCTATAGGGTCACAAATTCCCCAGACCCATCTGTTGGAGAAAGCTTTGGGAGTTTTGAACAACAGTTAAAAACAGTTTTTACCAACAGTTAAAAACCGTTTTGAACAAGTCTCTATTGGCTTCAAAGCATTCTAGAAGCTAAAGGCCATGTTTAGCTGTTGCTGGCTAGCAGAAGGCTAACCAAGGCTCTGCTAGCAGACACTTCAATTTTATTCTGGGTATATCACATTTTCTACCTTGCCACCTTGCTCTCTAAACCCACATGGTCCAGGGAATTATTAATAGTTGTAAGGAAACTTTACATTCAGCCTACTTTAGTTGAATTGACTTGAGAGATGTTTGTCTCAACAACCCAGATGGTGGATGGTTTACTTATGGGTCCAGTTTTTTTGGAAGACGGGGACAGAAAGGTAGGTGAAACTATAGTGATTCTCAATATTATTAGCCTCCTATTGGAGGCTAAACCACTTCCTCGTGGACCTCTGCTCAGAGGGAAGAAGTCATTGCCCTCAACTTAGTTTTAAAATGGGGGAAAGGAATGAGGGGGAAACTTATATGCCAAATGTGCCTTTCCTGTTTGACAGACTTATGGGGCTTTCTAGAATGAGAGAGGATTTCTAACAGCCAAAACTTTCCCCATGAAGTATGCTGGGGAAATTCTATATTGCCTGCAAGCTGACCTTGAATTCAGAGAGTTTTTTTTTTTTTTTGGTAATATTTTGGAGAGGACAGCAAAAGGGGGACCTAATTCCAGGTCAGATGTAACACATTTGCAGAATCAACTACCAAAGAGCTGCTGAATGTTTGTCTTTAACCATGACAACCCTACACGTCTTTATAGTTCCCAGAAACAGGCTCCTGCAATAAAAAAAAAGGAGCGGGGGAACATATGCCCTGTTCCACTCTGTGGGTTTCAAATCCCTCTGGCCAGCTTCCAATCCCAGAGGCAAGCCAGTTAAAAATTCTTTTTGGCCTACACCAAGTTACTCACTTGGAAAAGACTAGCCTTCAGTTCCCTATTAAATCTACTTTATCTGGAAACAAGTCAGCAGCAATAATTATGCAGGTTTGTCAAGCCCCACCAGTATGTGCCCAAGTAAATCCTAAAAGTGCTATTAAATATTTGTGTCTCCAACCCTCTCGTTTAATACCAATTCCGAGGAAGCATACTTATTCTGGCACATAGACTTTATTCAAAGGCCCATTTCAGGAGTTTCAAACTACTTTTGGTTTTTCTTGACATCTTTACCAATTGGGTGGAAGTCTTCACTTTGAAAACTGAACCAAGCCCAGGAGATATCAAAGATTTTAGAAAGATTTTACCTTATTTTGGAGTGCCCAACTATTTACAAAATGACAGTAGTCTTCCCTTCACAGATAACCCAAATTGTAGTTGAGCTACCTTAATTATCTCCTCTCTGTCTGGCATCCTCAGTCTTGGGGAAAGGTGGAGAAAATTAATCCTCCCCTCCAGGGAGTCCTCCCTAAACTGTGCCTGCAGACCTGGGAAGAGGGGGTAAAATAAAACTCAGTCTGCAGTGCCCCTAGGGAGAACACTGAGCTCAGCCCCTTTTGACCTTTCTCATGGGCAGCCACGCTTCCCCTCTGACAGTCTGTAGATCAGAACAGCATCTGGTCACCCAATTTATCCCACTGCTTGGCAGAGTCCCAAAGGCCCTTTCTGAATATGTGAACATCTCCCCAGACCAGCAGGTGTTCATCCCCAGACTGTCACCTCAGTAAAGGCGGGGACCGAGGATACTTGAAATCTTGGCTGGCCCAAAGTCCTGACCCTCTGAGCACCAAAAGGAAAGGACCACATGAGGTCATTTTAACCACCCCCTGCTATTACCCTCAGAGGCCTTCCCAGCAGGACTCACATTTCCAGACTCCAACCTGCTGCTCCTGTTACCTCTGCTTCTCCAGACCTTCCTGACTCCTCAAGAGAACCCAGAGAAGACCTGAAACTGCTGGAACCTGGAAAGGTATTGTATGGAGATGGGGAATTTGTCTGTGGCCTCTTTTTTTTAACCTTTCTGCATTTATCCTTGTTACTTTCCACTTTATCCAACTTAATTTCTTTCAAACAACCTGAACCTTTTTCAGTGCCCTTTGAATCATTAATCCCAAGGTTGAGGGCCCTACACTCGTCTCCTTGCCCCACTTTAGGGACTCGGGGAGAGGGGGAAGGAGGCAAAAATTATGATGCCCCATAATTTTGTGATTTCTGTATACAATGTTCTCTTGGCTCTACACACTTCAGTTCATGCAAGTCTTTCCAGGCTTTTCTGAAATTGGCCTGCTCATCATTTCTTATAGACCAATAATAGTCCATTCCATCTGATTTCTGAGTTTTTAACCCAACTGGTGAGCTTTATTCCTTTTAAATTCTAGGTCATGAACTTCCAACTATTTGCTGAACTTGGATACTGTCTTCAACCTGATCCAGAAACCCAGCACCTCATGGAAAATGCTGCCACCCTCTTTATGTTAAACATCTGTATTGCTGACCAATTTCAAGGTCACCAAACTGCAATAATATAAGGCCAAGCCTGCGATGGCTTCCTGATGTTACTGGGGATGAAAGGGAGATAATGAGCCATTACTCTGACCACAGCCAAGGCCAGGTGTTGGAACCAGTCATGAAGAGGACCCAAGGGCATTTAGGCTATTTATACCATTCACTGGCCATATAAAATTCTTAACATATAGAACTAAAGCAGTGGGAGGTAATTGTACCTAATTTTCAGCTCATCATTGCCTGTGATTGCTGTAGCAAATGATTTTGTGCCTCTTACATATCCTGGGAGTTAGATGAGTTCTCAAGGCTCTATGTTCCCTGAGGTCTGGGGCTGAGTCTAGAATCTCCTACATAATGATGTTTGGTCATCACCTGGCATAGAGGTCTCAGGGGCCGAGGGTTGGCCCCTTGACAAATCTCTGTAAAAATTCCAGGTTCCCCCTCAGGGTAGTCACTGCCCCTGGGATCATTGATTAAAAAAAAAAAGAAAATCCCAGTTAAATTCCATTTAAAAAGGAAAAAAAAATAAATCCAGACTTATCTCCTATATTCCTCTTCCTCTAAAGTTTTAAAAGAACATGTAAAATGAGGCAGTTTTAAAGTCACAAGAAATTTTAATTCTCTAATTTTTTTTCAATATTTTTGTTTTAATTACCAGTTCAAAAAAGCATATGTATTAGAAGAAATTATGTTCATGTGTGTCCACTTCCTTGTAAATTGTTTTGTTTTCTGCTCCATATGTTTTCCTCCCTTCTCCCCCCTCCCCAAGCATGCATAGTTAAGAAAGGATATATTTATATATACCTATGTAGATATACACATGCATTCCCCCCACATCTGTACACATTTTTCCTATGCCTACTGAACTTTTGCTTTAATTCTCATCCTTAACTTTACTTACAATTAACTCCCCCCTCCCCAAAGGATCCCTACCTTTGTCTTTTCCCACCCAACATCTGCCCATCCCTTACACCTTACTTCCTTACAGATTTTGGAGGCTGCTAAATACCCTTCACAGTATATATACAGTGTTGCTTATTAAACTAAGAGTACATTTTCAAAAACATGGGCCCTTGACCCACTTATGCCTCTATAACTATTCTTTCTCTGTACCTCATTTGTATAACATTCATATTTTTACATCAACACTGCCAATATTTCTCGTGAGTGGTATGCCCTATCATGAATATGAATCTTAAACATATAATATACATGTAAATATGTAAATAATTTGTCCGTGTTTAAATCGTTTTGTCCATGTGGAATTCCTTAAAATGAATCATTGATATTGGCTCTTCTATATTTTCAATTAACTTTTGAGTTTGGGTGATTGAAAGTCATGGAAATCTGCAAGTTCACTGAATGTCCTTTTCTTTCTAATTCAAAATCATGATTTCACTGGATATGGCCTTTTTGGCTGCAAGCCTAATTCTTATAATTGTCAGTAGATAAGTTTTCAGGTTTTTAATAGGGCTGCTGATAACTATCTTGTTCAATTCCAACTGTAGCTCCAGCATATCTGAATTGTTTCGTTTGTTTCTGGCTAAATGTTCTCTTTGATCTGGGGGGGGGGGGTGAGGAAGGGGGTTGAAATTGTCACTAATATTCCTATGTATGCTCTACAAAGAACTTGAGGTTGTGATTGGTGAATATTTTCTATTTCTACTTTTCCTGCTTATGTTACATCACTCCAGAACAATTTTCCTTGAATTATTTCTTGCATTATTTTGTCAAGGTTCTTATTTTGGTCACAATGTTCAGACAATCCAATTCTAGTTTCTCAATCTGTTCTCCAAATCCGTCTTTTTACTTAAGACGTTTCACATTCTGTTCTATTTGTTTTCAATTTTTACAATCTGTTTGTTTTATTGATGTCACAACTTCCCAGACTTCTCCTTGCCTCCTCATTTCAGAATTATTTTTATCTTTGAGATTCTGTACCTCCTTTACAAGTCGCTTACATTTTTTTTCATAATCTTTTGGTTTATCTTGGACTGATTCTCTTTTTAATTTTTGTTTACTCAATGTCTCATTTGCGTTTTAAGTTACTTTTTCATTTATTTCTTCTATAAATTCCCTTTTGAGTGGGAAGCCATTTCACATTATTCTTTGGGATAGAAGCTTTTTTTACTAAAGTACCCCACCTCTGAAGGTCCCTAGTCTTTCCTGTTCCCATAATAATTTCAATGGTAGGATGGTTCTTTGTAGGTCCATTTTTATAAGAAGAATTAGTGTTTAGCACCTCTAATTGTGTTGTAGGGAAAGGTTCTTCAAGCTTCCCTTCAGTTCTGCCCTCTAATCAGGAACTCCAAAGCAAGAGTTTTACTCTCCTACAAGTACCCACAGTCAGTAGTGTCCCCACCCTGAATTCAGCTTCTGCACTCATGGGATGCTGGTTCCTTCTCACCAAGGCCACATTCTTAGGTTCTCAATGCACAGCTGGACCCTGCAGAGATCCTAATCAGCCAAGATTCAACTCAGGCCTCCAAGACTCAGTTCTCAAGTTGACAATCTGGGAGATGAAAGTCTCTGTGGTTCCTGCTGAGGCTTCCTAGCTATCCTAAGAGGTCCCCACTTAGGATTTAGTCTGGAAGTATGTGTTTCTTCAGATATTTTTGAGTTATATATGAAGGACCCCTGTTCTGCCCCAAGTCTTCTTTGGTTTTTAATCAGTCTATATTTGCCAAGGTGCAAATTTGTTCAATTTTTGTTGAAATTGGGAGAGCTTGAAATTTAGCAGTCTACTTGTTCATCTTCTCAGAATCCTCCACATGAGAATTTTTTTTAAAGCCCCAAATGGAACTTGATGTTCAGAACTTTCTGCCTGGGGCTTTTGGGTGGAATGGTTTAGGACAATCACAGGGAAAGTCTTGGTTTTCAGAGACAAGGATGGATTTTAAAAGTCATCTTGGGAGGAGCACTGACTGATTTGACAGGAGAGACTGAGGTAGCTTCCTGATGATCCTGTGGGTAAATAGAAGGTAATGATTCAACCATTATAATAGGTACTACCTGTGTCATATAAGGTATCACCAAGGTGAATTTCTAAACCATGATGGGACCACAAGCTCCTTTTGCTGGGATATTGACCCAGCATGAACGTTATTATCCTTGCCCTTGAGATATGGGACTGACTCTTGCTCACTAATGGAGCTCAATAGTGCAATATGATGAGATGACCTGGGAGTACACTGATTTTGCCTGCTGGTACAGGTTTGTTCTGCCACACCTGGACCAAGTCTGTAAATGAAAAAAGGAACATATGAGCAAAGGGGAAGGAATCAGGAAACAGACTGTGGGTGGGAAAGAGAGCAGCAGAATAGGGATGATCTACCAAGAGTGATATCTGACTTTTGGAGGACAACTGGACCCTTTTCAATGTGCTCTTGCATATGCTCTCATTTCCTACTTAGAGGAAGCCCAAGAGACAATTTCATTACCTCCAAATTGGAGGTAAAAATGTGCCAGAAAAATTTTCTGGCAAACCACTTAGTTGTAAAGAGTTGTTTGCATGGAGTCACCCCCTTAGACTGGGAGCTCCTCTAGGCCAGGGACTAATTTGGGCCTTTCTTTGTATCTCCCCAGTGCTTACTACAGAGCGTGGCCCACAGTAGATGATTACTATTGCCTCCACTTATTTCCCCTTTCACTCTTCTAAACTCTCTGCATTCTGGTTTCTCACATCCTTATTTAATTTTTATTAATTGAAATGAAACGTTAGTAATATAACCTCCAAATATAAACTTCAAAGTACAAAATTGAATGATCTGGTTTTTTTGTGTTTTTTCCCTAAACTTAATATTGTGTGGAATTAACTGAGTGAAGATCTCTCATGGGAATACAGCCTTAAAGTATACCTTAATTGTGACTTGAGACTTTATTGGTATCCAATAGAGCAATAGCTTAAAAAAAAAAAAAAAAAAAAAAAAAAGGTTGCAAGTGTTTGTCCCATCCTATTTCCCACAACCTCTTAATTAGCATTTAAGTACTGCCTTTAAATGTGATAATGACTTTGAATTCTCTTAACCTGTTTGTATAGCAGTCCTCTAAGGAAATACAAATTATTCTTAATGATTTGTATACTGTTTTGTTCTGGGATAGATTTCTGCAATTAGAATGTAAGCCTGGACTCCCCCAAAAAATGGGAGAAAAGGCCAGGCTGGAGGATTGGGGGCTTCAGAGACTTCTGTGTTTTAAGTTATTTTAATATTGTATTTTTCAGTTTTTACTTTACACTCCTTTTACTGACAAACACATTATCAGATGGGAGACTCACGCCCTTTCTTGTGAGATCGTAATAAATCCTTTTTTGCTTTTTCTTACTCTGAGAGTCTCTGTTTCTTTCCCATACAGATGGGGGCTCTTTCTGTCATATTTCCTGTTCTTGGTTGTCTCCTGTACCAAATCTTTGTAAAGACACCCTCCTGAGAGTTCTCTGGTGATCCATGCATTTGGTTCAGGAACCCCTAGTCTCATCTGGTAAACTCTGGAAGAGAGACACTCAGAGAAAGCAAAAATGGAAATAGACTAGCAAAGATAGAGGATTGATTTGGTCCAGGAGATAAGTCAGCTGAGAAAAGTTTTAAATCATTTAGATAAATTGTACAGTACAGTCCAGGTAAAACCAAGAATTAGGGGAAGAGAGAGACTGCCAAACAACTGGTGAGAAATCTGAGTGACTGGGATTGGGATTGGGATTGGGAGAATTTAGGCAATTTGAGTCTGTAAAAGGCTCCCATTTCCCTTTGAATGGCAAGAACTGATTGGAAGGTGGGGAGGTAAGAGACCCTGTAAGAAGTCTGTCAAACAACCAGTGAGTCATCAGGATATTGGATAATTCTGAGGCAGTTTGAGTCCCTAAGGATTCTAATTTCCTTTAGTAAGATCAGGTGAGTCCTCCATTAAAAGAGGATAAGATACTGTGTGAACCTTAGGAAAGAAAGCAACTGGCTCTAAGCCTGTCCTGGGAAGATAGTTCTTTAGGAAGAATTGGGATGAAGTACCAAATTGAATAAGGATTAAATACTATTGTTTTTGTATTAAAGCTCTATAAATAGACAATTTTTTGCCACCTTAAATTTTAGGACTGTGTATGTTTAAATATTCTGATTCTGAAATTGTATGAGATAATTACTATTAACTAGTGCATACTAAAATTGCGAAATTTTTTATTATGTAAGATTTTAGAAATGTGTGCATTGTTATTAAAGTATTGTTAACTAGAAATCTAAACCTGTATTTGATTTGATGATTAAATTTTTGGTTCTCTAGTAACTAAAGAGTTCACATGTTTGTATCTCCTAATTAGATAAAATATATTTAAGCTGATATGTTGCTTGCTAAATTGTATATTGGGCAATTTGTAAAATTGTATGAGCTTGTGCTTTGAACATTTTGTCAGCCCAGCTGCATATGTAGTATAAAGTTTGTGAAATTTAGTCTAAACCTATTTAAAATATTAATCTTAAGATTATTATTAACCTTAAGGTTTGTCTTGCTTTCTCCCTTTAACAAAGAAGTTAAAGCAAGAAAATTTGGGAATGTGTGTAATTTCAGAGCAAATTGTATCTGAAGAGATATATGGGAAGGGATTGAGATCCCTCCAGAGGGACCCTGACTCCAGAATATCTAGGTTAGGTTTTGGTGAAACTGAGATGTAGAGGATGGATAGAAGCTTTCCCCTAAGCTCTATTGTATTAAGGGTTAATGGAATAGCACTGGAACAAATTGTACTTAAATATAAATTGGTAGAGACTATTGATTCTGAATATGGAACATAATTTACTTCTAATGTTTTGTAAGAAATAATGGGGAAGGGGTATCAAAGTGGATGGGAATTCCATACACCTGGGTATATGCCCTCATCTGGGAAAGTGGAAAGGATGAATCAGATTAAGAAACTGATTACTAAATTGATGTTAGAGACTAAATTGCCTTGGACCAAATGTTTGCCTATTGCTATTAAAGAATTAGAACTGCTTCCAGAAGTGACCTGAGATTTTCCCCATGTGATGTTGTTTGGTTTGCCCTAAACCAGGCCCTTAAGAAACTGAGTAGGAAAGAAGAAACCATATATATATATACAGATTCCAAACATTATAAGGGGGTAGTAGATACTTTTGGAGAAATTTGGGAGGAACAGGGCCTCTTAACTAGTAAGGAAAATGATTTGGCTTATGATGAACTAATCAAATTAGTGTTAGAAAATTTACTATTACCATCAGAAATAGAGGTGGTACATGTCCACCATGGAAAGCTAGCTAGAAGCAAGAGGAAATAGGCTTACAGATTAGGAAGCAAGGTGAACTGGATTAACAAGGAATACCCCATGTTAATCTTAATGTTTCACATAGATCATCCCAAAATGATCCCTGTCTTTAATAAAGGGAAAGAGAAGAGTTTATTAAAGATGAAAAGTACCTCCAGACTGGAGAAAAATGTTAAGCAAAGGAATAAGAGAATTGATGGGAATTTCTCCATAGGGTGAGTCATTGGGGAACCCAGGCATTGTGATATGATTCTTAAAACAGTTTGGATGTATTGGGATTTATTCAGTGGCAAAACAAATCCCAGAAAAATCATTTTACTACTAACAAGGTAGGTTTGGATGAAATGTTTGCTACTAGTACTTCTCAAGAGTCAGAATAGCTCTTAAATGACATATAGGATTATCACTCTTTGAAATAATTATATCGAATAGTTGGGGAAGGGGGGGTGGGGAAAGAGAAAGGAGAGGTCTCATCCTTTCAGACAAAGAATTTTTAAAGAAATTATATACTGGCCCTGTCCCCATCCCTTTTTAATCCTTAGGACACGATTGCTGATCCAGACAACACCTTTGGAGTTTGCAGTTGGAGAGTGGGAGTTTACTAAATCCTAGAAGCAGTGTGAAATGACCTCACTAGATGTTACAGATGAATGAGACTGCAGTCCAGAGGCTAAGAACCTCAAAAGGATCTTAAAGGACTTGTGGAGGAACCTCAAGAACAAACTGCTTAAGGACAATTTATAACCTCTAAATTGACTTAGCAATTAGGAATGTTTTGATGGGAGGGGGAGATTAATTATGCTTAGAGGAATTTTAACAATACTGGTATTGTTCTTATTTATATTTCCAGAAAAGTTTATAGAAACTCCTTGATTGGAGGAAATTGAATTAACATTTTTTAGGATGAAAAAATTAAATTTAATTCTGATAGGGTTCTTCAATGTGAAATTATGACAGTACATTGATTGTGTTGAGTCATTTTTCCTATTAGGGAGATTCTGAAAACAGTGGTCTATGTCTGTCCCTTTAAACATGGTTAATGCCAGAAGATGCTTTGAATAGTATTAACCATCTTGAAGTAAAATAATTTGTGTAATGCTAAATTCAAAACCATCTACTTAGATAAGAATATAAGCTGTGAACTTTCCAAGATGACTCTTAATAATATCCATGTAACTAGGTATAAGTCAATACTTATGGATATGTGAGCCTTGAGAGTTAAATTCACCTGAAGCTTTGATGAATGAGACTTGCTTTTTGAGATAAAATCTCTTGAGACTGTAGCTGATATTATTTGAAATTTTGAATTCAGGTAAGGTTGTATGATGGATCATCAAGCCAATAATCCACCTTCTAAAAGGAATATATCACAAGCTACTCAAAAGGAATGTGTTCCTGAATTTTTACAGGTGAAGGTTAGTACCTGGACAATTTAGTAACAAGTACCTTGTTAGGGAGGACAATCTTTACCTCCATATAAAAGTGGGATTTTTTGACTCATTTCCTAGTGGAATAAGAGCCAGCTTGATTATTTCTGAGTCAGGATAAGCTAAGGACGCAGTATCATGTACATGAGAGGACATGTATATCCTCTCAGGCTGAGGCCTGAAAGATCATTTTTTTTATTATAATCATGTCCCTGCATTTTCTTAACAGCAAATTTCTATAATCCGTTTAAGTGTTCAGTAGATGTAAGATATTGCAGTTTCCTATCTGAAAATATTTGGTCATTATAAGTAGGTAAATGAATATTGGCCTAGTCATTTATCTGTTTTGCATATATGTTTGTTTTAGTATTTTTGTTGATGCTGAAACATTTTTGTGAAAGATCACTATTCTAATCATTGGGGACACAAATGGTTGAGGGTGATGACCCCAGATAGGGGTTGAGGGTACAGAACCCTAATTTGTATGCTGAATAGGCTAGACACTATTAGGCCTCACACTCCAGGCCACAGTCAAAAGAATTACTAACCAGATGGCAAAGGCACTGGATTTTTAACAGATTTAAGAGCATATAATTAGCAAGGAAAGGGCTTTTATAAATTCCTTGGTGGAACTCAGCAGAAAGGGAGTACCCCATGAGGTTGGGACATGCCCTAGCTAGCAGGCTAAATCCTGAAAGGTACTTAGCAATCTAAAATAGTTAGCTATAGGGAGGAGAAGTGGCATCGAAAATCATAGTGGAGTTAGGAGAAATACCACATGGTATGGGTGAAGGGAAATATTAATAGGCAGGATGCTGCGATGACTAACCCAGAGAGAGTGGTGGTCATGGAATGGCCCATAAGTAGGTTTTATAGGGAACATTGAGACATGACTGGGATTTTCACAGAAGAAAGATTAAGCAATCTGAAGAGAAAAGTCCAGTTAGACAAGGATAGACCCCAGTAGAGAAAACAAGGCAGGTCCAGGGGGATTAGAGACTGAGAACAAGGTGGTTGAGGAAATGTATAAATAATGGTGGGAGAGGTCATCAAAGGTTAAATAAAAGAGGAGGTATTATGTGGAATTGAGTGAAGACCTCTCATGGGAATATAGCTTTGAACTATAACTTAATTATGACTTCAGACTGTATAATAACAAATAGAGCTGTAGCTAAAAGAAGCAGGAGTTTGGCCCTCCTGTTTCCTCGCCACTTATTGATTAGCATTTAAGTACTTTTAAAGGTGATGATGGCTTTGAATTCTCTGATCAAAAATATCGGCTTGTATAGCAGTTCTCTAGGGAAAATTAAGAATTTATTTTTATTGACTTGTACTCTTTTTCTTTCTGGGATTAGAATGTAAGTCTGGACTCCCACAAACAATGGGAAAAAAAGGCCAGGCTAGGGTGGGGGGTGGGAGGGTGGGACTGCTGTGTTCAGGCTATTTAATCTTGTGTTTTTCAGTTTTATTTTTCGCTCTTTACTGATCTTGTCAAATGAGAGATGCCATTTCTCCTAGATCATAATAAACCTCTCCCTATTTACTTTTTCTTACTCTTGAGAATCTCTGTTTTTGTAGTTGATATTGTCCCACACAATATTCTACCCAAGTAACATTCAAAAATTTTTCTTTTACATTTGTTTTTAAGACTTTTTGCATTGTAGGTTCTCTCCCTGATCCTCATCCACAATTAAGAAACCACATGTGAAATTATGCAAAACATTTCCATGAAAATAAAGCTGTGAACAAAAACATAAATCTCCAACCATAATGAAAATAAAAACTCTCAAAGATTAAGTTAAAAATATAGAGATAAAAAAATAGAGAATGCTTTGATCTGTATCCAGATACAATCATTCCTTCTCTGTGAATGGATAGGATTTTTTTTTTTTAATCATAAGTCCTTCAGAATAGTTGTGGATCATTGTACGACTGAGAATAAGTCATTTATATGGCTGATCACCCCAAAATATTGCTTTTATTTTGTATAAGATATATTTCACTTTGTTTATAGAGGATTTTCAATGTTGGTTTGTTTTTTCCTGAGAATATTCAGCTTATTTTCTGAGAACCAAATGCTATTCCATAGAGAAACTTGTTTTTAAAAAAATGTATTTACAATTAGTATTGCTAATTGTATTTACCTCCATTTATTCTCGCTCCTTTCACCCTGTCTCTCCTCAAATGTTTTGCTACTGAGCACTGATTTCCCCAAAATGACTTGTTCTTTTATTACCTCTCTTACCATATCCCATTCCCTTCCAATTTTTCTTCAGGGTAAGATAGATACCCCTGTTGAGTATTTATGGTATCTACTATTTGAGCTAATTCTGATGAGAGGAAGGTTCACCCATTCCTCCTCCCCCTCTTCCCCTGCACTAAAAAAGCCTTTTCTTTTATAGCAGATAAAACTCTTTCCCTTTTCCCAGTACATTTCTATCTCCTTATTTTCACCATTTTTAAAAAAGATATTATCCCTTCATATTCAACTCACACCCCATATCCTCTGCTATGGATACTCCTAACTGCCATAATGAGAATGTCCTAAGGAGTTACAAAGATCATCCTCCCATATAGGAATGTAAACTGAAAGCTTAAACTACTCTCAGGTATATTGATCTTGCCTCAGTCTCTCAAGCTCTCTTCCCCAATTCCCACATAATATTTGTTGGACATTTTGACCCAGATGCCCAATTGCTTCTGAATTTCAATGTATCCAAAAATACAATCCGTTCTTTGTCCCCCACACTCTGCCCTCTTCAGAAATTCCCTTTTCTGTACCTAGGTTTGCAGACTGTCATCCACTTTTCTTGCACATATCATCCATTTTAATTAACATTTTCCCCACAGTTTTCTTCACTCCCATAGCAATCAACCTGGTGATTCTGTTCACCTCTCTCCTAAACAATTCTGATAGCCTCATTGTTCCATTAGGATTATACCTTCTGATGCTATTTTTATAAACTCTGTATTTATCTGACATATTTTTTTTTAGTTTATGTACTTTTTGTCCTCCTCCTTAGAATAATTTTTTTCCTTGTATCTTCTTTATTTTACACAATGATTCATATAAGAAAAAATATTACTACATGTGTGTTGACTAATTGATTCTCACCTTTGAGAAATATCCCATTTCTTTAAACCATGCTAAATTTCTTTTTTTTTTTTTTTAATAGTCTTTTATTTACAGGTTATATGTATGGGTAACTTTACAGCATTGACAATTGCCAAACCTCTTGTTCCATTTTTTCCCCTCCTTCCCCCCACCCCCTCCCCCAGATGGCAGGATGACCAGTAGATGTTAAATATATTAAAATATAAATTAGATACACAATAAGTATACATGACCAAACCGTTATTTTGCTGTACAAAAAGAATCGGACTCTGAAATGTTGTACAATTAGCCTGTGAAGGAAATCAAAAAATGCAGGCGGGCAAAAATATAGGAACTGGGAATTCAACATAATGGTTTTTAGTCATCTCCCAGAGTTCTTTTGCTGGGTGTAGCTGGTTCAGTTCATTACTGCTCCATTGGAACTGATTTGGTTCATCTCATTGCTGAGGATGGCCAGGTCCATCAGAATTGGTCGTCATATAGTATTGTTGTTGAAATATATAATGATGTCCTGGCCCTGCTTGTTTCACTCAGCATCAGTTCATGTAAGTCTCTCCAGATAACCATGCTAAATTTCAAGGATTTCCTGAGGGAAAAGAATGTCAAGAAATAAGTACTAAGAACTCTGATTCCAATGACTATTTCATCTTCCCAACTAAAGGAGTAGTAAGCAGCCCAAGAAGGCCCTACTAGCTAATTTGTCACCACCTAACTATTTTCATTTCTAATAGTTTTTACACTAGAACCAGCTTCAACACAATTGATTAAAATGACCCATTCCTACAGGTCTTTTTTGTATTTTCTCTTTTTCCTTTTTTCCTCTCTCATTAAAACTAATCAAATTCACTTGTATGACAATGGAAGAAATAAAGAATAAAACTTAAGCAGTGTCAGTAAAAATCTATAAAGGGTAAAGTTCATTTTTTTTTTTTTTTGCTGTGGTTTAAAGTGACATATTTTAAAAGGATCGTAGGTGATTTCTTCCAGACTGCCCAAATCACAATATTTGAGTGATTCCAATATTTGATTTCACAACATCCTATGATCCTGTCAGGCTTATAATCCATGGACTCCCAGTCCTGCTTCTTTCCCCTAACAGTTCATATTTGCATTCTCAAATCCACAACGTAATAAATAAAATGTAGGCCAGCAAGGCCATCTTAAAAGTCCCGACCAATAGTCTAAGTTGAACAAGTCTTTCTTAACCCTTTCAGTGCCTTGAAACAAATCAGCTCTCAAGAAGAAATGACAGACTGGCTACCCAATTACAATGAGAAAGAAATTTTCCACACCTACATTTGATATCTATAGGTAGAATGAACTGTGCCCACACCCTCCAATTTAAAAAAAAAAAAAAAAGCAATGGAATAGACATAAATTTTGAAATTGAGAATTTTTTCTTATGAATTGAAAATATGGCTTGGAGAAAGGTCAGATAGGCTCCACTAGGTGTCAGAAAGTTGTCAGAAAAAGGTAAAAGAACGTTGATTCTGCTCAGCTCAATCTCTTCCCCTGTTAAGGGGATCCACACATCTCTTATGGTTCAGCTTGATCCATCAACTAATGGAATTGTTTGAATGCTCTAAGCAATGAGAGCACCTAGAAGCAGGGAACAGCCTTTACCAAAATGCCACCTCATTTTATCCTATAAACCCTGTGAGAAAACTGAGGCAAACAGATTAAATGACTTGCCTCAGGGACACTCAGCTACATCTGAGACTGAATTTGAACCTCAAGTCATCCTAACTCCCAGGCCCAGTTCTCAAATCCTTACATATCTTCTACTTAAGAACTAAGTAGCTTATTAAGGATAAAAAACATCTCAGTTATAGTCATCTTAGAGGGTTTGTGTTTTCTCCCCAGAGTCTACAGAAGAGAGTTAACTCGTATCAATTATATCCTAGCTGGTTTCCCATTGAGGACAGAGGAACAAGTATTTTTTCCATCTTCTATTGCTGGCACAAGCAATGCTTCTCACATTCATCTCTAGACCAGTTCTCACAAAAATACATCTCATCCCAAATACGAATGCTCTCATTCTTTCTCCTACACATATTTGGCTGCATCCCACAAATTTTGGTATGTTGTCTCATTACTGTCACTCTCTTGGATGAAATTAGTGTGTCTATGATTTGCTGTTTCACCCATTCACTCTTTAGGATGAGATTATTTAGTTTCGTATTACTTTTTGTTCCATTTTCCCCTAGCTTTTTATGAATGTAGTTTTTATTTCATCATGATTTGTAAAGAATGCATTTACTATTTCTGCCTTTCTGCATTTGATTTAGAAGTCTTTATGTCCTAACATATGGTCAATTTTTGAATAAGTTCCATGAACTGCCAAGAAGAAAGTGTACTCCTTTCTGTCTCCATTCAGTTTTCTCCAAAGATCTACCATACCTAACTTTTCTAGTACTCTGTTTATCTCTTTACCCTCTTTATTTATTTGGTGTCTTGATTTACCTAATTCTGAGAGTGCAAGGTTGAGATCTCCTACTATTATAGTTTTGCTGTCTATTTCTTCTTGTAGTTCTCTTAACTTCTCCTTTAGGAATTTAGATGCTATACCACTTGATGCATATATGTTAAGTATTGATATTACTTCATTATCTGTGGTACCCTTTAGCAAGATATAGTTTCCTTCTTTATCTCTTTGAATTAGGTCAATTTTTGCTTTTGCTAGACCTAAAATCAGGATGGCTACTCCTGCTTTTTTTTTTTTTTAAACTTCACCTGAAGCATAATAGATTCTGCTTCAGCCTTTTACCAGTACTCTGTATGTATCACACTGCTTTAAATGTGTTTCCTGTAAACAACATATTGTGGGAGTCTGGCTTTTCAGTCTGCTATCTGCCTCTGCTTTATGGAAGAGTTCACCCCATTCACATTTACAGTTAAAACTATTAATTCTGTATTTCCTGACATTTTACTGTCCCCAGATTATTCTTTTCTCTTTCCTTTCCCACTTATCTCCCTCCCCAGTATTTAACTTATGGGCCCCACTTGCCTCATGCAGCCCTCCCCCCCTTTCGAATCTCTTCTCCTTAGAGTCCCTCCCCCTTTCTAATACCTTTCCCCTACTCTTTTTGTATTCCCTTCTATTTAACCTACCCCTTCTCTTTTTTGCTTTTCCCCTCCCACTTTTCAATGAGGTGAGAGAAGTTTCTCTGTAAACCAAATATGTCTAATATTTTCTCTTTGAGCCAAATCTGATGAAAGTAAGATTCACACAATGTTTATCCTTCTTCCTTCTTTCCCTCAGATATAATAGGTTTCTTTTGCTTCTTTGTGAGATGTAATTTCCCTCTTTTTACCTCCATTTTTCCCTTTTTCTGGTACAATCCCCTTTCCACCTCTAGTTCCTTTTTATATTATAACAGTAAAATCAAATTATACATGTACTCTCTATGTATGCCCATAACAGAAATACAGTTCTCAAGAGTTCTTTTTACATTTTTGTGCTTCTCTTGAGTTCTATAGTTGGAGGTCAAATTTTTTGTTTAGCTCTGTTTTTATTTTCATCAGAAAAAAAAATGGAATTCACCTGTTTTATTAAATGCCCATCTTCTTCTCTGGAAGAAAATGCTCCATTTAATTGGGTAGTTTATTCTTGGCTGCATTCCAAGTTCCTTTGCCTTTTGGAATATTACATTCCAGGACCTTTGATCTTTCAATATGGAAGCTGCTAGATCTTGAGTAATCCTTATTATATGGCTCTGCAGTATTTTAATTGTTTTTTTTTTTTCCTGGCTGCTTGTAATATTTTTTCCTTGATCTGATAGTTCTGAAATTTAACCACAATATTTCTTGGAGTTTTAATTTTGGGGTCTCTTTCAGGAGGTGTTTAATGAATTCTTTCAATGACTATTTTACCTTCTGTTTCTATGACATCTGGGCAGTTCTCTTTGATGATTTCCTGAAAAAGGGTGTAGGTTCTTTTTTTCATCATGATTTTCAGGGACTCCAATAATCCTTAGGTTATCTCTCCTAGATCTATTTTACAGGTCTGTTGTTTTACCAATAGGTATTTAACATTTTTTTTCTATTTTTCATTTTTTTTTGTTTTGCTTGATGATTTTTGATGTCTCATTGAATCATTCATTTCCATTTATTCAGTTCTGATTTTAAATGAATTATTTTCTTCATTTACTTTTTTTTTACTTCTTTTTTATTTGTCCAATTGAGTTTTTAAATGAATTGTTTTGTTCTATGGAATTTTCATTTCACAAAAATTGTTAAGAGTAATTTTCTTTTTCCAATTCATAAATTCTGTTTTCCTGGGAGTTTTTTATCTTTTCCAATTCACAAATTCTGTTTTCCTGGGAGTTCTTTATCTATTTCACATTTCAGGGAGTTGTTTTCTTTTCCCCCTTTATCAAATCTTTCTTTTAATGAGTTATATATTCCTTTTCTAAACCCTCTTGCAGAGTTTTCCTTTTTTACCCCATTTTTCTTCTAGCTATCTTTTAAGATCCTTTTTAATTTCTTCTAGGAGAGCCTTGTGTGGTGGGGACCAGACTATATCACCTGCTTCATCTGTCTGCTTTTAGTCTCCTCAGAGTTTGAAATCTGTTCTCTTTCTCTATAGAAGCTATCTACAATCAGCTCACTTTGCCTTTTTGCTCATTTTTTAAAAATGGGGATCTGCTTTTAGGGCAAGGAGGTTCCAAGCTTCCTTTACAGACCAGGAAGCAACCATAGCTGCACTGAAATTGTGCTGTGTTACTCCTGGTGCTAAATGGGTGTAGCCAGGTTCCATGAGATTCTGGAGCTTTGGGGTACACTCTTTACCTTTTGTGTTTGTGTTGGGTGTTTTATAACTTCTCTGTTGATCTACTGGCTTACAATCAGGGCAGAGTAGCCAACATTATGGTAGAGTCCTCCCTGTAGATTCTCCACCCCATAGAGACTACACCTGCCCCTGGTCTGCTCAGTGTGTGCTGGCTGCCATGCTCTGTCTCCCTATCTGTGCTTGGCATGCCCAGTTCATTGATGTAAGATAAATTTCCAACCCCTATTGAGTATATATGTTATTTCCTCTTTGAGGCATTTCTGATGAGAATAAAGATCACTCATACTCCCTCTCCTCTCCTTCTTCCCTCCACTACAAAAGCTTTTGTCTTGACTTTGTTTTTATGGAAAATAATTTGCACCATTCCATTCCTCCTTTTACCTTTCTCCCAGTACATTCTTCTCTCATCTCATTAATTTCATCATTTTTGAAAAATATTATCCCTTCATATTCAAATCAGATCTGTGCCTTCTATGTACATTGCTTTTAACTGCCATAATAATGAGAAAGTTCTAATAAATTACAAGTATCATCCTCCCATATAGGAATATAAACAGATAAAGCTTATTACATCCCTTATGATAGCACTTTCCTGATTACCTTCTTCTGCTTCTCCTGAGTCCTATATTTGAAAATCAAATTTTCCATTTAGCTCTCATCTTTTCATCACTACTACTTGAAAATCCTCTATTTCACTGAATGAACATCTTTTCTTTGAAGGATTAGACTCATTTTTACTGAGTAGATGATTCTTGGTAGTAATCCTAGCTCCATTTTACTCTAGAATATCATATACCAAGCCCTCTGGTTTTTTAATGCAAAAGCTCCTAAAACTTGGGTTATCCTGACTTTGGCTCCACTATACTGTACTTGTTTCTTTCTGGATGCTTTCAATATTTATCCTTCATCTGGGAATTCTGGAATTTGCCTATAATATTCCTATGAGTTTTCATTTTGGAATCTCTTTCAGGAGGTGATTGTTGGATTCTTTCCATTTATATTTTACCCTCCAGTTCCAAAATGTCAAGACAGTTTTCCTTGATAATTTCCTGAAAGACAATGTCCAAGCGCTTTTTTGATCATGACTTATAATTTTAAAATTATTTCCCTTGAATTTATTTTTTAGATCAGTTGTTCTTCCCATGAGATATTTCACATTTTCTTCTAATTTTTTCAATGTTTTTGGTTTTGCTTTATTGTATCTTGATTTCTCATAAAGTCATTAGCTTCCATTTGAACAATTCTAATTTTTGAGGAATTATTTTCCTCTGAGCTTTTGTACCTCCTTTTCAAATTGCCCAATTTTGCTTTTTAAGTCATCATTTTCCTTATTAAAATCCCTTTTAAGCTCCTCAATGGCATGAGCCCAATTTTTTTTTTTTTTTGGAGCTTTGATGTAGGAGTTTTGATGACTTTGTTATCTTCTGAGTGTTTGCTTTGATCTTACTTGTCATCATAATGACTTTCACTGGTCAGAAACTTTTTCTGTTTTCCTATTTTCCTAGCCTATAACTCAAATTTTAACTCTTTGTTAAAATACCGATCTGTTTCCAGTGTAGAGAGTGCATTGTCACAAGCTTCAAAAGTTTTTGTGCAGCTGTTTTCAGACATTCTTCTGGGAAACTGACCACAAATGTCCTTCTCTCCTGGAGTTGTTAGACATGTCTCCACCTTATAGTAACTATAAGATCAAGTGTGCTAAAATAACAGAATCCTGCTTTGATGGCCCTGGGACCACTAGGGATTGAGCTGGTGCTGTGCTGGTGTGACCTGTGAGACCTATGACATGCTAAACTTCCACCTTGGTGCTACAGACCCTTCCTGCTGACCTTTCAAGTCCTCCCTGATGTACCCACGCTGAGAAGTCCAGGAGCCTCTGTAGAGGGCCACAGATAGTGGCCACATTACTCTGTGTAATGTTCTCTATTTCTGTTTCCTGGAGGTCTCTGGGAGCAGCCTTCCTTTCAGTTAAGTAATCACCATGAATGCAGCCAGGTGTTAAAGTCCAAATACTTTATTATCTCTTTCCAAGTCCTATCTCTTTCACTTGGGGCTCGGCTAGTTTTCTGGAGACCTTCCAGAGTCTTGGTTTCAGTGGAAAAGCAAAGGAGGAGAGCCTGCCACCAAGGCAGTATGAGATGGGATGAATCTGTCTGAGTCCAAGGATTTGTGCTCCAATCTTCAGCCTCCAGACTTCTGTCTGCTTATCTCTGAATCTATCTGCCTGGCTGAGGCTTCTAGTTTATATGCTACACACTGAGTACAAACCAATCATTATATCACTAGGAAACCATTATTTGTTGTAGGATTAAATCAATGCTAAACTAGATTTAACCATTGTCTCCTCAATTCCACTTAGTACCTTGTTTCAAGTTCTGGCCCATAACATCTCCTTGTAGGATCAGATCAATCATACTGAACCATGCTCAATTAGATAACTATTGTCTCTATCAATTCCACTGATTTAGTACTTTGTAAGAATCCTTCGTTTCAAGTTCAGAGTTCTGGCCCATAACAACTCTGGGTAAAGTATAAGACCCTTCAACCCAGAGGGAACATGCTGACAATCTCTGGTTCAGCTCCCCATCTCCCATAAGGCCTCTGGGCTTTCCTGAGAAGTCAGGGGACAGTGACAACCTGTGTTGTAATTAAAGCAGAGTGATATTAAGTGGCAAAAAGTCATCTACATACAATAGCAAGTTGTTTATGTGGACCCATGTGCACAGTATGCTATAGTTATATAAGGGTATTAGGATATATAAGGCTGAGAGAATTTGGAATAAATGGATGCCATGTTTTACCATGCAGGTGAGTCCCACTTCACCACTCCTCTTCTAAGACCAAGGACCAAGACTGGTACTGAGGTCCTCCAGAGAGTTAGTCTGGACAGAACATTTGGCATTCAATGCAGGGTCTTGCAAAGCAGGGCACAAAACAGCTTTACCAATGCAATCCCAGTGGAGTAGTCCCTATGATATTAGGAATAAGGTAAGCATAAAAACAGGCAAGCAGGAAGATTTGGTAAGGGCTAATCTAATCATTTTCATTTTTCAGCTGAAATGGGGCAAATAGTAATAACAGAGATTCCCTAGGAAAATATGATGCACACTTAGTTTCAGAAGCAGATCATTGAGTTCTCAGATGCTCAAGACTGCACGTTGGCTCTCTAAGGAAGAGAATTTGGAGCCAGAGATGTAGAAGATAGTGGGAGAAGAACTAATTGAATACAATGGGATAAAATTGGCTTCAAGGAATCCCACATATAAGAAAAAGATTCCTTCCCATTTATTCATATATTCCTTTCTTCATCCACAGACTTGGTCCCATTGCCTCAGAAAAGCCAGCCCCTCCCCCCCAATCTGGATTTTACCATTGTAAAAAGAACCCCTGTTAAGCATTGAACAGATTTCCTACCTCAACTGTCAGGTTCCAAGACCACTGTCTTATACTTGTGACAGGAAGAAACTAGTGTCCTCCTCATGGCTCCAACAACACCTGGTCTTGGCTGTGCTGCACCTGAGATTGGCCATTCCCAGAACTATGGCTGAGCCATTACTTCCCCTTCAGCACCAAGAGCACCAGAAAGTCACCCTACCTCGGTGTCCTCAAAGTCAATTAGCTAGTGCATTGTTCCTCCAGCCAGCCTGCCTTTCAAACCTCAGACTTCTTCCTGGAAAATAAGCCTTCGGGTCCTGAGCACCTTCCTGAGCTTTTCCCCAGGCAACAAGATTTTTTTTCCATTGACCTAGACTCAGGTACATCCCTCTCAACAGTCCCAGTCAGAAATTGCTGACCATTGGGCTCCTTTTTTAGGATTCATTAAGGAGGTTAGAAGCATACTACTAAGAAACCAGATCCATCCTGATTACTAGACCAAGGACTTGTTTTTGCCAAGGAGCACTGGTAGCCAAGTTCCACCCAACCTTAATCCCAGGTTCCTGCTCCACTAGGCATTGATAAGGGCAGGGATATTCCAGACACAAATGCCTAGGCTGTGGATTAACCAAAACTTGATGATTATGAAACAAATCTCAATGAAAAACCACTAAGAAAATATTGGGCATTTTCATCAAGAGAATTTCAAAAAAAGAAAAATTAAATTTTCATAATCTTAAAAAAATTATTGATTCCTGTATCTCATTTTATATGTCATTTTGAAATTTGATGTAGAGATGGAGAAATAAAGGGGAAAGTCTGGAAAAATTGGAATTTTTTTTCCTTTAAAATCACTATGGCCAACTCTTAAGTCTCTGAGACGTCCATCCCAATCCTGAGACAGTTGTTGGCTAAACATGCCTCTTTGCTCATCACTCAAGCTGTCCTAGACTCCACTCCAGTCCTCTGCAACTGCCACAGAGCAGCTGATGGGGGAACATGTAACCTTGGAGGTTATGTGATTCCTATGATGTATAAGGCCTGCAAAATCCTTTCCAAAGGCAACCACAAGCAGTGATGAACTGAAAGAGAGGTACAATTACTTCATACTGCTTGAACTCTATGAGGAAAATTTTGTAGGATCTGTGAATAATGTTATAAATATGCAAATTGCCTTTGAACAAAAATAGGTCCCCAAAATAGTCCTAGTGGAAGAGAGATTTAAAAAATAATAGAGATCTCACTGGAATTGAGATGGAGATCATGTCTTCCTTCTCTATCTTCAGAGTGATGGCGTCAAAGACACAGTGAAATGTTGGGGCCCCTCAAGAATTGTCATAAATATCATGAAAAAAAATTTGAAAGCTTAATGTGTTTCCAAGTTAATAAGCAATATTTATTTACATGATAAAGAGTGGGCTAAGTTCTTTAAAAATGTTAACATCTAGGAATAAACAGATACATTTCTAGGGAAAAGTGAAAGAAACCAGATGCTGAATTGATGTCACTGATGATGATGCTAATTTAATGACTTAGACATAGAGGAATGCTCCAGTTCTTTCATTGAGGACAGATGTAGTACCCATTGTTCCCTGGACAGGGCTCATATAGGTAGATTTTAGGCCTGAAAGGTCACTAGATCAATGAGGGTCAACAACAATTTTTTATTGCACCTGCCTTAATTTTGGGCACCTTATTATAGGTGCTCCTTAATTTCAGCAACTCTATTATTACTGACCAGCACACTAATATCTTGACCACTGACATTCTTTTGGTCTTAGCCATTTGGCCCTAAAAGGTAACCTGAGCAAAATCATCTAACATCCTAGGGCTGCTAGTATCTGGTGCCCATTGTTACAGCATTCCCGAAAATTACATTATTATACCATTTTTCAAATTTTCATATCAGAAATGCCCCCATCATTCCCACCATAAGCATTTGGGACCCAAATTCATTTGGAGCAAAAGGTGTATGATATCTTCTGGAGCTACTTTTTGCTAGAAGGGATGATAGTGGTGTCTCTATCTAGCAAGGTCCAGACTGAGGAATGATGATGTGTATGATGTGATGAGGGTGGCTGCAGCTTCCATGGGATGCTGAGCCTCTGCATCAGGTAGAGGGTTGTATCCAGATAAAGCAAGTAAGTGAAAGTTTGTGTTCTGGAGCTTGGAAGAAAAAAAAGCTCAAAAATTGGTTTAAAATTCAGGGACAAAAACTGAACAGGAGGTAACAATTAAAATTGTAATAAGTATGAGGGTCAATATGGACAGTAGCCAGAGGAAGTCTTTGGAGGGGAAGTGAGGTTTTTATGAATGTCTCACATCCTTCCAGTATTTTCTAGGATCAGCACTGTAGTGTAGGAGAAAGCAATTAACTTGGAGAAAGTGAAAAGTAGGAAGGAAAGAGGCAAAGGAGAGGAAAAAGGAGAGACAAATTCACCCTTGTCTATGCAATAGATTTCCAGTGTTATGAAGGTCTTGGGAAGTATAGTGAATGGAAAGAAAAAAACATTATTTTCTTTGGGTGAGAATCAAGCAATTAATCAACAACTATTTAGTAAGCTTGTTTTTGTGACACTGTTCTGAATGATGAAGATACAAAAAACAACAACAATTTCATTCTAATAGGGAAGACAGCAAATATAGAAATTACCATATATCAAATAAATACAGAGTTAGATGGAAAGGAACCTTAGAATGCATCATCATATTGGAACATTGAAGTTATTACAATACTTCAGAGAAGAAATGTATAGGGTAATAGCTACATGAGTGAAGGTATTGCAGAGGAAGGATTTAAAAGACATAGTGACTAAGTGGATGATAGATATATAATGTAAACAAGAGAGAAGAGTTGGGGATGACTCTGAGTTTGCAAACCCACAGCTAAATATGAATTTTGAAATGCAAACACATTTTTAAAAACCTATAAAGGCAAATTGATTTGAACAATTAGGAATTGTATTTTGATGTGGTGATCATTCTAATGTCCCTTCTAAATTTAAAAAGGATATAAAAGGAATTAAATAGGAAAAACAGAGATCATGGTGAGGGAGGTGAGGCTTGTTCTAAAATTTAAAAGCAGGAAAGAGAAGTAAAATGTCCCTACTGGTATACTTTCTCCCAAGATTATCAGGTAATAATCATTTTAACAAGTTAGCCTTAGCTTATAGAAGAGATGCCTTTTAAAAAAAATGTATTATAATTAGCATAAAACATCTCCTGAAAACTCTATGATACATTCTCCCCTTACTGAGTCAAATAGAAAGTAAACCCAGAGGCAGCTAGATAGTGCAGTGGATAGAGCACTGGCTCTAGGATGTAAGGGAATTCAAATCCAGCCTCAGACACTTACTAGCTATGTGACCACAAGCAAATCACTAGATCTCAATTGCCTAAAAAAAAAAATAAATAAAATAAAAGTAAATTTAAACTTAGACAGCACATGTATCTAGAGGCATAATTCACAGTTAACTGATTATCAAAAGAAGTTTCCTTTAGTCAAGGCGAGTTACCTTGACTAAGCCTGGTGTAGTTTCTTTGCAAAGCTGTGAATATATCCATTGTAGACTTTGCTTTTAAGTTAGATAGTGCTCTCAGCTGATACAGGGATATAGGTTGGATAAAGGAAATGTGCCCTTCTATACTGCCTACTAGTGTGTCAAGCACTGAGCTAAGCACTTTACAAATGTAGCCCACACTTTTCTGGGTGTATCTGGTTTTGATGTGGATACCCTCAAAAGATTTTTTGAGTTCAATTTACCTGACATGGAGCCATGTAGGAGAGGTGGTATAAGTTGCCTGTGTCTTTACAAGTGATAAGTCAATTCTCTCTCTTTTCCACTATCATTTTGGCTGTGTTTTTTTTCCCTTTTTTCCTCAATAGTATTTTATTTTTCTAAATACATGTAAAGATACTTTTCCTGTTCATTTTTGTAAAACTTTGTGTTTCAAATTTTTCCTCTTCCTCTCTTACCTCCCCAAGACAGCAAGGATTCTAAAATAGGTTGAAACATGTGCAATCTTTTTAAACACATTTCCATATTTGTTATATTGTGCAAGAAAAATCAGATCAAAAAAGGGAAAAAGAAATGAAAGAAAAAGACAAGAAAGAAAAAGCAAGCAAACAAACAAACAAACAAAAACCCATGCTTTAATCCACATTCAGTCTCTATAGTTTGCTCTCTAGATGTGAATGGCATTTTCCATCCCAGGTCTATTAGAATTGTTATGGATCATCTCATTGCTGAGAAGAGCCAAATCCCTCACAGTTATTCATCGCATAGTTTTGTTGTTACTTTGTACAATGTTCTCCTGATTCTACTCACTTCACCCAGCATCAGTTCATGTAAGTCTTTCCAGGCTTTTCTTGAAATCAACCTACTCATTATTTCTTATAGAACAATTGTATTCCATTACATTGAGATACCATAACTCATTCAACCATTCCCCAATTAATAGGCATCTACTCAATTATCATTTCTTTACTACTACAAAAATTTTTGTACATGTGGGTCCTTTTCCCTTTTCTATGATCACTTTGGGATACAGATTCAATAATGAGCCAGCTAGGTCAAAAAGTAGTTTTATAACCTTTACATAATGTAAGATATAGTCAAATGAACATAAATACAAAATAAGAAACAGTGTAAAACTTACAATTACATGCAAGGCATATTTTCACATGATACTGTTGCCTAGAGATACACGTAATTATATTTCAGGTTTATCTGTAACATTAGAACTCACCTAAGCGACTACTCTAATAGACTATAATTCTTTTGTCATGGACAAATTTCTCAGCTCCCATACCAGAGCTGGTAGATAATGGGTGCTGACCATGAGTACCATCACAGACTTATTTGTTTATATCTGGGCTGGCAAGCATTCTAAATTGGCTAGATTTATTTTTAAGCCCTATGCGTTGAACCTGTACCCTAAAAGTCTGTTGAAATTTGGGCAGGAAGAGAGTTGTCTCTGGATTCAATTGTTGTAAATAATAATAATATTTATTATGATAATGGTTATTATTATAGTTTACTCAATACATCATGTTCAGTGCCCATATCTGCTCCCTACAATTCTGGCTCCAAGGTCATTATGGCTCAAACTCCCAGATCCCACCTTTCACATGCTGAAGCTGTGGATAAGGAACTAAAAATAGAGGCAAACACCACGAGGATTATTTCTCAGAGCCAGAGATAAAAGAGAAGTAAGCAGGGAAATATGTTCCTTCCCTTCTCACCAGTTTACTTCGTGGTATTCACATTGGGAACAACTGAAAGAGGAGCAGAAAAGAAAGTGAACAGCTTAGTTTTGGCAATTTTAAAAATACATAGTAAATCAAAGAGGCTGCCCTATTCTCATGGTACTGTAGTTAATGAATTCTTGCAGTCATTTTTCAATTGTGTCCAACTCTTCATGAATTCATTTGATGTTTTCTTGGAAAATAAAACTGAAATGGTCTGCCATTTTCTTCTCCAGCTCATTTTACAGATGAGGAAACTGAGGCAAATAGTATCAAATGACTTGTCCAGGGTCACACAGTTAGTAAGTGTCTGAGGTCAGATTTGAACTCAGAAAGATGAGACTTCCTGGATCCAGGCCTAGGGCTCTCTCCATTGTGACACCTGGCTGCCTAACCAGACCACCAATGGGAGGATAGGAAGTCCAATATCCTCCACACCCTTTAACACTTGCAAGGTCCTTCTCCAGCCATAGACCTGGACCAAAGCTGGAGTTGAGAAGACCTCTCCTTCACCCCACGTAGTTTCTTCTCAGAAGTTTTAGCCAAATGTCCTGTTTGTTCCAACCTTTCAAATGAATCTGGTTTTAACTAGCTTAGCAAAGTTATATGTGACCTCTGAGAAACAGCTGAGTTCCCAGACTAGCCTGGCAAATCTTGGACATAATCCTTGTGCAGCTTCTTCCCACTTAGCTTCATCATCCTGCAAAATTCCATCGACTTAAATATTTCACCTCATCACTATCCTCTTCCTCTCTGATTAGAAAGTGGGGTCATGAACCCTAAATCTTCATTTAAGGAGAGACTCCAGCTTAGATATCTCCTCCTCTCTGACCTGGCTGCACTACTTTGGGACTTCTCTGAGTGACTTCTCCACCCTATCCTCCTTGTCAGGTAACTCTGCCCTCTTCCCCCATCCACCTCCTCTTTTCAGCTTCCTTTGTGTATTGTCTTCTCTCTCATCAGATTGTAATTCTCAAGGACAGGAACTGTCTTTCTTTTTTGATATTTGCATTCCCAGCACTTAACACAGTGGCCTAAAGCCTACAATTTATTGATTGTGCCAGTTTCACCTAGCGATCCAGATTAAAACAAGTTGTGGTTTGGACCACATCCTTGCACTGAATGGTGGTAATTGGCAGAGAGAACCGAGCAGAACCAGAATAATTTATACCAGAATAGCAATATTGTAAAACTAAAATGTCTCTTTCATGTAATGACCAACTCTATTTCCAGAGACCTTAAGATGAAATATGTTAACTACTGACAGAAAGATGATAGATTCAAGATGCAAAAATAATTTATACTTTTGGACACGACCACTGTAGGAATTCATTTTTCTTGACTCTTGACCATGCTTATTTTTTATAAGGTTTGTTCCTTTTTCTTGATTTCTAGGAGGGAGGAGAAAAAAAAAGGGAGAGATGGTAAGCAATTGTAATATTCTCCAAAAGGTCTAAAACATTTTTCAAATGAATAGAAGAGAACAAAAGGAAATTTATAAGGAAGCATAGGCAAGCAGGACAGCTTTGAAAATAACATGCAGAATTTATTGTTTATTAAAATTTTTTAAAGCAAATGGTGCATACTGGTACAAAATGGAGGCTCACAGTTTCATATAGAATCCTCCTTTTATGGTCTTTACAAAAGCGTTCCTTTTTGAATGTTTAAATTTAAAATGTTTTTTCATTTAAAAAAAGAAAATTTGCATTCGATATAATTTCAAGGTAGGTAGTATGAATTCAAAATACTTGAAACAAACATAGGCAAATATCACCAGCTAAATGTCATTGATTACCCCCAGCCTTCAATGCCACTGGTTCCCTAGAGACGGGTGGGACAATTCTGATGGAAGGCAAATGAAAGGTAATTGGTGCTTTATGATGTCAAGGTTCCCTCTGACCTCCTACATGTACTCAAGGACCAGAGGCTCAACTCTCCAGATATCAGATAATATGCATCTAGTTTTCTCTGCATCCCAGAACACAGTATTCTCAGGAAAAAATGCTATTCTTCTGATGGCTCCTGGCTCCAAGGAGCCAGGATTTTACTTTTTTATTAACTTTATTAAGAACTCAATTAGTCTCCCAGCCTCCCTCCACTGGGGAAGCTCACAGATACCATCTGCAACCTTAAATTAGAATTGTACTGTGAGATTCCTGATCTTTGGGGCATTGGAAATACCTCAATTTCCTTTTCTTCAAATAATTCTTACTGGTAAGAAGAATTGTGATAACTATTCTGCATGTGTTTGAAAATTTTCTTAGTTGGGGAGAGGGAGGAATTACCTATAGGGCCAAATTATAATTTAAAAGTTCTTAAAACTTTTTTGTGTCATGTACTTCTTTGACAGTCTGGTGAAGCCAAACTTTGGCAATCTTTGGTTCCTTTTCAGTATTGTGTTTTTAAATCATATTTAAAATAAAAATTATAATATTTTTTGCCTTCTCAATGGATGGGGGGGGGAAGAGAATTTGGAACTAGAAGAAAAAAATAAGGCTTCACAGGGAAAATTCATACATAAGATTACAAAGGAAACCAAGTATATTGAAACACAGAATCAGAGAATTTAAGAGTTGGAATGGACTTTGGTGACCTTCTAGATTTAACCCACACTTAGAAGTAATCTCCACTGTAACATATCTAACATATGGGCAGTCTCTGGTCTTCATCTTCAGATTAGGAAAATTGAGGTGCAGAGAAGCTTAAGTGACTTAAGTACCTAAGATCACATAAAGTTCAATTAGAAAAAGGATTCAAATTCCAAATCCTCTGACTCCATCCATCAGTCCTCTTTACATTATATTGCTTTCAATGGAAACAACCTAAAAATATAAATATTAATGGGGAAGAGAGGAGAGAAAGGGTTAACAGGGATTATTTCATTAAATAAGAAAAAAATACAGGAGCTAAAACTAAAATAAAAATTGCATTTATCTCCCTTTACATTATGACCAAAAATTGTCTCATATTGATTATATTTATGCATGGTTTATTAAAAGACTACAAATCAAAACTCATAAAATGAAATTCTTAGAGGGTTCAAGATTTCCTCAGGTGAGTGATACTATCTGTCTTTAAGTCAAAAACCAGATTTTTAAAGTAATATTTCACCTTAAAAGGGCTACTTAAGCGACTAGATTTCTCAACATCATGTCAACCTTATGTTGGAGTTATTAAGGTTATATAGATGGTTGTAGGGTGCCTTGGAGATTTTTTTTATCCCTCTTGTTTTATCATCATCAAGGTAGATCATCAAAGTAAATAGATATGGGACCTAAATAAATATGGGGCAACCAAAGAAGAGTTTTGACTTTCTCATATTCCCCAGTCTTCAATGATCCTTCTAGAAAACAACTTGTGTAGTCAGTCTATGATAATGCTGGATATTATCTGTAATGTTATTCAGGGATGCTTGGATATTACTTTTCTGGGCTTTTTGAGAGAAACTGACAGAGAGAAAGAATATTTGTTATTTGGGGCATTAATGCCCCAGACCTTCTAATAATAGAGATGTGGTTTCTATTTCCTAATGGGGAAGTCTGGCTATAAATTCATTTAGATTAAAAACAGTGACTGATACTTACATGACAGAGACTATTCTGGGTGTTATAGCAGAAAAATATTAATAAGGTTTCTGTTCAAAAGCCATTAAAGGGAAATCATTGCCAGAAATGTACAAGAAATTACATTTTTAATTAGGTTACAAAATGAATTCATTTTTATTTTGTTAGGAAGAACCCACAGGAAAAGGGCCAGGTCATAGATTCCCTTTTACACATGTTCACCAGATTTAACAATGGATATTCACACCACACTGTGATATCAGTAATATCTCAAAAACCAAACTGGGTCAAAACTATATTATTCCTGCTATAGAGGTGTCTGAAGGAGCACATCTAATTTTCTCTATCTTTCAGGACATGGCTGTCAAGAGGAATTTTTTTAATAGAATAGTTTTTATTAATCCTTTTAATTTTACTTCCTTATTATTTACTAATATGTTCTTAGGCTTCATAAATCAGGAAGGTCAAAGATCCTTATCCTGCCTCCTGCTCTTATAGTTCCTACAGGTAAGGATCAGTTTGGGATATGGCTCCCTGTGGAAAAGGCAATGCAAGAAGACTGACTGATCTCACCTAATATATCTCAAAAAAAGTTTTTGATATGTAGCTCATTTCTAATTGAACATTTTCTAGTATCTCAAAATAAAATGCATGTAATCATCATGCAAAGAAGAATACTAGAAAAATCTTTGGAGGATGGTGAAAGGGAAAACAGTTGGATTTTGAAATTATAGCATCATTTTGTAAAATCAAAAATAAAAAACCTGGTCTTAGCAACTTGTGATTCAAGGAGGTTAGGAAAAGAAATCTCCTAAGAAAATGTTCTATGAAATCCAGTAACACTGGATTACAGTATGTTTCTTGCTGCATTCGTCATATAAGACACTCCATCTCTGGGCATCTCCACTGTTGTATCCCATGCCTGGAATGCTCTGCTTTCTGGCTTCCTTCAAATCTCAACAAAAATCATACCTTTCCTAGGAAAACTTTTCTAATCCTCGTTAATTCTAGTACCTTCCTTCTGCTGGTTAGCTTCCATTTATCCAGTCCATATCTTGTTTTGTATATAGTTGTGTCAATATTGTTTCCCCGCCTTAGACTGTGAGCTCCCTGAGAACAGGGACCTCCTTTTGCCTTTCTTTGTAATTCCAATAGTTATCATAGTACCCTGGCATGGAGTAGTTAATAAACATTAATATCTGATTAATACTTAGTTTCATGCTTTTTTGCTTTTGACTTCAATTCTTAGTAAGATTCCTGTGAAAGGATAGGTAATTCTGTTCTTTCCTTAATTCTTTATCTCTTTAAATAAATGGATGAGTTCCTTCTTTTTTTTTCTTTTTTCTTTTTTTTTTTTGCTGAGGCAATTGGGGTTAAGTGACTTGCCCAGGGTCCCACAGCTAGGAAGTATTAAGTGTCTGAGACCAGATTTGAGACCAGGTCCTCCTGATATCAAGGCTGGTGCCTAGCTGCCACTGAGTTCCTTTCTTTAGGGAATTTTTTAAGGTAGGAGAGTTTTGAGACAATGATTGAATGCTTCATCTGTTGCCAATTGTTTTGATTTTAATCTTGAGGCAAGAAAAGAGCAACTCTATATCTAAAATCAATGACCTGGAATGGGAAAAAGAAATTATATGAGTTTAAAAGGAGTGCCTCAGACAGGCAGAGTAGGATGAACTCATAAGGAAGTCAGTTTTTGGATAATGGGTGGAGAAGCTATCCATTTGGGACAGAGGGAATGATGACACTAAAATCAGTGTACTTGGTACTTATTTGTCAAAAAATCATTTTTCTAGCAAATCCTTCAGTACCTAAATGGGAAGAAAACATCCAAGGGTGAGAAAACTTGAGTCATGTTCAACTCTTTATGACTCTGTATGGAGTTTCTTGGCAAAGATAATTGAATGGTTTTCCATCCTTCTTCCATGGATTAAAGCAAAGAGAACTTAAAAGACTTCCCCACTTTGCAAAGCTAGTGAGTGTCTGAAGCCAGATTTGAAACCAGGGCTTTCTGATTTCATGCCTAGGGCTCTATCCACTAAGGCACCTAGCTTTCACACATACATGAAAATTGTAAGTACTACTAAGATGACATCTTGGCCATCCAATTAACCATGGCTCACTTTCCCACACACCTTATATGTATACTATTTCCTTACCATTACTAATTCATGCCTTTTATCTGCAGACTTGGTCCAGTTCCCTGGAAATAGTCACTGGTACCAGGCCAAGTCAGTGCTGTTGCCGTGTCCCCCTCACCGGATTTCACCGTTGTGGGAAAAAGACCATCTGTCCCAGGTTGAGCAAATGTCCTATCTTGAACACCAGGTCAGAATCACCCCCATATCCCCACCACATTCTTATTATTATCAGAATGAACTTGGATCCTCGCCATGGCTCAAACATCTAGCCACAACTACACAACTGTCTCAATCTTTTCCCAGGGCAAAGGCTGTGCCTTTACCTCATCTTCATCACCACGATATGGCTAAAGTCTCCCCAAGTAGCAAATACCAGAAAGTCACCTCAGTCTTGCCCTTACATAATAGGCATGACATTGAGGCCAAAGTTGCCTTGAAATCCTTCCAACAGGAAGCAACTCCTTCCAGCTCTGACCACCTTCCCAAGATTTTCCCAAGTTGTGAGAATTCAACTGATAATCTACTGTCTGTCAACCAATCACTCTCATCTCCATCATTCTCCGACAATAAAGCTGAGTTTTCCCCATTCCTCAGCCACGGGTCCACGACAGAAAAAGGAATATATTCTGACTTCCAGGGCAAGGACAAGCTATCTGTTATCTCAATGAGCTCTGGTAACCAAACTAAAGTTGCAAGGAGGCCCCAAAGCCAAGTCAGGGCTACAACTGCTACTACATTAGGAAATTTAGATTTGAGACATACAGCCTCTGTTACCTCATCATCACTTTGTTTTAACCACTGGTCCAGGGCAACAGCATCAAAAACATCAGAAGTAGACCACTGGGTCCAGGCAAAAGCTTCCAAGATATCATATCCTGACCTTCACCTCAGGGACACAGTGTCACTATTAAGATGTATTGACCATCACTCCAGGCCCTTGACTGACTATTCATTACACCTGAACCAGAAAACTAGAGCAACCACTACAAACTCATCCTGCCCCAAACGTATTAAAGGCAAAGCTTTGCCATCACCAGCTCCAAACCATCGGGCCAGGACAAGAGCTACCTCATCACAAGGTGTTAAATCATGGGACAAGGGATCAGCTAATCACTGGGTCACAGCTACCTCTGTGCCCTTCCCATTACATCACCAAATGTATGACGTTCCAATCAAACAGGCCTCATCCCAATGCACTCTTCATCATCAGGCCACTTGTCCACCCACTCCTGAATACTACCAGGCCAAGTACGTGACAGACTCCAATACCCACATCTTGCTTCAGAAAGAAAAAAACCGTACAGAAGTCATGCCACAAGATCTGGACTACCAGTTCACAATGCTAACAGGCCAGGTATACTGGTCAACATCCTCAGTGAACATGGAATACAATGGTACTGCTTCATTTGACTATGACCAGAGTACCACAACTCCATTCAGTCCTAGATACCAGACTGAGAGTGAACCAAACCCCCAACCCCAGATCACACTTCAAACCGAAAGAAAGAATGATTGCCAAAGAATATCAGTAAGATCAGACTATGAGGTGACACATTTCACGGACCAAGATCAATGGGCAACACCTTCACAGGGTGTAAGAAACCCTCAGAACAGAACTGTCTCTGGTCCTGAACATCAGACCATATCTCTATCCAGCAATGACCACCAGGCTGAGGATATAGCAGTAGACTCTAATACCCAGGTCATATTCCAACAAGAACTAGATAAATGGGAAACATATTGGATGAAAGATCAAAAGTCTTCACAGCCATCCAGTGTAGACCACCAGGTCCAGGAGATCCCAGGAGATCCCAGAGACCCACAAACATTCCAACAAGAACTAGAAAAGTGGAAAATACAAGACCCTAAGTTGACACCTTCATCCAGCAATGGTCACCAGGCTGAGACTATACCAGCAGACCATAAAACCCAGGTCATATTTCATCAAGAACTAGATGAGTGGGAAACAATTTGGAAAAAAGGACAAAACAATCAGTCCACATCTCCACCAAACAATGACCCACAAATTCAGAATATGCCAGAAGATGCCAGAGTACATATTATACCCAAGGGAGAACCATATGATCAGGATAAATTTTGTAAAAGACTAGACCACCAACCCATACTTTCACCTGGAAATGACCATCAAATTCAGGATATTCCAGCAGATCACAATGCACAGGTAATATTCTATCAAGAAGAGGATAAACATGAAACATTTTGGACACAAGGACAAAACCATCAATCCACATCTCCACTAAACAATGACTACCAAGCCCAGGCTACTCCAGAAGACCCTAGTGCACATATTACACTCAAACAAGAACCAGAGAATTTGGACACATTTTGGACAAAAGGACTAGATCAGCAGCCTACGTCTTCACCTGGCAATAAACGGGAGGCTGAAGATAAACCAGACTTCAATTCTAAGACTACACTTCAACAAAAAATAGAAGAATGGAAAACACTCTGGCCAGGAGAACCAGACAAGCAGGGCACAATTCTAACAAACGAGGTTTATTTGGCAACCTCTACATTAGACCTAAAATACAAAGATGAAACTTCACCTGAAACTAACCACATTTCCACATCTCCACCCAGCTGTGGTGAACAGGCTTCAGATGTAGCAGAATTTAGCATTCAGGCCACACTCCAACAAAAAATAGGCAAAAGGGAAACATTTTGGCCAACAGAATCAGACAAACAGGCCACAACTGTAACAGACCAGGATTACTGGGCCACATACCCATGGGACATAAAACATCAAGGCAGAATTTCACCTGAACTTCATCATGGAGTCACACCTCTAATCACACATGAAGATCAGGATTCAGATGTACCAGACCTCAGTCCCCAGGTCACACTCCAACAAGACCTAGACAAAAGGGAAATATTTTGGCCCATAGAACTAGATAAGCAGGCCACAATTCTCAAAGACAAGGAATTCTGGGCCACATCCCCATGGGACATAAAACAGCAAGACAGAACTTCACCTGACCTTCATCATGGGGACACACCTCTACCTATAAATAAAGATCAGGATTCAGATGTATTAGACCTCAGTGCCCGAGTCACACTCCAGCAAGAACTAGGCAAAAGGGAAACTTTTTGGCAAACAGAACTAGATAAGCAGGCCACAATTCTCAAAGACCAGGATTACTGGGTCACAACCCTATGGAACATAAAACACCAAGACAGAACTTCACCTGACCTTAACCATGTGTCAACATCTCTACCCACACTTGAAGATGAGGATTCAGATGTATCAGACCTCAGTGACCAGGTGGTCATACCCCAACAAGAACTAGGCAAAAGGGAAACATTTTGGCCAACAAAACTAGACAAGCAGGTCACAACTTTCAAAGGCCAGGATTACTGGGTCACAACCCTATGGGATGTAAAACAGAAAGACAGAACTTCACCTGACCTTCACCGTGGGGCCACACCTCTATCCACACATGAAGATGAGGATTCAGATGTATCAGACCTCAGTGACCAGGTGGTCACACTACAACAAGAACTAGGCAAAAGGGAAACATTTTGGCAAACAGAACTAGACAAGCAGGTCACAACTCTCAAAGGCCAGGATTACTGGGTCACAACCCTATGGGACATAAAAGACAAAGATAGAACTTCATCTGACCTTCACCGTGGGGCTACTTCTCTACCCATACATGAAGATCAGGATTCAGATGTATCAGACCTCAGTGACCAGGTCACACTACAACAAGAACTGGGTGAAAGGGGAACATTTTGGCCAATAGAACCAGACAAACAGGCCACAACTCTCAAAGACCAGAATTACTGGGTCAAAACCCTATGGGACATAAAAGACGAAGACAGGACTTCACCTGACCTTCCCTATAGGGTCACACCTCTATCCAGACACAAGGACCAGGATTCAGATATATCAGACCTCAGTGCCCAGGTCACACTCCAACAAGAACTGAGCAAAAGGGAAACATCTTATCCAACAGAGATAGAAAAGCAGGCCACAATTCTAAAAGACAAAGTTTACTGGGCAACACCCACACTGGATCTAAAACATGAAGAAAGAACTTCACCTGACCTCCACCATGGGGCTACATCTTCACTCAGCTGTGAGGACCAGGATTCAGATGCAATAGACCTCAGTGAGCAGATCATACTCCAACAAAAATTAGGTAAAAAGAAAATATCTTGTCCAACAGAATCAGACAAACAAGTTGCAAGTCTGACAGACCAGGATTATTGGACCACATTCCCGTGGGACATAAAACATCAAGACAGAACTTCACTTGACCATCACCATGGAGCTACACCTCCACTCAGTCATGAAGACCAGGATTCAGATGCAACAGACCTTAGTTCCCCAATCATACTCCAACAAGAACTAAGTAAAAAGGAAATATTTTGTCCTACAGAGTTAGACAAGCAGGTCACAAGCCTAACAGACCAGGATTATTGGACCACATTCCCATGGGACATAAAACACCAAGACAGAACTTCACTTGACCATCACCATGGAGCTATACCTCCACTCAGACATGAAGACCAGGATTCAGATGCAACAGACCCTAGTCCCCCAACCACACTCCAACAAGAACTAGGTAAAAAGGAAACATCTTGTCCCACAGAACTAGACAAGCAAGTCACAAATGTAACAGACAAGGATTACTGGGCAACATCTCCATGGGATATAAAACATCAAGACAGAAAATCCCTTGACTTTCACCACAAGGCTACAACTCTATCCAGCCATGGTGACAAAACTTCAAATATATCTGACCTCAGTGCCTATGCTATACTCCAACAAGAACAAGGAAAAAGGGAAACATTCTGGTCAACAGAACTAGACCAGCAGGCCACAACTCTAACAGATAAGGTTTACTGGACAACACCTACATTGGATCTAAATCATGAAGACAGAATTTCACTTGACTTTCACCATGAGGCCACTTATCCACCCAGAAATGAGGTCCAGGATTCAGACTCAGATGACCTCAGTGCCCAGGTCACACTCCAGCAAGAACTAGGTAAAAAGAAAACTTCTTGTCCTACAGAGGTAGACCAGCAGGCCATAAATCTAACAGATGAGGTTTGCTGGACAACATCGCCATGGGACATAAAGTACCAAGACAGAACTTTCCCTGATCCTTATCATGAAGTCACATCTCCACCCAGACATGAAGACCAGGATTCAGATGTGTCAGAACTCAGTACTCAAACCATAATTCAACCAGAACTAAATGAATGGAAAACATTTTGGTCCAGAGAAGCAAACCAACAGGTTACAACTCTAATAGACAAGGTTTACTGGGTAACACCCATGTTGGATCCAAAATACCTGGACAGAACTTCACCTGACCTTCATCATGAGATCACACCTCCATCCAGCTATGAAGAACAGGATTCAGATTTCATATACCTCAGTGGCGAGGCCACACTCCAACAAGAACTAGGCAAAAGGGAAGCATCTTCTCCTACAGAGCTAGACCAGCAGGCCAAAACTCTAAAAGATGAGGTTTCCTGGGCAACATTGTCATGGGACAGAACTTCACCTGCCACGCCCCATGAGCCTACAAGCCCATCCAGCCATGAAGATGATAGTTCAGCTATATCAGACCTCAGTGCTCAGTCCATACTCCAAGAAGAATTAGGTAAATGGGAAACATCTTGTCCCACAGAACTAGATCAGCAGGCCAGAATTCTAAAAGATGAGGTTTCCTGGGCAACATCCTCATGGGGCATAAAATACCCAGGTAGAAATTCACTTGATAATCACCTTGAGGCTACACCTTCATCCAACCATGATTATCAGGATTCAGATCTGTCAGACTTCAGTGCTCAGGAAGCACTCCAATTAGATATAAATGAATGGGAAAAACTTTGGCCAACAGAACTGGATCAGGAGGGCACAACTCTACCAGACCAGGCTTCCTGGGAAATCTCCCCATGGGATATAAAACAGCAAGACAGAACTTCACCTGATACTGACCATACAACCTCAACATCATCTAGCCATGAAAGGAAGGATGGGGATGTACCAGATCTCAATGCTGAGGCTATACCCCAACCAAAACTAGACCAATGGGAAATAATGCCATCAGTACTAGATCAAGAGTTAAGAGTTGATCTCACAATACAACACTCCAGGACAATACCTTCAGTGAGCATAATAGAGTCCCAGAATGTGGTTCTATCTGATTCTGAGCACAAAATCATACCTCCATCCAGCAATGACTACCCAGTTGGGGATATATCCAAGCCAAATACCAAGATTACACTCCAACAAGATCAAGATAACTGGGATATATTTTGGACAAGACTAGACCATCAGGACACAGCTTCACTCAACAATGACTATCAGATCCAACATATCCCAGGCCCTAAAGCTGACATAATTCAAAAAGAACAAGAAGATTTAGATATATTTTGGACGAGAACATTAGACTATCGGGCCATGACTCCAACAAACAAGGATTACTGGACTGCATTTCCTTTACTGAACATAGAACATCACAATATGATACAACCTGATCCTGACCACCAAGCATCATGTACAACCAGCCCTGACCATCAAACTGAAGACACAACAGATCCCAATGTCCAGAGTATATTTCAAACAAAAAAAGATTCATGGGAAACAATATCACAGGAAATAGAACGCAAGACCCTAATTCTCACAGCCCATGATCAGGAAGCAATATTTCTACTGGGCAAAAACCACCAGGACACCAATCTCCCTGGCTCTGACAACCAAGATTTCATTCTATCCATCCATGACACCGAGGATACTGATGTACCAGGCCCCAATACTTTAGTTACAATACAACCAGAAAAAGGACACTGGGAATTGATGCCCCCTGAAACAGATCACATGGCAATAATAAGTTTCACAGTTCATCAGCAGGAAGCAACACCTTCCCTATCTTTAAACCACAAGGACACAAATCCATCTAACTCTATCCATTGGGCAGCAACTTCACTGATCATTTAGTCTGTCATTAGGCCAGCTTTTCTTAGTTAAACTGAATAGATCACTGGGAAACAATGCCACCAGCCCAGGATTTCAACAACACAAGACTATAAGGCAACAACTATACTGAGCATTGACGTAAGAATGCCAAATCTTGACTGACCCCCAAAATCATGACATACTTCTACACAACTCTAAGGATACAAAATCAAATTCCAGTGCCAAGATCATATTTCAAAGAAAACAAAGCACTGGCCAAGAACAGATAATCCAACCATAGTCTTTATAGATCAGGTGTCTGAAACAATATTTTTCCTCAATTTAAACCCCAAGAACACAGTTCTACCTGAACCAGACTCTAATTCCACCATGCCTGACCATTAGACTATGGATGCATCAGGCAGCAATGCCCAAATCTCATTTCATATACAAATCCACTTAAAAGCAGTTCATATACCTATGAAGGTATAATTCTTATTATCCAGGATTATGAAAAAACACATTTAGTGGATTTAGACAACCAGGTAAAATTCCACCTTGACTTAGCCACTGAGTATCAACTGCCCTAGATATTGGTTAAAAGACAGTGAAAGTCCAATCAATGCCTAAGGGGTCTAGGTTCCACCATAATTAGGCCACTGAGAAACTATACTACTGGCAACAGACATTCCCACTGCCCAATTCCCTTGTGCATTGACCCTGAGGATACAAGTCTCCCTAATTCCAGCTGTCAGATTACAATTCCCAAGTAGTCCCAACCAAAAGTCAAAAGCTATTCCATACTCCCAAACTAATACCTCCCTCCCTCAGCAAAAAAGTCAGTGACTACAGATCAAGAGGTCATACCTCTGTTTAGTCCTGATCTTCCAGTCACTCTTCTACTCAGTCCTGAAAATCAGACGCCATCACTTGGACACAGTTCCAACAGATATGAATGATCAGGAAACAGTTCTACCAAGATCAAAGTATAGTATAACACTTTCATCAAGTCCCAGCTGTCAGCCTGAGCATAAAATGAATTCTGCACAAGGAGATCTGACAATCAATCTGAGCTCTAACATTAGATCCAGATAAAATTATACAAACTCAATGGCATTTAAATTACATCAAAACATACATCACTGAAAGAGAGTCAGTCTCTGCTACAACTGTTCATGCCATCTATCAACAATCAGGAGAAAATTGATGATGACATCTCTATGCAGATTCTCCTGCTAAGAATGAGGTAAACCTCTGCTGTACCACCTGATAAACATACTGCACATGATTATATGGTCTGCTTAATTTGTGCCTCCTGTATCCTAAATAGTAGTTCCCATATTCAGGGAACAAATTATTCTTAAGAGGCAAAATTGCTAACCATACCAAAACATCTGCCTGGCTCTGAAGAGATGGGTGTGAAAATTTGTCCTTCAAGTACTGCGCTCAACACTTTTCTTCTTTTTTAATCTTCAAGCCACCCATTGTGGTTTGTCCAGGCCTTTATATTATTCACCAGTTTCTAACTCCTTCCCACTCAGGCTCTATACTCACTATACCTGCAAGGGCAAACTGGCTTCAATTTATACTTAATTATTTCCAGGCATTGAGGGCCACATCTAGAAGTCAACAGCCATCTGCAGGGGAAATAGCCATGAAGAGCAAGAGCAATAGAGAAGAGGGGGCAAGGACATATTGGACATTAATCAGATCCCTGCTAAAAGTATTTCAAAGGTGACCAAGGAGAAATTAAATTAAATAAACATCAATTTTAAAAGGAAATAATGCCATGTGTATATTTGAAATTTGTGTCTGATCCTGTTATTTTATATAGGTAGACCAGGAGACAAGGACCCTATCTCTTCAGTTCATGGGATACTACGGGACTCACACACACACAGGCTGATTAGCCCTTCATATTGCTTCTCAGGCTGGCCATATTCAAATCAGACAAACTATGTTCAAACTGAATGATAACTCTATACAACAAGAAAGTTTCATTGTTTTCATACACACACTACTATAGAGCAATTCAGTGAAAATAGACCTCTTCCTAAAACTTGATAAAATAGGTAATGCCCACAAAAATCATCCCTTTTTAATGAATAGCATCAACTCTTTAAGGTCACATGAGTGAGCACATGTAGATTCCATGTACCTTTCTCCCAAGAAAGGCATCACTGATTCTGGAACAGACATATATCCAGAACTCTTGTCCCCCATTCCTGTCCTTATTTTGATGAACTCTTGATATCTCCAATTGAAAGTCAAGAAAAAATTAAAAAGGAACCCATTTTATTTTCTGAATCACTAGCAAAAACTAAGCACCCTTGGTGTGCCAGCAAGGGCTATTCTTAGGCCTGGGGATATCAAGAAAAAAAAAGTCTCTTGCTCTCAGGAATCTAATAATTCATGGCTAGTCCCAAGATTGAACTATTTCCAGTCACTAAAATCCATTCCTTTGGAGACACCAAAGGGCAGCCCCAAACCTATCCAAATTAGAGCAGTCGAGTTTGTCTTTTGTCTTTTCAGAATAGCACTAAAGGACATATCCATACCCTCTCTAAATAAAGTGCTGTCTGGACAATCAGAGACTCTAAACCAAGGTTCATTTTCCAATAAGCTCATAAAATTGATCAGTTACTACACAGGTCAATTTTCATTCCATTTAATCAACTCTTACAGTTTACTAAGAGAAATGAAGGTGCACCTATGAATATGGGGGATTTTTCTTTTTTTTAGTTTATTTTTAATACATATTGTTTTATCAATTATGTTGGGAGAGAAAAATCAAAACAAACAAAAAATCATAGGAGAAATTAAAAAACAAAACAAAAAAGAAATGAACATTCAGTCTCCTAAGTTCTTTCTCTGGTTGCAGATGAAGTCTATTGGGATTCCATTGGATCACTGAACTATGGAAAAGAACCAAGCCTTTCATTGTTGATCATCACACATTCTTGATGTTATTGTGTACAATGTATTCCTGGTTCTGCTTGTTTTGCTCAGTATCAGTTCATGTAAATCTTTCCAGGCCTTTCTATAATCAGCTTGTTCATCATTTTTATAGAACAATAATATTCCAGTAGCTTTAAGCACTACAACTTGTTCAGCCATTCCCCAGTTGATGGACATCCACTCCTTTTCCATTTCTTTGCTACCACAAAAAGAGCTGCTATAAACATTTTTGCAAATATGGGTCCTTTTCCCTCCTTTATGATTTCCTTGGGATACAGACCCAGTAATGGCATGCTGGGTTAAAGGGAATGCTCTTTGGGGAAAAAAAAATTCTGAAAAAAACATCACCAAAAGATGTACAACACGACAAATAGAAATATTCCATTACACGTTCCTGTTATCTGATCTCAAGTGGGCCCTTGAAGCTTTATGAAATTCTTTTATTCTCCTTTGATTCTCTGTCCTATTTCTAAACAGCTTTTTCAAGTAATATCTTAAGCTCCCAATACTTTCCCCCATCTTCTCCTCTCTTCTTTCAAAATATATCCTCATTTCATGCTTTACTGAAAAAGAGAGCCTCTCCTGTGAGTTTCATCATCCGTCTTCCATACATCAATTCAATTCAATGCAACAAGCATTTAGGAGTAGCTAGATGGTGCAAATGGATAGAACATGAAGTGAGGAAGACTCAGATACTTACTTGATGTGTTTCCTAAAGTCCAGGCAGACATTATTAGCACCCTGTCAGCTGCCTGCAAGTTTCTTAAATTCATCATGTCCAAAACAGACAATTATATTATCTCCTTAATCTGCTCTCCTCCAAATTTCTCTGTTTCTTCAGAGGTTATTATCACATTAACAGTCATTTTTCAATCTTTCCTCTCCCTAACTCCATTTAGTTAATCAGTGATGAATTTTTTTGTGTCTATCTCCACAATATCCTTTATACCTCTCTTTTCTTATGTACACAGCCATCAATTCTAGTTCAGACACTCATTATTTCTTTTCTAGACTACTATAGTAACTACCTTTTTAGTTTCCCTGTTTTAAATTTCTCCCCATCATTAATCAATACCACTATCAAAATAATCTTCCTTATCCTGGCATTTCTTGATCAAAAACTTTGGTGGTTGCCCATTACCTATAAGATAAAATACAATGTATTTCCCATCAACTGAGTGACCACTCTGTTATCAGGAAAATCTCATCACCAAGAAATGCATCATTATGGAGATTGCTTTAGCTTTCATACTCACATCTCATAAGTACCTTCAGTGTGTCTGCTCTTCTGATTGTTAAAGGGAGGAGCAAAATATACTTCTGATACTCTTTCTTTGAAAAGGAACCACAAGCCCAGCTAAATCTTCATTACCCACCTGCTGACTACTTGGTTCAGTTGAATTTGATTTCAACTCAAACTCATATCTATGTAATCCCAGCCTCCCCCCCTTTCCCTTCCCTTGTATATTTTCCTTCCCTGTTATATTATAAATGTTTTGAAAGCAAGACTACTTTTATTTAGTTTTATTTTTATAATATTTCTTTCAATTATATGTAAAGACAATTTTAAACATTACATTTTTTTGAGATCCATATTTTCTTCCTCCCTCTCTTATCATTATCTTCCCTAAGATAGTGATTGATATGGATTAAAAATGTGCAATCACGTAAAAAATTTTCCCATATTAGTCATGTTGTGAAAGAAGAAACTGGTCAGAAGAAAAAATATGAAAAAAAAATAAAGTGAAAGTAATATGCTTTCATCTGTACTCAGACAACATCAGTTCTTTCTCTGGTGGTAAAATAGCATTTTCCAACATGAGTCTTTTGCAATTTTCTTGGATCATTGTATTTTTGAGAAAAGCTAAGTCATTTATAGTTAATATTTGTACAATTATTAATAGTAGAATTGCTAATATACACTTATATAATTGTACACAGTTAATACAATGTTGCTAATATCATATATAATGTACTGGTTCTGCTCACTTCCCTTTTCATCAGTCCTTAGTCTTTTCAGCTTTCTTTTTTCATATTTGTATTATCAGCACTTAATACAGTTCCTGAGACATAATAGGCCCTTAATAAATATGTTGTCATATCATGTTGTGTTATCTTTCACAGTTTAGTATTTAAGTTCCTATACAATTAGGATCCCACTTATTTTTCTATTCTTATATCACAAATTTTACATTCCAGCCAAAATGGATTAATTGTCCCCTAAACTCTATGGGTTTATCCAGATAGTATGTGTGGGAAAATTTTGATAGATATTTTGGAATATTGCCTATTTTTCTCTAAAATGGACTTTGATTCCCCACCTTCCGGGAGGAGCAAGAATAAAAGGCCATGATCTTGGTCACTCTGTTCTATTCAGAGAGGGGATATTAATCTATAATAAATATCTGCCCCTTGCTAGTTCCTAAAAATATATTTTTAAAGTTCAATCTTCTTTCCTGGTTACTTTTGTGAAAATTAACTACTGATTCTATATTTTATATTATATTTTACTCTGTGATTGATTCTATTCTGTAACCATATTCTGCAGTCTATATAATGAACCTAATCCCTTTCTCTGTCTTTAAATGTAGAAATTTATAAGTTTAAATGTTCAATCTCCCTCTTTCAAATTACATACAAAGGTTTAAGTTTTCCCATAATCACTGCTAATTTAAGGAAAAGTCTAATTTATGTTTATAGATTCAATGATCTCATAAAATACTTTAACTCTTAAGGAATTGTTATTTCAGTACCAGTTGCAAATTACTTTGTGCCAAGGAATTTTTTATCATTCAGAATTTCAGAATTCCCTGAGAATCCTCATGATATCTATTTGCTATCCTTGAAATCATACAAACTGACCATTTTAAGTCCAATTAATGGTGGTTTTATCTCCTTCCCAGGCACCAGTGAATCTACTTCCCTGGACTATAATCAATGATTCAGAAGGCAGCTAGATCCCACAAATTCGCAAAACAATTCTTCTGAGATACAGAAGGGGTTGTCTGGATTCCACATATGTGGATATATCCTTTCTTTAATATAACCAATCATGATCACTCACTCCTATGATGTTGCAAATCCCATAACTTAATTGTATGATTTTTGTTTTGTTCTTTGTTCTATGCTTTAAAAATGAGCTTCATCTTCAATGTGAAGTCTTTTGGCTCACTGAGGCAACAATTCTATTTTCAGAATCATGCACTGCTATTAAAATGTTGTATTGCTCAGAGAATGTATCTCTCAGTTTACTTATGCTGAATTTCACTGCAATACTATCTTTTCAAAGGGATGCCTCAGACTTGTATTTGAAGACCTTCTGACCAAATGTTAATTATGAAAAAGACCATAATAGTTCGTGAATAGTGAGTAAATCCATTTATCCAAGCAAATAGTAAGCAAAAATCATAGAAGCTACATGGATTAAAATACCAGTTAACAACCAAAGTTAACAATCTCTCCTACTGGGAAGAAGTTATCTCCGTTCATACAAAAGACTCTGATCTCACCCAAAGGAAAATTCTTCAAAGTTTTTAGTGTAAATCAAACTGGAAATTGAGAATATACTGAAGCTCTGCTTTTCACCTACATGGCTTCTTTCCAGGGGTTATTCTCTTTACCTCTGGATTTCTCCTCATAGAGTTTGTCAGTACATGTATTTTCTCTGTAATTAGGAAACACATTTCTCTTCTCTCAAGCTTTTACACCAACCTTTCCTGGCACAGGCATGTACCATTGTCATCATTCTGCCAATAAGGAGACTTTTATACTATTGTTCTACACTTATAGCCAAAATTACATCTATACTCCATCTTCACCTCAGTGAATTTTCACAAGCATTCCCTCTGGCTGGAATATATTTCCACCTCTCAGAATCCTTGTTTTAATTCAAGGTTTAATTTGGGTACCACCTTCTTGATGAAGGCTCCCCTTCCTTTCTCCCCATCCCTACTTATTAATACTTTCTTCATCCTTACTTTTTCTTATGCTAGACTGACTTACATGTATGTTTTATGCCCACTATTAGAATCTAAGCTCCAAATGAGTGCAGGGACTATTTCATTTGTCCCATTTCACATAGATAATATTAAATAAATGCTTATTTAATTGAATACTAGATGGAATGTCTTTTGTTCTAGCTTTCCAAAGTTTTATTCACTCTTTTGGTTATATTATTAATGTGTTTCCACATGGAAAAGAATGAATGGGAATGGGTTTACTGTTCAGCAGAGTAAAACTTAGAAAACAACCTGGAGGCTGGAATTCAGTTTTTAAAATGTCTCTTGTTAACAAAAAAGAAAGAAAGAAAAAAGAAGTTAAATTAAAAGAAAGAAGGTGGGGCCTACAGTTTAACACATTCTGGTGCTTGGTTTCCTCCTTGGGCACCTTCAGCTTTTGACTAAGTTGTTTCTCTTCCTTCTCCTCTTTCACCTTATTCATTGACAGTTCTGAGAACTTCCTCACCACATTTTTGATGCTATTATGTCTGGTCTTGTTCTCTTTTCTTCCTTCTATATATTCCTAGTTTTTCAAATTCTGCCTTAAACTTCAGGGCATTTGCTGCATTTAGGAACTGAATCACATTCAGGCTTGGGATTTTAATCATCAAAGTCAACATGTGTGCTTCAGACCCAGGCCTTCTCACTGCCTGCATTGTCCTTCAGCTCCATCAATGGTGTCAAATAGTGATTTGTACAGATCTTCAAAATTTTGTCCCTTCTCAGGAGGAGGCAAATCATCTCTTTCTCCTTGTGTTTCAGTAAATTTGTGTTACCTGCTCCTAGCTCTTTCCATTTGGAAAGAATTTGGAAATTCTCAGATGCAAATCAGAACAACTTGGCCCAAATCATAAAAAGCTCTTCATCTTCAAGGGTCTTAATCTAATACTCAGGAAGCGGCACTATGGGTTCAAACTGTGGATCATAGTTTGAGTCATTCACATTCTCTGGATTAGGGTTCATCTCAATCATCTCAAAGTCATATCTTCAGAAGCTAACCTTCCACAAGAGCTGGACCTCAGTGAAGAAACAGCAAAGAAAAAGCCTGGATCCTAATTTAATAACATGCCTTTCCATTTTGGGAGGGAGTATAAATAGAATCTAGCCCCAGGAAATGAACCCTTGTAATCCTTCATTAGAATTTAGGGTCACCCAGATCGTGAAAGAGAAAGCCAACCAGAGTGGTCTGAATAAAGAGGGATTCTCTTGTCCAGATTGCTGGAGGTAGTTAAATCTCATGATCAACATATTCTCAGTAGGAAGGGCTGAAAACTTCTATTCCATCTCCTCATTAAATGTCTACCAATCAGTTGATTTTCAGTTGTCAAGGGAATTCCTATCTAGGATTATCTAAAACTTTCCTACTTTCCATGTCTTTTGTCTTTGGTTGCCAAAATAAAGCAAGCCATCAATATATTATTAAGTAGCTTAATTAATAATTTTGTTTATTACTAAATATTATCTTATATTCTAATTAACACTATAAAGTTATTATATTATTAAGTTATTATTAATTTCCCAGAAACTCTGTTTCCTGAAGTTTTTTCTTTCTTTATATTGGCAATATTCCAATAAGAGTGAATAAGAAAGACGACAAGTATAAACAAGGGTTGATGTTTGGTAAAGTGCAAGTGGCAATAGGATAAAGAGGTGAAAGGGTCAAGTGCAGAGGCTAGTATATGGGAACATCAGAGAAGCAATGGTAGATTGGGAGGTTAAGGAGAGGTGATAGCTGCTAATCAGGGTTAAGAGGAGCAAAATTAGGGAAAGGCAGGAGGAAAGATGTAGTGAAAAAGTCACACTTTTCTGTTATCTGTGCCTCTGATTACTTTTTTGTGTAATAAACATCCAAAAAGGAAACCTGAACTTCCTCAATTGTTTTGTAAATAGAATATGTAGGGGAAATCAAGGAAATTCTATGGGACTATTCTTGCTTATTCAAATTTATTTTTTTCTTGCTCAGTCTTTCCATTTGTTTTCAACTCCTTGATTATATTTGGGATTTTCTTGGCAAAGATACTGGAGTGGTTTGTCATTTTCTTCCCCACTTCATTTTACAGATGAGGAAACTGAAGCAAACAGCATTAACTTGACCAATCAGTAAGTGTCTGAGGCCAAATTTGAACCTATAAAGAGGAATCTTCCTGACTCCAGACTGGGAACTGCTCCACCTAGCTACTATTCAAATATCAATTATCAAATTCTGGAAATTATGTCAAGTATGAGCCAGGCTAAACTGAAGTTACCCTTGCTAAGCAAATTAAGAAAATAAAGAAGATTTTATAGGACAATACATATATTCACATATACACATATATAAACATATGTATGTCAATGCATATATATCCTATTTCCAAAAATAAATGCATTTTAGAAACTTAAAATTTGTTTACATGGAAAAATTGATATGCTAAACCTTTTATGTATTTGTCTAAGTAGGTTTCTGATATGGCCCTTTATACTAAGGGATTTCCTCAATATACCCATGTATCAGGTAGTACAAGTACAATTATCCCCATTTTACAGATGAGAGAGGTGAGGATTGAAGCAGTGAAATAACTAAATAAGGGTCATGTGGCTAGTAGTAAGTAGTAGAATCCTTAGAAAGCTGGCCTCTGCCTGGAAGAGCTAATTTTAATTCTACTCCTTGCTAGATAAACCTGAGTAAACCAAACTTTCAGGACCTCCAGGCCATGCTTAAGACTGTAGTTGATATAATAGGAACTGGTCTATACTGGCAGAGTTAATTTCCTCTGAGAAAGTTCCTTGTACCAATGAAATCATGTGTCTAGTGTAAAACAAAAATGAGAGTTCAATATGGTAAAGTAGTTTAGATTTAAGTAAAATCATGAAGGAAGTGTAATACAAAGACACAGAATCAGTGACATTCTTCCACTTTATTTATTGTTCAGATGAAAATAGGGAAGTGTGAAGATTGAAGACAATATTCCTCTCTAGGATCATCTGTTAAAAGAAAGTGAGAAGGAAGTCTCCACTATACTTGATGATGAGGAAAGAGAGCAGCAAAGAGAAATATAACAATCTGGTGGCTAGTCCCTCATAGGTGGATGTCTGATTTTCCTGGCTTTCTAGAATTTGTGAAATTCACAAACAGGCAGGACAGCTGTGGGAAAAGAATAGAACAGATGGTTATTCAGACTCTGCCAGCTATTTGCTAAAAATGATTCTATCCCCACTCCTACACCATGTAAATAGCAGTTAAACACTAGAAATTATGGTCAATAAAGAGCATAGAAATAATTCTCCCTTGCCCATCTCTTAATGGAATAAGGGACCTGCCATGGCCACATATTCCTACCTTTCCCCTTAATAGCCAAGAGGTCCCTTATATAACTTCATACATCACAAAAGTAGAATCTTAAAAATGGCTTGTTTACTATTTTCCTATTCTGCTACTTTCCTGTATCTGTTTCTTATTTATTCTGTTGTTACATGTGCACATGCACGCGCGCGCGCACACACACACACACACACACTTTTAGGGTTGGATGGAAGTCAGAAAGGTCATCTAGTCTAACTTTTGCTTTGTGCAGAATCCTCAAGTTTCAAGTCACTGGAGTTGTCACCTGTGACCCAGGCTGTAACCCAGCCTTAGCAGAGGTTGTTAAGGGCCTGGGAAAAGTTGCTGGTATGAAGGCTATGAGTTTCCATACAATACTTATTGACTTAAATTATTCTCTTCTGTCTTGCTCTAGACCATAACCCCTTTTGCCATAGGTTATATTCAGGGCCAACCTTAGTCTGAAAGGAGAAGAAATAGGCCAGCAGCAAGCTAGAGGGAAATCTGTGTGGCCACCAGCTATTCCCCTACATGACTGTTAACTAGAGACAGTCAGAAGGTAAAGACTAATAGATTGCTCCTTGTCTACTATTCAGCACCTTGGACAGTGCTTAGACCCACAGCAGGTACTCAATATTTATCAGATTTGATGATTCCCGTGTTTCTAAGGAATTCATTTGATTGTGTGCTCCCTGTTTCCCAGTAATGTGTCTTTCTACTTACAGGAAGTCGAGCATTTCTTGAGAGAGCCAACAGCTGTGACATATTCTTTTCCTAAGAAACTTTCATAAGTGCTGTCATCTGGGATTTTTGCCAAGCACTCAGTGTTGTCTTTGAACAGGAGGTTTCCAGTTTTGGGTAGGATATTAAAAGTGTCTTTATCAGTCCCATAAGTTCCAAAATGGCTCTGGGTCAAAGAGATAGACATGTTATCAGCAGGCATCCATGAAAAAAATGAAGAAAACTATAATTTACTCAGGATCAACCTTAGAGAAAACTTCAAAGCAATCCAAATTGACCTCTGGTGTCTTTCTCTTTACCTTGTCACCATTATCCCTTCCTAATATTACCGATCCTTCTTATTTGTCCTCTATCTGGTCCCCTTATGGCCCTAATGGCTATGCCACTGTTTTCTCAGGTCCTGAAAGATTTCTACTTACTGCATTACCCTAGCTAAGGGAAATTTAAAATGGCATTCCTAGAGATAAAATACCCTTATCTAAAGGAATAATTCATAGAATCTGAGGCAGTATGTCATCCAAATGGTGAAGATGCCTTCTGAGAGTAAAGAAGTTTTCAGAATCCCCCTTCAATTATACAATTCAGTAACAACTGCCTTCCCTGGTTTGTTCATTTGGTTTGTCCTTCTTGTGATATCTTGAATTCAGAGACCATGTCTTTTTCATAGTGTCCAGTGTTATGCGAAGTTCTACCAGTGCTATTTCTGACTGTTTTCATTTTGATTTTAAAAAGCAGATAATCAAGAACAAAGACAAATATATTTATCATAACCTATACCCAGGCTGTCTGCCAAGTGATTTAAACCATTATTCTCACCTAGAGAAACAACTAAGTGAAATAGAGTGAGTACAGGAAATCTTCCCAAAGTCTCCTGACAATATCAAGAAGGAACAGAGTTTGAAAAACGTCATACCCCTCCATTCTGAGTCAGAAAGCTCATTAACAGAAGATCATAAAGGGTCCCTGCACATTCTTTTTTACTTTCTATATAGAGACTTAAGACAATAGTGTTAATATATAGCCACAGCCAATGACCCACTTTCAGATTTAAGTGGAAACAAAATTAAGTGACTGGATTCTGGGTCCTATTGACTCATTCAAAGTCCAATTAAGTAAGGAAAAGGGATAGCAAGCACTGGATTATACAGACCTGTTGATCCAATAACACCTGTCGAACTAAGGATGCTTTTTCTTGCCGTGAGATCACAGCATGGTTTGGTGCCTTGGCCAAGTGACAATCCATATATTGTCCCACACTGACCTGTCCTCCATTTAAACATAATAACTTAAAGTCATCATTTTTCAGATTTTTTGCCCAAGATTCTGTATTCTTTCCTGAAATGAGAATGAAAAGTGATTATCAACAACCATTTCTATTTTGACTAGTTGTTAATCTATAGGCTATCACCCATGTAATTATAGTACCTATGACTCTAATTTACTTCTTCATAAAAATCTATACATCTGTGCCATGATGATTCATGGAAAGAAGAAAATATCTACTATTCTCCCAGGAAGACAGTTCATATTTTATAACCAATGATCCTTCATCCTATCCTGAATACTTCTGTCCATGAGACTTTTTCTTGAGGTTCAAAACAAACTTCTGGTTTCAAGACCAAGGAGAATGTACTTTGTTCTTCTGTTTCCAAATACCTTTTAGTATAAGTAGAAAAGGGGAAAAAAACCTTATTCTTATGATTGTTTCCCAGACATTGAACACTAGCTTCTATGCTTCACTTTGCTAAGTTCCCTTTGGGGGCAAAATTCTTTGGAGGGTCATTTTTAAAAGCTACTTCACAGGCTCAATGAATACCACATGTCTATATACACTAGCATACTTGTGTGAATACAAATTTCATAGCCTTTTCATTTTTTATCTATCTTTTGCATTGCTGCGAGAGAAGAAAGCATGGACATTGAAAAGAGTGCTAAAAGAGCATCTTAGACATGATGTTATGATGTGAAACTCCTCTGGGCCTGTTTCCTCATCAATAAAAGGAAGGAGATTGACTAAATAATCTCTGAAATCACTTCTAGTTCTAAATCTATGTTGCTTTAGTCCCTGGTAGAATTCATTTATTCATTCAAATGGTTTTGATTATCATGTGAATAGTTTACCACCTCTTTTGCAGAAAATTTATTAAGTCCTCATGTCAGGCAAGGACTGCCATTGTGTCCCACTATTTCTTTGTAGGAGTCTGGGCTCTAGTCAAAATTGACTTGAAATTGTCTATCCTAAGTGTTGTCTTTGTACTTCCATCATTCTACTCTCACCATTATCCCTATAGGGAATGAATCACAAAAGAGATTTAGAAATGTAAATGGCCATCCTGTCTTCACCAGATTCCCTCTTTTTACATTCTTACTCTCACTAATCTTCCTCACTTAACAGAGGGGGAAACTAAAACTGGGGAGGAGTACTGAGTCAACAAGGTGGCTATGATGATGGGAGGATGTAGACCATGCTCTTAGCACTCTTTCAAGATGTTTCTTGCTTGCCCTCTTTCCTCATCCAATTCTCAACCTTCATTCAAGGCCCAGCTCCATTCTCAAAATCCTCTGAGAAAGAATCCAAGTCAAAACTGAACTCTGAACTCTGAATTTTGAGTCTAAAAGGAAACTAGGTGGTGCAATAGATAGCAGGGAGTTCAAATTTGATTTGAGACACTTCCTGGCTATGTGACCCTGGGCAAATCACTTAATCCTGTTTGTCTCAGTTTCCTCATCTACAAAATGAGTTGCAAAAAGAAATGACGAACTAATGTAGTATCTTTGCCAAGAAAACCCCAAATGAGGTCACAGAGAGCCAAACATGATTGAAATAACAACAACAACAAATGTCTACACTGCTCTTTGGACAGTTAGTTGTGGATCCTCTGAGTTAACCTTAAGTCTTCTCCTATATTCAGCTGGGACCATTAACCCTGAAATTGTGGGTACCTAAGATGTGGGACTGGTTTTCATATCAATCCAAAAATTTGTTATTGGGAAATTAACAGTTTTTGAGAGGCTTTGTAGAGAAGTAGATAGAGAGCTGATCTAGGAAGTAGTTAGGAAGCTCAGTGGCCTGGAGTTCTGAGTTCTTAATGGCTATGTGATGCTGGGCAAGTCCCTTAACTTCTGTCTGCCTTGATTTCCCTTCTGTAAAATGGGAGTAATGATGGGAATCTGCCTTCCAATGTTGTTGTTAAATAAACCTTAAAATGCTAAATAAATGCTAGCTCTATTTTAATGATTGTCATTATTATTAGGAATCAAGATGATCTAGCTTTCCAGTTCCATCTCTAACACATTTAGTGTGTGTGATTTGGTGCAATTCATTTAACCTCTCAGTGGCCCTGGCATCCCTCTAAAAACCAAGCTCCAGGAAAAAAACTGATCTGCACTAGCAAAATTATCCCATATCCCTGTGTACACACCTCTGATGGGGGAGAAAAAGGAAAACAAAAAATTACTAAGCATACATTTCTGCTTCCATCTGTCAGTGTAAGTAAAGAATGGATATTCAAGAATCTACTGTATGTGGGTGGTCATACGGATAACAGGGCCATGGACTTGAAACTGACCCTGAAAGCTCCCTTCCCATTCCCACTCCAACCCTTCATTCTGCATTTGAGGACTTATCCAATATCATATATGCAGTCAATGTCAGAGCTGAGATTTGAAAATAGATCTTCTAACTCCAAATCTACTTCTTTTTCTCTTTGCCAAGAGTTCCTTCTTTCTCCTTCTCAACTTACATACCTCAGATTCCTTTTGCTATTATCTCCTTCACTCTTGACTCACATGAAGAGATATCCCCCTTCACCTTGCTAAACAAAACTCTTTACATGATCCTCTTCCATTCTGTTTTCTCCCCTGGATTTCCCTCTTTGACATCCCCACTCTCACTCAAACATCAGCCTCTCTTCATGCACTGGCTACTATTCTACACTCTACAAACATGCCAATGTTTCCTCCATCCTCAAAAAAATTTCACTTCATTCATCCATTCATACCATATCTTTCCAATATTTTGTCACCAGACTTCTTGAGAAAAACATCTACAAGAGGTTCCTTCCCATCCTTTCCTTTCATCCTCTTTTTAGCTCTTTACAGTTTAGTTTGGGATCTCCTCATTCAACCAAAACTGCTCTCTCTAAAGTCATTCAAGATCTGATTGCCAAATCCAGTGGCCTTTTATCAATCCTCATCCTTCTTGACCTTTCTGCAGCTTTTCACACTACCATTCACCCTCTCCTCCTTGAGATTTTCTACTGGTTTTCATGATACCTTTCTCTCCTCATTCTTCTCCTATCCATCTGACCACAGTTTCTCAGTCTCCTTTGCTGGATCTTCATCTAGGTTATGTCCTCTAACTTCATATATCATATGAGTCCTATCCTGAACCTTCTTCTCTTTTCCCCTGATAGATTTCCCTTGGTGAATCTCATCAGTTCTCATGGATTTGATTATCATCTCTATATTAATGATTCTCAAATCTTATCCAGTCATAATTTCTCTGCTAACCTCCAGGTTCTCATCTTCAAATATCTATTGAACATCTCAAATTGGATGTCCTATAGATATCTTAAACTCAATGTGTTCAAAACTGAACTCACAAGTCTCTTCCTATTCCAAATGTTCCATCCTGTAGTCAACTCCCAAAGTGATCTTCCTAAAGGGTATATTTGAGCATTTAACACTCCCTCCCATCCAACACACACACACACACACACACACACACACACACACACATACACACACTCAATAAATTTTAGTGATTCTCTATCACTTCCAGGACCAAAGATAAAAATACTGTGTCATTCAAAGTCTTTAATAAGCTGTCTCTCTGTATCACCCTCCTCAATTTTTTCTTTTTACATTCAACATCTCTGTCACACTTTCTCCTTGCTGCTCCATAAAGGAGACACTACATGTTCCACCTTTGGGCATTTTCACTGCATTTCTCCAGTATCTAGAATACTCTCTCTATTAATCTCTACTTCCAGGCTTTCTTCTTTCCATCTTCTACAATGAAGACACTCCACCGTCCATAATTCTAGTGCCTTTCCTCTGTTAATTATTTCCAATTTTTCTGCAGATAGCTTGTTTGTATATAGTTGTTTGCACATTGCCTCCCCCATTAGACTGGGGGCCTCCCTGTGGGCAAGAATTATCTTTTGTTTTTCTTTGTCTAGGACTAATGCCTGACACATAGTAGGCATTTAATTGATATCTATTGATTAACACAACTTCTTAAGAGTAATAGAAATAGTGTCAGTTATTAGAAGTGTAAGGTGATGCTACTAATTGTGCACAGTCTCTGTCACAATTTTTATATGTTTTTAATATTTTAATATTTTTAAAAATATTTTTATTTAAACTCTCATAATATAAACTCCAAGAGTCTGGGCCTGAATCTTAGCTATATTTTCTATATAATTACTAGAGTTCAAAGAGACTCAAGAAAGCAACGAGAATCCAGCTCTTTCATTTTATAATTGAAGGAACTAAGACTTTGAGAAGACAAGTGATTGGTCAGAAGTCACATAAGTAATACTAAGATTTGAACTCAGATTCAGCTCTAAATTCAGTGCTTTTTTATTATAATCTACAGCTTCTCCTGGCATCTAACATAGTGTTCTGCATAACCATATGTACTCAGTTTCTCTTTGTTGGATTGAATTGTGCAAAATTGCTATAAAGATCCATGTGCCACCCTTGATCCTGACTTCATAGTTCACTGAAACCTAGAGGGAATCACATACCATCTACATTATCCAAGACGGTGCTGTGTTTCACAAAAGCAACATCTCCTTTATTCTCAACCAGGCATCTACAAAAGATGAAAAGCAAGTGAGCATTAAAATTCTCTTTCTTGAAGAGAATCTTTTCCAGAATCAAACATCTTCCTTTTATAGGAGTGTGGACTTTAAAGCTGTAAGGGACTTTGGAGGTCTTTGAGTCTAATCTCCTCATTTTCCAAATAAAGAAACTGAGGTCTAGGAATTGTTGAATAAACAGAAGCAGGATTTCAACCCAAATCCTTTGACCCAGGAACTAGCGCTTTTTCTGTCATGTCGTGCTAAAACCACTATATTCATATAATCCTCGCAATGTTCTCTTCAATAATACATTTCCATTCATTTTATTTGATATAAGATAATTGTCTTCATGTTATTTTAGCATGATAAAAGTTATTACTTCCTACAATATTTTAGTGGTATCTTTATGATATAATCTCTAAAACAAAATTTCAGTGATCGATACCAAAACACTACTACAAAGTGATTAGTGATTGATTATAGAACAAAAAGAAGTCAAATTAGACAGACGTGTCTGTGCTTAGCAGAAGGAATTTCCTACAACAATATCACAGGTCTGTCTTTTCACAGGCTTCCTTTGAGAAAATTTCCAGAATCACTGAGCACTAAGAATTTTCTTGTAGTACCTAGGTGGCACCATAGTGCACAGAATGCTACGCCTAGAGTCAGGAACTGATTGCAAATCTTGGGCAAATCACTTCACCCTGTTTGCCTCAGCTTCCTCACCTGTAAAATGAACTGGAGAAGGAAATGGCAAACTGCTCCAGTGGCTGTGCCAAGGAAATCTGAGATGGGGTCACAAAGAGGCAGACACGACTGAAGTGACTAAACACCAGCAACTTTTTAGATCAATCCCCACGTGGAATAAACACCTCAGGAAGCAGTAAGTTACCTATCTATCTCACTTCCCAGAAGTCTAGATCAACTCTTAGATGTTAGGAAAAGAATTTCCTCTTGGACATAAATTGGATTAGATGGTTACTGAGCATCTTTCTAATTCTGAAATTCAATAATTCATTCCATGATAATAAAAGAGAAAAAGTAATCATAGCACTAAAGTGAGATCTAGAATAACCTTAGAGAATCCTTTTGGGCCAACTTTATTTTTACAGAGAACAAATTGAAGCTTAATGTATTCAACATCATACAGGTAAATAAGTATCAGAGGACATGTATAAACTTAGGTTTTCTGACTCCACAATCAGTATTCTTTCCAATGCAATGTGCTGCTTTTTCCTTTAGCTGTTCAACTTCTAATGTGTATTGTCTTCACTCCAACTAAGAGGCATTAAAAGGCCTCATTGCCCATCAGTCTGTTAGGAAAAAAGATCCAACAGCCACGCAACAAATTTGATGATACTGGCAAATGACCAAACATACAGAGCCACTGATCTGGACTATATCCTATTGACCTGGTCTAAAATCCTTAGTGAAAGTGGGAAGACCTCACCAGTAGTCATGGATCTGCCCCTAACCAGCTGCACAATCCTGAACAAGTCATACAAGGTTTCTCCACTTCAATTTCCCTATCTATAAAAATATAAAAGTACACTAGAAAAATTCAGGGCTTTTTAAACTTTTTCCACTCATGACCCTTTTTTACCCAAGAAATTTTTACATGGCCCTGGATATAATAGGTATATAAAATAATTCAATCATAATTTCATGACCCCCACATTATAAGATCTCAGTTTTAGAAGCTAGGGACTAGATGATCAATAAGAGCCCTTTCTGATTTATAATTTTACAATTTAACTATTAATCCTGTGCCAGTATCATTTTCATTTCTACATTACTGGGAAAGAATTTATAAGCTATAATAATGAACAATCCATGACAAAAGGCTTGAGTCTAAGAGAATAGGAAGGACAACAATGGGAGTAACAAAAGGCCTGAGTCCAAGAGAATAGGAAGGAAAGCAATGGGAAAACAAGGTATCTTGAGGGATCTTACAGATAAGAAAGAGTGTCTTCCTCAGGTATCAGGGACACTTGGATCCCTGATCATGTCATTCATTGTGTTCATCTTTCAGTTTCTTTGAAAGACTATTTCCTAAAGCTGATACCCTTCTAAGTATAGCCCAGAGCTATTAAACTGAAGGAAGAGTTAATGTATTGGAAAGATGTCAAGAAAAAAATGGAGAAGAGACTGCTGTTGGTGGATAGTATTTTAGGGTTGGGTTTAATACATTTACCTAAAAGCCCCATTGTAACCATAGTAGGTTTCTTTGGTATTAGGAACACATTTATCCAAAACTGGTGAGTCTGGATTGCCAATACATAAGGAACAGAGATTGGAAGTAGGATCAGCACCGGGAGCACAAGATTCACTGAAGTATTTATCTGTACAGAGAAAAGACAGTTGTTTCTTGAATAAATATGAGTGCTTCCTTTTATTTTCCATGTCAAAAGCCTCTTTTTAAAATTACATAATTGCCCCAATTAAATGAAGACATATGATCATAAGCCCAGAACCTGAAATAAATCAGAGGTTCAGAGATAAGGCAACATTGCAGGGAGAGAAGGTGACTCCACCCACACCCCTGATGGTGATTTTTTTTCTTTTTTTTTTTTAATATTTATATATTTAAAATTTTTTAAAAAACAAAAAAGAAAGACAGAACATGGAATGTAAAAATATATATTGTCATGTGCCCAGCAGAATAGCAATATTCAATAAATTTCCATTTCAAGAAAACAAAGAAGACATTATATTTATGACTGTCCATTTTTTTGGTTGTTGCTTCCATGTAGGTTATTCTTTTGTTCTTTACTGTACACTTTTTACTTTATTCTTTTTTCAGATGGTGATTTTAAAAAACACTCAAGGCTACTATTTAGAAAGTCAATTCATATACCACACCATCATCCAGATTAGTGACTGCTTTTCTCCTTCAAATCTGCCCTTAATATGTTTTAACTTGATTCTATACATATAGAAATAGTTAGCATTCTCTGCCACCCAAGGTAATGAGGAACTTCACAGTGTAAATTTCCCTAAGTCTCTGACAATTAGAGAAAATCAGACTTCCTCAAAGAACCAGCTTACCAAATGCACAGGAATGGGTTTGGTTGTATATCAGGCCCATGGGAATGTTCCAGCCAGCAGTTCTGTCAACTGCTGTGTGGCAGGATTTCTTGTCTTTCAGTGAATTCCATGAGAGATCAGTACCTGACCTAACAACAGCCACAGCAAAATAACCTTGAAAATAACATACACAAAAAAGCAAAAGTTAGCATTGTGAGCCATTCCAGAAAGGGCCATTTGATGCCACTAGACCAAGCCTACTTCATGCCTTAGGGAAAACATATATATAAATGTCCTCAGAATCATAAGAATCAGAGCATTGGAAGAACCTCAGCAGTCATTTACTTCATTTCTTATGACCAGAAAGTTAATCTATACTATAACAAACTCAACAAGTAGTCATCCAGACTATTCTCAAAAGACTTTTCAATTAAAGAGAATTCCATTATTTCCTAAGGAAATATCTTCCATTTAATTATTTGTGTTCAGTCATTTTTCAGTAGTATCTGACTCTTTGTGACCCCATTTGGGATTTTCTTGGCAGAGACACTAGAATAGTTTGAGTTTCCTTCTCCAGTTTATTTTACAGATGGAGAAACTGGGGTAATCAGAGTGAAATGACATGCCCAGGGTAACACAACGATTAAGTTGTTTGGCTAGACTTGAACTCAGGAAAATGAACCCAGTGATCTATCCTGTGCTACCTGGTTAACCATTCCATTGCTGTCTTTACCAATTCAAACTCACCCTCAGCAGGTTTATTCACACAGTCCTCTCCATGACTCTGTCCATTCTTAGGTTCTGAAAAAATAAAGAAGCCAGAGGAGTAAATCTTCTCTCTGCATTCACTAAATATCAGGTCTTCTTAAGCATAAGTGTTTATCCCATTACAGTGTTATTCTATTCCATTCCATTAAGAAGAATCCATTCCATTCTATTCAGGAGAATTTTTGATTCTCCACAGTTTAGAATAACATGAAAAATGAAAATTCATTCCTATTCAGCTAACTTGGCTTCCCCACCCTTAGAGTGTTCAAATGACTCAGGCCCAAATTTTCTTTTTCTTTGTGCTTTTTGATCACTTCAGGGTTTATTAGAACCTTTCTATACCAGGCGCAAGATGTAATATATGACCTTTGCTATATATTTGTATATAATATGTGACCTTTAATATATATTTTGTATATAGCAAAGGAAAAAAATGAGAAAAAGCTAACCTAAGCTGTCTCAACTATCTCAGGGCTTTAAATGTTTAAATGATTATTTGTGATTCTAATTTGCCCCTTTGCTATGTCCCACCCTTCTTCTGCTACCTTAGTGAGAGCTATGTGCAAAATCTTTTGTTCAGAGGCTAGAGAGAATCAAGCTAAAGGAGAAATATTCCCTCTACTTACTGTAGTTTTCTACTAGGACAGGCACCAAACCACACTTGCCAGCAATATAAACATATCCTCCATCAGTACTCATGGCATCAGCTTCCCCTTTCTGTGGAAGCAAAGTAAATCATGACAAAAATATTGTTCCATGTAGCTTAGGAGCCTAGGCTCTGCCCTCAGAACTGCCACCATATACACTTAGTGACAGGGCTGATTGACTAGAGAGGAGAAGGATGGGAAGTACAGGAACTTAGGTAGAATTTCACATGAGAAAATTATCTTCAATATCAATCTCATATAGCAGACCAAAACATTTAAAGTTACTTCTAAGATTTCTGGAATCATAAATCTAGAGCTGGAAGTGATCTTCAAGGTATTCTAATTCAACCCCCTCATTTTATAAAAGAGTAAGAAAGTAAACAGTCTAGGATCCAATACAGGAGACCCAAAACACATGGTGTTTTATAATATTACATTTTATAAATACAAAGCTTTACTACAAGAAAATCCCACTCTCTCTAGCATGGGAAAGAGGGGGTGAATTTCTTCTATACTAAGTCAAGGTACTCATGTCACAGAGAAGGGTACAATAACACATCTTTATTGGCACATAACAATGAAAAAAACATAATTCGATTGAGGCAGGGAGTAAAGTTTCCGGGTGTTATCTACAAAGTACAAATTCTTTGACTCATCTCTGTCCATATCACAAGGCTAATTGATAATACACTAGGAATGTCTAAGGAGACCCAGGTTTTCTTCTCAAACACAGATTCCCAGGAGCACCAAAAAGCATTCACATATTAGTCTCTGACTTTTGACTACACTGAGTTCCTAGTCATAGAGGAACAGACTCAAGTTGAGTGGCAGCACAAAATGGACTATCTGAATAATGGCAGCCATATACTTTGTTCATGGGAAGTTGATCTTTAATGTAATTCCCTAACAGAGTAGCTCAGATACAGAAGAAATATTGTGATCATTATCATTTTTTTATCATCTTCCTTCTCTGGGAAGAAATTCCTACTTTGAATTTAAAAAGTTTAGAATTAGACGTTACTTTCAATATCACTTATACCAAACTTTCCATTTTCTAAGCAAAGAAACTGAGTTCCAGTGAGCCAACAATTTTTTCAGTCACACAATTGATAGAACCATTAACTAGTGATCCTCCTAGGCTAAAGAACCCCGAAACACTGATACTGTACCAAAATGGGAGCTACCTACCATTATCTTGACAATGCAATCTTCAGAGTTTTCTCCTACTTCACATGCAATGACTCCATTACTGAACACGCTCCATTCATCACATTTTTTCTTTTCATCATCATTTACTGTGCACCACTTCACCTTCTTGTCCCTTAAGGGATGAATCTTGTCTAGGCCATGACCTGGGAAAAGAAGTCAAGAGTTGCACTATGCAAAAGCTTTAACTATGACCAGTGGAAAAAGAAATGGCTTTCTGAAGGTTTGATCTTTTGAGTTTATTGATTTACTAAATAATGTATGGTAATTACCCAACAAACAAAGACCAGACTCCTCAACTTAGGTCTGGACCCTGAAAACAGGGGTAGTTAGACTTTTATACATTAAAAACAATTATTCAAATAAAGCCAATTAATTAGAAAGAAACAATACAACATTGAGTCATCTAATTTGATGAAAGAGTAGAGATTTTCCAAGTTGGGAGGAAAAATACAAACAGGTACAATTCTTGAAATCAAAATTACTCCCCCTAAGTATAAATAATCAACACAGCAACAATAACTGATTGATATGGAGCAAGTTTTCAGATAAGAATTGCTTGAGATGTACATCTGTAAGAACTCTATCATTTAATAAGAGAATCAGAATACAAATCACAACACTGATCTAGACCTGGAAGAGATCTCAGAAGCCATCTACTCCAACCCCTTCATTTTATAGAGGAATAAATGGAAGCAGAGAAAGTTTACATGACTTGGTCTAAGGTTGTGCAGGTAGCAAGCAATGCTTTTAACCTAGATCTTCAACCCTAGAACAGATCATTTTTCATTTCCATTTCCACTCTCCCTACAGCCCTGATATACTTTCCTTAAGTGTAATTAATAAGTATTAACTGTGTATATCAGATACATTCATATATACATATATATTTATTTATAAATACATATATATGGATTCATATATACATATATATATTCATATATACATATATAAGATTTCCAAGATTCCTCCTGATTCCTCCTATCCCTGAAATTCTTTGATATATAATCGGATTCTCAAATATATTATATGTATATATAAAATATATATAAGTAAGTATGAGATCTTTCAAATATGTGATTCAAATATATGATTTCTAAGGTCTTTTCTATCCCTGACATTCCTTGATTCTGTACTTCCCTAGTGATATCAGCCAGGCATTGTGCTAGAGATCATGGATCTTTCAAAAACAAAAGTAAAATATGCCAGATGTTTACTTTCTAAATATTTTTTTTTCTTCTTTTATCTTTTTTTTTCTTTTTTTGCTGAGGCAATTGGGGTTAAGTGACTGGCCCAGGGTCACACAGCTAGAAAGTGTTAAGTGTCTGAGGCCAGATTTGAATTGAGGTCCTCCTGACTTCAGGGCTGGCACTCTATCCACTCCACCACCTAGCTGAATAATTTAAATAATTTTTTGGCCCTAAATAATTTTTAATTAACTGATTTGACCTGGCCTTTCAAAGGACCTTCCTACAGGATTTTAGAGTGTTATTTTCCTTTGATGGCCTCTGTTTTTCACATCTTTAAAATGTGGAAAACAAATACATGATCTCGAAGGTCTTTTATATCTTTGAAATTCCCTGACATATAATCAAGATTCTCAAGTATATGACATATGTGTGACTGAGATCTTTCAAATATGTGATTCAAATATATGACTTCTAAGCTCTCTTCTATCCCTGACATTGCCCGATTCTGTACTTCCCTAGTGATACTAGCTAGAAACTATGATGGGTAGGAAGATTTCCTGAGTAGCTGCACTGAGGATCACAGATATGATCAGAGAGGGGCATTCTGAAAGCTTTAGAAATAATACTGAATATAATGTAGAACTTCTGTATGTAGTTCTTAAAATGTTTGCCCCGTCCTTCATCAGAACTAACTCTATAAAGCTCCTAGACTCAGATGACAAGTAGAACCATCTGGACTGACAATCTATGGGAGACTAGTACAAGAAAGCAATTTAACCCCTCCAAATTTCAGTTTTTCCATCTTATCAATTGCCAAAGATTTTTAAAAAGGGTCAAATGCCTGGAAGCATTATAATGTCTTACAATGACTGCAACTGAGTTAGAATCATGGACCCATATGCTAATAATGTACTGCTTGGGCCCCCACTCCCCATCTCTGAAATGGACCAGTCTGCTTACCTTTCATAGGCTTGATGGCCTGGATGAATTTGTATCCTAGGTACAATTCATAGTCCATTTTTGGAGGTACTCTCAGAAGTCTATTAGCAGAGTCCTTAAATAGCAAGTCTTTTCCATGTTGGGAAGCAAATAGATTGAATTTCTCTGATTTGCCCTTGCCAAAATGCTCCTATTCAAGGAAAAAGAGAATCATGAATGAAAATTGCTAACAAGGGAAGAGGTAACTCAGTATTTGGTCCTTTTTGCTATATTCCTTCATGAGCTCTGTAATCTAATCTGCTTCCATACTTTTAATTATCATCTCTATGCCATTGCTTCACCAACCCCTTTATTCTGTCCTAATCTCTCTTGAGCTCCAGTCTGTTTCTTTCATCACCATCCACCTATTAAAAAGTTCTACAAACACCCAAAGCAGATCTCATGATCTTGTCCCATACTCACATTTTTCTACTAAATGTTTCTATTTTAGTCCAGGCCTTCACCATCTTTCCATTTACTCAGGTTCACAATTTTGGAGTTTTCCTTAACTCCTCACTTTCCTCCCTCCCCAACTTTTACAATCCATGCCTAATTTTGTGAGCTTCAACAACCTTTCCTATATGCATGCTCTTCTTTCCTCTCCATTCCTCCTCTCCTTTCCACCACTACCTTATTTCAGTCCCTAACTTTTCCCCTGTACCATAGCAATAGCTTCCTAATTGGTCTCCCTGCCCTATTTCTCTCTCCTCTTCTCTCCAACATATCCTTCACATAGTTGGCAATGTGATGTTCCTAAAGCCCCGTGCTGACAGTGTTACTTCTCCCTTATTTAATAAATGCCAGCAATTTCTATCACCACCAGAATCAAAATATAAACTCTGTTATTTAAAGGCTTTCACATGCTTCCAACCTACCTTTCCATTCTAATTACATATTACTCTTTTTCACTCACTCTATTGTTCAAACTGGTCTTGGTATTGTTGATACAGAACCATCTTCCATTGCCTTGTCCACTTTACCTACGCTCCTTTTCACCTATACTTCAAACTGGTCTTCTTGCTACTGCAAATACAGAACACACATATTCCATCACCATGTCCACTTTCCATAGAATTCACTCTTTCTCCATATCTGCCTCTTTGAATACCTTTGTTGCCTTCAAGATTCAGCTCAAGCACCACCCTCTACATAAAATTTAACCTGGCCTCCTCAATGCTATTCATCTCTCCCATATACTACTGTTCTGTCTTTTTCAATCCCCAGAGGAACTGATTGTATCCTGTAATCCATTTATATGTTACCTCTTTCAGAACATCCTAAACACCTCTATCAGGTTTGTTGCATAATCAGAGATTCCATCTTATATATCTCATAATCTTGTCTACTTTGTAGGTCTCTATTAATCTCCCAGTTTATCTATCTCCATTTATCTTCTCTAAGATTTTCGTTTAATTGTATTCCAAAGCATAATGTACCTTAGGGCAGTTGAATGAGAAGCATCTTCTTAGTTCTTTTCCCTTTGAGAAATTACCTCTCTTATAACCATAAACAATTTTGATTACATTGAGAATCATCTGTTCAATCATTTCTTCCAAAATGATCACAAAGGAAATGTTCAGCAACACTAAACTTGTATCAGAAAGAATAGAGTTCCAATCGGGCCTCAGATACATAGTAGTTGGATTTTTTTTGAGCAAGTATCAGAAGAATAGAGTTCAAATATGGCCTTAGATACATAGTAATTGGATTGTTTTGAGTAAGTAATTTAATTGTAAAATGAGGATGATTTCTATGTGGCATAGTGCATAAGGTGTTGGGATGGAGTCAAGAAAATTCATCTTCCTGAGTTCAGATCCAGTACCTGACACTAACTAGTTGTGTGATCCTGCACAACAATCCTATTTACTTCAATTTTCTTATCTGTAAAATCATCTAGAAAGGCAGGGCAAGCCACTTTAACATCTTTAAAAGGATTTAAAGAGGAACAGGAATTAAGAACATAATAAGAACTTAGCAGAAGGAAAAGATGATCAATAGTGATATGAAAAATTCTCTAAATCACTAATAAGTAAAGGGATGAAATTTAAACAACTCTGAGGTAATGCCTCACACCCATCAGACTAAGATGTTAAAAGCAAAATGACAATTGATGAAGAGGCTGTGGGAAAAGAGGTACACTATATATATATATGTATATATATACTTTTGGGGACCTGCGAACTAGTCTAATACTAGAAAGCAATCTGGAATACTCCAGAACTGTGCAAAATAAACTACATGACTTTTTTTTTTTTTGCAAGAGAGGATATCTTTTTTTTCCAGTAAGTTTACTAATTTTTAATATACATTACTTTATGAATCATGTTGGGAGAGAAAAATCAGCAAACGAGAAAAACCATGGGAGAGATTGAAAAAAAAAAAAAACAGAAACAAAGAAATGAGCAACAGCACATGTTGATTTACATTCGGTCTCCTTGGTTCTTTTTCTAGATACAGATGACATTTTCTTGTCAAGATTTATTGAGACTGCATTGGATCAGTGAACCACTGAGAAGAATCAAGTTTTTCATAGTTGATCATTACTCATTTTTGCTATTATCGTGTACAATGTATTCCTGGTTCTGCTTGCTTTGCTCAGCACCAGTTCATGTAAATCTTTCCAGGCCTTTCTAAAATTAGCTTGTTCTTCATATTTTATAGAACAATAATATACCATTATCTTCATATACCACAACTTGTTTAGCTATTCTCCAATTGATGGGCATCTATCCTTTTCTAATTCTTTGCTACCACAAAAAAGAGTTGCTACATATATTTTTACACATGTGGGTCCTTTTCCCTCCTTTAAGATTTGCTTGGGATACAGACCCAGGAATGGCACTGCTGGGTCAAAAGGTATACACAGGTTTATAGCACTTTGAACACAGTTTCAAATTGCTCTCCAGAATAGTTGGATCATTTCACAACTCCACCAACAATGCATTAGTGTCCCAGTTTTTTCACATTCCTTCCAACATTTATCATTATCTTTCCCTATCAAATTAGTCAACAAATGGAGGTGGTATCTCAGAGTTGTTTTAATTTACATTTCTCTAATCAATAGTCAGAGCATTTTTTCATATGACTATAGATAGCTTTAATTTTGTCATCTGAAAATTATGTCATATTCTTTGACTATCATTTGGGGATGACTTGTATTCCTATAAATTTGACACTTGTAAAATATATTTTGAAAATTAGATCTTTATCAGAAACATCAGCTGTAAAGATTTTTTCCCAGTTTTGTACTTCCCTTTTAATCTTGTTTTTGTTGGGTTTGTTGGTGCAAAAACTTTTTACTTTAATGTAGATTTTTTATTTTAATTTTTGAATAAGATTAAAAATTTTAAATTTAAATTTAAAAATTAAATTAATTTTTTAATTTAAAGTTGTCAATTTTCCTTTTATAATATTCTCTAATTCTTCTTTAATCATAAATTCCTCCCTTCTCTAGAGATCTGATAGATAAATTTTCACTTGCTCTCCCAATTTGTTTATGCTATCAGCCTTTATAGCCAAATCATCTATATATCCTTTCACCCTGTAATACCACTACTAAGTCTCTATCCTAAAGAGCTCAAAGAAAAAAGGTTCATGTGTGCACAAATATTTATAGCACCTCTCTTTGTTGTGGCAGAATTGAAAACTGAGGAGATGCCCATCAATTGAGGAATGACTAGAAAAGTTATGGTTTATGAATGTGATGAAATATTATTGTGCCATAAGAAATAATGAAGAGAATGGTTTCAGAAAAACCTGGGATGATTTATAGGAACTGATGCAAAGAAGAGAGGAGAAGCAGGGGAACTATCTGCACAGTAACAGCAACATGAATAAAGATGATCAACTGTGAAAGACTTAGTAAATATAATCAGTGCAAGGCAATGCAATAAAAAAATGTCATATAACTTCTGAGAGAAAGCTGATATTCAGAGTACAGATTGAAGCATATTTTTTTCTTCTTCCTTTCTTTTTTCTGTTTCACCCCAACCCCAGAACAAGTCTAACTTGTTTTTTTAATTTTCATATGACTTCATATTTGTAATGAGTTTCGTATTTCTTGCCTTCTCAATAAGTGAAAGAGTGAATGGGCAGAGGGACAGAACTTAGAAGTGAAAATGAAATTGAATTTTAAAAAAGGAGAAGAAAAAGAGATGGCCAATACCTGTGCAATGGAGAGAAGATCCCAGATCAAATCTTCCTTGCCGTTCACACTTCGGGCCACAACAGCATGAGCAGCAATCCTGGCCAGGTGGCACTTCTCGTACTGATCGATGGGCCTTCTTTTGTTGTCAGGGCACAGTAGCTCATAATTTTCTTTTTCAGCCTCAGTTTTAAGGTTGTCTGCAAGAAAAAGCAAAAAACTCCAATAAAAGTAGAAAGACCATTCTCAAAGAGAATAAGCATTTATTAAGCTTCTATTGTGTGCAAAACACTTTAACAGGCATTAAATGAGACATATTTTAAATAAAACTAAAAGATCAAAAGAAAAAAATCTCTGACTAAAATCTATAATGAAATCAGAATTCTAGGCCAAAATGATGCTAAGCTGACTAATTTTTGTGCTTCTAAAATCTTGGCAATACTCTTTCTTGAATTCAGGAATATGAATCTTCTTGACTCTAGACTCAGCACTCTATCTACTGAATCACTGAGAGCAAATTTTAAATATTACCCTCCTGAAGGCAATGTATTACTTGGTTGTAATTAATTATCCATTAATATTTTACTTTTTTTTAAAAAAAATATCTTAACATTCTTCTTCCCCATCCATCTCCACCTTTCCACCTCTCTTGGCTGTTGAGCCTTAATGATTCCACCTTTTATGTCCCATATTTTTGTCCTCACTCTGAAGGACATTACAATTTAACAAGGTGACCAGGCACCAAGGTGGGTAACTTCAATCTATGAGTATTAGGTGGTGGGAAGGGATGTTGATGAAAAGGTTAATAAATAACTTTGTGCCAGGAACTCCAGCAGATGGTAAATGGTACAATCATAAGACCACTGTGAACGTTTAAAAATTCTCTTCAGAAGAGCATTGTAAGAAATGAGGGCAGGAAATAGAATGAACCAGAATGAGGTTAAATAAAGCTGTGTCTGATGCTTGGGATAGTGGGGAATTGGGCCTCTCTACCCTAGTACTTACCTAATACAGTTGTATGCTTGACAAAACTCACTTCTCCAACACCATCCTTCAGGCACCTAGGGAAAAGACAGAGAATGGGCAGAGTCCAGCCTTAATAGCTTAGCCTATGCTTTCCTCTAGCCATTACAGATATAGAAGCATATTCAGGATTTCCAAAGCAAAGGAATCTATAGAGTATCTACTTCACCAAGGCTTGTAAGGCAACAAAGGTAGGAAGTCCTAGAGCTAAGATTCAGACCTAAGTACCCATCTCCACCAACTCATCTAACTTGCATGATCCAATTCATCCCTTCTCTTGGCTAGACTGCTAGATACTAAAGAGCTTTCTTAGTCAGGCCCTTTGTCTTTCTCCAGTTTAGGCTTAGACTAGGTCCAAGAAACTGAAAGAACTGGCAATGATAATATTAATACTAATTAACAGTGCCTCTGCATATAATGCTATATGTTCTATTACTTTATATAAATTTGTCTCATTTGAACAAAGTAGAAGTGGCTGTGGAAGGAGAGGGACAAAGAACAAGCTACCTGCTGTCCTGTCCCACTAGTTTGGAAAACCAGGGTCAGGATGGTTGAAGTTAAGTGTGACTATTTATGGAGCCCAAGAAAATCATAGAGATTGGGGAAAATGTTCACAGACCTATTGATGCTTGACATTTCACCGGAGTTATGGGGAAGGTTCAACTTACTGGAATGCTCCTGAGTAGCCAAAATAAGGTTCTCTGTCTGAGCAGACACACTTATCACCACCTTTTCCGGCACACAAAGAACACAATTTAGGATTCCTTCCCAATGCACAGGGAACACAGCTGCCTGAGAAGAACCTGGCCACAGCTATAGAGAGAGAAAGAAACAGCACACATGAGCAGTGTAAAGGGTATGTGGGAGGACAAACAGAAACAATGTCCATCTTCAGATATAAACTTTCTATGCTTGCCTTCTTTCCAGAAGACATATCAATAGCAATCTGCATGAACATAGAGAAATGAAATAATTCCTTTTCATTTTGGATGAATGAGTTAGCAAGATCAACAATCTACTTCTAAATTCAATTTCAGTGTGACCCCCTTTTGGGTTTTCCTGGCAAAGCTACTAGAATGGTTTGCCATTTCCTTCTCCAGATCATTTTACAGATGAGAAAACTGAGGCAAACAAGTTAGTTTAGTCACTTGCCCAGGGTCACATAGCTAGCAAGTGTATGAGGCCACATTTGAACTCAGGAAGATGAATCCCCCTGACTCCAGACCCAATATTGCATATACTGAACCACCTAGATACCCCAATAATTTCCCACTTTCATTCTTAACATTCAGTCTTGGGCCTATCCTTCAGGTGTTAATTCTGAGCCAATACCTTACATCAAATATACATCTACCCCCTAATTCCTGGAAAAGTCTCAAAGCCTAGAAAAAAAATTAATTAATTCTAGGAACTACTTTTTCAATATTAACCTGAGAGTCTATGAACTGGCTTTTTAAAAAACTATATATATTTTTCCTAACTTGTGATCCTATGTGTTTTATTTGTATGTATTTTATTTTATAGGTTTTACCAGACTGCTGAAGAGATTCATCACACCAAAAAAGGATAAGACCCCTGAATTAGAGGAAGCTTCTGGAGAACATTCAAATAATAGGGTGCTTCGCATACTAAGAGAGAGGCAGCACACTCCTATCCAAGTCTGGGCAGACTTTAAGGATAAAGACTGCAGGCAAGAAATTGGTAATGAATAAAAAGTCAAAGGTTCAGATGATATTCTTTTTAGAAAGCACGATTTTCTTTCTTTGTTGGAGGAAACTAGGATTGTGACTTGCCCAGAATCATAGAGCTAGTAAGTACCTGAAGCTGGATTTGAACTCAGATCCTTCTGATTTCAGAGTTACCCAGTTGTCCCTGAAAATACAATTTTCAAACACAGAAAGAAAACTACATCGTGCCCGGATACTTTACTTTACTTTATTTGTCCAGAAAAATCTTTCAGCAAATTTTATGTAAAATTTGCCTTTCATTCAAGACATACATTCAAATTTTGCACACTAAATCAAATAAAGATTAGTAATAATTGATGACAACAATAAATAATATTTTTATTGTTGCCATTGTATATATGATTGTCCTCTTTGTGGTTGTTATTTGTTGGTGATGGTGGTGATATTTGTCTTCCAGTTTCTGATGTGTATAGTGAATGTGTGTTAAATGAACAAAGAATATGGGAAAGTGTCAAAAAAAAGTGGCCTCTAATATTTTATATAATTGCATCATTGGATTTTTAACCTGTTTTACATAATTGTATAAACTATAACAGACTGCTTAGTGAGGGGGAGGAAAAAGAAGGAAAGATGAAAGGAATAGTATTTGAAACTCAAAACTTTTTAAAAAATTTTTTTTTCAAATCACTTTAACATATAAGGTTGGGGGAGGAGGGGAGAAATAAAACATTTTCTTAAAAAGGAAAAAGAAAATTGGCTTTTGAGTCAGGAAGACCTGAATTCAAAGTCCTGCCATGTACAGTCAAGTTCCTTGAACTCTCAGTGTCCCAGACACCTTGAGTCTAAGTTTATAAGTTATAGTAGAAAATTTTCCCCTCTTGAGAACTCATTTCACTACTGAAATCAGAACTGGTAGGGAGAAAAAACTGAATAATAATAATACTGCAGCTAATAACCACTACATTCAGAGTTCTCACTGTATTTGCCAGCTTACCATCCTCGATGGGTTCTGGTGATCCTTCCCACTGCAACAGGCCAAGTGCATAAAGCGTCCCCACAGGGATGATCCACCCAGCTGACCTGCCCAGGCCAGTGTGACAGGACTTCTTGCCTTGGAGGTCCTTGAGTTGAAAATCAGTTCCTTTCTTCACAACAGCCACAGCAAAGTACTGAGTCAGAGGTTCTATACAACACAGAATAAACAGGAAGATTCTCAGCTAGGAGTCAAAGACAAGAAGATGGCATTCTCTGATGATCTCTTAAGGGGTGGGGAAATCCCAAGAAATATCTGGGATCCTGGACTTGGATTTGGTGATCAGGTAAAGGAAGAATTTTAAAATGCTTATAAAATACAAACCCACACCCACAAACATACATGTATACATACATATATACACACTATATGTACTTTATATATAAAACACAAAATAATGAAGAGCAAAATGAATAGAACCAAGAGAACATTGTATAAAGTAATAGCAATATTGTTTTAAGAACAACTTAAGAAAATAAGTTTTTTTGACTATTATAAATATCCAACTTAACTATAAAGGACATATGAAGAAAGACACTACATTGAGAAAAAAACTGATAAATAGAAATAAATGTAGAATAATACACATACACACACTTATTTGTGTCTAATGGTGGCTATCTTGGGAAGAAGTATAGGAGGGAAGAAAAAAAAGAAAACTACATGATGACTTTGTTGCATATTTAAAAAGGAATAGCAAGTTATGCATAGATTTGCAGTTTCAAATGCAATCACCTTTTTTACTATACTGTATTATGGAAATGCTTGTTTTAGTCCCTGAATTAAGAATGAAATAAATTTTAAAAAGAAAAGAAAACTCTTCTTTAACTGTTATAGGAGAAAATAATCAAAGCTCCCTTTTTAAATCATTAAATTTTGGGAATTTTTACAATGGTTCTATTCAGGCAAATGAGTAGCTAAGAAAAACCCCTAGTTTGCATTTTCCATCTTTACAATCTCTTCTCAGGCAATTTCCCAGCTAAAATCCTTCTATTGTTTTGGTGATCTGAATGATGCCCCTTATTTTTTTTTCCCTCTGTGCTCCTTACACTATGGATTTGAATTCTCCATTGCCAGAAGTACATAAAGTAAGTTGAGTGGGCAGAAAGGGAGAAGGGGAAACTATTTTTATAAGGCCATTTTCTATAATCACAGAATTTCTGGAAGTTTTATTCCACAGCTAAAACCATATTCTCTCATTCTCATTTTGAGAATAACACAAACTTCACTTTCTGGATCATCAGAGTTTGATTCTGTCAGCAACTCAAGGGTTGTCCAAAACTCCTGTTTTGACTTGGGAGCCAATATATGCAAATCAAGAACTCACTTTCTTCGGTACCATAGTCTTCAGCAACAATGGGTTTCAGATTGTAGGGGACCAGACCTGCTTCGTAGATAAAACCACCATCGATAGTCACAGCATCAGCCTCATTTTCCTGAAAGAGATGAGTGAAAACAGCTTCAGTGCTGAAGCCCCTTAGCTCTCAGTAAGGAACACATGTAATCGGTAGGTTTGGAAAGAAATCATAGAATTTGAGGACTAGAAAAACCTTAACAAAGCTACATTGTCCTTTACCCTGCCTTGAAGATAACTGAGATGATTCAGTGAGTCTTGAGTCATAAAGACCTGATTTTAAATCTAGCTTTAGACACTTACTAGCAGTATGACCTTGACCAAATCATTTATCTCTGTTGCCTCAGTTTAATCAACTGTAAAATAGAGATACTAACAGCACCTATTCTCAGGGTTGTTAAGAGGATCAGATAAGGTCTTTATAAAAAGTACTTAGCACAGTAGGAATTTAATAAATCCATAGTTCCTTCCTATCTTCCTTGGAACATAATAGAAGCTAAATATGCCAAAAGTTCTCTCTCCCATAAAGTGGGGAAAAAAATCTCTCTCATTAATCCTTCCTGCCTGTAATTTCCCTGCCTTCCATTCAAACAGCATTTATGAAGCCCTTCCTGATAAAAAAATTAATTTTATTAAATTAAAAAAAATATTAATTTTTTTGGTCTCTGCCCTTAAGAAAATCTGCATAAAGATAATTGGATATAGAATCAAAAGCCAAAATTTGAATTCAAATCCTGGCACTTCTATTTACTGTAGGTACCTTAGGTAAAGCACTAGACCTCTCTGAGTCTCAGTTTTCTCATCTATAATATGAGGAGGTTGGATTAAGTAACCTTGAAGGTTCCTTCTTGCCCTAAATTTCTAAGCTATGAAAATTGATAATGCTAAGTATGTAGGAGTGGAGCAGATTTCCTTTTCATTTGTACATCCATTGAAATATTAATTATTTACCAATCATACCCTCCAAAGTCAAAGGGTCTAGGTTCAAATCCTAACTTGTTTTAAATTACCTGGACAACCTCAGGAAATCTTGCTTAATCTCTCTAGGGTTTCCTTATCTGCAAAAAAAAAATTTCTGGGGGGAAGGGAGGACTGCGGGAAGGGGAGGAGAGCTAAACCAAGTGACATCAGAGGTCCCTTTCAGATACAAATCCATGATTCCATGATCTTTTTCCATTTGTACTTGAATGCTTCCTTCACCTAAGCTCTCCTCCATCCCTAGAAGATTGTCTAGAGGAATTATTGTGGCCAAAAATAAATAATAGTTCACCTGGCAGCTGAGTTCCAGATAAGGAGCATCGCTGCACTGATCTGGAATACTTCATCTGGCAGGTGCCCCAATCACTAGACCCTCACTTAGCTGATGTCTTTCCAATTTGTCAGGCCTTGCCAAAGCTTGCCCTTTGCTGGCTATTTGCAAATAGCCTTAAAGAAGTCAGGGTTCGTTCCATGCCATTACAAGGTAGCAACAGAGATGGCAATTTTTTTTTTTAATAACTGGGTTGCCATTACATTAAATCATTTCTGGATTTTCTTTTTCTTTTTTTTTTGCTGAGGCAATTGGGGTTAAGTGATTTGCCCAAGGTCGCATAGTTAGGAAGTATTAAGTGTTTGAAGCTGGATTTGAAATCAGTTCCTCCTGACTTCAGGGCCAGCACTCTATCCACTGTACCATCTCGCTGCCCTTTCCCTCTATTTTCCATGCAGCTGCTTTCTCAGCATAATTCTGTCTCCCCCTCTCTCCCCTCCCCCCTCCTTTTTGAGGAAAGCACTTTTTCCAGAATTATTGAGAAATAAGAGTTTCTTTGCAGCAGCAAGGTGGCACTATAGTGCAGAGAGTGTAGAGTTAGGAAGAATCATCTTCCTGAGTTCAAATCTGCCCTCAGATCCCAAGCAACTCAGTTAACCCTGTTTGCCTCAGTTTCCTCATCTGTAAATTTATCTTGAGAAGGAAATGGCAAATCACTCCAGTATTTCTCCCAAGGAAACCCCAATGGGGTCATCAAGAATCAGACAAGACTGAAACAACTGAACAATAACAAGAATTTCTTAGAGACCTTCATGGAAGGGAAACATTAGTGTAATGAAACAAAGTAAGAGGATTGAGAGAGCAGAGAGAACATTCTTCCATTCTCCTTCAGGCAGACAGTCACACACCCTCCACCACTAACAAGGGCTTGTGACCTACTGAGATGGCCCTGACACAATCCATGTGGGAGGTTTTCTTAATGCAGGCCAGACTGGGGCTGTTGGTGGTCTTTAAGGCTTCCTTAAATTCGTTACATTTCTTCAGCTCATTTTCTGATATGGCACACCATCTTACTTGTTGTTCTGAAGAAGCCAGGCACAACCCTAAAGGAGAAAAGCCAGAGGGGAATGAGTTCGTGACCACACTAACTTCTCTCAACCAGGAGTAGAGAAGGTGTCCTCTATCTCAGATCCTGCATCTTCCAGAGGGGAGCACAGAGGAACAAGACCTCCGGTGCTTGCTTGCAAGAGAGGACACTGTGCCCACCAAATAATTAAACAAAGCTAGTAACTCGACCTGCATTAATTATCAGCTCTCAATTATCCAAGCCACAAAATTTCATTTCTGAGATTCCTCCCCTTTACTTCCAAAGCTAGTAGGGAAGAACTCAGAGGATAGAAAAAAGTTGATACCCCCTCCTCTCTCCCAATTATTTTCCTCCTCATCAGTGGTGCTTTTTTGAGGGGGGGGAGGGAATAATGGAAGGGAGTTGTTTTGTTAGTGCTGCTGTTATTTTTTTCCATTAAGTCTTTCAGTATGAAGCATAAAATAAAATATAGAGGATTTCAAAAGAAACCAACTGTATTAAATAATTGGAAAAAAAAAAGAGCCTGCAAACCCCAAGTTAAGAACCTTTAACTTAGGGGAAGTTAGGTGGAACACTGAGTAGAGCACTGATCCTGAAGTTAGAAGGGTCTGAGTTCAAATCCAACTCTAGACATTTACTAATACTAGACAATTCACTTAATCTTGATCATTTAAAAAAAAAAATCCTGACATAGAGAAGCTCAAATCAGCTTTTTTAATGTGTTAAGTCAATCCTTCTAAGATCCATGCTTCTCCCAACATTAGTACTTACTTCATTTTCTTTTCTTTCTTTTTGTTTTCTTTTAGGGATAATTGGGTTTAAGTTACTTGCCCAGGATAGCACAACTACCTTACTTCATTTTCAGAATCCTTTTTTTTAAAACTCCTTATACTTCTAGCCCCTCCATGATTAACTGGCCTGTGGCTTAGATTTCACTAATAATTTAGTTTTTTTTAAAGGACACTTGATATGAGTTGGAAGAACTGAATTTAAATGTTACCTCTGTTGCTTCTGACCTGTATGTCTCTAAAAGTCATTTAATTTCTCTTAAGTTCCATGTCTGGAAAATCAGGAAGTAGGACTAGATGCTTTTTATACTTAAACCAAAATATGTGTCAGTTATTTTTAGTATGGTCTAAGGTCCTTTCCACTTCTAAAGTCATAATTTTGTAGTTCTAGGACAGCACTGAAATTATCATACATGAAGCTTCCCAGCTTAGAGGGAACTGCTGGGTTTTGAACTCAGCTCACATTGTCTTTTAGAAACTAGGGTCACCCTCATGACAAGATGAAACATCAGAGGAAGAATTCAGCAGAGGGAATATCCTTGCATTACAGCCACAGAGAGCTGGCAAAATATTTAGTTCCCAGAACTAAGACCATCAAGTGGGCTGGCTGTGTGCTGGGCTTAGCACTAGGGATGATATCATCCTCTGGTAAAGTATATTGCTTGGACCAGCACCAAGTGTTTACTGAGGGATTTATCTTCCCCTATTTACAAGGCCTTCTCTCACACAAGTTCACAATCCCTGTTCCTTCTCACTGATAGGAACTGCACCCCTGTTCTCATCACAGAATTCCGATTCTGTGCCCCACAGGATGGCCAAGACCCCCCAAAAGTTGAGACAATGACTTCCAGCAGGAACAAAGAATATTGTATTGTTCATTTGAATTATCTCAAGATCTAAGAATTCTTTGTTGTGAGCCAATTCCTTTCATGTATGGGTGTGTGTATGTGTGTGTGTGTGTATGTGTGTGTGTGTGTGTGTGTGTGTGACCCCAACATCAGCAGCATCAAGCCCTCTTTCTTAGCAGGTGGGTTTCTGCTTGCAGCTGTCATTTTCCTCCTTCTGAAATTAAACTTCTGTTCGAGTCCTGATTCTCCTTTCTCTAGCCTGCAGTATTTCAGTTTCAGCCACTCTCAGATTAGAGACTAGTTCTGATCAAGTTGAGAGGATAGCTAAGAGCTTCTGTGGATAGAGCATCAGTCCTGGAATCTAAGACCTGAATTCAAATCTGGTCTCAGACATTTACTATGTGATCTGGACAAATCATTTAACCTTTTTTGCTTCAGTTTCCTCATCTATAAAATGAGTAAGACAAGGAAATAGCTAACCACTCCAATGTCTTTGCTAAGAAAACCCTAAATTCGGTCATAAAGGGTCAACCACAATTTAACGTCATTAAGGAAACATAAACACAGCAGCTCACAGGAATATATTCAAAGTATGTTTTACAAATATGCAGAAAACCAAAGCCCAAAGTCTGGGGACTCTTTAGCTATAGATTGAAAATATCCTACAGTTTCCACTCAACCTCTTTGCCCTCAAGAGACATGTCCTCAGGCAGTTTTTCCCAGAATGAATAATTTTTGCAGTTAAAGTGTCTTCGTTTACAAAATGCAACCCTGCATGGACCCAGCTCCCTAAAGTACCATAGAGGACCTAAAGGGCCCATGTCCTTCAAACTCCTTTGCTAAACATTTAAATTCTTCAGTCTCGTTCTGACCTCATCTTTCCAGACTTAAATATTACTTTCCTTCAAGCACTCTACCTTGCAGCCAATCTTTCCTCCTTGCCATTCTTATACATAATGTTCTATCTGCTGTGTTGGCATCCGCTGTTCCCCCTGACACTAGACTGACCCTCCTCATTTATCTCTTACAAGCTTTTGTTCACCTCAAAACTAGGCTCACAGGCCACCTTCAACATTAGGCATTTCCTTATGCTCCCACACTTAATTTAATGGGTCCTGTACTTCACCTACATTTAGCCCTGAGAGACTTAGAAGGCAATTAATTGCAATACCTTCATTTTACAGGGAGGGAAACTGAAGCCCAGAAAAATGAATAAAGCTTCTCCCAGGGATATAGGAAATAAGTGCCAGTGACAAGAGGGAATCCAAGTCCTTAAATTTTTTCTTCCAATGGTCTTTCCTCCATATTACAGTCAGCACTTCAATATTACAGTCAGAACTTAGTTATCCAGAATTATTAGTTAAAATAGGATGCTGTTTTGATGGCTGAGGTAAATTCCTCCCCACCTTCCTTCTTCCTTCTTTGCCCTCCTCCTCTCTACATGATCCCCTCAATTCCCTGAAAGAAAAAGAGAGGGGATATCCTAAGATCTGTTTCCCCCCACGTGGGGCAGCTCCAATTCCTCCTTAAGGATTTGTTAAGAGGTAGTGTGACTTCAGAAATCAAGACCTAGGCTCACTTGATGAGCTTTTTTCCTCCTGCCTCTGCAGCTTTTAACCTGGGACCAGAGAAGTTGGTTTTATGTTGTTGTTTTTTAAATGTTTGGATGAGTCTATTTCAATATGCCCAGCTTCCTTTGTCATTGCATATATTTTATTTTGTGCATTTAAAACATTACTCTCAGAAAAGGTCTAGAAGCCTTCAATAGGCTGCCAAAGATGTCACACACACACACACACACACACACACACACACACACACACACACACACACAACATTAAGAATCCCTGGACTAGATGGTCTCTATTTTTAAAGTTATGATTCTATGCTCCTTTTTATCTCAGAACCTGCATTTTGGTTTGATAGTCCTATTTTCTTCAAAAGCAGGTTCTACCCACTGACTACTGATCAGAAAACTTCAGACAACTTCTGGATTTCTATCAGGCCCTCCTATTATAAAATAACCTTTTGAGATATGTCTCCCATTCCTTTCAAAGAAGCTGTGTGATATTGGGCAAATTATTTAACCTCAGTTTCTTTATCTGCAAGAAGAGAAGGTTGAATTTGATAACCTCATAGGTCACTTGTAACTTCCTAAACGTCCAGTATTGGAGGAAGGAAAACTTGAGTTAAATTTTATCTTAGATTCTAACTAGTTATGTATCTATTTGTGAATCTCTTAAACCTCTCTGAGGTTCAATTTCTTCATCTATAATCTGGGAATCTTAATAACAGCCACCTCACAGAGTTGTCCTGTGGGTCAAATAAGATACCTTATGTAAAGTGCTTTATAAACCTTAAAATGCTGTATAAATATGGGCTCTTAATATTATTAAATCTACAAGGGAAGCAGGTCAGGATCTCAAAACTTCACTCACAGATAGTTTAATCCCTTGATTGATCTCTCTTCCAAGCCAGGTTTGATTCTGCCTCATTCACATTTCTTTTGTGAAGATAGGGTTGGGAATTCACTGACTGACACTCTAGTGTTCTGGTAGCTTTAGAGAAAGCTCAGTTCTTTCTCACAAAGAATGGGTAGAGAAACTGCCCACCCCCACCTCACCTCAAATCAACAACCCATCTAAATCAACCCCATTTCAGTGGCCACTTACCTATTATCCCGAAGGATAATAAGGCGGGAAAAGTGAGTCTCATTTCTTTGTTGGTTCTGGGTCTGGCAGCAAGGGGGTAGTAGGGCTCCTATCACAGAATGACCCCCTAGATTCTGTGATGGCTTCTAAGCTGCTCTCCTGGCCCTTTTATAGAGAAACAGGAGCTGTGTTAGCAGAATCAGTGACCTAACAGTGTTTGTCCTTCCTTGTTGCCCAATAGCCACTCAGCCACCTTCTTCTCCCTCTTTCCTCTTCCCTCCCATTTCCCCCTCCCCTTCCTTTCTCCTCCTCCCTTCTTCTTCCCCTCCCCTTTCCCTCCAGTGATCAGTACATTTTCAGCAAGGTTTGGGCTATGTTACTGCACTGCCTGGCAGGAGCCTGGGGAAGGAATGCTGATTAATGAGGATGGAGCTAGGGCTGGGGGAGAAAGAATTAGGAAAAGCTATAGATGTTTTGTAAGGGCCTTTTGTGGTTAAGTACCTCAGGGGTTCATACATTTGAAATCAGCTAGGCCGGAATCAAAATGGAAAAGACCCATTCCTCATCCAACAATCCCTTTTTAAGGAGAATGGATGAGAATGGGCAGCTTGAAAATGTCACTGATTAAACCCTGAATTTAGGATTTTTCCTCCATTACTGCTTTTATTCCTTTAGGATACGGATAGGGACAGGACCTAAAAGAATAATTATAATCATAATAGCTAATATCTTTATGATAACACTTGAGGTTTGCAAAGCACTTTACATATATTATCTCTTTTAAGGTAATCTCCCGAGAGAATTTTTGATTCTCACAACAATCCTGTGAGGCAGGTATTATTATCTCCATTTTACTAGATAAGGACACTAAGGATCAGAAAGCTTGTGACTTTCTGGATTCAAATTTATTTCTTCCTAATTCCAAGTCTACCACTCTGTCTACTGTGTCCCTTAGCTGCATTAGATATATCTAGACATCATTTCATTGGCCTAAAAAATTCCTAGATGATAATCTTAGAAAGTTGCCTAGAATATTGCAAGGTTAAAAGACTTGACTAGTGTCACACAGCCACTAGATTTGATCCCAGTTCTTCCTAGTGTGGATACTGGCTTTCCATCTACTATATAGGATGCCTCTCTTAATTTACTTCAAATAAAGTAATATTTAAAATGTCAGTATCTGAATCACTGTATCTGAATAGAGTGAAATTATTCATTCTGGCAAATTGGAGTGAGAGAGGGGAAATGCTTATTTCAATTATACAACATTTTTAAAGCACCCTCTAAATCACAGGTTTAATGTTAGAAGGAATCTTGATGGTACCTTCATTTTATAAATGAAGAAATTTAGACACATATAGACTTGTCCTAAAATGCTATTTTATACAAAGAATCAGATAAACTGCCAATAAAGCTTATTGCCCAATAGAGGTCCTTCAGAGATCTGCTTTAATGCACTATAACAGGCACTTAAAGAGACATATCAACAGAGCTGATGCAAACAGGGATTTCTACAGTGTTTTGAAGAGTACATCCTCTTATGTTAATGTTCCCCTATGATCTTGTTTATGTAAACTTGCCTTCTGGTGCTGAACAAATAATAACCAATACCATTTTAGTTCAGTCTATGGGAGATTCTGAAGTGATTAGAGCCAGAATCAATATAGTGTAGCTGTATTGTTAAAAAGGCATTTCCTAAAGAGGTTTCCTTCTCCTCCTGTGAGTCAAAGAAAACCTCATCTGATCACATCCTGAAGATTTGTAAAGAAAACAACACAATGTATAGAAAGATTAGATCTAAAAAAAAAAATTTGTTCTCCACTTTCAGAGGACAGATAAGTGTAATAAAACTTTACATAGATGTATATGAATGTGTATGTATATATATAATTATAGTTATCTATGTATGTATATATGTAATTTATATTAATATATATTTTATATAGACAGTGAAATAGAGAAATAATATGCGCATGTGGATTATGCATGCTTAACTGTAGTCTGCTTAGAGGAGGAGGGGGGAGGAAAAGGAAAAAAGAATAAAGTAAAAAATGCATAGCAAAGAACAGAAGAAAACCTACAAAAGATAAAAAGAAAAGATGGACACTTTTGAATAGAATGTATTCTATTATTATATATTCTTTCTTGAAATGGAAATTTGTTACATATTCTGAATCCTCCCTGATGTTCTGTTATGCACATAACAATGTATTTTTTTTCCTCTTTGATTTTGTTTTGCTTTTTTCTATTTTTTCTATTTTGATTTAAGTTTTAAATAAATAAATATATTTTAAAAAGAAAAAGGAAAGAATGGAACCAAAAGCCTAGAAGGAAAGGTTGGAAATTATTAAAATTTTCATGCCTAATGCATTGTAAACTCCATATTCAATAAATGACTTTTATTCCCTGTTATCTTCAAGATTAGATATAAAACCCTGTCTTTTAAAATTTTTTGTATCCCTTCTGACTATTCCAATCTTCTTATACTTTATTCTCCAGCATGTATCAGCCAGTGACCTTGATGCTCTTTATGCCCAGAAAACTCCATTTCCAACTCAGAGCCTTTTCTTTGAATGTCCTGATACCTGGATTGCTCTTACTCTTCATCTCTACTTCCTGGCTTCCCAGACGTATTCCAAGTCCTAGCTAAAATCCCATTTTCCACAAGAAGCCTTTCCCCTTTAATGCTAACATTTTCCCTCTGTGATTATCTCTGATTTATATAACTTGTTGGCTTATAGTTGTTCCTATGCTGTTCCACTCATATGACTGTTGGCGTCTTGAAAGCGGAACTGCCTTTGCTTTTCTTTGTATTCTTATAACAAAGTAGTCCCTTAAAAATGCTTATTAACTTAAGTATAATTATTGTCTTTGCAGCCACATTACTTTGCACATATAAGAGGCTTTTAATAAATATTTGCTGAAGCTATTTGAAAGGATCTGAGAGAGACCTTCTAGTCTAAGGGCTCTAAACCTTTTTTGTGTGTCTGGTGACAGACTTTGAATTCCTCCTCAGAATAGAGAGGGCAAGGGGAAATGTAATAATATTTCTTCTTTTTCAGTTGCACGTAAAGACAATTTTTAATATTCAATTTAAGGAATGTTGAGTTCTAAATTTTCTCTCTTTCCCTCACCTTCCCTCTCCCTAAGACAATAAGCCATTTGATATGGGTTATATATGTTCAATCATGCAAAGGAAATTACCATATTAGTTATGTTGTGAAAGAAGACACAGACCCAATCCAAAGAAAACATACATACTCATTCACACACATAAATATAAAAAGTAAAAAACAGTATGCCTTAATCTGCATTCAGACTCCATCGATTCTTTTTCTGGAGGTGGATAGCATTTTTCATCATGAGTCCATTGAAATTTTCTTAAATCTTTGTATTCTTGAAAAAAACTAAGTCACTAATAGTTGATCATCATATAGTAATGCTATTACTGTGTACAATATTCTCCTGGTTCTACTTGTCTTACTTGGCATCAGCTCATTTAAGCTTTTCCAGCACACTATTATTCCATTACAGTTATATATCACAACTTGTTTAGTCATTCCCCAATTGGTGGACATATTCTCATTTTCCAGTTATTTGTCATCACAGAATAGTGTTTCTCTAAATAATTGAAGGAAATGCTAATTGTCAGTTAGAAGTTAGTGAAAGTTAAAGAAGCCATTTTTTCTCATTCTGGAATGCCAGAGAAACTGAGGCAAGGCAGAGATTAGGTTTTTAATATTTTAATAATGGAGAAATCAGGCTAGCCAAAACTAGCTGAATGGGACTCTTGTCTCAAAGCATCCAGCAGTGAATAATTAATTCCAGAGACTTTTATAGGGCTCCAACTATTAGGAAAACAAAGTCAAGGTGGGGAGCAGAACACTGGGTGAATGAACGAGCTATAATTTTAGGAAAGGATCATAACCTTAGTTCTGACAGGTTGGCTCTCAAGAAAATTGGAAGGAGACAGGAGTCTGAAGCAAGAGACAGTAAGCAATAACCAGGTATTTGAGACAAGCCATCTGGAGTTTTGTGAGTCATATCTGGAGTTTTATGACTCACTTAAATATGAGAGTGACCAGAGCTTAGTGGGGTAAGGAAAGGGGTAGGAGGTGGCCATAATATTTTATTCAGGGTATGGCATAATAATTTAGGGAAACTGAGGTTATTACAGTTCAGAAAAACTGAAGCAGGGAAACCGAGGCATTACAATCCAAGTTCCTAGATTCCTTGAAATCTATCACTAAGGTATATATGAACCCCAGGTTAAAAACCTCCAATCTAGTTCTACCTTTTCATTTTACAAATGAGGAAACATAATATCACTTTCTTAAAATCACATACTCATTATGCTGCAGAATCAGGATTTGAATCTGCTAGAATCTAGCAGAATCTTTTGCTCAATGCCTAGTGCAATTTCCATTAACCCATCTATCTTAAAGAAATTAAGATTTGAGCTATGTTCCAAAGAACAGAAGGATATTAATGACTTTCTAGACATAAAGATATGTTCAGAAGTCTTACTAGTAGCATAATACTGTATTGGGGGCTGGGGATTCAAAAGTCAAAACTGCTACAATGCTTATCTTCAAGGGCCTTATTGTCCAATAGATAAATATGCTGTTGTCCCATTGCATAACACCTTTATAACTCAAGTCAGAAATCTGCTTTAAGATATAGGACCCATTTTAAGCAAAGACGTTGAGCTATTATTAAAACAATTGGATCTTCTAATTGGCCTATTTATCAGTACTATCACCCATACAAGGAAGAGCAGGTTATATAGATAGAGACAGCAGTCCCAAAGATCCCAGAATCCAGGGTCTGCCTTCAGAGGGATTTTGTCAGTCCCTGTGCATAGCCTTAATTCCTTCTCTAAGACTAGTGAACAAACAAATGAATTTAAAAGCATTTTTAAAGCAGTTAGTAAATGCCAGACTATGGGAATACAAATAAAAGTCAACAAGACAATTCTTAATAGCTTGCATTCAAATGGGAGAGATAGCACATGTAGGGGTATAGTGGCAAAGAAATGTAAAGGTAAATGAAATTATAGGGAAATCATTGGTTGATGGATACTTTCCAGAAGCAATGATAGTCTTGATTTGGCCATTCTTTTTAAAGCATCTAGGTGAGTCAGCTGATAGAATGCAGGACCTGGAGATCACAATGCAATAAAACCTATATTTCATAAGGGACCACAAAAACATAGATTATAAAATAATTAAAAATTAAACAATCTAATCTTGAAGAAAGAGTAGGTTAAAGAACAAGTGACAGAAACAAATCAATAATTTCATCAAATGACAATAATGAGACAACATATCAGAAGCTATATGATAACAGCAAAAGCAATGATCAGAGGAAAATTTATACTTCTTAATGCTTACACCAATAAAATAAAGATCAGATCAATGAATTGGATATGCAATTTAAATAAAAAACTAGAAAGAGAACAAATTAAAAATCCCCAATTAAATACTGAATTGGAAATCCTAAAAAAAAATTAAAGCTGAGTTTACTAAAATTGACTGTTAAAAAAAACCCACTGAATTAATAAATAAAACTAGGACTTGGCTTTATTTTTTTAAAATAGTTTAAACCATTGGTTAATTTGAGTTAAGAAAAAAAGAAAACCAAATCGGTAATACTAAAAATGAAAAGGGCAAATGAATCACTAATGAAGGTGAAATTAAAACAATTATAAGGAGATATTTTGCTTAGTTATATGCCAGTAAATTTAACAATTTAAGTGAAATGGAAGAATACTTATAAAATATTTTACAAATATTTACAAAAATATAAATTGCCTATATTAGTAAAAGAAGAAATAGAATATTTAAATAGACCTATTTTAGAAAAAGAAATTGAATAGGCTATAAATGAACTTCCTAAGAGAAAAATACCAGGATCAGATGAATTTACAAGTAAACTCTACCAAACATTTAAAGATCAACTAATCACAATACAAAATAAATTATTTGAAGTAATAGGCACAGAATAAATACTACCAAACAAATATGATATTGATACCTAAACTAGAAAGATCAAAAACAGAGAAAGGAAGTTATAGACCAATTCAAATAATGAAGGATGCAAAAAATAAAGTACTAGATAAAAGATTACACTAATATATTACAAAGATTACATATTATGACTAAGTGGAATGATCTGTTGACATTATGATGAAAGCTATTATCATAAAGAATTATACCAATAATTAAACTAATTTGTAAGAACAAAAAACCAAAAATATCATGGCAAACTGGCAAAACTGGCAACTGGCAAAAACCAGACTGGCATAGACAGATATCTTACACCAAATACCAAATGGACACATAATCTAGATATAGAGTAATTACAAGAAAATCTTAAGAACAGGGAAACTTATCAGACTCATGAATAAATGAACAATTTATGAAGAAATAATAAAGAGCAGAGTAAAGTATAAAATGAATAATTTCAATTATATCAAACTAAAAAGGGTTTGTACAAATAAAACAAATGTAGGCAAGATCAAAAGGAAAGCAGAAAATTGGGGGAATAATTTATAGATAGTTTCTCAGATAATGGTCTTGTATCTCAAATATATAAAAAACTTTGTAAAATCTATAAGAATATGAGTCATTCCTAAATTGGTAAATGGTCAAAGAACATGAACAGACAGTTTTCCAATGCAAAACATAAAAACAATTTAGTCATATGAAAAAAATGTTCTAAAACATTATCAATTAGAAACACTAAAATAACCTTGAGATATTATTTCACTATCAGAATGACTAAAATGTTTGGAAGGAAAGAGGAAAATATTGGGAAGGATCGGAAAAATGGGCCATTAATTTGCTGTTTGTGAAACTGTGAACTGATCCAACCATTTTGGAGAGCAATCTGGAATTATACCTAGAGAATTATTATTATTGGGCCTATGCCCTTTGATCCAGCAATAATACTACTAGGTCTATTTCTAAAGACGATTAATGGAAAAGGAAAAGATTCTATATGTTCTAAGCCCTGTAATGGCAAAGAATTGGAAATTGCAGGGATGACCATCAACTGGACAATAGCTGAAGAAATCATGTATGATTTTGAGAGAGCATTACTGAGCTATAAGAAATGATGAGCTCAATAATCTTAGAAAAACATATATAGACTTGCAGAAATAATGAAGGGTGAAACAAACAGAATCAAGAGAACATTGTTTACAGTATCAGCAATATTGTTTTAAGAACAACTTTGATCAAATACCTCATTTTGATTTTATAAATATTCAAATTAAATACAAAGAACCTATAAAGAAAGAGGCTAGCTACAACCAGAGAAAGAGAAAGAGATAAATAGAAACTTGTTTAGAATGATTTTACAAGTCTGTTGGAGAGAGAGACAGAGATATATAGAGAGAAACAGACATAAAAAGAATAAAGATGGACACAAGGAGAGACAGAGAGATAGAGAGATAGACATAGAGACAGAGACACAGAGAAATACATAGAGGCAAAGAGAGATTGAGACAGGGAGAGAGAGAGAGAAAAAGAGAGAGGGAGATAGACAAAGAGACAGACAAAGAGAGAAAGGCAGAGAGAATGTCCAAGCCCCAGTCAATTAGAATAGTTCAGGCATCTTTCTGGTTCTGGATGGCCTACAGATATTAGAGGGACACAAACACCACCTTAATGGGGTTGAGGAAAAAAGAAGGAATGGGGGAAATTTTACATGATAACTTTATTACATATTTTAAAGGAATAGCAAGTTGTAATTAATAAATTTGCAACTTCATGTGCAATCATCCTTTTTTATTTTGCTATAAAAATACATTTTTTCTTTCATAAATTAAAAAATAAGTTAAATTTTTTAAAAAGAAAAATAGACTATTATGACTAGATGACCATATGATAAAGTGTAGAGAGTCAGGTAATGTGTAAAAAAATAGAAGGGGGAAAAAAAAAAACCTGGACAGATAGGAAGGGAGGGGCCAGGTTATAAAGAGCTTTAAATGCCATAGAGAAGAGTTTATATTTGACTTAAGAGCTAATATGTCACTGGAGTTTATTTATTAGGGGGACTAGAAGTAAGATGATTGGATCTGAATTTTAGGATAATCATCTTGATGGCTTTGTAGAGAGTGGACTCAAGTGGGGAGAGATTTTAAAGCAGGGAGATTAAGAGTCCAAATGAGAAGAAGGGAAGAGAGCCTGAACCAAGAGTGGTTATTGTGTCCCCCTATCATCTGTATGCCATCCAGAACCAGAAAGATTCCTGAATTGTCCTGGTTTCCTGGATCTTGATCATTTATAAATGGAGCTTCATTTCCCCACTCTGAGCTAAACTGATGACCAGGAATGGCAGTGAAGGGAGGGTGTGCAACAGATTTTCTATCTCTTTTAGATGAATGAATAGGGTCTTTAACTCAGTTACAGAGTTTAACATAAAATAACATAGTTATTTGAACATGAAATTTTTTGTCTCCGTTCCTTGAATTTCCCAAACCTATCCCACCTCCTGTGAAGACTCCCTTCCCAAAAAATACAGCAAGATCAAATTTAGGAAACTCCCTTATGATGACCTTCAAGGTGGTAAAAATAAAGAACTCCCTACTGCTGTTGATGCCAGGAGATTACTTAGTATTCTTTGGACACTTTGTGCCAGGCTACCAGATGGCCTATTTTTCAGGAACAGTTCTTGTTTTGTTCATTTTTAATTTGGGAAAATCAGCCTCTTTCTCATGAGCCAGTATTTAAACTGTCTTCCTGTAAAAGTACTGAATGTTGCATTAGATATAGTGGAAACTGTTATAATGTTCCTTTTGTTTTATTCTAATTTATATCCTTAAAGCGTTGACTCATTTTAGTCATGTCCAACTTTTTCATGATTCTATTTGGCTTCTTCTTGGCAAAGATACTGGAATGGTTTAACATTTTCTCCTCCAATTCATTTTATAGATGAGGAAACTGAAGCAGATAGAGTTAAGTGATTTGTCTAAGATCACACAGCTAGTGTCTGAAACTGGATTTTAACTCAGGTCTTCAAGACAACAGGTTCAGTATTCTATTCACTAAGTAGGGGTATTTTTAGTGTCATATGGAAAGAACAAGAATACACATTTACCATAATAATAGCAAGATCAACTCAAATGCATTGGATTGAGAATTAGAAAGGCCTGAGTTTTAGTCTTGATTCCATCATTATTTAGTGTATCCCTTTGGACTCTACTGAACCTTATCTCAGTATAGTGAAAAAAAACATTGGAGTTGGAACCACAGGATTTGTATGAAAGAATCCTATTCTTCCTACTTGCCATGAGATCTTAGTAACTCCCTTACCTTCTCTGGGCCTTAGTTTTTTCAACATAAAATGAGATGATTGGTCTAAGTCAGGGGGAGGATAATTATAACATCATTCACTGATCCTACAAAATGCTCAACTTCTAGAACTCAAGAAGTGGAGGGTGGTTTCACCTACCTTTTTAGCTCATCATTGCCTGTGGCTGCCTTAGCAAATGATTTTTCAGGCCTTATACAGCCCATGTGTCAAATATTCCTGAGCCCTGGCCTAAATGATCTCCAAAGTCCCTTCCAGTCCTAAATCCTATAGAATAGGATTGAGCTTCATAAGAACCATTTCAGCTTGAAAATTCTTTCAGCCTGATTATAATAAACACTTTTAATTTATTCCTTCGGTTCTTACAACCTGGTGAGATGGATCTCCTCTCTGTTTTATAAGGCAATTATGATTTAAAAAACCAAATGACAAACACAGCTAATATAATCAAGATTAAATCCTAGACCTTAGGATTTTAAGATCATTGGGATGGAAGGGACTTTATTAATCATCTGCTGAGAACTTACCAATGAATCCAGTTCATATTGATATGCAAAGAGTGTCACTGAAACATTCCCCACATGAATTTTGGGTCATGTACAGATATCTTTGTACATAGTTTAGTTCCAGTCTGTTTGCCATCTGGTGGACAGGAACCTCTTTGATTGGCTGCAGCTGAGTAGCTTGCACTGAGGGAAGGACATTCAAAAGACGTTGTTATTGCTGCTGCTGTTGTTGTTGCTGTCCAACTCTGTGACCCTGTGGACCATAACCCACCAATACTATCCATGAGGTTTTCTTGGCAAAAATACTAGAGGGATTTGCCATTTCCTTCTCCAGTAGTTTAAGGCAAACATAAATTAACTGACTTGCTCAGTCACACAACTAATAAGCATCTGAAGCTGTATTTAAACTTTAAGTGTTGCTAATTTAAGGCCCCAGCTACTTCTTAAAACATTAGTCATACCAGGGTCATCTGCATCCTGGGTCACTGGAAGTCCTCTTGACTTTTGTCCTGCTACTGGACTTCCATGAATCAGGAAGAGAAAGTGAAGCTGACGACTTTGTACAACTCAGCTTCACTTAAATCCAGTTCACAAGTGAGTCATATCACCCATGGTGTCTTCTTCTAAAGTAAAGATGAACAACAATAACGGTCACTCCTTAATCTATAGGGCCCAAGAACAAACAAAATACTAAAGTGTTTTAAGAAGGAGGATTTGGGGGTGGGGGAGAACCATGAGGTCTATACTCCCGTTACCAGTGGGCCTCCCTCAGATGAAACACAGGAACAGTCCAAACCACTCCTCCCATGGAAGTTAGTCTACTTTTTTCCTTAAAAGGTTTTGAGGCCATCCTTAAGACTTGGTTGGCTCAAGAGTCTAAAGATTCAGACACTGGAATTAGATTGATCTCTACATCAAATATCTGTAGTCTAGGAGTATAAATAAAGAATTTAGAATAAAAGCCACATCCCTGATCTCTCTCAAAGAGAAGGTGGTAATTAACCTAAATAAACTTCTTGCAGTTTATAACAAAACTCTCCCTCTCAGGAAAAGACTATCATGAGTCCTTATCAAAGTAAGCAAAAACTCCTTGACAAATAAGTAAACAATAGTAAATGAGCTCTCCAAGGGTGGATCTGGGGAAAGCTCTCTTGGCAGAGGTTAGCTTTAAGCTGAGTCTTAAAAGAAGCAATAGAAACTAAGAGTCAGAGAGGAGGAATGAGGATTCTAGACATTGGGACCAGTTAATGAAAATGCATAGAAATAAGTAGAATGACTTGTGCTGAGAACAACAATTCCTGGTTGTTCCAGTTGTAAAAGGCAATTGTCAAGAGCCCCATGCAAGACCACCCCTTTCTTTTTACTATTAGGAGACATCCTGTTTTTCAGAAGAAGTAAACAAAAGCTTGGCATAACAACACTCCTTTATATTACCCTCTGGGTAAACTCAGCTGCAGAAAAATCCCAGAATTGTTTCACACCAACCTCAGGTGGCCCTCAAGCTCAGACAAACAGCAGCAGGACCCAAGTTTTGGTCGTGAAGCCCTGCTGTGAATCAGACTTATCTCATTGGCACTGTTACTCCTCATTGGTCTGATCACTGTGTAGCCATTGCTATATGTATTGGAATTTGGCCACACTAAAGCAGGTCTCCATCTAAAGGAAGCCCCAACTGGTTTCCCTTCTCTAATGAAATAAAGAAAGCATTTTGCTTATGACCACCATTGGCCCTAATTGTTATTTTGTTTTTCTTTTATTTTATTTCATATAATTAAATATGGCTGTGGTAACCTGTGTGTTGTTTGTCCTTCATTTAGAAGAAGTCGAATGGCATCACAAGGTAATGTCTTGACACATGGGTGAATTGAACTTAAATGAAGTAGAACTGTGAAAAGTCATCAGTCTCACTGTCTCTTCCAGTCATGAAAATACAGTGGCAAGACAAAAATCAGGATGATTGACAATGGCTCAGGATGCAGTAGATGACTCTGGCATCTTCAATATCTGACCAAATTCTAAATGTTCCATCATAAGTGCCTCCATAAGCAGCCTTCCTAGCCATTGGAACAAATTGGCATATTACATTGGGGGAATTTTTCATAGGCATTGGGTGACAGCCCCCTAATTCATTGATGGGTTTGAGGTCTATTGGCTACCTGGTTTAGCTCATCTGCCAAAATGGTATTGCCAGGGTATGGCCACTGCTCATACTATAGTTTCTTGGAGCCACAAGTGAGAGTTGGATGAAATTGGGATACTAAACTTGGATGAGTAGCTCTGAAAAAGTCTTGACAAACACTCACACCACCCCTTACTATCTTCCTTGAATGCCCCATATACTCCTTACTATAAAATTACAAAGATTGAAAGGGGTCAGTATCCAAAGGGTATTGTGAAGAGTATTTTACACTTGATTCTAGAGGTGATCAGGGATCCACTAGATTGTTCTGAGTAGGAGAGGGAGGGTCAGACCTGCACTTTAGCAGCCAAAAGGAGGATGGACTGGGATGAAGAGAGAAATTAGGTGAGATTACCCCAAAGCAAGCTAGTATAGTAGTCTCATAATGTGAGATTATGAGAGTTTACACCAAGGTGGTGACAATGTCAGAAGAAAGAAGAAGACATATACAAGATAATTTGATAGGACTTGGCAAACAGATTGGATGGGGGGCAGGGAGGGATGAGAGAGTAGGAAGTTGAGGATGGCTTGTAAGACTGGGAGGATGGCAGTGCTCTTGATGAGAATAAGAAAGCTTTTTAGAGGGGTGGGAGTGGAAAAGAAGGGGGAGGACTAATGAAACATGCTTTGGAAACATTGAATTTAAGACTTCCATGTCTAAATTTAGGATCCCACTCTCTCTTTAGAGAGAAGTTATTTTTTCTGCTCTTATATTAATAACTAAGTATTGAATTAGGACTAAGATTCTCAAAAATAATTATACTCTATTTCCTCATCCCCAGGAGGCTATTCAATTAGTCTTTGAAGGGCAGGCATGATAAAGAGATGAAATCTTGGGCAAACATTTCCCACTAGAAAAACTCAGATCTGTTCAAAAGATAAAGAAATTTTAGTTTAGGTGAATTGATGGATTCTGGCCCACTGGGTTTTACTCAGGTCTGGGTAGAAGTGAATTTCCTGTTTTGTCTCGATTACCCTCAATGAGATGATATGGGTATAGATAATTCTCTTTGACCAAGACTGAGTGATCAGTCCCATCCTCCACACCTCTCATTATAATATTCACTCCCTTATTACTTGTTAATCAATCAAAATTAATTGTCACCCTTAGGAATACCCACTCTTCCAAGGACACATGAATGTTGGGTTCATGAGGGGTCTTTGGCATTCTAGAATGTCATCTAACCCTTTTATTAATTATCTGCTAGCATGATTAATAAAATGATTAATTACTCAGAAACTATGTCTAGCAAATCTTTTATACATCACACTTTATAGAGGTTATTCCCATGCCCAGAATTTATTCCCTCTTTATCCTAACCTCTTAGACTCCTATGATTCCTTCAAAGCTTAGCTTTCAGCTAAGCTGAAAATCAGCTCCTCCATTAGCCTCGAATGGAACTGATTGGATGAAGTATTTCTCAGTATTGAGACTAAGTCACATGATCCCTGTTCCCAAAGCTGGTTAATCAGGAATTCTGGTTTCCAGAGGGGCTCTGGGGGGAGTCACATGATCTCTGGAGGGTCAGGCCCTGGGTTGCAGGGGGTGATAGGAAGTTGCAGGAAATGATGTGACCTGTGGGAGGTGGACAACATTGGTGACCATTGGTAAAGGATGGTTATATCCTTTTGGTCTATCCAGTGGAAAGGCTTGGGTTTTTTGCTATTTAACCGGCTGTTCTTCTGGCTGATCAGGTTCAGGAGCATAGGGTGGGAGTTGTGATGGTGGCTCCCAGGTGCATGTCTGGGCCTAGGGATTAAGTAAATGCTTTCTCTTTGTACCTGAGGTTGTCTCTAATTAGTTCATTTAAGAAAGGGTCTAACACCCATCCTACACAGGCTTTTCTTAATTATCTCAGTTCTCCTGCCTGTCCCCCATTATATGTATTTATTTTGTTTATAATCTATATGTGCTTCCAGTGGTTAGAAAGTGGTCTGTTCTTTAAAGGTAGGACTGTTATGTTGCTATCTTTGTATTCCCAGTCTCTGGCACATAACAGTCTCTTAATAAATGCATGTTGAAGGATTGATTAAAATAAATTTAATTCAATTAAGAGACCAACTTTCTTACATTACCCTAGCAAAGGTGTTTGAGTCAGATGTGTAATAAACACACAGATTGCTAGGTCCTTATTGCAGCATCAAACACTGTTACTAGTTTCATAAGGAAATTACAAAAAAATATTTCAAAGACAGTGAAGAAATATAAAATTAACCAATGCCCAGGAGCATGAAACTGTGTTTATGTTCAAATAAGCAACTTGGCCTCCATCCCACCAGATTTAACAAAACTGAAGTTTTATTAGAACTCAGATTTTCATCTTTGAGAAAGAAAAGTAGTCCCTGAAAAGTTGGAAAATATCACACACACACACACACACACACACACACACACACACACACACACTCTCCCTCTCTCTGTCTCTCTCTTCCCCCCCCCCCATGTCTCTCTCTCACACTCTCTCACTCTCTCATACTCTTACTCTTCACAGGCAAAGAGAGTGGATCAGGACTAGAATGGGGTCCAAAAATAGATTCCCATAGGAAAGAAAACAGGACTGAGATGCTGAAAGAAAAAAAAAATCGTGGGTTTGCTGCTGTTATTGTTCTGGTTTGTTTGTTTTCTTTTTTGTTGTTTTGTTTTGTTTTGTTTTGAGGGTCTTTTTTGGACAGAGTTGTTACCTAGTATGTCTACTGAGTACATAAGACATGTTCTGATGAATGGTCCAGGCTCTGAAGTTTATTCAGATGACCATGTGATGAAAAAAGTAAGGTGATTCTAAAACTCTAAGATAATGGAAGAGATATAGTTAAACAGCAGTAAGTTTGAAAAAGATCCAGAGATTTTAGTGGCCACAAGCTCAATAAGTCAGCAGTATGAATTAGCAATCAAGAAAACTAATGTGACCTTGTATTGCATTGAGAGGCAGAGCTTCCAGAAATAAGGAGGGAGAGTCCCACTGTTCTCACATCTAGACTGATGTATTCAGTTGTAGACACAACATGTTAGGAGGGACATTGATAATAGTAGGGAGAAGTTGAAAGGGATGAGGAAAGAGGATAGTGATAGTGAAGTAAATACAAAAATAAACAAGAAAAGAACATCAGTGAAAATATTAAAAGATGCAGTGGGAAGAAGGAAATTCAGTGAAATAGACAAAAAAAGCAGGGCAATAAGACTCAAAATTCTCTCTTCTTCTAACATACGGATGTGTTCATGTTTATTGATCTCAATAAAGTTCATCATAATAAAAAGGATTTTAAAAAATAAACTCGGGAAGCCAGATGCACAAGCCAAAAGTTCCAAGGACCTCAGTTCAAACCAGGCCTTACATACTTAACAGTTTCTGGCTGTGTGACTATGGACTAGCCACTTAACCCCAATTGCCTTATCAAAAAATAAATGAATGAAAAGAAGAAAGAAAGAAAGAAAGAAAGAAAGAAAGAAAGAAAGAAAGAAAGAAAGAAAGAAAGAAAGAAAGAAAGAAAGAAAGAAAGAAAGAAAGAAAGAAAGAAAGAAAGAAAGAAAGAAAGAAAGAAAGAAAGAAAGAAAGAAAGAAAGAAAGAAAAAGAAGGAGGAAGAAAAAAGAGAAAGAGAGGGAGAGAGAAAAAAGAGAGAGAGGGAGAGAGAAAAAAGGTAGAAGGAAAAAGGGAGAGGGAGAAAAGGGAGAAAGAGAGAGAGAACTGTGGGATCTGAGTGTGGATCACAACATAGTATTTCCATCTTTTTATTGTTGTTTGCTTGCATTTGTTTTCTTTCTCATTTTTTTTCTCTTTCTGATCTGATTTTTTTTTAATTTAATAGCCTTTTATTTACAGGTTATATGCATGGATAACTTTACAACGTTAACAATTGCCAAATCTCTTGTTCCAATTTTTCACCTCCCACCCTCCACCCCTTCCCCTAGATGGCAGGATGACCAGTAGATGTTAAATACATTAAAATATAAATTAGATACAAATTAAGTATTCATGACCAAAACAATATTTTGCTGTATAAAAAGAATCAGATTCTGAAATATTGTGCAATTAGCTTGTGAAGGAAATAAAAAATGCAGGTGGGCATAAATATAGGGAGATCTGATTTTTCTTGTGCGGCACGATAATTGTGGAAATATATAGAGAAGAATTCCACATTTAACATATATTGGATTACTAGCCATCTAGGGCAGGGAGTGGGAGGAAAAGAGAAAAAATTTGGAACACAAGGTTTTGCAAAGGTGAATGTTAAAAACTATCCATATGTTTTTTAAAAATAAACAGCTTTAATTTAAAAAAAATTTTTTTTAATTAAAAAAGACAACTCCACCTCAGACAGAAAACAGATCTCTCCAAAATCAGGAATATATTTAGGGCTGGGGGTGGGGAGTAAAAGGGGGAGATGGAAAGAGGAAATGGGGAGATAAGGAGGTGAAGGACACAGAGAGAACAAGAGTCATTTGTTACATAATATAAAGAATTCCTGAGAAGCAATAAAGAGAGAAACCAGCCTCGGATTTGGGAGGATTTGATTTCAGGTCTGTTTGAGGCCCACTAGCTGTAAAATCCCAAACAAATCACTTAACTTCTGAGGATCCCTGGCATTTTCTAAGGTTATAAATTGCTGAGCTGCAGTGGTAGAGGGATTTCCTTATGCTAATGAAATCTCAGTCTGATGACCACAAAAATAATAAAATGAAAATGTCTGTATTTACCATTTCTGAAAGCTCTAGATGAGCCAGTTCTCTGTATGTATGTGCATGTGTGTGTGTTGTGAGAGAATGAGAGACAGAAACAGAGAGACACATAGAGGGACAGAAAGAATGAGCTAGAGAAAGACACAGAAACAGAGACAGAGAAGAGAGACAAAGAGACAGAGAAGTTGATGGAGAGAGATGAGAGACAGAGAGAATGTAAGAGAAACAGAGATAGACAGAGACAAGAGAGACGGAGAGACAGAGAGAGGGAGGAAGGGAGGGACAGAGGAGGGGGGAGAAAGGAGGAAGGGAGGGAGGGAAGGGGGGATAAGGGAGGGAGAAAGAGAGGAGGGGAGAAGGGAGGGAGAAAGAGAGAGGGGGGAGGGAGAGGAAGACCACCCTCTGCAGTTATTTGGGCAGTTATCGTTATCTTCATTTTATAGATGAGAAGCCAAGATGTGAAAAGTTTTGATGATTTGTCCATGTGATAGTGAGAGGCAAAGGTAGGTGGTTCTGGAATCAGGAAGACCTGGGTTCAAATGTGGCCTCAGACACTGACTAGCTGTGTGACCCTGGGTAAGTCACTTCATCTTGTGTGCCTCTGTTTCCTCATCTATAAAATGCTTTTATATGTATCTTTATCAAGAAAACACCAAGTGGGGTCATGAAGACTTGGATATGTTAGTATTGTTGTTATTGGTATAACCAGATGACTATGGTCATACTTATGTTCTGTTCTCTATACCAAGATGCCAAAGTCTTTTTCTATCCAGAATGACCAACGTCTCTATTTGAGATAGGAATATTATTCCCTCAGGAACAGGCCCTTTTTTTTTTTATTTTTGCTCAGCTCCGACCAACTATTCTTTGCACACAATAGACATATTTTATAAGTAGTCTCCAGATGAGATAAATCATGATGAACAAAATCAGCTGAAATAACAGAGATTTAATCTGTTTGTATGAAATCCAGAAGCATAAACTCAATAGGAGTTCATCCTCTCAAGATATGCACATAGACACATTCCCCCAAAGCTGAAGCAGATAAAAGATCTCAGCTGAAGCCTCACAAAGAGCTGGGCCAAGTGCTGCTTTCTCTGACTTCAGAGCTAACAGAGAAAACTCATAATGCAGAAGGACCATCAGAAACCATCCAATGCAGCATCTTTGTTTTGCTAATAAAAAACCATGCCCGGAAAGGAGGGAGCATCAGAGGTGAAATCTGAACCCAAGCATTTGATTCTACTGTTTTCTCTTCCCATTGAACTGCTAATATGGGCAAGAAATGTCAGAGTCCCCCACATCTACAAGATTGAGGTGAAAACTGACTTCCTGTTATAACCTAGTAAATAAACATAAAAAGTTTACCAATTCCCCAGAATTCCCATTCTTCCCTCTATCAGGAACCAAAATAGCCAATCAATTAACAAATATTTATTAAACATCTACCATGTGGCAGTTACTGTTAGGTGTTGGGAATACAATATTATAAGTAAATTAAGTCCTTGCCCTCAAGCTGCTTACATTCTATTACACTAAACTTGCTATTATAATAGCTGGCAATCATGCAACATTTTACATGTTTCATAAAAACCCATGTGTGACTTAGAACCAAAATTCTACCAATATTATTTACACCATTTTACAGATATGAAAATTGAAGCTATGATATATTTTTTCTCACTCCATATTGTTTCCCCTACCCTCACACTAAAAAACAAAAAAAAACCAAACAAAGCAAAACAATTCTTATAACACAATTCTTTGTAAAGTCAGAGTTAGGATTTAAAACCAGTTTTCCAGTCTCCTATCCAAAGACAATTTTCAGCTCACCATGTCACCTCCTTTTTTTCAATGATTTATTCTTTTCACTCACCTAGAAGCTGGAAGAAGGAAAAAAGACAAACATTGACAGACTGAGGAGAAAGAGAAAGGGGGTGGGGGAGCAAAAAGAGAGAGAGCTTTAGAGAAAGGTTTGAGTAAAGGCAGCACAGATTTGCATGGCTTTTCATCATCTCCTGTTGTTTGAAAGGGTTTAGTTTTGACAAAAAGCTTCTTCTAGAAAAATAATCATTTTCTGAAAAAAAATTAAGGGAAAAACTAAAGCTAGGTCAAGGGCTGACCCTCTTTTAAAAATAGATGAATTAATTGGAAGGGCCTGGAAGTAGAGGATTAGAAAGAAAGGACCTGGAAGAGGAGGGGCCTCTCTGAACCAATATTTGTTGCCAAATATTGCTCAATTTATAAGTGACATAATGACAAACAAAGAACCTCTGTCTGCCTAAATCAGCTCCCTCCTGCTGTTCTTATTCTCTGCCCCATGGTGGGGGCTTCCTGTCTTCTGGTCTAAAATGAATTGGCTGGGCAGATTTCCAGAGTGGCTGTAATTCTGGGGCACCCACCACTTAGCCACATGATTAGTGTTGAGGAAAAAGGCAGTGTGTTCATTGCTTAAATTCTCCTACCTTCCTATATCTGATGAGAGGGAAGAAGGATGAGGGAGAAGGTATCAATCCTTCAGCATTCATCAAACACTTGTTCTGTGTGCTAGCCATTGTGTTAGATACTAAAGATACAAAGAAATACAAAGAATAAAAATAAAAAATGATCCTTGACCTTAAGGGGTATAATAATACCTGGCAAGCATACAGCAGTATATCATATTGCTGCCATTCTTGTATAAATAATTAGGGACATGTAAAATACATACAGTGTTCAGTTATGTCTGATTCTTCAGGACCTCATTTGGGATTTTCTTAACAAAGATACTAGAGTGATTTGCCATTTCCTTTTCTAGATCATTTTACAGATGAGAAAATTGAGGCAAATAGGTTAAGTGATCAGCCCAGAATCATCTAGCTAGGAAGTATCTAAGGCTAGATTTCAACTCAGGAAGATGAGACTTCCTGAATCCAGATCCAGTGCTCTATCCAGTGTACTCCCTAGCTGCCCATATACGTAGTAGATGGAAGGCAATCTCAGAAGGAAAGGCAGAAAGCATTAGCAGCTGAGGGAACTAGGAAAGATCTCCTAAAAAATGGGATTTAAGCTGTCTTGAATGAAACCAGGGAAATAAAGAATTGGAGATGGGGTCAGAGTATCCCATTTATGGAGGAAGCCAGTACATAGGCCAAGGTGGAGTATCATGTAGGAAAAGCAGCAAGTATGCCAGTGTAAGAGAATTGTAGAGTCCGTGGAAGGAAGTAAAATAAGATTCCTGGAAGGATAGGAAGAGGCCAGACAAGGAAATGCTTTACATGCCAAACAGAACTTTATATTGGAGATATATATATATATATATATATATATATATATATATATATATATAGGAGATAATGGATATAGGAGATGATAGACTTTATTGAGTGTGAACAGGGAACAGGAGGAGATAATCAGATCTCTACTTTTAAAGGGGAAAAAATCACCTTGGTCACTGAATTGAATTGGGGAGATAGATGAGTCAGGGATATCAATTAGAAGTTGAATGGCTCAGTCATTTTGACTACTATAAACACCCAATTAACTACAAAGGACATATGAAAGCAGATACTTACTATCTGAATCCAGGGAAAGAATGATAAATAGAAGTTTACATTCATATATATATATATGTATATATTTGTGTCTAATGATAGCCAAGGGAGAGGGAAAAAAAAGAGAAGGAAAGGAAAAGTTATTTGATAGCTTTATTATATATTTAAAGTGAAAAGCAAGGTGTATATAATAGATTTGCAGTTTCATGTATAATCAACTTTTTTCCTATTCCACTAAATTACAGAAATGCTTGTTTTATTTCTTAAGCTTAGAATAAAATAGATATAGTTTTAAAATAAATAAAAAGCAAGACTATTTCAGTCATCCAAGTGAAGATTAATATGGGTTCGAACTAGAACAGTGGCTGTATAAGAAGATAGAAGAGAAATATATGAGAAAAGTTGTGAAGGTAGAAGCAATAAAATTTCAGAACTGGACATAAGGGTTAAGAATGAGTGAGAAATTGAGGATGACACCAAGGTTATGAGTCTGGGTAATTGGAAGAATTATGGTGTTCTCAACAGTAACAGGAAAGTTTGGGAATGAAATGGGATTTGGAGGGAAAGAATGAATTTTATCTTGGACATGTTGAGTTTGAGATTTCTATGGGACATCCAGTTCAAGAAAAGACAAAAGCAGTTGGTTGTACTGGCATGTAATTCGGGAAACTGATGAGAATTGGATATTTCTGATATTGGAATCATCTTCATCAAGACGACAATCAAGTCTGTGGAATCTGATGTGATCTTCAAATAAGACAGGATAGGATAGAAGAAAAAGGGAAAAGAGCCCCAAACAGTGCTCTAATAGACACTCTTGGTGAATGGCTATGACATGGATGGAAATAGTCAGGGCTGGAGAGAATGTGAAATGACAGACATACAAAGTTGGTCTAAGCTATCAAAGTGGTTCCTTCTGGAATCATTCTGAAAAGCAATGGAGGAGTATGCTTTTTAAAAATTTAAGTGCCTGAAATGTCTATACCTCTCTATTCGGACATCCTGCTATGAGACATTTAAACCAAGAAAGTCAAAGACAGAAAAAGATCACATATACACCAAAATATTCACAGCAACACTTTTTATAGCAGTAAAGAACTGAAAACAAAGTAGATGTCATATTAAGGGACATGGCTAGACAATTTGTGGCAAATGAATATAATGGAATATTATTGTAGCATAAGAAATGAAGAAGCAAGAAATCAAAGAAATAGGAAGAAATAGGAAGAAAAATAATAAATACTAAAGCTTCAGCAAGGTAAATGAAAAGAACAAAAAACAGAAAACTGAACACTTGTGATCTTGGCCCTGGGAAATAGGTGTCTGTAATTTTTCTATTTAGGGAAGAAAAGCAGACTTTCAAATTCAGTTCTCTGATTAAGACTCAACAGGTTCATTTCCTCCTACTTCTCCTTTTTTGAAACATGGGAATCAAGCCTCTTCCTGCATTAAATTATAATAAGTGTATTCACTTGAAAGACAATTTGAAATTTATTTATCTGGATGGGTCCTTGAGGTCCCTTTACACTCATAGTTGCAGCTGTCATTAACTAGCTGTTTGATCTTGGACTAGTCCCTTAACCTCATCCAGCCTCATTTTCCTCATTTGTAAAATTAGTAGGTTGAATAACATGATCATCTCTGAGGTGATTTTCAAATCTTAGGTATGAGGATTCTGTAAAACTCCTAGTAAAATAGATAATTTTATTTGATTTTTCGAGGTATATTCTGTTGTTTGGCAGCACTCATGTCCACACAGTTTAATCCCACAGAGATTAAGAATATAGTCTATCTGTGTAGCAGTGAGGACATACTGTGCTAACTAAATGAGGAAAATGTGTGAGGAAGAAATAGGAAATAAAACTGGCTGGTGTTTTTGATTTGAAGGAAGTGGGGGGATTGGAGAGGTAATTAATGAATACAATGTTTTCTTCAAGTTCTTTCCCATCTGTTATGAAAAAAAAAAAGAATAACCTTTCTCAGCTCTTCCTACTGAGGGCAAATAGGTAGGCACTCCTACTGAAAGCAAACAGGTACTAAGAGCAAAAAGGTAGCTGCTTAAAACATAAAGGGACAAATTTGTCATTCTCTTTCCAAGGCTGTTGGGGACAAACTTTGGATTAGGAGACAACAATTAAATACAGAAGAAGATTCCAAAGGTCTAGAAGTTAATGATCAGCCCAAGATTTTCCATACCCAAAGCCAACAGGAAACAGGGGGAACGGTTTGTGAGCCCAGTAATGGAGTTGACCCTGGAAGGCTTTCTAAGTGAATGAAGAGAGGTTGCTTTTCATAGTAAGCCCTCCTAAAGAAGGCTAGTACTCTGTCATGACTTCTATGCAAGATGCCTACTACAGTTTAAGGAGGATTGCTGGGTTCTAGGATAGACAGCAGCATTAAGGTTGAAAGACAAGACCAGATCATAGTTCAGGGACTTTTTAGTGGGGACAACTTTAGGCAAAATTGTGAAATAGCTCCTAGTGTCAGAGTTGGAAAGGACTTTAGATCATCTCCCTTTTTTTACACATTTAGTTTTACTTAGTATTTAATTCAATAAATATTTCATCTTTTTGTGTTTTTTTATTTAATTTTTTTCAACTAATAAAAACCTGTTTTTCATTCCTTTTTACCTCTCCACTGGGGAAGAAATCCCAAAATCCTTGTAAAAATATGCATAATCAAATACTATAAATTCTCATGTTGGTCATAAAACTTGAGTCCATCACCTCTCTGTGAAGAGATGGATAACATATTTTTTATTAGTTATTTGTAATCCTGTCTGATCATTGTGTTGATCTGAGTTCTTAAATCTTCCAAAGTTATTTGTCTTTATAATGTTGTTAACTGTATAAATTGTTTTCCTGATTCTTATTACTCCACTTTTTATCAGTATATATGTTTTCCCAAGTTACTCTGAAACTACCCTTTTTATCATTTCTTACAGCATGATAGTATTCTATTGCATACCAGTATCCTTGTTTGTTCAGCCATTTCCCAATCATTGGTTACTCTCTGAGTTTCCTGGGGTTTTTTTTAACCACATAAAAGAGGGGATACAATGTTATATAAGTAAGCTTTCCTCTTTTCCTTGATCTCTTTAGGGGGCATTCTTCTTATAGAGGAAAAAATCCATGGAGGTAAAATGATTTGTCTGACATCATGCAACCAGGCAGACCCAGGACCCCCAAAGTCTTTTGACTTCTAGCCTAGGTCTAAAATAAAGCAGCCTATTATTTTTCTTCCCCTATTATTTTTTAAATATCCTTTCCTTTCCAGCTTTCCACTTCTGCTTAAGACAAGACAAGCTGTCCCCTTCAAAGTCCCAATTCTTAAGTATCCTATAATCTGGACCTTTCCTAAGACCCTGGTCCCATCAAACTATTCTCTCAGTGCTTTATAAGGTAGCTTTCATATTAAGGATGAATTAAGAGCTAATACTGTATTTTGCAGACCAAGAGAATGGCAAATGTAGAAATTTGACATCTCAAAGATGGGCCCTTGGTAAAAATAATTTTGTACTTCTCAAAAAAATACTGCAAAATCAATCTTATAAGCAGATTGTGAAAATCTCACCATGTATTGTACATTACACAATTGAGAGTATAAAGACTTTGGTTTCCTCATCTATAAAACAAAGAAATTTGGCTTGGTAATCCAAGATCACTTCTATGATTCCTGATGAAATTTTTCCTGCTCTGGAGATCAATAGATAGAAACTAACCCTTTTCTCCTTTAACACTGGAACTATGATGGAATACCTCATCACATCACACCTGGACTATTGCAGTGGCTTGTCTGTCTCAAGGCAGTCTAATCAGCATCCTCCAATTCATCAATGTAAAGCACAAGTCTATGTCACCCCCAAACCCATTTAATAAATTCTAGTGGCTCCCAATTACCTCTAGGATCCAATTTAAAATCCTCTGTTTAGTATTTAAAACCCTAATTTTTCCCTATAATCTTCTTACATTTTACTCCCCTCTTCACACCATACATCCCTGCTTTTGCCCTGACCACTAATGATCACAAGAACAAACCCTAATTCTGAAATAGTTTTAGAAAGAAATTCATTAAGTTATTTGGTAGAAGAGAATGAGACAGAAAAGAGTTGTGGCTCATTCTTCCCAGGTTCTGGAGAGTTGATATTACATAGGATCTTAACAAAGTTATCTACACAAGGTTCATACTAATTATATGTACTTTGGTTAAGCAAATTCACCCTGAGGACAATTTGAAAGCAAAGTATATTGAGGTGAACATGAGTAGATATTTAAAAAATTAAATTTATGTGAAGCCTAAATACAAGCTTTGGTGGCCAAAGAACCAGTCCTGGATGTGGTAGTTCAAAACAAGACTGTCTGGGTTAAATCATTTGGAGAATGGCTAAATGAGCTGTGGTATATGATTATGATGGAATATTATTGTATTATAAGAAAAGAAAAACAGGATGATATCAGACAAATCTGAAAAAACTTACATGAACTGATGCAAAATGAAGTGAGCAGAACCAAGAGAACACTGTATAAAATAACAGCAATATTGTACAATGATATGTGATTGACTTAGCCAATTATCAATTATCATTATCAGAAATACAATGATCCAAGACATTCCCAAAGGACTAATGGTGAGGCATGTAATCTGCCCCAAGAACTGATATTATTTGAAGAATGCTATTTTTCACTCCTTTCCTTTATTTGTTTATTTTTATCTGAGTCTTCTGGTACAAAATAACTAATATGGAAATGTTTTACATGAGTGTGCTTATATAATCTATATCTAATTGCTTACTATCTCAGGGAGGGGAGAAGGGAGAGAGGAAGGAAGGAAGAGAATTTGGAACTCAAAACTTAAAAACCAAATGTTTAAAAATATATTTTATCATGTAATTAGAGAAAAATAAAATATTGCATATGTTTTTACTTTCTTTTTTGGCAAGATAACTGAGGTGAAGTGGCTTTCCCAGAGTCACACAGCTAGTAAGTGTTAAGTGTCTCAGGCCAGATTTGAACTCTGCTCCAGGGCCAGTGCGCTATTCACTGCCCCATCTAGCTGCCCACATAACACACACACACACACACACACACACACACACACATTTATTTAAATGTTTGGGTTGGATTCAGAACCTCTCTTGTAGCCATCTACAGCATTTCTAGAGGTGACATTATAGGTACAAATAACTCCTAATAACATATTGTTGTGGTTTTTATTATTGATACTTCATTCAGAGAACAATGTAGTAAATGATATCTTGATTTGCACATGAAGAGAAGCAAAGACTTTGGAATCACATAAAATTGGATTTAAACAGTATAATAAGATACAAACAAATAAATAAAAAAGTATAATAATTAAAATGTTTTACAAACACTGTAATAAGGCATTTTTCCACACTGTCCTCCTGCCTGGAATACTTGCCCTTATGACTTCTATTTTGAACCTTTCTTAGTTTGCTTCAAAAGTCATCTCAAATACTATGGTCTCCTGAAGTTTTTCTTTGTCTCCCCAGCCACTGGTACCTTCTTTTAGGGTTATTATTCTTCTACTCAGGGTTTAAACTACATTGGAGCTATGAGAAGTTGAGGCCAGGAGATTCCTTAAATCCTTTCAGCTCTAATACAAACATTTTTCAATTGATTGGTTACGACAGGCTTTGCTCAGTAAATACTTAAGCATGTATGTAGGATTATTTACATGTGATATCCCCCATTAGAACTTGAGCTTTGCTTTTCTTTGTTGTCTCCAGGGCTTAGGACAGGGCTGAAGGCCTACCTTTAGAGCATAATAAATGATTATTGATGGTTGGCTGAATTCAACCAGAATCTAGGAATTTGGAGTTGGGATATAAATAGAGGGAGTAGAAAGAGACACAGCTTCTCAGGGGACCAGGCTAAAAGTAAACCTGGATTGCTAAAGGGTTGTTTTCTAAACATACCATGTACATGCAACTTACCTTCCTGGGAAAGCTGGAAAAAACAAATTTTTTTAAAGAATCCTTACAATAATTATGTCTTGCCTTCTTCTAGCTGTGTAATTTGTGGTGTTACTGGGGACTTGATAAATGCGGGGGGGAAAGCAGCAAAAACCAATGGCTGAGCAGCCACTGGTCATAGAATAAGGAGGAGATTGCATGCTCCAACACCCTCACCACCCCCCATTATCTCCATCCCAAATTCCAACTCCTTCTTTAAAATTTTCTATGGCAGCAGCAAGAGTGACTCTCCAGTCACTTATCAAGGCCAAAAGCTGGGAATGAAAACAGGCTTTCTCTGCTGTTATTTCTACCTACCCATAGACAGACCTCAACAGACCTCCAAGTCTGAATAGGAGGCTAGAGTGCAACAGAATGAGAACTCAGGAATTTGGTCCTACATCTAACTTTGGCTGATAACTAATTATGTGAAGCATAAGACCCTTCCCCTCTCTGGCCCTTAATTCTTCTCTAGCCTAGGAGGGGGTGAGACCAGGTGATCCCTAAAGTCCCCTCTGCTCTAATGCAAATATTTGTTGATTGATTGAGACAGGCTTTGGATCACTAAGTGCTTGACATACTTGGACATGCAACATCAGCATAATGTATTTTTCTGCTTCCCCCATCTCAATTAAAATGGAAAATAAATTCATTCCTGTGGCTTCTCTCTACCAAGGCTATGCCCTATCTACAGACACATTAGGGCATTTTGTTTCAACTTCTCTCCTTTCAAAGGGAAGACTCCACTTATATCTCCCCTCCAGGATTTCCAGGGATTCCATGATTCCAAAAGCAAGGATGAATTAAGTTGCCTCAGGGTTATATAGGGTTAGTCAGAAGCAGACCAAAGTGATCAGGGTTGAGTATTCTTTGAGACTACCTGGTAGTCTCTCTGCTTTCTTGAAGAGTAGAGAGAGGGTTGTTGTTCAGTCACCTCTGACTATTCATGACCCCATTTGGGGATTTCTTGGCAAAGATATTGGAGTGGTTTGCCATTTCTTTTCTCCAGCTCATTTTACAGATGGGGAAACTGAGGCAAAGAGGGTTAAGTGACTAAGTGTCTAGACTTAATACTTTAGCCATTGCACCACCCAGATGCCCCTGTCAACATAATGAACTCTTCTGTTTCTCCCACCTGTTTGAGGGAAATGAAAAGGCTGGGGCATGAAGAAGAGATCCCTCTTTAATTTGGAAAAATGGAAGCTCTTGGAAAGCAAGAATGATCTGTGAATTTTGTTTTCATCTTTCACAGAATATGTACATATTTAATAAATGTTTACTGAAAGTTCTTTAAAAAAAACAAGCAAATACCAAAGAAAGAAATAATGTAAGAACATACCTGCCTTTACTTCTTTGTGGAAGGGGATATGACCACAAGTATGAACTAAATAACATCAGACTCAGGGGATAGCTGGACTCATTTGGCTGGGATTTGTTTTTTCCTTTCTTTAAAAAAATTATTATATATGATGGCTTTCTTGGAGGTAGAGGGAGAGATATAAGGGGAAATCTAAGTGACATGAAAACAAAAGACATCAATAAAAATCCATTTTAAAATAGATTAATAAATATTTTCTGAAAGGTATTGGATTTGGAAGGGTCAAGGGGAAGTTCTTCCTGGTAGAATACAGGGGATCCTGTACTGGGATTCAGATAGGACAGGGTTCCAGCTGTGACTCTGTCACTCACCAGCTGAATGGCTTTAGGCATTTGGGCCACTTCAGCTCTCTGAGGCTTCACTTCTTCCTGTGGTCAGTGAAAGGTTTAGATTCAATGATCTCTAGGCTTTTTTCCATGTGTAATATTAGTCTCTGATCCAAAGGAGCCTAGACCTAGAACTAGAAGGAATCTCATACCCCCTTACAATTTGCAGATGAGAAAACTGAGGTCCAATAACATTAAGTAATTTGCCTATGCTCATACAAGCCAAAGTGGCAGAGCCAGATTGGAACCCTGAGTCTATCCACTATACCACTCCGCCTTTGGTCAGCTTGCTCAAGAAGGGTAACCTCAGGCAGCCTATTTCCAAATTCCAAGGAAATTGCTTTGGCATCCTGCTTCCTGACCCCTTCCTGCTGTTTCCAAAGAGCTCTGTTTCATTTCCCAACTCCTCCAAGCAATGCCATCCTTGTTCCTCATTCTGTGCTTCCTGAATTGCTTTGCACCACTCTGCCTGCCCTATAGTAGGTTTTAAATATATTTTTAAATCAAATTCATGGACCATAACATCCTTTTCTTTCTTGGCATCCAAGGGAGGACTTCCTTCTGAATCATCATTGCCATTGGCCATGTGGTATTGTTTAAATTTATTCATCTGGGCAGAGCCAAGATGGTGGAGTAAAAACAGCAACCACACTGAACTCTCCCAACAACCCCTTCAAAGAACTTTAAAATAATGACTCAAATCAAATTTGGTAGTAGCTGCATCACCAAAGGGTTAAAGTGACACATTTCCCCTAGCAAAGACAACTTGGGAGATCCAAAAGAGAATTCTGTAACACCCAAGGCTGGGTGAAGAGTCCAAAGAGTGGCAAAAGTACCAGTGGTGGGCCTTGAAGGCTGCTGGGCCAGCACTGGTAGCAGCAACTGGTGCTGATTGATAAGTCTATTGCCCATTAGCAGTTCTAGATTACAGGTCCAGGTCAGAGGGAAGCTCTTGTGATCAGTCACAAGAGAGCAGGGTCCCTGGTCACAGTTCCAAAGCAAAGAGAAATGCTAATGCTTATAGATGTAGGGGAACAAGGAACCTGGTCACAGTAACAGGACCGAAAGGGCCACTATGCTTATGGCTGCAGGAGGCAGGGACCCTCCTGAATAAAGAACAGAACACAGACCAGGAGAGCAGTGACCACCCTTCTTCCCAAATCACATCACCTTGGAAGGACTGAAAACTTGCAACCCTCCAGAACGAACTCCAAAAACAGCAGCATGAAAAAAATCTGAAAATTGGGATGGTGTCTCCCCACTGAGCAGAGCCAAACTTTAACATTAAGTTCGAAGTTAAAAAATAGGTTGGGAAAATAAGTGAACAAAGAATTTAACCATAAAAAGCTACAACAGTAGCAGGGAAAACCAAGACAAAAACTTAGAAGACAACTATGTGGAAATAATTATAATCAAAATCTCAACCAAAAAATGCTAATTGGATCCAAATCCAACAAGAATTCCTGAAAGAATTTAAAAAGAGACAAAATGGAAGAGGGAAAATTGGGAAAAGAAATGAGGATGGTGCAAGAAAATTATGAAAAGAGAATTAACAACTTGATAAAACAAACAAACAGTTACTGAAGAACACCTTAAAAAACAGAATAAGGGAAAATGTAAGAGACCAAAAAATCCACTGAGGAAAAAAAACTCCTAAAAAAGTAGGAAAAACCAAATAGAGGAAGAGATGCAAAAACTCACTGAAGAAAATAATTCCTTAAAAAATTAGAATTGGGCAAAAGGAAGTTAATGACTTTATGAGACATCATGAAACAATGAAACAAAATCTAAAAAATGAAAAAAAAAGAAGAAAATATGAATTGTCTCATTGGGAAAACACCTGACCCTTAAAAGAGATTGAGGAGAGATAATTTAAGAATTTTGGACTCTATAATAATAATAATACTAAATATGTAATACTTATGTATTTAATATATAGTAATAATAATAAACATGTAGACATGTTTCTTTAAAAATTATTTTTAATAATTTTAATTGTTTTAGTTCAATAGTATTTTATTTTCCAACTACATGTAATGATAGTTTTAACATTCATAAGATTTTGTGTTCTAGATTTTTCTCCTTCCAGATTGTGATGGAATATTATTATATAAAAAGAAATAAATAAGAAATATGGCAAGATCTATGTGAACTGATACAAAGTGAAGTGAGAAGAACCAAGAGATCACTGTGCACAGCAGTAGCAATGTTGTAATGATAATCAACTGTGAAAGACTTAGAAACTCTTATCAATACAATCCAAGACAATTTCAAAAGATTCATGATGGGGAAAAAAATGCCATACACCTCCAAAGAACTGATGAACTCTGAGTGTTTGAAGTATACCTTTCTTGCTTTATTTTGTTGTTGTTGTTGCTTTGTGTATGACTAATATGGAAATATGTTTTGCATGATTTCATATGTGTAATTGATTTCATTTTGCTTACTTTCTCTTTAGCTCAAGGAGGGGTAAAAAGGAAGGAGAGGGTTTGGAGCTCCAAATGTTAAAAAGAATGTCAAAAAAAATAATAAATTTGGGTTGGGGGGAGGGGAGTTGTTGTTGTTTTAAAGTTCCTTTACCTCTGTTTCTAGCTTTGACTATGTAAATCAAAAATGAAAATTTTGAACCTGGCACTTATTCATTGACATTGAGCACCATCCTTCCCATCCCTCCTCCTAGAAGGTAATGCCTTATCCTCAAAAGTTCCCTTTTATCTTCCCTGCATTTCTTTTCTATGTACTGGCTTATGTATTGTCTTCCTCATTAGAAGTAAGCTCCTTGAGGGTAGAAATTATTTTTGCTTTTGTCTCTTGAGGGTAGGGATTATTTTTGCTTTTTTTTTTAATTTCCCCAAAGCTTAATTAGCACAGTTCCTGGCACTCAGTAAATGGTTAATAAATGATAGGTGAGTGATTATTTTCATATTACTCTCTGCCAGTTTTACAATAAAGTCAGGAATATTCTTTCACCTCTACCTTTTGAGAAAAACTCTAGACTTCTCTTTATAACTATAAAATGATAAACTCCTTGAAGATTAAGGCTATGCCATAATCATTTTACTACCTACCCCAACATAAAATATAACATTTTGCACTTAATAGATGCTTAATAAATCTCAGGTAGAAGGATAAAAGCAGTTATATCCTAAAACTGGGGAGTGATCCTAGAAGACCCTGGGATTCAGATAGAGGATTTGACTTCTTGGGGATTGGATCTGCTGGTTTCTAAGGCTCCCTTCCAGATCTAACAATCTATATATCTGTCTCTGTCTCTTTTTCTCTCTCTCTCTGTCTCTCTGTGTGTCTTTCTGTCTCTGTCCCTCTTTCTGTGTGTGTCTCTGTCTGCATATTTCTCCTCTGTCTCTCTATCTCTCTGTCTCTGTCTTCCTCCTTTTTTTCCCTCCTTTTCCTCCTCTTCCTTCTTCCCCCACTTCTTTCTTTCTCCCCTCTCCTTTTTACTCTCTCATTCCCCCTCCATGCTTCTCTCCCTCCAACTCTGTAACAAAGATTGCTTCAAAATAAACAAACAAACAATTTGGCCTAAAATTTCTGCAAAATTTTGAACTAGGAAGTATAACTGTAAATGACCAATAAGAGCTAGGTCAAATTAAGCAGTGTCCAGATTCCTACGCTTAAAGTGTGCAGTTTAGGAGAGACAACACAGCATGGTAGTCAGAGAACCAGCCTTGCCTAAGCTTAAGTGCCCTACCTCTGATATAGCCTGGCCATGTGACCCTGGGTTGGACAACTCATCTACAGATTCAGTGCCCAAGATCACTCTCTCTATGAGTCGTATAGAAGATGCTGATCAGCATTAGTAGAGGGAGTATTCTATACCAATAAAATCACAGACTCACTGCCTGTCCTTACAGAGCTTATAGGCAGGATTTCCACAAGGGAAAGAATTTTGAATTCTGGTTTACTGAGAGTGGGCGCTGTAGAGGAGGTACTAGAAGATAAAAGGTTAATGAAGAAGGGGAAAAAAGATATATCCTGGTTTCTTGGGTACAACTTTTGCAAGAAAAATCCCCTTTTCCTTTTTGGGAGGTAGCAATTAAAAGCAGCCCAATTTAGAATACCAGGAACTTATCTGTTTGAGAGTTTCCCTGGGTTAATCTTATCAGGACTTCTGAGAACTGATCACTAGATTTGCATAGAGCATTGTATAGTCTTACTATTCTCTTCCATGTTGTCCTCTAAAAGTTGGGATCCAAGATAAACAGAGACTTTTCTATTTGTGATAGAGGATAATTGTACTTTTATATCATGTTTTCACATCTCTTAACCCATTTGATCATTGTTCAAGTCTCTGGGCATATTTCCTGTCTCAGAATCCTCATCATAATAAATAACTTTAATTAAAGACTCATACTCTGGTTACAAGATAACAAAAGTCATATTTTAATGTTCTCAAATTACCTCTGGTTTGAAACTAACCCATAAGCTGTTGAAAGAAAAGCAAATTCCACCTGGAACATTCATGAAATACCTGACTGGCAGGTAGCCCCCTTTTTGATAATAATAATAATGATATATGCAAGATTAGAGAGACAATGGAATAGTGAATTAATCAGTCAACAATCATTCAACAAGCATTTATCAAGTGCTTACTATATGCCAGGCTCAGTACTGGAGATAGAAATATGATAAAAAAAGAAACACTATCTTTTTTCCCAGAGAGCTTATGGGGAAAGGCTACTTGTAAAAGGGAAGCTGAAAGGAGAATAGAAAAGAGATTCCCAGAAGGGAGGAAGGTATGGTGGCAAAGTCTGGAATAAGGGATCATTGATGCCTTCTCCAAAATGGAGGCTCCCAAAGAACTCACCAATGGCAGAAAGAACTCAAGCGGAAAGAGAGGAGTGGCTAATATGTGGTGGTAAAATCTAGAGAATGAGTAATGGATGAAGAGCGAGCCTCGGGCCTGAGTTCATTGCCTACCTTTGACAAATATTGAGGGTCTGAATCTGGGGAAATCACAATTTCTCAGAAGCCTGGGCACCTCTCTTGTGCTAGAAGCTGCAGAAATTGGCCTTCATCAGTGCATGGAATCTCCTCAGTGGGAGTTCTTTGTGGTAACAAAATCACTAAATCAGTACTTTCCTCTAATGATATTGTATGGGACAGATCGAGTGCAAGACTCCCTTCCCAATCCAATTAACTAATCAGGGAAAACCCCAAAGAGGGTCATAAAGAGGCAGACACAACTAAAAAATGACTACAATAACAATTCATTAAAAAATACTATGTATAAAGCATTTTTATAAGCATTGGAAGAGAAATAAAACAGTCTCTAGGCACTGACAGTTGATGCTTGCATTGAACATCAGAGAATCACAGAATCTCAGAGATGAAAAGGACTTCAGAAACCTATATATAATCACAACACACCAAACAACTGGCTGTCCAGTCTTACTTCACTGGTCTCTAAGACAGAAGGAATCCAGCAGGCAAATCAGGCCACCTTTGGATTCCTCCAATTATTTGAAAGTTTCCCTTTCTTCAAGCATAAACTTGTTTCTTTGTGATTTCTATCTATTATTCCTATTTCTGCCCCCTGAAATCAAACATGACATGCCCTTTCTCTTCTACGTGGTAGTTTATCCAATACTTGAAGACAATCACCATTTAATACAAACTCCCAAATTTCTTCGCCAGGCTAAATATCCTCAGTCTTTTTGTCAGTTTTTATAAGAGCTAACTTGAGATGTTTCATCATTCTAATTGTCTCTCTCTGGATGTTCATCAGTTAATCAATCTTATCTTAATCAATCTTACCTGATACATGGCATCCCGGAACTAAACAATATTTGAGATAATAGTCCCCCAAAAGGCAGAATATAAAAGAACTAATACTTCCTTGATCCAGGATCCAATATTTCTCTTAATAGATGGATGAAAACAATTAGTTCCAGCAGCTATGAACTTAGTTGAAGCAGGCTCTGTGGAGTTCTTAGAGCTTGTCTAGACATCAAAGACATCAAGGTCATCCCCTGCATTTTGAGCTATCCCCAGTCATCTTACTACTGGACTTTAGTGATTCTGGAAGAGAGAATGACTCTGTGCACTTCTGTCTCACTTAAATTAAATTCACATATGAATCAAGACATCATTAAATTCATGCATGAATCAAGACATCATGGTTTTTGGTTTTTTGGTTTTTTTGTTTTTTGCTGAGGCAATTTGCTGAGGCCCAGGGTCACACAGCCAGGGAGTGTTAAGTGTCTGAGACCAGATTTGATCTCAGGTCCTCCTGACTTCAGGGCTGATGCTCTACCTATTACACCACTTAGCTGTTACTAAGTCATTTCAGTCTTGTCCTACTCTTTGTGATTTCCTTTGGGTTTTGCTTGATAAAGATACTGAAGTGATTTGCCATTTCCTTCTCCAGATCATTTAACAGATAAGGAAACTGAGGCAAACAGGGCTTAGTGACTTGCCCAGAACCACACACAGCTTGTAAGTGTTTCAGATTTGAACTCAGAAAGATGAGTCTATCATTCTATCTACTATGCCACCTAACTGCCAAGATGATGTCTTAGATTATGACAATTTCATGTATCACATTTGTGATCTGTTCCCCAAATTCTGCACCATTTTCTTTCTTGGTCTAAGTATCATACTCCTATGTTACAGTGGCAATATTGTTTCTATTTCTGCCTCTGTCGATCTTCACCCAAGTGTGTGCCAAACTGCTTCCGTCCGGGATTTCCTTATGGGAATGTATCTTCTTTATATATGGTGGCACACTTTCCTCCCTACCCCAATTTAGCTCTCCTGTTCTCTTTAAATTAAATGTCCCTTTGTGGAGCCACTAGCCAGTCTAATCCCACCAATTCTCAATGATACCTACAAAGTCAAATTTGCCCTTTTGTATAGGATCTCTAGGTCACTAGAGTTGTTACTCTTGCTCATGCATTTTTGTAGACATAGAAAATCATGTGCTTCTCTGAATTTCTAGATCTCTCTCCTGCTAGTCTTCTTCCTATATTATAGCTCTTCTTTTTGACATAGAATTTGGTAGATACATTTAAGCAGTTTTCTCCAATTTTTAATTTTCAGTTTAGATTAGCCACTTGGATTAGGTTTGCAAGACTTCAAATACAAATACCTTTTTATCAGCCTTTGTTAGGTACACCACATCTCTGGCCAGGACTGTTTTCATTTCTATAATTTTCAGCTATGGCCTAGAAATTCAAATCCTATTCTCAGACATTATCTATTAAACCAGCAGTTTACTTTCTATTTCTGTCACTATGTGACCTATTTCACGGGGGATTTGGAATTTTCCTCCAGTCAGGGAGATAGATGTGCAAGACAGCTGAGGCAATTTGAGTAAAAAAAAATCATTTAATTGTAGAAGCCAGTGGACAAGAATAGAAGCTATTCTTTACATTGGAATAGAGGACTAGCTTTGTTCCAGAATGAATTCAAGATCCAGATTTCTGAGATTCACTGAATTTAAAAGTGACTGAATGGATGGATTGATGGAAAAATATTTATTAAGCAATTACTGTGATAAAAGTAAATCATTTCCAGCTTTCAAGAAGTTCATATTCTAATGGAAAGTTTTAACTCTAAGTCAAATGGTAAGTCCCATAATATGTAAAGGCAATAGCAAAGTAGAGGGTAATGGCTCTTAAAAGTCATTTCCATATCTGTTTCTGATGCTAAATCATTTAACAGTGTCAAAGACTTTGGGGACTACAATTTTCTTTCCTAAATCTATGGCATTAGCATCTGAAGGAGCTATTGCCAGGCTGCATCTTCCCAGGGGTATTTTCTCAGGATGGTGGCTGAGGGCACTGATCTGGAACCAGGACCAGTTGAATGGGGGAAATGGTGCCTTACTTGTCAATCTGTGGCAGTTGGGAATCAAAATCATTGAATCACCTTGCTTACCTTGCAGATAGGGACTTGGAGACCCAGAGACAAATACAATATTTGTCCAACATCACTCAGACCATATGTATGAAAGCCAGGTTTCAAATTCAGGTTCTCTTTACTCCAAAGTCAATGTTTTCTCCACTATACCATTTTGCCTTATGTCCCCAGAGTTTTATTTTTCTTTTCTTCCCCATGGAGAACCTGAAAGTATAGAAAAATAGTATATCACTATGAGCTCTCTTTGGGATTAACTGATTTATGCAATTTATTGTCAGGTAATTGTACTATGTCTTCAGCCTATGGCATCAGCCATCAATTTCCTATTGGTTCATATACTATATATTTGGAGTACCTTCAGTCAATAAGTCAATAACCAGTTATTAAGCACCTACTGTACTTAATAAATCTAATTTGCCTCAGTTTCTTCATCTGAACAATAAGCTGGAGAAGGAAATGGCAAACTATCCAATATCTCTGCCAAGAAAACCTCAAATGGAGGGTATTGTAGAGAGTTGTACACAACTGAAAAACTGAATAATAAGAAAATATGCTTACAGATCGAGGGTTGATATAAGAAAAAGAAATGCACTTCATATATATACAATTGGAGAGAATCATTATGTTCTTCCCTATCAGTGCAGAAGATCTATTTGCAGATCACAGATCTGTAAAATGATCATAGAATGTCAGAACTGGAAGGAACATTACAGATTCCCTAGTATAATCCCTTCATTTTACAAATGAGGAAATTGAGATCCAGACACATGTAATGCCCAAGGTCATAAAGGTGGTGAGAAAATGCAGTAGAAGGTTGCTTGGCAGCTGTCCTAACCTCAGCTATCAAGATGATATAAAAAATTGATCAAGCACAAACCAGGGATATTTTTAAAATGTAAGATGCACTTGGGCAAGGACTCATGATGTGAAATCAGACTCAAGAAGATTTGCAATCAGTAGACAGCCTGGAGCCTCTCTCTATCCCTCAGAGTAAGATTTATCCCAGATCCTAATGATGGTCGATGTGAAGGAAGGATGTCCAAGGTCAGAGAAACAGAGACTCAGCTCCCTGTAATTACTTTTCTCCCCAAATATTAGATGCATTTTGGCAAATGGCAAGAAAAAAAGGGGGGACAGTTTCTGTGATGTCTATTTCACTGTGTTTTTTTTTTAAATTTTTTCCCCCTCCTCTATTTGACAACCTTGTTTTTCCACTCACCTAGTTAAATTTTTACAATACCCATCATACTTTAGCAACCAGACCCAGCAGGGGTTGCAGAAGGATTTGGCCCACTGTAGCAGCAAAAGGGGGATTCAAACTCAGTTCTCGTGACTTCAGATCTAGCTCCCTTCACAGGATTCACCTGGGAGTTTGTGTAATGAAAGCCTGAATTAGATCTTTGGTTCCCAACCAGAGACCTGAGAGGCTGCTTGGTACTTCAGAGCACTCGTTATTATTGTTGTTGTTATTGCTATTTCAGACACGTTCAACTCTTCATGACTGCATGGGTATGAAGGGGATGGGTTTTCTTTGCAAGGATATTAGAATGGTTTGTCATTCCCTTCTCCAACGGAAACTGAGACAAAAAGGTTAAGTAGTTTTTATCTTTATTCCCCATTATCATTTCAGATCCCAATTTTGTCTCAATTACCAATTACTAATACTTAGCAAAATGCTTGGCATATAATAAATATTTAGTGAACATTCGTTGAATAAATGAATGACCCTCTTTCTTTCATAAAATGTTATAAAACAGCTAGGTGGTGCAGTAGATAAGATTACCAATTAATCTTAAATCTATATATACATATGTGCATATGAATATGTATAGCATTTATATATACATATACATAAATATATTTTTTCTATTTTTTTACTTGTTTCTCCTATGTAAATCACCATAAGGACCATTGTTTGGGATATATTAAGTGACAAGAATTAAACTATTCACAATGTCAGAGAAAACTGTCAACACTGATAATTGGAATGGGAAAAAGAGGCAATTCATTGCTTAAATATTGATACTAACTGTAGTTATAAATTTTAATAAATTCACTTGAATTCATGCCTGTTTTTCATGTTTGATGATAGCTATTATTTCTATTATTAAGTATGTTAATAATAGAAATATGTTACAAGTTTTTGGTGGGGTTTTTTTTTAATACTACACTAACTACTATCTCAGCCCTCACAATTTGTTATTCATATCATATGGTCATCAGCTCAAAATTTTAAAAGTGGGAATGTTTTCTAAAGGTCTTACTTCCCAGGTCCTTACTGCCCATCATTAACATAATTTCTTTGGTTTAGAACATATTTTCTATAAGACCTTTGGTAAAACATTATAATTATTAACACATGGGTTTTGATTAGTTTATCAGAATTTCTAGCTATAATCTGTTTTTTATTGAAGTTTTTTATTTACAAAGCATATGCATGGGTAATTTTTCAACATTGACTCTTGCAAAACCTTTTGTTACAAATTATCCCCTCCTTCCCTCCACCCCCTCCCCTAGCTGGCATACATGTTAAATATGTTAAATTCAATATATGTATACATATTTATACAGTTATCTTGCTGTACAAGAAAAATCAGATCAAGAAGGAAGAAAAAAAATGAGAAAGAAAAAATGAGAAAAAAAAGAAAAAAATGAGAAAGAAAACAAAATGCAAACAAACAACACAGAGAGAGTGAGAATGCTATGTTGTGTTCCACACTCAGTTCCCACGGTTCTCTCTGGGTGTAGCTGATTCTCTTCATCACTAAACAAGTAGAACTGGTTTGAATTATCTCATTGTTGAAGACAGCCATGTCCATCAGAATTACTCGTTGTATAGTCTTCTTGTTGTCATGAATAAATGACAGGGATGAACTCTGAAACTCTCCTCTGACAGAGACTCACCCTTCAGGGCAGTTAAGTGGTTTCATTTTGTCAGAAATCTTGGTGGGGACTAGCTGCATCCTCTGTTGAGTTGATGATTAGCCCAGGACCACTCCCAGTAGTTCAAACTTAAGTGGTCTCATTCAGTTGGAGATCTGGGCCTGATATTCCTATTGAGTGGCTTGAAACTCCACTCTTTTCAACTGAAAACCTAGGCGGGTAAGGGGAGAAGGAGGGAGGAGAGAGGCATTGACAACACTGAGGGATTCTCATTCAATTTTGAATGAAAGCTCTAGCCTCAGACTTCTATAAAGAACAATTCTGAACTCCAAATCCTGCGGAAGTCTGAAGTAGGATTATGCTTTGCCAACGAGGCTCTCTTGACAAAGCTGCCTACCAGGCTTTTGGCCCATTGTGAAGACATTCTCTTCTCGGTGTTAACCTTTATTTCCCTAACAGGATCTCTTGCCCCTAAGGGGTCTGTCTTCCTAGCAAAGCTGGCTTCTCAGTGCCAATAAAAATCCCTTTTACAATTCAGAGTTTTTGGGTTCACGAATTCTTTCATGTTGGACCTGAATCTCCAACCAGAGGGGATCCCCACTTCAATTCTCACACTTCTCCACTACCACTAGAACTGCATCATAATGATCTACTCATTCTGCTCACTTCACTTAGCATCAGTTCATGTAAGTCTCTCCAGGCCTCTTTGAAATCATCCTGCTGATCATTTCTTCCAGAACAATAATATTCCATAGCATTCATAAACCATAATTTATCCAGCCATTCTCCAACTGATGGGCATCCTTTCTTGACACTACAAAAGGACTGCCACAAACATTCTTGCACATACAGGTCCCTTTCCCTTCTTTAGTATCTCTTTGGGATATAAGCTCAGTAGTAACACTGCTGGGTCAAAGGGTATGCACAATTTGATAACTTTTTAAGCATAGGTTCCAAATCGCTCTCCAGAATGGTTGGATCTGTTCACAGTTCCACCAACAATTTATCAGTGTCCCAGTTTTCCCACATCTCCTCCAATATTGGTCATTTTTGGTTTTTGCCATCTTTCTAGCTGTAATCTCATGGAGAAGAGAGTGCTGGGAACATTTTGATAGGAGCCAGATATTAGCAATGATCAGAGTGATAAAGTCCTCGGTCTTTGGTAGCTAGGTGGGCATTGAGAGAAAGCCTAAATTATTATAAACAATCTGGAAGCCAAACTATTCCCTGAGGCAAGCAGGGAGGAGCATTGATAGGATTATAAGTGTATCTTTTGATTTTGAATAGACCTTTTGTTGTCCTTTATTGTAGTAGGCCTTGTTCAATTCTAAGCACTGACAAAACCTACAAATTATTATATTTTCCCCCATAAAGGAACCTACTATATTGTAAACCCACTAAACTCCTTTTTTTTTTAGGAATTTATCCCACTTTACAACATCATGGGCTCATTAGGAATGTGCCAAACTTTGATAGCATCTTTCTACTGGTTAACCATGGGTTCCACTCAGGAACTTAGCTCTCTTCTTTCCCCTTGTTAACTGCTAAAAACCCTTTTATTTGATAAAGAAATAAAACAAAAAACAAACAAACAAACAAAATATGGATTTAACCTACTGTTAGTAGCATAATAAAATCTTTGCCTTTTGATTTGGAAATGGTCTCAGCCTACACATTCTTTTGAGATACCATTCAACACTGGCTTATAACTCCATTCTATTTTTGGTGCCCAATAGTCCCTCACCCAACATTTGATGGCAAAACCCCATCATTAGGATTCTGAGAAGAGTCCCAGAAAAAGTATCCAGGGCATCCTAAAGGCAAACTTTCTCTACTTCTCTGTGAGGGTGACCTTCAGACAAAGTTCCTGTAACCAGAATTGTAAGGCCAGCATTTTCCATAAAAGATAGAAACTGGAGAATCCTGAGGGAGAAAAACAAATCTCTGTGTTTAGCTGACTGGGCTATTGCATGAACTAACACAGTTCAGAGAAATGTACCCTTCAGCTGGCCATCAAGTGTTGTTTTTTGTAGCAAAGAAAAACCCAGAGGCAGTGAGGAAATGTGAGAAAAGAATTAGTAGTTCCAGCACAGTCTTAAAATATTCTCAGGGAGGATACTTCTTAAAAGCCTCTAGTTTCCCTTCCCATCTCTCTTTCAGGCCGCTGGGCAGTTACCACTTTAAAGATGAATAAGGAGAAACAAAAGGAGTTTTCAGAGAGATGAGGCAGGCAGCCAGAATCCTGTGTTGAGGGAGGTGAGTTTCAGAGGAAAGAGGGGAAGAAAGAAGTAGGTGATGTTATTATAGAGGAAAGGTGGGAAATCAACATTTGCTTCCAATGAAATTAGAATGATGGAAATTGGAAATGATGGGCATTTCCAAGGAAATTCCTGCAGAACTTAGCATACACTTTAGCATTTAACTATATACTACCTTATTTCCACTAATCCTCGTTAATATTGCTTCATGAACTTTGGTCTAGTCTTCTTACTTATATGGAAAATTACTTGGCTAAAATTATGTGTACTATTATTCCCCAGGTTCTGCTGTCTCCTTCCCATTTCCCCCAAACTTCACTGTCATCACCACCATAATCAAAATGCCTAGAAAATGCTAAATATAAATTGGTTCATAAAAAACATCTCAGTTGACTGATTTTTTTAAAATTATGATTTAAATGACAAAAATATATAATTATCCATCAACAAAGATTTATTGTTTCTTGATGTGATGTTGTAGCACCAAATGTTAGGGTTTAATCTTGTGAAGAATGGCCATTCTCTTTGGCAAAAGGTAAGTTTAATTAGGAGAAGAGGTTACAAACAAAATGAAGTGATACAATCGAATCCAGGAATGGTAAATATTAAATAGAGTTGGAGAGCATAATATAGCAAGGCAACCAATGATGGAAAAGACAAATTTCCTAGTGGAACTTACAATTAGACAGAGATTGGCATTTCTGACAGGATATAACATGGGTATCCATGACCCCCAGCAGATGGTAGACCTCAGGGGCTTGACAAAACTTGGATTTCTGACTGCATGACCTCCCCAGAGGGTGGGAACATGGATCTCTATCAGAGCCTGTTTCCTGCCCAGGAAACAATTCCATCAATGTTCTAGTTTCTCTCTGCCAACCCTAATCAGCCATCTGACCTCATCATTTACTATACATGCCAGGCACTAGAATACAAAGTTAAAAGTTCCTGCTTCCCAGGAGCTTAGGAGAAAGTTTAAGATGGTTCCATAGTTCTGAGAGTCATCTATCATCAAATGGTGATTGCTCCCTATATTGAGAGCCTATACAGTGAGAAGTTAAGTAACGTGCTCAGGATCACACAATTTATAAGTAGCTGAAGTAGGATTTGAAGTCTGGTATTCCTGATTTTTAGGAAGGTTGATCATTTGCTAGCTTAGTGATAATTTCATTCTTCAAAACATAATGGAAATAGCAAAAGGAATTGCTATTTTGAACCCACTTTGAACAAGCAATTAAGAACTTGACAAGATGAAATGGTGAATGGTGAAAAGGAAGTCTGTGATAGACATAAGGAGAAAGGTGACTATGATCTAATATTCAATTTAAATTTTTTAAGTTTTTAAAGAGTTCAGACTAAGCATTGGTAGGCCCTGATGGCCTACAATACTATCAGAATAGTCCATCCAATAGAAATGAGATGGTGGCAAGACAATAAACACAAAGCAGGTGTTAATATAATTAAATCTATGAGCATGCATGAGGAGCTCATTAATCAATCTAAAGATTTGTCCAGAAAATAAAAACAAGAGGAGAAAACTTATGAGAACAAAAGACCCAAGAATGGAGAAGCTTGCTTCTGGGTTTGGCCTGAATAAGAAAAATGAGGGACAGAAAAAGCAAATTACATAACAATTATTTTTCCTCTGCTTCCTCTATCACAAGGAGAATCTTCGGAGTAAGAAACTAGAACAAAAATGATTAGAAGAGACCTGAAATCCAACATAATAAAAGTATAAGAGAAACTAATTGCCCCCAATGAATTCAAGTCACCAGGCACAGGCAGACTATAGACTAGAATATCAAAAGAATTGATGAATATGATTGTTGGACCACTGTCACTGAACTCTGAAATGTTAACTAGAACAAAAAAATTTCAAAGGTAAAGATGAACAAATGTAATCCTAATTTTCAAAGAGGGGAAGATAATTTATTCAAACTATATGTCAATGAATTTGATTTTGATTCTTGCCAAATTCTAATGTCATCAAAGAGAATTTGTAGACATTTATAAAGGGATCTGGAGTCACTAAGAACTAGCATGGTTTCAACAAAAACAGACCATGACTTTCCAGTATAAATGTTCTCTTGAAAAGAGGGTTTTAAATTGTTAAATCAAGGGATGCCATGAGCAAAACACATCTGGATTTTGACAAGGTATGAGACAAGGCCTTATATCCATACAGACAATTTTTCTAGGTTTTTCAGGTCTAATTCCTTAGAATGGAAAGGTGATCTGTCTTTTCCATTCATTCTTCCACATGCAGCAAATGTTCTCTAATGATAATTGTGTTAAACATTAACCCTATCTCACTAAAGGGGCAGTAAGTGACACAGTGGCTAGAGTATCAGGCTTCTCAGGAAGGACTCATCTTCATGAGTTCAAATCTGGCCTCAGACACATATTAGCTACGAGACTCTGGGCAAGTCATTTAACTCTGTTTGCCTCAGTTTCCTCATCTGTAAAATGAGCTGAAGAGGGAAATGACCAACCACTCCTCAATCTTTGCCAAAAAAACTGCCAAAAGGGATCACAAAGAGGAATCACAAACAACAACAACAAAACTAAAACCTAAAAGGCTTTTTTAAACATGACTCATGATTCACATATATAGTGGTGTTTGTTATAGGTTTGACATAGAACCAGCTGTCTCTTAGAAGAAAAGTGAGCACAAGGAATGGAATGACGCCAAGTTCCTTTTGGCAGGTACTTGTAGACCGAGGGGCATGCTCCTTTTGGCCTATGTATGGAGTTCCTGTTTCTTCAACAGCCTTCTCCATACCAATCAATTCAAACACTACCATCCATGTGGAGGAGGATGAGAAATCTATAATGAGACTCTTTATATAGAGTAAAATCTCCATTTCTAACATGAGTCTTTATTAGTAAGGTCCCTACTCTTTAGGTATTATTGATGATTTAGGGGCATTCATTGACCAAGGTTCATGAACCAACTTTCCCCAAACTTTTGATTGGTTGTTGAAGAAACTCAGTCATGTCACATTTCAAGACCTCAAAAGACATAATAGACATATGTTCTTGAAGACAACATATGATGGAGCTAGATGTTATAATTAACCTAAAAATTCTATTTAGATAGCAATATTAGGAGGTGGCCATTTACTCAAGTTGGGCAGTTTTCTCAGTTTAGATGTTATTATATATCCTGAGAAGAACTTTCATAGAAATCAATTCTCTAGAGTTGGAGGGAGGAAAGGACAATATTTTTTGCAGAAATCCTGTTCAATGTTTAATACAGTCTTATGAGATGAGAAGCATGTGGACTTCAAAGAAAACTTATTTTTTAAGATTCAGACCAAACAAAAGATTGGAATAAGTTTCTTCTGCTTAGTGACAGAGTCTCTCAAAATGGAGGCTGTACTTGCAGTTTTAATAAACATAATGATGATACTGATGATTATAGTGACTAAAAACATCACTTCATGCTTATACTTGGTTATATTCAGTTCACCACTAATATGTAAGCTGTCTTCCACTTGTTTTCCTAAAATCTCAAAATTAGGACAGGTCTCAGAAATAGCTTTTGTTCCATTCCTATCAAAGCATACATCCCTCCTACAATGGACTTTTCAAGTGACTATTAAGCCTCTGATGGAACAACATGAGTGTCAAGGAAATCTGGCAACCAAAACTCCACATTTCATCTTGAAACAGCACTGAAACTAACTATAATCCTATTTCACTTTTCAGTAACTATAGTTGTTTGGAAATGGAGCTCAAATTACCATCCTTTATGTTTAGTTTTGTCCTTAGATAAGCAGAAAAAATCCTAATGCATTTTCTACTCTGAGATCCTACACTGGACCTGGACATCTTTTTCAATTCTGAGATTCTTGAAAACAGCAGTCATGTTCTCCCTATGACTTTTCTTCTCTAGGACAGACTTCCCAGTTCTCTCGGACTTCCTTCATTTGGCATGATCTTAAGGATTTCCACTCTCCTAGCTGCCCTGTTCTTGACACTCTTCCATTAATTACACTTATCCCTTTCACATTGTGGAGATTAGGAGCTAGGCACCCCTAAACTCTGGAAATTCTTTGGTCTTCTCTTCATATCAGAGAAGTCTGATTTTTTTCTTTCTTTTTTTTCTAGAGTGCTTACACCCTTAATGTAAAATTTGGATTAAGTATTTGTAGGCTCTGCTAGCCTTCCTTTGTCATCTATAACTTCTGCAAAACTCCCTAAGAAATCCCATTTAATTTCTTATGCTGATCCATAATATATCAAAACTATAAGGGGGAAAATTGCCATGCGGAATGGATAACTGTAATACTCTTCCTAAAACATGGTCCCCAGAATCAAACACAATACTCTAAACAGCCTAATAACAATTCAATAAGAACAACCACTTCTCTAGTCTGAGATACCTTCAATGTTGACTAAGACTGCATTAAGCTTACTGGAACAAACCCCTTCAAATAAGCAGTTTCCTGTTCAAAATTGTTATTCTGAGAGATTAATATCTTTATTACTGTTGGTTTCTTCCAACATACTGACATTTCAGGCATGATCAAAAGATTCTTGGAACTCTTCCTTTGGCTTTACTTCCAGAGCCTGTAGCATGTTCTTTTAGTGCCCTCAGTGGTGACAAATCTTTATCCTTTGAGGGTGGATTTTGCTTTATTTTTGGAACCAGCCAAAGGCCATTTGAAATCACATCTGGTAAATTAAGCTGCTGCTCAAAATGAACAATGCTGATATTGGGTAGTAATGAGACATAACTATAAAGAAATAATCATGAAATTTTTCATTGACTCTGGAGGCAATTCCCTGATTCAACAAGTACTTATTAACTGCCTACTTATGCCAGATACTTAATGATACAATATGGGATAGAAATACAAAACTGAGAGAGATCTTTTCCTCAAAAGGCTTACATTCTACCAGGTAAATAAAGGCCGGTTATAGTTACACATATGTTTTCATCTATGCATATATTTAGGTATACAGAAATATACATACAAAGTGACTAACACCTGGAGAAATCAGAAAAGATCTCTTAAAGTAAGTGATTCTAGAGCTGAGCTTTTAAGGGAGTGAAGAATTCCAAGGGGCAGAAGTGAGAAAGCAGAACATGACAAAAAAAAAAGAGACAAGACAAGTGTAGTCTATATGATTGTCACAGAGGGTCTTGAATGGGATATTCAGGAAAAAGCAAATATATTAATTTGTCTGGAAGGAAGGAATTAAAGAAAGAAATAAAATATTATTAAGAGTCTACTCTATGCCAGGCAGTGTAAAATGCTTTACAAATATAATTTCATTTGATCCTCACAACAACCCTGTGAGGTAGATACTATTATGATCCCCATTTTATAATTGAGGCAATCAGAAGTGATTGAGTTGAAAATCCTGACTTCATGCCTAGTGCCCTATTTTTATCACTGTCCTGTCCCAGAGTATATGAGAAGGAATAAAGTTTGATCAGTTTAGAAAGACCGTGAACAGTTTTAGATGTCAATCAAAGGAGCTTCAAATCTAGAAGTAGTAGGGAGTCATTGGAGCTTCTTGAGCAGGGGTATGCTATAGTCACATCTCTGATTTTAAAATATGAGAGCCTGAATTAGAGTGGCAATAAAGTGAGTGGACAAAAGGTAATGAATATGAAGGCTATTGGTGAGTTAGAATCAATGGGAATTGGTAAATGGATTAGATATTAGGAGTAAGAGAGTTCAGAATCAAGGATGACAGGTTTTGGAACCTGGATAATGTGAAAATTGGAATAGTAATACTTTAGGGGAAAACATCTTGGGAGGAGGAGTAAATTTTGGAGGAAAGAATAAGTTCTCGCTGAGTTTTGCAGTCACCTTCTGATAATTCACAAAGAGATAAATATTACTAGAACTTCGGCATGAATAGAAATGCATTTCTGTAATGTTCTTTTCTTTCCAAAAATATGATGGTTCTCTGGAAGCAGGTTTCTCAGGGGGCTTCTGGAGGCAGCTTCAATTTTAGTTCAAATCAATAATCACCCCAAATGCAGCCAGGAGTTAAAGTCCAGTCCTTTATTGTCTCTTCCAAAATAGCCCAGTAAGCTTTCCTTGGTTCTGACAGCTCTTGTTGCTAGTCCTTTGCCTCTGCTTCTGCCAGCTTCAGCCTCTCGTCTTCCGAATCCCCAGTTTAGCCCGACTGCAGTCTCTAGCTTCTCACTCTCCTCAACTGACTCAGCTCCTTTTATGCTCTTTTAGAGGTGTAAATTCAAAGGTTGACTCCTCCTCCGAGAGTGGGATTGTGGGAGGGATAACTTTGTGAATCTCCCAGACTTATGAACCCTAATGTATGATCTAATGTGTGAATTCTCAAAGGTGTAAACTTAAGCATTGTTTCTATCAATTCCAGTGAGTTAACACCTTGTTTCAAGTTCTGGCTCATAACACATTTCAGTAATGAGTTTAACAACTCACAGAAAGGGAAAATCTGGAAGATCTTTAAAAAGAAAGGAAAAGGGAGCTAATGCTCATTTGAACTTAATATGTACTTGAAAGGAAAGTTCTCTGATTTCAAGGATGTCTGTGCCTCCTAAAAGGCATAAGACTCATTTTGGTGATTGTGAGTTAACTCTTTCAGCTTCAAGGATATATTTGAGCGTAGAGAAAGTATTTATTAACCAAATCTTGAAAGATTTTCATCATCTCCTCCATTATAGCACTCACTGTCTTCTAAATGCTTCCTATTATCTCTGCTGCCTATTTAAGGCTGCTTCTTATTCAGTCCTTGGCAGAGAGAAAGAACATCCATGCAGGACACAATCTTCAGATATTTAAAGACTCATCTCCACACTAAATAAACTCAGACCAAAGTCCAATCCCCAAAGATGGAATGAAGAAAAACTCCCAATAGGTACTTAAGGATTAAGGGAGTAAAGTCCCTTTAAAAGCTCAACTAAAGATACAGGCAACACTCCAGTAACTGAAAATAGCAGAAGGCTCAGATAAGTTTGCCTTACCTATATCAAACCCCTTTGTTCTATTCTATACTAGCTTATGCTTAGATCCCCAAGATTGCAACTGTTTTCTCTGAGAGATACTGTAGAAACCAGGGACATAACATCTCCCTAGCTCTGTAGCTTAGTGAAGGAGGGGAAATGCTGGATGCATTATAGTGTAGAAAGATACCATGAGTAGAGAATACCAGAGCACAGACCAGATCTTAAGAATACATAATGGAGAGGGTGAAAACAGTACTGAGACTTCCATAATGCTGCTGAAAATGAGAGAACTGGGGGTAAAAGGAGACAAGTCCCAGGGAATCAATCATTTGCCCCTACAGCAGTTGGTACCAGGAAAGGGAATAGGGGAGGAGGAGACACAGCCATCCCTGGGAAGGGCCGATCCCAGCAGGCAGAAGTTATGGAGAAGAGAACGTGCAGGCAGCAAGCTCATGGCTTCTCAGAAAAAAATTTATGGGGCTTTGTTGGAAAAGGAAAAAGGAAGGAGGAAGAGCAATGGGACGGCAGAAATGTTGACATAAAGGATGCATTGATCCTAATATAAACTGTACCACTAAAATGAGATTTAGAATCATAGATTTAAAACAGGAAGGAGCAGTTATTGAGTTTGTTCTTGTTTTATTACAAATGAGGAAATGAAAGCCCAAAGGGAAGAAAGTACCTGACTCAGAATTACACAGTGACTCTGACTGGGATTCAATCAGCATCTCTGACATCTAGTCCTGCAGATTGGGGGAGAATAGGAAGGCCTGGGATCTAATCCTGGATCACATGAGCATGAACAAAGCATTTCATATCACTAGGACTATGGGAGGAGTAGTTTGGGCTCTAAAGTGTCTTCCTGCTTGAAAAATCTATGAAAATCCAGGAATACACAGAGAGAGAGAGAGAGAGAGAGAGAGAGAGAGAGAGAGAGAGAGAGAGAGATCTGTATGTATGCATATATTCATGTTACATGTAAATATATATATGTGTGCATGTGTGTGTATTTGTATGTATCCATATTTTATATATATATGTATGATGTATCTGCATTAATATATCTGCATGTATGTGTATGTATGTGTGGAGATATATATATATATCTCTATATAGATATATAGAGATATAGATATGAAAGTTAATTGTTGCAGTGGATAGAATGACCCTAAGCAAGTTACTTAACCCTGTTTGCCTCAGTTTCCTCATCTGTAAAATGAGTTACAGAAGAAAATGGCAAACAATTCTAGTATCTGGGCCAAGAAAACAACAAATAGGATCACAAAGATTTGGACATAACTGAACAACAACAAGAACAACAACTTCAAACTCCAGCTGATCTCCCAGGGTCATGTGGAGGAAAGAACATGGCAGACCTTTAAGCATGCTATCAATGTGAATTGTTATTATTTCTCTAACATACTTGGGCTTAAATGACCTTTGAAACTGAGCTAGTCTAGGATTCTTTGACTCCTGCTGATAGTTCCCTAGCTTGCCTCATACTTAATACTAGTTGTCCTTTTCCAAACAAATGAGACCATGGTCAGGTTTAATACAATTCTTGGCTATTCAGTGGTAACTCAAAGAAAACCTATGACAAGCCATGAGCAAGTGGTCAGTGATCTGTCTGAAAAGAGGTTTGGAGGATTTCCAGTTCTCCACTCTGCCCACAAATACAGAAGCAATACTTTATATTAGATAAATAATAAGATCCTAACTATGTCACAAAACATAATGCCCCTTCAGAAGTCAATTCTAGGAACTCACAGATCCATGCATGACACTTCCTTGTAGTTAGCATTTTTCAAATGCTTTTCAAAGTGCTTTCATGAGGAATCAGGCATCACCGACAGTCCTGCAAATCTAGAAATTATTCAGTAATAATTATTGCTTGCTGAATTAGAGTGGTCTCTGGATAGGCTTGGTACAAAAATCACCATTACCACAGTGATGAGAAGAAAAGAAATGGCTTGAAATCAAAGTAGGTAGGATTTTGGTTAGATAGGAAAATCTGCTTCCAAACAATTTTCATTAATGAGACAATAAGGACAATGATATATGATAGCTTATGGTTATATGAAAATTTAAGGTTTATAAAGCCCTGAATACACATTATTCTACTGAATGTTTACAACAGTCATTCAAATATATATAGTTTATCATATGAGATCAGAAACTGAAGTTCAGAGGAAGGAAGGAAAAAAACATTTATTAGATACCTACTACATGCCAGGCAATGTGTTTTGCAAATAATATCTCATTTGATCTTCACGATAGCAATACCCTTCTCCCAGAGTTATTCTACCCATTATACTGTTGAGGAAACTAAGACAGACAGCATTTAAATGACTTTCCCAGGGTCATAAATGTGTCTGAAGCTGAATGTGAACTCAGGTCTTCCTGATTCCAGATCCACTGCTCTGTTCACTGTGCCATCTAGGTGTCCTGTCCAAAATTATCCAGGCAGCAAGCAGAAAAACCAGGGCTTAAACCCGGATTTTTAAATCCCATATCCAGACATCTTTCCCTTTTATGATACTTCCTCTTGTATAAATTCCTGAGAAAAATTATGGAAACTCTTTCCTTAAAAGTTTCACAAAAAAGTTCAGTCTCCATCTACCTAGAATGGTTTGTTGCAGTCAAACAGATAAAGTTACTTTGGAAAAGCTCTCCTTAGATTAAATAAAAACTTGAATATAGGGAAAAGCTGAGAGAGAAGGACATTCAATCAATAAACAAGTATTTATTAAATACCTGCTATGTTCCAAGCACTATCCTAGGAGCTAGAAATACAGATAAAAATTAAACATTTTCTGTTCTTAAGGAGTTTGTATTCTATTATTATTAATAGGCAACACGGAAATGTAATGTAGAGGATAGAATGCTGAATTTGGCATAAGGGAGACTAAGTCCAAATTCTGTTTTTGATCCTTACTAGCTATTTGACACTAGGACAAGTCACTTAACATTTAGTCTTAGTTTGCCAATCTGTAAAATGTGAAGAATAAAATCTCTAGTACTTTCTCACAGTATTGTCACAAGACTCAGGTGAAATAAATATAAAAATAAAGTGCTTGATAAAATTTAAAAGGCTATATAAATGTTAGGACACAATAGTCCATGAAAAATTGAAAATGAATTTCACACATAGGGTAATGGAGAAATACATGGTGGATATGAGGAGGCTACCACAGCTAAGCAATGAGCAATGCTATCAATTGCTCATAATAGACATAAAAGATTCCACCAGCAAAATATAAAATGGAAAAAGATGGACTGGTAATGTGATGAGGGCAAGTGATGACAGATGTGCAATTCATAAATTCCAGTGCTTTCCTCACCATGACTGAAGAAAGCAAGGTCAGCCTCTGGTACATGAGGTAGATCTCATTATTGTGAATTGATGAGAGATTTAGAGAAGAACCCTAAAAGGATGAGCAGGCATCACTGAGTCACAATTTAGGACATTTAAGGAAAAATAATAATTTTATGAGGTTATAGACTTATTTTGACTATAAATGCCAGCTGTTTTATGGTAGATGTTTTAAAATCTCTGCTAAAGTCCTATTTTAGAGCAGCATGTAGTAGTAGATATAGAGTAGGACTTTAGGCTGCTCTCTAAGATTGTAAATTTCAGGGAAGTTACTAAACTTAACTGATTGGTATAATTTTCTTTTTGGGGAATTCTCTAAACCTATGAAATCTCACTACAGTGAGATATTTAAGAACCCTGGTCCTTAAAGTCTCTTAGGGTTCTTAGAGACTCTCTCTCAGTGGAGTTCAAGTTTTAAAATTTGTATGCACCAAATTCTTATACCATAACTTATTTAACCATTCTCCAATTGATGGGCATCTACTCATTTTCCAATTCTTTGCCATCACAAAAAATGCTGCCACAAACAAATTTTTGCACATGTGGGTACTTTTCCTTCTGATGACCCAATAGCAGCACTGCTGGATCAAAAGGCACACACTGTTGTATGGCCTTTTGGACATAGTTTCAAATTGCTTTCCAGAATGGTTGGATCAGTTCACAATTCCACCAGCAATGCATTAGTTTCCCTGTTTTCCCGCATCCCGTTCAACATTTATCATTATCTTTTTCTATAGCATACAAATTCTTAAAGGAAAAGTTAAATGAATTACAGAAAGAAATAAACAGTAAAAAATATACTAGTAGGGAATTTCAGTTTACCCTTCTGAGATCTAGAATAATGAAACTATAAGATAAATAGGAAGTTAAGAAGATGAATAGAAGCATAGATTATGAATAACTTTAAACTAAGTAATATAATCCTAAAGAATAAATATGTCAAAAAGCAAAGCATAGAAACAATCAGTAATTTCATTAAGAAAATGAGAACAATGACACAACATAACAAAATCGGGGGAATACAGTCAAAGGAATACTTGGGGAAAATTTTATATTTCAAAACACATCAATAAAAGAGAGAAAATAAATTAACAAATTGAACTTTCAACTAAAAAATAGAAAATATATTTAAAATTCCCAATTAAACTTTAAAATAAGAATCTTAAAAATCAAAGGGAAAGTATAATAAAATTGAAAGTTTAAAAAATAAAACTAGGACCTGACTATGAAAAAAATCAACAAAATAAGTAAACCATTGGTTATTTTGTTTTTTTTAAAGAAAACCAAATTGCTAGTATAAAAAAAGGAAAAAGCATGAGTACACCTCAAATAAAGATGAAATTAAAGCAATTATTAAAAGTATTTGTTCAATTATATGTCAATGAAATTGACAAACTAAACAAAATATATTTCTATATAATAAATATAATTTTTCACAGATTGACAGAAGAAGAAATAGAATAGTTAAATAATTCTATTTTTTAAAAAATTAAACCATAAAAAATCTTCCAAGGTCAGGGGGAGGGGGAATCAACAACAGAGCCATGTGGATTGACAAGTGAATTCTGCCAAACGTTTACAGAAAAATTAATTCCAATATTATAAAAACATTTGAAAAATAGATAAAGAAGTCCTACCAAACACCATGCAAATATGATTTTGATATTTAAACCAGGAAGAGCAAAAACAGAGAATGAAAATAGACCAATTTCCCTAATGTTAATTGATGTAAAAATTTTAAATAAAATACTAGCAAACAGATTACAGCAATGTATCACAAAGATCATATACTATAATCAGCTTGGATTTATATCAGTAATACAGAGTTTATTCAATAATAGGAAATCTATTGGTATAGTTGACAATATCAATAAAAATCATATGATAATCTCAATAGATGCGGATATAATTACTGACAAAATACAACACTATTAAAAACATTAGAAAATAAGTGTAAGAATAAATGGAGTATTTCCTAAACCAAGAGAAAGCATTTTTTGTCATTGGGACAAACTAGAAGGCTTCGCAAAAATCAGGAGTAGAGCCAAGATGTCCTTTATGAACAGTATTAAGGAATATTATATTGAAAATTCTAGGTATAGCAATAAAAAAAGAAAAAAAATGAAGGAATAGGAATAGAAAATGAGGAAACAAAATTTTCACTTTTTGCAGGTGAAATGACTAGTTTTTTTTTACTAAAAAACAAGTTGAAACAATGATTTTTAAGAAAATGGCAGAATATTTAAAAATCCACATAAATCATCAGACTTTCAGTATCCTACCAACAAAACCCAGAAAGAAGAAATAGAAGAATAAATTATATTTACTTAGGAATCTACCCACCAAGACATACACAGAAACTATATACCCAATTACAAAACATTTTTTACACAAATAAAGTCAAATCTAAACACTTGAAGAAATATTAATTGCTCATCTGTAGGCTGAGCCAATATAATAAAAATTTCAATTCTACCTAAGTTAATTTACTTATTCCATATCCTATCAATCAAAATGCCAAAAATGATTTTATAGAATTAGAAAAAATTATAACAAAATTTATTTGGAAGAAGAAAAAGGTCAGGCACATTAAGGGAATCAATTTTTTAAAATTGAAGGAAGGGCACCTAGCAGTAGCAGATTTCAAACCATACTACTATATGGCAATCATCAGAACAATCTGTTACTGGATAAGAAATAGAATGGTTAATCAGTAGAATAAATTAGATACACAATAAATACAAGTAAATGATCACAGTAATTTGCTGTTTGATAAATCTAAAGATCTAAGTTTTGGGGGCAAGAATTTATTATTTGACAAAAACTGCTGGGAAAACTAGGAAGCAGTGTGGCAGAAACATAGACCAACATCCTCAATTACATATGAAGATAAAGTTAAAAAAAATGATTTATACAAAAGGGTTAATATTGTAGGCAAATAAGGAAACAGAAAAAAACCTACTTATCAGATCAATGGATAAGGGAAGACTTTATCACCAAATAAGAAATGGAGAGGATCACAGGAAGCAAAATGGATGGGTTTTGGTTAATGGAAAGTTCTTGCACAAATAAAACCAAGGCAGTCAAAAATTAAAAGGAAAAGAAATTGGGAGAGGGGTAGAATTTTAGAGCATATTTCTTTAATAAAGGTATCATTTCTCAAATATATGGAGAAATATATAAATTTATAAAAATAAGAACCATTCCCCAGTTGATAAATGGTCATAGGATATGAAGTTTTCAAAAGAAGAATCAAAGCTATCAATAGCCTATGTTATTAAAAAAAGAATTTAAATCTTAATAATTAAAAAATGTATATTAAAAATAACTCTGAGATACCACCTCACATTTATCAAATTGACTAACATGACAGAAAAGGAACATTACAAATGCTAGAGAAAATGTGGGAAAATAGTGGCACTACTGTTGGTAGAGTTATGAACTGGTCCAACCATTTTGTAGAAAAATGTGGAACTATGCCTAAAGGGTTATAAAACTGCATAGCCTTTGATTTAGCAGTACTGACTGTACCCTAAAAAGATCAAAGACAAAGGAAAAAAGATCTATATGTGCAAAAACATTTATACAGCTCTTTATGTAGTGGTGGAGCTGGAAATTTGAAAAAATGCCCATCAATTAGGAAATGGCTGAACAAATTGTGATTATATAATAGTGTTGAAATACTACTATACAATAAGAAGTGATGAGCATGATGGCTTCAGAAAAACCTGGGAACACTTATGTGAACTGATACAAAGTGAAATAAGCAAAACCAAGAAATCAAATGTACACAGTAATAGCAATATTGTAACGATGACCAACTCTGAAGACTTGGGTACCCTGATCAATACAATAATCTCTCGAGAGTCCAAAGGATCCATGATGAAAAATGCTATTCACTGCTCAAAAGAAAATTGATGAACTCTGAGTGCAGACTGAAGTACTTTTACCTTGTGGATTTGGGGGTTTGGGGTTTTTTTGCAAAATAGTTAATAAGGAAATATATTTTGCTTGATTTCACATGTATAGTGGATATTATATGGCTTACTTTCTCAATAGTGGCAGGAGGAGTTGAAGGGAGAGAGAGAATTTCACATTGAAATTTTTTTAAGTGAGTGGTAAAAAATAAATAAATATTTAAAAAAATAATTGTTTCAGTTCTACTTTCTCCTAAGGAGTATAAAGATGGCCATCTATATCAGTAAAAAGAGTACACATATGGGTGTAATCATGGTTCTTTGAAGGACTTTTGGAAGATAATAACTATATCTCAAGGCTATGGATCAAGAAATGTCTAAAGCCAAAATGGATCATAGTGAAGAAAGGAAACCTGTCTTGACACATTTCACGATCAATAGCTACCCAAACACCTCCCCAAAAGAACAATCTGTGTTTCTGTAATCTCCACTGAAAACAAAACATGGTTACAGGAACAAGAAACAACAGAAATGTGTCTTCTTCCCTGAACCAATAAAGGAAATAAAATTTTCTGTCAGGGAAAGTCAGAAGGGCAAAGTGGGTAGGCACTAAGGAAATAACATGAGAGAAGCTAAGAGAGAGAGAGTGATTGAGATGGAGACAAAGAGAGATAGAGACAAAGACAGAGAGATAGAGACAGAGACAGAGATAGAGACAAAAAGACAAATAGAGACAGTCAGAGATGGAGACAGAGACAGAGAAAGACAAAGATACAGAGAAAGAGGTGGAGGTAGAGACAGAGAGAGACAGAAAGAATAAAGTAAACAAACCCAAATCATAGGCAGAAATCCTCTAATTGACAGGAGAAACAAAAGAATCATAAATCACGTATAGCAAATTTCTTGCTGATGTTCACTAGGCTTAATTATTGAAAACAAGCTGCACTGGGCTGCCTTCCTCCTGACACTCTGTCCCCTTGGATGTTTCTCCTAAGAGATTTCAGTGTGAAGAACTGACTTACTCTTCTCATCCTCAGTCCTCTTCCCTTCCCCACCACAAGCTGAGTGCAATTAAATGTCTTCATCATGAGATTCAGGCTTGCCCATCTCAATCTCTACTTTATCTTTCTCCAAGAAATCTGGGAAGATCCCCTATTCAAATAAGCTTCCTACTCAATAGTAACTCCTTTTCTGTTGCTGGTTATCCTTTGCTAAGGTCTCTAATCTTCTGGTGCCATTTCTACTTGTGGTCTTTTCCTTCCCAGTTGTGTAGTTTAATGAAAAAGAACATTTGGCTAAAGAGTCTCCTCTAGGTTTAAGCCTCAGTTTTGTCACTATCACCATGAGCATGAGCAGATCACTTATAACCTTACTGAGCCCCATTTGTTTCCTCTGAAAAATAAGAATAATAAAAATTGGAATAGAGATATAGAGGGCAAGATCATATAATCCAATGCCCTCAATTTATTGATGAAGGTCCAGAGACATTTAAGTGACTTCAAGGTCACACAGATAACAATGGCAGAGCTGAACTTTAGCTCAGCTCTTCATATTCCAAAATTAACATACCCTCCACTGGAATAACCTGCCCCTCCTTGATGAGGAAAGAACTTCTGAAAACTTAAAATCCTGATAAATTGTGTTAGTGTGGAGTATAAGGCCTAAGCAGGGCATTTCCCCATAATTTGGAGGCAATCAGAATAATGAAATTAATAATAGTTACCATAATGCAGATGTGAGTAGCCATTGGCAGCAGTAATTCACTCTAAGATATAGATTGGGAAAGGGCTGCTGAATGAAGGGGCTTCCTCAAAACCTTTCCTGGACAATCTCATCTAAAATTCAACAAAATGAAAGAATAAACATGATGGTGGGGAAATTGATGTAGATAGTTCATTGGGGATTTCCCTGATCAATTTGAGGAGTTCCTAAGTTGAGTTTTTCATAATATTTTGTAGTCATTTCTATTGTGTATGACTCTTCTTGTTAGAATGTGAACTCCTACAGATCTTAATGCTTTATTTTTTGGAGGGGGGAGAGGTATCTCCAATATTTAACCAGTATTTAATAGCTACTTATTAGGTGATACAGTATATAGAGTGCTAGGCCTGGATTCAGAAAGACTCATCTTCCTCAGTTCAAATCTAACCATAGACATTAACTAGCTGGGCAAGTCACTTAACCCTGGTTGCCTCAGTTTCTTCTTCTGTAAAATGAGCTGAAGAAGGAAATGGCAAACCATTATCTCCATTAACTAGTACTTGCCATTATTTACTTGGAAATTTGGGAATATCTGACCTTAACAAAGATCTATGTATTCAGTGGCTCACCTGACTCCAAGTTAAATATTCAATGCATTGTCCCACTGTGGTAGTAATGCACAGTGAATAATAGAGTGCTGGGCCTGGAGTCAAAAAAAACTCATCTTCCTAAGTTCAAATCTGACCTCAGATTTACTAGTTATAAGAATTGGCAAGTCACTTCATCCTTATTGTCTCAATTTCTTCATCTGTAAAATGAGTTGGAGAAGGAAATGGCAAACCACCTCAGTATTCTTTCTGAGAAAACTCTACATGAGATCATGAAAAGTTGGACAGAACTGATCAACAATAAATACAAATTCTTGTTGATTTGACTTAACTATGGACTCTGATGAGTCTGAGAGTAACCTACACATCCATACATTCCTGCTCACTCCTACCCTGCTGCAGAACCTGCTGATATGGGACAATCACAGTGCAACAGAAGGGAAAAGGGGGAATAAGCATTTCTATGATGGTTACTTTGCACCAAGCACTATGTTAAGAGCTTTACAAATATTTCATTTGATCCTCACAACCTTGGGAAAGATATGCTGGAATTTTTTTTTTACATTTTACAGTTGAGAAGACCAAAGTAAATAGACTAAGTTACTTCCTCAGTATCACACAGCTAGTAAGTATCTGAAGCTGGATTTGAACTTCCTGACTTCAAGCCCAGATCTCCAACTTAGTTGTGGCACTTAGCAGCCTTTTACTTTGCCCTACTAGTTAGAAGAGAGTAGCACAAAGGAAGGGAGAGGAAAAGAGGAAGAGAAAGGGAGGAAGAAGGGAAAGGGGGCAGGGAAAGGTGAAGAGAAGGGAAAAGAAAATTTTTGTTTTTGGCATTTGTGATTGGGTGACTTTGAATGCCACTTTATGTTTTTGGCCTTTAATTTTCTCATCTGTTAAATGAGAAAGCTGGACTGAATGATCTGAAAAGTTCCTTTCAAAGCTAGTATTATATGATTCTAAAATAAGCTGTAATCTAATCAAATATAACCTGTCCTTTATAAAGTAATATTATTCAATCAGATGGTTTGAATGGAGTATAAAAAAGGGGGGGAGGGGGAGAGAACAACCCAACAACAACAGACTTTATCTTTGTGCTTCTAGCACCACACAGCAGAAAGAGTATCCCTACCAGCAGACTTGGGTATACAGTTTGTACCCATAAAGGAGCCCTGAACTTGAAGTCACACCATCCCAGTTGGAATCTTAACTCTGCTGCTTATTAACCCAATGACTCTCCAAGTCTCTACCTCCTCACCTGCAAAGTATTTCTATAATAAAATATTCAAAATCAAGAGATGATTATATTTCCCAGAATACTTGGGAAATATGTGTAAACATTCATTGGGGGAACACTAACTCCAATTTTCAAGCCATGTCACCAAAGCGGGGCTAAGGATTGGTATAAATAGACTTGGAAAAACATTTGGTGGAAGTTGGAGGTTCTTTCCAAGACCAGGACTATATAGGGATACCCCAGAGACAAACAAGGCACCTATGATGTCCCAAAGCAAAAAGACATCCAAGCCACAATGAAGCTGTAGAGCCTTAACTGATTATAACAGCATAGATGCAAATGCTATGGGTAAAATTTCCCACTCAGGGGACTGAGTGTTGCCTTAGATGCTTAGTTGCTTAGATGCTTAACAGTGTGATTCTGGGAAAATCTTAACCTCTCCACTGAAATTTCCCCATCTATAAAATGGGGATAGTACTGGCACTTCATCATAAGTAAGGATCAAATGAAATGATGATACACATAAAGTACTCTGTAAACTTTAAAACTCTATATAAATTCTACCTATTTTTGGATGTACCAGAAAGGTCTTTGGCATGTTGTCTCCATTAACTGGTACTTGCCATTATTTACTTGGAAATTTGGGAATATCTGACCTTAGCAAAGGTCTACGTATTCAGTGGCTCACCTGACTCCAAGTTAAATATTCAATGCATTGTCCCACTGTGGTAGTAATGCTCAGTGAATAAAGTGCTGGGCCTGGAGTCAAAAAAAACTCATCTTCCTAAATTCAAATCTGATCTCAGATATTTACTAGTTGTAAGAATTGGCAAGTCACTTCATCCTTATTGTCTCAATTTCTTCATCTGTAAAATGATTTGGAGAAGGAAATGACAAGCTACTCTAATATTTCTGCCAAGAAAACTTTAAATAAGGTCATAAAGAGCAGGGCATGACTGAACAACAACAATAGCAAATACAAATTGATATGTGAGCTCTCTTGAGGCAGGAATGAGGTATGATGTGGTGGGGAGAACAGAAGCAAACAGAAAGGGGAACAGCTCAGGAAATATCAACATGCCATCATTTATTATTGTCTTAACCAGTATTTCAGGCCCCTCTCCCTGCTGTGTTGGGAAAGCACCTTCTTATTTTTATGGGTCAGGAACAATAAACAATTTATTGCTTATAAAGGATAGGACTTAGTTTCTCCTTAAGAATGTCAGCTAAAAGTTGCATCACAGTTGTTAGATATCCTAGAGAAAGTTAGCAATGTAAAGTACTCCAAAAAGGAATTATAAATAATGTATAATAAATGAGAATTCAAGATTAACCATGCTTGCATCTAAACATTAGATCAGGGTCAACAAAAACTAGGTCCAAAAAAATGTCTTTTTGCAAAACCAAATAAATTGGATGAAATGGATGAATATTTATAAAAAAATATGCATTATTTAGATAAAGGAACAAGAAACAAAGAGTTTAAACAGTCCAATCTCAGATAAAGAAATTGAATGAATTATAAATAAACCCTCAAAAGAAAAATAATTTCATACAAGATGGATTTGCAAGTGAATTCTATCAAACATTCAAAGAATAATTTTAAAATAAAACTAAGAAACTAAGAGATCTTTCCAAACTCCTTCTTTGCTACAAATAATGTCTTGGTACCTAAACCAAAGAGAGAACCCTAAAGAGTCAATTAAAAATTAATTGAAAGAATTTTAGCAAGCCTGAAAAACATAAAATAAGTCCTTATAAGTCAGTAACATGTTGTATTTTATCAACAAAATCCAGAAGGGAGAAAAAGAGAAATTTTATTCAAAATTATTACAGAACAGATAAGATTCTTAGGATCTACCTAGCAAGACTCACCCAGGAACTACATGAATAAAATTACAAAACATCCTTTACACAAATGAAGACAGAACCAAATAATTGGTTAATTAATGGGTAAATAGAGCCAACCTAATAGAAATTTATTTACTTATTCAAGGCCATACCAATAAAAACTATCATAGGATTACTTTGAGTGAGAAAAGAAGCAATAAAATTTATCTAAAAGGAAAAGGAGTTTTAAAAAAAATCTCACAGCAAATAATTTTATTAAAGTGAGAAGAAAATCACTAAAACAAGATCTCATAATACAAAATCTCAAATTATACTTCAAAGAAGCAATCATCAAAATAGTTTTGTACTCGTAATATTTCTCAAACAGAGAGGGTGATCAGTATAATAGATTAAACACACTACATACAAAAGCAAATGAACACAGTAGCCTAGTGTCTGATAAACACAAAGACCTCAGTTACTAATATAATGACTTATTATCTGAAGAGGAAAAAAGTATACACAGTCCAGAAGAAGCTAGGTGTAAACAACATTTAACCCCATAAAGATAAGCTCCAAATATGTATATGTTTTAAATATAGAGTGAAGTCATAAATAAAGTAAAACAAGCAAGACATTACCTTTCTGATCTATGAAGAAGAGAATTATAACTAAACAAAGGACTAGGAAGATTATAGAATATAAAATGGAGAGTTTGGATTATATAACAATAAGAAATTTTGCACAAACAAAGCTAATGCAGATAAAACAATAAAAGGTATGTGAAAAATCTTTACAGTATGTTTCTCTGATAATGGTCTCATTTCCAACATAGTTCCAGCAAATCAGCATTCTTAATGTAACAATCATTAAGAAGGCAGAGCATTAAGTTAATATGTCATTATCTTAAAGAATTAACTAATTGAAGATGAGGAAAACTATAACTTGAAAATCTATTCTACTACAGAATGAAAGGTGAAGAGAAGCTACTCATTCAGGACAAAGAACTCTGTTGGTGGAGTCCTAGGATGTAAGTACAGCTAGATGGCACAATGGAAAGAGTTCAGGGCTGGAAGTCAAGAAAACTCTTCCTGAGTTCAAATTCAAACTTTTGACCCAGCAGTACCATGACTAGGCTTTTACTCTCAAAGAGATAAAGAAATAAAAAGAACCCATAAGTGCAAAAATATTTATAGCAGATCTTCTTGTGGAAGGAAGGGAAAAAAAAAAGAAGCTAAAGTGGTAGAACAACTGAACAAATTATGGTATGTAAACATTATGAAATACTACTTGCCATTAGAAATGACAAAAGGGATGAACGACAATGATGAAAGACAATCCCACTATATTTTCCTCATCAGTTCACTACTCCACTCCCCACAAAAGCTCTTTCAAACTTTTTTATTCTTTCTCAAAACTCCCAAAGTGTACCTTTATTAAATATTTCCTATTTATCCTGTATGTATCTTGCTTTGCATATATTTGTTAATATGTTTGGTAGGTCCTTGAGGACAAAAACTGTCATTTGCCTCTTTTTGCATACTCAATAATTAGCACAGTACCAGGCCATAGTAGGTATTTGATAAATGTTTATTGATACACCAATCTCCCCACCCTTCCCAATCTATTCCATGGCCAAATCAACATTCTTTTTTTCTTGTTTTGGCTTGGGGTTTTTTTCCCTTTATTTATTTATTTTAAACAAACATTACCTTATGAATCATGTTGGGAGAGAAAAATCAGAGCAAAAGGGAAAAACCAGGGGAGAGAGAAAAAAAAACAGAAAAAAGAAATGAACATAGCATATTTTGTTTACATACAGTCTCTTTAGTTCTTTTTCTGATGGCATTTTTCTGTCCAAAGTCTATTGAGATTGCTTTGGATCACTGAACCATTGAGAAGAACCCAGTCTTTCACAGTTGATCATCGCACATACTTAATGTTATTGTGTACAATGTTCTGGTTGTTTTGCGAGCATCAGTTCATATAAATCTTTCCAGGACTTTCTAAAATCAGTGTGTTCATCATTTTTATAGAACAATAATATTCCATTGCCTTGATATACCACAGCTTGTTTAGCCATTCCCCAACTGATGAACATCTACTCATTTTTCAGTTATTTGCAACCACAAAAAGAGCTGCTACAAGCATTTTTGCACATAGGGTCCTTTTCCCTCCTTGTTGATTTCCTTGGGATACCAACTCGGTAGTGGCACTGCTGAGTCAAAGAGTATTCACAGTTTTATAGCTCCTCTGTCATAGTTCCAAATTGCTCTCCAGAATGGTCGGATATAATTCCAAAAAGTGAGTTGGTTAAACAACAAATCACAGAAACAATCCATAATTTCATCTTTTAATCATTTATCAATTGGGAATGGATTTTATTTTGATACTTTTAAGTTAGAATTATATATGTTGAAAATTCAGTCTCAGACATTTACAGCTGAGTGACCCCTGGAAAGTCTTTTAACCCTGTCTGCCTCAGTTTTCTCATCTGTAAAATGATCTGGGGAAAAAACAGCATACCATTCCAGTATCTTTGCCAAGAAAACTCTAAATGAAGTCACAAAGAATGGATCCAACTGAACACTAACAATGCTTTATTTGCTTATTTGACCTCACTTATACTCACTGAACTTCAGCTTTCTCACCTGCAATATAAAGGGGTTGGACTAGATGACCCCTAGGGTCTGCTCTAAATCTATAACCTTTTTTTGAGGGGGCCATTTGTAACTGGCTCCTCAATCAGGAAATAGCTTGCCAAGGAAAATTCCCAGCTGAATGAATTTCAGCGTTGTTATAGCAGTGGGCGTTCCAGAATGTTGGTGTCACTCTCACTCCTAACTTCATGAAAGTCTGGTCCTTTGCCAAAACTTTATCAGAATCAAATTAATTTATGTCATTTATTCTGTGAAAGCAAAGTTTGAACACTAAGTTCTTTTAAGACTTGAAAGGTGTGTACAATTAAATGTAAAAATCAACAATTAACCAGATGAATCACTCTCTTCATAGGATTTTATAAATGTTTGTGATAAAGAAGAATAGAATGATGTTTGACATCATTTTACTGATTGTTAAAAGATTCTTACACAAGAAGAATAATACCTTATATTTCTATAGCATTTTGTAGTTTATGAAGTTTCTCCTTTTTTAACCTCTCAACAGCTCTATGAGATAATTCTTATACTTATTATCCTCATTTTATAAACTTAGAAACTGAGGTCTAGAGAAAGCATTGTCCAAGATCAAATGGCTTACATAAGTGCCAGAGCCAGATCACAAATGTCTTTTGACTCTAAATCCAGTATTCTTTTTATTAGACCAAGCTCCCCAGCAAGCTAAAAGAGCTGACAACTCCCCAAATGCCTTTTATGGAGCTACTCATTTTTTAAATTGCCTTCATTCTGTAGGTAAAAGAAAAATTCTGCTTTAATACATAGTTCTATTTGCTTTTGAAACTTTATACCTCTGTTATTTCTCTCATAACTCTATGCAAATACATAGTCACTAGGTACAGATATCAATTTTTTTTCATTGTAAGTAATTTTCAATTGATAGTTTAGTATTTGAGACTATGCTTACCTTTCTCATTCCCTGGGAATTTTGATGGTGGGTTCTGTTTTCTCACATATCAAAAACACGCAAATAAACTCTCTACCAGTTGTTTTTGTTCTAAATCCATATTCAATGACTGATGCTGATTAGGATTTCAAGCCTAATTTATTTCTTATTCTTGCAATTATGAAGAATGAAAAGCAAGGATCTAAATTGGGAATCTGAGATGTATACTTCTGAAATATAAATGACATGAGTGTGACCCTTTAATTTCACTTCTGAAATACTGCCCCTAGAAATTATGCTCCTGAAGAATTACGGATTTTACCAAAAAGAAGCATATTACTTTGGGAAATTGTTAAAGGCAGTCTTTGCACACACACAGACACACACACACACACACACACACACACACACACACACACACACTTTAATTATGGGTGGCATTGTTGTATTCTGGAAAAAGCATGAGTTCCAAAATTAGAAGAAGGATTTAAATTCTGCTACTAATCTGCACTATCTATATGATCTTGGCCAAGTCATTCAGTATCCCTCAGTTAAAATTAATGACCTCTGAGATCTCTCCTAGGTCTAGATCTACAATGCTGTTATGGTGCCTTCCAGTTTAAGAATCCAAAGGCTCCAACTTTTTAAGACTAATTTTTTTTCTGGTAAAATTAGCATTCAGTAATGAATGTTGAAACAACTCAGTCTTAGAAGAACATAAATTATAAATAATCTAAAGGCATTGAAAAAATGCATGGTGGGAGAAAAAGTTGACTAAAGCATGTTACCAGCCTGCTAGAGGGCAAGTTCCACAAAGACAAAGGTCATGCATTTACCCTAGTACTTAACACAATGCTCTATACACCTTAAGTGCTTGACAAGTGTTGATGAAATGAATGGGTGAGAAGTGGTAGAAAAAAATCATTAAGGAAATTTGCATCCTGAAAGAAAGTGGGTTAATAATATGTGATTAAAGGCAATTGTAATGTTCTAGTACCAAAATATAATGTTCTTGGTGAGTTTTCTGGAAGTCTTGGAAGCAGCCTTCTTTTCAGATGTTAAAGTCCAGATTTTTTTTATTATCTCCTTCCTGGAGCTGTGCAGCTTTCTGGAGAGCCTTTCAGAACAACCTTGGTCTCAGTGGAGAAATGCAGGAAGAGAGCCTGCCACCAGGAGCCTTGACGGAAGATGAAATGAATCTCCTCCAGTCCTTGTTGGCTGTTATACATATTCCATTATCATCGGTGTGAATCTTGTGAAATTATATTAAGTACTAAGTACATGTACTGAACTAGAGAACTATTAAGCACCATGCTAAACTAGATAACCATTGTCTTTATCAATTCCACTGACTTAACACCTTGTAAAAATCCTTGTTTTAAGTACAAGAGTTCTAGCCCATAACAGGCAATAGATAGAATTTAGGGTTAGAGGTTTTAGGGTTTAGAGTGTGATGCTGGTGGCACTGTTAAATGGAGAGTCAGAACCAAAAAACAGCAAGAAAAAGCAAACCCAAACCTTGTCATTTTCTGGTATTGTGAATTATGTATACTGTGTTCTGTATATGTATTCTATCAACTCAAGTGCTTTCCTCTTGCAAAAGACTTCCCTCTAGAGTAGTACTGCAAGTCTGAAGTTATTAGTCTTTCTATAAGTCCTTTAAAGGTGAGAGAGTTAAGCAATCCTCTAATGAAACTAACCCTCAGGAAGAATGTATAGAAGAACTCAAAAAAGAATTTAAAAATTTAAAAATCAAAAACCAAAAGAGGGACTTTGAAGAAAAACTAAAAAAGAAAAAAGAATCATCCAAAAAAGCAAGATTATGAAAAAAAAAGTTAATCAATTAGAAAAGAAAATTCAGAATCTCAAAGATAAAAAATAATTCTTGAAAATTAGAATCTAGCAAGGGAAATTCAATGAAACTATGATATATCAAGAAATAACAAAACAGATTATAAACAAGAATGAGAAAATAGAACCAAATGTGAAATATAAGAAAAATGACAGATGTGGAGAACAGATCAAGAAGAGAAAATCTAAGAATAATTGGATTGCCTGAAAGTTGTGGCCAAAGAGAGAATCTTGACACACTAATACAAGCAATAATCCAAGAAAATTGTCCTGGAATGATTGAACATGAGGGGAAAGTCACTTCAAAGAGATCCTTTGTGAAAAAACACAGAAATATTATTGCCAAATTTCAAAATCCCCAAATCAAAGAAAATAGTTTTCAAAAAACAAGGGGAAAAACCAGTTCAAATATGCTGGAGTTACATTTAGAATTGTACAGGACTTATATCAGCAGCTACAATAAAAGACCACAAGTACTGGAATCATATCTACTGACAATCAAAAGAACTAAGCATGCAGCCAAAAATATCATGTCCAGCAAAATTTATCTATAATTTTGAATGAGAAAAAAAATGGACATTCAACTCACTTGCAAATTTCAGGATTTTCTATCAACCAAACTTAACAGAAAATTTAACATATAAGAACCAATATTAAAATTTCAAGGAATTTAACATGAACAAATTCTTTAAACATATTCAAATTTTTATATGTTTTTACATGGGAAATATATATTATATGTTTAAGATTCATATCAGTAATAGGGAAGGTCAAAAGAAAGATTGACAGTTAAAATAAAAATAGTGATTGTTTTATACAAACAAGGTACAGAGAAAGAATAGACACAGAGGCATTAGAGGGAGGAGGAGGGCTCTTAGTTCTGAAAACCTATTCATGTCAGGAATGGATTTAATAGCAACACTACATATATACCATGAAGGGTATAGCACCCTCCCGAATCTATAAAGAAATAAAGGGGGAGGGATGGGCAGATGAAGAAGCAAAGGGTGAGGGAAGAAGACAAAGGAGGGATCCTTGGGTGGAGGGAGATTAAGTAACAGCAAATAAAGTTAAGCACCAGAATTAAAGCAAAGAACAGAAATAGTAAAGATATGTATGTATATGTGATGTGTGTGTGTGTGTTGTGTGTGTGTGTGTGTGTGTATACATATGTATACATAAATATATCTTTTCTTAATTATAGCTTGCTTGGGGTGGGGAGATTAAAGGGAGAACAGTATAAAGTAAATAAGATACATAAGAAAGAGCAAAAGAATAATTTACAAGGAAATAAAGAAAAAGTGGACATTCACGAATATAATTTCTTTTACTAATATATATGTGTATATATTTATATGTACACACACACACACACACACACACACACACACACACACATTGATCTGGTAATTTGTTGTTATATGTTTTGAATCCTCCCTAATGTTCTGCTGGACACATGATAATGTTCTCTTTTGTTTTGCTTAATTTTTTTTGTATTTCTTTTCTTTTATTCCGTTTTTTTTTCAAATAAAATAAATTGAAATTTTAAAAAAGAAATTAGCAAGGAAAATTATCTCCACATCCTAGATCCAGAGGATAAAATAAAAATTGAAAGACTCTGCTGATCAAATCCTGAAAGAGATCCCAAAATGAAATATCCCAGTAATATTACAGCCAAATTCTAGAATTCCCAGATCAAGGACAAAATACCAAAAGCAGCTAAAAAGAAATCATTTAAATCTTGTGAAGCTAGATTTTTTTTTTGACAGACATGATTTAGCAGTTTCCACATCAAAGGAGCAAAGGGTTTGGAATATGATAGTCTGGAAGGAAAAGAAGGTAGGATTACAACCAAGAATAAACTTCCTAGCAAAACAAGAGTATAATCTTTCAGGATGAAAATCAATATTTAATGAAATAGATGACTTTCAAGCATCCCTGATGGAAAAGTCAGGACTGAATATAAAACTTAAAATTCAAACAGAAGACTCAAGAGAAGCATAAAAGATAAATATAGAGTAATCATAAGGGACTCAATAAAGTTACTGTTTACATTCGTTCCTATATAGGAAAAAGAAACATGTAATTCTTAAGAACTTAACATTATTAGGACAGTTAAAGGAATTTCCATAGGCAGAATATATGGGTGTGAGTTATGTTGGAATGACCTCCAAAAAGTGAAGGAGTCAGAAAGAGGTATGCACTGGGAAAAGGGAAAAGGGAGAGATAGAATGGAGAAACTTTTCCCACATAAAGGAATGCAAGGGAAATGGAAGGGTGGCAAGCAAAGAGGGAAATGTGTGTGTGTATGTGTGTGTGTGTGTGTGTGTGTGTGTGTGTGTGTGTGTACACTCAGTTGGGTATATATATATCTATCTTACTCAACAGAGAAATGGGAGGAGAAAATATAAGAGATATAATGAGATGAGGTGATAAGAGGGAAGGTGGATTAAGAGAGACAGTGGTCAAAAGGAAAAGGAAGGATAAGGTACAGAGAAAGAGAGACAGAGGCAAAGAGACAGACAGACAGATAATGGAGGGAAACACACAGTAATCAATCATAATTGGGAATGGGAATGGGATAAGCTCACCCATAAAATGAAAAATTGCAGATTGCAGAATGGATTAGAAACTAGAATTCATCAATAAGTTGTTTACAGAGACATACTTGAAATCAGAAAAACATGCTATAAATTTTTGTATTACTTTAAAATTTTTCTCAAATATAAAAGGAAGTGAGTCAAATTTCTGAATATCAGAACCATTCCCCAAATGATAAATATTTAAAGAATATGAACAAGAAGTTTTCAGAAAAATTCAATGCTACATATAATAGTATAGAACATGAAAAAATGCTCTAAATCACTACTGATTAAAGCAAGGCAAATTATAACAATTTTGAAGTACAATCTCACACTTTTCAGAAATGACAAATCCCATAGGGAATGAAGAGAAATAGGTACACTAATAAAACAGTACACTGTTGGGTGAGCTAAGAACTGATCCAACCATTCTGGAAAATGATTTGAAACTGTGATCAAACACCTCTCAAACTGTCCATACCCTTTGGCACAGCAGTACCACTACCAGGTTTATACCTTTAAGAGATGAAAGAAAAAGAAAAGGACATACATGTACAAAAATGTTTATAGTAGCAATTTTGTGAAGATAAAGAATTAGAAACTGAGGAAATGCTTATGAGTTAGAGAAATGGATGAACAAGTTGAGGCATATGATTGTGATGGAGTATTATTGTGCTAGAAGACATGAAGAGACGAGGTGGTTTCAGAAAGAAAAAAGAAATACATGGTAAGGTCAATATGTACTGATTCAAAGTGAAGCAAAGAAGAACCAGGAGATCATTGTACATGATAACAACAATGTTGTAACAATGATCAACTGTGAAATACTGGCCTTCTGTAATCAATAAAATGGTCCATGACAATGCTACCCACCTCCAGAGAACAACCTGGTGAACTCTGAAAGCAAATTAAAGTATAATTATCTTATTCTGAAAGGGTTTTTAAGACATGGCTAATATGAAAATATATTTTGTATGATTTCACATGTATAATTTATCTCATTATGTTCATCTTTTCAGTGAATTGGGGATGGATGAAAGGGAAAGAGAGAATTTGGAACTCAATTTTTAAAAAAGAATGAAATAAACAAAGAATACAACTTTTAAAATAAACAAAAATAACAGATTTTGCCATGTAACTATCTTACTCAATAAATTGTAGTGTCCTCCTGTTGGTTTTAAGATAAAATATAAACTCCTCTGTTGGGCTTTTGAAGCCCTTCATCATCTAGCCTCAACTTATATTTTCTTACTTTACTCCATTTTCCACACACTATGAGCCAGACAAATTGGCCATCTCTTAGTTCATCATTCATAGAATTCATAGAATCCATTTCTGTTTCCAAGTCTTTGGCTGGGATATTTTCATTTTTTACTTCAAAGGTTTACTTCAAAGGGGTTACAAAGAACCCCTTCACTTCCTTCCATACTCAGTTCAAGTATCACCTTCTACAAGAAACCTTTACCAATTCCCATCCCCCCAATTACTAGTACTCTTCCTTACTAAATGGTCTTATATTTTATTTTCTGGTTTTTCTCTTCATACTTATATATGTTCCTGTTGTCTCCCTCATTAGAATTAAATTCCTTGAGAAAATTGGTTCATATTTGTTCCCCCAGCACCTAGCATAGCACATGGCAGTTAATAAATCCTTCTTCCCTGATTGATTAGTTTATTGATTTGCACTTTTTCCCTCCCTAGCCATCAATGACAATAACCAGGTGGAAATGAATTGGTAGAAAACTAAATCTGAAGGCTCCAAAGAAGGGCCATTCCTCCAAGCATTAATCATAAGGGCTTAAATATAAAATATAAACAGGCTTTGTAAAGGAAATCATTCTCTGGTCACATAGAACACATAAAATATCTATCATTTCCTAATTAAAATCATCTCTCACCAAGAAAGTTCATATAGAATTCATAGCAGGTAGGAAGAGGTAGATTACTGGATCTTCAGTGAGAGGAGTATCTTTGTTTTTGCAAAAGAATAATAAAATTAATTATTCTAAAATATCCTCAAACATAAGAATTATAAGAATCATATATTTAATTTTAATGATCTAGGAAAAAAAACAACAAAATTCATATGAAAAAACAAAAGGTCGAGAATCTCAAGGGAATTAATGAAAAAAAAATCAAATGAAGGTGGCCTAGCTGTACCTGATCTAAAACTATATTATAAAGCAGCAGTCACCAAAACTATTTGGTATTGGCTAAGAAATAGATTAGTTGATCAATGGAATAGGTTAGGTTCACAAGACAAAATTGCTATAGCAATCTAGTGTCTGGCAAACCCAAAGATCCTAACTTTTGGCATAAGAATTCATTATTTGACAAAAACTGCTGGGAAAATTAGAAATTAGTATGGCAGAAATTAGGCATGGACCCACACTTAACACCATATACCAAGATAAGATCAAAATGGGTCCATAATTTAGGCATAAAGAACCAGATTATGAAGAAATTAGAGGAACATAGGATAGTTTACCTCTCAGACTTGTGGAGAAGGAAGGAATTTGTGACCAAAGATGAACTAGAAATCGTTATTGATCACAAAATAGAAAATTTTGATTATATCACATTAAAAGCCTTTGTACAGACAAAACTAATGCAAACAAGATTAGAAGGAAAGCCACAAAGTGGGAAAACATTTTCACAGTTAAAGATTCTGATAAAGGACTCATTTCCAAAATATATAGAGAATTGACTCTAATTTATACGAAATCAAGCCATTCTCCAATTGATAAATGGTCAAAGGATATGAACAGACAATTTTCAGATGATGAAATTGCAACTATTTCCACTCATATGAGTGTTCCAAATGCAAATTAAGACAACTCTGAGATACCACTACACACCTGTCAAATTGGCTAAGATGACAGGAAAAAATAATGATGAATGTTGGAGGGGATGTGGGAAAACTGGGACACTGATGCATTGTCGGTGGAGTTGTGAACGAATCCAACCATTCTGGAAAGCAATCTGGAATTATGCCCAAAAAGTTATCAAACTGTGCATACCCTTTGATCCAGCAGTGCTACTACTGGGCTTAATACTAAAGATGAGAAAGGGACCTGTATGTGCCAAAATGTTTGTGGCAGCCCTGTTTGTAGTGGCTAGAAGCTGGAAACTGAGTGGATGCCCATAGATTGGAGAATGGTTGGGTAAATTGTGGTATATGGATGTTATGGAATATTATTGTTCTGTAAGAAATGACCAGCAGGACGAATACAGAGAGGCTTGGAGAGACTTACATGAACTGATGCTAAGTGAAATGAGCAGAACCAAGAAATCATTATATACCTCAACAACGATACTGTATGAAGATGTATTCTGATGGAAGTGGATTTCTTCGACAAAGAGAAGATCTAACACAGTTTCAATTGATCAATGATGGACAGAAGCAGCTACACCCAAAGAAAGAACACTGGGAAATGAATGTAGACTGTTTGCATTTTTGTTTTGCTTCCTGGGTTATTTTTACCTTCTGAATCCAATTCTTTCTGTGCAACAATAGATCTGTTCATTTTTTCACACATATATTGTATCTAGGATATACTGTGACATATTTAACATGTATAGGACTGCTTGCCATCTGGGGGAGGGGGTGAAGGGAGGAAGGGAAAAAGTTGGAACAGAAGTGAGTGCAAGGGATAATGTTGTAAAGAAATTTTTTTCAAAATAAAAAAGGAAAATGTTGAACACTAAAAAAAAAAAGAATCTTATATTTATAGATGACAGAGATTCTGAAGGTTATTTAGTTCAAAACTTTCATTTTAGACATGAATAAACTGCAGCAGAGATATTATATGACTATTCAAAGTTATATAGCTAAATATCGGTTTAACAGAAGATTTGAACTCAGGTCCTCTGACTCTAGAGCAAGTGCCCTTCCACTGAATCCTGATGTCTCTTAAGCAGTAGGCATGATTACCAGGCAGGCCTGGGGTTCTTTTTTATGGACTTTACGTGTTAATAACTGCTGTTGTTGCTGCCTTGATAGACAGAACCATCATTCAGCCTAAACAATTTTCAGAAGCAACAGTTATGACTAATTTATATTCCTACTTTTATCAGTTATCAAATGCCTAAAGGCTACTTTTATTAATACTGTACTCAAGAACTTACTTATGTGTTGTTTCAGCACTATGGCCAGCAGCTTTCTTGATAGTCTAGTATGGCAGCCCTGTGAAGACCAGCTTAAATTAAGCAGCCAGCCTGGCTTTTGGTCTTTAAGATCATTTGTTGACAACAGAATTCTCCTTATCTAGGTTGCACAGCCCAATGGTTTCACTATTGGGATGTATGACCCTCTTACCTTTGAAACTTTCCTAATTCTGACAGTTTCATGAGCCACAGCAGATTCCTGATTTGTTAACATCACAAATAATAAGGATTAGGCATGATTTCACTGGTCTAGGGAATTGCCAAGTGAAGCAATTCTTTACCAGTGTAGGCTCATACCTTCTCTGCAACTTAATCTTTTTTATTGAAGCTTTTTATTTACAAAGCATATGCATGCATAATTTTTCCAACATTGACTCTTGTATAACCTTTGTTGGAAAATTTTCCCCTCCTTCCCCTCATCCCTTCTCCTAGCTGGCAGGTAGTCAAACACATGTTAAATATGTTGAAATACATATTAGATCCTGTATCTGTATACATATTTATACAATTATTCTTATTGCGCAAGAAAAATCAGATCAAGAAGGAAGAAAAAAAAACTTAGAAAGAAAACACAATGCAAGCCAATAACAACAGAGAGAGTGAGAATACTATGTGCAATTTACAATCTTAAGGCATAGCCTAGGGCACAAAAGAGTCAAGGGACGTTCCCAGAGTCACTCAGACAGTATACATCAGAGATGGGAATTGAATGCAAATCTTCTTGAATCTAAGTCCAGCCCTCGGTCTACTATGCCTTCATATCTCTCACTATGATTGCAAAATTATTGATTGCAGAACTAAAAGAGAACTTAAAGGTCATCTAGTCCAATCCCTTATGAGAAAATTGAGGTTCAACAAGTTTTAGTGACTTGCTCATATCACACAGATAGTAAGTATCAAAAGCCAAAATTCAAATTCAGGTCTTCTGACTCCAGGTTCAATGTGCTTTTGATTCTTCTGCCTGGCTTTGATTTGTAAGTTTGTCCTCAAAAGGCTACCTAGTCCTAGGCTCCAAGTTTTGCCTCAAGCTCTGGCCCTCAGGTCAAACTCCTGTGCATATGCTAGTCTAATCTTTTTTACACTATGTCATCTCTCCTTACCTGAGTCCTTCAGATTTTCATCATATATCATTTATCTGTGACATGAAATCCACCAATGAAATAATGTATTCTGGATTTAGTTGCTCCCAGCTCTAGTAAAATCAATCTGATTTTAAATCAAAATGGCTATGTAAATAAGCCATGATCTTTGACAGCAGGATCAAAGTTGAAAGAATGCCCCACAAATTCCAGCTTCAAATTCACTTGCTGTCCAGCTCCCAGACACCTAGAAATTTTTATCCTTTCCTATTGAGAAGATCTGACGATGAGAAAGGGATACTACAAAAATTGAATAGCCACCATTTTAAATACTTCAAAAGACTTGTGATTTCCTCAATGCACATTACAACCAAGCTCCAGAGGATGAGCCTCCCCTCACACCACATTTGTCCTCAGACAATAAACAGACATAGAGTCAGGCATTAGGCCTGTGCTCAAAGCCTGGTGGTATGAGTGTTCTATATAGTAGAGTTTTTGAGATATCAGGGTGCACCATGCCACAATAAAGCATTATAGCAGAACTTTAGTGGAAGGGTAGATATTAACCTAGACAGACGCCTTTTTCAAAATATATCTAAACCCTTTCCATATTGAATTGTTGGTTATGAGCTTTTAAAATTCGTACAGCAATTGAGATACATATTATATATATAAAATCAACTCTAAAATAAGATTAAAATTTACTTTTCCCAACACCAGTCTAATTAATACTTCTATTAGATCCAAACATGCTAATTGATGAAGATGATATCAATATTATTTAATATTAAAAAACTGAGTTTGTAAGAAGAAAAAGAGATAGAAATAAAAAGCTGAGAGTAAGAGGGTGGGAAAGAGAAAGAATAGGAAAAGAGAGAGAAAGAAGGAAAGGGGGAGAGAAGGGAGAAGTGTTACAAGGAGAGGAGAGGTAAAATAAAAGAAGTCATTGTGATATAATATAAAGAGGGCTAATTTTATATCAGGAGACATGGACTGAAACTCTAACTATGCCACTTAGCAACTTTGTATTGTACATCTTGGAATCATAGACTCAGAAAGGACTTTTAAGATAAACCCATCCAACTCCCTCATTTTACAGATGAAGAAAATGGGCTCAGAAATCTTGGGTAAGTCATTTCATGTTGTCTTTCCTCATCTATAAGATGGAAATCAGGATATCTGCCCACCTCCAAGGGTATAGAGAACATCAAATGCAAACCTGTATGTAAAAGAGTCTTTTAAAATACCAAGTGCTATAACAATATTAGTTATCAATATTACTATTATTATGGAAACTACATTTAAAAACTGTTGTTTCATTATAAATACATTACTTTACTGGAGCCCAAGGCTTCAAAGGAATTACCTAGACATGCTAAAAGCCTGTGGAAAGAGCTACATGCTCTGACAGTAAAAATATCATCCACTGAGAAGATGAAAATCAGCTGGATTCCTTGAGTGTCTCTTGAAAAGGCTTCATAAATTGTAGAGGGCCACAGATAGTGGGGGAACTCTGGATAAAGTATAAGACCCTTTAGCTCAGAGGAAACCCGCCAACAATGTCTGGTTTGGCTCCCCACCTCCCTTTGGTGTTCCTGAGAAGTTAAGGAGGGCATGACCACCTGTGTTCTGCTTGAAGCAAGAGATACTTACAGTAAAAAGGCATTTACATATCAATAGCAAGGTGCTTATAGTTAGTACTTGCTCAGTGCTGATGTGATGATATAATGGTTCTCTAGTTGGCACATACTTAGTGTGTTGTAATGATGTAATCATACCAAGGTATTTAAGGGCTGAGAGGTTTAGAAATAAGGACTCCATCTTTGACCATCCTCATGAGTCTCCTGCCTCCTTCACTATTCCACTAAGACTAAGGCTGGTCCCAAGATCCTGCAGAGAGTTAGTCTGTATGGTATATTTGCACCCCAGTTTGGGGGCTCTAGAAAGCATACTTTATGGTATCCAAACGTGGGACATAAGAAACACAAGAAACAAAGAAGCAGCAGCACTTAAGAGCTGTTCTTGAGTAGGATCCTCCCAGAGTTCCTTTGGTAATCCACAGGGAAGGAAAGGGAGAAGAAACCCAGTAAGATTCTTTTTAGTTGGGGTAATTAAATGGGCCAAAACATCAAAGGACCAAGCCAGGAAACTGATGACTTATGAAAAATGCTTGTTCTGACTATAGTCCTCTTCTCCATTTGAAAGTTTGCCTCCATGACATCTCATAAGCTTCAACACCTGTTATAGTGCTGTTTGCACTCCCTAACATGTGGACTCAAATACCTTAGCATGTAGACTTAGATAACAGCTAATGCATAAACTTACTGACCATGCTGTGGGGGGAAAAATCATGTTTCCATAAAAAAAAAAAAACGGGAATTGTTAAGGACCATGCCTAAGTGAAGGGGCAGGTCAATTCTCCAAAAGCCTCCACACTGTGAACCCTATTCTTTCAGGAGGGAGAGAAATAGGGCTGACTTGTGATTTCATTGGGGTAAGGAATCCCCAATAGAGGAAATTTCCTTTACTAATGCAAATCCTCAATTGCTGTGCAATTTATAGCTTTAGAAACTTGCTATCATTGCCAAGATGACAATTAACTTGTTCAGAGTCATATAGCCAATGTGAGACAGAAATTAAATGTAGATCTTTCTGACTTTAAAGCCAACTCTCCATCTATTAGATACTCCTTAAAAATAAAACTGCCTTTCTATACTCAGGGCTATGGGGTTTGGGTGCATGTCCATATCAGCTAAGATGAAAACACTCATGTGGGAGACACCAGGGACCTGTTTCTATGAGAAAACATTTTGCATCCCCCACCCCTGAAAGAGTGCAGCTTCTTTCCTTTGGATTTGGATATATGGCTGAATCTTTAAATATATCTGATGGAAATCTAAATTGCTGCTTTCTCTTTCCAGTGATATCCAAGGGAGAAAGTGTCATTCACCTAAAGCATGGGTTCCATGTACTAAGCAAGTGGTCAAGGGCACCCCCATGGCCTTAAGAAATGGACTTGGGGGCCTTTGTCTATTTCATTTATTTCTTTATCTTCATTTATCTTTTCCATTTCTTAGGCAGCCACCTTGTATCTGAGCTAAGTAATAACTTTAATGCCTTTCACATCTCCAAAGATAGACAGAAGGAATATAGGAAGGATTATGCTCTCGAGTGATGAGGAAATATTTGTATGTTCATTCTTAGAATATTTTTGAGGTAAATATTCTTTTGTAGAAGTTAATGTGTTAAGAATTTAAGTGGAACTTGGATGCTTAATCCACCCAAATTAGGGCAATATAATAGATAAGGACTTGAGCCAATAGCAGGGTCTATGCACCACCTTGCTTAAATAGGTACCCTGGCAAAAAAGTGAAATATGTAACGTAACTGGCTTTCAGGCAGTTAGTACAATAGCAATGACTATTATTTCAGAACTTAGCACAGTGCTTGGCATATAAAAAGTACTCAATAAAGGATGATAAAGATTATGCTTATTATACAATGAGTGCTTAATAAATGTTTATTGAATATAATTTAGATGCTGCTATTGTTCATCTACTGACATTGTTACCATGGACTTTCTAGGTTCCTTCCTGAGGCTTCTTCTCTAAAATGAGTATAGAGCCCAAACTCTGCTTAGAACACCCTATCAGGGTAGAAGGAATGGAAGAAGTGGGAAAATGGGAAAGGGCTTTGGACCTGTGGATATGGAAAAACAAACTATTCCTAAAATGCTGAATAGGAAAACGGAGCACGTAGCTCCATTTCTACATCAAAGAGATTTGGGCAGCTGTAGATAATCTTCAGATAAGCTCTCCAAACACATTCCCCTGTCACTGGCACATAGTACAGAAATATTTCCAGACTTTGGATGGCCAGTTAATCAGTGCCTCAGAGAGAAGTACAAGTTCATGTGCTGAATACATGTAATCAGTAGACAGGGTTCCCAAGTTCAGGAGTTAAGAAGATTTTAAGGGTAAAAATTGACCCAGGGATTCAATCTGCTTTGAGACTCATACATGGAAACGGAGAGAGGGGAGAGCAGAGGATTTAGGGAGAATGGAGCTAGAAGTAAAAACAGCCTGAAGTTGTTACTTCTGACTAAGGAACTTGTGATTTGTATGGGTCCCAGGAGCTGACAAACCCAGTCATTGTGGGAACACCAAGTATAATGGAAGAATGGGAGAAACCTTTAGAAAATAATATACAGTGACTACAATGATAGAAACCAAAAGAATGGACAAAAAAAAAATGAATGTTGCAAAGTTATCAAAAAGTGACTAAAAAAAAAGATAAGAGAACACAAACATATGTTTGTGAAGTTTGCTTTATTCTCATTTGATTTGGCTTAAGGGAATAACATACATTCACAGCTGATTATAGAAATCTATCTTATCTTATGAGAAAATAGGAGGAGAGGAGCAAAAGAAAGGTGTGGGGGGAGATATGCTGATAGAAGGGAAGGCAAATTGAAGAGGTAGTAATCAGAAGCAAAAAAATGAAGAGGGATAGATTGAAAGGAGAAGAAGAGAGAAAGAGAGAGATACTTTAGACAATAAAATAATATCAGTACTAAATACATATATATCAAATTGTATAGCATCCAAATTTTCAAAAAAGTTAAATGAGTTATAGGAGGAAATAGACAGTAAAACTATGTTAGTGAGGGATTTCTAATTTCTCTAATTCCCTACTCTCTATCCATTTCATGCATCTTTTTTGCAAGATTAGGTTTTAATCAATACTTCAAGGATCCATAATTTCATTAGCATGGCCATTCCTTACACTGACACATTTCAGAACCCCTTAATGCAGGGCACCTAGATGGCACAATGATTAGAGCACCAGCCTTGAAGTCAGAAGGACCTGAATTCAAAAATTACCTCAGACACTTAAGACTTCCTAGCTGTGTAACCCTGGGAAAATCACTTAACCCCAACTGCCTCAGTCAAAAAAAAAAAAAAAAACCTTAATGATAATAATCACAATTGACATGCAGCATTTCAACTTTGTGAAGACCTTCCTTTATTTCATTAATCCTCACAACAACTTTATAAAGGTGGTATACCAAAAGTGCTATTTTAACCATTTTACAGGTGAGTTGCCTAAGTCAAATAGTAAAATAGTAAGCACCAGAAAGACTTCATTCTAGATCATAGATCTAGAAGCATGTTCATAAACTATTGAGGTGGATACCTTGTCTTAAGGATTAAAAAAACAAGAACCTAAGGTTATGTGATCAAGGTAAAAAGAATTTGAAACCAGCATCTTTGACTGGAAGCCACTGAACGACACTACCTCCTAAAGAGTTCAGGTGTGTCTAACATTGTTTCCAATAATACCCCCACACATACACACACACACACACACACACACACACACACACACACACACACACACACACATACCTACACATTCTGAAATTACTGTGATTTAGCTCTAAATCTAGAACTGCTAGGTCTGGAACATATGAGGATTATTAATCTGCACAAAAGTCATCTGCTCATTGACTTTACACAGTAACAATTCATATTTTTATAGCACTTGAGAATTTGCAAGGAACTTTCCTCAGAGTAACCTATAAAATAGATAGGTGGTTCAAAAATCCATATTCCCAATGAATGTAAACTGTTTGCATTTTTGTTTTTCTTCCCAGGTTATTTTTATCTTTTAAATCCAATTCTCCCTGTGCAACAAGAGAACTGTTCAGTTCTGCACACATATATTGTATCTAGGACATACTATGACATATTTAACATGTATAGGACTGCTTGCCATCTTGGGGACAGGGTGAAGAGAGGAAGGGGAAAAGTTGGAACAGAAGTGAGTGCAAGGGATAATGTTGTAAAAAATTACCAGGCATGGGTTCTGTCAATAAAAAGTTATAATTATTAAAATAAATAAATAAAGTTGCTATAGAAAAATTTTAAAAAAAAAGAATTCATATTCCCATTATACAGATAAGGAAACTGAGGTCCTGAGAAATTATCTCATAGCAAAACTGTCTAAAATGAGATTCTAGTACAGTTCACTGACTTCTTCCCACTACAAGTTGCCTCCCAAAAAGTAGATTTCAAGGATTGTATAGAAGACTGTATCAGATGATAATCAGATTTAGTCTTAATAGAGAGTTGAATTTCTATGGTGTGGTTATTTATGGACACTACTAGCAAAATGTATAAATATTGATCTGAATACAATGAATATCTGTTCAACTAGCCTCATAAGAAACTCTGCACATATTGTTCTCAGCTTCCATCCAAATCTTAACAAAATGTGATATTTCTGGCCCAAGAAATGGATTGGCCTCTTCTACCCAATATTCAAAGAAATTGATTTTTTGACAAACAAACATACCTTTAACACTGTCCAGTGATATAAATTACAAGGGCAAAGAACTTTTTTTTCCCCAAGGAATGCTCCTCTTTGTTCCAGAAGAGTATATAAACCAGATTCAACCTCAAGAAGACTAAATCATCTCTTTGGGGTTCTTTTCCAGGACAAAGTCTATGATTCCTAAGATCTTAGATGTCACCTGAAAAGAACATTCAAGATCATTTCTTCTAGGCCCCTCGCTTTCCAGATAAAGAACTAGAGACATTGACAGTTTGAATAATTGCTTGGTCACATGTAGGAAATACAGGAGTCAGTATTCACAAATCTTCAGAGTCAAATAAAGCAAATTGGGAGCTAAGGAATCTTAAGACGCTAAACCTGAGAGCCTCAGGCTATGCTTCCCAACCCAGTGCTCACAGCTATCATCCTGGAAAGTCATCTTTGTGGAGAGGCAGCTGGACATCTGCTGCAGCAGCCATTGTAGCTACAGCTTTTAAACACCTAGAAAAGAAAGTTCTTCCCACCAAAGTCACCAAGTATCAAATTGTTCAACATCAAAATTGTTTTTTTGTTTTTGATGTTGTTCAGTTGTTTCTCAGTCCTGACTTTTGTGACCCTGTTTGAGGTTTTCTTGGCAAAGATACTGGAGTTTTCACCATTTCCTTTTCCAGCTCATTTTACAGAAGAGAAAACTGAGGCAAACAAGTTTGGGTGACTTATCCAGAATCACATAGCCAGTGAGGGTCTGAGGCCAGATTTGAACCCAGGTCCTCCTGCTACCAGATCCAGTGCTCTGTACCCTATGGTACCACTTAGCTACCTCATGGTAAAGATGGAACAAGGCAATTCTCTTCTACCCAGAGGACTCTTGACTATTGACAGTGAGCAATATGGTGGATTCTAGATAGGCAGCAGTCTTTCTGGGCATCACATAGATTTCACAAGACCTCCCTCATTCTTAGAAGCCAGTCTCATCCTGGGCCTAAGCCCCTTCAGGCAGCAGGTTGGTATAGAAGTCAGATGAAAAGAGGGATGGATGTCAATATTTAGAAAGGAAATGCTCCTGAAAATATATCTACTCCAGGGTAAGCAGTTTATTCAAGGTTATAGAGATGCTAATTAGAGATTGGTACACTAAGTTGCCTGAAAAATGCTAATTTGAATTATGGACTAATCTAAGCTGTATGATGTTGGCTAAATTCCCAGTCTCTCCAAATTTCAGCTTCCTCATCTACAAAAAAAAAGGATAATAAGCTTTCAATAACAACTTAGAAAGCAGCAATTATCTTTCATCGATGTTCCACTCCCTAATACTTAAATATTTCAAATATCTAAAATAAATCTTCAGCTTGGTAAATTGGCCAATCTACCAAGAAACATTGAAAAAATTAGAATGTTGTAAGGATGGTTGTAAGGAAAGTGTTTTACACTTTCAGTATAGTGCTGTATAGACCTATGTTATTATTATTCATCAGGACAAACTGTTGGGCAATATTTGCAGATGCTGTCCTGAAGATGAAAGAAAACTCAGTGCAGCTCTACCCAAGTGTCCTCCAAGCTAGGTGGTACAAGATTATATAGGAGCCAAGTAAATTCCCTTTTCTGTGCTTTCTCCATGCTTGCTCCCATCATGTTCATGGCATCACCCTTGTTTAAGATCACCCTAACAATGAATGGCAGAGCTTAGATTTAAAGCCAAGTCTTTATATCCCAGTGTGCTTCCTGTTTTCTACATTTATCTTGGTGCAATTGTCTTAGATTGCAAGCCATTTGGGAGCAAGATCCATTTCTACTTAACTCCATTGAAAAGCTTAAACAACGTATTTTGGTGGAAAAGATGCCTCATTCAGAGAATCACCGGGACTAAGAGAAAAAGAAAGCAGACCAGACTTCCTTGATCATTTACCCAACATAACAAACTCTCCAAATCATCCAAGAACATTTGGTGTTATGATATTATTTTTTAAACAAATATTAGACATCACATTCTTAACATGTAAGGCCAGATGATGAAAAAGAACTAAACATCTGCCTTATGAGTTATTAAGAAGTGACTGAAAGCTCATCAAAGGGAGGGGAGAGAAGAAATTCCTGAAAACACACACCTTCAACTCATTTCTTTCTTCAAATTCTCACATCTTTTTTCATATTTTTTTTCAATGTTTCATGGGAGATTGAACATTAAAGTGGATTTTTTTAGATATTTGGAATGGAATTAAGGAGTGGAATCTAGATGAAGGCTAATTGCTGCTTTCTGAGCAATGAATATGATACTAAATCAAGGACCTGTGGTTTTGTCAGTGTGGAAACTGTCTCTACTGAGGCATGGCAACCTGTCTGTAACTTATTGTATTAGTTGTTTGAGACTCAGAGTTTTGTGCTAAGTGATTGGTCCGTGATCCTATATTTAGTAGATGCATAAGAAAGAATCTAAATCTGGGTATAGACAGTGAGTCTTTCATTCTCCTCACTACCTCCACACTATCCTGAACAAAAGCATTACAAATATATTAAATCAAAGTGATGAGATCTAGATTTCAGGGTTCCTGGTCAGGGAACCAAATGATGAGATTAGGGTTCCTGGTGGTCAGAGAGTTAAATGATGAGGTTAGTGGCAGGTTCAGGATTCAGAGAACCAAATGAAGAGGTTTGGCTCCCCTAAATCCCCTTAAGATTTGGCACATGGCAGGGAGTTCTGGGAACCCCTCTTCTGGAGGCACAGAGGTGCTTCGTAAAAGAATTTACAAATCTGAAAACCTAGACTGATAAAAAGAAATTTATTATTGGCATTGGAGAGTCAGCCTTTGTTATGCTTGAATAAAGAGGCTGAATTCCTTAGTGGCAAAGTCCCAGCAGAGAAGTAAAATTTCTAATGGAGGAGTCCTGGCAGAGAGATTGAGAATTTCTAGCAGAGAAATCCCAACAGAGAGGTATAGAGTCTTGTTAAGGAAATAGGTGAGGAAAATAAAGAGTTACGCTGAAAGAGAATATTATTTCAGTGGGCAGAGGGTTGCTGCTATGCATGGCATGGCATTAGGTCCTCTGCAAGGACGGAGTCCAAAATTGGCACTTTTTATAATAGAAGCCTTGGCTACAAGGTGGGGTTTGCTTTTGATGAGGACTGTTTTCAGCTTGAGCTGGAATTTGAAAAGAATTGAATGAGTGTCTCTAGGTTTGATCTTTAATTCAATGAGAAGCTTAATCAGTAGTGAGTGTTATCAATGGGGGTGATGCCCTTCTCTCAGGATAACAGAATGAAGCTATTTATCCTGTTTCCCTTGGGTAGGGTCTTTTACAGAGACCAGGATTCAAGGAGTTTTAGAGAGAGTTTTGGGGCTCCCCTCATCATTAGTTCCTCTGTGTGTTTGTGTGTTGTGGGTATGTTTCTGCATCTCTGTCTGTCTCTATTTCCTCTGTCTCTGCTACTATATTTCTCTCTGTTTCTGTCTCTGTTACTATATTACCCTCTTTTTGTCTCTGTCTCTGTGGGTGTCTCTTTTTCTGTCTCTGTCTCTCTCTGTGTCTATGTCTCTTTGTATCTCATTTCTGTCCCTATCTCTATGACTCTGCTTGTTCTCTATTTCTCACTTTCTTTCTGCGTCTCTGTCTCCATCTCTCTCTCTCTCTCTCTCTCTCTCTCTCTCTCTCTCTCTCTCTCTCTCTGTGTGTGTGTGTGTGTGTGTGTGTGTATGTGTGTGTGTGTCTCTTTTTCTGTCTCTCTCTCTGTCTCTATGTCTCTGTATGTCTCTCTGTCTCTATCTTTCTCTGTGTGTCTGTCTCTGTCTCTCTTTGTGTGTCTCTCTCTGTCTCTGTCTCTCTCTCTCTCTGGGTGTGTGTGTGTGTGTGTGTGTGTGTGTGTGTGTGTGTGTGTGTGTATTTCATCCCTGGTTCCTGAGTTCTCAACCAACTAGACATGGACTCTTTGGGAAAGTGTTAAGTAGAACAATAGATAGGGGATTCTTGGGCCATGAGTAGAGCTGCAGGTTGGAGATGCTTATGATTTCTTGGGGGAGCATCTGAGTCTTAAATGCCTAAACTGTATCTAAGAACACTTGGGTTTGGGATATGCCCCATGAACAAAACACTGGGGTAAAGGAAAACTAGCATCTTAAAAGATTAATTTTTAAATTAATGCTAAATTATTTAAGAATGAAGAAAATTAGCAAGGTATGCACAATATTATTTAAAGTTAGCTAGTTAAGCTAAGTTAGAACTAGCATCCTCCATTTCTAAGCATTTGAAAACTGCTAGTCTCTGTCTCCATTAGTAAATAAGCTCTTTAAGAGCAGACATTCCTTTTTGATTGATTTCTATTTGTTTGTATCTTCAGAATTTAGTACCATGCTTGGCAAACAATGCTTCATAATTTTTTTCTTTCCTTAAATTTTTTTTAATTAGCTAAAACTGAAACTTTTAAAGAAAGCCATAAGTTTAATTTTGTTTTTTAAATGGCTTTACTAACATTGTCGATCAAACACAGCACTATAACTAGGGCTGTGAATGGCTAGAACTTTATCTCATAGTCCAACATGTTAAGATCTGTGCATCCTCCCTGTCCTGGTGTGGGGATTGCTTCCTCAGGACCCGGTCAGAGGATGAGAACATGGCCATAGACTGGTGGAGAATGGGAAAGGAAGGGTAGGGGGATAGACTGTCCCCTTTTCCCAGCTTGTCTCTACATTCTGTCACTCCATCCTCTGTGCCTACCACAGGGACTTTCCCTGCTAGTTACTATCCCACTCATCTATATTTTACAAAAAGTGAAAAACTTCCTAGTTATACTTCTAATCAAAGAGTAGTTATTCTGAAGATTGAATTGCTTCCAATTTCACATTGTCCCTGTCCTGTGAAACATGTTTCTACCTTTATTGGATTGTTTGCTGTCTTAGAGAAAGGGGGAAGAGAAGAGAAAAAGAGAAAAATTTGGAACATAAGGTTTTGCAAAGGTGAATGTTGAAAACTATCTTTTGCACATAATTGGAAAAATAAATGCTATTTAAATTTTTTTAATCTAAAAATAATAATTCCTGTGAAAACACAACAATTCTACACAAAAGATATGAAACAGAGAAGAGAAATTGTTTATCATCATTTACCACTTACAACATAAAAGAAATATTAGAAAAGACCATCACATATGCTAAAGGAACAGATCTTGGGGGTACTGCTACTTCACGTTAGGCTTTCTCTAAAAATTGCCTCTAAAACAGAAATAGAGGAAATATATAGGAAAAGGAAGGAAATTAAAAGGTAAAAGCAAGATGATAGAAAGGCAACTTCTAGAGAAGGTCCTAACACAGCAGACTTGGCCACTTGACCATCTCTGGGACCTGTGTTCTTTAGCACAAAATATTTCTTGTATGTTGTAACTTGTAAAAGATGATAAATAATTGGATAAATAATTAGACACTTGAAGAGGTGAAATATTTGACCTAAGTCTACACAGCAAATCAGTGGCAGAATTTAGAAATAATAATAACAATTCATATTTTAAAATTAGGCAGGTGGCATGACCCGAGAATTTGAGTCAGAAACATTTCGTTTCAAATTCTGTTTCAGACACTTGATAGCTGTGTGGCCATGGAAGAAAAGTACTAAAATCTCTCTAAATCTGTTTCTTCATTGATACCTTAGAGATAAAAGTATCTGCACATCTACATCATAAGGTTATTTTGAGATTAAAGTGAAAGCATATAAAATGCTTTGTAAACCTGAATCCTGAAGGAAAAAAAACTCACAACAACCCTCTTAAGGAGGTACCACAAGTACTAATTATACCCATTTCACAGATGAGATTCAGAAAAGTTAGTACCCTATCGGCAACCACATACTTCACCCAAGTCACTTAATGCTTCCTCTCATCTCTACTGATTCTCAAGTCTCTCACCTCTTGTCTAGTCACCAAGGCCAGTAACTGAGTCTCTCCAAGCCTCCATCTGGACCCCTCCCAGGTTCACTCCACCTATCAGGAAATGATGAACTAACTTGCAGGATGACAAAACGAGAACTGGACAAGATTTTAGAGATCATCCATTCAACTGCCTTATTTTTTTTTTTTTACAGATGAAGAAACTGAGGTTCTTTGTCTTACCCAATATCACATCATCATAATAATAGCTAGATTGATTTAGCACTTTAAGGTTCACTTTAAGGCCATACCTATGTTATGTCATTTGATATTAATTTAATGGTCATGTTAACAATATTAATATTAAGTTATGAATATAAACAATTATCCGTAATAACTAACATTTACTTAGCACTTTAATGCTCACAAAGTACTTTACCTATGTTAAGTCATTTGATCAATTGTGAGAAGCAGAATTAAGAAAATTAAGGCTGGGGGAGTCAATGGAGCTTACCAAAGGTCATACATCTAGTAAGTGTCTGAGACTGAAGTACAAGTCCAGGTCCAACAATTCCAAACATTGTACCACCCAATCACCTGGCAGAGGCAATATTCACACTCAGTAATCTAGATTCTAAATCCATAGTTCTGTCCACCATTCCACCTCTCTTTATTTTGTAAGCTTCCCAGGAATCTGGATATATTCCTTAATCAGCTCCTCTATGGAAGCATCAGAGCACAGTGTAAAAAGTAGGGCGATTTGGGGGCAGCTAGATGGAGCAGTGGATAGAACACTGGGTTCAAATCTGGCCTCAGATACTTAACACTTCTTTGCTGTGTGACCTTGGGCAAGTCACTTAACCTCAATTATCTTGTTTAAAAAAAACATAGGACTCCAGTTCCAATCCAACTCTGCTACCTAAAATCTTGGATCAGTCAATCTCTCTAGGATTGTATTTACTCATCTTTAAAATGATGGGGCTGGAATAAATGACTTCCAATGATAAGTGTACCATCCTATGATGTTCTTGCTAGGCAGGGCCTGGGACCTTGGACCTGTTATCCCATGAACCCTTTGCCCACTCACAGCCCCAAGCATCAGCTTTGCCTATGGAACTAACCCAGGACAATGCTGTTTGAACAGGCCCAGTGTATACATGCACAGGAGCAGCAGACCATAGCACTTTGGGCATCGAGGAAGTAGATGCCCTCATTACCACCTTCTTTATTGGAATCCCTACGTCCACCAATTAAGTGGAGCATGGTTCCTCTGAATGCAAATCTATTCCCAGAAACATTTGGAAGATTACACAACTGAGAATGTTCTTGCTCCCTTCTCCTGCTCTTCTATAAGCCACCTGCCTATTAGCTTTACCCCCCCCCCCCCCACGTAAATCATCAACCAGAGAAAAATCGTTAAGGGAAACAGAGTAGGCACCAATGCAATGCAAACAGTAGATTGAATGATCAAGAGGCACAGGGTTTTCCAATTAGATGCAACCATCTAATCCTACCGATTCCCACTGTGTCCATACCCAAAAAACTGTCTTCATCTCTGCTTGAAGATTTCCACTGAGGAAGAAATCCACTGCCACTGAGGCAGAACATTCTACTTCTGAATGGTTAGGAAGAATATCCAGCCTGAAGGGGTCTTTTGGCAAATTTCACCCAATGCTGCTGCTTATGCCCTTGGGGCTCTAGAATGACAAATTTAATCTCTCTTCCTTGTGGCAGTCCTTCAAAAGCTTGAAAATTGTTAACCTGCCTCCCTTGAGTGTTCTCTAATCCCCAGGAGATAAGACACTCCCAATAGTAAACTTCCCTGGTAAGAACAGGGCCAAATACAAGCTCTTCTATCCAGCTGACTAAAATAAAATGTTCAGTCTCTTGTCAGAATAGCAAATATTCCACATATTCCATTTTGTGGGAAAAGGAGGCAGGAGAAGGAAATGAAAGCTTCCTTGTCCTCTACCTCAGACTATTGTATATTTAAGTCCTTTGCATTTTTAATCTTTCTGTTTACTTTATATAAACTCATATATATACACTTCTTGTCTCCTTTCCTTAGAAAGTAAGCCCCCTAAATAGAGATATACAAAAACACAATAACAATGATCAGGAGTAGAATGCATTGAGGGAAAAAAAAGGAAGTTATAATCATTAATCTCAGACAAAGTCAAACTTTTAAAAGATTCAATCAAGAGAGAAATCTACATTTATGTCAGTCATATTAATAGTGGTTTAGATGCATATCTATATGTAGGTGTATATGTATATATATGGAAGTGTATATATGTAAAAGTATATAAATATGTGTGTTTAACAGTAGCTTGCTGGGATGGGGACATGAGGGAGAAAGGGGAGAAAAGAATAAAGTAAAAAGTACACAGCAGAGTGTTACGGGAACAACCTGCTAGTGGCTGTTAGATGTTATGGGAACCTCCTCCCAGTGGCTGCTGGGGATCCCACTCAGACCAGCAGAATTGATACCTTCTTGTGAAAGGATGAGAATGATATAAGGAGACTGAGAGGCAGCTGTACCTCTGACCTCTCTCCTCTTCCCTCTTGCCTCCAATTTATTTCATTCCCAATCCAAAAGCAACATCTGTGTCAGTAAAAGCTGATTTTCAATTACTTCAGGGTTGTTATGAGTCACAGCTGTGGGAGCTTTTGGAGAACTGACCTGACCCTTCACACTTAGGCATGGTCCTTAACAGCAGAGCACAAAAGAAAATCTACAAGGAAGCAAACTAAAAATGGAGACTTTATGAATATAATATCTTATATATATATATTACATATGCCTTCTTGAAGCATAATATAACATTATATATTATATATATTATATATGCTTTCTTGAAATGGAAATTAATAGTTACAGATTTGGAATCCTCCCTGATGTTCTGCTGGGCATCTGACAACCTTTATTTTTATTTTCCTTTTGTTTTTTTTCTTATTTTTCATAAGTTTTAAATAAACTTTTTAATAATAAGAGGCAAAATAAGGCCCCAACAAGTAGAGATTACTTTCATTTATTGCATTCTTACCCCAGTAGTTGCACAGTGCCTTGATACATAGGAAGAGCTTGACAAATGGTTGACTTCAGCCTCTTAAATTACCCATATATGGAACTTCCAGCCTGCATCATTTCTATTCCTTATGGATTTGGGGTTTTGTTGTTGTTGTTGCTGAGGTAATTGGGGTTGTGACTTGCCCAGGGTCACACAGCTAAGAAGTGTTATGTGTCTGAGGTGAGATTTGAACTCAGGTCCTCCTGACTTCAGGGCTGGTGCTCTAACCACTGTGCCACCTAGCTGTCCTTATTCCTTAATAAGTCCTTTTAGGACTTACTGTTTCCTAAAAAGTATCTCTTATTAAGAGGTCAGAACAAGGATGACCAAGTTCTCTATTTCCCTTTTGGAGCATCAGTTATGACAAATCCTGAAAATCTAAGAGGTCTTTTTTTTGGGGGGGGTGGGGGGGGAAGGGTTGTTTGTTTAGTTTTTTTGCTGGATGTGGTTTGAAGTGGGGAAGGAAAAGAAAGAAAAGAGCCAAGTTTAAGTGTCCTAGAATCTTGTTGCTAAAACGCCTTATGTAGGGCAAAGTTTCTTAAACTGTGAATCTAGACTCCATATGGAGTCCCCTAACTAAATGTGGGGGTTGTGAAAATTTTGGCATCAGTAAAAGGTATCAAATATTCTGCCAAGATTTAATTCTTTATGTAAAAATAAACAAGCATGTCCATATCATTATTATGCTAATTACTTTTTCATCTTTAATAGAAAGTAAAATTATATCTATACCAAAGAATTGTTTTAGAATGTCTTTACAAATTATTATTGATAAATGTTTGAGTTGTATAGCTACTTTATAAACATATCTATACCTAGGATCATGTAAAAATATCTACAGTGAAAAGGGGCCAAGAGTGGAAAAAGTTGAAGTCCTGCTCTAGAGCATGCACAGATCTGTATTCTGGTACCATCTCAGCTGTGGGGCATATAAGATGACCCTGGACTTAGTAAGTTTCGGGAGAGTCAAATCTACAACTTTTATTCACCCCTCATCTCCTCACATGTAGGAAGATAGACAGTAAAACTTGTTCCCTCTGATTGCCCCTGCAGCCAGTTTCTCCCAGGGTGGTTGGTCTCTGGTGGTGACAGCTTCTCGTCTTCATAACCTTTCTTCTTACCCAAGAAGCTCAACTGTTTTCCAGGTAGCACATCTGTATTCCAGCACTACCAAGGACAAGTCTGGAACTCTATCTCTCATCTGGAGCCTTGATTTGATTTTTTTTTTAAATATCACTCTTTTCAATTATCAAGCATTCATTTCTTCTTTCTCTAACATTCATTCACTGGAAGAAAAAAATAGGTAAAGAAAGAAATTCGGAACTCCTGTATCACAAAATACAATCAAGCAAGACAAATTTTCAATTTGGTCACATGCAGAAAAGCTCTTATTTGAGTTACTACATATTAATCTGACATTGTCATCTCATTTCTTCTTTATCAGGCCTCTGGAATCATGTATTAAGTTAATAGAGTTTTTAAGTCTTCAGAACTGCTGGGTTTTGTAATATTAATTCACAATACAAATTGTTTTTCTGTTTTTGCTCTTATGCTGACACAATGCAAACAAGTTTTTCCATGTCTCTTTGAAAGTTATTTCTCATTTCTTTTAGCACAATAGTAACACATCATATTTATATGCTATAGTTTGCTCAACGATTCCCTCAATTGATTGGTACCCCCCTTAGTCAACATTTCTTTGCCATCACAAAAATAGTTGCAATAAATACATTTGTATACATGGCTCTTTCCCTTGCTAAGAATTTTTTGAGCCAAGTAAGGCAACTGGGTCAAAGGGCTTCCACCCAATTTTATTCTGGGTTGTTATATTTTTGGAGGAAAAAAAAGAAAAGAAAAGAAAAAAGTTTAAGTTCAATTAAGGTACAATCCATCTAACCTGCACTTTAAGCCCTGGTGGTTTGTTAAACCCCAAAGTCCACTAGACTTTCCTGCCAATTCTTCCTTCCCTTCTCTGATCCCCTTGCCATTACTATTCCTAATAGAGAGAACCCAAAAGTTTTTCTTTCCCTTTGCCTTAGGCCCTCATTCCTCTCCTTCCCAACAGCTCCATGGGCTTTCAGGTGGGGCAGAATTTCCATGCATTCTAAGGACTCCTAACTATTGCTACCAATCCTGTAGCTATGTCCTTATGATCGCAAACCTTTCCAATTATCCTACAGATGAACTCATCTACTTTGGTTATCTGCCCCCAAAGAGTATGGGCTCTTTGAGAACAGAGACCCATTTTCTGTTGCTGTTGGTAAATGTAGCATTCAGTATAGTGCTTTGCATATAAGCTCTTGACAAAGAGCTTTGCCATTCATTCATGAACTCAACCCTAAAACATAATTGTTTATTAATTTGATCTTTCTACTTATTAGTGAAAGGGAGCACCTACATGAACAAAGATCAAATGACTATAAGCTACTTGCTACAAAATACTTTAAATCTTTTAAAAATTCTATTTTACTGGCTTAAGTTCGACCTCCAAGAATTGAAATGACAAAACAGCTCCCCATTTCTTTGCAGTAGTAGAGAACTATGGGTGCACAATACTTTATATAATGTCAGATATTTTGAATATGTTAGTTAAATTTTGTTGAACTGTTTTCCCCCTTTTATGATATTAAGTATTGAATCTCTGCCATTTAATAGAGGAATGACAAATTGGAAAATGTCAGTTCTTAAAGAGCAAAATGTAATTAATAAACGTGATTTTTTGAAATTCTATGCCATTATACATTGAAACACCTTCTTTCTTGGAACCAAAAAAAAAATGATAAATGAGAGTCAGTGTGGCATAGTACAAATAGCGCTACAATGGGACTACAGTCCCTGAGTTCAAATATTAAATCTGCTATGAATTTAGTAAATTCTTTACAATCTTGGTAATTTCTGTTGTTCCTTCTATGCACCTCAGTATCTTCTGTAAAATGAGAGGTTTGGACTAGATTAACTCTAAGTAACCCTCAGTTCTAAATGGATATTGTTTTGTTCCTTCTAGTTTTCCCTATCAAATTCACTTCTTTCTCCCATCAAATATTTTATTCATGATTCTTTAGTTTTTAAGTTAGTTGCATGTTTGGTTATTTTAGGAGCTCTACAATAATCCCATGAAACAAGTTAGGTAAGCTAGGTGCTCACTGTAGAGGAGTCATCATTGAAGGCTTTCTGAGAGAGAGAGAGTGACACCTTGTGGCATCAGCATTCTGTTCACTGTTAGCCAGGAAGGACAAGCTAATCCTTGCCTTGGTGATAAGTCACTGGTTAAATCTGGAAAGGATATTGGAGATCATACAGTTCAACCTCCTCATTTTATAATTAAGGGAGGTGAAGTAATTGACCAAGTTTGTACCTAAAGTAAGTTAAGCATCAAAGTCAAGAATTGAACCCAGAGTTTCAAATATGATATACCATCAGGGAGTTTCAAATATGATATACCATCAGGCAACAGAATTAGTATTATAACCAAGAATCATCTCCCCAAAAATTTCAATATAATCTTTAAGGTGGAAATGGATATTTAATTACAGATCTTTCAAGCACTGCTAATTAAAAAAACAGAACTGGATAAAAAAATTCATCTCCAAATACAAGACTCAAGGGAAACATAAAAAGGTTAAAAAGATGGAAAAAGAACAACAACAAAAAACAGAAAATATAAGAAATTCAATAACACTAAACAGTTTGTATTTCTATATAACAAGATAATAATTTTTTGTAACACTCAATAATTAAACAATAAGAGTAATTAGAAGGCGTATATGTAGACAGAGGACATGAATATAAGATAACTTTGATGGGATGATATCCAAAATAAATGAAAATAAAGTAATGAGAAAGAAAATTACACTAGAAGAAGCAGGGATTGAATAAGGGAAATTATCATACATAAAAGGGGCATGAAAGAACTATAAGGAAAGGGAAGATGGGGATATAGAGGAGAAAATTAAAACCTTATTCTAATCAAACTTGGCTCATAAATCTCTCTTATCCTATAAGATATACACATACATACATATATATGAATGTGGATAAGACAGGGGACTGATAAAAGTTAGGGTAGAATGGGGGAGGAAATGATCAGAATTAAAACATTTGTGTGAAGGGAAAAGTGGAGGGGTAAGGGAAAGAGAGGGACAAACAAGGGGATAATAGTATCTCCACTATTCCCTCCAAGAGAGGGAATGCACAGTTAGTCATCATAGCTACAAATATGAATAGAATGAACTTACCCATAAAACAAAGGCAGTTGATTTAAACATCAGAATCCTATGATGTGTTGTTTACAAGAAACACATTTGAAGCAGAAAGATAAATAAATAAGCTAAAGGTAAGGGGCTGGAACAGAATCTATTATGCTTCAAATGAAGAAAAGAAAACAGGGTACCAATAACAATCTCAAACAAAGCAAAAGCAAAAATAGATCTAATTAAAAGAAATAAGAAAACTATATCTTGCAGAAAAGAACCATAGACAATGAACTCATATCAATACTAAGCATATATGCACCAACTGGTATAGCATCTAAAGTTTTGAAGAAGAAATTGAATGAATTACAGAAGGAAATAGATAGGACCTCAACTTTCCCCTCTTAGAACTAGATAAATCTAACCAAAAAAATAAACAAGAAAGAAGGTAAGAAGGTGAATAAAATTCTGAAAAAGTTTGATATGCTATATCTCTGGAGAAAACTGAATAAGAATAGAAAGAAAAAGGTATCTTTTTTCTAAGTTGTACATGATATCTACATGAAACCTAGTCATATATTAGGACATGAAACCCTCTCAACCAAAAACAGAAAAGAAAAAAATGATAAATATATCATTTTCAGATCATAATACAATAGAAATTATATTCAATAATGAACAATGGAAAGAAAGATTAGAAATAAATTGAAAGATAACTAATCTATTCCTAAAAACTAAATGGGTCAAACAACAAATCATAGAAACAATTATAAAAGAAAATGACAAGATCATATGTCAAAATTATGAGATGTAGTCAAAGCTGAACTTGAAGGAAAATTTATGCCTCTAATTGCTTATGTGAATAAAATAGAGAAAAAATAGATCAATGAATTGAGAATACCATACCAAGAATAAATACCAAATTAAACACCAATTGGAAATCCTGAAAAACAAAGGAGAGATTAATAAAATTGAAAATAAGGAAACAAACTAATAAATAAAACTGACTGGTGTGGCAAGGTGTCTCAAAAGAATTCGAAGGCTTGAACCCATATCCAAGTCAAGGGGAAAAGTTTAAATTCCAAAAGAATTCTCTCAGGAATTGAGAGAAAGGAGATAGATTTAAAGGATGGAGTTGAATCAGAGTCTGGGAGTCTCTGATTGTTCTTGTGGCCCATACTGCACCATATATGTCAACCAGAAAGAGTTTTCTGTAATGTTTGGTAAAGGACAACAGAAGGGGTACTCATTCCGGATCAGAGGTAACAAGCTTCCAAAATCAGCTACAGGGCTGTATGTTTGCCCTTAATCATGACAGCCCTGCTCCCCAAGCTCCCTGACTCTTATATACCTTCTCAGAGTTCCCAGGAACAAGCCCATGCTACAGAACTGTTATGCTTCAGTTTCCCTGAATAAAATCATTATAGCCTCACTCCTTTGTTCCTTAGGAAAGAAAAGAGGCCCTGAAATATTGTTGAGTCATAAAACTCTAGGTGCCTTATCTCAAATGCCTGCTGGGATAATTCCCCCTCCTTTGAGGATTGCCCCTACCTCACTGTCTTCTTCTCTGACCTTCTTATCTTGATCCCATCCTGTCAGGACTAAGTTATGATCTTTTCCTGGAATTATGGCTCGTCCCCCACCCAGTATTCTCACCCCCCTTATCTGTTTTTGTTTCCCCTAAGTTTATATGTCTCTTGACTTACTTGCTCACTGCTGAATAGTTTGAGACAAATCCCATGTAGACAGCTGGTCTCTGTTAGTCTAAATTCTCCACAATTAAAATATTAAAAAATCAATCCTTGTCTTGCCTTAGTTTCTCCAGCATTACAGAACAGCCTCCACTCCCTATGTTAAACCTCTTTTCTTTGGACACAAACTAGCAGCAATAATTAGGCAGGTTTGTCAAGCCTGGACAATCTATAACCAAGTAAATCCTAATGGGGTTGTTAATTGCCCTCCCCTGCATCCCTCTTTTGGCAGATAGACTTTACTCATAGGCCTCATTGCAGGGATTTCAAAATATTTTTGGTTTTGATTGAGATCTTTTCCAATTGAGTGGAAGCCTTCATTTGCAAGACTGAATGAGCCCAGGGAAAATCAAAGATTTTACAAAAAAAGTTTTACCTTATTGTGGGCTCCCCAACTCTTTACAGAGTGATAGCAGCCCAGCTTTCATTTCACAAATAACCCAAACTGTGACTGAAGCACTTTAGATTAATTGTCATCTCTAATCTTCCTGGTATTTTCAGTTTGGGGGAAAAGTGGAGAAAATGAATCATCTCCTCCAGGGAGTCCTCACTAAGCTGTGCCTTGTAGATGTGGGAAGAGGGGAGCCTCCTGATGAAAATTATTTAGAGTCTACATTGCACCTGAGGAAAACATTAAGCCCCCCTTTTGATCTTTTACATGGGCAGTCATGCTTCACCTCTGACATTCTATAGATTCAGAACAATCCCAGGTTGTCCCACAGCCCCAAAGACTCTTTCTGAAAATACAAGTGAATGTCTCCCTAAACCAGCAGGTATTCGTTCCCAGACTGTCACCCCAGTAAATGCGGGGGACCTAGGATACTTGAAATCTTAAGACAGTCCTGACCCACTGGGCACCAAATAGAAAGGACCACATGAGGTCATTTTAACCATCCTCCTGCTGTTAACCTCAAAGGTTTTCCCAGCTGGATTCATGTTTCCAAAATCCAACATGCTACTCTATTATCTCTGCTTTTCCTGACCTTTCTGACTCTTCATGAGAACCCAGAGAAGACCTGAAACTACTATTCCCTAGAAGCCCTATAGTACTAGAAATGGTCTTGCGTGGAAAAGGGTGAATTTGTCTGTCTTTTTTTTTTTTAATCCCTTTGCATTTCTCCTTGTTGCTTTCCACTTTCTCTAACTTAATTGTTTCCTCTCAAACCTTTTTCAGTGCCCTTTGAACCATTCATTCCAAGGATGAGGGCCCCACTCCTAAGGATTTTTCTCCAGATCTCCTTGCTCAGGAGGGGCATAACTTCTTGGTTAGATTAGAAAACTCCATAGTAGCAGGAGCATCCAGGGTTGTGATGTGTGCTGTGGACATCCCCCCGGTGACCTGATGCACTCTTGGCAAAAGCCACATTTCTGAGGGTCGCTGTGTCCACCCTAGATGCCTCCCCATTAGTACTAGCCACCGCCTTGCCAACAACTTGACCCTAACTACTCCTTGATTTCTTTCCAGAAAATATCTCATTCACATATCTTAGCACCTTTATCTCAGGCAGAGAAACTGACAGTGGGACCCGTGGTGGTGGTATTTACATCCCAGATGTGGGGCCATGGACTTGTACCACAAACACTGGTGGAACAATTGAATGTAACCACTCTCACAAGTGTCTTAAGTTCAGCTCTGCTATCTATACTAGCTACATACTGAGGGCTTGAGCCCTCACTATACTTATAACTATGGACCGGCTAGGGAGAGAATTATCCAGTACCTGTTTCAAAATTATTTCAGCAAATTCACCTACACCACTTCTGCCTCACTCTTCCCCACCCCCAAGTGTATGGGCATATTAAAGAGTGAATAAATAAGGGTAGTGGGACAAAGTATGTAGATTAATGGGAAAAATAAAGAGGGGTTAAAATATGGCATAGAACAAGGGTGTTTAGAGCAATCAGAGTGAGATGAGGAGTGGAAATTAATGGGAATGAGATAAAGAGTCAAGGAAAGTGTGGGGGGAGAATATAAGGGAGAGGTCTGTGGATGGGGGAAGTTAAGTAATAACAAGACAAGTTTCAAACAAAACCAAAGAAGAAGAGTTAGTTAGCAAGAAGAGTGAATGGAATAAACTGAGCAAAGATTTCTCATATAGAATGTGGTTCCAACCTATACACTAATGATAATTTGAAGCTTTGCAATAAGTTGTGCTATAGCTAAAAGTCTGCAAATGTTCCCTTGTCTTAGACAAACATACATTTTCCTCCTGTTAAGCCCTGCCCTTTTTCACCACAATTAACTTCATAGTAAAGAGTGTATCATTTGCTAGTATTCTTTGTCTCTGGATACATTTTAAAGTCTGTTCATTGCCAACTAATGGGAGAAAAGTTCAGCAGGGAGTGGGCACTTCTGCATTTGGGTTTGTATAATTCTGTGTTTGCAGCTTGTGCTTTGCACTACCACTGCTGTTGTTGAGAGATCATAGTAAATTATTTTTGCTTTTTACCTTGACAGTCTCTGATTTTAATTTAGGTAAGGGTGGTTGTCCCACTTATACCTAACATTCAGCTCAGTTTATCATTGCCTTGGAAAATGATTTTGTAGGCCTAATACATGCTGGGGGTTAGATCAGCCCCAGGGCTATATTATCCCAACATTTGCCCAGTGGCAGTTGGAGAGGTCTGGGATTAAGCCTAAAATCTCCTGAGTGATGAGGATCCAGACCAAATGTTTGGTCAATAGCTGCCTGAAATTTGATGTAGATATTTCAGGGACCCAAGGGTGGGCAGCTTGCCAACTTTGTTTGCAGTCTAATATTCCAAGCTCATCATCAGGGTACTCATTGCCCCTAGGAGCAGTGGAAACAATCTAGTTAATTTTAAAAGAAAATCCCTATTAAAATCTATTTTAAAAGGGAAAAAATATCCACTTTTATATTCTTTCTCTACATAAAATAACATATGAAATGATACACATAGTTTTAAAGTCACAAACAAATTCCTTTGAAAATTAAATACAAAACACTGGCTGCAAAATTTTTCCAAACTTTGTACTTCCCTTTTGATATTTCTGTTGCTTTTCTTTATGCAAAAACTTTATAATATAATCAAAGTTGTCCATTTGACCTTTCATAATATTTCCTCTTTTGTTAATCGTGGCAGTTTATATTTTGTAAATATTCATTCATTTTGGTTAGATTGTCAAGACTTGCTGCCATATGCAGTTGGACAAAATAGCTCCAATTATTGCTTTCTCTGTCATTTTCATTTTAGATGCTGGTGATCTGGGTTTTTTTCTTTCCTTTTTCTAATTAAATTAACCATAGGCTTGTCTATTTTGTTGGTTTTTCATAAAAGCAACTCTTAGTTTTATTAGTTCAATAGTTCAGTAGTTTTCTTAATTTCTTAGTTTCAATTTTATTAATCTCTCTTAAATTTCAGAAATTCTAATTTGGTATTGGGGATTTTTAATTTCTTTTTGTGGCCTTTTTAGTTGCATGCCCAATTCATTGATCTATTTTATTCATGTAGCTATTTAGAGATATAACATTTTCCCTAAAATGTTTTGGCTACATCCCATAGGTTTTGGTATGTTTCATTATGGGCATTGTCTTGGATGACATTATGGATTGTTTCTGTGATTTGTTGTTTGACCTACTCACTTTTTAGAATTAGATTCAACCATTCTGGAGAGCAGCTTGAAACTATGACGAAAAGGCTATAAAACAGTGTATAACCTTTGGCCCAGCAGTGTGCCACTATTGCGTCTGTATCCCAACAAAATTACAAAGAAGGGAAAAGGATTCACATTTGCAAAATTGTTTATAGCAGCTCTTTTTGTGGTAGCAAAGAACTGAAAAAAATGAGTAGACATCCATCATTTGGGGAATGGCTAAACAAGATGTGGTATATAAAGGTAATATAATACTTTTTTATAAAAAATAAAAGCTGATTTTAGAAAGACCTGGAAAGATTTACACAAAAAGATGTAAGTTTGAGTGAGTTAAGCAGAATTGTATACAGAAATACATTGTATACAATAACAGCAAGAATGTGCAATGATCAACTATGAAAGACTTGCTTCTCTTGGTTCAGTGATCCAAAGCAATCCCAATAGACTTTGGTCAGAATATATCATCTGCACCCAGAAAAAGAACCAAGGAGACAAAATGTAAATCAACACATGCTATGTTCACTTCTTTCTGGTTTTTTTTTAATCTCTTCCATGTTTTTTTCCTCTTTTGCTCTGATTTTTCTCTCCCAACATGATTCATAAAACAATGTGTATAAATATAAATTTATTAGACACCAAAAAATAATTATATCCATTTTTAAATTTAATATTGTATCCAAAAAGGATAGCCAATAGCTTTCCCCGTTTTTTGGATCAAATGAACCAGGGCCCCAGAGATCAAGGCTGGATAGAATCTGACTTTCCATTTGTAAATGGAGTTCTTCCTCAGTCGGGTAGGCAGGGCAAATGCTCCTTCTAAATTTGCCCTTAACTACCTTGCAGAAATCTCTAAATGGAGCCTGGTGGTCAGCCATTTCTGACTGGGGTCTTTGGGTTGAGTGCCTGGGGACAGTGTCAGTAAGGTGCTCAGGACCCAGAAAGTAGGTCCAGTTGACAGAAACTGTCCAGAAAGTAGACAGTTGAAAAAGCTACAGTGGCTTCCTGATTGTACTGGGGTTGAAGGGGAGATAATGACTCAGCCAAGACGCTGGCCACATCCAGTGATAGGAGCTGCACAGGCAAGGCCAGGTGTGGAGCCATGAGGAGGGCACAAATTCAACGTGGCAGTTGAGGTGGGGCACGAGCTCAGTGGTATTCAGGTGGTCTTTCTTCCACCATAGTTAAATCCCATGAGAGGGACTTGGGAACAGCACTGACTTGGCCTGCTGTAGAATCTTTTTCCAGGCAATGGGGCCAAATCTGTGGATGAAGAAGGCAACATATGAGCAAAGGGAAAGGCATCAGGAAATATAAGAGTGTGGGTGGGAAAGACAGTAGCAGACTGTTAGCAGTGACATAACCTCTAAAGTACAAAACTGTAAGATCTCTTTTTTAATTCTGATCCTTCAGGATCTCTTTGGCAGCATTTTTGATAGTGAATGAGGCCAGTTCCAATGATCTTGTGATAAAGAGAGCCATCTACACCCAGAGAGACGACTGTGGGAACTGAATGTGGACCACAACATAACATTCTCACCCTTTTTGTTGTTGTTCACTTGCATTTTGTTTTCTAACTCATTTTCTTTCCTTTTTGACCTGATTTTTCTTATGCAGCAAAATAATTGCATGAATATATTTTTATAGATTGGATTTAACATATATTTTAACTTGCATAACATACATTGGATTGCTTGCCATTGAGGGGCAGGGGTTGGGGGAAGGAAGGAAAAATTTTGAACACAAGGGTCAGTATTGAAAAATTATCCATACATATGTTTTGAAAACAAAAAGCTTTTTAAAAATCACAAAAAAGAAAATACTACTAAGAATATTTAAAAGGTAGAAAGTTTTATGAAGATTATGAATTGAGTTTGGGGCATATTGAATTTGAGATATGTACAGAAATTTCCATTTGAGATGTCCAGGAGGCAGTTGGGGATGAGAAATCTGAAGGTTAGGAGAAAAAGTTGAGATGAATGAGTAGATTTGAGAATCATTAGTTTAGCAATAATCATTCAACCTGACTCTAACCCTACTCCTAACCCTAACCCTAAATGTGCCTCCCAACTGGGATCTTCACACCTGTGAAACTAGTCCTATCTGAACACCCACTAGTATATGGCTCACTCTTTCTATTACATATAATTGATAGGGGGTAAACCCTGAAACTGTCCCCCTTGACTGTTGGGGGGAAGCAATGGGTGTCCCCTTTGATCTGTAAAAGGGAGATTTGGATTCTCCAAAAAGTCTGGGAAAACATATGTTCCCAGACAAGTTAAGTGTCTTCATTCAATTGGAGATCTTGGTCAAAATCAACCTGCATTAATCTTTTGTGAGTAGCTGGATCCTCTTCAGGAAATTCCAGGCTCTGGAAAAAAGCCTTCAAAATGGTTTTATTCAGATGGAGATCTGGGCCTATTGAGTGGCTTGAAACTCCCAAGATAAGTATCTAGGCCTGGGGTGGGGGTTGAGGGGAAGGGATTGACAAGATTGAAGGAATATCATTCAATGGAAGCCTTAGCCTCAGACTGCTATAAAGGACAAATCTGAACTCCAATCTTTGCAATAGTCCGAAGTGGGAGTATGCTTTACCAAGGGACCTCTCTTCTTGGCACAGCGGCCTGCCAGGATTTTTGCCTGCTGTGAAGATACTCTCTTCTCAGTGATAACCTTTATTTCCCTAACAGGACTTTTGCCACTGAGGAGTCTGTCTTCCTGGCTTCTCAGTGCCAATAAAAATTCCTTTTTCCATTCACACTTTTCGTGTTCATATGTCTTCCGACCAGAGGGGATTGTCACATCAATTCTCTACCATTAGATCCACATCATGATATAACTATGTCTCTCTGTTTTTGCAAAAATCTGCCCCTTTCTAATTTGTTCCAAATCCAGGGCTTCATTTAAAAAAAAAAAAGTTGAGTTTTTTGTGTGTATGGATTTGGTTTCCCAATATTTGACCTCCCATTCCATTTCTCCTAATTATCAATAACTTATCTATAAATAATGCTTGAATTCACTAAAAGAACTGATTTGTTTTCCAGAATGAGCCATTTAAAGTACCTAATTAAAAAGGGCTTTTTCAATATAGATTTAAATTACTTTGGAAAGAGGGGAAATAGATTTATACTGATTATATCAAGGGGTTCAGCTCATAGGCTTTATAACCCTCAGAAAACAGACTGAGAAAAAGAAAAATGAAGGCACAAGACCCAATTATAACAACTCTTTGAAGAGTGGACAACCATCCATGGAATCCTTTTAGCTCCAGCATTGAAGGAGGCTGGTGGATTAGAGTCTATACAAAGAATTCCTTATCACTTATTTTTCCCAACCTATTTTTTAACTTCGAACTTAATGTTAAAGTTTGGCTCTGCTCAGTGGGGAGACACCATCCCAATTTTCAGATTTTTTTCATGCTGCTGTTTTTGGAGTTCGTTCTGGAGGGTTGCAAGTTTTCAGTCCTTCCAAGGTGATGTGATTTGGGAAGAAGAGTGGTCACTGCTCTCCTGATCTGTGTTCTGTTCTTTATTCAGGAGAATGTCCTGATCTGTGTTCTGTTCTTTATTCTTTATTCAGGAGAATTATTATCTTTGTTTAAGGAATATGATCAATGTGATCTATAGTTTGAAAGGGTTATTTCAAAAAGTTTAATTGATGTTTTTAAGAACTTTTCAGATTCTTTTGTGTGAAAATAGGAAGTTTTAATTAACTGTATTGGTGCCAGTTATCTGAAAGGGACTCCAAGGATAATAGTTTTTGCCTTAGTCCTTTTGAAAATGTTTTTGCTATGGACAATATGTAGTTTGGGATTTTTCTGTGTATTGGGTATTTTAAAAGCAAAATGATTGGTATAATATTCAATTTATGAAACATCTACTTGGGTATGTGAGAACTGTGTGAACATTCTGGGATAAATTTCTTACTATTAAAAAGTTTTACAGTATGTAGATGATACTCTTGTGGCAGGGAGGAAAAGAGTGACCTTGTCCAAGTTACTATCAGTTTGTTAAATTATTTAGGAGCGCAGGGACTGAGAATTTCTTAAGATAAATTGCAATTTGTAAAATGTGAAGTAAAATATTTAGGTCATTGTATAAGTGAAGGGGAAAAGAAATTGGATCCTGTAAATTACTTGAGGGAAAGAATGGAAACAGTAAAGGTAAGGGATTGACACACAGGCTCACTGAAATTTTGACTAATCTTATGTTACCTAAGAATGTTACAGTGATTCATGTGCAGGGTCCAAAGAGGAGATTCACTTGGGACAAGGGAAAACTGCTTTGTAGATGAGGAGGTGAAACAGGCTGGAGAAGAACAATCTGTAAGTAGAGGAAATGATGGTGCTAATTCTGGCATTTCTGCCTCCAATGCCTCCACATTTCCCTTACCCCAGAAGAGAAGCAGGAAATCCAAAGCCTTGGCACTCAAGAGGATAAAGAGGGTCACTGGCTCCTCCCTGACTGCAGAGAGGTACTGACCACAGCAGGTATAAGACATGTACTCCAACATTTACATCAGGGCAGTCATTGAGGTGTCCAAGACCTGTGTGACATGGTGCTAACTAAGTTTGTGGCACTGGGCTTGTACACAATAGCAGGCAACTGGCCAGTGGGTGTCCTGTTTGTCAGAAGTTGAATAGGGAGGCCCAATGACAAGTCCAAAAAGGAGTGAGGCCCCTGGTATCAAGCCTTTCCCAAGCATACAGGTGGACTTTACCGAACTACCATTAGTGGGAAGTCTCAAATACCTGTTGGTCGTAGTGGACCATCTGACCTCATGGGTGGAAGCCTCCCCCCTTGCCTGGGCAACTGCCTCAGCAGTCGTAAAAGTACTCCTTGAGCATATCATTCCGGGGGTATGTGCACCATCTCTCCCTCCTTTTTGATCTTAAGCCCAATAGCTTACCCTCAGCTTAATTTGATACTTTCCCTTTTTTTGAAGACATCTATCAACATCATGGATAACATTATGCTAAAAAGCACAAGAACAAGCACACAATCCTATATTCCATTGGTGAATAGGAAATTCTGAGAGTGTTACTATTCATCCACAACCTGTGAACATGTTATCCTGAAAATGGCATTATAAGGCACATCTTGAGCCATACTCCTTGCAGTGGTGTGAGGAGGAGCTTCCCACAGTACTGGTGTCTAGAGTTGACTTGAGTTGTTGTCTCCTCAGCTCTTTGGTGGGGGGACAGGTACTACTACTAAAATTAGGGACCATCAAATGGTAGTAGATAACTTGATTCATGTGGTGTGATTCTGTAGTAGGCTATAATGATCTGGGTGTGCTGACCTGCAATATAAATATCCCTGATTCAGTTTGTACATAAGTATTATCCACAAGAATACCCCTTTAGAACCTGGGGTGCCTTATTTTTAATATCTTCATTAGTGGCAGATCTTCAGCCTTTTGACAACAGTCAGAAGTCTTTCAGAGCCAGGTTTGGTGAATAAATTTTAGTCCATGAGAGGTGGTAGAAACAATGGCCATTAGCCTCAAAGAAATAACCCTAATAGTCAGTGTAGTTATAGTCTGCTATTGTAATAGCCTCTTCTGTAGTTTTGTTTTTGATGATGTTTCAGCAATATTGGACAACATTGATCACCTTTAAAAAACTGATTTCACAATGACTTCTGGAGAACCCCTATGTCTGAGGAAGGAAGTCACAAATCTTATCGACCTTTAACAGTATTGATGTTTTGTTTAAACTATTTATATAGTGAATTAAAACCAGTATCTTATCATCTGCTAAATCTCATTTTTCATGCTATGGTTAGATTGGTCTTCCTTAAAGTCTGCAAATTATTTCTGGAATCCAGGAGGAGCATAATTGCTATCTTGATGTATGTTGTGCACCCTAATACACACAAAAGCTTTCCCACAGTCCTCTCTCTGGGTGTATATGGCTCTCTTCATCACAGGATCATTGGAGCTGGCATCACTCATCTTGTTGGGGGGGAGTGTCATTCATCAGAATTGATCATCGTGTAGTGTTGATATTGCCATGTGCAGTTATCTCCTGGTTCTGTTCAATTTACTTGGCATCAGTTCATGCATTATGTTTGATGGCATTGCCATTTATTCCTGCATCAAACCATTTTTCCAAGTTGGATTTGTGGTTGCAGAGTGAATGTTATATATACCAAGCAGGGGATTCTGTATTTTAGTTGCTTATGGATGGTGGAAATTATCCAAAAGAAAATCAGCATTTGCCTACATGGATTCAATTGATTATACTCCTTAGGATCAGAGGGCTCCAAACCAGGGGGTCCCAGAAATTCATCTGGCTTAGGACTTGCAACACCACACTGACCAAGGGACAGACAATTGCTAGGTATCTGACAGGACTGATCATTCAAGCTTTCATTATCAACTTTTTTCTTCTTGTTTTTAACTGAGAAGACTGTTATATAGGATTTTTTTTGTTCCCAAATAAATTGTTCTTTTTGAACAAGACAAAATACTTGTGTTTACTAGTTTAAGTAACAAGAGAGGAGACAGTTTTTATGTCACATGCAGAACTCTGCTGTGAAGAAAAAAGACAAAATGAAGCATGAAAAGAAGATAAAGAAGAAAAAAGAAAAGAAACGTGTGCTGAATGTTTTACATTAAGGTTTTCACAAATAATCACACATTTTTTGAGGCATTTTTAAAAGAAAAAAACCAAGCACCTACTATGTTCATTTGTTGGAAATGATGATGTTTAATTTTCTCTACTTAACTATCACACTGCTCCTAAGCACACCAAAAACAAAACAAAACAAACAAAAAACACTTTTGATGATGATAGCAAGAGCAAGTCACACTAGACATTCATAATGTATGGGAATGCATAGTGGGTCCTATACTTTTGCTAGTATGGGACAAGAAACACTCATTTGAGTTAATGTTTATTAAATGCTACCATGTTTACTTACAAACTAGTTCTCTGACATGAAAGAACCAAATGAAAGATGACTAGCAGGATTCTTAAACAAACTGAAGTTTTAACAAATGATCCTATTTTACCAAATGACATTTAATAAAATAAAATCAGACTTACTGAATGCTTAGAAAATGCATCTTTTAAAGAAATCTGTTCCTCTAAAGTATGAAACTTATCCTGAAGATATCAATTTTATAAATGTAAATCTTCTATGACAAAATCTCAGGAAAGGGAAGAGATCTGTTGCATCCTGCAAGAAGTCAGAAAGGAGAAAAGTTTACATCTTATATAAACTATAACTTTGTATCGATCACTACCTAGCATATGTTAAGAGTCATGCTCATATACTCCAAAGAGGAATCCAAAGGCATAAATGGCCCCACATAAACCAAAATACTCATGGCAACAATTTTTGTAGTTATCAGTAACTATAACCAAAACAGCCAGTCATTAACTGGGGCAGGCTAAATAAACTGTGATCCATGAACGTAATGGAATAGTATTGGACCACAAGAAATGATCCTCTAGTATGAACTTCACAGATTGTGAGGGGAAATGAGCTTTGATGTGGAAATGTGATGTATGCAATATACATGATGAGGAAAATGTTTCTTAATTGCAAACTTTAAAGTACAACAAAAATGTCAGTTAACAGTATTATGCTTTGAAAGTGGGGTCCAGGAGATCTCTGAAGTCCCTTCTAACTCTGCGATTCAATTATTCTGAGTTTTCAAAGAAAGCTGTCAATTTAACACAAAGTAGGTGAACATATTTTAAAGATTCAGATAAGAGTGTTATATTCAAACTTCTGTACTTCATTTAAATAGAAACATTCCTTAAAATTGCTTATCTCATGTGACCTCTTTCATTCTCTAGTTCAGTATTTGTTTTTCTAATTCTTTTTCTAAATCTGAAGTACGTACTCCCGTAACTCGATCAGCAGTCACACTACTTGATTTTAATTTCTTTCGCAATGTGGTTTTATTTTTATCAAATCTATGGAATTTAAGATGTAATTCATCATTAATAACATATGGTTTACTCATATATGTACATATATACATACATATAAATATACATATTTACTGGGAATATATCAAAGATTATATTTGATTTTAATTGATTTATTAAATTATTTTAATTTAATATTTTAAAAAGAAAATGCATTACAATACTGATGAACTTCTTAAGCCAACCAGATTTCACCATGATCTTCCACAAGCTCTCATGACTGACAGTATAGAGGCCTTGGTTAGCTCAATGAATTCTGTATATAGATCTCTCTTTTGCTCCTGGCTTTTCTTCTAGAGTTGTTGGGCAGCACACACCATGTTGATCGTTCTCTGGCCCTTTCTGAAGCCACACTAGTTCTTGAGAAAAAAACCATTTTCCAGGAGTAGGCTCAGTTAATTAAAGAGGACTCTGGCAAGACTCTTACCAACAGTGACAAAAAGAGATCCCCCTATGACTGTCAGGAAACAACCTGTTTCTTTTTCTTTTATATAAATGTACAAGGGAGACATCCAATCTCCCAGGGGAAAATGCTCCCTTGTCATACAGCTGGAAGATTTCAGTCAGCTTTGTATGACTTGCTGCCTCATAGATCTCAGCTGGATTACAATCAGCACCAGGTGCTTTGCCACTCAAGCAAGAGGAGCCTGATGGCATTCAAGCCCTCTCCTCAGTGGGAAATTGGGCTAGAGAAGGATTAACTGAGTCTGTGATCACTGACTTCAGCAGTGGTAAAGGAGGATTTGTTGAGAACACAGCAGCCTGTTTGGCTCCTCTTTACAGGATTAGGTCCTTGTCACTGATTAATCTGACTCCATCAATGCTGGTCTAGGGCATCACTATATTCCCAGTCCTTTAGGCTAGCAACCTAGGTGTCCTGCTTAACCTCTTACCATCTCTCATCTCTGTGTGACAAAACACACAAATATTTGCAGTGTAATAAATTTCCAGTAGAAGATATTTTGGAAGATCTTCAGGAAATATCTGTTTCAATTGGGCATGGGAGGAAGTAGTCAAGTGCAAGCACAGCCCAGAAAATTGATGCAGTGTCCTGGTGCAAGGCAGAATCTCCCAAGAGGCTCTTAGCCAAAATATATCAGTGTTGGCTATGCTTTTCTGGTTCAGAAGCCAGAGAAATATCTGACACAACTACAAAAGGCAAATATAGTGAACCCCTGAACCTTAGAATAATGTGTGACTTGCCCATGCCCACTCAGCATGGGACAGAAGTCAGCTTCACCATCTCCAAGGCAACGTGAAGCCACTGTCTTCTGTAGAGGAAATTTGGAACAATCTCCCCTTTTCCAGAAGAGCAGACCTCAACCTTTAAAAATGAGCAAAAAAGCAAAAAGAACTTTGACCATAAATAGTTTTTAAATAGATAAGAGAAAAACACATCTCAAACCCTGAGGACACTAAAGGCAGATTGTTTCCAGATGAAGCCCCCAGAGATGATATGAGTTAGTCTCCATCTGAGAAGGCTTTCTTGGAAGAATTCATACAGGATCTTTGAAGAGAGAAGAAAAATGGGGAAAGGAAATAAGAACTTTGCAGGAGAGTTTGAAAAAGAAAATAGGGAAATTAACTGACGAAAACTCCTTAAAAATAGATCTAGCGAATTGGAAAAGGTATGTAACTCCTTACAGAATAGATTTGGTGAAATAGAAAAAGAAAACTCATTGGAAAACAGAATTTGTGTAATGGAAAAAAAAAACCAATGAACAAAACATGCAAAAGAAGATAGAAAAGCTAATTGAAGAAAATAATTCACTAAAAATTAGAATAGAACAAATACAAGTCATTGACTCAATGAGACATCAAGAATCAGCCAAACAAAACCAAAAAATGAAAAAAAAGTGTAAAAAGGTGTACAAAGTTTTACAAGTGTAAAAAGGAAACAATCAACAGAATGATTTCAGAGAGGCCTGGAGAGACTTAAATGAATTCATGCTAAATGAAGTGAGTAGAATCAAGAGAACAATGTATACAACAACAACAAGATTATACAATTATCAATTCTGATGGACATGGTTCTTTTCAACAGAAAGGTAATTCAGGCCATTTCCACTGGTCTTGTTATGAAGAAAGCCATCTGCATTCAAAGAGAGGACTGTGGGGACAGGGTGGATCACAACATAATTTTTCATTTTTTTGTTGTTTACTTGCTTTTTGTTTTCTTAACTCTTTTTTCTTTTCTGATCTGATTTTTCTTATGCAACATGATAATTGTGGAAATGTATATAGAAGAACTGCAAATGCTTAGCATATACTGAATTGCTTATTATCTAGAGGAGGCATTTCTGCTTTTCTGTATTTGGTTGTGACATGTTCAAGTACTAATAGATGATCAGTTTTTATGTAGGTATCATGCACACTTAGAAAACAGTATAGTTCTTTCTATTCCACTTCAGTTTTCTCCAGAGATGTGTCATATCAGATTTTTCCAGAATTCTATTTACCATCTTACCTTCTTTCCTGTTTATTTTTTGATTAAATAAATCTAGTTCTAAGAAGGGAAAGTTGAGGTCCTCACTAGTATAGTTTTATTATCTATTTCCTCCTATAACTCATTCAAACTACTTCTTTAAAAATTAAGATGCTATATTATTTGGTCCATATATGTTTAGTATTGATATGACTTCATTGTATATGGTAGTTTTAAGCAAAATATATTTTCCTTATATCTATTTTTGCTTTTGCTTTGCCTGAGATTGTTATTGCTATCCATGTTTTGTTTCAGCTGAAGCATAGTATTGTGTCACACAGAGAATCACACAGCTAGAAATATTAAGTGTCTTAAGGCCAGATTTGAACTCAGGTTCTCCTGGCCAAGGCTGGTGCTCTATCCACTGCACCACCTAGCTTCCCCTATTTTCCCCTCATTTATTCCCCTCTTTCTCTTACCTCCTCACTTTTTCCTTCACACAAATGTTTTCATTCTGATCCCTGCCTTTCCCAATCTATCTTAACTTTTATCAGTTCTATTATCCAACTTTTTTTTTACTTTCTCATAGAATAAAATAGATTTATGAGCTAATTTTGATTAGAGTAAGGTTTAAAATTTGTCCTCCATACCCCTATCTTCTCCACTATAACAGTTCTTTCATACCCCTTTTATGTTTGATAATTCCCCCTATTCAATCCATCCTTCTTCTTGTAGTGTAAATTTTTTTCATCCCATTATTTTGAGTATCTGTCCATCACCCCATCATCACCCTTATACTCATGTCCTCTGTCTACACATACTGCTTTTATAGCAATAAAATTATTAAGTGTTCAAACTAATATCTTGGCATATAGAAATATAACTCATTTAAACATTATTGAATTTCTTATATTTTCTGGGTTTTTTTCTTTTCTTTTTTTTTTTTTTTTACTTTTTCATGTTTTCCTTGAGTCTTGTATTTGGAGATCACATTTTTTATCTGTTCTTTTAATTAGGAATGCTTGAAAGACCTCTCATTAAATATCCATTCCCACCTTAAAGATTATATTGAATTTTGCTGGGGAGATGATGCTTGGTTATTATACTAATTCTGTTGCTTGATGGTATATCATATTTGAAGTTCTGGGTTCAAATCATGACTCTGTTACTTAGCTTACTTTGGGTGCAAACTTAGTCAATTGTTCACCTCCCTTAATTATAAAACAAAGGGGTTAAACTATACAACTTCTGATGTTCTTTCTAGCTCTCAATCAATGATCTATTGCCAACAAGGCAAGAATTAAATTTGTCCCTTACTGGCTAACAGTGAACAGAATGCTGACACCACAGGTCTCTCTATCTTAGAAAGCCTTCATCGATGATTGCTCTACAGTAAGCATCTAGCTAACTTGTTTCAATAGATCATTGTAGAGCTCCTGAAATAAAAGCAAATATGCAAACTTACTTAAAAACTAAAGTATCATGAATAAAATATTTAATGGGGGAAAGAAGTACATTTGATAGGTGAAACTAGAAGGAACAAAAATAATATCTATTTAGAACTGTGGGTTACTTGGCGTTTATCTACTCCAAGTCTTTCATTTTATAGAAGAAGAAACAAGGATGCAGAAAAGAAGCAACAGGATTTGCCAAGATGATAAAGAACTTCCGAAGTTCATAGAAGATTTCATGTTTGAACCTATGGTCCCTAGTCCTATTCCAGTGTAGCACTATGCTACACTGACTCCTATTTATCACTTTTTTTGTTCCAAAAAAGGAATTGTTTCAATATATAACAGCATAGGATTGCAATTTTTTTTTAATTTGTTGATTATATTTTGCTCTTGTAAAACTGGTATTAGCCAATTTGTTCTTCCTCTATTCTCTAGCAGAGATTCAATCCTTATACCAAAAAGGGGAAAAACAGTTCAGTAAAATTAATATATTTTAAAAGTCTGACATATCAAGTGTTGTACATCCATAGTTCTCTACTGCTGTAAAGAAAAAATGGGGATCAGTCTTGCCATCTCTCTCCTTGGGGGTCAAATTTAATCCTTATAATAGAATTTTGAGAAGAGTATATAAGTATTTGTAGCACACAGCTTATAGTCCTTTTGATTTTTGTTCATATAGGTGCTCCCTTTCACTCACAAGTGGAAGGATCAAATTAATAAAGACTTGTTAAATTTGTCAAATGCTTATTATATGCAAAGCACTGTGCTAAATACTATATTTACCAATAGCAACAGAAAATGGGTCTCTGTTCTCAAGGAGCCCATACTTTTTGGGGGCAGATAACCAAATTAGATGAGCTCATCTGTAGGACAATTGGGAAAGTCTGAGGTCATAAGAATATAGCTATAGGACCAGTAGCAATGGTTAGGAGTCCTTAGAATGCATGGAAATTTTGCCCCACCTGAAAGGCCGTGGAGATATCATTGGGAAAAGAAAGAAATGAGGGCCCAAGGTAAGGGAAGAGAAAAACTTTTGGATTCCCTTTATTAGGAACAGTAATGGCAAGGGGTCAGTATCTGGAAAAAAAAAAGAGGAGAAGAAGGGAAGGAAGCATTGGCAGGAAAATCTAGTGGACAGACTACCAGGGCTTAAAGTGTAGGTTAGATGGACTATAGTACCTTAACTGAACTTAAACTTTTCTCTTTCCTTTTTTTCTCCAAAAATACAACAACCTAAAAATAAAATTGGGTGAAAGCCCTTGGACCCAGCTGTCTTACTTGGCCCAAAGAAATCTTAGCAAGGGAAAGTACCATGTATGCAAATACATTTATAGCAGTTATTATTCTGATGGCAAAAACTGTTGACTAAGGGGGCACCAATGAATTAGGTAACCTTTGATTAAACTATAGCATATGAATGTGATGGATTACTATTGTTCTGGGAGAAATGAGAAATAATTTTTAAAGAGACATGGAAAGACTTGTTTGCATCGTGTCAGCATGAGATGAGCAAAAACAGAAAAACAATTTATATTGTGAAATCAATATTATAAAACGAGCAGTTTTGAAAGACTTAAAAACTCTATTAACTTAACGCATGATTCCAGAGGTCTGATAAAGAAGAAATGTTGAGACAGTTTTAGATTAATATGCAGTATTCCAAATAGGAACATTTTTAGATGTGACTGATCTGAAATTTTGTCTTGCTTGATTGTGCTTTTGATACAGGGGTTCTATATTTCTTTCTTTACATAATTTTTTTTCTTTTCTAGTGAATGAGTGGATGTTGGAGAAAGATGCTTAATAATTGAAAAAATAAAATTATATATATTTTTTTTAAAAATCAAGTAAAACCACCAGTAGGGAGACAGTGTTCCAGGTTTACCTTTTATCCTTGGCAGTGCTGTAAATGCAGACAGCCCTACCTGGAAAGCAGTTGAGTTTCTTGGATAAGAAGAAGGGTTATGAAGAGGAGAAGCTGTCACACTCAGAGACCAACCACCCTGGGAGAAACTGACTGCAGGTGCAATCAGAGGGAACAAGTTTTACTCTCCACCTTACTACATGTGAGGAGATGAGGGGTGAATAAAAGTTGTAGATTTGACTCTCCTGAAACTTACTAAGTTCAGGGTGAGCTTGTATGCCCCACAACTGAGATGGTACCAGAATACAGATCTGTGAAAGCTCTAGAGCAGGACTTCTTCAACTTTTTCCACTCTTGGACCCTTTTCACTGGAAAATTTTTATACAATCCTAGATATAGATATGTTTATAAAGTAGCTATACAAAGAAAACATTTATTGATAATAATTTGTAAAGACATTTATTCTAAAATAATTCTTTGGTACACATTGAATTTTACTTTAATTAAAGATGAAAAGAAATTTGCATACTAATGAAACGGATGTGTTTATTTTTACATAAAAAATGAAATCCTGGCAGAATATTTGATAAAATACTTTTACCAAATTTTTCACAACCCCCACATTTAGTTATGGGTCTCCATATGGGGTCTAGAGTCACAATTTAAGAAGCTTTGCCCTACATAAGGCCTTTTAGCAACAAGATTCTAGGACACTTAAACTTGGCTCTTTTCTTTCTTTTCCTTCCCCCTTTTAGATCACATTCAGAAAAAAAAAAACTAAATAAACAACCCCACCAAAAAACCAAACAATAACAACAACAACAACAAAAACCTCTTAGATTTTCAGGGTCTGTCATTACTGATGTTCCAAAAGGTTAACAGGGAACTTGGTCATCCTTGTTCTGATCCCTTAACAAGAGATACCTTTTAGGAAACAGTAAGTCCTAAAACATAATAGAAATGATGCGCCTGAAAGTTCCATATATGGGTGATTTAAGAGGCTGATGTCAATCTTTTGTCAAGAACTTCCTATGTGTCAAGGTACTGTGCTACTTACTGAGGTAGGAATGCAATAAATGAAAATAATCTCTATTTATTGTAGCCTTATTTTGCCTCTCATTATTGAAAAGTTTATTTAAAACTTAAATGAAAAATAAGAAATAAAAAAAAAAGAAGAAGAAAGGTCAGATGCCCAGCAGAACATCAGGGAGGATTCCAAATATGTACAATTAATTTCCATTTCAAGAAAGCACATATAATAATAGATGATATTGTATTCATAAACTCTCCATTTTTTCTTTGCTTCCTTGTAGGTTTTCTTTTGTTTTCTGCTTTGTACTTTTTACTTTATTTTCCCCCTTTCTTCCTCCTTATCTCCCCCCAGCAAGCTAAATTTAAGCACATATATATTTATGTACACCTACATATATACTTTCACATACTCAAATATATACATATGCACATATATATACCTACATAGATGAATGGGATAAACTGAGTAAAGAACTCTCATAAGAATGTGGCCTTAACCTATGTCCCAATTGTGACTTAAGATTTTGCAGTTAACAAGTTGAGCTATAGCTAAGAGCTGTAGGTGTTCAATTAGCTTAGATGAACAAACATTTCCTTCTGTTCCCCTAACCAATATTTTCATTGGCATTTAAGATCCTAACATGGTAAAGGGTATGTTATTCTCTGTATCAGGGATACATATATTTAGGGACTTGAGTAGAGGCTGTTGAATTAATACTTTTTGGATGAAGAAATTATTAACAGTAATTTTGATAGGGTTGCTTAATGTGAAATTAGGACAGTATATTCTATATTCCATATGTGTTTTAAATGGTTGTTTTAGAGTCATCTTAAAGTTGTTCCCACTGTTTAGGAAGATTCTGAGACGTCATCTATGTCTTTGTCCCTTTGAACGTGGTTAATACCTGAACATGATTTGCTATACATTGGTTAGTGAGCATCTTAAAGTAAAATGATTTGTGTAATATTGAATTTAAAATCCATCTAGTTAGATATGAAGATAAGCTGTGAAATTTCTAGGATGAATCTCTTATTGTTATCAATGTATGAAGATAGTCAATACTTATTTAGGATATATAATCCTTGAGATCATAAATTCACCCTAAATTTTGATTAATGAGAATTGCTATTTGAGATAAAATCTCTTGGGACAATAGCTATTATTATTTGGAACTTTGAATTCAGGTAAGTTGTCTGATGGATCATCAAGCCAGAAATCCACCTCTGAAAGGAATATTCCACAAGCTACTCAGAAGAATGTGATCCTGAATTGTTTCAGGTAGAGTTTAGTATCTGGGCAAGAGTTGGGAGGACAACCTTGGCCTCCACTTAAGGTGAGATACTTCTGACTCAGCTTCCCAGTGGTTTTCCTTTGAATAAAAAGTCTCCTGATTATTCCTGAGTCTGGCTATAAGGTGGAATTGTTATTGCATACAATTACTTTTTTGTTGCTAGGATGCACGTTTGTCAGGGTCTTTTTTTTTTTTTAGCATTTCTCTTGTTGCTGACTTAAGTGATAGGAATCTTTATTTGTGAAGAGTTCCCTACTCCAATTACTAGGGACACAAATTTTTGGGATGACAGATGGCTCCAGATGGGAGTTAAGATATATAGAACCCAAATTTGCATGCTGAATGGGTTCATTAGACTCCAGGCTATGGAAATAATTACTACAACAAAGGCACTGGATTTATTAGCAGACCAGTTAACACCACTCAGACTAGAGAAGCAGTACTCCAGCACAGATTGGTATTAGACTCTTTGTTGGCTGAAGAAGGTGGAGTTTGTAGGAAATTAAATCTGTCCACTTGCTGCATGAATATTGATGACAATGGACAGGGAGTGAAGGAAATTGCCAAAGACATCAGCATATTGGACCATGTCCTATTTTAGACCTGGTCCTCACTATTGAATACCTCTTGGTGGTCTCAGTCTGGAGGCAGCTGATGGGAACAGGTTTTTTGATTCCTGCTGATAGCTTTAAGTGGAGCTATCCTACTCCCTGTCTGCCTCCCCTGTGCGACACAGCTTATTCCAAGGGTGGAACAGACATTACTGGGCAGGATGGTAAATATTGAACCATCTGGATGGGGAGGTCAGGGCCAACCAGGCCCAGAGGAATTGGAGACTGAGGATGAGATGGTTGAAGTATGTATCAAGAATGGTGGGAGAAGTCTTCAAAGGTTAACGAATAAGAGGAGGGATTAAATGGGCAAACTGAGTGAAGACCTCTCCTAAGATATGGCCTCAGTCTATATCCTAATTGTAACTTGAGATTTTGCAATAATAAGTTGAATTGTACCTAAGAGCTGTAGGTATTCCATTATTGTACATAAACATTTCCCTCCTATTCCCCCTCACTACTTTTTCCATTAACATCTAAGTACCTAATCCAATTAAAAACTATGGTATTTTTTTGTTTCAGGGATACATAGTCTTTAGGTAAATTAGAAATCCCCAGCCAATGAGAGAAAAAGTCAGAAGATGATGGGGTGGGGGTGGGGGCTTCTGCATTGATAATACTGTGCTTGCAGTTGTGCTTTGCACTGCTATATTGACACCTTATCTCTTGGGAATTAACCTTTCTCACAAGATTGTAATTAATTTATTTTTTGCTTTTTTTTTTTTACTCTGAGAGTCTTTACCTTAGAGTACCTTCTCTGCTTCCCTTGAAGATTTTTCTCTGCTTATTTACCTCGGAGGTAAAGCTAAAAGGCATACGACTTACAGAAGAACAGGAGAGGGGAACAAAAACATCCTCAGTTGTGAAACCTTCCAAGTGTTTTTGGGAATATTGTGGGAATTTGCATTCAGAGGAACCATGCTCCACTTGATTGGTGAAAGTAGGGATTCCAATAAAGAAGGTGGTGATGAGGGCATTGACTTCCTCAATGCCCAAAGGTGCTATGTCTGTTGCTCCTGTACATGTGTACGCTGGGCCTGTTCAAACAGCATTGCCCTGTGTTAGTTCAATAGGCAAGGCTGATGCTTGGAGCTGTGAGTGGGCAAAGAGTTCATGAGATAACAGATCCAAGGTCTCAGGCCCTGGCTAGTAATAACATCATAGGATGGTAATCTATCATTGGAGGTCATTTACCCCAGCCCCATCATTTTACAGATGAGTAAGCACAGGCCCAGAGAGATTGACTGTCCAAGATTTTAGGTAGCAAAGTTGGATTGGAACTAAGATCCTCTTGACTGCAAATCCCAGTCCTTTTTTGTTTAAACAAGACAAATGGGGTTAAGTGACTTGCTCAGGGACACACAGCTAGAAAGCATTAAATGTCTGAAGCTGAATATGAATCCAGATTCTCCTGACTCCAGGGCCAGTGTTCTAGTCACCGCATCATCTAGCTGCCCCCAGATCCTCCTGCTTTTTACAGTGCTCTGATGCTTCCAAAGAGGGACTGATTAAAGAAAGCTTAAAAAGCAAAGAGAAATGGAATGGTGGATAGAAATATGGATTTGGATTCTGTATTACTGAGTGTGAATATCGCCTCTGCAAGGTAGTTGGGTGGTATAGTGGTTAAAACTGTTGGACTTGGACTTGAATTCAGTCTCAGACACTTACTAGTTGTGTGACCTTTGGTAAGTCCCTCAGGGTCCCTCAGCCTCAGTTTCCCTAATAGCAAAATGCTAATAATCGTACCTGCTTCTCACAATTGATCAAATGACTTAACATAGGTAAAGTACTTTGTGAATCTTAATGGGTTAAAAAAAAAGCTAGCTGTTAGGAATAATTATCAATATTAACAAATAAATAGCATTAATATTGATAATATGATCATTAAATTATTATCGAATAACAACATAGTAAAGTACTTTGTGAACCTTAAAATACTCAATAAATCTAGCTATTATTATTTTTATGATGTGATATTGAGTTAAGATAAAAGAATCTCAGTTTCTTCATCTGTAAAAAAAATAAATAGCAAGGCAATTGAACATATGATCTTCAAAATCTCTTCCAGCTCTCATACTGTCATTCTTCATCCTTTCATCATTGCCTAATAGGTAGAGAAGACATGAGAAAGGTCCACATGGAGGTTTAGAAGGACTCAGTTACTGACCCCTATGACTAGACAAGGAACTGAGAGACAAGATTCAGTAGACATTAGAGAAAGCATTAAGTGACCTGGGTAAGATATATGACTGCAGCTAGGTTACTAACTTTTCTGAACCTCATCTGTGAAAAGTATAATTAATACTCAAGTAGGTATTATTTATTAATACCTACTTAAGAGGATTGTTTTGAGTTTTTCTTTCCTTCAGGATTCAGGTTTACAATGAACTTAAAATGTTCTCACTTTAACCTCAAAATAATCTTGTGATGTAGATGTGCAAATACTTTTATCTCCAAGCTATCAATGAAGAAACAGATTCAAAGAAACCTTCGTACTTTTCTTCTATGGTCACACAGCTATTAAGTGTCTAAAACAGAATTTGAAAGTGAATATTTTTGACTCAGATTCTGGTGTCATGGTGCCTGCCTAATTTTTAAATGTGCGTGTGGCCTCAAGTCAAATATTTCACCTCTTCAAATCTCTAATCATTTATCCAATTATTTATCACCTTTTATAAGTTACAATATATTATATCAGATATATTAGAAAAGACATCCACATGTACTAAAAGACACAGGTCCCAAAGGTGACCAAAGGGCTAAATCAGCCTAGAGTCAGGACTTTCTCTAGAGGTTGCCTGTCATCTTGCATTTACCCTTTACTTTCCTCTCTTTTCCCATATGTTTCCTCTGTTCCTGTTTTAGAGGCAATTTCTAGAGAGAGCCCTAACATGAAGCAGCAGTCCCCCAAATCTGTTCCTTCAGCAGATGTGGGTGTCTTTGCTAATATTTTTTGTGTTGTAACTGGTAAATGGTGATTTTGAAAACTCTTTTATAACATGGAAACATTTCTCAGCATACTTTTGTGTAGAATTGTCATGTTTTCCCAGAAATTATTATTTTATAGATTTTTAAAATGCTTAAATATTTTATTTTTTCAAATATATGCAAAAATAGTTTTTAACATTCACCTTTGCAAAATCTTGTGTTTAATTTTTTTTTCCTTCTCTCTCTTCCTACTCCCTCCCTAAAATGGCAAGCAAACAAATAAAGGTAGAAACATGTTTCACAAGTATTCTTACAGGGACAATGTAAAGTTGGAAGCAATTCAATCTTCAGAATAAATACTATTTGATCAGAAGTATAACTAGGAAGTTTTTCACCTTTGGGAAAATATAGGTGGGTGGAATAGTCACTAATAGAGAAAGTCTCTGTGGCAGGCCCAAAGGATGGAGTGACAGAATGTAGAGACAAGCAAGGAAAAGGGGAAGTCAATTCTTTAGCCCTTCCTCCTGCATTCTCTATCAGCCTGTGGCTATGTTCTCAACATTTGGCAGAGTCCTGAAGTAGCAATCCCCACACCAAGGCAGGAAGAATATCCAACTCTTAATATGTTGAACCCTGAGATAAAGCTCTAGCCATACACAGCCCTAGTTATAGTGCTGTGTTTGTCTGACAATGTTCCTGATTCGATCATCATTCTCCAACAGCCAAGCATCAGGGAGGGTCGAGTTTTTTCATACCTCTGTTATAGCTCACTTAACCAGAAGATTGATGTCAGAAGTCTGAACCATAATTTCCCCCTTAGCCAAGGAATTGTCTGGAATCATCTCAGTATTTCTAAGGAGAAAATTGGCTTAATTTGCACAGCAAAAAGAAATTAGGATATTACTCCTATCACACTCAGGCATGTTCCTGAACACCTCCAAATCCTACATTATTGTCATGAACCATCATTTCAGTAATTTAAAACTATCAATTATAAGTCTAATGGTTTGTACTACATAGAAAAAATGAGGGAAAAAGGAGAGAAATTGGTATCTGCACATCTACATCACAATCTTTTCTAATCACATCCTCTTTCAAATAAGTGAGCTGTGATAGGAAATAGGGAATTTGGATAGAAGAGCTATGAGAGGCAAACTTTTCTTTCAAACTTCTGCTATTGTGAAAGGAAGTCCAGGCGCACGGAAATTTGTGGGCTGGGGAAAGAGCCAGAAGTTCACTGTTGCTTTGGGGAAAGGATGTCCATTTCTGAGCCATGTGGGGCTCTGGCAAACAAGTCACATTTTAAATTTTTTAGAGCCTTTAGAATCATGAAGTGATTTCACTGTGGCTGTTTGATACTAATTTTAGCTCCACTAGGGGTATTGTTAACGATTAGCCTGATCCTATTCCCAGATAAAGAGCAATCTCACTTGTATAACTATACACAAACCCTGAGGGAAATGGGGAAACAGGGGATGGCAACCTCTCAGAAAAAGACTGATCTTTATCCCCTAGCTCTGTCCTTTTGTGGACAGCAGAGTTCATCTCTTTAGTCCCTGGGTATGGTCTGTGTGGATATATCCAATTAAACTTTGGTTTACCTATAAGAAACTTTTACTCTTCTCTCTTTATATTTCATTTTCATGGCATACGAGCCTGGTATAATATGCCAAACCACAGAAGTATGCTAGTGAATGGAATACTCTATATAGTGAGTGGAGTACTCAGTAGCCTGGAAAATATGTAATAAAACCATACTTATCAGCTGCCAAGTGGCTTGTGTTCCAAGGCTTCTTTAAGACTTAGGCAGTGCAACCAGTTCATGGGGCATATCCCAAACCCAAGTGTTCTTAGACACAGTTTAGGCACTTAAGACTCAGATGCTCCCCCAAGAAGTTACAAGCATCCCCAACCTGTAGTTCTACTAATGCCTAAGAATCCCCCATTTATTGTTCTACTTACACCTTCCCAAAGAGTCCAAGTCTAGTTGGTTGCAAACTCAGGAACCACGGATGTTATTGCTTTCCTGCTTTTTATTTTGTCACTGGAATTACAATTCCCTTGATGATTATAGTAAGGAATCTAAAAAGTTAAGTTAGAAAGGTATTTACAGTTAATTATGAGTTTCCAAATTCACTTTCAAGAATTAAATTTTATTCTTAGTTTCTCTACTTCTCCAGATTAAATGTTTTATTAATTAGTTCTTAGTTTCTTTCTAGACTCAGGGTCAGTGGGAGATGTTTTGAATAATCACAGTTAAGCACATATGGCTCAAATTCTCATCCTGTACATTCTCTACCACTATATCAATCATATAGCAAAAATTTTAAGTAGAAAGAATATCAAAATGCTAAAAGGAAATTATTTTCCAACCCAAAGGGTTATAGCTTGGTGCCTAACCCAGCAATAGGCCATAATCAATGTAGTCTTCTCTGCTTCTGAAGCTATTTCATTACCAAACTGCTGTTGTCATTTTGTACTGTCACCAGTTTCTCGGTTTTTTGTTCATGTTTATGTTCATATTTATGACATCCTTACAAGAATATACAATTGTCATCACTATAACTAAATAATGAATTTTCAGATTTTTTTAATCAATTGGCACCACAAATTAATTGTGCCATGCTCAGCACATAAAATGGCCTTGGAAGACCATCCCCTAATTCCACTAACCCTTTCATTGTAGAACCAACTTATATATTAGTTCATAATTATAAAATTTTCAGTGTAAGCACTTATATCTTGGACATTGGACAAATGCTACAAATCAGGGCTTGACTTATTTTGTTGATTTTAAGAAAATGATGAAGAAAATATTAATAATGAAGATTAAACTAAAAGTGTTCTATTTATATATTTTTGAGAGCCATTATTATTTATTATTTATTTTTAGTATTAAATATTTACCAGATAAAACTCTGCCTATGCCTGATTTAAATCCCAACAGGAAGTCCCCCCAGATCCTGAATATTTAATTGGAAGAAGTAAATTATTTTCAAATGAGATAATTCTAAAGTGCTTAGTTCTTCATAAATATTACATACATGTTTATTATGCTCTTGGTGGGTAGCCTAGCAGGTCCTGTCCCTTTCCCAAATATGAAAAAATACTATAGTCCTTATTTTTTAAGTTTGTCAACTGAAAGGAGGTGTTTGAAATATACAGAAATAGGCATGACAAAAAATGGAATTGGATAGTACTTAAGTGAAAAATTTTCAAAGAATTTTTGAGGAAGAAAATATGATCCAACCTGGAGAATCAAGGTTTTCAAAGTTTTGAGCAGCCCTACATTTACATTAACCTACATTACACTTTAGAATTTGCAAAACACTTTATTTACAACAATCCTGTGAGATAGGTAGTAAAAATATAATTAAAAATATAATTATCTCAGTTTTATAGAAGAACCCAATTTTGCCATGTTCATATACATTGATTTGAACTCTGGCTTCTAAGATATTCACTACTGCACATTGCTTTAGGGCTTATCAAGTCCTACTTTTCACTCTTTGCAGAAATTCTGCCTTCAACAAGCTCAAAGGGGTAGCTATTCATCCTCTGCTTGAACTCTTCCAATGATGAGAAGTTCACTATCTAACAAGGCACTATCTAACAACTCCAGATTTTATTTATCTTTTATAGAGTCACAATCTGCCTCCCTGGCACCTTTACTCATGACTTTTATTTCTGCTCTTGGAGTCATATAGAATAAAACTAATTCCTCCAAGATTCTACTCTAAAATTCTTCAAATACTTGAAGAGGGTTACTTGCCCTTTTAGGCAACAATATAAGTAGGATAGGGCAGCTTGTCCTAATGCAGGTGATTTTTAAATAGTATTTTATTTTTTTCCAATGACATATAAAGACATTTTTTTAACATTCATCTTTTATAAAATTTTGAGTACCTAATTTTCTTTTTCCTCCTTCCTATTACCTATCCCTAAAACGGTAAATATTTTGATGTAAATTATATATGTGTAATCATATAAAACATTTCTGTATTAGTCATGTCATGAAAGAAGGAATAAAACAAAAGGAAAAACACATGAAATAATTAAAGTGAAAATGGTATGCTTCAATCTGCATTCAGACTCAAATAGTTCTTTTTCTGCATGTGAACAGCATTTTCCATCATGAGTCCTTTGGAACTGTCTTGGAGCATGTATTCCTAAGAATAGCTAAGTCTATCATAGTTATCTTCACATAATGCTGCTTCTGTGTACAATGTTCTCTCTTTGTTTTTCATCAGTTCATGCAAGTCTTTCCAAGTATTTTTTCCCCTCAGAAATTTGTCTTATGCACACAATTTAGAGAGTACTAAAACAACTTTTCTTACTATTGTTCCCTTCCATTAAACCCATCTCATCTGTTGCCTGGGTTTCCCCATCAATGTTACATTATCAGTAGGATAAAAATCTAAGCTAAGTTTTCTCTCCATTAGGTAATATGCTGGATAAACACTACCCCATTGCTTGTCCTAGGTGAATAATTTGCTAATTAGAACTAAGTTTCTAAGTCTTCCTTTTACCAGCTAACCTTACCTATATATATTTACAATTGCTTATGTGTCATGGGTTCCAATTCTGTCCCCTGTTCTTGGTTTTCTTTCTTTTCCATTCACTTCATACAAACAGGAATTTTGAAGTTTAACAAAATAATTTAATGTATATGACTGTGCTTTGTATATAGTTGGTCCTCAATAAAAGCTTAATACATGAGTTCATTGCAGACAGGGACTGTTTCACTTTTGACTTTGTTTCTCCAAAGCCTAGCTCAAAGCTTGGTACATAGTAGGCACTGGTCAAAACTAGCAAAGTCAAAGGATTGTTAGGTTGACTGTTAAATTGGATAAGAGAGCATAAAATATGTTTTTGGTAAGAGATGGCTAAGCAGGACATAACTGATGAAATGATTAACAATTTACATTTTATGACTTAATCTTGGTTTTTAATACTGATTATAGTACTTTTGACTAGCTGTGGTATCCTGTAAGGAACTTTAGCTGTGCAATCAGGGAACTTGAGTTCAGATACTACTTGTATGACTTTGGGTCATATAACAAATAGAAATTAGGGAGTGGGGAATGGACTAGATAAGCTCTGAAATCCCTTCTGTTTGTATCTTTGGAATTCATATTTAATTATCATAGCTTGCAAGACTCTCTGAGTATAAGCTCTGATGTCCTCATTGCACCCAAAAGAAAACTGCCCCCAGAAAGTTTCAATAACTCCTCAGTTCATAAATCTTAGAGCAGGAAGTAGGTCCCAGATATCCTGTCTTTAATGTCAGTGCTAATTCTGTTGTTTTTGTTTGTTAGGGTCTATATAATCCTGTTTTTTGCAGCTTGTGTTTTGCATTTCTCTATTGACACCTTGTCTGTTAGGCCCTTTCTAGTGAGATCATAATAATTCCTTTTTGCTTTTCTACCTTTAAAGTCTCTAATTTTAATTTGGGTAGGAGCCATCACTGCCCCATTTAGGCGTAAATAAGACATACAGCAAGATCAAGAGTAGAATTTATGAGAAAAAAAATAGGGGTAATAATCATCAATCTCAGATAATGTCATATTTTAAAAAGATTCAATCAAGAGAGAAATCTACATTATACCTTAGCTGTATTAAAATTTTTATAGATGTTATTGGTATGTATATTTGTATGTCTATGTAAAGACACATATGTGTATATGTATGCATGTATGTATGTATAGAGATGTATATGTATATGAGTATTTTATATATACATGCTGTGTTTGTCTGTGTGTGCATTTCCAGATATGTGTAAATAAATATATCTTTGTTGAACTGAAACCTGCATGGGAGATGTGGTAGGGAGAAAAGGGGAAAAAAAGATAAAGTCAAAAGTGCACTAAAGAAAATAAAAATCTTAAAAGGAAACAAATAAGAAAGGGGTAATTATGAATACAATTCTTTCTATTATTGTATATGCTTTCATGAAAAGGAAATTTGTTGTTATATATTTTGAATTCTCCCTGATGTTCTGTTGGGAAAGGACAAACAGAAATGACAATATATTTAATTCTCTATTTGTCTTTTTTTAGTTTTTATTTTCAGTTTTTTTTTTAAATTTGGAAATAAAATTTAAAAAACTAAAAAGAAATACACCAACCTGGACCCCACTTCTCCTGAAAGAGTCACTGTCCTCAACATGCGTTTTATTAATTAGGCATTCAAAAGGAGTTGCAGAAGTTAGCCACAGAGCCATGAATTCCCCAGATTCAGCTGTGGGAGAAAGCTTTAGGAGTTTTGAACAACAGTTAAAAACAGTTTTTACTAACAGTTAAAAACCGTTTTAAACAGCTCCCACTGGGTTCAGAGCATTCTAGAAGCTAAAGGCCCTCTATTGCTGACTAGCAGAAGGCTAACCAAATATCAGGCCCTCCTTTAGACACTCTCAATTTAACTCTGGGTGTCACATTTGCTACTTTGCTTATTGACACCACACAGTCCAGTGATATTATTCATAATTGTGAGGAGACTTTAGATTCAATCTGCTCTAATGCAGATTTGATTTGAGAGCTGTTCCTCTCCAGAACATTGATGGTGAATGGTTTACTGATGGGTCCGTTTTTTTGAAGATGAGGACAGAAAGGTAGGTGACTCCATGGTGACCTTCAAGAGCACTTTAGAGGCTAAATTACTTCCCCCTGAGCCTCTGCTCAGAAAGACAAACTCATTGCCTTTACCAAAGCTTTAAAATTTGGGAAAGGATTGAGAGGGAACTTCTATATTGACTCCGAATGTGCCTTTCACGATTGACATGCTCATGGGGCTCTCTAGAAAGAGAAGGCTTTCTGGAAGCCAAAACTTTCCCCATGATGTATACAGGGGAAATTCTATTTTGATTGCAGGCTGTCCCTGAACCCCGAGAGTTTTCCGTAATGTTTGGTAAAGGACATCAGAAGGGGATTCATTCAGATCAGAGGGTAACAAGTTTGCAGAACCAGCTACTCCAGGTGCTGCACAATGGCCCTTAATCATGACATCCCTGCTCCCCAGGCTCCCTGAATCTTATTCATCTTCTTGTAGTTCCCAGAAACAGGCCCATGCTAAAGAAAGGGGTTTAGTTTTTCCCCCTCTGGCTGGTTCCAATTCCCTGTGGCCAGCTGATAATCCCAGAGGCAAGTCAGTGGAAAATTCTCTTTGGCCCACACTCACTTGGGAAAGAGCTTCCATTCCCTGTGTCAAGCCTCTTTTCTCTGACACAAGCCAGCAGATTTGTCAAGCCTGGTCAATAGGTGTCCAAGTAAATCCTACAGCCCTCCCCCACATCCCTCTCTTTGAAGACCTGCTCAGAGGAAGCTTACCTCTCCTGGCAGGGAGACTTCACTCATAGGTCCCTTTGCAGGGCATTAAATTACTTTTGGTTTTTGTTCCAATTGAATGGAAGCCTTTGCATGACTGAACAAGCCCAGGAGGTAGCAAAAATATCACAAAAAGAGATTTTACCTTACTGTGGCACAGTGACACTAGTGTAGACTTCCCTTCACAGATAACCCAAACTGTGGCTGAGCCACCTTAGGGTAATTATCTCCTTTCTGTCTAGCATCCTCAGTCTTGGGGAAAGGGGCAGAAATGAATCCTCCCCTCCAGGGAGTCCTCTCTAAGCTGTGCCTGCAGACATGGGAAGGGGGGGTAAAAAGCCTCCTGATAAAACTACTGAGAGTCTGCAGTGCCCCTGGGGAGAACACTGAGCTCGGGCCCTTTTGACCTTTCTCATGGGCGGCCATGCTTCTCCTCTGACATTCTGTAGATCAGAACAGCATCTGGTCACCCAGTTTGCCCCACAGCTTGGCAGAGCCCCAAAGGCCCTTTCTGAATATGTGAACATCTCCCCAAACCAGCAGGTGTCCCTCCCCAGACTGTCACCCCAGTAAAGGTGGGGACCAAGGATACTTGAAATCTTGGATGGCCCAAAGTCCTAACCCTCTGAGCATCAAAAGGAAAGGACCACATGAGGTCATTTTAAGCATCCCCCTGCTGTTACCCTCAGAGGCCTTCCCAGCGGGACTCACATTTCCAGACTCTAACCTACTGCTCCTGTTACCTCTGCTTCTCCAGACCTTCCTGACTCCTCATGAGAACCCAGAGAAGACCTGAAACTGCTGTTCCCCAGAACCCCTGGAACACTGGAAAGGTATTGTATGGAGAAGGGGAACTTGCCTGTGTCTTCTCTTATTAACCCTTTTCACTTCTCTTTGTTACTTTCCACTCTCTTTTCCAAGTTAACTGTTTCCTCTCAAACTACTTGAAGCTTTTCAGTGCCCTTTGAACCATTCATTCCAAGAACCCAGGTCCTACTCCGAGTGTCTCTTTCTCCAGGTCCCTTTGCCCCACTTTTGGGGATTTCTCCCGGGAAGGGCAGAGAGGGGAGGTGGGGGGGTAATAATTCCTTGGTTAGGTTAGGAAACTCCATAGGCAGCAGAAGCCTCAGGATTGTGGTGTGTGCTGTGGGCATCCTCAAGGCAGTTGACATCTGTGACCTGATGGACTTGTGGCAAAGGCCACATTTCTGTAACTCACTGTGTCTATGCTGGATGTTTCCCCATTTGTACTAGGCATCCCCTTGCCACCAACTTGACCCTAACTACTTCTTGTTTTCCTGCCAGAAAATCTCTCTCATTCACATACACAGAAACTGTCAGTGGAAGCTGTGGTGGCTTTATTTCAACCCAGATGTGGGGCCTCGGACACCCCAAACACTGGTGGAGAAAATGGATGTAACCATCTCACATGTACCTTAGTTTCACCTCAGCCACCTGTACTTGCTAAACTGAGGGCTTGAGCACTCACTGTACCTGTGACTATGGACCAGCTAAGGAGAGAATTGTGCAGTACTTATTCCAAAATTATCTCAGCACCCTCACCCACAACCCTTCTGCATCACTCCCCCCGATACGAAAGGGTGCATAGAATAAGGGTAGTGGGACAAAGTGTGTAGATTAATGGGAAAAATATAAAGAGGGGTTGAAAGGATGGCCTAGAACCAAGTGGGATTCAGAAGGGTGTTTATTAATCAGAGTGGGATGAGGAGTGGAGACAAATGGGAATGAGAAAAAGGGGCAAGGAAAGTGTAGGGGGAGAAGGAAAGGGAGAGAGGTCCATGGATGGGAGAAGTTAAATAACAGCAAGACAAGTTAAAGGATAAAATAAAGTAGAAGTGTCAGCAGAAATAAGAAATAAACTGAGTGAAGCCTCATCTTATATCATCAGAATGTGGCCTCAACTTATACCCTAATAATAACTAGCTTTGCAACAGCAACCTGTGCTGTAACCAAAAAAGCCCAGGTGTTCCCTTACCTTAGACAAAGTTGGAAATTTCTCTCCTGTTAAACTGCCATTTTTTTTGCCACAGTTAATATGGGAAGGAGTGTGTCATTGGCTATAGATATTATGTAAACCTGGACTTCCAGCCACTTGGAGAAAAGGTCAGAAGGAGTTGGGGTTTCCCTGTTAGGGTCTATGTAATCCTGTGTCTTGCAGGTTGTGCTTTGCACTCCTATACTGCCACTGCTGACTTTGGAAGCTGGCCTCAACTCCTGATACGGTAGTAATTCTTTTTGCTTTTTACCTTAAGAGTTTCTGGTTTTATTTTGAGAAGATTTGGTGTCCCTCACATACCCAATTTTCAGCTCAGCTTGAATTTGCCTTCTAAAATGATTTTAGATGTTTTATACAATCTGGGGTTAAACCCTCCCCAAGGCTGTGTTATCCAAACAGCTGCCCTGTGGCAGTTAGAGAGGTCTGGGATTGAACCTAAAATCTGCTGAGTGCTGAAGGCCCAGGCTAAATGTTTGGTCAAGCTGCCTGACACATGATGTGGAGATTTCAGGGAGACAAGGGTGGGCAGGTTGACAACTCTGTTAGCAGTCTAATAAAAATGCTGCCCCTAGGAGCTGTGGAATCAATCTAGTTGATTTTGAAAGAAAATCTCAATTAAAATCTATTTTAAAAAGAAAAAAATGAACTTTTCTTCTATATTCTTCTTTCTCTACATATAATTAAAAAGAATATATGAAATGAGACAAATGTTTTTGAAGTCTCAAACACATATTCTTTTGAAAATTAAATTCAATTTTTTTTCTATTTTTAATATTGTATCTAAAAGGATAGTCAATATCTTTCCCATTTTTTTGGATCAAATGAACCAGGGACCCAGAGATGAAGGCTAGGTAAAACTTAGCTTTACTTTTGTAAAGGGAAGTCCTCATTCTGTTATATAGGGTGAATGCTGCTTGTAAATTTTCTCCTCACCACCTTAAAGAAACCTTAAAAGGAGCCTGGTGGTCAGCCTTTTCTGTCTAGGGCCTTTAGGTAGAGTGCCTGGGGACAATCTCAGGAAAGTGCTCAGGACCCAGAAAGTAATTCAGTTGAGAAGACTGAGGTGGCTTCCTGATCATTCTGGGGTTGAAGGGAAGGCAATGGCTCAGCTAAGGCTCTGGCCACATTAAGGGCTGCACAGGTAAGGCCAGGTGCTGGTGCCAAGAGGAGAGCACAAGCTCCTGCCTTTGAGGCAGTGACCAAGGAAATAAATTCAGCCTGCTAGTTGAGGTGGGGCAACTGCTCGGTGCTGAATAGGGTGTTCTTTTCCTACCATGATGAAATCCGGTGAGGGGGACCTGTGAAAAACTCTTGACGGCCATTTTTTGAGGTAACGGCTCCAAGTCTATGGGTGAAGAAGGGAACATGTGAGCAAAGGGGAAGGAATCGAGAAACAATGTGGGTGGGAAAGACAGCAGCAGAACAGGGAGTAGAGATCTACTCAGTGATACCTGGCCTTTGGAGTAGAGCTGGACCATTTTCAACTTGCTCTGGCTTGTGCTGTCCCTCATGTCACATTTACACAAAGAAGAAACACAAGGGAAAACTTGGTCAATTCAAGTTTTTCTTGTAAACCACTTGTTTTTATAAGTTGTTTGCACGGAGTCCCTTAAATTGGGACCTCCTCCAGGCCAAGGCCTGGCTTGGGCCTTTCTTTATATCCCCCAGTGCTTAGTCCAGAGCTTGACCCACAGTAGACAATAAATGTTTATCGATTGACCAATGCCTCCAATTGTTTTTTCCCCTAAACTCTGTCCTCTGACTTCTCCCCTCCTCATTCAGGTGAGTTTTACTCATCGAAATGAAAAGTAACTAATAACCTCTAAAGTTTGAAACTAAAAGATCTCTTTATCTTTTTAATCCTGAAATGTTCAGGATCTCTTTGGCAACATTTTTGGAAGTGACTGCCTTTTTCCCCTCTTAATTAAGAGTTTTCATGATTCTGGTCTCTCTCGGCTCTTTATTGACTTATGTGACCTCCTTACCATTTAATTCTTTGGCCAGATGTTTATTCATGTCATGGCCCCAGGTGGTCCCTTTTATCTCTGTCACTGGTCATTTTTGTGCTCTATGTGCTCCTATTTGAAGACTTCATCAATTTCCCTTCCACCCAGTTTTCTTCTCTATGCAAACCATCCCAGGTATTTTAACCCTGCCTCAATCTCTCTTGAGCTCTATTCCCCTTCTCACATGATATCTTTTAGATATTTTGACCCAGATACCCAATTTTTAAATGAATCTCAACATGTTCAAAATACAATTCATTCTTTGTCTTCCAAACTCTCCCTTCTTCTGAAATTCCCTATTCATTTCCTAGGTTGCAAGCTCAGTCATCTATAACTCTTCCCTTTTACTTAGCCTACATTTCATTCATTTAGTTACACATGTTTTAATTTCTTTCTCTATAAACTCCTCCCCCAGAGGTTTTCTTTTCTTCACTCACATAGTTATCAACTTCAGGACCCTATATATCTCTCTCCTAAACTATTCTGATTTTTCTATTAGGATTATGCCTGCTGGTGTTACTTTGTATATATATACTCTATGTGTCTGGTATATTCTAGTTTACATATGTGTTGTCTTTATTGTTAAAATGAATCTTTTTGCCTCTTCATCATTGTGCAGTGACTAATATATACCAGAGAAAATGAGGTTTTTAATTTTAATGTCAGGAGTTTAAGCTAGCTGATCGAATGGGACTAAATTCCAAAGCACTTGGTACAGATAAACTGAGGCAGAGAGCTTACATAGATTTGTAACTAGGGTTTGCAAACAGAATACATAACCTGGGTATACAATCTTATAAGGGAAACAAAGGCAGATAAGGGGGTAAGGACACTGGGAGGATGGACAAGTCATAATTCCAGGAAAGGATCATAATAATCCTGACAGGATATGGGGTCAAGATAAGAAGGTCGAGGACAGGAGACCTCAAGGTACAGGGCAATACTCAAAAGAAGGAGAAATCATTTTAGCAGGGATAGAGATAAGGCACCTGGACATTAAGACACAATAGTAGGTAAAGGTGGTCTAAGCTTCAAGGAGCTTCTGGATTTTTTCCTAAACTCACTTTTCCCAGTCCTAATTGCAAGGAAGGAAGGTGTTGATAGTTATTATCCAGGGTTCAACAATAGACAAACTAGTATTATTAAATGTTTATTTGATTCTCAGCCTTAGGAAATAAGCTATTTCTTCTCCCCATCCTGAAGTTGGATTTCCTTAGGGAAAAGCATATCAACAAATAAGTACCAATCTTATTACAATAACTACCCCATCCTCCCAACTAAGTAGTAGCCCAAGAAGCTCCTAATAAGTAACTTCGCACAGTCTAGCCATTGCTTTTCAATGAATGTGTAGTATGTTTTTTATAGGAGAGCCAGTCTCGACACAATTGATTAAAGAGATTAATTCCTTCAGATCCCTTTCCCCATATCCTCCTTTCTCATCTCACTTTGCCTCTCTCTTCCTCATTAAAAGTAATGGAAGGGAACAACTGATAAACTCTCTCAAATGACAATAGAAAAAATGGATGAAACATTAAATCAAAGTGTAAGTAAAAAGGATAACTGTCCATAAAGATAAAGTTCAATTCCTGGCTATGGTTTCAAGTGGAATTTTCTGAAGGCAGGGTAGGAATTGTCCAAATAACAAAATTTGAAAGTAATTCAATAGTCTTTGATTTCACAACATCCTATGGACTTGTCAGCTCATTATTCCATGGGCTTCCATCCCATGGAATGGGATGCTTCTTTTCCCCCCCTAGAGTGCTCTCCTAATTTATATTCTCAAATGCATGAGAAAAGGTCAAACAAGTGACTAAACAGTGGGCTGAAAGCGCCAGCTTAAGAAAATTGAATTAGTTAGGAACTAACCTAAGTCTGTGCATGCCTTAGCAAATGATTTTGTGGGCCTTATACAACCTGGGGTCTAGACCACCCCTGAGGCTTTATTGCCTCAAGGCTGTGTTGCCCAAAAGTTGCCCTGCAGCAATTGGAGAAGTCTGGGATTGAGTCTTAAAACCTCCAGACTGATGAGGAGTCAGGCTAAATATTTCTTAAACATCTACCTGACACTTTGGTGTGGAGATTTCCTGGACTCTAGGGTGGGAAGCTGTTAGCAGTCTAATATTCCAGGCTCATCTTTAGGGTAGTGATTGTTCTTGGTAGCACTGGAATCAATCTAAAAAAGAAAATCCCAATTAAAATCTATTTAAAAAGGAAAAATGCAGAATTTAAGAGTCTTTCAAAATCCAATAATATTTCAAAAGGATGTCCAATATTTTTCGCATTCTGAATCAAATGAGCAAGGGCCCCAGGGACAAGGTTGGCTTTCCATTAGGAGTTCTTCCTCAGTCTGTTAGGCAGAGCAGATGAGCCTTCTAAATACTCACCCAACCACCTAACACAAATTCTTAAAGGGAATCTGGAGGTCAGCAATTTCTACCTGGGGCTTTTGGGTGGAGTGCCTGGGGACAATGTCAGGAATGTGCTTAGGACCAAGAAAGTATTTGGCTGAGAAGGCTGGGGTGGCTTCCTGATTGTCCTGGCATTGAACGGGAGGTAATGGCTCAGCCAAGACTCTGGCCACATCCAGCGTTTAGGGGCTGCACAGGCAAGACCAGGTGTTGGAGCCGTGAGTAGGGCACAAATTCAGCCTGGCAGTTGAGGTGGGGCACCTGCTCAGTGATATTGAGGGATCTTTTTCCCACCATGGCTAAATCCAGTAGGAGTCTTGGGTACAGTACCGAATTAGCCTGCTGGCAGAGACTTTTTCCGGGCAATGCAACCAAGTCTGAGGATAAAGAAGACAACATAGAGGAAAGGGGAAGGAATTAGGCCGTAGATGAGTGTGGATGGGAAAGACAGCAACAGACCAGGGGCAGAGATCTGCTCAGAGTGATAACCTGGTCTTTAGAGTTGAGCTGAACACTTTTCAACTTACTCTTGCTTGTTCTGTCCCTCATTTCATACTTATAGGAAGAAGCACAAGGGAAAAGTTGCTCAAATCAAATTTTTCTTTTAAACCACTTATTTGTACAGAGATGTTTGCATGGAAGTCACCTCCTTAGACTGGGAGCTCCTCCAGGCCAAGACCTGGTTTTGGGCCTTTCTTTGTGTCTTCTCCTCCCCACTCCCACCCCCCCACACTGTTTAGTCTAGAGCTTGACCCACAGTAGACAATGTTATGTTTATGGATTCTACTTGTTCTTTCTAAATTCTCTGCACTCTGGCTTCTCCCCTTCTCATTCAGAAGAGTTTTACTAATTGAAATGAAAAGTGACTAATAACCTCAAAAGGTCAAAACTGAATGACTTATGTCTTTTTAATCCTGAAAACTTCAGGATCTCTCTGGCAACATATTTTGGTAGTGACTGCCTTTTCTTTAAGAATTTTCATGATTCTGCTCTCTCTAGGTTCTTTACTGACTTGTGTGTCCTGCTTGCTGTTTAGTCTTTTTGGCTGGATCTTAATTCATATCATGGACCCAAGGAGTGACTCATTCATGTCTCTGTCACTGATCATTTTTTTTTCTGTGTGCTCCTACTTGAGGACTTCTTCAACTTCTTTTACATGCAGTTTTCATCTTTATGCAAACCACTCCAAGGTATATTGATCCTGCCTCAATCTCTCTCTTGAGCTCTATTTCCCAAATCCCACATATTATCTATTGGACATTTTGACTCAGATGCTCAATTTGCAACTGAATATCAATGTGTCTAAAACACAATTCCTTAATTGGTCTCCCAAATTCTCTTCTCTTCTGAAATTTCCTAGTAGTCTAATACTCCAGGCTCATCTTTAGGGTAGTGATTGTTCCTGGTAGCACTGGAATCAATCTAAAAAAGAAAATCCCAATTAAAATCTATTTAAAAAGGAAAAATGCAGAATTTAAGTGTCTTTCAAAATCCAATAATATTTCAAAAGGATGTCCAATATTTTTCGCATTCTGAATCAAATGAGCAAGGGCCCCAGGGACCAAGGTTGGGTGGAACCTGGCTTTCCATTAGGAGTTCTTCCTCAGTCTGTTAGGCAAAGCAGATGAGCCTTCTAAATACTCACCCAACCACCTAACACAAATTCTTAAAAGGAATCTGGAGGTTAGCCATTTCTACCCCAGTTTTGCAGGCTCAGTCATCCACAACTCTTCTCTCTTAGTCTATATTTCATCCACTTAGTTATGCATGTTTTAATTTTTTTCTCTACAATTCTCCTCCCGGAGATGTTTTCTTTTCTTCACTTACATAGCTATCAACCTTAGGAACCTGTACACGTCTCTCCTAAATTATTCTAATAGCCTGACTTTTCTATTAGGATTATGCCTTCTGCTGTTACTTTGTATATACTCTGTATGTGTCTGGTGTATTCTAGTTTATATATTTGTAATCCTCACTGTTACAATAATTTTTTTTGTATCTTCATTTCATATTGTGACTGATAAAAGAACAAGTATTACTTGTTTGTTTTTTAAATGTTTGTTATTTAATTGATTCTCAACCTTGGGAAATAAGCTATTCTCCCCATTCTGAAGTTGAAGTACTTACTTAGGGGAAAGCATGTCAACAAATACATACCAAGAACTCTTATTACAATAACTACCCTATCCTCCCAACTAAAGGAGTAGCAGCCCAAGAAGGCCCTAATGGTTAACTGCTTTTCAATATGTAGTAGGGTTCCATAGTAGAGCCATCCTCAACAAAATTGATTAAAGCAATTAATTCCTTCAGGTCCCTTTCTTTATTTCCTCCTTTCTCCATCTCACTTTGCCTCTCTCATCATTTAAAGTAATAGAAGGAAGCAACTGAAAAATGCTTTTGAATGACAACAAAAGAAACAAAGGATGAAAAATTACAGCAAAGTAGAAGTAAAAAGGATGACTCTCTAAAGGTAAAGTTCAGTTCCTGGCTATGGTTTCAAGTGGAATTTTCTGAAAGCAGGGTTAGGTAGCTTCTACAAGACTACCCAAATTAAAAAATTTGAGAGTAGTTCCACTATTCTTTGATTTTCACAGCATCCTATGGACTTGTCAGCTCATTATTCCACGAGCTTTCATCCCTGCTTCTTTTTTCTCCTTAGAGTGCTCTCCTTTGTGTTCTCAAATGCATGAGAAAAGGTTAAACAAGTGACTAAAAGTGTGGGCCCAAAGGGCCAGTTGGAGAGACTTGAAACTCCTAACCCAAGTCTGTGGTTGCCTTAGCAAATGATTTTTGTAGACTTTATATATCCTGGGACTGAGACCAGCCCAGAGACTGTGTTGCCTAAAAAGTTGCCCTACAAGTACTGGAGAAGACCAAAGTTGAGTCTAAAACCTCCAACTGATGAGAGACCAGACTAAATATTTCTTCAATAGCTGCCTGACACTTGATGTGGAGATTTTCTGGTCTCTAGGGTGGGCAGCTGTTGGCAGTCTTAATATTCCAGGCTCATTCTCAGGATAGTGATTGTTTCTGTAGAATTGGAATCAATCTAGTTTATTTTAAAAAGAACATCCCAATTAAAATCTATTTAAAAAGGAAAAATAAATCCAGGTTTTTCTCCTCTATTCCTCTCTCTCTACATAAAATTTAAAAATAGCATGTGAAATGAGACACATGATTTTGAAGTCATAAAGAAAAATTCCTTTGAAAACTTATGTTCAATTTTTTATTTTTAAAATGCTACCAATAGAGCATTGACCCTGAAGTCAGGAGGACCTGAGTTCAAATCTAGCCTCAGACACTTAACACTTCTTAGCTGTGTGACCCTGGGCAAGTCATTTAACCCCAACTACCTCAGGAAAAAAAATGCTATCAAGAAAGGATGCCCAATGTCTTTCACATTTTGGGTCAAAAGAACCAAGGACCCAGGAACCAAGGCTGGGTGGAGAACCTGCCTTTCCATTTGGAGTTCTTACTCAGTCTGTTAGACAGAGCAGATACAACTTCTGACTTTTTGCCTAACCACTTACAGAAATTCCTAACGGGAGCCTGGAGATTAGCCATTGCTGCCTGGGGCTTTTGAATGGAGTGCCTGGGAACGATCTTGGGAAGGTGCTCAGGACCCAGAAAGTATTTGGTTGAGAAGGCTGGGGTGGCTTCCTGATTGTCCTGGCATTGAACGGGAGGTAATGGCTCAGCCAAGACTCTGGCCACATCCAGCGTTAGGGGCTGCACAGACAAGGTCAGGTGTTGGAGCCGTGAGTGGGGCACAAATTCAGCCTGGCAGTTGAGGGGGGGCACCTGCTCAGTGGTGTTCAGGGATCTTTTTCCCACCATGGCTAAATCCAATGAGGGGTCTTGGGAACAGTACCGACTTAACCTGCTGGCAGAGACTTTTTCCGGGCAATGGGACCAAGTCTGTGAATGAAGATGACAACATAGAGCAAAGGGGAAGGAATTAGGCAGTATAAGAGTGTGAATGAAAAAGACAGCAGCAGACTGGAGGCAGAGAATCTACTCAATAGTAATACCTGGTCTTTAGAGCTGAGCTGAACACTTTTCAACTTACTCTTGTTTGTTCTGTCCCTCATTTCATTGGGGAAGACCAAGGGACAACTTTTTTTTTTCATGATTCTGCTCTCTCTAGGTTCTGACTGACTTGTCTGACCTACTTGTCTCTTTGACTGGATCTTTATTCATGTCATGGATCTAGGTGGTGATCCCCTTATGACTGTCATCTTTTTGTTCTGTATCCTCTTACTTGGGGACCTCATCAATTTCCCTGACATCCAATTGTCATCTCTCTGCAAACCTATTTCTTCACCCCATTCAACTGTTGAAGATTTCCTTTAGGAAATTGATATCAACAAATAAGTACTAAGAACCATCATTACAATAACTACCCCATTCTCCCAACTAAAGAACTAGAAACCCAAAAAGGCCTTAATAGCCAATTGGGATAGTCTACCTACATTTTTTATCTACAAGTAAAATGAACAACTGTGCCCACCCCATATAATTAAAAAACGCAATGAAATATATATAAATTTTTAGATTACTGAATATATTTTTATGAATTTAAAATATGGTTTGGGAAAAGGTTAGATAAGCACCACTAGCTGTCAGAAGGTCAATTGTCAGAAAAAGGATCAGAACTCTGATGCTAGTCTGCTCCATTTCCCTTCATTCCAAGGGGATGCACAAGTCTCCATGGTTCAGCTTGATCCATAAACTGAAAGGGGAAATTGCTTGGAAGCTCTAAGCAATCAGGATCTAGAGGCAATCTTAGGTTTACAATAGGGAGAGAGAAAATAAGATGAAACATCTACTCTGTTCCTCTGCACTGTGCTAAATAGCCTTCACAATATACCATGTTTTGTAATCCTTACAACAATTCTGAGTAAACTGAGGCAAATAGGTTAAATGACTTTGCTTCAGAGACACTCAGCTATGTGTGAGATTGAATTTAAACTCTGGTCATGATGACTTCCAGAGTCAGTTTTCTTAAGACCTTACAGGCCTTACATCTATTTAAGAGAATAGTAGTTTATTAGGAATAAGAATGAAAATCTCTTTTATATGTAGTTGAGTCTCAGGTGGTTTGTGTAGAGGAGTCTAGAGGACAGGGTTTATTTCTTAAAATATAAAAGGTATCCTAGTTGTTCCCCCATTGAGGACAAAGGAAGCAGCATTGTTTCCATCTCCTAGAGATATTGGAGACTAGGGACAAGATAGTTTAGGAAAAGTATCAAGAATGATGTGAGGGACAACTAGGTGGCACAGTGGATATATATAGCACCAGCCCTGAAGTCAGGAGGACCTGAGTTCAAATCTGACCTCAAACACTTAACATTTCCTAGCTATGTGACCCTGGGCAAGTTTCTTAACCCCAATTGCCTCAGGGGGAAAAATGGTGTGAGAAGTGTTCATAAGTCGATTAATTAGACAAGAGATTGAAATGGGATAACTAAGTGAAGACCTCTCCTAAAAAAGAGATTTTGAACTATACCCTAATTATAACTTTTTTGTATGTTATAGCCAAAAGTTTCAGTTTGGGGCTAACATTCTGTTCCCCCTGTCCTTTTCACCACAATTAACATTATCTATTATGCTACAGAGTACCATGTGGTACAGTGTGTCATTTACTAGTATTATTTATGTCCAGGTAGATTTTAATCTCTGGATAGATTTCCACATTAGAATGTAAGCCTGGACTCCCCCAGTCAACTGGAGAAATGTTCAGAAAGGGTGGGGTTCTCCACACTAGGATATACATAATCCTGTGTTTGCAGTTTGTATTTTGCAGTGACACTGCTGTCATTGGTAGCTATCCTTTCTCATGAGGTCATAATTATCCCTTTTGTTTTTTACCTTGAGAGTCTCTGATTTTACTTTGCATAAATGTTGCTGACCTATACAGCTTTGGGGTCCCATTCCGAAATATTTCCTGTTTGTGAATGATCTCTCCCTTACCAAATCCCCAAATTCTTGGACTGGTGCTCTCCAGAGAGCTCACTCTTATTATGGTCTTTGGATGTGATTTGGGAACTCCTGCTCCAATCAGATCAATTGGAAGAGAGACACTTGGAAAAAGCAAAAATGACTCTGGAATATGATACTGAAGATATAGAATTAATTTGGCTCAGGAGATAAGCCAGTGGAGAAAAGTTTGGAATCAATCAGGTAAATTATACACACAACTTTAGGCAAGCAAGAAACTAATGGTGAGGAGGAGACACTAAGTAATTCGAGTCAGTAAATACTTTCCTTTTGACAAGAATTGGTGATTGGGCTTAAAGATCCTAAGCAGTTACTGTCTATAAAGCATTCCCTTTTTCCTTTGCAGTTGGGAGACTCCAAAGGAAAATCATAATACTGCTTCTTTCTTTTTGGTAAGATTAGGTGAGTCCTCCATATAAAAGTACAAGAAGCTGTGAACCATGGGAAAGGAACAGTCCAAGATTTCTGACTCTTAAAAACCTACCTAGTGTCCTAGAAGGTAGCTCTTTAGGAAGTACCAAAATTTACAGGGAAGGAGAAAAAGAAAATGATTAAATACTGTTGTTCTGTTTCAGCAGGGACCCCACTCAGAGGAAATGTCTTCTAGTCAAAGTATCAATTCCCCAGAGATCTGAGTGTGCCAACAATTGAATCTATTGATACTGAGGAGAGTGAGTATGCAGCCTTGTGGTTGCAGACAGCAAGATAATTTGTACTGTCCCCACTCTCTCTCCCCTCTCCCCCCCAGCCCAGTTAACCATGGCTCCTATGGCTAGGGCACAGGAAGTCCCCTCTTTACCTCCACCCCAAGGAGGAACAGAGAATGAGAGATTGCTTGATTTAAGATCTACCATCTATTTCCTCTCCTAATGGCCCCATTTGGAGAGAAATTAAGCAAATGTTTAAAAACACGTGTGTGTGTGTGTGTGTGTGTGTGTGTGTGTGTGTGTGTGTGTTTACCTCTGATTTGTCTTCTATGTTTTAGTCACCTGAATTACAAAGGAAAGATCTGACCATTTGGGATTTAAATGTACTTGTCAAAGTGTGTTCTATCCCTATGTGGCTTAAGAAATCTAGGGAAATATAATCTTTCTCCCTTCCCTATCACAAGGGTTTTTAGGGAAGAGTACAAATTTTGGGTGGGAAATTGGAGCTATTGTAAAGATTTGTCAATTGATTTCTGGGGGTACAACCAAGATGGCAGAGTGAAACTAGGAAGCTCATTGGGCTCTCCCAGTTTTCCTCAAAAGCCTCATAAAACCAAGCCTCTGAACAGAGTCTGATGGAATGAAGTCACTCTCCAGCTTAAGCTAAATGAGGAAAACTGCAAGAAAAGTTAGCTTCACTGGAGTAAAAGGAATGTTCAGTCCAGTTCAGACAGACTCTGGGAAAGCTGGTGAGAGGGTCATAATCATAGCAGATCAACAAATGAAATCATCAGCCTTATTTCAGTAGAGGAATAGATCAGTGGGGAAGTCTCCAGTCCCAGTTCAGAAGGCAAATTCTAAGAAACCAGGGATTTTCCTGAAAAGAGCAGGCAAAAAACTACCACCTCCAAACACAGGAGACCCTTGTGCTGTGCTCAAAGCCAAGGCTCAGAGATCCACAGGAAGTTTGGGATACCTCCCTCTTTGCATCATAAGCAGAGTTTGAGCATAAAATTTTTTAAAAAGAAAAGGAAAAGAAAAAGGAAAGAAATTGAGCAAGGAAAAGAACCTTGACCATAGAAAACTACTATGGTGACAGGGAAGACCAAAACACTAATGAAAACAAAATGTCCACATAGGAAATCTCAGAGTGATATGAATTGGTCTCAAGCCCCAAAAGACTTCTTGAAAATGCTCATAAGACACTTTAAAACACAAGAGAAGTAGAAGGGGAAAAAATGAGAAATGAGAGGTATATAATAAACATCTTGGAAAAGGAATTCCTTTAAAAAATTACAATTGACCAAATGCAGAAAAAGAACTCAAGAAAACATTTTCAAAGGTAGAATTAAGCAATTGGAAAAAAAAGATACAAAAGCAAACAAAATTAAGAAATTAACACATTAAAAACTAGAACAAGGCAAATGGATACTAACAACTGTGAGACATGAAGAATCAGTTAAACCAACTAAAAAGAATGAAAAAATGGAAGAAAGTAAAAAAAAAAACCAGTAAACATAGGCAATAGATCCAGAAAAACTATTTAAAAATTATTGGTCTACCTCAAGATCATGATCAAAAAACAAAAAAACAAAAACAAAAAAGGCCTTGGACAGCATTTTTCAAGACATCATCAAGGAAGATTGCTCCAATAATCTAGAAACAGAGGGAAATACTCATTGAAAGAATCCATAAATCACCTTTAGAAAAAGTTACAAAACTACAGAACTACCATCTCAAGTTAAAAAATACTGCAAGCTGCTAGACAAAAATGATTCAAATATCAAGGAACAAAAGTCAGGATTAACCAGGATCTGGAAACTTCTACAATAGAGTCAGAGGGCCTAGAATACCATATTCTGGAAGGCAAAGGACCTGGGATTACAACCAAAAATTACCCAATGAGATTCAGCATCTTTTAAGGGAGAGGATGTATCTTCAATGAAATAAGACTTGCAATCTTTTCTGTTGAAAAATATCAGAAAGAAACAGAAAAACAGAACTCAACAGAAGCATAGAAAAGTAAAAAGGGAAAATATATTTAAATGTTAAACTGTTTACATCCCTAGATGGGAAAACAAAACTCTTGAGAACTGTATCTGGTACTGGGATGGAGTGAGTTGGGCATCAGATGGACAGAGAATGTGGTTGTGTATGGACTCAATGTGATGTCAAAGAAAAAGACATTAAGGAATGAAAAAAGGCTGTAGTGGAAGAAAAGATTAAAAACACTATGAGGGTGAGGGAAATAAAGGAGTGGATGGGATGGGTAAAAAAAAACACCACTATTTACAAGGTGGAGAGAACAAAACGTAGAAGAGAAAATATGAAAAGAAATATAGATCTGGTGATCATAACTGGGAATGTAAATGGGATGAACTCTTCCCATAAAATAGAAGCAAATAGCAGAGTGGTCTAAAAAATGGAATCCTACAATATGTTTACAAGAAACACATTTAACACAAGTAAAGGTAAAAGGCTGGAAGAGAATTTTTTTATGCTTCAGATGAAAAAGCAGGAGTAGCAATTCTGATCTCAGATAAAGCAAGGGGAGTACATCTTGACTAAAAGTACTATAAAATGTAACAATATTAAATGTATATGCACAAAGTGATAGAGAATACAAATTCCTAGAGAATATATTAAGCCAATTACAGGAAGAAATAGACAGCAAAACTATATTAGGGAGAGATCTCAAACTTTCCCTCTCAGAATCAGACTCTAACCACAAATTGAACAGAAACTATGAAGGTTAATAGGTTCATAGAAAACCAGATATGACTGTAACAGAAAGAAATACACCTTTACTCATCAGTGTGTGGCACCTACACACAAACTGACCACATATTGGGGCAAAAACTCACAAATGCAGAAAGGCAGAAACTGTAATACTTTTCTGACCACAATGCAATAAAAATTATATGCAATGAGGGGCCAGGGAAAGATAAACTAAAAAGCAATTGGAAAGTAAATGATCAAATTTTAAGTAAGTGAGTCAAACAAATCACAGGAATAATTTCATCAAAGAGAATGAGACAGCATAGCAAAACCCATAGAACACACCCAAAGTAGTTTTGGGGAGAAATTTTATATCAATTAGCTATATGAATAAAATAATGAATTGAGCATACAACTAAAGTTAGAAAAATAACAAACTAAAACCCTTCGATTAAATACCAGATTAGAAATTGTGAAACATAAAATTGAAACTTAAGAAAATTATTGAACTAATAAAACTAAGAACTGGTTTTATGAAAAAAATAAACCTTTAGTTAATTTTATTAGAAAAAAGAAAGAAAAAAATCACCAGGCTCAAAAATGAAAAAGGGTAAACTTACCAAAAATGAAAAAGAAATTAAAGCAATAATTAGGAACTATTTTGCCTAACTGGATGACAGCAAATATGACTTCAATCTAATCAAAATGGATGAATATTACAAAAATATCCATTGCCCAGACTTACAAATTATTTTAAATAATCCCATTTTAGAAAAACTGAACAAGCGATTAATAAACTCAAGAAAAAATCTCCAAGGTCATATGTATTCACAAGTGAATTCTAAGAAACATTTAAAGAATCCCAATAATAAACTATTTGGAAAAATTGGTTAAAAAAAAAAGGCTGCCAAATGCCTTCTATGCAAAGTGGAACTTATAACAAGAATGGAGGGCTGGTTCAATATCAGGAAAACTATTGCTGTAATTGACCACATCAATAACAAAATCGACATATATGTCTCAGATTATAGATCTCAATAGATGCAAAAAAATCTTTTGAAAAAATACCACACCCATTCCTATTAAAAACATAGAGCATAGGAATAAAAAGGAGCTTTCTTTAAAATAAGTGTTTAAAACCAACATCATGAATTATCTGTAATGAAGAGAAGCTGGAAGCATTCCCAATAAGATTAGCAGTAAAATAAGACTCATTAACTTTTACTATTGTTCAATACTGTATTAGAAATGTTGGCTTTAGCAATAAGAAAAGCAAAGGAATTAAAATAAGACAATGAGGAAATACTATCACACCTTGCAGATCCTATGATATATTTAGAGAATCCCTGAAAATCATCCAAAAACCTACCAGAAATGATTGTTTTTGCAAAGTCTCAGGATATAGAATAAATGCACACAAGTCATTTCTATATATTACAAATCCCATCAGCAAGAGAAATTTCATTTAAAATAGAACAAATATTTGGATGTCTGCTTGCCTAGAGCAAAATAAGAACTATGTGAATCCAATACACTTGTTGCACAAATAGATCTAAACAATTGAAAAAAATAACTGCTCATGGGTAGGATGAGCTAATCAAAATTCTGTTTAAACTGATCTAGTTCAGTGCCATAGTCAAAAACTAGAAAATTCATCTGAACAAATGGTCAAGAAAATCAAGAAAATAAAAATACAAAGGATGGTGGCTTAAGTATGAAATTAAAACTATATATTTGATACTGGCTAAAAAATGGTGGATCAGAGAATAGATACACATGACAATAAGCCCTATATAATCTAGTATTTTATTAACCCCAAATTCCAGCTTTGGAAATACAAAAATTGACAAAAATTGCTGGGGAAACTGGAAAACGTCAAAAACTTGGCATAGACCTGCATTTCACACCTTATACCAAAATAAGGTCCAAAGGGATACATGATTTGTGCATAAAGGATACCATCAACAAATTAGGACTGCAAGGGAAAAATTATCTCATCTTTGGAGAAGGGAAGAATTTATGACCAAAGAACTAGAGAACATTATGAAAGACAAAAAGAACAATTTTGATTACATTGAAATGGTTTTATATAAACCAACAAAAACAAGATTAGAAGGGAAGTACAAAACTGGGGGGGGGAATCTTCTCAGCTAGTGTTTCTGATAGAGGTCTCATTTCTAAAAGAATTCTGTCGAATTTATAAGAATATGTCATTCCCCAATTGATAAATGGGGAGTATGAACAATTTTCAGATGAAGTTAAAACCATCTCTAGTCATATAAAAGTTTTAACTCAGTATTGATTAAATAAAAATTAAAACAATTGACAGTTACCATCTCACACCTGAAATAGGATAATATGACAAAAAAATGTTGAGGGGGATATGGAAAAACTGGGATACAAATGCATTGTGGAGTTGTGAAATGATCCTACCATTTTGGATAGCAGTTTGGGAACTATGTCCAAAGGGTCATCAAACCATGCATGCTCTTCCACTCAGTAGTGCCACTGTATCCTATATAGGTCTGTATCCTTAAAAAAAAAAAAAAAAAAGGAAAGAGCCTACATGTGCAAAAATGTTAGTAGCAGGTCTTTTTGTAGTAACAAAGAACTGGAAAATAGATGTCCATCTAATAGAGAATGGCTAATAAGTTTTATATGAAAGTAATAGAATATTTTTCTATAAAATATGAACAAGCTGATTTTAGAAAAAGATTTGCACAAACTGATGCTGAGCAAAACAAGCAGAATCAGAAATCCCATTGTACACAATAACAGCAGGAATTGTGATGACCAACTATGAAAGCTTTGGTCCATATCGGTTATTCAGCAAAGTAAAACAATCCCAATAGCTTTTGGACAGAAAATACTACCTGCATCCAGGAAAAAGGAGACAAAATATAAATCAACACATACTATATTCACTTTTTTCTGTTTTTTTCTCTCCAATGATTTTTCCCTTTTCTGATCACTTCCAACATGATTCATAAAGCAATGTGTATTGAAATTTAAAAGATTTTGGGAATCTAGGTGAAAATTTTGAGGGAGAAAGAGTCCAAGAGTATTACTAGAACTGAACATGTAATTTGAATTGATTTTAAGTAAAAATGGGTATTAAAACAAAGTTCTCTGGTAACTTACCTAACAAGATCACATGTTTATATCTCCTAATAAGATGAGATATATTTAAGGTACCATGTTCCTTTCTAAATTGCATATTGGGCAATTTGTAAAAATGGTATGAGCCATATGTTAACATTGTCTCAGCCATAATGGACATGTAATAAAAATTTTGTATAATTTGGTCCAATGTTAGATATTGCCTATATTCTGAATCAAGGTTTATCTTGCTTTCTCAACTTTAAAAAGTGGTTTAAAAGAAAGCAAGACAGATTGCTTGGGAAAACTTCATTGATAAGATTGATTTTGAAGGAAAAGTTCTTTCTCCAAGCCCCACTACCCATACTCCTTGTTGCCAGGATGAGTGAATGGGATAAAAGAAAATATATTCAGCATAATGTTAAAAGCAAGTAAAAGAAAACATGAAAGTATTGGATCAGAATAAGAAAAATAGGGAACAATGTGAATGAAGGATATAAGAATTTGGGGCACTTGAGAGTAATAGAAAAGCAGAACACTACTAACTTCTTTCCTGGTTCAGAAAAGGAGAAAAGATTTGGGAGACATTGGAGCAATAAAAATCATGCAGGATATTTGTAATTACCTAATGGGAGGAGAATGTTAAATAAGATTATGGCTAGGACTAATAGTATCTTTTTATTAGGGAAGTCATTGGGGTGCTCAAGCAAAGAAAATTTGGAAAGGCTGAACCAAAATGAGGGATTAAAGGCTAGGGCTGGCCCAACCTCTTCCCTAAATTCTAAATTCCTTTGGGTGGTGATTCTGAACAGACTTTAGAACATCAGAACACTCAAAGCTGAAAATATTTTATAGGTGAAGGTAATTTGGAAGGTCAGCAGAAGAGGTCTGTGATACGTGAAATCCAGTCTGCTATCTTGGTATAGGTCTCACCAGGGCAAACTAGTTCCAGGCCAGGTCCAGTATTAACAAAGCAATAAAATCTGGCTGATAGGGATAATGTATCCCTATCTAAAAGGTGTGTGTAATATGTCAAAAGACAAATAAGGCATTAAGGTGTTCCTCTGAAGGGAGGAGCCTAGTTCCAGAATATACAAGCTAGATAGTACAGAAATGACACCAGTGCAGAAAGATTTACTGGTTATAGTAATGGTTATAGTAATAATCCATTTTATATAATGGATGGAAGCTTTCTCCTGAGCTCTGCTGCTCAGGGATTTGAGGGATTAGTGGAATAACATTGCAATAAATTATATCTAATTTGAATTGGTAAAGATATGGAATATCTAAGATTTTATAAGTAATGAGAGATTTCAAACTGGAGTGGCAACTTCATACAATTGGGCATCTGCAAAAGGTAAAGTGGAAAGAATGAATCAAATTCTTAAGGAAATATTCTTAGAGACTAAATTTCCTTGGACCAAATGTTTGCCTATTGCTTTATTAAAGAATTAAAACTGTTCCCAGAATAGATCTGGGACTTTACCCATATGAGAAGCTGCTTGCTTTACTTTACTTGGAATGGAATATACCTTCTTTTGAAATCAAATAAGTTTTTAAGTAATTAAATACTGGCAGTGTCCTCATCCCTTTCAGCCTTTAAGAAGCAAGGATTGCCGACTTGGGCAACACCTGTGGAGTTTGCAGTTCCAAGACTGACTGTTGTTTGGAGACTAAGAAGGGAGACAGACTCATTACACCAGGGTTAAAGCTGTGAAGAAACCTCAAGAATGGACTTAAGGACAATATAACCTTTGAACTTAAAATCTATAAAATTGAATTTGCATCAAGGCAATTAGGAATACTTTAATGGGAGGGGAGATTTAATTGTGCTCAAAGGAATTTTAACATTAGTTCAGTACTATATTTCCAGAGCAGTTTATAGGGATTCCTCAATTAGAGTTGAATGAACATTTTTTAGGATAAAAATAATTCTGATAGGGTTTTTAATGTGAAATCAGTATAATATGTGAGTTTTAATAGGTTGTATTGAATCATCTTAAAGCTGTTCCCATTGTTTAAGGGAATTGAGTATAGTGATCTATGTCTTTGTCCCTTTGAACATGATTGATTAAAGCTAAACGTGTTTTGCCATAGATATAAAATAAAATTTGTGTAATCCTGAATTTAAAACCACCTACTTAGATATGAAGATAAGCTGTGAACTTACTAGGATGAAATTGTAATATAATCAAAACTTATTTAGGATATGTGATCCTTGAAAGTTAAATTCACCTGAAGCTTTAAGGAGCCTTGCTATTTGAGGTAAAATCTCCTGGGACTTTAGCTGTTATTTGGAGTTTTGAATTCAGGTGTAATTGTCTGATGAATCTTCAAGCCAGTAACTCACCATCTGAAAGGAATATGCCACAAGCTATTCAGAGGAATGTTATCCTGAATTGCTGCAGGTTGAGGTTAGTATCTGGGAAAGAGTTGGGAGGACAACCTTGGCCTCTGCTTAAGGTGGGATCCTTCTGACTCAGTTTCCCAGTAGTGATTCTTTGAATAAGAATCCACTCTCTTATTCCTGAGCCTGACTATAAGATGGAAAACTGACAATTATTTAGTCAAACTAAAGTAAGGGCACTTTATTCTGTCATGTCTCTAGTTTTCATGCTGAGACCTGGACCAGTTTTGATATAATCATGTCCTTGATTTTTCTTAAAATTCTGTGATCAGTAGATGAACTTGCATTTCAATTTGAAAAAATCATATCCTAAATAAGTAGCTGATTATTTGGCCTAGTCATCTATATATTGCTAGATGTGCATATCTGTCTCTTTACATTTCTCTTTTGTGATAGGCATATTTGTGAAAATTCCAATAACTGTGGATGTAAATTGTTAGGAAGATAGATGAATATTTGATGGGAGTTGGGGTACAGAATGCCAATTGATATGCTGACTAGGCTCATTAGACTCCAGGTTATGGTCAAAATAAGGCACTGGATTGGTTAGTAGGTTAGGCCCAAAGGAATTGAGACAGAGATGGTTAAACTGTATCAAGAATGGTATGAGAGATCTTCAAAGTTTAATAGAGGGATTGAATAGGATAAACTGAAGGTCTAAGGATGTACCCTTGACCTCTACTCTTAATTATATCTTAAAGCTTTGCAAAAGCTTGTGCTATAGCCAAAAGCTGCAGCCGTTTGCTTATCTCAGAGAAACATACATTTCCCTATTTCTCCTTTTTGCCACTTTAGCATTGTTATATGGTAAATGGTGTGTCACTAGCTAGTATTCGTCTCTGGGATAGATTTCCGCGATTAGAATGGGAGCCTGGACTCCCAGTCATTGGGAAGAAGGGCCAGGAAAGGGAGTGGTTGGGGGCTTCTGCGTTAGGGTCTTTTTAATCCTGTGTTTTGCAGTTTATGCTTTGCACTCCTCTACTAATGACACTTTGTCAATTGGGAGTTTCCCTTTCTTGGAAATAAATCCTTTTTGCTTTTTTACCTTGAGTCTCAGATTTCAATTTGGGTAGGGTTGTCTCATACAATAGGAAATAAGATATATACACAAACACTACAATAAGGTTCAGGATTGGGAAAATTAGGGGTAATCATTACCAATGTCAAACTTAGAAAAGACTTAATTGAGAGAAATCTACATACCTCAGCCATATAAAAAATGTCATGTCTATTAATACATGCATGTATGTGAGCATTTTATGTTATACATATGCATGTATGTACATGTCCAGATACATGAAGCACGATACTTCCTGGAAATAGCAGCCAAAATATGGAACCATTCAACAATTCTTGCTTAAAAGTCCACGGTCTTTTTCCTCTGCTGCAGTTTGCTCCCTATTATTAAAGACTCGAACAGCTGTTTCTAACAGTTAAGTGGGAGAAGCTTGAAGGCCCAAAGCTGGCTTCTGCAGGTTCTGGGGTACATTGTTTACTATCTCCCCAGGAAAGATCAAATTGGAGGGCATTGACCTTGGACCCCTCAAAAAGCTGTGTGGGGTCTTCAGAGTAAATTAGGCCAGGTTTCTTCAGTCTGGAAGAGATTTGAAATTGAGGCACCTTTCCTCTGAGTGTCTCTCCCTGAGACTGCTGCTTCTCCCAGGGGGCTGAGGTTAGAATCCTGAGGAGACAAAGGGATCCCACTCCTTGTATCAGAGGGATTGAGGAGTGGGGAATGGAAGTCTCAGGATCTGGTGCAGGAGACGAGGGGAATAGAGTTAAAGAAATATTGTCGAACATAAGGTCCTGTCTTTGGTAAGAAGGTGGTTCTGAAAGGGATTTAAAGGGATTCTATATGGAAGAGTGGAAAGGAGGGAGTTATTGAAAAGGTTAGTATCTAATTTCAATTTCCCCCCAGCAAATTTAAGCAGCATCCTGCAGCGCTGTTTTAATTTAAGCTTTTTAATTTTGAGATCTATTAAGCTGAATTTGTGTCTGTTTAAGAAACAGCCTAGGGGAGAATCCTTAGGAATAGAGACAGAGAGATATTGTCCCATTTTACCATGAATCTTAGATTTTCCCAGATTCTATAGCGCCTCATCATCCCAGGCATCCCTATGGAGGGAGAGAGAGGTGACAGTAGTTCCCTGATTAAAGAATGCTTCTGTAAAAGACAGGAATTCCCAGTCTGGGCATCCCCAATCAGAGAATTCTGTTCTCCCCCCACCAGTTTCTTGCCCTATCTGGGTTGTGCACAGCTAATCTGATTTCAAACTTTTTGGTTTATCTTTTGAGCCAGATTAATTTTATATCTTTGCTAGCCCACTTCTCTTTTGTTTTCTATGAATGTCTAATTGGGAGCAGAAGTAATCAAGCTGAGTCCAAGGACCACAACACTCCAGAGTGCCTGCCCAAGGATTCTGTATGGGAGAGAAACCTCATGAACAGGAAATTATCCTGAACGAGTCCCCAGAATTGTGTGGTACAGCAACTCTTTCTTCAGTTTAAAACCAGAGTCTCTCAAGGTGAAAAACAAAAAGGCATTTACTACAATCTCATGAGAAAAGGCAACTCCCAACAGATAAGGTGTCAGTAGAGTAGTACCAAAGTGTAAACTGCAAAACACAAAAAATACCAGAAACTCCCAATCCTCCTCTTCTGACTTTTTCTCCCATTGGATGGGGACTTCTAATTTTCAGAGCCCAGGAAAAAAAACACTAGTCAATAACACACTCTTTATGTATTAGGTTCTTGAATAATGAAAAGTGGGGAAGGAAATGTTTAAGATAATCGAGCACCTGCAGTTTTTAGCTATAACAACTTGCTTTGACAAATTCTCAAGTCACAATTAGGGCATAGATCAAGGCCGAATTCTTACAAAAGATCTTCACCGAGTTTATTCCATTTACAAATACAGCACAATTCTCTCCTTAGCTGGTGCACAGCTGGGCCCACAGTCATCAGTATACAATAAGTGCTTGAGTCCTCAGTATAGCCAGTACAGGTGGCTGAAGTGAAATTAAGACACTTGCGAAAAATAGCTCCACCATTGTTTCATGTTACAAGTCCACAGCTCCACGTCTGAGATGTAAACAAGGCCATCATGGTTCCCACTGACAGTTTCTGTAATAGAGTTGCTGAGATATGTGAGGGAGAGATGTTTTATGGCAAGGAAACAGGGAGTTAGAATCTAGTTGTTGGCAAGAAGGTGGCTACTACAAATGGGAAGGCATCTAGGGTGGAGACTGTGACCCTTTGCAAAAGGTGCATCAGGTCACAGATGTAGTCTCAGGATGCCCACAGCACACATCAAAATCTTGGATACTCCTGCTGCCTATGGGGGCTCCTAACCTAACCAAGAAGTTACCCTGGAGGGTAACTGGAGGGTGCCCCAAAGTGGGGCAAAAACACCTGGAGAAAGCGCACTAGTTGTGGGGCCCTTACCCTTTGCATGTGTGGCACTAAAAAATGTTCAAATAGTTTGAGAGAAAGCAATTCACTTAGAAAAAATGGAAAGTATCAGGGAGAAATTCAAAGGGATATAAAAAGGACATAGACAAGTTCCCCTTCTCCATACAATACCTTTCCAGTGCTCCAGGGGTTTCTGGGGAACATCAGTTTCAGTTCTTCCCTGGGTTCTCATAAAGAGGAAGGTCTGGAGAAGCAGAGGTAACAGGAACAGCAGGTTGGAATCTGGAAATGTGAATCCCGCTAGGAAGGCCTCTGAGGTTAACAGCAGGGGGATGGTTAAAATGACCTCATGTGGTCCTTTCCATTTGGAGCCCAGTAGGTCAGACTTTGGGCCATCCAAGATTTCAAGTATTCCTCAGTCCCCTGCCTTTACTGGGGTGACAGTCTGGGGAGGAACACCTGCTGGTTTGGGGAGATGTTCACATTCAGAAGGGGCCTTCGGGGCTCTGCCAAGCTGTGGGACAAACTGGGTGACCAGATGCTGTTCTGATCTACAGAATGTTAGAGGGGAAGCATGGCTGCCCATGAGAAAGGTCAAAAGGGCCCGAGCTCAATTTTCTCCCCAGGGGCCCTGCAAACTGAGTTTTATTTTACCCCCTCTTCCCAGGTCTGCAGGCACAGTTTAGGGAGGACTCCCTGGAGGGGAGGATTAATTTTCTCCACCTTTCCCCAAGACACAGGATGCCAGAGAGAGAGGAGATAATTACTCTAAGGTGGCTCAGCCACATTTTGGGCTATCTGTGAAGGGAAGTCTACACTAGTGTCACTGTGCAAAGAGTTGGGTGGCCACAGTAAGGTAAAATCTTTTTGTGATATCTTTGTTACCTCCTGGGTTTCTTCAGTCAATTGGAACTGGTTTCAACAAAAACCAAGTCGTTTAACACCCTGCAACGAGACCTATGAGTGAAATCTCCCTGCTAGGGGGAGGTAAGCTTCCTCTGAGCAGGTCTTCCCAGAGGGGACACATATAAGAAGGCTTGACAAGCCTCATTATTGCTGGCTTGTGTCCAGAGTAAGTTTGACATAGAGAAGGGACCTGTCTTTCCCAAGTGAATACCTTGGTATAGGCCAAAGACAACGTGCAGCCCTGCTCAGGTAACCGATTCTGTGAGTGCCCCTTCTGATGTCCTTCCCAAAACATTAAAAACTCTGGGTTCAGGGACAGCTTGCAGTCAATGTAGAATTTTCCATGCATACTTCATGGGGGATGTTTTATCAGAACCTCATGAACATATCAAACATGAAAGACATTTGTCAGTATGAAAGTTCTGAGCTTTGATAAGGGGCAGAGTTTGGCCAACTGAGCAGAGGTCCCAGGGGAAAGCAGTTTAATCTCCAAAAAAAAGTGTCACTGTCCCAAACTTCAAAAAACAACCCACCAGTAGACCACCATTCCCCATCTGGATTTTGGAGAGGAACATCTCTCAGGGCAGGTCAACTAGAATGGACTGAATCTAGTTTCCTCAACTATAATGTCACTGGACTATGACAGAAAACAAGATGGCAGGGTGGAGAGAACACACCCAGAGAGTTAAATTGGGAGGATCTAGCAGGAGGGCCTGGAATTTGGTTAGCCTTCTGCTAGCCAGCAACAGATGGCCTTTGCTTCTAGAATGCTCTGAACCCAATGGGGAGCTGTTTAAACTGGTTTTTAATTATTGGTGAAAATGGTTTTTAACTATTGTTCAAAACTTCCAAAGTTTTCTCCAACAGTTGAGTCTGGGAAATTTGTGACCCTATAGCTAACTTCCACAGGAACTTCTGAACGTCTGGGAAAGCCTAACTAATAAAATGCATGTTGAAGACTATGGCCCCTTCAGAAGAAGTGGGATCCGGATTTCTTTTTAGTTTTCCTAACTTTGCTTCCAAATTAAAAAAAAATTCGAAAACTAAAAATATTGTCCCATCCTATCAGATCAGAGAGGATTAAAAATATGTAACAAATTTCCTTTTCAAGAAAGTATATCTAATAATAGAAGACTTTGTATAACTGTCTCTTTGCTTTCTTTTAGGATTTCTTTTGTACTCATCTTTGCATTTTTTACTTTTTTTCCCATTTCCTCCCCACTATATAGCCAATGCACATTTCAGTTTAGCACAGATATATTGACTATATATATAATATTTATGTATATATTATATATGTATATATATATATATATACACACACACATATATAAACAAATGTATTTACATAGACAATTTTTATATGGCTGAAATATTATGTAGATTTCTCTCAATTGAATCTCTTGTAAATTTGACATTGAGAAAAAATTAGGGGTAATCAATACTTCTGATCCTCATTGTGTATATACTTGATTTCCTATTGTGTGGGACAGCAACAATTCTTATCCAAATTGAAATCAGACTCGAGGTAAAAAAGCAAAAAGGATTTATTAGGATCTCACTAGAAAGGGCAACTCCCAACAAAATGTCATCAGTAGAGGAGTGCAAAGCACAAGCTGCAAAACACAGGATTAAATAGACCCTAACACAGAAGCCCTCTCCCCCCAACCCTTTTCTGGCCCTTCTTCCCAAAGACCGGGAGTCCAGGCTCCCATTCTAAACACGGAAATCTACCCTAGAAACAAAATATATTATCCAAGGACACACTTATTTACTATATAACTTAATGCTAATGTGACAAAAAAAATAGATGGCGGGGAACAAGAGGAGAATGTATGTTTCTGCAAGATAAGTGAACAGCTGCAGCCTTTGGGTATAGCACAACTTGTTGTTGCAAAGTTTCAAGATATAATTAAGAGTATAGGTCAAGGGTACATCCTTATGAGAGGTCTTCAATCTATCCCATTCAGTCCTTCCTTTTCTTTATTAACCTTTGAAGACCTATCACACTATTCTTGATACCTTTGCTCAACCACCTTGTACTCGGTCTCCAATCCCTCTGGGTCTAGTCTGCTAACCAATCCAGTGATTTATTCTGATCATTGCCTGGAGTTTAATGAGTCTTTTCAGCATATAAATTGGAAATACTGTATCCCCAACTCCCATCGGGGTGCACTTATCACCCAACCATTTGCATCCACAGTCACTGGAGGAGGTAATCCTTCACAAGTCAATTGCCTATCACACAAGTCAACAATAGAAATGCTAAAAGGAACAGAGAGATGTATTCATCTAGCAACAGATGGATGACTAGGCCAAATACTCATTTACCTACTTATTGAAGATATAATGGCAACATATGCAAACTGCAATTTTTTACATCTAGTGATCATTTACTCCAATTAAAAAAAATTTGCACTGAGAAGAAAAAACAAGGACATGATTACAATAGCATCATCACTGACCCTTCAGGCCTCAGCTTGAGAGCTACATACAGGAAAGGATAAACCATCCCTGCCTCAGTTTGACTTTAGGCAATTGTCAGTTTTTCACCTTTTAGCCAGATTCAGGAGTAATCAGGTGCGTTCTTATTCAAAGAATCACCACTGGGAAACTGAGTCAGAAAGATCCCACCTAAGCAGAGGCCAAAGTTGTCCTCCCAACTCTTGCCCAAATACTAACCTCCTCCACCTGTTAACAATTCAGGATCACATTCCTCTGAGTAGCTTGTGGCATATTCCCTTTCAGATTGTGGGTTACTGGTTTAAAGATCCATCAGACAATATATACCTGAATTCAGAACTCCAAATAATAACAGCTACAGTCCCAAGAGATTTTCTCTCAAATAGCAAGGCTCTTTTATCAAAACTTCAAGTGAATTTAACTCTCAAGGATCACATATCCTAAATAAGTGTTGTCTGTAATCTTATATTGATAAAAGAGATTCATCCTAGAAATTTCACAGCTTATCTTCATATCTAAGTAGATGGGTTTTAAATTCAACATTACACAAATCATTTTACTTTAAAATGCTCAGTAATCAATCTATATCAAAACATGCTCAGGTATTAACCATGTTCAAAAAGATAAAAGATCACTGTTCTCAGAATCTTCCTAAACAATGGGAGCAGCTTTAAGATGATTTAGTACAAGCAATTAAAACTCACATAGGATACAGAATATACTGTCCTAATTTTACATTAAAGAACCCTATCAGAATTAACATGAATAATTTCTTTATCCAAAAATGTTAATTCAATTTCCTCCAATTGAGGAGTCCCCATAAACTGTTCTGGAAATATAACCAACATCAATATTGTTAAAATTTCTCTTTAAGCATACATAATTATCTCCCCTTCTATCAAAACATTCCTAATTGCATTGGTGCAAAGTCAATTTTATAAGTTTTTTTTTTAATTTTAGAGGCTATATATCGTCCTTAAAAATCCATTCTTGATATTTCTCCACAGGTTCTTTAACCCTAGTATAATGAATCCATCCCTTCTCAGTCTCTAGATATCAGTCTTGATCCTGGAACTGCAAAGTCCACAGGTGTAGTCTGGGACCCCTTGCTTCTTAAGGGCTGAAAGGGATAAGGGCATTGCCAGTATATAATTCCTTAAAAACTTATCCTTTACTTCAAAAGAGTATAAGTATATCCTTTTTCCATCCCAAATAAAGTAAACCAAGCAGCATCTCATATGGAGAAATCCCAGATCACTTCCGGGGACAGTTTTAATTCTTTAAGAAAGCAATAGGCCAACATTTAGTCCAAGGTAATTTAGTCTCTAACATAATTCATTTAAGAATATGATTCATTCTTTCCACTTTCCCTGTTGAGGGTAGATGCCCAATTGTATAGAGTTGCCACTCAGTTTGCAACTCTTCCCCATTTTTTAAAAATACAATCTTAGAAGTAATGTTACATTATCATAATATAACAGTCTTTACCAATTCAAACTTAGGTACAATTTATTCCAATGTTATTCCACTAATCCTTCTTAAAGCAGTTGAGCTCAGGGAAAAGCTTCCACCCAATCCTATTAAATGGTCCACTATAGCCAGTAAATATCTCAGCTTTCCTACTAGGTTTTTTTTTTATCTTTTTAAAAAATTTTTAATTTTATAATTTTTTTATTTTAATGTTATTTTAATAAAATCTAATTTGACTGTTCTGGAGCCAGGCTGCCTGCCTTTAGAGGGACACCACAATACCTTCTTTAGACATATTACACACACCTTTCAGATATTTATTTTGCAATTACACATATCCTTATAGGCCAGGTTTTCTTGCTCTGATGACACTGGGCAGGGTCTGGGACTGAACTTCACTGGCAAGAACTGCAGGGAGATAATTATGTATGCTCCCTGATCTGCTACTGACTTTCCCACCCACACATTGTGTTTCCTGATTCTTTCCCCTTTGCTCATATGTTCCCTTCTTTATCCTCAGACTTAGTTCCATTGCTGGGAAAAAGCCTCTGCTAGCAGGCCAAGTTCATCCTATTCCCAGGTCCCCCTCACCGGATTTCACCATGGTGGGGAATAAGCTCCATGAACACCACTGAGCAGGTGCCACATCTCAACTGCCAGGCTGAATTTGTGCCCCCTCAGGGCTCCAACACCTGGCCTTGCCTTGCAGCCCCTAATGACAGATATGGCCAGTCTTGGCTAAGCCATTACCTCCCATTCAATGCCTGCACAATCAGGAAGCTACCCCAGCCTTCTCAACCACCTGCTTTCTGGGTCCTGAGCACCTCCCTGAGATTGCTGTCACTCAAAGGCCCCAGGCATGGGGCTCACTAGGCTCTGTTTAGGGATTTAAGGTGGTGAGGAGAAAATTGAGAAGGCTCATCCACTCTGCCTATCAGGCTGAGAAAGAACTCCAAATAGCCAAGTTCCACCCAGCCTTGATCCCTGGGTCCTTGGTTCATTTGATCCAAAAAAGTGGGGAAAACATTGGGCATCCTTTTGGATACTTTATTAAAAATAAAAAATTTAATTTTCAAAGGAATTTGTGTTTGAGACCTCAAAATTGTGTCTCATTTCACATGTTGTTTTTAATTCTATGCAGAGAAAGAATATAGGTGAAAAGTATGGATTTATTTTTCCTTTTTAAATAGATTTTAATTGGGATTTTCTTTTTGAAATTGATTATATTCCAATAGTCCTAGGAGTAGTCACTACCCTGAGGATGAGCCTAGAATATTAGACTGCTAACAGGTGGCTTGGCAAGCCACCCACTCTTGTATCCCTGAAATCTCCACACCATGGGTCTTGCAACTTGACCAAATATTTAGCCTGGGCCCACATCACTCTGGAGATTTTAGGGTCACCTCCACGCCTTTCCAAAGGCCACTGGGCTATTGTTGAACCAACACAGCCTTGGGGCTGATCTAATCCTCAGCAAGTAAAAGGCCTATAAAATCATTTGCTAAGGCAACCACAAGCTAAACTGAAAGTTAGGCATGTGTAGGGCACCAAACATTCCCAAAACAAAATCAGAGACTCTCAAGGTAAAAAGCAAAAAGTATTTACTATGATATCAGGAGAAAGGACAGCTCCCAACATCAGCAGTGGCAGTATAGGAGTACAAAGCACAAGCTGCAAAACACAGGATTATATAGACCCTAACAGGGAAATCCCCACTCTTTCTGACTCTTTCACCCAGTGACTGGAAGCCCAGGCTCACATAAAATATACTCGGGACAAAGAATACTAGCCAATGACATAGTCCTTACCATGATGTTAATTGTGGTGGAAAAGGACAGAACTTAACAGAAGGAAAATGTAAGTTTATCTAAGATAAGCTAACATCTGCAGCTTTTGTCTATAGTATGACTTGCTATTGCAAAACTTCTAATTATTAGGGTATATAGGTTAAGCTACATTCTTATAAGAAGTCTTCAGTCAATTCATCCCATTAACCATAGCTGCTACCTTATTTTGTCCTTAAAGGACAAAGTTAAAACTTGTCTCCCTATTATTTAATTTCTCCCATCCAAGGACTTCTCCCTTTCCTTCTCCCCCCACACTTTCCTTGCCTCTTTATCTCATTCCCATTAGTCTCCACTCCTCATCCCACTCTGATTAATAAACACCCTTCTGAATCCCACTTGGTTCTAGGCCATCCTTTCAACCCGTCTTTATTTTTTCCCATTAATCTACACACTTTGTCCCACTACCCTTATTCTATGCACCCTTTCGTATCGGGGGGAGTGATGCAGAAGGGTTGTGGGTGAGGGTGCTGAGATAATTTTGGAATAAGTACTGCACAATTCTCTCCTTAGCTGGTCCATAGTCACAGGTACAGTGAGTGCTCAAGCCCTCAGTTTAGCAAGTACAGGTGGCTGAGGTGAAACTAAGGTACATGTGAGATGGTTACATCCACTGTCTCCACCAGTGTTTGTGGTGTCCAAGACCCCACATCTGGGTTGAAATAAAGTCACCACAGCTTCCACTGACAATTTCTGTGTATGTGAATGAGAGAGATTTTCTGGCAGGAAAACAAGAAGTAGTTAGGGTCAAGTTGGTGGCAAGGGGATGCCTAGTACAAATGGGGAAACATCCAGCATAGACACAGTGAGTTACAGAAATGTGGCCTTTGCCACAAGTCCATCAGGTCACAGATGTCAACTGCTTTGAGGATGCCCACAGCACACACCACAGTCCTGAGGCTTCTGCTGCCTATGGAGTTTCCTAACCTAACCAAGGAATTATTACCCCCCCACCTCCCCTCTCTGCCCTTCCCGGGAGAAATCCCCAAAAGTGGGGCAAAGGGACCTGGAGAAAGAGACACTCGGAGTAGGACCTGGGTTCTTGGAATGAATGGTTCAAAGGGCACTGAAAAGCTTCAAGTAGTTTGAGAGGAAATAGTTAATTTGAAGAGAGTGCAAAGTAACAAAGAGAAGTGCAAAGGGTTAATAAGAGAAGACACAGACAAGCACCCCTTCTCCATACTTGTGCTTCAGGAGTTCTGGGGAACAGCAGTTTCAGGTCTTCTCTGGGTTCTCATGAAGAGTCAGGAAGGTGAGTCCCGCTGGGAAGGCCTCTAAGGGTAACAGCAGGGGGATGGTTAAAATGACCTCATGTGGTCCTTTCCTTTTGGTGCCCAGAGGGTCAGGACTTTGGGCCATCCAAGAATCCAAGTTTCCTAGGTCCCCCACATTTACTAGGGTGACAATCTGGGGATGAACCCCTGCTGGTTTGGGGAGATGTTCACATATTCAGAAAGGGCCTTTGGGGCTCTGCCAAGCTGTGGGGCAAACTGGGTAACCAGATGCTGTTCTGATCTACAGAATGTCAGAGGGGAAGTATGGCCGGCCATGAGAAAGGTCAAGAGAGCCCCAGCTCAGTGTTCTCCCCAGGGGCACTGCAGACTCTCAGTAGTTTTATCAGGAGGCTTTTTACCCCCCCTTCCCATGTCTGCAGGCACAGCTTAGGGAGGACTCCCTGGAGGGGAGGATTCATTTCTGCCCCTTTCCCCAAGACTGAGGATACCAGACAGAGAGAAGATAATTACTCTAAGGTAGCTCAGCCACAGTTTGGGTTATCTGTGAAGGGAAGTCTACACTAGTGTCACTGTGCCACAGTAAGGTAAAATCTCTTTTTGTGATATTTTTGTTACCTCCTGGACTTGTTCAGTCATGCAAAGGCTTCCATTCAATTGGAACAAAAACCAAAAGTAATTTAATGCCCTGCAAAGGGACCTATGAGTGAAGTCTCCCTGCCAGGAGAGGTAAGCTTCCTCTGAGCAGGTCTTCAAAGAGAGGGATGTGGAGGAGGCTGTTAACCAGCCCCATCAGGATTTACTTGGGCACCTATTGACTAGGCTTGACAAATCTGCTGGCTTGTGTCAGAGAAAAGAGGCTTGACACAGGGAATGGAAGCTCTTTCCCAAGTGAGTGTGGGCCAAAGAGAATTTTCCACTGACTTGCCTCTGGGATTATCAGCTGGCCACAGGGAATTGGAACCAGCCAGAGGGGGAAAAACTAAACCTCTTTCTTTAGCATGGGCCTGTTTCTGGGAACTACAAGGAGATGAATAAGATTCAGGGAGCCTGGGGAGCAGGGATGTCATGATTAAGGGCCATTGTGCAACACCTGGAGTAGCTGGTTCTGCAAGCTTGTTACCCTCTGATCTGAATGAATCCCCTTCTGATGTCCTTTACCAAACATTACAGAAAACTCTCGGGGTTCAGGGACAGCCTGCAATCAAAATAGAATTTCCCCTGTATACATCATGGGGAAAGTTTTGGCTTCCAGAAAGCCTTCTCTTTCTAGAGAGCCCCATGAGCATGTCAATCGTGAAAAGCACATTTGGAGTCAATATAGAAGTTCCCTCTCAATCCTTTCCCAAATTTTAAAGCTTTGGTAAAGGCAATGAGTTTGTCTTTCTGAGCAGAGGCTCAGGGGGAAGTAATTTAGCCTCTAAAGTGCTCTTGAAGGTCACCATGGAGTCACCTACCTTTCTGTCCTCATCTTCAAAAAAACGGACCCATCAGTAAACCATTCACCATCAATGTTCTGGAGAGGAACAGCTCTCAAATCAAATCTGCATTAGAGCAGATTGAATCTAAAGTATCCTCACAATTAGGAATAGTATCACTGGACTGTATAGCAAATGTGACACCCATAATTAAATTGAGAGTGTCTAAAGGAGGGCCTGATATTTGGTTAGCCTTCTGCTAGTCAGCAATAGAGGGCCTTTAGCTTCTAGAATGCTCTGAACCCAGTGGGAGCTGTTTAAAACGGTTTTTAACTGTTAGTAAAAACTGTTTTTAACTGTTGTTCAAAACTCCCAAAGCTTTCTCCCACAGCTGAATCTGGGGAATTCATGGCTCTGTGGCTAACTTCTGCAACTCCTTCTGAATGTCTAGGGCAGCCTGACTAATAACATTCATGTAGAGGACAGTGACCCTTCTGGAGAAGTGGGGTCCAGGTTGGGCGTTTTTCAGTTGTTGTTTTTTTACTTCCAAATTTTAAAAAAATAGAAACAGAAAAAAAGAGAGAAATAGAAAATTAAAAATATTGCCCCATCCCCACAGAAAATTAGAGAGGATTCAAAATATGAAACAATAAATTTACTTTCCAAGAAAGCATATACAATAATAGGAAGAATTATATTCATAATGACCCCTTTCTTCTTTGCTTCCTTTTAGGATTTTTATTTTCTTCAGTGCACTTTTGACTCTCTTTTTTTCCCTTTTTCTCCCTACCACATCTCCCATGCAGGCTTCAGTTCAGCAAAGATATATTTATTTACACATATCTGGAAATGCACATATCGACAAATACAGCATGTATACATAAAATACTTATATATGTGTGTGTGTGTGTGTGTATATATATATAGCTCTACACATACATACATGCAAACATATACACATATACATAGACATATATACCCATAACATCTAAAACGATTTTGATATGGCTGAGGAATAATGGAGATTTCTCTCTTGATTGAATCTTTTGTAAGCATGACATTGTCTGAGATTGATGATTATCGGGCCTCATTTTTTTCTCAAAATTTTTACTCTTGATCTTGCTGTAGAGTTGGTATATATGTTTTATTTATTCCTGTATGGAATAGTGATGGCTCCTACCCACACTGAAATCAGAGATTCTCAAGGTAGAAAAGCAAAAAGGAATTATTATGATCTCACTAAAAAAGGCTTCACACTGAGTTAGAGAAGAAATAAAATCATTTTACATCAGTTAGAACAATAAGTAGGAGAGCTCCCCCTACAGGCTGAGTTACAGAAGAAACAAATCACTTTACAGCAGTTAGAACAGGAAGTAGGAGAGCTCCACCTACAGGTTGAGTTAGGGAAGAAACAAAATCACTTTACCTCAGTTAAAACAAGAAGTGCGAGAGCTCCCCCTACAAGCTGATTTAGGGAAGAAACAAATCACTTTACAGCAGTAAGAACAAGAAGCCAGGGAGCTCCCCCTACAGGCTGAGTTAGGGAAGAAACAAAGTCACTTTACAGCAGTTAGAACAAGAAGCCAGGGAGCTCCCCCTACAGGCTGAGTTAGGGAAAGAACAAAATCACTTTACAGCAGTTAGAACAAGATGTGTGATAGCTCCCCCTATAGACTGAGTCAAAGAAGAAAGAAATCACGTGACAGCCTTTAGAACAAGAAGCCGGAGAGCTCCCCCTACAGGCTGAGTTAGAGAAAAAACAAATCACTTTACAGCAGTTAGAACAAGAAGTGTGAGAGCTTTCCCTACAGGCTGAGATAGGGAAGAAACAAATCACTTTAGAAAAAGTACGGGAGCTCCCACTACAAGCTGAGTTAGGGAAGAAACAAATCATTTTATAGCCTTTAGAACAAGAAGCCAGAGAGCTCCCCCTACAGGATGAGTTAGAGAAAGAACATAATCACTTTACAACAGTTAGAACAAGAAGTGCGAGAGTCTCCCCTACAGGCTGAGATAGGGAAGAAACAAATCACTTTAGAAAAAGTGCGGGAGCTCCCCCTACAGGCTGAATTAGGGAAGAAACAAATCATTTTACAGCCTTTAGAACAAGAAGTTTGAGAGCTCCCCCTACAGGCTGAGTCAGAGAAGAAACAAATCACTTTACAGCCTTTAGAACAAGAAGTGCGAGACCTCCCCCTACAGGTTGAGTTAGGGAAGAAACAAAATCACTTTACCTCAGTTAGAACAAGAAGTGCGAGATCTCCCCCTACAAGCTGATTTAGGGAAGAAACAAATCACTTTACAGCAGTAAGAACAAGAAGCCAGGGAGCTCCCCCTACAGGCTGAGTCAGAGATGAAACAAATCATTTTACAGCCTTTAGAACAAGAAGCTAGAGAGCTCCCCCTACAGGCTGAGTTAGGGAAAGAACAAAATCACTTTACAGCAGTTAGAACAAGAAGTGCGACAGCTCCCCCTTCAGGCTGAGTCAGGCAAGGAACAAAATCACTTTACAGCATTAGAACAATATGTGTGAGAGCTCCCCCTATAGGCTGAGTCAGAGAAGAAAGAAATCACGTGACAGCCTTTAGAACAAGAAGCCGGAGAGCTCCCCCTACAGGCTGAGTTACAGAAGAAACAAATCACTTTACAGCAGTTAGAACAAGAAGTGCGAGAGCTTTCCCTACAGGCTGAGATAGGGAAGAAACAAATCACTTTAGAAAAAGTACGGGAGCTCCCCCTACAAACTGAGTTAGGGAAGAAACACAGTCACTTTACAGCCTTTAGAACAAGAAGTGTGAGAACTCCCCCTACAGGCTGAGTCAGAGAAGAAACAAATCATTTTACAGCCTTTAGAACAAGAAGCCGGAGAGCTCCCCCTACAGGCTGAATTAGGGAAAGAACAAAATCACTTTACAGCAGTTAGAACAAGAAGTGCGAGCGCTCCCCCTACAGCTTGAGTTAGGGAAGAAACAAAATCACTTTACCTCAGTTAGAACAAGAAGTGCGAGTGCTCCCCCTACAGGCTGAGTTAGGGAAGAAACAAATCACTTTACAGCAGTAAGAACAAGAAGTGCAAGAGCTCCCCCTACAGGCTGAGTTAGAGAAGAAATAAATCATTTTATAGCCTTTAGAACAATAAGTGTGAGAGCTCCCCCTACAGGCTGAGTTAGGGAAGAAACAAAGTCACTTTACAGCAGTTAGAACAAGAAGTGCGAGTACTCCCCCTACAGGGTGAGTTAGGGAAGAAACAAAGTCACTTTACAGCAGTTAGAACAAGAAGTGCGAGAGCTCCCCCTACAGGCTGAGATAGGGAAGAAACAAATCACTTTAGAAAAAGTGTGGGAGCTCCCCCTGCAGGCTGAGTCAGAGAAGAAACAAATCATTTTACAGCCTTTAGAACAAGAAGTGGGAGTGCTCCCCCTACACGCTGAGTTAGCGAAAGAACAAAATCAGTTTACAACAGTTAGAACAAGAAGTTCGAGAGCTCCCCTTACAGGCTGAGTCAGGCAAGGAACATAATCACTTTACAGCAGTTAGAACAAGAATTGTGAGTGCTCCCCCTACAGGCTGAGTCAGAGAAGAAACAAATCACTTTACAGCCTTTAGAACAAGAAGTGCGAGAGTTCCCCCTATTGGATGAGTTAGAGAAGAAACAAAATCACTTTACAGCTGTTAGAACAAGATGTGTGATAGCTCCCCCTATAGGCTGAGTCAGGGAAGAAAGAAATCACATTACAGCCTTTAGAACAAGAAGTGCGAGAGCTCCCCCTGCAGGCTGAGTTAGAGAAGAAACAAATCACTTTACAGCAGTTAGAACAAGAAGTGGGAGAACTCCCCCTACAGGCTGAGTTAGAGAAGAAACAAATCACTTTAGAAAAAGAAGTGCAAGAGCTCCCCCTATGGGATGAGTTAGGGAAGAAATAAAATCACTTTACAGCAGTTAGAACAAGAAGTGCGAGAGCTCCCCCTACAGGCTGAGTTAGGGAAGAAACAAATCACTTTACAGCAGTTAGAACAAGAAGTGGGAGAACTCCCCCTACAGGCTGAGTTAGAGAAGAAACAAATCACTTTAGAAAAAGAAGTGCAAGAGCTCCCCCTATGGGATGAGTTAGGGAAGAAATAAAATCACTTTACAGCAGTTAGAACAAGAAGTGTGAGAGCTCCCCCTACAGGCTGAGTTAGGGAAGAAACAAATCACTTCACAGCAGTTAGAACAAGAAGTGGGAGAACTCCCCCTACAGGCTGAGTTAGAGAAGAAACAAATCACTTTAGAAAAAGAAGTGCAAGAGCTCCCCCTATGGGATGAGTTAGGGAAGAAATAAAATCACTTTACAGCAGTTAGAACAAGAAGTGTGAGAGCTCCCCCTACAGGCTTAGCTAGAGAAAAAATAAATCACTTTACAGCCTTTAGAACAAGAAGTGTGAGAGCTCCCCCTACAGGCTGAGTAAGAGAAGAAACAAAATCACTTTATAGTAGAACAAGAAGTGTGAAAGCTCCCCCTACAGGCTGAGTCAGAGAACAAACAAATCACTTTACAGCCTTAAGAACAAGAAGTGCGACAGCTCCCCCTACAGGCTGAGTTAGAGAAGAAACAAAATCACTTTACAGCAGTTAGAACTAGAAGCCAGAGAGCTCCCCCTACGGGCTGAGTTAGAGAAGAAACAAATCACTTTACAGCAGTTAGAATAAGAAGTTTGAGAGCTCCCCCTACAATGTGTTGTTTCCTAGGAACACATTTGAAGCAGAGAAATGGTAAGGGGCTGGAACAGAATCTATTATGCTTCAGCTAAAGCAAAGAAAATAGAGGTAACAATAACAGTCTCAAGCAAAGCAAAAGCAAAATTAGATCTAATTAAAAGAGATAAGGAAATTATACCTTGCTTAAAAGTGCCATAGACAATGAATTCATATCAATATAAGCACATATGCACCAAATAGTATAATATCTAAATCTATGAAGAAGAAATTGTGTTACAAGAGGAAATAGATAATAAAATGAAAATGTATGGCTCTAATTGCTTACATGAATAAAAACAAAAAAAAGTAGATCAATGAATTGAGCATATAAGTAAAAAGTTACTAGAAAAAGAAATCCCAAATTAAATACCAAATTGGAAGTCCTGATTAATAAAGTTGAAACTAAGGAAACTATTGAATTAATAAATAAAACTAGAAGTTTGTTTTATAAGAAAAATATAGATAAACCACTGGTTAATTTGGATTTTTTTTAAAGGAAAGAAAAAGTCAGATGGCTAATACCAAAAATAAAAGGAATTCACCACCAATGCAGAGGAAATTAATTGTTAAGAGGTATTATGCCCAATTATATGCCAATAAATTTGACAATATAAATGAAATGGATAACTACTTATAAAAATATAAATTACTCAGATTAACAGAAGACATGATATAATTAACCCAATCATAGAAAAAGAAATTGAACAAACCATAAGTTAACTTTCTAAGAAAAAAAAAAGTCCCAGGATCAGATGGATTCACTACTGAATTTTACCAAATATTTAAAGAATAATTAATCCCAATGAAACTATTTGAGGAAAAAAATAGGCGAAGGAATCTGATAAAATTATTTTTATAATATAAATATGGTGCCGACACCTAAACGTGGGAGATACACAACAGAGAAAAACATTATACACCAATTTCCCAAATGCATATTGTTGCAAAAATTTTAAATAAAATATGAGCAAAGAGATTAAAGCAATATATCACAAGAATCATACTCTATAGCCAGATAGAATTTATACCAGGAGTACAGGGCTGGTTCAATATTAGAAAAACCTTCAGCAAAATTGACCATATTCATAACAAAATAAACTGAAATCGTATGGTTATCTCAATACATACAAAAAAAACCTTCGACAAAATACAGCACTCATTCCTATTTTTAAAAAAATACTATACAGCCTAGAAATAAATGGAGCTTACCACAAAATGATAAATAATACTTACCTAAAAGAATCAGCAAGTATTATAAGGATAAGCTAGAAGCCCTCCTAGTGCAATCTAGGGATAAAGCAAGGATGCCCATGATCACCTCTGTTATTTAATATTGTATCAGTACTGTTAGCTATAACAATAAGAGAAGAAAAAGAAATTAAAGGAATTGAAATATGTAATGAGGAAAGAAAACTATCACTTTTTGCAGATACTATTATTTTATACTTTGAGAATTCTAGAGAATCAAATAAAGAACTTGCTGAAATAATTAACAATTTTAGGGAAATTGCAGGCTACAAAATATAACCACAAAAATCAGCAGTATTTCCATATATTACCAGCAAAATCCAGCAGCAAGAGACAGAAAGACAAGTTGCATTTTAAAATAACTTTAGACAATATAAAATATTTGGAAGTTTGCCTGACAAGACAAACAAATAAATAAAATCAGTTCTAAACAACTGGAAAAACGTATCAATTGGCCAAACCAATATACTAAAAATGACAATTTTAACTAAATTAATCTATTTAGTCGGTGCTCCAACCAAACTATTCTGTTTTCTGTCATACTGTTTTCCAGTTTTGCCAACAGTTTTTGTCAAATAATAAGACTTTATTCCAAAACCTTAGATATTTGGGTATACCATTTGCTAGATTATTATGAACATTTATTATAGTATTATTTCTTCCTAATCTATTCCACTGATAAACCACTCTATTTCTTAGTTAGTAGTAGATTGTTTTTATAATTACCACTTTCTAATATAGTTTGAAATCTGCAAGCTGACATATAGAAGATCCAGTGCCTCAATCATGTCCTTAATCCCAGTTTACCATACTAGGACTTTTGAGGAATTTCCCACTCAGTAAGATCAGAGTATCTCCTCCTCTCTTCTGATGGAGCTGAAATATCTCATTGCCAGTGAGAAAGTTCATTCATTCTGTGTATTATTGGTATATTTTCATCTGTATAACTTCTCTTATTTCTGTTTACTATCAACTTAGATAGATGGGTTTGTTTGCTATTATTATATTTGATGATCTTTGTGAAATTGGATTTAGGGTGAAGAAAATCAAGCCTTTGTATATATGAATTGAGGTTCTTCTTCCTCTAGTCAATGAATTTGGACCTGAAGCAAAACTTGAACCAAATTACTATTCTCCATAGATTAGCAATTGGGTTAATTGCTACATTTAGCAATATAATTTTAAGCTGTTATTATCTTTTTAAGGAGAGTGGAACACTCAGCTTCATAGTCCCAATCTCCCACTTTCCTCCTGGAAAGAACCAAAGTCTCCCTTGGAGAAAGAGGTTAGATAGATAGATAGATAGATAGATAGATAGATAGATAGATTCATGTCTCTCTTTAACCCACATTTAGAGAAACTCAAGTGGGTACACACAATCCACATGGACAACATTCACGTGTGTGTGCATGAACACACATATCTACATGGGGAAAATAGCTGTATTGACTACACATGTGTATGTACATACAGATAATAGAGTGAAACCTGGCTTCTAAAGATTCAGAGGAGGATACAGCAGACATTTTGGTTTACTGGCTTGATTTTATGCATAGATTTAAATATATGCGTGGCATAACAATGTTTTATTTGTTTTTTTTAAGTTTTCTATTTATGTGATTGGGTTTCAAATGATTCAAATTTGGAAATTTATATTGAAGATGTAACCCATGTTTAGTCTGATTATTGTTTCACTGGACTTTTTTGTAAATATTTAATTTATGGTATTAATAATTAATTTAATTTTTAAATTTATTTTAAAATTTTATTAGATTTTAAAAAGAAGAAATTTGGAATAGAAGTCAAGAGATCAGGGTTCTAGTTTCAACTCTACAAGTACCTGGATTTGTAACTTGGAACAAGTTACATAACCTATTTAAGTTCCTATTTCTTCTTTAACTCCTTTCCACATAAAAAGTTTTTATATTTTAAAGAATTTTTCCAAGCCTAAAGGGAAAATCAACAACTCAGAAAAATGAAAAAAATTTCCCACTAGAGGGAGGCATTGCTTCATTAATGATTGTTGTAAGCAATGGAAAGAAATAACATTATCAAGGGATAAAGGACAATATTCAAACACAAGTTAATCATAATATTGTTGCCAATAGAAAATATACCATAACTTATTCTTCCTTTCTATCGATAGGTTTTGTAATTTTATTCATCAAAGCCAAAGAGATTTAGAAAGAGAAGGGACTTTGGATATGATGGAGGATACAGTATCCCAGCTATGAAAGCTACCAGGAAACAGCAAAAAGAGGCAAAAGGTGTCCTTCCCTCAAGAAGCTCACAATCGAATAAGAAAACAAAAAACAAACAAACATGAAAAAATGAGCTTTATACAAGATAAATAGAAAAGAAGAGACAGAAAGCAATAGAATTAAGAAGCGTCCAAAGGAAAATGGGCTTTTAACTAGGATCTAAAGAAATCAAGGAAGACAGTACACAGAGATAAGGAGGGAAAACATGGTATGAGGAATAGCCAGAAAAAATTCTTGGGGTCAAGAAATGGTCTGTTATTTGGAACAGCCAGAAGGCTAGTGACATTGGATGGAAGATTATCTGTCAGGAAATAAGGTTTGAGAAGACTGGAAAGATAGAAGGAAGCTAGGTCTTCTGAAGGGCAATAGATGCAAAAGTATTTTTATTTGATCCTAAAGGCAACTGGGAGCTAGTGAAGTTTATTAAGTGGGTGCTAATGATCAGTCTTGCTTGTTAGGAAAATTACTTTGATTTCTAAAAAGAGCATGGAATGGAAATTATGTCAGGATGATCCATCAGCAGGTATGAGATGATGAGGGCCTGCACTAGGGTGTGACAGTGTCAAAACATGGAAGGAAGTGCATTCAAAAGATGTCAAAAGGAAATCAGCAGAAATTGGCAAGACATTGGTTGGAGGCAGGAGATTGGGAAGGGAAAATGAAAGATGGTAAGGGGTCAAGCAGGACACCTAGGCTGCCTTTCTAAGGAACTGAGAAGATAGTGATTCCCTAGACCCAACATTGATGGAGCTAGGTTAATCAATGATAAGGACCTGATCCTGGAAAGAGGAGCCAAACAGGCTGTAGTGTTCTCAACAAATCCTTCTTCACCACAGCTGAAGTCAGTGACCCTGGCCTCAGTTAATTTCTCTTTAACCCCACTTCCCACTGAGGAGAGGGATTGAATGCTATCAGGCTCCTCTTGCTTGAGTGGCAAAGCACCTGATGCTGATTGTAATCCAGTTGAGATCTACAAGGCAGGGACGTTGCAGTCATACAAAGCTGACTGAATCTTCCAGCAGTATGACAAGGGAGCATTTTCCTCCAGGAGATTAAGGATGCCTCCTTTGTCCATTTAGAAAGTTTTAAAGAAAAGTGTGGGAGAGGAGAAGTATTAGGCTACATCCCAAACTGAAGGTTTACAGAGTCATTCTGCTGATCTCACTGTTGAATGCCTATGAAATGTGGACAGTCTATTGGTGCTGTCCCAAAAAATTGAACCATTTCCACTTGAATAACCTTAGGAAAATCCTGGAGATCACCTGGAAAGATACTGGACACTGAGACTTTCTCTTAAACTGAGCTGCTAAGCATTCAAACTCTTCTGCACAGAATGCAAATCCAAAGGGCTGGCCACATAGCCTGGAAGCCAAACACACGCTTACTTAAAAGACATTCATGGAGGACTTATACATGGCAAACATGGTGCTCAGAACAAGCAGTGCAAGAACATTCTCAAGGTCTCTCTAAAGTATCTCTCATGAGTCATGGGAGATGCACCACCCCACAATAGCTTTCTTGCCTCACAGAAGCACTGTACTCCAAGAGCAAAGCAGAATCACAAAGGAAACATAAGCTGCACAAATCAAGAGACATCTCCATCCCAAATGGTTTAGAAGCCTATATGTTCCAAGCCCATGGAAGTCCTTCCAAACTCATATTACACTGATCAGCCACAGCCAAACATACTGTATCCTGACCCCAATATCATGATGTTGGTCCTCTCTAAAAATGAAAGGACAACAATGATAGGAAAATTCCTATTTCCTAGGAATAGGAGGTAGGGAGAAGGTTAAGGGGGAAAGATAATGGGTTCACTTTTGGATGTACTGAATTTAAGATATAGCCTGAAATGTCTAAAAGATGATTGAAATTGCAAAACTAGAAGTCAGCAGAGAGATTGAAAGGAAGACTTGAGAATTGTCAGGATATAGATGGTAATTAAATATATGGAAGTTGATAAAATCACCAAGAGAAGTAGTTTAGAAGACCTTGGATAGAATCCTGAAGGACACCTATGGTTGTAGAACAGGATGTGAATGAGGATCCTATAAAGGAGGAGAACCAGAAGAGAGTAGTGTCCCCAAAATATGGAGACAACAGAGTGTCAGGGAGACAGTGATACAAATGAGTTCTACCCAACATTTAAAGAACAATTCCAATACTATATAAACTATTTGGGAAAATGGACAAAGAAGGAATTCTACCAGATTTCTTTAATGATATAAATATGGTACTGATAACTAAATCAGGAAGAGCAAGATCAGAGAAAGAAAACTATTGACCACTTTCCCTAATGAATAATGTTGCAAAAACTTTAAATAAAATACTAGCAAAAAGATTATAGCAATATTTCACAAAGATCATATACTAAGACAAAAGAGGCTTTATACATGTAATGCAGAGCTGGTCCAATCTTAGGAAAACTATTGATTTAACTGACATATAAATAATCATATGATTATATTAATAAATGCAAAATAGACTTCTGACAAAATACATCACATTCATATTAAAACACTCGAAAGCATAAGGATAAATGAAGCTTTCATTGAAACAAGTAATATCCATCTAAAATCATTATCTGCAATAGGGATAAAGATGGGGCTAAAGCAAGGATGTCCATTATCACCACTATTATTTAATAATGCACCAGAAAAACTACCTATAGCTTTAAGATAAGAAAAAAGAAATTAGAGGAATTAAAAGGGAAAGAGGAAAGAAAACTAGCACTTTTTTCAAATAATATGATGGCATACTATCATAGAGGATCAACCAAAAAAAAACTAGTTGAAGCAATTAACTTTAATAAAGTTGCAGGAGAGAAAATAAACCTACATAAATGATGAGCATTTCTAATATGTAACCAACAAAGTTCAGGAGGAAGAAAGAGAAATGCCATTTAAAATAACTACAGAGAAATGAAATTCTTGGGAGTATACCAGTTAAGACAAACCCAGGCACTATATGAATACAAATATAAAACACAACACTTTTCACACAAACACATCTAAACATTAATGGATTATGGGTAAGCCAAGTCCATATAATAAAATGACAATTTTACCTAAATTAATTTACTTATTCAGTGCCATACCAATCAAACATACTAAACCAAACCATACCAAACCAAACAACTAAAAAAATTTATAGAGCTAGAAAAAAATCATAACAAAATTCAGTTGGAAGAACAAAAGGTCAAGAATATCAAAGAAAACAATGGAAAAAAATATGAAGGAAGACTAGCAGTACCAGACTTCCAACTTATAAAACACTAATCATCAAAACAATCTGATACTAGCTATGAAATAGAATGGTGGATCAGTGAAATAGATTAGTTATATAATACACAGTAGGAAATTACCATAATAATCTAGTTTTTAACAAATGGAAAGATCCAAGTTTTGGGGACAAGAACTTACAATTTAACAAAAATTGCTGGGTAAACTGTAAAGCAGTTTGCCAGAAACTAGGTATAGATGCAATGACTCACACCATATATTAAGAAAAGATCAAAATGGGTACCTGATTTAGACACAAAGATGATATCATAAGTAAATTAAGGAGTGTGGAAATTTTATCTGTCAAACCTATGGGTAACAAGATATTATGACCAAATAAAAGATGAGAAAGGACTGTGGGAAGTAAAATGGATAATTTTTGTTACATTAAATTTTAAAAGGTTTACACAAACATAACCAATATAGCCAAGATTAGAAGGAATGCCGCAAATTGCAAGAAAAATTTTATACCACCTTTCTCTGATCAAGGCTTCATCTCTCAACTCTCTCTCTCTCTCTCTCTCTCTATATATATATATCTATATATATATATATATATATAGATATATAGATATATAGATATATAGATATAGATATATAGATATATATAAAAGGGTCAGATTTATAAAATATGAATCATACTAGTACATTATTGGATTTGTAAATTTGTGCAATCATTCTGGAGAGCAATCTGGAGCTATGCTCAAAAAGTTATCAAACTGTGAATACCCTTTGATCCAGCAGTGTCTTTACTGAGACTGTACAAAGAGGTCATCAAAAACAGAAAAGGATCCACATGTGCCAAAATATAGCAGCCCTTTTTTGTAGTGGCAAAAAACTGGAAACTGGGTGGAAGCCCATCAGTTGGAGAATGACTGAATAAGTTAGTGTATATGAATGTAATGGAATATTATTGTTCTAAAGGAAAAGATCAGCAGAATCATTTCAGAAAGGCCTGGAGAAACTTACATGAACTGATGCTAAGTGAAGTGAAGAACCAGGAGAACATTGTACACAAAACCAATAAGATTATGCAATGATCAATTCTATGGACAAGTTTCTTTTCCAATGGTCTTGTGATGGAGAGAGACAGAGAAAGGTCTGTGGGGACTAAATCTGGATCACATCATAGTATTTTTACTTTTTTGTTGTTCACTTGTTTTTTGTTTTCTTTTTTTTCCTTTTTTGTTAAGGGCTGAAACTCTGAGTTGTTGCACTGGGGTCGGACAACCAAGCACTTAAAGCTAATTACCAATTGGACAATATTCTATTGGCATATGGTTGGAAAATGGCCCTTCCCACTATTCTGTGTTGGTTTGATCTTTTGGTATACACAGAGAATTGTGGGAAAGATTAGGGGATGGAGTAAGACAAACCAGAATCACTTTGGCGGGAGACAAGGAGAAGGAAGGTCATGGAGATCCTGTGTCCATTCCCTTCACTTCTACTCCTAAAGACCAAGAATAAAGACCAAGGACTTTTGCTTATCCTGACTCTGGCTGATTCTAAGGTATCCAGAGTGCTCACTTGGTCTTCACACATTTTTTATCTTATTTTTCTTGTGCAGCATGATAATTTTAGAAATATGTATAAAAGAATTGTATATGTTTAACATATATTGGATTACTTGTTGTCTAAAGGAGAAAAAATTTGGTTTTTCAAGGATGAATGTTGAAAACTATCTATGCATATATTTTGAAAATAAAAAGCTAAAAAATAATAATCTCTCAAAAAAATATGATTCATTCTTGAGTTAATAAGTGGTCAAAGGATATAAACAGGCGCTTTTCAAAAGAAATAAAAGCTATATATATATATAGTCATATAAAAAAGCTCTGATCACTATCAATTAGAAAAATACAAATTAAAACAACTCTAAGGTGCCATCTTATACCTATTAGATTGCCTCAATATGACAGAGAAGGATAATAAGGTAAATATTGGAGGTAATATGGAAAAATTGGGACACTAATGTTAGCAAAGTTGTGAGATGATGCAACCATTCTGAAGAATAATTCAAAACTATGCCCAAAGGCTATCAAATTGTGCATACCCTTTGATCACGCAATACCATTACTAAATCTGTACCCCAAAAAGATCCAAAAAAAAGGAAAAGGACCCATATGTACAAAATATTTAAATATTTTAAATAAATATTAAAAAATATTTATAGCAGCCCTTTGGCAAAGAATTGGAAATTGAGGAGATGCCCATCAGTTGGAGAATGAGTAATTAAGTTATGAGATATGATTGTGAAGGACTATTGTGCTACAAAAAATGACAAGCAGGATGGTTTCTGATAAACTTAGGAAGACTAAACTGATGCAAAGTGAAGTGTGCAGAAACAGGAGAACATTATACCCAGTAATAGATCAAGTATATTCATATACCATAGTTTGTGCAATGACCAACTTATAAATGAAATAACTACTCTAAATAACAATCATCCAAAATAATTCCAAAGGAACCATGTTGAAAAATGTTCTCCACCTTCTGAGAGAGAACTGAGAGAGTTTGAGTACAGAGTGAAACATAATTTTTTTCATTTTAATTTTCTTGCTTCTTGGCAACCTGGTTAATATGGAAATATGTTTTGCATGATTCCACATGTATAGCTGACATCACATTTCTTGCTTTGTCAGTAGGAGGAAGAGAAGTAGAGAATTTGGAATAAATTTTTAAATGAATTTTAAAATAAATTATTTTTTAATAAAAGGAGAGAGTGGTCAAGCGCCAAAGGCTTACAAGAAGTCAAAGAGAATAAAGACTGAGGAAAGACCATCGGATTTGGAAAGACCATTGGATTTGGCAATAAAGAGATCACTGTTAACTTTGAAGAGAGCAGTTTCAGTGAAATAATGAAATTGGAAACTAGATTATAAAAGACAAGAAGAAAGTGAGAGGAGAGAAAGTAAAGGAATTATTTGATGGCCCTTTAAAGGAGCTTAGCTGCAAAAGGCAAAAGAGTTAGAAGGTGATAGAGGAGATAGAAGGAATACTACTACTAGGTGTGTATTCAAAAAGATCACTAAAAAGAAGAAAGGACCTACATATGCAAAAATATTTATAGTGGCTCTTTTCATGGTGGCAAAATATTGGAAAGTGAGGAGATATCCATCAACTGGGGAATGGCTGAACAAACTGTGGTATATGAATATATTAAGCAATAAGAAATGATGAACAGGCAAATTTCAGAAAAACTTGGAAAGATTTTTACAAACTGATACAAAGTGAAATGAATAAAACCAAGAAAATATTATACATAGTATCAGCAACATTGTGTGATAATCAACTATGATTGACTAAGCTCTTCTTAGCAAACCAATGAGCCAAGACAAATACAAAGGACTCATGAAAGAAAATAATCAGATAAAGAACTGATAGACTTTGAATACAGACTGAAGCATTTCTTTTCATTTACTATAATCTTTCTCATGGTTTTTATTTTAATTTATTCTTTCACAATTGTGACTAATATGGAAATATGTTTTAAATGATAACACATGTATAAACCATATCAAAATTGCCTACCATCTTCAGAAAAGTACAGGAGAGGGAGGAAGGGAGGGAGAAAAATTTGGAACTCAAAATCAAGGTCAAAATGAATGCTAAAAAATTTCTTAATGTAACTGGGGGGGGAAATAAAATACTATTTTTTAAAAAAAGAAAAGTAATAAAATGGTTATGACAAATAAGGAAATTTGATGAAAGGAATAAGATAGAATGGAATTTCTTGAACAGGTAGAGGGTTAGCCTTGATAATTTGTAAAGCCACTTTATCATGTGAAACAAAGGTGATAGTGAGAGAAGGCATATGATTATCACAATGAAGAGGGGAGAAGAGAGAAATTATGACAAATGGTCCCATTGTGTTCTGTAAAATATGAGACAAGGTTCTCAGTTGACAGAATGGGAGAAGTGGGAATCAGGCTAGATCTGAAGAAGAATGAAAAGGTTTGGAAGAGCTAATATGGAGAATGGGATAATAAATTGATAATTCAAGTAAAGTAGGATTAATTGCCTTGTACTAGTGAGAGACCAGTTCAATTTGTACAACACATCTATAATGGACTCAGAATGGTTGCACGATTTTTTTCCTTCTTTACTCAGCAGCATCTGTGTTCAGAAGTGAAGGTAGCAGATGATAGGAGTCATCTAAGGCTAAGGCTTGGCAGGTATGATCAAAAGAAAAATAATAAGGAAGGTAAGAGCTCAAAAGAAGACAATATAGAGATGAATTAGTTCACCAAGGGCTCAAGATGGAGAAAAGAAAAAGAGTGGCTCATGCAAGGGAGCTGGCCTGGAAAAGAATTGAGGTGTCAAGGGACTGGAAGTCATGGTGTGAATGAAGAGTATATTTTAGTAAAAAAAAGGCAAAGGGAGGGGTAAAAAGCTAACAGATTATGATCAAATAGGAGTACTTCAACATGGAGGGGTTATATTTGTGGGTGATGGCAAGATCAAGGGTATAACCACAGGATGGAAGGAAGGAGGGAGGGAAAGAGGGAAAAAAGGAGGAAGAGAAGGAAGGGAAAGAGGGAGGAAAAGAGGGAGGGAGGAAGAGAAGGAGAATGAGGGAAGGGAGGGAAGTTCAGCACTGTGATTCACCACTCTCAAAATTAACTATCATTTCTAACTCAATTTCACTCTTTAGATGGACCTCATTGATCCATGTATATTCTTTCCACTGATGCAGGTAGCAGCCCATCTATGCCTTCTTATCCTGCCCATGCCCTTCCAAAAATCCTCTGTGAAAGATCTACCTTCCACATTGGGATTCATACTCAAAATCTTTTAATATTTTATGGATTCTAATGCAATAAACAAGTTGTCTGACTATTATATCTTCTTGTTTTTTTTAACAAAGCTAACCCCCCTTCTTTTCAGTTCATACATGCCCTTGATAACTTCTTTTTATATCAGTTCTGTATAAATCTTCATTTGTTATGTGCTGCTGGCTCATATCCACCATACATCCAATATATATATTTACATCCAACCTAAATTGCTTGGAGAGTCGTTCTTTAAAAAAATAAAATTGGGGGAGTAAAAGAGATTAGGAAGACTATTCCCAATACTTGTACTTATTGAACCATTTCCAGGATGTCATGAACACCTGTCTTATTCATCATGGTATCTTTGCACCAAAATCAATCACTCTGACAAGTATGTAACAAATTAAGGTAGTCCAACATTCCTATATCAAGATGTCAAGTGCAAACTAACTATTTCCAGTTTCTGATTTCTTGCCCAAATCAGGAACGTAGAAATCTTCTTGTCTTGGTCACCTTCATATCAAAATATCTTTGTTACTGAAACCCTGTGATTGTTGCCAAAGTTATTTGCCTAAAACCCAATCCTTCTGCTGTCTGAATGTTTTTTCCTACAATCCCTACCTCCTTACCTATTTTTTGTTTCTATGGATTTCATGACCTCTGAAGAACTAGCCAAATTTTTACAAACCACTTTATTTTGTCAATAGATGCTTGAGAACTCCTACTCTGTATAATCATAGGTTTAAAACTAAAAACCTCTGAGGCCATTTAAGCTAAGACCTAGGAACCTGGCTAAGTTTACATGGAAATTATTCAGCTGGGTAAAGTTTGAGCCCAGACTTCTAATTCCAGAATTCTTTCAACATGCCATTTTACATTCTTAGTTTTTGCCTATTTTGTTCTACCAACAGTGGGCTTCTAGAAACCCATTAACAACTTATATAGTTCCAACCCGCTACCTTAACCTGCCACAAATTGTTTGGGGTCATTATTAGCTCTTATTTAGATGAGGTTTTTTAATGTTTTTAATGACACATATGACTATCCATAGCATATTGGAAAGCTATCAATATAATGGAAGTCACCTTAAAGTAAAACAAGAATCATATCTATGTAGAATTGTTTGGTTGAAGGCTCTAATGGTTTCTCAGATAGTCCTTACTTAAAATTCCTATGTGTCAGTTTCATTTTTGTCTTTGCATTTTTAATGTTTTGTTCTCTAGCAATGGTTACTGGAATGGTCCCTCTCTTTTAATCAAAACAGAAGAAATAATGAGATAAAATGAAGACCATGTACACTGTGAAGTTAATTTCATGTAAGCATAAAAAACACCAACCAGATTCTATCTCATGAACATGGACTCTGTCTTGTGCTGCCAAATGTATTCTCCATTCTGTTTTTTTTTCTGTTATTCATCCATGGGAAACTAGATTATGTAATCTATCTATTGTTTCACATATGCAGGAAGATGCAATTAGTCAACATCTTTTCATTTTATTCATAAAAAGCCCAGGAGCTCACTCCTTCCCTCTCCCAAGGGGGAGAAATCCTCTACTTTCTTTCAATTAGAAATTCAGGTACTTGATTTTATATTCTGGTTGCAGTTATTTACATTAATTTTAATTACTGATTTGTTTTTATTGCATAAAAATCAGCTTCATTCTATACTCATGTCTTTGAACTAAGGAATCCAGCAATCCATTTATTCTAACTGCCTACCTAATAGATTATTTTTGCTTGGATTATTACCTTAGTTATTACTAATTACTTACCACAATACTTGCTGAATTCAGTTGAATAGCCACCCCATTCTCCAGTTCACTTGTCTCTGCAGACATAGTCAGTTTGGGCTTCCTCTGTATACTAAATGGCTTCAATAGGTCTTTAAGGAGCTAAGTTCTTGGAGTTCCATGGAAACATCAGTTGGATTTTTCAATATTGCATTCCACCCATTAATTGACCCAGTTCTTGCTATATTTATGACACATTCTTCATAAGGACAATGTGAATTGCTGGTAGTAGGCCCATTCCAATAAAGCATGAATGGTATTCTTCTATTATCCAAATTGAATCCTAGAAAATTACAAGAAAAGCAATTGCAGAATATATAAGCACTGAGTAGATTTATAATCTTAATTTGTTCCTTTACCTAGTATTGTTTTTATTTTTATTATTTGTCCATTACTTTTGAAGAGAGCCAATTATATCTGGGTGATATTATGAGTCATGGGTGAATTGGATTTAAGTGAGGCAGAGTTGCATAAAGTCCTCAGCCTCACTCTTTCTTCCACAGCCATCAAGTCCAATGGCAAGACAAAAGTCAAAATGACTGTCAATGGCCTGGGATGCAGTGGATGACCTTGGTGTCTTCAGTGTCTGACCAAGCTCTAAGCACTCCACAGCATCTTCTTTAGTTGCCTTCATGGACACCAAAACAAATTATTCCCATCCTCCTGCTCCCCTGGGAGAAGTCCTCACATGCTTGGAGTCAGCATTCCCCTGACCCATTGATGGGTTTGAGTTTCACTAGTTATCCTCAACCTAGTTTAGCCTGTCTGCCCAGAAGGCTTACCAGGGTGTGACTACTGTGCACACTGCAGTATCTTGTTGTCACAGATGGAAACTGAGTACCAGGTAAACAACAAAAGTGGATTAACAGCCCCAAAGAGAGTTTGGCAAATCATCCCAACAGAGGTCTTGCTTGAACACCCCATAGATCCCACACATGCATGAAGTCTATTCACCTGGATCCAAATCCCTACTCTATCTCAAATGCCAGTTATTAGGTACTTCTCAGGCCACAGCCTACTCCCATTGCCAAATCTGACTCCTAATCCAAGCTTGGCTCCCTGCCCTTTCTCTCCAAAACACCACTATCTCATGGACCCAAAGATTATATATAGCAATGCATTAAGCTAAGGATTAAAATTGTCCCATTTCCCCTTTATGGCATCCATGTGAAGTAGGAGCAAGCATTACCCTTCTCTATTAAACACAAAGCAAAATGCACATTTTAAAAGCCTAACTCCCTAACAATCCCCAAGGCTACAATTGGTCATTTCTCTAAGCTCTGAAGAGATATAGTATTGATTTAGTTAAGCTTACTTGGTGTATATGCGTGTGTGCGTTAGTTCCCTGATATTTGTTTCTTTCCAAGTGAGATTAACTAGGAGGAGTTATTTGAACAATTAATCTCTCTAAGGAAAGGAATGGTCTTGTACTTTATTTAAATATGTATAGATTCATGTTGGAACAGACAAACCTAGGAGTGTTGGAGAAAGGTACACCTCCTGAGAAGAAAACAACATGTATGTATTAAAGTAAGTAGATGAGGGTCTAAAATTTTATTTCCATCTGAAATCCATCCACTCACAGCACTGCTTCTAAGGTAAGGGATAAGAACAAGAGTTAAAGCATAATTGAGAAAAGAGGGTGAGGAGGAAAAGAGAAAAGCAGAGTGGATAAAACAGAAAGAGAAGGTAGGATGAAGACAAGAGAGAAAGAAATTGTTGCATGCCTTTCAGTCATATTGTGCAAGACTTGTTTCTTAACTAAAGGTAGTAATTAGCAACTTGATAGAAAAGTGTTAAAAATTTCTTTCTGAGGAAATATCAGTTTGGGTCCCATTTTGGATCACTTGGAAATATGGTAGCAGAAAAAGAGTATTGAGATCCTGGCTCACCTAGACAGTTTTGAATTAATTTATAAGGAAATCAGAAATAATTTCAATAGATAAATATATAATTATCTCTATATAGCTATACATATAGATATATAAATAAATATCTGTCTCCACCATTTTACAGAGAGAAACTTGTTGGGGTCTTGTCAATTTTTTATCCAAATTGTCTTGTGGCAAAGATTATGCATTAGACCTTTTCTGATTCAAAATTATAGTTACTTCTTAACTTTGCATTAAGAAATAAGAGGTTTTAAGGAAAATTATGTTTTTTAAAAGTTGAGGATGGATGGTTAACTTAAAGGGAAATTTCTTTTGGGGATTGATTCGTATACTTTTAATGATTCTGTTCATAAAAGCAGGTCTAAAATGGTCTTTGATTAATGAATGTTAGAATAAGCTGTCTATGTAAATTATAAATGTATATAGTTTATTTATGTTAAAAAATTTGTTGAATGAATAATTAAACTGAAGTCCTTTAGAAATATCCTATAGGTCAGATTTCACTATTTCAGATAAACCTTTATTTTATTATGAAACTTCATTACATATAATCCTAAAAAAGCAGCAGATATTTAAAATCATAGGGATAGGTACTTATTATTTCCTTACTATCAGAAATCCCAAGTTAAGAACTTGCCCTAGAAATGCAGTTCAGCACCTTCTCTGAAACTTTTGGCATACGTTGTCCAAAGTACTCTGAAGTTGAATGACTTTCACAGAGATTCACAGAGCCAGTAAATATCAGGACTGGGGATTTCAATCCAAATCTTTCTGGTTCCTACATTAGCTCTCTATCCACAAAGACATGCTGGCCCTAGATTATAAAATCAAAGATTTGGAACTTTGAGGAGGGACTTCAGAGGATATTGAGTCCAACACCCTTATTTTAGAGGTATAATAAAAGCATCATTGCTTTCTCAGTTACCTACCATGTGAAACCTGAAAAAGAAAACAATTCCTGGAGCCTGAGGTTGGCTAAGTAGAAAGAAATTATTTCAATTTATTAAAATTTTTCTATATTAACTCATCATAAATAGTAGTTCCCAAAAGTTAGTTCAGGGCTCCATTAGACTTTCCATATTAAAGGTGCGGGTCCCATTTTGTATTTCCTGGAAATATGGTGGCAGAGAAAGCAGATATTGAGATCCTGACTCATCTAGGAAGTCTTGAATTAATTTATAAGGAAACCAGGAATAATTCCAGGTTTATGTCTGTCTTCATCATTTTAGAGAGAAACTTGCTGGAGTCATCTCAGTTTTTTCCAAATTCTTTTATGGCAAAGATGTTGCATTAAACCTTATCTGATTGGGGGGTGGGGGAGAGGGCCGTTGTGACTCAACTTCCTTACTCTTTCCACCAGATATCACCACTCCTCTAGTCCCTACTCTGCTTCTAATTCTAAGATCTTTTTATTTTCTTACGAGAAAGGAAACTCTGCCTTTTTCTCTACATACTAATGTAAGCAAGCTCTGGAAAATCATACAAAGTCCATATTCTATCCCAAGAGATTGATGTATATCTTATACACTTATACACAAGTCACTTCTCTCTAACTCAGTTTCCTCATCTGTAAAATGGGGATAATAATAGCACCTACCTTCTTGGGTTATTGGGAGGATCTAAGGAAATAATTTTTATGTGTTTTTTAAAATGTTTTTAGGTCCACATTCTTTCCCTCCCACCTTCCTAATTACCCACTGAGGAGGGAAGAAAACAAAACTCATTACAAACACATGCAATCAAGCAAAACAAATTCCCACATATAAACACATAAACAAACATATATGTTCATATACACATATAAGCATGTGTGTATATATAGTGTGTATATATATACATATATATTCTCTCTATATATATATATAGAAATAAAGATATAGGTTTAGATATATCAATTTACCTATTTATATCTATAGGGATATCATTATATAGATATATGCCAGGGAACGTTATAGTTCCACCACAATGTATTAATGTAACTATTTTTCTACAGCCCTTCCAGAAATTTCTGTTTTCTTTTAATAGGTACAAAGTAGAAGCTCAAGTTGCCTTAGTTTGCATTTCTCTGACTAATAACAATTTAGAATATTTTTCATATACTAGTAATACTTCAGATTTCTTCCTCTAGAAACTGCTGATATATAACTTTTGAACATTTGTTAATGGGACAATGGCTCTCAATGGATATCCCATAGTTTAAGGGCCTTATAAAATGAGTCAAAATTTTAAAATGAGTTTTTATTCTAGAAGCTGGAGTTTAAGGGGGTTATCAAATATTAGATTACTATAGGCCTTGGTTATTATGTCATATGTATCTAATCTATTCCACTGATCCACCACTTTTATTTCTTAGCCAATACCAAATGGTTTTGATGACTACTGCTTTATAATATAGTTTTAAGTTTGGTGCTGCTAAGCCACCAATCCTTTGTATTTTTTTAATTCCCTTGATATTCTTGATCTTTTGTTCTTCCAGATGAATTTTGTTATTTTTTTCTGTTCTACAAAATAATTTTTTGGCAATTTGATTGGTAGGCACTGAACAAGTAGACCAATTTAGGCAGAATTGTCGTTTTTATTATATTGGCTCGGTGTACCCATGAGCAATTGATATTTTTCCCATTGCTTACATCTGATTTACAAGTGTTTTGTAATTGTGTTCATATAGTGTTAGGGTTTGTCTGGACAGGTAAACACCCAATATTTTATTTTATCTACAGTTATTTTAAATATAATTTTATAATTTCTCTATTTTTTCTTTCTTAATTTAGTAAGTAGCATCCAAAAATGTGGATGACTCTTGTGATTTTATTGGGTATTCTGCAATTTTACTGAAGGTGTAAATTTCTTCAATTAGTTTTTTTTACTGGACATCCAGGTGGCATAGTAGATAAGAGTGCTGGGCCTACAGTCAGGAAGATTCATGTTGATGAGGATAAATCTGACCTCAGACACTTACTATCTGTGTGATAAAGGGCTTTTGAAGAAAACCATCATGTCATCTGAAAAGAAAGTTACAATTTTGTTTCTCTTTGCCTTTGTATATTCTTTCAGTTTTTCTCATATCGTTTCTGTAGTTATCATTTCTAGTACTATATTAAATAGTCATGGTGATATTGGACATCCTTACATTATTCCTGATCTTATTTTAAACGTCTCTATTTTATCTCAAATACAAATGCTAGCTCAGTTTTAGATAGCTATTACCCATCATATTAATGAAAGATCTGTTCATTCTTATGCTATCTAGAACTTTAAGTAGAAATGATGTATCTTGTCAAATGCTTTTTCTATATCCTTTGATATAATCATATGTAATAATTTTGTCAATTGTGTTTTTAATTTACCAAATGTCATGCCAACTTTGCATTTGTGGTATAAGTCCAGCCTGAGCATAATGTACTATCTTTTTTGTTTTGTTTTGTTTTCCTTAAAGCTTTTTAATTTTCAAAACATACGCATGGATAATTTTTCAACATTAACCTTTGCAAAACCTTGTGTTCCAATTATTCCCCCTTTCCGCCCACTCTCTCTCCCAGATGGCAAGTAATCCATTATATGTCAAACATGGTAAAAAAAAATATATATATATTAAATCTAATATACAAATACATATTATACAATTATCTTGCTGCACAAGAAAAATCAAATCAAAAAGGAAAAAATGAGAAAGAAAAAATTCAAGTAAATAACAACATAAAGTATGAAAATGCTATGTTGTAATCAACACTCAGTTCCCACAATCTTCTCTCTAGGTCTATACTAGATAGGATCTTTATGTTAGCTGCTACAGTCTCCTTGCTTTTATTTGAAATTTTTGCATCAATATCCATTAGAAAAATTGGTATATAGTATTCTTTCTTTGTTTTGATTCTTCATAATTTAGGTGTCACAAACAGATCTGTGTCAGAGAAGGAATTTGATAGGACCATTTCTTTTCTTATTCTTCCAGTTTGTGTAGTGTGGGAATTAACTGTCCTTTAAATATTCAATAGGACTCACTTACTTGTTAAATTTATTTTTCTTTTTCATTGTTTTATCCATTGTCTGGGGAAATGGCCTCACCGTGGTCCCTCCTTGGTTTTCCCTATCACCTTCAACATCGAGTGCTCTTCCTTGGTCTGGGTTGGCATTGTTGTGAAAGATGGGCTGTACTACTCCTTCATATTCTGCCATCTTTGCTGATCTTTCATTCTTTCATGTTCTGGATAGGGAAACTCCCATCTAGAGTACTATTAATATGAATTGATTTGGGATTTTTAGAAGAAAGATGCTAGATAAATATGAAGGATTATTATTATTAATAATAAATCCACTGTTAAATGATGTAGAAGAATGAGCTCTGTGAATGTACTCCAATTGTGTAACTTCCTCAGAAAGGGGGAAAAATCTGAAAAACCTATAAATGGGATCACAGAATTTAGTACAAGAAAGGAAACTTCATTTCAAGGTATCACTTACTCTTGATCATAAAGGATTTAAGTAGTCAAGGTAAGAAACAAACCAATTCTGCTGACTTCACTTGCACAATTTATGTTAGACAAAAAGGAAAGAAAGTACATTTTCTTCATTTTACTCTGAGAACGTCTCTTGGGAGGCAACTAAATGGCACAATAGATAGAGTGTCAGACCTATAGTCAGCAGTACTCATCTTCCCGAGTTCCAATCAGACTTCAGATACTTACTATTTGTGTGATCCTGCACAAATCACTTCACCCCGTTTGCCTCAGTTTCCTCATCTGTAAAATAAGCTGGAGAAGGAAATACAAACTATTTCTGTATCTTTGCCAAGTAAATCTCAAAAGGGTCACAAAGAGTTGGACATGACTAAAATGGCTGAATAACAGTATCACTTCTTGGCAATAGCAGAAAGAAAATAGCAAAGGATGCCTGAGTCTAAATAGACTCATGGCATGTTATTGTGTAGTTGACCTAGCTGCAAGGGATACTTGGGCAATTTTCCTGATCATAATATACAGGTTCTCTTATTACTTGGCCACAGTCTGAGCTTTTTGCCTCTAGAGCATCTTATTTCTAAATTGGCATTTTATAAAGATTTCCAAGTGGGACAACTTTGTGGTACTCCAAAGTCTCAAAATTAGCCTAGAATGAAGAGAGGACATATTGCTGTAGAGATATCCCCAAAAAAAGGTATGCTAGGCCTCAGGTAATTCAGTCTAATAATACATGTTATTTCCCTAGCATGGATCCAACAACAACAAACACACATACCCTCACACATGCACTTACCAAATACATTTTAAAACCCTTTCAATCTATCCTCTGCCATATGTGCTAATCAAAGTCACTCAAGTGCATTGATGGGGATGGGAAGTTGAGAAGGGAGGGAATAAATAAAAAAGATTCCCTTACAGAAAAGTAGGAAATACCTTCCATGCAGAGGAGGGATATTGATAGTTCAAACCAGAACCAAGAACTTGGATGGCAATATTCCTAAACTGCTAACTTGGAAACCTGAGGTCATTAGGCTAGAAGGGAGGATTATTTCAGAGGTCATCTAGCCCCACCTCCAACTCATAGATTGGTCAACTACCAAGAGACCAGGAAATCATCTAAACTAACTAGTTTCAGGAAAATAAATTCTAGAATCCCTGGATCCAGTATCAAACACAGATGCATTCTCTGGAGGAAAACAAAGTTTTCATTGTTTTCATTTATGAGTAGAAAAGATATTGGCTTGAAAACCTAGTAAACTAAAAGGGAAAAGGCCATGTTGAAGCATTATTCTGGCATCCTGGTCAAGGCTAAAGAACCTAGAGATATTATATATATATAATATATATATATATATATATATATATATATATATAGAGAGAGAGAGAGAGAGAGAGAGAGAGAGAGAGAGAGAGAGAGAGAGAGAGCGCGAGCGCTTCAATCAATAAGCATTCATTAATAACGTAGTGGGCACTATTCAAAGTACTGGGGATAGGAATAACAAAATCCCTAGTACCAAGGAAAAGAAGGGAACAACCAGTTATTAGGTGCCTTCTATATTCCAGGCACTGTGCTAAAGTGTTTTACGAATGTTATCCCAGTTGATTCTCTCAACAATCCTGTTAGGTAGTTACTATTATAATCCCCATTTTACAGTTAAGAAAACTGAGGTGAACAGAGGTTAAGCCCAGGATTACAGAGCTAAGTGTCTGAAAATGGATTTGAATTCATGTTTTCCTGACTCCAGGCCTGGCACTCAACATTATATTACCTTACTACTTACATTCTAATGGGGAAGTACATATGTAACACAGTGATTGTGGACTGGGTCTGAAGTGAAGATCTGAATTTAAATTCATCTTCAGACACTTAGCTGTGTGATCCTGAGCAAGTTCTTTAACTTTTGTCTGCCTCAATTTCCCCAACTGTATAATGGGGATAATAATAGCACCTACTGTCCAGGATTGTTGTGAGGATCAAGTGAGATAATATTTGTAAAGTTCTTAGCACACTGTGTGGCACATAGCCTACTCTATAAATGCTAGCAATTATTACTATTGTTATAGGTGACTTTATACAGAATAACTTAAAGTAAACATAAGACAGGGAGGGAAGGAGAACTCCATGTAGAAGATAGTACTTAAGTTGCATCTTGGAAAAAAGAGAGAGACTCAGTAAGAATTGGACTTACTGGAATGGAAAGATCTTAAGCTCAACCTCCAAAAGTCCATCACGATAGGTCAATATTCTTCTCTAGTTTTCTGAACATCCAGGATATTGAATGAATGGGCAATATACCAGGAAGTGCTACATCTAATGACCAAGTCATTTCTATAAGCCTTGTGAGAAGGGCAAGAGTGAATACAAAAAGTAGATCTGGTTCATGTTGTGTTGGAGGCAAATCTACAGATGAGTAGTCTTTCTCTATAAGGTGATGAGGACCACTCAAGATCAAGTGGATGATGGACCAGCTCGTGCCTGGAAAATGGGATGACACTAATACTGATACAGAATGGTCAAACTGCTTATGAAAGGCTAAGTTCACAGAGCAGGGCCCAGGAAATGTGTATATTGAGGCCCAGATACTACTCAGTATATCAAATATAAGCCCTGATGGGATATAGCCAAATGCACCAGTTACTCCCAGCTAATGGGATGGACCCCCAGGATTAATTACTAGACTTTGTTGAAATATTGACAGATTCTTACCAAGTGACACGTGAAGAGGACTCTTACTGAGTCTTCAATAATAAACATGGTTTATGGGAGAAATCTATCTTAAGGCCTCTACAACATGTAACAAGTCAGAATAAGACATAAAATATAATTTCCCCTCATTTAGAATGGCAGAAACCTAAAAGCCAAGAAATCTTGTTGACTATAGAAGAATAAAAAGACACTGAAAAATAAGGAAGATAGTTTTCCTGCCAAAGGGGAGTTTAGGGAGTTCCCACTTCACTGACCAGGATAATCCTAATATCCCTTCCTGGTCAGGACTCTTGACTTAGAACCTTCCCTCCCTTCCTCTGAAACAGAAGTGAGAGCCACATGGCCATCATAGGCACAGAACAACAACAATCATAATAGTAAAAGTAAAAATAATAGTAAAAGTCATTGTATTCTGTCTTTCCACATAAAGATAAGGTGAGGTGGTTAAAAAAAAAAAATATGAGGGGTGTCCCAAAGAAACTAAGTGTTGCTATATCCTTATTAGATATCCTGGCTGGATTAAGATAAAGTCAACCTCCCTTAGTTAACTGTTTAATAATTTATTAGTGTCTCATCTCTCCAGTCCCAAGTTCCCCAAGTTTCAATGTGAACTAATAAGGTATCAGAGTCAGGTTTACCTCTATCAGATAGGAACTGGTTCATGCAAACATCTTTTTCCAGGTACTGTTGTGATTAAGGGAAAAAAATTAGCAGAATGCTGATCAGGATTAGGGGTGCATTCTGTTGCTATGGAAACTAACTGGCTCACATATAGCAACCTAGGTCTATATCAGGTAGGCACTGATTCATATACCTCCTTTTCCAAATATTGTTGTGATTAAGGGAAAAAAAATTGGTAGAATGCTGATCAAGATTAGGGGTGCATTCTGTTGCTATGGAAACTAACTGGATTACATATAGGACCACATAGACCACATATCACAGGTCCTCCACTTGTTAAATGTACCTCTGATGAATGTCTGTTGAATTGAATCATGCTGATACACCAGATCCTGTTGACCAGAATTATAGCAAGGTATGTAACATAACAGGTTCAGAGCAGCCCCCAAAACAGATGGTTCATTCAGTGGAGAAATGCAATGATCAGTCAGTCAACAGGCTCTAAGGGTTTATTGGAGCATAGGGGATGTTTGAGAAGACTAGGACCTCTGGGGGGAGGGCCTTTTTCAAGGCTGCTCAGCCACCTTAGGTGTCTACCTGGCACTCAATTCTCCCAGATGGTTCCAAGAAGTTGTTTAATGCTCGGCTTGGCAGATGGGCTACATCAGGTGGAAGGTAGACAAACCCATTGGTGAACTGGAGAGAGGTTGGGAGGTGGGGGGAGGAGTGTATTCTGAATGTGTGAAGACCTCCAGCAGAATGGGTAGCTGAGAACAGTCTGTCCAATGGCCTGAAGGTGGCTGAAGTGGGCACTGTGGTCAGACAGCAAAGACACCGAGGTCATCTGGCACATTCTAGGTCATATCAGTTGTCTTGGCTCCAATGGCTGAAGAGAAAATGAGGCTGAATTCTGTGCGACTCTGCCTCATTTAAATCTACTTGGGTAGAGCCTGAGACATCACACCATGATATCATCGGAGGCTTCAGAAATGGACAAACAAGAGCTTGTGGGCCGGGCAGCGATGTCCAGAGTGCTGGACTAGAGTCATGAAGGCCTAAATCCAAATCCAGCCAGGGACACTTCACTCTGTGACCCTGGAGGGATTACCGAAGAGGGAAATGGCAAACCATGCCAGAGTCTGCCCCAAGAAAACCCTATGGACTGAAGGGCCCACACAGCCACAAAGAGTAGGACCCAAACAACAAATATGTCGGCATGGTGTTGAGAAATACAATATACAATACAAATACGAGCAAAAGGAAGATGAAGGATCACACAGAAAAGGAATTACAAACCATAGACTGGGATGATGAGAGTTAGCAGCATGGTAAAAAAGCCTGAGGAGAAATGAAGACATAGATGGAGGGCCTCCTTAAATGCCCTGGAGAATTTGGGAGGAGCCGGTCCATCAGAGGGAAAGATTGCTGTCTCAAAGAATATTTCCAAGGGGTGAATACCAGGGCTTACTAAGTCTTCCTGCAAGAGGAGTTTCTGGAGGGTGGAGCAGAAAAGTTCCGGGTATATAGCCTAATGACAAAGGAAGGAAGAGAATTCCCTTCCTGAGACTACAACCCTTTACATTCTTATTCAATGGCCACATACTCAGAGGTATTCTTTAGCACATGCTTTACCTTAAAGACACAAAGTCACTTCACTGTGGGATGCAGACATCTGAAGTATAATCTGTATTAAGTTACAGATTTGTATTCTCATTTTTTGGTTCAATTTACCCTAGCCTAATTCAGAAAGTCAGAAAGAGCAATTAGAGAAGAGCAAGAAGAATCATCGATTAAGGGCCAGAGAAGATTTTTGAAATGATAGAGGACTTGTGTGAACTGAATTAAATAAGCAGACCCAGGAAAACAATTTTTACAATAATAACATAATAATGCAAACAAATTTGAAAGCTGTAAGAACAATGGTCAGTACCGTGACCACTCTGGAAAACCGAAGATGACAACATGCTCTGCATGACAGAAAGGTAATGGATCTGTGATGCAAAATGAAACTTGCATATTTTCATATACAGTTAATGAAGGAGTTTGTTTTAACTATGCATATTTGTTTAAAAAAATTTTTTCCAATGAGATGGAAAGTAGGAAGAAAAGAAAATAGATTTATATATATATATATATATATATATTTTAAAACAGAAAAGGGTACAATAGGTGTAGAATATTACATGTACTTTGAGGTCACTGTATTATGTTTTATTCAATTGTTTTACTCTGTTACAAGAGCTCTCAGGAACTGGGAATGTTTATAATATATAAACAAAACACATCAATAAAACTTTAAAAACCATTAAGACTAGATTCTTCATTCTATAGATGAGGAAGACAGAAGCTGAGAGTGGTTAAATGACTTGCCCAGAGTCATGCAACTGGTAAACATCTAAGGCAAGATTTGAACACAAAAATTCCTGACTCCAAGCTCAGCATATCAACTCAAGAGCATGCCAAGTCTGCCAAGAATAACCTAAACCAGATTTAAATGTAGTTGGGAAATAATTAACAAAAATAAATGAAAACACAATAAAACATAGATAATAATATGCGGCTAAGTCAATGTGATCCTTATATATAGTTTAGTAGCCCTGTTTCTATTTGACTTTGACACCATTGCCAATCATCTCATGGTTGTTACTATCTAGAGCCTTCCAATTCATGTTGTATGACAACCGGATGCAGGAATTTAGAGAAGACAAGACTTGAGAAGCCTGGGAGTGAGGGGAACAGCCAAAATAACTATCTTCAGGTTTTTTAAAACCTACTAGCTATGTAATCCTAGGCAAATCCATTAGCCAATTGCCTCAGGTTCCTCGTCTATAAAATGAACCATAGAAGGAAATGGGAAAACCATTCCAGCATTTTTGCCCAAAAAATCCCAAACAGTGCCATGGAGAGTCACTAAAAAATGACTGAACAATAAAAGAAATTATTCTTATTCTGTCTGGCTTTGGTGGCCAGAATTAGGAGTGACAACAGGTGAAAGATATAGTAGCCTTGTTATCAGGAACAATTACCTAATAGTTAGAGGTAATTAAATCAATGCAGCCCAATTGAAGTCCCACATCCTCTGTGAAGCTTCCCCTAACAAACAATTCTGTTCTACTTCCATACAAGAGCTAAGCAATACAGGAAGATTTAAAGCCATGTCATCTCACCCCAAAGCCAGTACTCAGTCCACTGTATCACCACTCAAAAGGATGTGGCCACTGAGTTTTTAGAATCAAACATTTCCAAAAACAGAACATTCATTGTAAGGATTCCTTGGTGTCCTAGTAAGACACATTGCAGATCCACACACCCCGTAAGCACATTTTAAAGAGATATTCGAAACAGCAAAGACTCTCAAGAGATGGATGAACACAGAATCCCAAAGGTGGAAGGCATGGGAGAAACCATTTGAGGCTCTAAGGAGCCTCAAAGCTGGGCCATTTATTTGTATGTGCCTCTTTGGAACAAAGTTTCCATTTCAGTTACTTTTCCCCAACTAACTAGGCCAAAACAAACCTTTTAGGCAATGAAAAGTTCTTTCTTGAGTCCTCCTCCCCCCTCCCCCCCGCCCCACTCCCCACCATGGCTCATGGCTTTATCTTCTTCAAATAGAGATTTGCCTTGGAAAGTACATTTCCTGGCATTTAGAAAAAGGCCATGGTGGCATTGAGGAAAGCAGGTGAGGAGGTGGAGTCACTAACATTAATAAATCATTGGCTGTGGCTATTGGTGTATAATCCAGGTGCGTTTGATTATGTAAAACTCGATATAGATAAGAGCCTTGTGTTGAGCTTTCTCTTCTTATCTGCTGTATTACTGGCACTTAAACAAATTGAGACCTTTTAGAAATTTCCGTTATCTTGAAAAACAAATTAATAGACCAATATCTAAAAGTGAACAAGAAATTCCTGGTAAGTCATTTTTTTTATTTGATTTATTTTAATAAACAAAATTCTATAGGAGAGAAAGCATATATATTTACAAGGATGAACAAAATAAAGGTAAGATAACTTCAGGGGGAATGGAACCCCTATTATATCTGACAAACAAGAACATGTTAAAGAGGGAATCTACTAAGCTGTATTTATCAATTATTGCTTTTTTTAAAAATTCAATCCTGATTTTTTTTTTGTTTGCTTGTTTTTCCACAGAAAGGCCCAGCTGGTGCCCAAAACCCAGCTTGGGAGATTCTGGATTCTCATCACTTTCATCAGCATTCTCTGTATTTCTCTCCAGATGCTGGGAAACCTCCAACAGAGGTTAGTAGTGTGAGAATGGGATTCCATGGATAGGGAGCAGGAGAGAAATCCTAAACTCAGTCTGAGTTAACAATACAAAGGCCATACTGTTCTCTAGGTTAAAAGATGTCACACACACACCCTTTAGCATTGTAATCCCATTTTAAAGAGAAAACACCAAAGAGAAGAATAACTACAGAATCCCAAGATTGGAAGGCATGAGACAAACCATTTGGGGAAAAAACACATGGCAAAATGACCTAATAGATAGAATTCTGGGCTTGGAATTATGAAAGGATGGGTCCACATTTCCCCTGTAACTTAATAGCTATATGACCTTGGAGAAGACACTGAGCCTCTCTGTGTCCATTTGCCCAATCTTAAAATGGAGACCCATAAAGAAAAACACTTATATCTCAAAGATATTTTGAAGATCAAGTGATCAATTATATTGTGTTGAAAAAAGCTTTGCCCATATAAATGAAAGTTGTTGTCATTATTATATATCATTATTCATAATACTGATCTTCTCACTTTCTAACTGCAGTTGCAAACAGGAAATCAAACATCTCATCCTTCAGCAAAATATCAACCTCCCACAGACTTCGCAGGTTCAGAAAAACTGCAATTCCACATTGTCCCCTCATTCCTTGAACAGGGTTCCCATTGGTCACACTGAAGCAATCCCAACTCAAGTCTCCCTCCAAAGAATGAAGCAAAACAAAGCACTCAATCCCACTTTGCAAATGCAGAATGACCTGAATTACTCAGAGAATGCCTTAGTTGATTTATGGTGGCTTTCTTATTCCTCCAAGCATCCAAAACCTTCATTGTGGGGTTCTAAAAAAGTAGCCAAGGATAAAGATTGGACTCCTCCTCAGATCAAGAGCTCTAAGCCCCCTCCCAAGGCTGCACAGATGAATAAAAAAAGAGACTTGGAGAAGAAAATGGAGATGGTTGTGAGTTCTGCAAGCAGATCCTTTGACTCAGTAGGTGGGTCACAACAGAATCACCCTCAGAGCACAATCCCAAAATATGGTAGGGCCCAGTCTCAAGGAAAAATCATGAAAGATTCCCTATTCAGACAAAAAATTTCACTTAAAGATCCGATTACAAGGTCCAGGACTCCACTTTCACCTTCTCTGACCCCTCGTTTGCCAGATGGCCTTTTCTCTTCCCATGAGGCAGCCTGCACAAGCAAGACCCACATCTTTTTCTTGAAGGTTCACAAGAGTGCCAGCAGCACCATCATGAACATCCTCTTTCGTTTTGGAGAACAACGAAATCTCACCTTTGCTCTTCCAATCAACCAAAACAGTCAACTCTTCTACCCTTCCTATTTTGTGGCTGAGGTGGTGGAGGGGTTCACAGGTGGCACAAGTCCTTCATTTGACATCATGTGCCACCACTTGAGGTTCTTGCAAACAGAGGTAAGTTCCAGAAGTTTGGAGAGGGGAGAAGAAAACAATAGTGACTTTCCCTCTTGATTTCATATCCACAACTCAATGAGAAACCACAATGAAGAGAGCACTGGCTTTGAAGCCAGTGGGCTTTAGTTTAAATCTTCCTCCACTGACATTTACTACCTATGTGACCTTGCTCACAAGTTACTTAACTTCTCTGGGACTCAAGTTTCCTCATCTGGTAAAAAGAGGGAGATGAACTTATTAAGTTATGGGGAGGGGCAACTAGGTGGTCCAGTGGATAGAGTAAGAGCCCTGACGTCAGGAGGACCTGAGTTCAGATCTGGCCTCAAACATGTAACACATCCTGGGCTAGTCACGTAATAACCCCAATTTCCTCAGCCAAAAAAAAAAAGAAAAAAGTTATGGGGGTCCCTTCCAAGATTTTGATCCATGATCATATGATCCATATTGTTCACCAAAAAAGATATCCAAATGACTTGTATTTGTTAAAACAGCAAGGGAACAACTTTTTGTATCCAAACCACTGTATTTTTCGATATCAACAAGTCAATGATAGAAGGCAAAAAAATACATATGTATGTATGCTAACCAAATACTCCTCTGAAAGGTTTGGATTCTTAGAATAAAAAATACATTTTAAATGATTTAGACAACTGTACTTGTCTCTAAGACTTGTTAGTAGTTTAACCGCTTGCATAAACTAATAATATCATCTTGTATTTCAATAAACATACAAGAAGCATTTACTAATAAACTAGTTTGGGAAGAAACAAACAGCAATATGATTAGTAGGTAGAGAGTTGACTTCAGAGTCAGTTGGGTTGACCTGGGTTCAATTCCCAACTCTCTAATACTTTGAAGTTGCAAAAGAGTTGTCCTTCTGCATTGATAGACATTATAGCACAGTGCCTGGCATAAAGGAGGTGCTTAATAAATATACTATTCATTTCTTCCTGGGAAATTCCCTATACCAATGAAATTAAACACACAAACATATATGCACATAGTGTATAGCTCTATATTGACTGACATTAACCTACAGGGGAAAAAAATGAAAAGGTATGAAATAATAATTACTTTCAAGGAGCTTACAGTCTACCAAAAACCAAGTTTAAGAAATTACTTATTGATTTCCAGGACATGTATACAAAGCTAATGGTTATATTCTATTTTAAGATGTTTTATAATGTAGCAATGTTTTCACATCATATCCTCATATATGGTCTTTAGAGGTAAGTAGTACAGATATTTCCATTTCACAGACTGGAAAAAGGAGGATCTAAAAAGTTGCAATTTGTCAACCTGACAGCCAGTAAGTGATGTTATTCCAGGTGTTTGGGCCTCCAAACAAAGCTAAAGCTCCTCTCACCATGTCATACATTCCACAAATGATATCATCATGAATTTTACAACTACAGGGGATCTCCAATGGTTAGGATTGTTTCCAAACAAATGAAGACAATTCTACTTTTAAAGTCCTTCTAGGAAATAGCTCATTGCATCAAACAGTGCTTAGCCAGGAAGTTTTTTCAGCTTTTTAACCTAAATCTCAAGCCCATCCAAACCCATTTCTGAATCAATTTCTTCACTTTGACTTTTTTTCCCAGGTCCAGAGGGTCATGCCAAATGACACCTTCTACTTCTCCATCATGCGAAATCCTATTCACCTCATGGAGTCATCTTTCTCGTACTACAAGGGCAGCTCTTCCTTTTTCAATGCCAAAAGCCTGGATCATTTCTTAAACAACACGAGCAAATTCTATGATCCCCTGAAAACTGACAGCCAATACAGCAGAAATCTCATGACCTTTGACTTTGGTTTCAACCACAATGGCAAGGCCTCGGCCCAGCACACTCGGCTGCTTGCTCAAGTCATTGAAAGCCAGTTTGATCTTGTCTTGATTGCAGAGTATTTCGATGAGTCCATGGTACTACTAAAAGACGCCCTGTGCTGGAGCCTAGATGATGTCGTGTCATTCCCCATCAATCAGCAAGATGCCTCTTACCGTTCCTCACTGTCCCCTAGCACTATTCAGAAGATCAAGAGCTGGAACAAGCTGGACTGGGAGCTCTACCTTCATTTCAATCGGACTTTCTGGGAAAGAATTAACCAGAGTATGAGCAGGGAGTACCTGCACCAAGAGGTGGCTGCCCTGAGAAAGCGAAGGAAGCAACTGGCAAAGATCTGCCTCCAGAAGGAACAAAGCATCCATTCCTGGAACATTGAGGACAAATTGTTAAAACCATTCCAGTATGGAAGAGCTAGAATTCTTGGCTACAATTTAAGGCATGGGTTGGACGAGGCAACAAAGCAGGCCTGCCGGAGCTTTGTCATGCCTGAACTTCAGTACAGTAAAAGGCTATACGAGAGACAATTTCCCCAAAAAGCCCTCTGGCTCAGCCAGGCAAAGAAATATTCCAAGGCCCACAGCAAAAAGAAAGAGAGACCACCCAAGAGCTATTCCCAAACATCTGAAGCATCTTTTTTCTGACCTGAGATTTGACTGATTCAGAACCAGGAGGGGATACTGATGTGGGCTCCTGTGGCCCATCAGCATTCAGTGGTCATGCTCAAAAGGCCCACGTTCTGGATCCTCTGCTAAGTACTGAACAACATTAGTTGAAAAAGTTACAATCTGGGGGCTGGATACATGAAATAGTGAACTAGACACACATAGGATTCTTTAGAAGTTAAATAGGAGTATGAACGCTCTCAGACAAATAGAAACTTGGATTTTCTCCATTTTCTCCCTTGAAGGGAGTCCTAAGCAAATAGACATCATATTCCTCAAAATACCTTGAATATTTGAGATCAAATATATAATATCAAATATTTTATCCCTAGCATTAGACTAATGGACATATGCACCCTTCTCCATGGCACAGGTTCATTCTAAAACCAACACTGAGCTTTGGCTAAAATAAGAACATGATCTTCAAGTGATCCCATAACACAGTTGGTGACCAGGTATGGAAAATTGTCATGACCAATTTAAACAATGAGCAGTTTATTAGGGGAGGTGATTAGGGGAGGCAGGGGAGTCTAAAAGTAGAAGGACCCAACATCTGATGTCCAAAATTTGGTTGGAAAAGTCCACTGTTGACCAGGAGACCAAAAAAAAAAAAAAATACTGGTTGCCTATTAAGGACTTTTATCTTAACATCTTCTTAGCATCATCTTTGGGATTTTTATAACAACTGATGAAGATGTAAAGTGTCATAAAAAGAGTGGATGGACCTTTACAACAGTCCCCAAGAAATAATTTCTCTTTTGCCTAATAGGATCAGTGTCTCTGCTATCCCACACTGTAGACTATTTGCTCAGCAAATCAGGAAAGAAAGCAGACAAATATGATTCCCCCATTGTTTGTCCCAGCTTGCAAATCTGTTTTCAAATGTCTGCCAATTCTTATACAGCAGCTCTCTCAAAAAAGCAGAGATATCACTGGCATTTATCATGGTCCTGTGAAATTGGCAACTCCCTTTCTTCAAAAAAAAAAAACTGAGGCTCAAAAAAAGAAAATGCATGGCATGGTCACATACCTAAATTGATCTTGCAAGAGAATGTCCTGCCATCATTCAACTGGCATTGAGTACCTCTGGGCCAGTGCTATACTAAACTGTGTATGTATACGTATACACACACACACACACACACACATTTTAGACTGGACCTGTGATTTTTCAATGTGGGATATTTCAGTTTGGAAATTTCCTCAGTGACTGAGACTGACAAATTGCCTATAACTTAAAAGAGTTGTTTGGGGGTCAGAGACACTAATTGAATTGCCCATGTCACAACTAGTATATTTTAGAGGCAGGACTTTTTAGAAGTAAGACCTGAGTCCAGGTTTTCCTGTTCTAAAAGCCAGCCCCTTTATTCACTAAATCAAGGTGACTCTACTAAATGTTACAAAAGAACACATATTTTTGAAGAGTCTAGTTAGGGAGACATGGCATTCATGAAATAAGATAATAAAATTACTAGGCATTACTGCCATCCACATAACCAATTCCTCCCCAATTGTCATTCCCACTTGCATGCAATCTTAAGAGTCCTAATTTTTCTCTCCCATCCAATTGTTTCCAAATCCAATCCTCCATCCCGATCTTAATTTTCCCATAACGCAAATAATTGCCCTTTTCTACTACTATTTAATGAGCGTCCTATATACAATGATCTAAAACCTATAGCTTCCTTCTTTTATACTTCTTCAGTCCCTTTGCAGGATGCTCCCACTTAAAAATTCCCTATTTCCATATTGTAATCTAGTTGGTTCTATCATCTTTCTCAGTTCTTTCCATTTATTTCCCATTGTATTTTCAGGTATAACTTTCTCATTCCTACATTAACCTTCCTCCTCCACCAATCCCATTCCATTGCCCTTGCTCATATTTCCTGGTTTTCCTCCTCCTTCCCCATCTGTTGACTCTTTTCAGTTTCTTCTTATTCCCTCCAACATCCACATTTCTAAAAAATATTGGAGATAAGGCCCCTTTCCACCTTCTCAGCTTCAGCTGCTTCCTAATGATCCAATCTGAAGAGCCACATCATTGGTAGAAAACTTTGCTTTAGTCAGGCTTCACACATAATGCTTTATAGCCCTCTAGTTGATAATGCTTCTTCCCCAACTTGGACATAATTTTATATTTACTGTGTATGTGTTTTATGTTTATTTACCTGTGCACATTTTTTTCTCTTAGTAGAAAGTAAATTCTTTGAGACCAGGGACTGTTATGAATTTTTTTGAGACGTATATTCAGTTTAGTAAAGGAAGATGACAAGTACAAACTTTAAGGTAAGATACCCAAATGAAAATACCCTAGTATGCAGGGCTAGAGATATATAGATTTAGGAATCTGGTAATGTTAGAAACTATGGGAAGGGATAATTTAATTTAGGAATGGGGAGGGGTCAATAGAAGCAAAAGTGAAAAAAGAACTGAGTCAAAAAGAATTTATCAGTTTGGAGATGGTAAGAAGAGGAACAACATCAAAAGACAGATAATTAGAGAGAACAATAGGAAAAAAGAATAAGGAACCAAAAAAGGAGAAGATATACACACATGTCAAATGGTTAGGATAGCAAAGAAACAATCATTGTATCAGGTCAAAAAAAGTTCACAGAGAACTTATTAAAGGGTACAAGTTCATATCATAATGGGATGGAAGTAGGGAATTTAGAGGGAAAATGGGCAATAAGAAGCTTGAACAATTTGAGAAATTTAGCTATCAATGGGATAATATTGGACTATAGTTAGTAGGGGTTGTAAGACCAGTAAAAGATTAAAACATTGGACAATAGAATGTGAAATGTGTCCACTGAAGGGAACAAAAAAGAAATTAGCAAAGATACTGATGATATAGGGGTAGGTATAGGAGCTGGGTCTTTCTGGTGGCGAGGGATAACTAAGAAAGGAGTTCTAGAGAGAAGGAAAGAAAAGACATTTCCCCCTTTGAAAATAAAGGGAAAACTGAGGAAATGCAAAGAAAAGACATAACTAGGTATTATCTGATGGAAGGCAAACTTTCCTCTCGGAGCCTTTTACTCAAATGGAGAGTTATCTCTCTTTCAATTTCAATTTCAGCTTTTTTGTTAGTCAGAAATAAAACAGAACATAATCGGCACATAAAAGATCTCTTAGATTAAAGTCTCTTTTTTACTAGTTAAGCAAAATTAAATTCCCTCTATACTTGCTTGATATTTAAATTGAAGAAGAGTAAATTTCTTTCAACTCCCGTCATACCCTAATAGCTAGTGCTAGAACCATGCATTTTACCCTGGAGATTCACTTAGGTATGGAGTTGAAAGCTTCTGGCCTTTTACATTTCTGTATCTGTACCCATGTCACTGTCTTCCTTACAGGGAGGGAAAGAATTCCTTAGAAAGTGTGCAAGATATAGCCTCATTATTAAGGCTATAAGAAGTGAAATAACCAGCTGTAAATGAAATTGGGAGAAAAGATTGAAGACTTAAGGAGAATGGAGGTTGAAATATATTTTGTGAGGATTTTCAAGATATTTATAAAAGATGGAGATCAGGATTGCCAGTGAGTAGACAAAGCCAACTTGTAACTGAAAAACATAAATTTGTAATAAGTTAGTTCTTTCTCTGAAGGCATTCTGCAACATGAGAAAGTAATGGATCAAGTAGATGGCAAGTATGAGTATTGAAAATTGACACAAACAAACAGATATTGAAGGGGAAAAAAGAACACGGAATGCCAAAAATGGTCAACACTGGAGTACTGATCATAGAGTCCACCATGGAGAATTAATCTGCAATGTGATTCGAAAGGCATTAACAAATGGAACGAAATAATGGGGTTGATTACTTAAAGGTCCAAGAGAGGGTAGATATTGAGCCCAGTGTGAGAAGCAGCACTGCACAACGGATAAAATCCTAGGCTTGGAATAAGGATAAATCAAGTTCAAATCCTGTTACTTAATGCTTATTTGCTGTGTGAGTAGGCTAGTCCCCAATTGGAACCTCCTGTCCTCATCTGTAAAGTGAGGAAAATAACACCATTCAACCCATAGGATTATTATGCATATCAAATGAATAATGTATATAAAGAGCCCTGTTAACCTTATACCTATATAAAGATGAATGAATAAGCATGTAAATGTTTACTGTGTACCAAACATTGATAAAAATCAGTTATTTTTTCTTCCATTCTTAATTTTTCTAATTTCAATTCAGGTAAAAGATTTTAAATTTGCTGGTATAATCTATATTTCCAGGACATGCAAGTCAGTATTGTAGGTACAAACAGACATGGCTCGGCTCCACCTTTGTGGGATATTCCCCAGGATTTCCCATTCAAAGAATAACAGGATATCTAATCAGAAAAAGACATCAAGAGACCATCCAAGAGACCATTCTGTACCACAGAGGAATATTCCTAACCCATTTCAGTCAGAGAGAGACGGAGACACAAAGAGATGACAGAGACAGAGACAGAGAGAGAGAGAGAGAGAGAGAGAGAGAGAGAGAGAGAGAGAGAGAGAGAGCGTGACAGAGACAGACAGAGACAGAGACAGAGAGAGAGAGAGAGAGAGAGAGAGAGAGAGAGAGAGAGACAGAGACAGAGACAGAGACAGAGACAGAGACAGAGACTGACTCTTCCAGGAAATATGCCTTAAACAAAGGTGCAGGGGATTTCCATAATGTAATTGAAAATATCAACAAGCCTGTTAATCAGGAAATGGCTATAATTTCTAGTTTAAATTTTTTTGTTCCCCTATACAAAACTCTATATATGTTTTATCAATAAGTATATTCAGCATCCACTAAGTCTATTGAGCCTAGCATCCTAATCCATTCAGGAGATAAATCAGGGTCCCAACAGGAAGCTAAGATTAGCTACATCTATTCTTTCCATGGTGACTTTACTTATGTATTATGTATAAGACCCTCCAAACTCTTGACAGGATTATAAATTTAGAGCTGAAAGAGGCCTTTAAAAATAATTCAGTCCAATCCTCTTGTTTTATAATTGAGAAGACTGAGGTGAAGATATGATCAAAGGCAAGTGCCTAAGGTCACCCAGATTTTAAGTGGCAGAGTTAGAATTTAAATTAAAATCCCCTGGCTTCAAATCCAGGTTTCTTAAGTCCTACCAGTTTTAAAAGCCTAACTCCATAAAGTTTTCCTGTACATTTTAGCTCACGACAACAAATTCAATGAGAATATTAAGAATCAGAGGACCTGAGTCTGAATGAATGCTATGATAAGAATCTCTTTGGGGAAGATTAGCACATAGTGGCTAACGCATAGTAGGTGTGTAGTGCTATAATTGTATTGGTTCTGACAGGAAAGGTCTGGATTGGCTCTTGCCTTCCCAAAAGCTATTTTAAGACTTTAAGACTTCCAAAAAAAAAAAAAAAAAGCGCAAATTAACTTGAGAATGAGAAGATCAAGATATCAACAAGTTTATAGCACAGAAGTTGGCAGTCAAATATTAATCATCATAATCAAAGACAAATATGAGGCATGGTAAGTGCCACTGATATAAAGAAGTAAACACTGTGGTCCCTTCTTTAAGGAAGCATAAAAATAAGAGAGACGTGATACATATGTACAAAACTAAATACTCAATGAGAAGTGCAGGAATTTAGGGAAAGGATCATAGAACTCATTTCAAATTCAGAGCCAGAAGGTGATCTTGACTACTTCTTTTAGGTCTACAACGCACCTAATATGTGCTAGCTACTATGTGCTAATCTTCCCCAAAGAGGTTCTTACCACAGCATTCATGGACCCCAGTTCCCTCTCAGGTACCATATCACAAAGTGAGTTCTTTTCCTCAGAATTTATCAATCACAACCTAGAATAAAGGGGACACTTGTTCTTTAAGGACAACTATTCCACATTCAAGGCCTATAAGCTAGTAAATGTTTAACAACTGGTTTTCCTAAACACCTAGGACATATTTTAAAATTTAATCTGCATTGCTAACATTTTCTCTAACACAAATTTCTTAAGTCTAGACCAAAACAATAAATCAAACCTTAATTCATGGTTTGCCATTTTCCAAGGTATAAATACTTAACATTGAAAATTTAACATCTGGCTCTTGGGACCTAACTGGCACTGGACCTACAGGCCAGGCCTCTCATATATACCACTATGTCTGATAAGCCTTTCCACATGCTGTCTACATTCCACAGACTTGAAAACAATAGAAAACAATATTCCACAGACTTAAAACAATAATGATGATAGGGGTTTATGGAAGATTGAGACTCCCTTCTTTGATAAGCCCAACCATATTACCATTTTATTTTTGGACTTCATACACCTTTATCAAACCTCTGGGTCCAGAGAAAATAAACAGGTCCAGTCAATATTTTAATAATTTATCCCCATCTCCAACCTCAGTAAGGGCTGCTCTTTTGTAAGAAAAGAGATTCAACCTAAGTTTTATGTACTTATTTTATTTTACATGTTGATAACTGTATTTCAACATAATCAGTATCCTTTGTAATCCTATTTTATTTTGTGCATTTAAAAACATCATTTGGAGGAGGAGAGTCCATTAGTTCCACCTATTCTCAAAGGGAACCTTGCCAGGAAAGGTAAAGACCTTTTGCTCTAGGATACTTGATTGTGTGTTTGGTTGCTGCCTGAGAACATTCTCAACTAATTGAATTGCTTTGGAAATATAAAGCCATCCAGGGTTCCCTTGGTTCTTGTCTCTTCTGCAGATCCATTCACCCCCAAAATTGATAAGCCAAGAAAATGGACAAACTTGTCACAATCTAGTAGGATCACAGAATCACAGATCCAGAGCTGTAAGGGACTTCAGAGGTAATCTAGCTGAACTCCCTCATTTCACAAATAAGGAAATTGAGATCCAGGGAATTTAAGTGATTTGTCCGAAATCACCCAGGCAGTAGTAAGTGGCAGAGCTAGGATTCATACTCAGGTCCTGTGACTCCAAAACTGCTGTCACTCCATTTTCTGACTGAGTTCTGTTTTCCCCTTCTTGGTACTTTTCTCCTGTTTCTGAGTCCCATTGGACGTGGAAACTGGCTTCCCCTTGGGCACACGATACTTGCTCTTTTGATAGTAAAACAGGTTCCTCTGGAAAAACCGGGGAATATTGCCCTGATATAGTAGGACTGCCACAATCATCCCTGAAGAAAAAAAAAAGATTTTATGTGTAGTCTAAGAAAGTCTATGAACTTAAAATCCAGCTTGACTTAAAAGGACTACAGCCCCGCAATACAAGCTTCCCCACTCCAGGGCTTCCTCCAGAGTCTCATGGGAGATTTGAGATTCTCAAAGGCTAATTGAGCTAAGAGACCACAAGCCCTGGGTGGTGCAGCAAAGCTCAGCAGGATTAGACTGGATTGCTCATTATTTGAGGATCATTTTGGAGAGGCTTGCTAATTAATTGGTCACCAGAAGATGAATGTTTTTGGTCAAACAGATCATGAAAGCCAAAAGCACAGAGTTTACCATTGCCATGTGTAGAGATAGGGAGGGTACCCACATAAGGTGTTTATCAAGGTCCAGTCTGAAAATATGGAGGTAAACACATATAAAGAATAACCATTATAGAATTACTAATCAGGAACTGAAAGGAACCTTAGAGGCTCTCTAACCCAATTGCCCCATTTTATAGATGAGGATCATGGAGCTTAAAGGTGATTAAGTGGCTTGTTCATAGTCACATAGGTAATTAGCATGACATCAGGCCTTCAGGAGTATCCCAAGGTTTCAGCATATCCTACAAGGCTTTGCTTTCCCATGAGTTAGGTTAGAAGTGGGAACCACCAGCCTGTAGATGGTATAAGGCCCTCTGAAATCATTTGCTAAATTAACTGCAGTTGATGATGAGCTAAAAGCTAAGTACCATAGAGTTCTGTTGACAATTTTGTATAGCCCATGAATGCTGTTATAAATATCCAAATGGCCCTTGGCAAAAAAAAGTTCTCCAGTCCCAAGTTCACTCTATATTTTAATACTTCAAACTACATATGGCAGTTTGTGGTCATTAAGGTCTATATTTCCCATTTTGTCTTTATCGGTTTTGACTATTTCATTGCTTTTTGAGACCTACACCAAAGGGTGGTCAGAGGAAAAAAAAGATAATGTTTGAGCCATTCCATTTTGTTCCTTATTCCAAATAGTTAAATAGGGAAAGGTGATAAAATTACTTTAAACAAGGTGTTAATCATCCATGTGTCTTCAGCATCCAAAAATTAAACTTATTGAACTTAAAATATATACATATACATACAGATTGTTATTATATATACTTATGTCATATTCATCATATATACTGATATGAACTTATATATTTGTGTAGTTATATAGTCATGTATATACTTAGGTGAATGCATATATTTACATACAATTTATAAATTTACATAGTCATTATGTATGAGTATATATTTACATATTTATTTGTATATTCATATATATTTACATAGTTATCATTTATATATAAACTTACATGTATATTTACATATATGCATGTGTTTGTTTACATGGAATATATATTGTTGCATGTTTATATATCTACTTTTATCATCATTGTATAAACATGCATATGAATTTGTACATATAGATTTACATAAAATCATCATATATAACTTATAGGTAGTCAGTCATAGTGTATACTATTAAATGAACTTGTATGTTTCATACTGCTATATGTTCTTTTATATATACACGTAAGAAGTTATATATGCATATATATAGTCATCTTAAATATCCTCTGCCCTAAAATTTCTCTTACTAGAGGATCACAGAATCATTCTATTATGCTGGACTGGAACCAGAGGATTGGGGTTCACATTTTGCTCCATCACTTACTACCTGAGTGACCTTGGGCAAATGGCTTCATCTCTCTGTACCTCAGTTTCCTCATTTGTAATTAATAATATCAACAACAGTAATAACTAACATATATATGGTTCTTTAAGGCTTATATAACTTACATAGTACTTTAATGAATTATAAAATATCATCTCATTGTACTCACAGTGACTTTGGGAAATAGATGATTATTATTTCTATTGTATTGCTAGGGATACTGAAGCAGAAGAACTTGTCCAGGGCCATGCAGTCTGTAAATGTCTGAGGTTGGATTTGAACCCTGGCATTCCTGATTCCAGTCTAGCATTCTGTCCATCATACCACTTAGAAGCCTCCAATTAGAGGGCTAGATTAGCCGGCTTCTAAAGTTGCTGCTGGTTCTAAACTTGAAATCCTCACACTGTCAACTTTGTCCTAACCAAATGTGTGAAATGAACCCTTGAAGCCCCTTAAGGTTTTCTTACCTGTGAGAGGGCCCAAGCAGTAGACCTGCATATAATCCAGTAAAGTATTTCCAGAGCAATGAAAAGTCACAGAGGATGCTAGGGCAGGGTTGAAGAAGGCTGAAGTAAATGGACCAGCTGTGGAAAGAATAATCCGGAGAGATGGGATTCTGTTGGTTTTAAGTGACCTCTCCATGGATATCTCAAAGAATCCTCAGACTGAAAGGGACCTTGGAAAAGTACCCCTCCTGGCTGCTTGAAAAATAGCCATTCTAACCAAGTTGTAATCCTCAGAAAATTTTCAGAAAATGCACTCCATTTTGCTTTTGATTCTTCCAAGGATGCTGACATTTAAGTAACAAAAAGATGGTCCCTAGTGAACTTTATCCACCTTCCATAGTCTTCGCTGGTAAGTTACCATGATGAGGAGAAACATGGCACTTTGTAGAATACCATCCTGGGACACATCAATCAATAGAACAAATTTGGTTTTAAAGTACCTTGGTCCACTAAGCAGTTTGAAAAATCTTATTGCCTTTCTCATTTAATCTCTCTCCAGTACAAGAAACTAGAAAGGAAAATGTTTGACTGTAAAATGTTAAAATCAGCAGCCTATCTCAGTACATATATCCAAACCTTCAGTCTCAAAGGAAATTAATTTCCCATTCTTCGAAGACTATTCCCCAATTTTTGCCTGAAAAGTTCTTAGAGAAATAAGAGTTATGAACTCCAACTCTTCTTTCCCACATAAGTTTTGAGGGGCAGCCTGACAGCTTTACATGAACTAAGAGCTAGTACTAAATTTAAAATCTGGAAATCTGAGTTAAAATGCTATGGCAGACATTTACTAGCTGTGGAAGCAAGTCACACTCTCATAGAGTCAATTTCATCCTCTGTAAAATTGGAAGAGAGAAGAGTTTATATTTACATTAGCAATTAAAAAAAATTTTTTTTTACAAATACTAACAGAACTATCTGCATTATCCTCTCTGGGCTCACACATTAGCAAGAAATCAACCAAAAGATCTGGTCTAGATTTGTTTTCACCAAGGTTGACATTTGTTCAGGATAGAGGTTCCCAGGAGCATGCATGTCCTTTGAATTTTTCAGTGAGGGCTGGTGGACTTGGCCTTATCCTTCCATTTTCTGTCATATTTTATATTATGGATAACCTTAAAGGAAAGAGGCTAATTAATCTAAGGCTCTAACTTTGAGGAAAGTTGTTTTTCTACTTCAGAGAGATAAAATGGTCTTAAAAAAACACTGGATGTAGTCAGAAAAGACCCAGACACCCTGCTTACTAGCATGTGTCCTTGGATAAAGCATTTTTTATGAATTTCAGTTTCCTGTGAGATATGGATAATTTTTTACATTACATACTATTTTACAAGGTTATTGCAGGAAAGGCACTCTGTATACCTAAAATGCTATTAAAAAAAAACAACCAACAATTCATTTTGTAAGGACTCTCCCCTCTAACAAATAGCTAGCTACTAGCACAATCAATAATATGCTGGACCTGATGTCACAAAGTCCTGAGTTAAAATGTGACCTATGGCCAGCTGGGAGACCCTGGGTAAATCATTTAACCTTTGCCTCAGTTGATTCATCTTTAAAGTGGGGATAATAATAGCACCAACTTCCCTAAGTTGTTGCAAGGATCTGGTAAAGCACTTTTCAAATCTGAAAGCACTTATATAAATGTTAGCTGTAATAATGATGATGATAATTGATTCTATCACAATAATAGTGGTTAACATTTATTTAGTGCTTAATATGTCAGGCATTGCTAAGTGCTTGGCAATTATTATCTTATTCAATCCTCACAACCACCCTTGGGGTTGGGAGCAGAGAGGGGGTAGCTGCTATTATCATCCTTATTCTACAGATGAGGAAACTGAAGAAAACATGCCTCGCATCAGATTGGGTAGTGTCTGAGGCTAGACTTGAACTCAAGACTTCCTGATTCCAGGCCCAGTGTACTATCCACTGGACCACTTAAAAAGTTAAGAATTGTAAGCTGGCTTTCTTTTGTTCTCTACATCTATATTTCTATCTATAAATATAGATATGATGCAGATATATGTGTATCTATATAATATGTGTCTATATTAAATCTACCACTAAGGTCCTTCAAATAGGTTTCCTACTGAATTTGGGTTGTTGGGGTTTTTTTTGTTTGTTTGTTTGTTTACAGATTTAGAAGAGAAACTTAAGGCTACATTAGGATCTACTATCTATAGAAAATCAATTAGAAGTGAGGTGAATTCACTTGCCATTATCACAGCATGAGCCAACAGATTCACAGATGATCATAGCTTTAGAGCTGGAAGAGACCTTTGGATACTGTCTAGTCTGACCTCCTCATTTTACACATGGGGAAACTGAGGCCCAGAGAAATAAAGGGACTTGTCCAAAGTCATCCAAGTGTAAGCTGCAGAAATGAGATTCAAATCCAGTTGGTTTTTTTAACCACATTCCCTCTCTGTTTCTTACTATTAACAAAGTAATAAATAATTTTAGACTTATTTTTTATTCCCTAAACCAGCTAACTACTTTAGCTTCCATTGTTTCCCCCATCCCTTAGTGATTCCCACATTCTTCCTATTTGTTCTGACACTGTAATATTACTATCCGATTTCCTTTTCCCTTACTTCCTCATCACCACCACCCGCCCTTCCCCATGTATGGTCTGACTTTTCAATTGAATAACAAATTTATTTGGTTTGTAGAATTTTATGACATCCCTTGAGGTAACTGAATCATTCTGACACATTTTAAAACAGGACTGGGAATTACTTCACCAAAAGTTAAATGGATGTTAGAATTGATTCTTAGCCTCTTGTCCCAAATAGTAAAAGTCTGACACTTTCAAAGATTTCCTGACCTTTTTCAGATCCTCCTCATTCCACCCTACTATAAACACCTGCCACTTCTAACTTCCTCTTAGTCCCTAGCACTAAACCCAAGAAAACAACATAATGCAAATGACAACCAAAAACACAATTGAAATTCTTATTAAGACACACTTTCATTGGATTAGCTGTCTGGTCTCTATTAAGTACTGGCTATTCAAATGAATGTTTCTTTTCTTTCCAGCAGTGTAACCTTGCTTCAAGGGATAATCCTCCCTCTGCCACCCATTTCAAGGTGAAATTTCTCTCACCTGTATAAGCCAAGATGGTAACAATGAGAGCCACAGCAGTCACCCTGTAGATAAAAAGACTGTGCTGAAATAGGAAGAGAGTTAAATGAAAGAAGAAAGAACAGGTGGCTTCCACCAAGGTGCCCTGGCTCACTGATGTCCGGAGGGAGGAGCTGCAATCTCTGGCAATCAGATTCTGGATTAGATGGAAATCTGTCAACTCCCAGGACCAATAAAGATTGGTCAAAACGCAGCTGGCCTTCATTCCCACAAAATGAGCCAACAATTTGACAACTGTGGTCAGCAAGGAAGACTCTAACATCAGGAACTCCTGGATGGACACGGCGGGGTTGGCAGATGCACCATCAAAAGACATCCCATGGACCACAAAGAGCAGGAAGAGAAGGGTCAGGATTACATCTGGGCCAAAGCCGCCTCCCCAGGGCCCGATCTCCACTAACATCCTAAGTTCTAGGCAACATGCACACAACTGGAAGGCACTTGCCAACTCCCCAGCAAAGCTGCTATAGATTTTCTGAGGGAGAAACTTCTTGGAAATTCTTCTGGCCCCTTCACATAGGGTAATAATAATAAAGAAGAAGGAAAGGGAGACATTCAAACCAGCCATGCAGGAAGCTTCAGTAATCAGGAGAAGCAAGGGAGTATCTAGGCTATATTACACAAGAAATCAGGTCAGAAAACCCCGCCTCTTTTTAACACAGGTGGACATTAAGCTAACGTGGCAAAAACTAACATTCAGGTCCTTAGGGTCAAGGAAGCTGGAGGGAAAATTCACATAAGGCAGGAGGTAGGCAGAATATTTTTCCCTTATCTAAAATTCCATCAGCCACTTTACCTTCAAAAATTTCTCTTGCCTTTAATTAAAAATGTTCCACCTGTACCTGTCTAAGAGGTATAGAAAGGCACAGGTTATCCAGAGAAATGTTGAGTCACACCATAGAAAATGTCTTTCTCTTGTACTGACCTGGGAAGATCAGAGGTAGCTTATTCAAAGTATCATACATTCATGACAAATACTCATGGTACTCTCATTCATTTTTGACTGCTGGATTGGGACTCACCTGATGCTTCCTGAAATGCTGAGTGTATGATTTTGATACAAATAATGATGTAAGTGAATACTAGCTTTATGGAAAGGGGTGTATGAACTCTCATAACTTGATTTTGGGAGACAAGATAGACTCCTGTTAATTCTATTCTAAAAAACCACAATAAAACTAATTTTTTTAAAAAGCGACTTATATTCAGATAGTGCTTTGTAGTTTATAATGCACTTTTTCTTATAACCTACTAAGGTCCATAGTTCAGGTCTTCTCATTCTCAATATACAGATAATAAAATTCAGGTTAAGTAACAAGCCCACAATTCTTTAAAATATATAAACTAGTATATTTCTAGACTACTAACTACTAGATTTCTAACTACTTGCAGTACATTCAATATAAAAATGATTGGTGACATAGCAAGCAAAAAAAAAAGTCTTTGGGAAAGCAAAAGAATATCCTTAAATTGTTTTTAATCAATCTGCTTTTATTTCTCTTCTTAGAAATTTATTTTATGTATAACTTATTTCCAAAAATTTTAATACATAATTAGGATTTATGTAACATTTTAAGGATTTTAAAGTACTTTACTTATCTCATCTTGATTAATCTTCATGGCAGCCCTTTGAAGTACATATCATTATCCCCATTTTATAAATGATAAAAGCAAAACTAAGCAATATATCCATGGTCCTTTTTCCATTTCTAGAGAAATTATCTGAAGAATATCCAAGTTAATCTAGCAATGGCACAAGTACGCTGCTGTGGACAGTGGATAGTACAATGCTCTAATAGAGTATCAGGCCTAGAGTTTGGAAGTCTCATCTTTCTAAGTCCAAATGTGGCCTAAGACACTGACCCTGTACAAGTCACTGTACCCTGTTTACCTCAGTTTCCTTAGCTATAAAATAAGCTGGAGAAGGAAATAACAGACTTCTCCATCTCCAAAACTCCAAATGGAAACATGAAGAGTTGGACATGATAGGGATAACTGAACAACATGTGTGCTTAACCAAAAAGTAGTCTTTGGGAGAGTAGGAAAATCCTTACATTATTTTTAATCAATTTGCTTTTATTTTTCTCCCTGAATGTTTTATTTCATGTGTTAAAAAAAAAAAAAAGTTGATCAATTTGGAATAATAATAATGACAATTAGCATTTATGTAACATCTTAAGATTTTCAATTTTCAAGTCATCTGATCTTCCTAACAATACTGTAAGGTGGATACTGTTATTATCCTTATTTTACTGTTGAGAAAATGACTTGTTCAGGAACATTCAACTAATGCCTGAGCCTGGATTTGAACTCAGGTCTTTCTGACTCTTGGCCCGGCCCAGTGCATCATTATTATTACCAATATTTACACAATACTTACTATGTGTCAAGCACTCTGCTAAACTTTGCAATTACTCATTTGATTTTCACAATAATCTTAGGAGATTCCAATTATTACCATTTTCAAGATGAAAAAACCGAAATAGAGGTGATATGACTTGCCCAGTATATTTTTGAAACTGATTTTGCTGTAAGTCTGTTGACAAGGGTCCTTCCTCCAAGGGCATAGTTTGTTCCCTCACCCCTAAATCCTCCATGGAGGGCCCAGCCAACATGCTGAAGGCCTTCCTCTGGATCGCTTGACAATACACATATCAATGGAGTACACAAGATGCTGTCCAAACTAGGTAAATTATCCCCATTCTCACCAAGACCCGGGTCAGTCTAGTTTTCTAATCACACACCTCTTTGATGAAATCTTTTATGCTATCTCATCTTCCTTGACTCCATGTCATGGCCTATTCACACATATTACAAGCATCTTTCTTTTGGGTAAAATGTGGCTTGCATCCTTTACAGGTTATGGTATTCTGTGACTTGTAGAAATACATGGTTATCATCAAAGAAATGGGTTTTAAAGATAAGCCCTAATTTTAAATAGATGAGGAATATTGAAAATACCACACTATTTTTCATGTTTAATCTGAAAATTAGGTAGCTATTCATTGATTAGAAAATGGCAAAAAAAAAAAAAAATTATGGTGCATGAATATCATCGATATGAAATACAGGAAGACTAAAAGGAAGACTATAGGAAGCCTTTCCCAATTGCTCAATCTAGGGCATTCTATCTGTTGAGTATTCTTTTATCATATATGTTGCTTATTTGTATGTTGTATTTGCATGTTGTCTTATTACTATTAGCTCCATAAGGGCAGGGGCAATCTTTTGCCTTTCTTTGTATCCCAAATCTGGCACATAATAGGAGCTGAATAAAAGTTTACCAACTGATGGCAAATGAAGCATGAAAACAAGATGCAAATTATAACAACTGAAATGGAAAAAAGACAAAAATCTAAAGTGAACTCTTTGTAATTATAATGACCAAGGCTGATCCTGGAGAATTGAAAAAAGGCACCTTTTCCTTTTCACACTGAAAAGGGCCATGGATATGTAATATGGCAGATCCTAGTCAGACATGTTAGCTTTGCTGATCTCATTTCCCTTTTCAAAAAAATTTTGTTACAAGGAATGACAGAGTAGATAGAGGGAAAGAATATATTCAGTAATTGATGCAATACAAAAATAAAACTGATCCAAAGAAGAAAATGAAATTCAACTTAAAAAATGTAAAGCACTACACAAAGGCATTTAAAAAATTTTCCTTCTCCTAATCAATTCTGGGCCCAGATTGTTAATTGGCATTATTTCTCTAAAATGTACATACTGATCAATCATGCTGTTTGAATTGTCATTCCTGCTACAAATCAGTTTATATGACAGAAATTTTTCATCCAATTTTTTTCCATGTGGAAACTGGAATTTGCTGAAGGCTGAACATGCAACTGACAAGTCATCAAAAAACAGGAACATTTGGATGACTGGAGAACTTTGCTTTTCTGTTTAGATTCCAAAGTTCTCCTTCAAAACAGTGAAGTACCTTTGGAGAGAGTTTGAAGTCTTGATTGATAGGAATAATTATAATGTTGAACAATGTCTCCTCTACTGTTAAATCTTTCAAGCTTTTGACATATGCAAAGGAGAAACTATAGGAAGCAAACTTTAAATATAACAGTTCCAGAATCAAATACTTTTTTGCTAGTAACAAATAAACAACCCCCCCCCCCAAAATAGTGGGATCTTGTATTCTCTGGTCCTTTCAATCAAATTGCAGAATCACATTTATGAAAACTTCCCTCTTCCTTTATCATACTTGGGACTGAGAATGCCTCATATGTCTAGGGATTACTATCATAAAAGTGAGAGAAGAGACATATGGATTGATGATATTTCCTTGAGCTTTTTTTTTTTCCAGTAAAAAGGTTCATGATTTTTTTCCCCCAAAAAAAGTTTAGTGTCCTCTTCTCTTTCAAGTCTATTGAAAACCAGGATTTAACACATTTGAAATTGTATTGACTTCCTTGCCTTTATTTTCTTTAGTATAATTTCTACTTCTTCCCAAAGCATAATGGTTTATGGTATTAATTATGGTATTAATGGCCAAATATGTATAGTAAAAAGAACATGGCAAGGTGAAATGATGAAGTTGAAATAAGGAAAACTTGGATTCAGATTACATACCCAGTGTTCACCTTAAAGGTTTTTAAAGGTTTGAATGAGATAGTTTGTGTAAACTTTTAGCCAGTATACAAATGCTAGTTATTTTTGTTATCCAGTATATATATGTGTGTGTGTGTATATATATATATGTATATATAAAAATGAGTTATTTTTATCATCATTATTATGTTATAAAGATCTTTACAGATCATCTCATTTTTGCTTATCTGTTATCTTTCTCCCAGTTTTATCCTTAAATAGCTCCAGAACAACCTAGCCTAATTGTCTCTTTTGACAAATTTTGGGTGAACCTATTTTATTGATTTTCACTCTGAGGCAATATGCCTCAATCTTCTACAAGCTGCCTCCATAAGTTTCTCCAAAAGTTTATATTCTAAACTTTTTATTGCCTCTTGGACCAAATTTAAACTGGAATAATAGGTTGGAACAAGGAAGGTATTGCTCTTAACTGCCCTATCTCTTTGCTTGTCAAGAAGATCAGGTATTGATGATATCTAGGTTTTCTTGATCTTCTCACTGTGGCTATTGATTTATATTGGTTAAACATCACTATTAAACATTTTAAACTTGAATTCTCATAAACATGTTAAACTCAGTATATTCAAAACAGAATTAACCCATCTTAAAAATTTTGAATCTATCAAAAGTACCACTATCCATCCAGTCATCAAGGTTCACAACTTCTGTCATTTTCAACATCCATCCATCTTACTGACCTCACACAATTCAACAAATGGCCAAATCTTATCATTTCCATCTTCACAACATCTCTCCTTATGTTTCCTTTTTGCCACTTCCATGGCCATCATCCTAGTTCTGCCAATTATCTCCCAGTTATTCTTACTGGTTTATTTCTCTCTATTCCAATCCATCTTTCATATATCTGCCAAAGTAATATTCCTTAAGTGTGAATTTTATCATGTAGTAAATTTCTGTCTTCCTCTTGCCTATGGGATCAAATATAAACATCTTTTTTGGCACTAAAAGGTCAAAAAATTTGACCCTTATTTTTCTAGTCTTTGTACACATAATGAACTTATTTTGCATTCATTTGCACTGTCCATCTTGCTATATAGCAGATAGACTGAATCTTATCTCCATGTCCCTTGCAATGCATGTCAATCAACAGGCATTTTATTTAGCAACTACTATAGCCAGATATATTAAGGACAAATACAAAGAATTAAAGAAGCACTCCTATCAATGAGCTTATATTCTAATGGAGGTGACAAGTATGTGCATGTGTATACACACACACACTCATTCACTTCAGAAAAACTGATTAGCTGGATTGTAGTATTGGGGTTACCATAATATACTAGGATGCACTAGCATGATAGCTTGGGACAAGGATATGAAGGGTTTAAAAAAGTTTAAATTTGGTCCAAGCAATAGGAAGCCACTGGGATCGAATAGGGAAGTAACACAATCACACATATGCTTAAAGAAAATCACTTTGGCAACCACAGGACTGGAGTGGGGAGAGATGCAAAGCAGCAAGACCAATAAGGAGGCCATTGTGGACATTAGGTGAAAGGTAACAAGGTCCTTATCTAAAGTGGTGGCTCTTAAGTTGAGAAAAGAGGTAGAATGTAGTATAAATAGCAAGATTTGGCAAGGTGTTGGCTGTGTAGGATGAGAGAGGGTAAGGAGTTAAAGATAATATGGAGGCTACAAACCTAGGAGATTGGAAGAATGGTGGTGCCTTTGACCAAAATAGAGTACTGTTTTCTAGCCATGCTTTGTTCAGATTATTCTCATAAAATTGATTTTTAAAAACCAAATGTTGAATTTTCCGCATTTGATTTCATTAGATGTGGCCTAATGTTCCATTCTGCCAAAATCCTAACTCTATTAATCATACATGTTTATCCAACTTTTCCAATTTTATCTTCAAATTTGATGGTAATGTCACCTACACCTTCATCCAAGTCTTTGATAAAAATGTTAAAGGGTGCAAGGTCAAAGAGAGATCTCTGGGGCCCCCACTAGAGACCACCCTCCAAAATACTAACTTTCATGGCTATAGCTTGGGGAATTAATTATCTAAAGATTGTCCTTGGCTAAAGTCAGACAGAAAGAACAACATATAAGGCATAAAATTAAAGCTACTTATGACAAAGGAATCCTTACTTGTAAAAGTCACTTAAATAAACCATTTCCCCTATTCTGAGACAAGGGTTTCAATATTAGACTATTTCAAGTTGCCCATGTTAGGCAAATTTCGAATAAATAGCTAAAAAAATCTCTCTAAAAACTATTTCTTGTCATATCACAACATACAACAGGTTATACAGGGGTGGTGGACCTGGAGTTAAATGTTCCAAGTTCAAATATGGTCTCACACATTTACTGGCAAGTCACTTAACCTCTATTTGTCCCATTTTCCTCATCTATAAAATGGGGATAATAGCATCTACCTCCCAGTCATGAGGATCAAAATGATATAGTATTTGTAAAGTGCTTAGCATAGTGCTTAGCATATAGTAAGCACCATATATGTGTTATTTTTACTATTATATTTATCAGTTTGGCTTTTCTCTATGTTTCCTTTTTCACCCACCCCATAGCAAAAAGATTGCATCTAAGTAATCTATTCTAATACATCGTTATTACTATCCTGGAATGGCCAACTACTTTGTTTTTTGTTAACTTTCAATAACATGCTATGAGATTGAGCAAATAATTGAGCAAAGGATCCTAAACAGGTACACCAAGATTTTTCAATACATTCCCCCAGCAATAAGTTAAGGCAACCTTGTGTAAACAATCACAATGTTGAAATTTCAAATTATATGGGTGAAAAAAGTTAAGCGCCCTGATTTAAACAATTTATTTCTACTTTTCCCCCCATTGACTTACTGTAGTTGCAAACAAGAAGCAAAACAATTAGCTTTTGAGGGTTTCTGTGCACTTCTTTGACTCTGTACTTCCATTTGGTCACAATGAAATGGACCTACAGTAAAGGGAAAGACAACTAAATATTTTTCCCACATGAGTACAAGCCCCTCTTGTACCGCAAAGTATTGGCAGTACTATGTGTGATTCATTAAAACTTTTAGAAGTATCAACACATTGACTAAGAAAAAGGATTGCCAAGGATGTATTATAAAAATCCAAATCGAGACACTCCCAAAGCACCATAAAAGTTAGATTCAATTTGTAGAGGTACTTAAATGTTTTATATGTAAGGTGGAGTAAAGTCAAAGAAAACCCAGTGAAATGACCTTCTTTTCATCCTAAAGCAGAATTTCATGTAACACAAAAGAAGGGACACTGTTTTCTAGTGCTAGATTTAGAATCATAAAACCTGGAATCAAAAAACTCTTGGTGAGACCTTGGGTCTCTTCACCTCTGTAGACCTGTTTACTCACCTACATTTATGTAGTGGGGTCTATTTATTTTACTTTAAGTTAAATCTAAGATTTTTAAATCTACAATTTTTCCTTATAGGTTAAATCTAATCTATTTTATTTAAGAAAAAAGATTTAAGCCCAGAGTCGCAAAGGTAGTAAGTGGCAAAACGTGGATTCAAACCCAAGATCCAGTGTTCTTTCCATTATACCCATGTTTCTTCTCCACAGGATAAGAGTAGGGAAGAATTGCTGGCAAGACAGTCCAGGCCCTAAACCAAAAGCCTTTGAAATAGCATTCTTCCTACCCAGTGCCAATAGCCATCATCTTGAGAAGCAACTCTTTATGAAGATGCAGCCTAGCAACTAATCCAGGTGCTGTAGCTACAGCTACTGAAGCCTCAGAAAAGAAAGTTACTGCCAGCAAAGTCCTTGGCACTGTGTCAAGTGATTCAACATCACTAACAGGTATTAGCTTATCAAAAGAAATCCAATTAAATGAGGCATTTGTATATGCTTTGCTGCTGCCCCCTAAGATCCACAGGACTTCTCTCTTGATTTGCTACTAAAATCTTCCCCATGCACTATCACCCCTCTTAGAATGTGAACTTCTTGGGAGGTAACGCACAATGCTTTGCCCAAAATAACTGCTTAAAAATGGTTCCCCCCTTCAAACATGCTTTCTCTCAACTTTCCTTCAAACCAAGTTCCTTCTAAATAATTTTCTTTTATTTTTAGTTATTACTGCACTTACTACATGAAACTGAATAGCAGGACATAAGAGTTGTTCCATTTCTGATACTTTAATCAAAAGGGAGCTTATGGTCAAGAGAAATATCATGTAAGGAAAACTTGATTAATTATAAGTAAGGTTCTATAATATGCCTCACCAAAGTACAAGATGTACCCAGTTCCTGAATATTATAGTTAGCATTTTTTATAATTTTTTCCCCTTTGGGTCATCTGCTCAACTCCAAATCATCACTTATCAATTCTCTTCCTTATTTTTCCTCCCACAATGCAGTTTCCCTTAAGCTATAAGCTATTAAAACTACAAACACACTACTCATAAAAGTGTGTAGTTTATCTGTATGGCACAATTAAGTACAAAGCAGGCTCAAAATTCTCCATACAATTATTGGATTAATATTGTTGAATGGTTTTAGTTATGTAAATCAATGTGTGTATACATTCTGTGTGTGTGTGTGTGTGTGTGTGTGTATATATATATATATATATTCTATAGTATATGGAGTGACTGTCTTTAAACTAGCCATCATTTTGATACATAAAATGAGCAGTCATGTTCATTCTTTCTGTTTTGCTCTTAATATATCTGGTCTACTAGCCACAGAGCAAAATATCTTTTTCTATTTATTTCCAAGACCAACAGACAAATCTATACCCACTTTAAGACTCAAATGTCCTAAACTTTTTGCTTCCTTATACACATATACATGTATGTTTCTCATTTTTCAAATTCATATCTCGTGGAGACTGAATTTAAAATGCAAATACAACATTGGGAGAACTCCAATTGGTACTACCAACTATAAGCAACAATTGAAAACTAGCTTGATGTGAAACTTTCTTCAGTCAGGAATAAGGTGTGTCTACTTGTGACCCATGAAGAAGTTTGGAAATTGAATTGAAAAAATGAGTGGGAGTGAAGCAAGCAAGTCTCCTTAAAGACACATAAAAATGTGTTTATTCCATGGTCCATGAGGAGCCACAAAGAATTGATTCCATATGTGCTTTTCGAAAATAAATGGAGTCAAGGAGATTTATTCATCTCCAATCTGTGAGAACTTATGACTTCTTTCTCATGCAATTTATCTTAAGTATTACTTGTAAATCCTATGAATATGTTTATAAAAAAATCCTATAATCCTGAGAAGCAGATTATTACTATCACTACTTATTAAAAAAGGACTACCCTGAGAAACACTGAATAACCTTAATATTTTTGCAGTGAGTGAATTGAGATGGAGTTTCTGTGCTGTCACATGAATTTTTTGATTTCCCAGTGGATATGTTTACACTATACTGTAAATTTATTGTGTACAATAGTATTATGTCTTTCAAAAAAAAAAGTGTACATACCTTAATTAAAAACTTTATTGCAAAAAAATTAAAAAATGATGCTGACCATTATCCAAGTCTTCATCTTTTTGCTAGTAGAAGGTCCTGCCCCAATGATGGTGTCTGCTGACTGAGCAGGGTGGTGGTCTGAGGGTTGGGGTGGTTGGGACAACTTTTTAAAATCATTTGACAAAGTATGTCCCAACAGCTAACTCTTCCTTTTACTTGAATGCTAAGAAGTCATTGTGGGGTTGTTAATTTCTAATATCAATATTGCTGTGTCTCAAGGAATAGGGAAGTGACCCAGGGAAAGGGCAAGAGGTAGTGCTTGATGGAACACTCAAGAGTAAACATATTTACCAATTAAGTTTGCCATCTTATATGGACAAAGTTCACGGCACCCAAAACATAATGCTCTTTGGAAAAAGGTCTAGAAAAGCACACATATAAAAGGGAAAGCCATCTCCAACTGCTCCCTCCCAGTCCCTCTTTTTCAGCTTTCTTCCTAGAAATCAAGGAATTTCCTCTTGGGTGAAACAGGGGACTATTTCTCTCTTAAGCTAAAATATTTTACTCCAAGTAAAGATGCTCATTTACTCTGAATGGTCTGATATATTCCAATTTGTTTAACTTCTCCAATTTCTCTGCTGTTTCCTAGATAAATAGATCTATTCAGTATTGTTTGTGACAGTTTTTTGTATAAATAGCATTTGGTATAAAGAGATCCAAGTATTTTGATGTAATCATTCATTTCTCTTTTAGTTACACTGAAGAGAACAGAATAAAAAAAATTTCCTCTACAATAGTAATATCTGGGGAGGCAGATACATTTTAGTCTGAGATTCCTCTCAGACAGGAGAGAACAGAACAGAAATTCAGACAGGAGTCAAAGAAAGGAGCAAGTGTCTAAAGATCTATTTATGTGTACCACACTTAGACCATGTGAACATATACCTAACCTACATGCACAATACATACATCCTTTGTATGCGTATAGCATCAGAACCTCACTCAACTGAAACCAGAGAATTGAACACAGAATACACTGGAGAAGATGTGGGGGAAATTGGAACACTAATGCATTGCTGGTGTTGTTTAACTGATCCAACCATTCTGCAGAGCAATTTGGAACCATGCCCAAGGAATATAAAGCTGGGCATTCCCTTTGATCCACTAATACCACTATACTAAGTCTGTATCCTAAAATTATTTTTTAGAAGAGGGAAATGTATAAAATGTGATCAACTTTGATACTTAGCTCTTCTCAGCACTACAATGATCTATGACAATTTCAAAAGACTCATGATGGAAAATGGTATTCACATCCGGAAAAAGAACTATGGAGTCTGAATGCAAGTTGAAGTTGAAGTATACTATTTGCACTTTTAGCATACTATTTTCACTTTTGTTTGTCCTTTCCCACAATTTCTTCCATTTGTACTGATTCTTTTTTCACAACATGACATGTTAATGTTTAATATGATTGTACATGTATACCTGTATCAGATTGTCTCCTCCTCCTAGAGGAAGAGAAAAAGAAGGGAGAAAAAAATTGGAGTTCTGAATCTTATAAAAGTAAATGTTGAAAACTATCTTTATATGTAACTGGAAAAAATAAAATGCTATTAAGTGGGGGGAAAGGAATAAAAAACAAGCAAGAAGACAAACAAGCATAGGGAGGGGAGCAGAGTTCAGAGGAAGCATAACTGAGGAGTAGGTTGGCGTCAACCAACATAAACATCCTGACCTGCATGAAGGAAATTGGAAGATTAAAACTGGGTGGGACCAGAGGGGGGAGGGGGGGAAAGGGAAGAAGATAAATTTAATAGTGTTCCCCCCAAATAATGGGGGGGAGGGACATTGCAACATTGCTGAAATATTACAACAGTAGAGAAGGAAGCACCAAAAAGCAGAGCAGTTTTGAAGCAGGAAGAATTATGACATAAAGTATGATTTTAAATCAGTTGGCATGACATGGAAATTTATGGTTTCATATGCAATCCTCTGGCTGCATACTTGGGAACACTTTTTAGGAGTTAAGATTCAGAATAGATTTTATTATAAATCATATATCATTTAAAAATGAGAATATATGCTTCAAGATCTTAATTCAAAGTGCAAAATAAACATTAACTATCTAGTCTACACCTTTATGATATAGACATAGGTGGTATAGCTCAGGTGGAGTGGAGTGAAACTGGAAATTACTGAACCTACACCACACAATGTAAAGGCTTTGATTAAGGCACCGAGAAAGTGTGAATCAGTTATCTGAGAACTAGATTGGCTAAGGTTTGGAGACTAAGGTTTGGAGCAGCCAGATCACTCTCTTACATATATACCTAAAAAGCATACTACCTCTGTCATTCACACACATGTGCATGCACACACATGCACACTCTATTTGCCCAAAACAAATTGACTCTATTTAAAAAGTTTGCCATCTGGGCCAATAAATAGCATATTGATCTTTTCAAGTACTGAAATATTTTATCATCATTTATATATTTTCAGAAATTATATAAAATAGTAATTGAACCCCTTAATGTATTATATAGCAAAATCATTATTCAACCTCATAATCAAGTGAGGTCTCACAAAGATATAAAAGTTTAGTAGTCACCAAATCAAATTTCTTTTCTTCTCAGAAAAAAAGGTATAATCTCTAGGCTATAAGAAACATCTCCATACTTAAATCATCATGAGGGGAAGAAACCACTATAATCTAAATGGTATGAAATATGCTTTTCTAAATGCTATTTAGTAGAATGTTCAGACATATCAATATATTAACAATATCCTAAGATTTTTTTTTTTTGCTGGATTCCAATGAGTTACCACCAGAATGAGGAAAGCACTAACAGTTTTCCTATTCCTGCTTTTCTAACATCAAAACTAATACAAAAGGAAGCCTTATTCAATATCCATAAAAAAACCCAAACTTTCTGAATGGCTTTGATGAATATGCCTTGAAAATTAGGATAAAAGCCATAAATGACATTGTGGGTATACTATCAAGTCTTGTGGCATGAATTCATACTATGATTAAATTTTCTTTAAAGCATGTTCAACATACTATTAGTCCTGTACAATTTTTTTAAAATAGTAATGAGTAATGCTCTCCATGCCAGGAAGAATCATTTAAGCAACGTTACAGCATCTAAGAATCACATTATTGGTATATCCCTAACTTTGTCTCTCATCCAATCTATTCTCTCCCTAGGTACCAAGCTAATATTACTAATACAAAAATCTTAAGGTACTTCCCTATTAAAAATTCATTAATTCCATTATAGGAAAAAAAATACAAAATGCCTGGCTTAGGTCTTATGCCTGCCACTATTTGGCTCTTACCTACTTTTTTAGTTCTATTTATATTCTACCCCTTCCAGCACTTTTTGGGTTCACACTGGTCATGTGCAGTTTCTGTGCCTTTAAAGGGATGGTCTCCCTGTGCTGATTTCGGAATGAACAAACCTGTAATCCTAGCTCTCACCTGCCTGTGTGTGAACTTAAGTAAATCATTCCCTCTTTCAGCTTCAGTTTCTCCCCTGTAACATGACTCAATTGACTTTCAACCTGTCTTCCAGCTCTACATAGAGGCTGCTGACTTTTAATTCTCCATTAACACTCCACATGCCTTGCAGGCAAAAATGGGCATACTTTTACCTTTGCAGCATTGGGGCCTAGGCAGTTGGTATCTGCCCCAGTTGGTATCTGTTTACTAAAGGGGAAACTGTGCTCTTGGTAGGGAGGGGCAGCAGAAACTGGCTATTTAAAAAACCAACACTCCAACAAGAAACAAGCCCAGCTTAGAATATACATCAATCCTAAAATATGGTAAGCTCTGCAGGGCATATGCCATGTCATTTAATAGGCTCTCAAAAAGTAGCCCAAAAATATAGATTGTATCTACCTACATCTTACTAGAACGTGCATTCCCAATACTTGATTCTTCACGATGATTATACTAAACATTTTCATCCATCAATAGTTAACTAAGTTAAATTAAATAAAAATGCTATGGAGCCTACAATAAATTCTGAATAAAATGGCAATGGTCTTTGAAAATTTAGTTCAAAACATTTTTTTCAAGTAATTTAAAGTACCCCAAAGGCGATGAATTTTATGCATTATACATTCAAGTCAACTTGCTCACAATTTTGCTGTCCAATTATTCAGGATCCCATTTCAGATTTTCTTGGCAAAGATACCAGAGTGGTTTGCCATTTTCTTCTCCAGCTCATTTTTACACAGGAATCAGGGGCAGACAGAGTTAAATCCTGGTTCACATACCTACTAAGTGTCTGATGCCAGATTTGAACTGTGTGAAGATGAATTTTCCTTAATTCTATCTACTGCACCACCTAGCTGCCCTGTTCAGCAATTTACTTCATCTAAATTACAGAACTGTCAGTCATTCCTTAATGAAAAGAACAAATAAAACTCTGATGGATTAAGAATCAAAAAAGAATATTTTTGACATTGTAGGTATGCTATCTAGTCTTGTGGCATGAATTCATATTATGATTAAATTTTTTTAAAGCATGTTCTTTATGCTTTAAAAAAAGAATTTTTTTAAATTTAAATTTTTTTAAATTAATTTAAATTTAATTTAATGTTATTATTTTTTATTTTAATATTTATTATTTTATTAATTTAAATTTTAAAATTATTTTTAAAAGAATTTCTTTTTATTAGGACAAACCTTAAAATTTATTTTGTCTTACCCCTTCATTTTACAGATTTAAGAAACTTGAGACCCAGGTAGGTAACTGGAACGTTCAAAATACCTAAATAAATCATAATTAGTATCATTTTTAATCAGCTATTGCCGGGGGAGGGGAGGGGGAGAAGGAATAAATTCCATTTTAAATTTCCTTTGTACTCTAAACCTGATTGCCAAGTACAAAAAAATCAACTTAAGGGATCACAATCACCTCAGTTAATTAGTGATTGGTCTGTAATGGGTACACATTTTCCTTTATTAGGAGGATGTCTATATATATATAGACTATTTCCACAAAATCACAGATGAGTTAAATATGAGCAGAAGTTATTGTACTTTCAAACACTCTACAATTTCTACCCCAATTAAATCCTTAATGTTTTAAAATATTTTAATTTAAAAGATTCATTTTCTACAAAGCATGAGAGGCACAAGAGAAGCAGTGTTGTAACAGACACTATAACACTGAGAACTAGCTAGCATCAATGACAAAAAGCTCTAGGTTCAAGACTTGCCTTTAACACGAGGCAGTGTTAACAGTGTTAACAAAGTTGCCTTAACTTTGCAGTGTCCCAAGCAAATATCTAAGATGACAAATTGCAGAAAAGGTGCAAATTAACAATGGTAGAGCTCCTCTCCAGGAACTCTCCCTACACAGATGACATTGCAGATCTGATTAAAAAGAAAAGGGGAAAAAGCAGTATATAACATCACAGTTAAGATCCTTGTCCTCCAGCTTTTTTAAACTTCCAAGATTCAGTCAAGTCTGTTGATGCTACATGAGTTGAGAAAATGGATAGATCCCATAGTTGTTTTCCTGGACTTCAGTCAGAAAAAAAGTTAATACTTTCTCTTGAACTTAGTTCTGAATAGGGGAATATGATTCTTATTCACATTTCCAGAAACCTAAGAGGATATTATAGACAAAATTCATACCAAATCCGTGTAAAAAAAGAATTCATGCTTAAGAAACACTGAGCACACTTTCCCATGACCTATTAGAAATCTAAACATTTATTCTTTAAAGCTACTCTGGTCCAAAATGATAAAAATTCGGGAAGGGGATAAACATTTAAAAAAAAAATTTTATTTCTAGCCCTGAAAAGAACAAAGTTATTGAACATCAAATACAGTAGTTAATGTTGCAGTAACAATTAAATAACATAAGGGATTAAATTAAACAAAAGGCAATATAAAATTTGAAGACAATAAAAAATAAGATAGCTACTTGCAACTAAGTTCCATTTCCATTTGCCAAAATAAGGAAGGAAAGAGAAAAAAACTAATTTTTACCCAAGATTTATGTTTGATTCCACCCTCTTACTACAGAACTAAAATTTAAGAACAGTTAGCTGTTTTAATTACATTTCTTAATGCCTCTCCACTCTGAAAAGGCTAGTATGGGAAAAAACTAGATGGCAAGGATTCTTTAAGACAGGGAACCTTGCACATCTAGCATAGCACTGCTTCTGACAGGTGCTCAATAAATACTTGTTGCTTGAGTGAATATAAACACTCTGAAAAACTGTTAAAGTTGGAGGGGGACAGGGCAGAGACAGGAAGACAATGGATTTTAAAACTTTCGCTTGGACATCTGGTTTTTATATTGTTATACACTTCAAATTAAAGCTATGAAATTGCACTGCAAAACACCCAAAGCAAATGAGAATCTGGATATTTGTAACTATAACCTAAAATAATTGGGCATGGAAATGAGATGCTCAATGGATATTTGGGGATTTCAAGAGATTTCTAAAGTGTTATCATTCCTTAAGCACCCAATTTTCCTCCTATTCCTACCTCTCCACTACTGTCTTGAGATGCACTAAGATTCCATCCAGCTAGGACACAGCGTACACAGTTAACCTTAAAAGTTCGCTTAAAGGGTCCCCCAAAAGAAACAGTCAAAAATACTTTAAAAATTGTATTTAAAAGGCACAGATTAATTTTGGATTGGTGGTTGGCTTGATTAAGTTTAAGCAGCTGAACAGACATATTTGTAAGACAAGAGAAGTTTATATAATCCCAGTGACTCTACTTGCTCACTAATTACCAATAGGGAAAAACAATCTCAGTACTCCCATGGTTTCCTGGGATTATCTATCCCTAAAGTTTGTGACACCAGAGAAAGGGGACAGGTAACCCATTGGTTACCAGAAGTCACAGCTTTCATTGTAGTGCTAAGTATAGTACTACAAGATAAAAACCCTATAAACAGAGCTCAACTATTAAGGTAATTCCTGGATTTGAATGAGACATTTCAACCTAAAGTGAAAGCAAGAATAATTTTAAAAGATAATTGTTTTAAAAAAAAATAAAAGAATCTTGATTCAGTTAAATTTGTTCTTTCAACAAGAAGGCCATTTTAAATTGTTAAAAATGAATAAATCACAATTCCTTATTGCTCTTAAACTATTTTGTTTAAAATTTACAAATTTAAGAAATAATCAAAGTATATTCATATGATAGATTAGTTTATCTTACTAAGTAAAGAACAGACTGGGGTTTAGGTCCCATATCCCAGGAGTCAGATTTTCATGATACCTGGTCCATTGCCAGCAATGGAGCTACAGGGCATCATCAATTAAAAAAAAAAAAAAAAAGATTAAATATAATTCCAAACTCTTCCTATAAATCAAAAAGCCCTTTATTGAGTCACGTGCTTAAAAATGGGGGCACTGACACTGTATCCAGTGAACATGTTTTCTATGGCTCATGTATAGAAATAGAAGCTATTTATAAAGTCAATACTTAAAAGTTACCGCCTTCTTGAGGAAATGATCATTGCATTCTGATCATTAGATTTTTCTACTCCATTGGTAGTATCTTTTTTATACAAATCTACCTAGTGACTGCTTACAAAGCAGAAAGTTTAAAAGTTTTAACTCAAGAGGCACTGGAGTTTTTCAAAGGGAGTAAGGCATTTTGTTGCTGTAAAGTGATGAAATAATTAATGATTGCAGAAGGGCCAGTAATAGCAAGAAAAATAAAAATCAGATTGAGACCATTCTACTAAGTGCTCTAATTATAGGTTTTGTTTCATGATTTTGGCAAAAACCTTTCTGGTAGGCATTTTCTATTTATTATAGTCATATCTTCACATTATTAAGCCTGGACCAGCTAGCTTATTTTATTGACAAGCAATACATTTTTTTTTAATGTTTTGTTTTCCAGAAAAATATCCCTAAAACTTAATTTTTCTTACTTATGATTTGGCACTGCTGGTGTATGTTTAAGTAAATGTACAATTGAACAGAAGCAAATAACTGCAAGAATCTAATGATTTTTTTTTCCTGCTCCTGGCATTTCTGATGAGGCAGTACAACTTCTAAGAAAAGACTCCTATTAATAATGAACATTATAGGGTGAGAGATGATTCAGAATATCAAAATGCTTTTAAAAATTTCAATCAAGGAGCCAAAACTTTTTACTAGAAAGGATGCCTTATAGACATCAAAATACATTTCATTCTGATTTACGTCCCTTTTCCAATTTTTTGGTACATTAAATTTGTAACTTCACATGAATTCAAAGTGACCCATCATTGATTACCTCTTGATTTAAACCTATAGCAACTCAGTAAATGAAATGATTCACAAGTCCCTTAGCAGCAGAATTTGTGGAATTACTTATATTATTCTAGCTAATAAAATTTTGGTGAAGTTTTGGGACCTTTTCATAATTCAAGGTAAATCTCCCCAGCTTGTAACAAGTTTCATCCCTGTGAGATGTCTTTTAAGTGTCTCTATTCTTTTCATTGATATAACCACATCTAACTGGGAATACCAAGTTTCAGTTCATGTATTTTCAAGTCTCTATATATCAAATATCTCAAATTACTTGTGTATTTTAAATGGATAGATATATTTTAAAAGTTATTTAATAGTCAAATCCTGAAAATTCAATGACTCGCATTATTTGCTGTGGGGATTTAAAAAAAAGTTACACTATATACACAAACTTATTTGATAAAGAAAATAAAAGAGACACCAGCCAAAGCAAAAGAGTCCAAGCTGGGGTTAAGAACAAACTGACAGATTTCTGAAACCAAGTACGTAGTAGGAAATAACTTTGAATTGCAGCCAACACAAATCCAACAGAAAGGAAGACAAAAATTGCAGGGACTCAATTGTCAATGGGGTCCGCTTCCTTTGCCTCAATGATTTAGTTAAAAATGATCTTCCTTCTCCTCTTCTCTATTTGTAACTTTCACTCCAAACATCACTACCATGATATTTCTTTAAAAAAAAAAAAAAAAAGGCTCTTTTAATCTTCCCCAAGGCCAAAAACAAAACAAAAACAAAAACAAAAACAAACCCATTTCCCTTCCCTTCCCCTTCCTCAAAATAGTTTGTAACTAAAATGTTATTGAACGTAACAGTGCTTTAAGTAGCTGGTCCTGGCTTCTACACAAAATTAAATCATAGGAAGCCTCTTTTCTAATATAAGGAGGTACATAATATCCATCACACTTGCTTTAATTTAGGCATGAGAAATATTTTCTCAAAGCAATCCAAAAGGAGCAGGTAAAGGAAAGGAGGAAGGACAGGGAAAAATAGGAGACTAGCAGATCAAACAAATGCCTTTCTTTGAAAGCTTGAATCTGCCATTCAAGTATTGAAAATACCCCAAAGGGTACAATGAATGGGATCTGTTACAGCAAAGTCAGCAAAAATAAAATAAAATACAAATTCCAAGCTTCATAAATGGCACTGCTGGGCTGTTGGCAGAAAGGTGAAAGGCCAGTGATTCAGTCCACAATTTCTCTTGGACCCTAAAAAGGGGCTATTTTAAAGAGTCATAACAATTCTTTTCCTTAATTTTGTCTTAGATGTCTCCAGGGAGTAGGGGGTTGGTTTCCCCTCAACCACCCCAGTGTGCTGACAATTTTTTTCCAAACCCCTAAAAAGAGTAACAATTTTATATATTATAAAGACTTCTTTTTTTAAAAATTGACAAAAAAAGATGAGGCCACAAATGGCAATGCTATTAACGGTTACTCTTCATTGCTTCTTTAGCTGCCATGATCAGCGGTGTCAAGCTAGACAAAGGTTTAGCCAGTTTCAGGAAGGGATGCTGCCAGAAGAAAAAAAAAAAAAAATAAAATGATAAATTTACAATCCGCTCTTCTCATTCAACCCTGAACCCTAAAGATTCCTTTTATAGAACACAAACCAAAAAAGTGAATACATTATTTATACATTAGAGTTAATATAACCAAATAAAAATAGGTTAATCAGCATCTGTATTTTCATTGAATGTTTTAACCTCACCAATATCTCAGCCTTTGAGGGAACTGTGCTTTCATTAATGTTGGTAACCTCCTCTCCTGACACAAACCACCTCCCAAATCTTCTCATTCAAGTTTGATTCTCAGATATCTGTTTTTCCATAAATCTTTCCAATGGTTTTACCTACCCAAGTATATATGATCTGATGATCCTCTTGGTATTTCAAAAGTGACTAAACGAAAACACTTGTTATATGTTCAATTGTGTCTGACTTTTTGTAACCTCATTAAGGTTTTTCTTAGCAAAGATGCTGGAATACTTTGCACTTACTTTTCCAGCTCATTTGATAGATGAAGAAACTGAGGCAAACAGGATTAAGTGACTTACCCACGATTTATAGGTAACAAGTGTGTCTGGGATTGTATTTGAATTCATAAATTCCTAAATCCAATCCTATCCACTATACCACTAAGCAGCCCAAAACATGTGTGTTCTCTATCTGTTCTCTCTCATTAATACGATTTTAGGATTATGAGCTTTTAAGGACAACTTGTAGCAAAAGTGACTTCATTACTTGTTCTGATCATTCAATTTGTAAACATATATACACGCAGACACATATTAAATATATATATATATATCTTTGTTCTTACATAAAAGCCATATATATATATATATATATATATATATATATATTAGCAGCATATTTTAGCCTGCTTATACTTATCATGTGGTGGCCTTTAGGGAGAAGAAGGGAAGGGTAAGGGAGCTGGTGGAGCAAGAATCCTTTGGGTTACTTGTAATTTTCATTCTTCCAAGATGGTGCTATTTCATGATTTGCAGCTATATAACATTTAACATAGCACTGATTTTTAAAAAGAAACTTTTTCAATAAGTATTTCCCAAATATGTTCTAGTCTTTCTCAATTCAAGGCTCATCTTTTTATTCCTATCCAAGACATACACACATACACATACATATATTTATATTGGCAAATACCGTGGGCTTTGTATGTCTAACTGAATGTCACTGTATGGACACTGTTATGATTCCCATCCAATTTTTCTAATTTGGATGGTTAGGCCAATTCTTTTTCTTCTACCATAAAATGGTTTGATTCTAGTAGATAATCCATAAATAGAACATCTGGGAGACTGTTAGCATCAATAAGGAATCCTTCTGGACTTGAGCTTCTATGAAAATGATGATGACTTTAAACAAAACTTTGTTTCTTTATTTTACACTCATTTGATGCCAAAATTTCAGCTTACTGAAAAGTATAGTTATCAATAACTTCAATGTGTTCTGAGAGTCCTCATTCATAAAGAAAGCTTTCATGTTTTTTTCAACCCAGTCAAGTTAGCTTTTTTTTTAAAGACAAAAAACAGAGAACCTTGTTTTTTATACTTCTCACTCAGCTGTATAAAATGAAGAGGTAGGCCACAGAAAATCTGCTATAAAAACCCTACCTATTCCCTTTTTAAAAACTATAGGAAAAAAAAGTAGTTCAGGGAGATATTAAGATATCCTTTTTTCTAAATTTGTTTATTTCATTTTTTAATGTCTTCTCTGAGACATTATGAAATCAATTCCTAAGAAACTTGGTAATTGTCTCACCTCCAGTCTTCATCATATATCTGGCAAGATCACAGTATCTTTTTAAGCATCACTCCCACTTCCCAACAATAAATCTAATGCTGAGATAATAGCCTGAATATGATAGATTCACTATTGTCACTGATGATAATTCACCATTCTAAAAACAGTAGAAGATCTACCTATTCCATTTCATGATTGCTGTCCTTTTGGTTTAATCTAAAAAACATTCTTTGAACACTCTATGCTTTTGTTGTTGGTTAGTCATTTCAGTTATGTTCAACTCTTCATGATTCCATTTGGGGTTTTCCTGACAAAGATAGTGGAGTGATTTACCTTTTCCTCCCTTACTCCATTTTTAGATGAGGAATTGAGGCAAATTGGATTAAATGACTTGCCCAGGGTCATACAGCCTCAAGTCTGAGGCTGGATTTGAACTCTAGGCCTACTAGAGTTCTAATCATGCTAACTAATCAGTCATTAGTAGTTCTTTTCTACTACTACTACTACTACTAACTAGTACTACTACTACTAACTACTACTACTGAGTCTTAATCATTTTCCTCTGTATTATTTTGAAGAGCAACTTTTTATAAATCAACACTGCCCTTGGCTACCATATACTATTGTCTTAACATATTATTTGCTAGCTAAGGTGGCTTCTGAGTTCTTTTGAGTCTATTTAGTGACTATTTTAAACTGAGGAAACTTCTCTAAGAAATTGTAACAGTCAATGTTTTTGCTCTAGCCTGTTTCCTATTTTATAGAAACTTATTTTATAGCAGTACATACAGTACTGCTATCTTTGTAATTTTCTGCCATACATGATATTTACTCATTTGTTCCAATCAAACTAATTAACTAAATATATTTAAATGCCATTCAAATATTTATTTATGTTAATTTTAAGTATTTTATTTAATATTAACTATTTGATGATTTGAATATTTAACTGAATAGTGCTCAACACTTAATTATGCAATTAATCTTTAGCTATTTAATTAATTTTGGGGATGATATTTAAATGAATATCACTTCAATAACCAGTCATCATGACAAAATATAGCCAACTTCACTTTTAAAGATGCAGGGCTCACTACCTTTATCATCTTTTGACTCTCTGCTTAAAGAAAATCCTTTATGCACAAAGTTAAAGATAGTAAATAATTTATATAACAATTAGCCTCTTCTATTTTTTGATCCTAAACTATCTTTTCTACCAGCTTTTTTAATCTTCTTCATGCCCATTTTTGTACTGAAGTCAAGAACCATCAAGGTAAGGTATGTGCTAATTTTGCTTTGTAGATCATGACCAATTCTTCCCAAAAAGTTTCATAGGTATCAAAACTTATAGAGATTATTAAAGTCAGTAAGCTATAAAACAGTACTAAAAATTTTGGGAAACTTTGTACAGACAAAATAAATAATAAGATAATTTTTGTGTGTGTGATGAATGAAAGGTACTAATAGTGACTGTAATTAGCACTAATTAGGAAAGATCACTTGGATCAAATTTGAAAGTAGCTAGGGAATCTAAGCAGTAGAAGTTGAGGAAGAAGTTCAATTGAGGTCAATCTGTGCAAAGATAAGACTGAGAGAAGATAAAATGTGCTACATGAGGAAGATCAAGTAGGCCAGTATGGTTGAATATAGAGTGAATAAAGAAGAGTAATGTTCACCAAGTATGGAAAGGCATGTTGTAGCCAAAGTGTATTTGATTTTAGAAGTAACAGGGAATCACTGGAACTTTCTGAGTATGACAAGGACAGAACTTTTATTTTAAATATCTCCCTCAATGGCCTGAATAAGAAAGAGATTTGAAGCAGCAGAGAGACAAGTTAGAGGCTTTTTGTAATAGAGATCTAGAAATCATCTACACAGTAATAATACTTAATCTAGGGCAGTTAATGAGATCATTCTCTGGAAGTGAGAGTCACCATGAGCATGACCCCTACAAAGTATTAATGTCCCTTGTTCCCTTTTACAAGCAAAATGAAGCAAACTTGGGTCAATTTCTTTATTCTACCCTCTGAGAAGGTTCTATAAGCCATCATTCCAGTTAGTTATTTTGTTGTGTCCTCTGGTTTCTTGTTACATCCAGGATATCAATAAGGATGTAGATAAAAACAAAGATCTCATATTTACAGTATCAACAGTTAAATTAATGGTAAGAATAGTAAAATTCTTAGTGACCTTTCCTCTCTTCACTGTTAAGTCCACCATAGAAGCAGGAGAAGAACAGACTGTTAGGATTCTTACAAGGTGCCAAGTCAGTGGAATTGATGAGATAATGATTCTCTAATTTACATGTACTTAGTACTTACTATAATTCCACAAGATTCACACCTTTAAGAGAGCATATATAAGGAGGAGCTCTCAGGGCCAAAGGACACAAGCCCACTAGAAGGTCTCGGAGGAGGAGACAGATCCATTACATCTTCTACCTTTGTGCTGGCTGGAGACATTTGGAGGGAGCTAGAGGCAGAAGCTGGCAGAGGCAAAGGACTAGCGGCAGGAGCTCTCTGAACCAAGACTACAGAAGGCCTCCAGAAAAACTAACTGAGTCTCAAGGGAGGGAGATAAAACTTTAAAGGAGACAATAAAGGATTTGGACTTTAACTTCTGGCTGCATTTAGGGTGATTACACTGAACTGAAACTAAGGCTGCCCCAAGAAGCCCCACAACAAATCTGCTCTCAGAAGATTACATTTTAGAGAAGAACACTACAACAGACTCCCAGGGAACATTGATTGGTCTGGCCCCAAAATATTGGTGCTTAGCTACATGCTATCTCTGGCACTTTACACAAAGATTTTTCAGCTTGTTACACTCTGTGTTCTGGCTTAACCTTCAAGACTCAAAAGGTGACTTGCAAACTAAATGAGGCAAAGAAATATTGGTTCCTGGGGAAATCCCATTAAAATAGCATCAATAATTAGAAAAATGAATATTTCTGTTTTTCTAACATCTACAATGCCTTCTTTCCAAAAAAATCTCAGATATATTAGTGCAAGCAGTGTTCAGGCCAAAGTGCAAAACTCAAATTTTTTTTTTTGATGAAGTCTTAATATTGAATACCAATAGCATTTTATTTGTTCCATAAGTAATAAATTCAAACTTCTTAAATGGTTATAATTTTACTTATGATTCGAAAAGCCAAGGCTCTCTTGTACATTCTCTCCCTATTAACAAACTTACCTGTAACAATTCTTTGGCTGAGCCCCTTTTTTCTACATCCATCTCCAAACATCGATTTAAGAAATCTCGAAATATTGGAGACAGTTTCTCTGGATTTTGCAGTTCAGGAGTCCCATTTGTTGCTATTAGATACAAGGCCTGAAAACAAAACAATACAGTCACACTTGTTAGTTTCGAAATTCAGTTTTTCTTCAGAAATTTGATATAGCACCTCTATCTTCATGGGTCCCTAAATTCATCCTAAACATCTTAAGGAAAATGTTATAGCAGTTCCATCCATTTGAGAACATTATTGTTATATTTATATTTTATGCTCATCTATCATCTCTGTTTTAAATTACATACTAGAAAAATTACCTTAGGACAGGTCAAGTCTTTTGAGGGTCTTAATTTCCTCCTGGGAAAAATAATCTGAACTAGATGTTAGACAGTCCTAAGAAACCTAAAATGATAAGCTTAGAACTTTTTGGTTAACATCATTTAAATAATATATGATGTTGATATATTGGTCAAATTACTATAAAGACCCAATGCTAAAAAATTATAAAGCATGAATGAAATTCATAAACAAAGGAGCTTCAACTCTGACAAGTGAATGTTAATTTTATTTTTTAATTACTAGATAACAAATGAGCAATGTGCAACCTCTATACTTTTGAAAATCATTTTCTAAGAGGACCGCTCCCTAAAATAATTACTGTCAAATATGAGAAGAGCATTTAAAGATTAAAGCAACTTAAAAACCAAAAATGTAACACACTCTAAGATAAATATTCTAATATCTTTCTAAAACTGGATGCAAACTGGAGAGGTAGTAGTGTATACTATACAGAACTCTGTACTTGGAGTAATGAAGTTTTGAGTCTGAATCTAACCTCAGACACTCTCTAATTGTATGTACCCTAGCCAAGTCACTTGGTCTCTTTTACATTCAATTTCCTCACCTATAACACAACCTCAGACACTCTCTAATTGAATGTACCCTAGCCAAGTCACTTGGTTTCTTTTACATTCAATTTCCTCACCTATAAAATGGAGGTATTAATAGCACCTACCAAAGTTGTAGTAAGGGTTAAATGAAATAATATGTGCAAAATGTTTTGCATTTTTCTTTTAAGTCAGTTACAGTCCCACTGCCTCCTGGTTTTCTGGATAAAATAGGCCTAGTAGATCATTGCTGTGCTAAGAAATAAAATCCAATCCTGCTTACCCTCAGGGGATTCTCATTAAGGTATGGGGGTTCTCCTTCCACCATTTCAATAGCCATAATTCCTAAAGACCAAATGTCCACTTTAGGACCATAAGCTTTACGTGTGACCACTTCCGGTGCCATCCAGTAAGGGGTCCCCACCATAGTACTTCTTTTGCTCTGCTCTGGTGTGATCTGGGCACAGAAACCAAAGTCGGCTATATAACAAAAAAACAGGTGAGAGTTAATAACCAAGACACAAAGGGCATTCCAGTGCAGTTTAGAAAATAAAATAGTTTGTACATTAACTTTCTATTTCCTTATTCATGAATTACTTTCTATGCTCTATTAGATATATTGCATTTTAAAAGGTTAAAAAAATATTCAGTTTAATTGGAGGAGTAAACCAGAAGTTTAATTGGAGAAGTTAACAAGATTAGCTTTATGTTGTAAATGTAAAGCTTCTCCCTAGTTAACCTAGTTTAGATTTTTTCTTTTGTGTAATCAAAGGATTATACTAGACCTCCTCTAATATTACTTTTAAGTCTAATCCATAATCCTATGATTTTAATATGATAAAATATTTATCTATGATCCTCTGTTTTTGAGACAGAGGATTTATATCACATACTCCCAGACAGAGCTGTGATGGTCAATGTCTAATAACTGGCTCTCTGAAAACACAAGACACATTTTAAAGTTTAAACTGTGTTAAGATTTTCTCCATCACTTTCTTAGATCTTAATTATTTAAAAAAAAAAAAATCAGGCCCACATTTGTGGCATTTGCCCATTGCCAAGGTATAAATGCTCACATTGAACATTTAATAATAAGCTTTTGTGAGCCAATATGAGCTAGACTCCCAAGATTCAAAAAAAGTTCAGAAAATTATAAACCATGAAATATACATAATACCTACTATATTAACTGGAACTGACATCCCTTTTTGGAGAATATAGGAAAGATTCTTCTCCATAAACTATACTAAAATCTTGTGTATTTGTGTGTACACAATACACAAATCGGCAAAAACATCTGTAACAGTAGCAGTGGTGCGATGATAGTAATAGTCACAATGAAATGACTTTTTATAGCATAAATTAGAACAGAAAAATGTCATTTTTCACTCACTGAGTTTAACTGATCCTTCCATTCCCAAAAGCACATTGTCACTTTTGATGTCTCTGTGAATCACCTGATTGGCATGTAGAAACTCCAGAGCTTGTAAACACTATGTAAGAGAAAAAACATCCACATAGAAAACAGATGCTAGGAGCAATCATCCTTCAGAAGGAACAGTGCTGGTGACATTAATACAAAAAACCTAATTTACTAGTACACATACTACACTTACACAGAAAGATCACTATGATAATATCATCATTTAACTTATTTGATTTTTTTAAACTTTAAAAGGCAGACAACATGACAAATTTAAAAGAAAAACAAAAGCCAACCACTGATCCTTCTGAAATACATTGAGAAGCACTGCCAATTTAGCATCCTAAATTCAGATTTGGAGTTAGAAGGAGCTTCAAGATCACCTAGTCCATCTCACTCCTATTTTGCAGCTAAAGAAACTAAGACCAAGAGACAAAAAGGATGTGCTCAGGGTCACAAAGGTAGTAACTTTAAAAGTTAATTTGGAAATCTCTGCATCACAAATGTTATGGACCATATACTCATTCCAACTTAATGCAAATCATGATTGAACAAGATTTTAAATGTTAAGTTATACAATAAATAAAACCCTTATAATCTTTAACATCTTCTGTGATGCTTAGACCTATAAAAGACTAAAGATCCAGCCTGCATAAGATCTACAGACTAGGACCAGGTTTGATTTCTGGTTCTTTACTGCTCATCTTACCTGTCAGGCCTCATGTAAATCCCTTGACCCCTCCTCTCCTTTAGTAGAGAGGGGAAATCATACTAAAACAAAGGAGTCAAACTTCATACAGTTTAAAATATAACTGGGAAATAAATATGTGGCAAAAATAAAGATACAATAAAACACAAACAATATTACATTTAAAAATTAAGTCAATATATGGCCCAAAGGGATCTTCATATATGTGGACTGTTAATCTGTTCACATTTGTGCACAGCTTTCAAATATATAAAATGAAGTAGAACTAAATATTTCTAAAATTCTATCATTGTCTCATCAGTAATAATAATAATAATAATAATAATAATAATAATAATAATAATAATAATAATAACTCTGTAGCAATAAAGGGAGAACCAATTAGGGACCCTTGACTAAGAAATGGACAATTTTCATTGTTTTTATTTGACATCTGATCAGATAGCTTCTTCTTGCTTAAAAAGAAAAATTTTCTGAAATTTTAGAATTTGTCAAGTGAACACCTTCTAATGCCAACAGAGGCCTCAAATTCTAAACCACTCGCCAAAGAAAGTATTTTTTTTAACTTATCTTAATGATAAGGTATTATTTAAAATTACAGAGGTTATTTGTCACTCAACTGGAAAACTACTCAAACATGTTCCTTTCCCGCTGGCTTATCCCATTTTGCAAAAGAGCAAGAACAATCGATATTCAGACTTTTTTTTTTTTCTTATATCCTCTAATCCATTCATAGAATGCATGAGTACATACTAAAATTTCAAAGTTTTCAGAATAGAACAAATTTGAAGGATTAATTGTTCTAACAAAAGAAGTTAAACAAATACATTCTATTCTGACTTAAAGAAAAAATGATGTATATGGAGAGGCAATGCAATGTAATGTAAAACAAAAAAAAACTTGTAGTCAAGAATACCTGGATTCTCTGCCTTACCAACTATTTGACTGTGTTTCCTTAACTTCTCTGAGTTGCAAATGCTGGACTAGATGAACTCTAAGAGCTTTCCAATTCTAAGTCTATGACCCTATGAACTTCCAAAATTATTTCTTCTTCTCTCTAAGAGAAAAACCTAAGATTAAGTAAAAGCAAAATTTTTAAGTAGAAAGGGGCAAAGAATTTTCCTAAAGATTCTGTCAACTTCCAAAAATTAAAAAGCCCTTGCTTTTGGAGCTGGAAAAACTATTCATACTTGTTCAGTATTAATAGTTTTCCCTTTAAGGACCTGTATGTGCCAAAATGTTTGTGGTAGCCCTGTTTGTAATGGCCAGAAACTGGAAAATGAATGGAGCCCATCAATTGAAGAATGGTTGGATAAAATGTGGTATATGAATGTTATGGAATATTATTGCTCTGTAAGAAAAGACCAGCAGGATGAATACAGAGAGGCTTGAAGAGACTTACATGAACTGATGCTAAGTGAAATGAGCAGAACCAGGAGATCATTATGTATTTCAACAACAATACTGTATGAGGATGTATTCTGATGGAAGTGGATTTCTTTGACAAAGAGAAGATCTAACTCAGTTTCAATTGATCAACAAGGGACAGAAGCAGCTACACCCAAAGAAAGAACAGTGGGAAATAAACATAAACTGTTTGCATTTTTGTTTTCTTCCCGGGTTATTTTTACCTTCTGAATCCAATTCTCCCTGTGCAACAAAAGAACTATTCGGTTCTGCACACATATATTGTATTCTAGGATATACTGTGACATATTTAACATGTATAGGACTGCTTGCCATCTGGGGGAGGGGAGGGAGGGAGGGAGGGGAAAAGTTGGAACAGAAGTGAGTGCAAGGGATAATGTTGTAAAAAATTACCAAGTGAACAATTCAAAAAAGAAAATAGTTTTCCCTTCCATTTCTCAGTCTGTCCTACAAATGTAACTCAATCAACAATCCAAGATCCAAAAACAATTATTTTTTACATTCAAAACAAACAAAAACTGAGGCAATGTAAGATCATATGCTCATTCTTATAATCAAATAGTCTCTAATTCACTTAGTCACTTTGATATAACTGAAATTTTCTGTTCACAATTTTAGATGCAAAGCAGGTAACAGAGACAACACAAATTAAACTTCAATAACATGGCCTTTCATGTAAATGCTTCATGGGGCACCAGGATAGGTTGACCATTATGGATGTCACTGATAATCAGCCAGATGTTTTAGTCTGTACCCCTGGTTGTCAAAATGCAATCTAGGGACTCTGGGAGTCCCCAAGACCCTTTTAGAGGATCTTCAATATTAAAACTACTTTCAAAATAATACTAGAGATGTTTAAATTTCTAATATGGCAAATACTGAGAGAGAAACAACGGAAAAGGGTGCCACAGGATATCAAAAAATTTTAGGAGTATAAAGAGGTTCTAATATCAAAAAGATTAAGAACTACTGATTTACACCAAACATGTACAAAAAGATTAGATCAAATAAAAGATTTTATCACATCTTAAGAAAAGGATGGTGGGGAGGGGAGGGTTGGAGTTAGAAAGCTAATACCAAGGGATCTGTTTAAAATTCATTTTATGTCTTTAATATAGATAAAAAGCAGAGACCTGTGGCTATATAGGGTTTTACTAGCTTGTAACCTGAGTTCTCTAGTGGTCTAGACCAGGGGTCCTCAAACTATGGCCCCACAGGCCATATGTGGCAGCTGAGGACTATTATTCCCCTCACCCAGGGCTAACTTTTAAAATGCAATTTCCTAGGAATACAATCAATCATGTTATTCAAATACATACACAGACTTTCCTTCCTGTATCGCCACCTACCCATTTTACCAAAAAGAAAACACAAGACCCACCTCTCTACACACAGCAGCAATCTGTGCTTCATCCATGCAGGTTTCTGTTACAACATCAGTAAGAGACCCTCCTGCAAGGTACTCCATTACCACAAATAATTCATCCCCTACAAGATAACTAAAAGTAGAAGAAATGATAAACATTCTTTTGTATTAGATTCATAGAAATATTCAACTGACATACTTTTCAGTTGATTTTAGTTCTGTATATTCTGTAAGAATCATCTAAATGGAAATTTCCATAAAAGAGGAATTCTTACTTCCACAGAAATTACATTTAACTTAGCATTATTGTCTTATTAAAATATATAATGTAAGAAATGAAAGCCATTGTAATATTCCATTTACCAGTCAAGAATCAGTAAATTAGACGGAATCAATGAAATAGCTGTGATAAAGCACTCAAAAAAACACAGTAGAAATGATACAAATATATATGAGAACAAGAAACATTTCCCAAGAAATAAACAATCAAAGGATCTAAACAGGTAGGTTACAAACTAGAAAGGCAAGCTATTAATAGCCCTATAAAAAAATTCCAAATCACTAATAATAGGGGTAATATAAATTACAACAGCTCTGAAGTTCTATATTATACTTTTCAGACTGACAAATGAGAAAGGCAAATGACTATTATTAAAAGAGCTGTTGTGGAAAGCTAGGAACATTAATGAACTGCTGATGGTGTTATGAATTGGTCTTGTCATTCTGGAAAGAAATTAGAACTATAACAAAAACTTACTGAACTGTGCATACTTTTAGAACTAATGCAAGGCACAGACCACGAAGAAGTCAATGAAATTTCAAGGGATGACCACCCATACTATCAAAAATATTTACAGTAACCATTTTTTTAACTGTAGACCTAACAAAGTAGTTGCAAGTCCATAAATTGGTATATGGCTGAATAAATTATGGTACATTAATATAATACATTACTGCAATGTAAGAAATACTGAAAAGGAAGATTAAGAGAAATATGAGAAAACTTGAATGATACCGAATGATATAAATGGTACCAGAAGAATAATTTCTAAAATAACTGCAATAATGTAAAGGAAACCAAATAATTCTCAACCAATCATAAATACCATAGTACTAATGATGAAGCATGCTTTTCACCTTTTGGCACGGATGTAGGGAGCAAATGAGACATATGTTGTCAGAGAAAGCCAATGTGTAGATTTGTTTTGGCTGACTATACTTGTTATACGGGAAGACTGGAGTTTTTTTTTCCCCCCCAGAGGTGGGAATGGGGGATAGATTAATGGGTAAATATGGGGATGTAAAACAAAAGGGTCATCAACAGAACATTTTAAAATATACACACACACACACAAAAATAGAATGAAGTTCAGTGGACAACAAACAAGATAGTTTGGCTATTGAATTTTATATGTGCTTTTTAAAAGACTGTGTATTCTAGAACTTCAAATTTCCTACATATTTTTTCTCTTTGTTCTTTTTTGTATACTGAAATATTCATAATGATTATTTATTAAGTTCATAACAAAAAGAAAACAATTAAATATTTTTAAGTCATATTAGATAATGGTCTTTCACTTTATTTTATGAGGCCATCAACCAGTATCCAAAACTTATAGCCTCAACAACCATGTAGTTCTAAAAATCTTGGTTAAATATCCAAATAACAAATTAGATATAGCAAATCACATAAAGGAAAGCTATTAAGCTCTAGGACATCTTGAAAAAATAAGTGACATCTATAAGCTTGATAGCAAGATAAGTGAAGAAAATTAATATAAAAGTTCAGACAATACTGATGGTCATAACGGTAACCCTGATTTATTAAAATATAATACATCTCAGAAATACTTTTATTAAAAATTATTAATGGACAGTTTTCACAATGGAAAATTCACTTTTCTGGGATAACTCACTCTCTACAGGGCCAGATAAATGAATCTTTAGATTACAAAAGCATGCTATTTCCAAGAAAATGATCATAGAAAATTTGAAACATGAATTAATCATTTAAATCTAAAGTTGGGAGAATCATCTGTTATAGACCAAAAAGGGTGGAGCACAGAGAGTGAAAAGAATACATCATTGCCTTTCATAAAGAACATTTTTTGGTAGTGTTGTGTTTAATTATCTGCAAGATATTATTCTATAATCATATGAAGAAACACTACCAGGGTTTAAAGATCACATTCTCAACTCCAAACTTTCTTAAAAAAAAAAAAAAAAAAAAAAGCCATACTTACCTATCTAAGAAGTTGACTATGTTGGGATTCTTTAATTCTTTCATTACAAGAATTTCATTAATGATTAATTCCTTCTTAGGCTGTTTCTGCAAATTTATCTGTTTGATGGCAACCTGCATCAATGGAACAAAATAGAAGAGTAGTAATTTTCTAACTTTTTCTAAGTTAGGATATTAACACATTATAGAGAGCCAACATCTGCCCCTATTAATGTACACATAGCACTGGACGAGAAACTACCCCATATATCAATGGGAATTTAATGTACAAACACTGATGTAGATTTCATGAGATCTGAAGGCTTACGGCTACTCCCCAATTGCAAAGAATTTCCAATCCAAAGTGAGTGAGTAAACTCACTCACTACATGAATTTATGATGAGTGCCAACAGCATTTTTCTTCTAAAATACAGATTATTAAATTTGCAGGGATTAACAATGGACTGAGAGAAAGTGTGGTGTAATTATTTAAGTTCTAGGCTTGGGATCAGGAAGACTTTAATTCTAATTTAAAATATTTACCTCACATGTGACATTGATATATTACATCCTGAGTTTTAGTTTCTTTCTTTGTCAAATAAGAGTTATCTGCAGCATTTACCTCCAAAGGTTGTGAAAACCAAATGAGATAAGCGTATGTAAAGCATTCTGCCAATTTTAAAACAGTATATATATATTTTTTTCAATTTTCTTTTTATATGAATTTATAAACTGTCCCTTCAAGTTGCCCCATTAAACAAAAAGAAAAAGAAAACCCTCATAATAAATACATAGTATAGCAAACTATATAAATTTAATATGATTATGACAATAATGATAGCTAATATTTTATACAAAACTTGTGATTTGGAAAGCACTTTACAGGGATTATCACATTTTAATCTTGCAATATCTCTACAAGGCAGATGCCATTTTTATCCATTTTATAGGAGAAGAAACTGAGAAAGAGAGGTTAAACAATTTGGCCAAGGTCATACACTAGTATTTGAAAGAGAACTCCAACTCAAATCTTTTGGTATTCTCAACACTCTGCATCTATCCTCCTATTTCAGCAATAATATACTTGTTATTATAGTAAATCCTAATTACAACCATTTATAAACTTGTTCCTAAAGCTTTAAAATTAGTCATTTCTTCTGTATTAAACAAAAGGAGGTAAGAGGATATTCTGTCAGTCACATTTAGCTTTTGAAGATAAATTTAATACCAATTCTAAAAGCTATAAGAGCATGCACTTATTACTGCTGACTACAAATCCTGACAGCTGTTTAAATATGTCTATCACTCTCATGGAGTGAAAATATGTCTGAGCTGACAGAGAACTTAATACCTCCTTCAAGACTTTCTTTGAGACAGAAACTATCAAATTTATCATGTATGACAATAGTTTGACATATCACACTGACAGCCAACCCTCTTTTCTCTCTTTGTCAAAGAAAGTTGGCATTCAATGCTCATAATTCTCTTTACTTAAATATTATTTCCAGTATTTCTTAACATTATTCTCCTGTCAACTGTCAAATACTCATTCTAACCTCCATACTTCTGTTTATACTATTTTCACCTGAAATGTTCTTCCCTATTCTTTCTGCTTCTACAAAACCTAACTATATTCTATCTCCTCCTTGACTCTCTCTTCCCCCATATTCCCTTCTCTAGATTCCACATTTGTAGTCCTTACCACATAAAGTAGCACTTGATATTGTCTTATGGCAGAATCACAAATTACTATTAGCATTTACTAAACTAAGAACTTATTGTATGCAAAAGTCTATTGTGGCAATGGGGATTCACAGAATTGCAAGGAATGGGAAAGCAGAGTGAGTCCCATACAAATAAACTATGGTACAAAGGAAAACGAGATGGCAAAGTACTACTGGAAAAGTAAGGAAGTTTAAGATAAGTTCCATAAAGAGAAAGAGGGAAACTTTTATGGAGGATAGCAACCAAAATAAGTCTTGAGGACTTCAAAAGGGGAAAGTGGAGGGGAAAGGAGACATCTTTCCAGATAAGAGATTCAACATGAGTAAAAGCACTGGAGACTGGGGGAAGATAGAATAAGAATAGTTTAGTTAGTATAGAAGATAGAATACATTAAAGTATGTAATATGAAATAAGGCTATAAAGTAGAATGGAATTAGATTTTAGAGAACCATGAATGTCAGAAGTTTATACTAATTTATTCAAAAGCTAAAGTGGGGGGGGGAGGGGAGAGAGAAATTCCAAGGTCATGTGAAGGCCACTTCTGATAATGAGATTTCTAAATAACAGATAAAGGAATTTCTGCCATTTCTATGGAACAGAACTCCAAAAACCCAAACAAGGTAAATCCAAACTGCTGCACTAAAAGCAAATAAGGCTAACCTTAAATGCTCCCTTAACATCCTCTTTCCCAGCACTGTCCCCAAAGCAAGGCTGTACAAGTTGAACCATTCCCTTGCAACAGAATATCCTATATTGATATGCATGTGTGCATGTGTGTGTATATACGTATGTATATATATAATATCTATATCCTAACCATACCCAACCCTCTTTCCAGTGCCTCAGAAACCAAAATGGCAGAAATTTGCTTGGGCTACAACAGCAACATAGCAGTGTTCTGTGCTGCAACAGAGCTCAGAGAACAAGGGAACAGAGGGAAAGGGGCCAGAATATGTGTATGGAAGGTTGTATGACACTCACTAAGCAGGAGGGAAAGAGCTCAGCATCCAGCTGAGACCAGTACTATCTTCTCAGAATCACTCAAAGTGGAGTCACATTAGGAGGCAAAGAGGCTTTCAAATTTAGTCCATAATGAAACCATCATCAGAGGGAAGAGTCAGAAAGTAAGCAAAAGGGGAAAATAAGAGCAAAATTACAAAAAAGCTTGGGAATGAAAAATAATATAACAAACATTTATTAATTACCTACTTAGGCATCTAGGTGCTTCTGTGCACAGAACTTTGGGATTCTAATGAGGAAGATCTGAATTCAAATCTGACTCAAGACACTTACTAGTTGTGTGATTCTGACTAAGCAAGTCACTCAACTTCTGCCTTCCTTAATCTACTGGAGAAGACAACGGCAAACCACTCTGGCATCTTTACCAAGAAAGCCCATGGACAATATGATTCATAGGTCACACCGAGAGGCTAATAAGAAAATTCCATGCTGAGCAACAACAACAGTAAGCACCTGCTATGTGCTAGGCCCAGTGTTAAATATATGGGGGTGTATAAATGAGAAAAAGAAACACTGTCTTCCCTTGAGGAGTTTATAATCTAGTAAGGGCAGATGATACACAAAAGGAAAGCAAGTTGAAAAGGGAAGTAGGAATCCAAAGATTATTAGGTTGGGAGCAATGGGAGACGATGACAATGATGTTGGCAGCACATGAAGAGATGTCTAGGATGTTGAGCTCTTTAAAAATGGAAGGCTATGGTTGGAGGAGGAAAAACAGCTATGAGTACTGAAAAGATCTGAGTATCAATGCTGAAGCAAATCTCCATGCTGAATGGGAGTATTTGGTGTGATATTTTTCTAGAAATCTGGCAATCAAGGGGAAAATAAAGAGAATATCATATTTAAGGGGTTAGCAGCATCAAGGAGAAAGTTTTTTGGTTTAGTTTTTACTTGGGATAAGGGAGACATGAGTTGAGGGGAAGGATTCAACAGAGAAGGAAAGTTCACAGAAACAAGAAGAAATAAAAAGGATCAAAGGCACAGAAGAGGACTTAGATTTTTCAAGGAACAGGGCTCCTTCATCCTAAGATGAGGAAGAAAGCATCCCTTTTAAACTTTCAGTGTGAACACTTCATTTTATCTAAACTCTAGTCCCAACTATCTTCTTGCAAGGTGTTTTGCTGCCCAAGATCATAAGCCTTGCTCTAATGACAAACCTTTCTTCTCTGAGACCTGTCTCCTCCACTCACCCATCCCCACTCCTAGGTCTTCTCAGGGCATCTTGCATGTAATTACATGAACTGTCTTCTCCATTAGAATGCAAGCTCCTTGTGGGCAGGGATTGCCTCACTTTTTACCAATAATTCCAGGACTTAGCATAGTGCTTGGCCTTTAGTAATAATTTAATAATTTTTTCATTAATTTACTGTTTAAAGAGCAGATGCTTTTAATTTTTTGTATTTGGCTACACTGCTTAGCACAATGCTAAACTGAAGAAGAAATTTAATTAGCTTTAAATTGATTTACCCACTATTAGGTCCAACTAATAACAAACCTCTCCTTTATTTCCTGGGTATGAATATAAAATTTTTTTGGAAACATGTTTTCTAACCAACTGATATTACTGAAAGAAAAAAAGTTTTCTTATTGACAGCTTCCCCCATATACTTAGTCCAACATATAGAAGGATTAAAACTACTTACCTCCTGCCCCAATGCCACATCTGTAGCAGTGAAAACTGTACCTGAAGCTCTGCAATAATAAAAGACATAATCAAATTTGAAGTTTCTAAAACATTACATTATGACTTTTCTCACCCTCTGATTTCACTGGTGGAGAAAAAACTCCTACTACATATCAGTAGTGAATTTTAGAGAGATCTGGGCCCTGAAAAGGTTAAGTGTTTTATCCATCATATCACAAAGCTAATTTATGTCAGAGACAAGATTTGAAACCAATATTTCTATTTTCAAAGCTGACCTTGAGATTACTACAGTCTATCACATGCCTTTCATACTTAGAATGAAAGACAAAAAATAGCCAACACAACATAAGATAAAAAGATGAAATGATAGGAGGGATTTTTTAAGACAAGTTTTCCACAAAAGCTTAAAATTTTTCTCCCTGAAATATTTTTTCAGACATAAAGAACAATGGATAGATTACCTTTCCAATATAATTATTCTTTAAAATTCCAAATCTTCACTTATTTACAAACAAAACAAAATATAGTTATCTTTTGCTTTAAAAATATGGTGGAAAAGTAGTTTGCTAAAATGCCATATTATTATCATTACATAGACAATGGCAGGAAGAGTGTGGCATGCTATAATGGACTTTCATTGGATAGTTAATGAATGAATGGATGGATGAATATAAAAATAATATCAACAAGAAAAGCTTAAAACTAAAATTACTTCTTTTCCAAGCTAGTAAAATTCTAACAATTCATTTAAAAAACAGAACCAAAGTTTTAAGCATTTACTAAATAAAGGTTTCTAAAAGTTATTTTCTTACTCTAATAAAAAATTAACAAAAATTTGACAGTATTTCTTTTTAAATTTTTGTTGCATAAAAAAGATGTTTACTGCCCATATTTCTTTACTCAGGCCAGCTGAAGTTCCAAGCCAACCTGCTTCATTCCTAGGTTTTTTCACAATCATTACACTGAGACTGTATTCACTGAGTAATTCTAGGTAGTCTTGACAATTGCGCCTTTATATTTTCACATTTACTTATACATGTCTGCAAACCTGCCTACATACTGCCTAGCAAAATTCTCTCAACACAACATAATTTGCCATTTCTATTCCTGTCTTATATTGTTGACAAAGTAGCTTATTTTCCTTTTTACACCTTACCACCCCTGCACTTACCACCACTCCTCAACCACCCACCCACCCACACCTAAGGAACAAAGAGAAAATAATTTGAGCAGAAATGATACAAAACTGCTCACAAAACAACTACTACAAAAATCAATACCATTTTAAATTTTCTTAATCTAATTACTATTCCTTACACACTGATCCAAAAAAGGCATTATTTTTAGCATGATGACAAATAAGCAAGCTAAATTATATAATACATCGTGGTTAAAAAAAAAAAAAATCATGAATACTCACCCTTGCCCAATTTTTTCATATCGGGTATATTTTTTCTTGGGATCACCTATGCTGACTATAGTTCCTATTTAAAAAAATGTGAAAGCTCACTCAAATATTTTTTAAAGTTAAAGTTTTAACAGTTCTATTACTTTGCAAACATCATTTACATTTTTTAAAAATTAGAATTCTTAAATATGCTACCAGGTTTATTACAAAAACTGGAAAAAACTCATTGAGGAAAAAGCAGCAATAAAATCCATTACATATATAAGCTATAGCTTTAAAAGTAAGTTTAATCTATCCACTAACTCTTACTTCCAAGTTGTTTTTAATAATACTGAACAAATTAAATTTTCATTAAGCACAGAAAAGTTAATTTTATACCAATCACATTAAGAAAAACACACATTTCATACACCCACTGGTGTCTATTAAATTGATGGAAGCTGCTTAATATTAATAGGCTAAAAAGAAGGAAATAACAAAAATGTCTACGTGATTATTTTTATTTCACCTTGTGGTATATATTGGCAATTACTATTACAATGAAGATTATACAAACATGTAAGTTTTTTAAGCAGCAATTTTGTGCAGAAAGGATTCAGTTATGTAGGTGATAAAACAAATGACATATATACTTTCACACATGGCTAATGTGCACTTTTTTTTTTTTTGCCTGAACACATTTGTTCCAAAGAAGGCCTTTCAATTGGAAAGAATAAAGAAATGTGGAGGAACAGTAACAGTAATGCCATCAAGCAGAAAAGAAGAGATAAAAAAGAATTTCAGGAATGAATATAGACAAAGAAGGAAGTGTTGTCACTACCACTAAATTTAACGTATGGCTTTAAAAAAAAAAAATGTATTTAATACAGATGGACAATTCCATAAAAGAAACTTCTTTTCTGTTCCACAAAAAGCTAAAAAAATTAAGTCAACAAAGATTTAAATGAATGGCCTCAAAATTATGAAACTTTAGAAATTCTAATATCCGGAACTAAAATTTTTGTGCAGATCAACAAAACTAGAAATTATAATAAATTAACAATTATCTAATTTGAAAATCAGGGTTATATAAAAAGTGAATTCCAGATATTACTCAACTTCAATGAGGCCAACTGGAACGAGAGGTAAAAGCACTAGAGTAGGAAAAGACATTAATGGGTATCTAATAAAAGGGCAAAGAAAAATCCTATAATTCCTACATCACATGTATATTTTTTAAAATAGCACTGACACTCCTCCAAAAGAAAAAGTAATAAGCATATTATGATACATCCATTTCCTCCCCTGCAAAAAAAAAAAAAAAAAAAAAAAAAAAAGGGTAGGGGAAGAGGGGAAAAGTTATCTTATGCTTGAAAAGTCAGAAATCAATGGGTAAAAGATAGCAGAGAAAATAAATGTTTTAAAATAAATCATATTCAAAATTATTTTTCTCATCTACCTAAATCAATGTTTTTCAAAGTCATTAGTAGGTATGCCAAATTTTCCTAGAAATTCCAGAAATTCTCCATCTGACACCTCATGTATTACATATTTGCCCTCAACTCCATTTATGTTATATCAAAGCTGGGAAAGGATAGAAAAATGAAGTCTAAGAGAAAAATAATCTTTTTGCCTGATAATTATACAAATGAATATTCTGTGAATAATTTGTTGCTATTCAGTCATTTGTAGTTATATGAGGTCTTGTCTTTCTTTCTTTGTTTGTTTCTTTCTTTTTACTGAGGTAATTGGGGTTAAGTAACCTCCCCAGGGTCACACAGCCAGGAAGTGTTAAGTGTCTGAGACCAGATGTGAACTTAGGTAGTCCTGACTTCAGGGCTGGTGCTCTATCCATTGCACCACCTAGCTGCTCCTGGTCTTTGCTTTCTTGGCAAAGATCCTGGACTAATTTGTTATTTCCTTCTCCAGGTCATTTGACAGATGAAGAAACTGAGGCAAATACATTTAAGTGACTTTACCAGAGTCATATAGCTAATCAGTGAGACCATATTTGAATTTAGGTCTTCCTGACTCCAGGCCCAGCACTCTATCCACTGCACTACCCAGTAGTCCCTAGGGCATGATGACTAATCATGCAAATGAAAACGGATGGATTACATCCCCACTTCAATTCACTTATGTGCTAGACACAATGCTAAGCACTTTACAAATATAATTCCATTGGGATCCTCAAAACCTTAAGGAGGTAGATATTTTTATTATTTCCATCTTATAGCTGAGGAAAGAGACTCAGACAGAGGTTAAGTGACTTGCCCAGAGTCACATAGCTAATTTAAGTGTCTAAGTCTGGATTTGAACTCAGAAAAATGAGTCTTCCTGACTTCAGGTCCAGTGCTCTATACACTGAGCCATCAGCTGCTATAAAACTATACGTTAATCTATCCTAAGACATGGGTTATGAATAACCTAAATTCAGCTTGAATAGAATATAACATAAAAAACCAAAATTGCAACTTTTTAATTTTAAAGTTATTAAACTTACTTAGTTTCTCCATAATTTCTTCATCTGTCATCTTAGTCTTCTTTTTCTGTTTGTCTGAAGATTTGGCAGCACTATCAACATTAGAATCACCAGCTGGTGCAGGAATAGGGTCAATTACAGACCGTGTGTAAATCTATGGGGAGATAAAAATTTATTATTCAGGTCAAATGTTTTCAGGCCTTAATTGTTGGGCATGATTTCAATCAATACTAAAATCATCTATGGTTACTTTTTTAGCGTTTTAGAGATTGAAAAGTTAATATTTTAAGCATTCATTTATCTTTATCAATCATTTAACAAGAAATAATGAAAATCTGAAGTTATTTGTTGCACAATGCAGTGTATATATGTGTGTGTGTGTGTATACATATATATATATATATATAAAAATATTCATGTAATACAGTAGATCCATATATATACAATGTTAACCTTTCATTTTAGAACTAAACTTATGCCTATCTAAAAGAAATAATTAAAACACATACACACAAGCCTAGCAACCTTATTTTTTGAAAAGATACATTGCAAATAATTATATATATTTTTTTATATATTTTATTATATTATATATATTATATATAAAAATATATAAAAAAATTATAAAAAAAAATGCAATCTTCACAAAATGCTATTCTTTCCTATAAGAAACAAGCTTCTATTAAAAAAAAAATGTAATTTGTATCATATTCATTTCAAACAGTCATCACTAGGGGTTTAACCAGCTAGCTTAGGGTTTAACTAATTGGTAAATAAAACCCACTCCTCCAGCTGCCTCAATTTAGGATTCCCAATAAAAGTGTATACAGTCTGTAGCAACAAAACCCATCTCTCCTCATTCTATTTTAGGATTTTGCAGTATTTACTCCTCCATACCTGATCGAGAAACTCATTGTCATTACAGAGATTACCTCCTGTCAGTGAACCCAGGGCTTTGGGAAAACTAAAAGTAGGATCTTCTATTGAAAGGCTAGAGAATCAAACTTGCTTTTTAACTTAGAAATTATGGTAAATTTTAAAGATATATAAGACATGATCTCTAACATCTCATGGTTTTTATGCCCCTAAATAATTTCACAGATAAGAAAGATTTACTTTTTAAAAACCATAAATTAAGTTAATTTGCATGCCTCCTACAGAATATAAGAATAAAGGAAGTTCATAGAAGTAAATAAGCAGGGTGCCTCAATTTATTAGAAAAATTTCAATTAAGAAATCAAACTTGAGGTAGAAAAATGGTTAGGCAATAGTACTGGTAGAACATCCAAGAGAAAATACCTAGGGAGAATATGCAAATGCAAAGCTTGGTGATAATTAAAAGAAAAAAATTTGGAAATGATCAAAAAGGGTACATGGATATGGTTGAAACCTCAAATCAGAAACTATGCATAGGTTTTAGAAAGGCCTGCTCACTTCTTAATAAAAGTCATCTTTTTACAGGTAACCTTCAAAATACAAGTCATTTTCTAAATGGATTTCAATGTAATGGAATTCATTATTTTGTTAGCCTAATGGTTTTTAGAATTTAAGACCAACTGTTAGAAGGTTTCTACAACCAATTTCTTCCTCATATAAAACTACATAAACCTACAAACCAACAGAATATTATTAGCTCATAAACAACACACTCACTGATTTTGTATGATCTGGTCTAGGAGCAATGACAGGTGGTGCAGTCTCCTCATCATCATCATCTTCTTCTGTTACTGCCGCTGAAGTTTCTGAGCTTTTTGCATTTAGCTAGGTTTAATCAAGTGGGAAGGAGAGGGAAAAGGAGTACACATAAAATGAAAAAAATGACGCCTGAGAAACTTGCTTTTTTAAAGCAACAATTTCAATGTAGTAAAAATCTCATTAAGAGTCATAAAACCATTTAGAATCACAAAACTGTACAGTGAGTTTAGTGTGCTTCCATAATTTTACCGATGAGGACAAAGATCTAGAAAGATTAAATGTCTTGTTTCAGATTATACAAATAGGTGACAGAAGAACCTGGATTAAAATGTAGACATATCTTTTCTAAGTGCCCTCCATTACAATCTTACACCCCAACCTCAACTAGATCTGGAGCCTCTAATGTATTCTACACCCAGTAATTTGAAATTCATAATTATAATTAAAGTGATGTGCCATCTTAAGAGAACAAACATGTTAGGCAAGCATTCATTTGTACAAAAATCTTTAATATACCAAATGATCCCTATTTGCAAAGATCTAAAAGCAAAAGATTTGTAGGTTCTAACTTAACCAAGAACCATTTGAAAAATATAATATAATCAGACATATTTTAAAAAAGAAGACTACTAATAAACTACCTCTGATTTATACCAAGTATATGAATAAAAATAATAATAGAATCTATCTGTGAAATATACAAAACAATTTAAGTTTTCCCCAAACATGATTTCAGTAAAAAAAAACAGCTAAGATGACTTTTACTTGGCATTCTTTATCATTTAATCATTAATGCAGTGGGATATAAAAAGCTAAACCAAAGAAGACCTGAATTTAAATTTTGACTAACACAAAATTGTATGTGATACTGGTTTAAGTTTCTTTACCATTCCACACTCTTGTTTTCTCATCTGTAAAATGAGGAAATTAAATGTGATAATCTCTAAGATTTCTTCCAGTTCTTAATCTATGGCTCTATGATCCTAAATTCTACTGATTTAAAATGGTTTCTTGTGCTCATCAGGAAGCCAAAATCATATATACTGCCCATTAGATTGTAATAACCCCTGAGGGCAAAGAAGTTATTTTTTCCCTTTCTTCCTATCCCTAGTCCTAAATTCAGTATCTGACAGACAATATGCACTTGACTTCTGAGCCATTTATTTTACTTATGTGGTCCCATAAAGCTCATGTTCTATAGCTGGAGTGAGGAATCTTTTTTCTGTAAAGGGCCATTTGGATATTTATAACATCCTTTGTGGGCCATTCAAAATTATCAATTTTAAAAACTCAAGCAGTGGAAGATTGTTACCACCTGTGGTTATCTTGACAAGACTAGAACAAATGATTTCAAGGTCCTTACATGGCCCACAGACCAGACATTCCCCAACTTTGTTTTAAAGTTTTTAGAATGCAAATCAGAAAATGACAACTCCTTTATTAAGTGCCAAAAATATAATGGCAATTTGAAGAACTGCAATAAAAATAATATCAACTTACTGCTGGTGTTCCTGAGGGAAAGCCATCTTTTTCTAAAGAGGAAAACAAAATATTAAATTTTCTTATTTAAATAAATGATAAAAACAATTAATTAAAAAGAGAAAAATGAAATTAAGCAAATTTAAAATTAAGCAATATTCTTTCAATTTTCAGCTCAGGATGAATTATTTTTTGAGAAATCATTATGTATATAACCTCAGACAGCTAAAAATTGGTTTTATACAACATTGTATTGGGTCTCTGACCCTAAAAGTAACTGTGACATAAGGTACCATATCTAGAAAGAATGTGTAATGATGAACTAACTGGAGTTAACTACAAATGTATAAAAGTTATTGTACTATAAAGTTCTCACTGATCAGGATCTTTTAAATAACTCTAAGTCATTTTCAAGTCCTAGAAAAAATACAATGAAACAAAATCCATTTTCAAACCTCTAAACTGGCAAACTTTCACCTTACTAGAATAGAACTAAGATTGAACTCTTAAACCCAGCATGATAAATAGCTATACAGGTTGCCTGCTAAATAGTTAATCTTCAAATTCCAAATACCAAGTCTGTTATCAAAAATCTGTGTAAAAAACACCGCTGATGAGACCTATAATTCTTTTTAGAAATTCCACAAAGCCCAGAAGCTTCTGGAGAATATGCACACTGAAAGGAAAACATCTTGAAATTTTTATCTAGCCCAAAGGTGACTTACTGACTGATTAACATCAGAAATGACAAAGGTGGATGGCTAAGCCAAGACTCCTTACTAATGATGTATTAAGATCAAGAGAGATCAGGACTGATGTGGGAAGAGACTCCATCCTTCTAGTACAACCACTTTTAGTATAAAGCCCCTTACACTGAAACACCATTTAAGATGGAATTGCTGACAAAAGGAATTCAAATTTGGCCACTATGTAACCTCAAGGACTTAGTTTTCCCTTCTTCTAAATGACTTAAAATTGAAGTTGCCTATAAGAACTGGCTTAATTAAGGGAATGCCTCATCAATTTGAAGCTTTACTTGATATTTTGATGTTCAGATTCCCATGCCTGTGGTTTTTAGATGTTTAATGTGTTTCAATTTCTTTTGATTTTACAATCCTAAATAACAAACTCTCCTTGTGGAGCTAAATATCTTTACTGAATCTGTCAATAAAGAACTGAAGTGAATGTGCTATAATTGGGCACAATCATCCTATCTTTCAACATTACCAATACTTTTTTGCACTCAGAAATACTCAGTCTATTTTGGCAAATTCTCTGGTGATCATATTTTTGGGAGTGGATAGATTTAAAGATAAAATAAAAGATATTGCTAAAAATCCTAGGTGGTGCAAGTACAAACATAAGGAGTCAGGAGGACCTGACTTCAAATTTGACCTCAAGACTCTTGACACTTACTAATCATGTGACTCTAAACAAGCCACTTGGCCCCAGCTCCCTCTCCCACTCCACTCCCCCCCAAATTCTAACTTTTAGTTTCCAGATTTTAACCCAAAATTGTATACTAAGTTTCAAAAGGCTAATAAAATGCTAAATAATAAATTTAAAATTATAAAATTCAAAGCTGCTAAGCCCCAGAACCCTGGGGGCTTATTCTAACAATATATCAATTTCATTACCATCAGAATCAAAACTGGTTGCACACCCTTGATGTATGATATTTTGCCTATGGTCAATGATATAAAAAAGGGATATACAAAATAGGGTAATCTCCTATTTCACAATCCACAATCAAGTGGATTCACTGGGTGAAACCATCAACTTATTGTCTCCCCCAGCCATTTAACATAATAGCATTCAAACTCTCTACAGACACAATCACTTTTCCTTTTATTTAAACTATTATTTTAAGCTTAATAATCATCAATAAAAACTACCAATCTTATCAAGGGATAGGAATAAGGACAGAGCCTAGGATCAGTAGAGGAAATGCCTAGTGAGGGACTCTACCAAAAAGCTTCTCAGCAACTTAAAAGAGTCTCAGTGACCTGCTCTGGACCATACAGCCACACAGACTACAGGAGTCATCCAAGCTCCAGGATGAACTATCTATATCTACTACATTATTATATAAGACATACAGGAAAATCTTGCCCAATCCCTGAGCATATAAGGCAGAACAACAGCAACAAAAAAGAATTCCCTATAGATTCATAACTGATTCCATTCTAAAACCAATTTTTCAGATGTTTTAATCTCTCTCAATCTCTCTCTCTTTTTCCCTGAGTAACACAGCAAAATGGCCTGTCTACCATTACAAATTGTTTGCTCCACTGAAACCCTTGAATTATTTTGAGGAATCCCAGACAGAAAAATTTGAATAAAAATATATATATATATATATATATATATATATATATATATATCATTTATAGATATGGAGCATGTCCTAGAATTATTTTTTTTCCTTCATGAGCTGAGCATTTCTTTTTTCCCCTTCATCTTACATGCTACAACTTTGTAAGAAAGCCTCACTGCCTTATTACTACAACTGAGTTGAATGTCTTACCAGGAGGGGTAAAGCTCAAATATTTCTGTTTCACTGTATTGGAGTCATAGAACTTTAGAACATCCAGCACAGCCTGGGGGTTCTTCTTTTGCTCTAGTTTGGTGATATTGGAAGTCTGTAGCAATCGAGCCCACTGTTCTGGCATTCCCTTTAAAAAAAAAAAAAAAGACAATATTTGAATAGCATTGCCTACTAACATGTCAAAACTGTCATACATCAAATCAATTGGCTCCAATGTAAGTTACACTTTTCCATAATGACAAATGTAATTATCCCTCAAACTCTTGATCGATCTGATTAGATTGAGATGTTACAATTTAATTTTCTATGGATCAAGCCTGTCCATCTTCATTAAGCATTTCTCTATCTAGACAATTAACAACAAATGACCATAGATTTTTAGAATTGTTAACACTTCCCAAGAAGAAGGGGAAAAAAAGCGTAAGAATTAAGAAGTGATGTCCTTGAAGAAAAAACTCAATTCTGAAAAGTAAAACTGAAACACTAAATTTTCAGGAGTGAACAATGAACAACAGTAGCCAACTATACTTACAGTGAATTCTCCAGTAACAGCATCAAAGCCAACATGGATGGTGTGTTCAAAATCAGAAGGAGGAGAAATTTCTGGCCGCTCCTTTTCTTTTTTCTTACTTCCTACATGGAGGGAAAAAAAAAATCTCTACTACACAAAGTTTTGAATTTGACAAAATACTCATTCTGTTGATCGATTAAAATAATTTTTAAAGATTAGATAAAATTATTGGGAACAATTGATTTTATGAAAACAAAACAAACAAACAAAAAAGAACATAATAAAATCGTCTCGGATCTTCTAAACAAAATGGAACTGAAAGATGAGAATAAACATAGGCTCAACACAAAGAAAGGGAAAGAATGATAAGATTTATGAGGTAAAAGAAGACAATTCATAGAATATCAGAGTTGGAAAAGGTCTTCTAAGTCAGCTAGCTCAACTCAATCTCCTCTCTAGTAACTAAGTATCTGGCACTGCTTGGGCACCTCCAGTGATAAATACATAATATTCAGGCAGGGCCAGCATCTAAGAGCTACTTTCAAAGTAATCAATATATATTTCAAACCTTTTTGCATTTCAGGATGGAAGAGACTTGCCTGTTTTGTAATTGGGAGTCTCTGTCACTGAAATTGTCCAAGCATGGGGAATAAATATCTTTTTATTCATGGGATTGCCTATCTTATCCTACAGTGACTACTCCAAACCTACCCTCCAACATCCCAATTCCAACTCATCCCATTCAAATCATACCAGTGAAAAAATCTGAAATCAAAAACTTGGCTTTTTCATCAAAATCATTTTAAATATGTACCCCTACTTTCCCCATGCTACAGCTCTATAGAATAAGACAGCCCTTCTTACATATCTATAACTTTATCATCACTTTTCTACTCCTCCAGGAAATTTCCTCACTAATAATTATTCTGTCTGTTCTTCCTGACATGAGCCTGTGCTCACTTCTTGTTGCCTAAAAAGAATTACAAATTTAGAGTCGCAAAGAATCTAAGAGAACACCTAGCCCAACCTCCCACTTTACAGATGAAAAAACTATAGCCAAGAAGTTTAAGTGACCTGCCCAGTGATATGTTACTGTTTGAATTCACATTATGGTACCTCCAAGTCTATGTTCAGGTCTTTCCAATGCTTCAAAAAGATCTTCCCTTGCTCTTACTATCCATTTAAGCTATTATATTTTCTATCTCTCTGTCTTTGCCCGTCTCTCTTTCTCTGTCTCTGTCACTTCTCTCTGTCTCCTTTATCTCTTTTTCTCTTTCTGTCTCTCTCCCTCCCCCCCCCCAACTTTCTTTATTAAATCACTACAAAAACTCCTTATCTCCATTTTCTTATTGGCCTTTAATATCATTTTACAGAAATAGCTCTTTCAAAAGTTACCAATGATTTCTTGCTTCTTCAATACAACCAATCTTTTCTCAGCTCTTGTAATCTTTAGGACCATTTATTATCTGTCCCATAATAGATACAGTAAATTTATATTAATTAAGAAATACTTATGCCAAAGAATGAGGTGAGAAGGCACAAAAGTTTATACAAAGGAAATCTGAAATATGTTATAAGATGAGCCACAAAGAGGAAAAGAAGGAAAAAAATATCAGACTTATATATTTTTTTTCATTTTTCTTGAAAGAATTGTCCTCAGAATCTAATTCCATTAGCCCTCATTTTGTTTTTTCCTTAAAATGATCTATATCTACTTGATATAGTGATTAGAAAAGGATACTAGATGTAGTAAGGTCAAAGTAAATTAAAGAAAAAAAAAACCAACAAAATGGCAAGATTTTACATCATGCCTCACACAGAACAATATACTGGAAACAGAAAAGTCACTGTTGAACAAACAGGATGTTTTAAATATTGTTGCACAGTTCTTGAAGCCAAGAACAAAAAGAATTATTTAAAAAAGAAAAAAAAAACTCTTAGTAATAAAAGATACCTTGGCTGTGACAGGGAGGAAAACCTGTTTTTCCCCTACAAATGGACATCTTGCTAGTCTACTGGGAAAAGAATTTAAGAATCATTTTTCCATCTCATCAAAAAATGTGAGGCTGCAATGTTCAGCCAAGAGGTGGGGTCTGAGTCATGCAATGGCAGCAGATATTTAAAATGCTTTAAAGTAGGCAACTCTAATATAGTTTGGGCCTTACATTTTTATTCATTTTAGGGATTTAAAGATGTATGGTAAGATATTTGTGTCATAATCCTAAACTTAAAATGACTGCGATTTTAATTGGAAGGACTCTTTTCCCTGCCTTTTTTTTTTTTTAAGGCAGGGAAAAATCAGTGAGTAGTTTTTATTCCTGATCCAGAAATAGCTGAAATTAAGTTTGTTATACCAAGAAGACCCCGTTTGTTAGAAAAGAGGCACCTCAGTATTTATTATGATTTATCTTTGTGACATCAACAGAGAAATAATAACTAATAAAATTGTTTTCCAATATTGCTGTGATGAAATAATTAAAATGACTACAACATCAAAGATCCTATTCCCAATCCAAAGAAGATGAAACTGATAAGGTAGCCTCTTTGTAGACAATTAGAATCTGAACAAATGACTATTTTAAGAAATTTTGTTTTGGTTGATAGATTTTTAAGATATAAATATATTCTAATTAGGTATTTTGATGACTGATTTAAGTAGAGGTAATGAGGCAATAAATCACTACATTTACAGGACTCAGAACAGAAACCGCTTTCTTTTACAAATCATTCATTAGGAGAATATTCAATTTAATGGTATTTTATTTGCCTATTGCTACTCAACAATAACAGTAACAAATATTTTAAGTTAAAATTAGTCAAAGAAATAATTCGTCAACATTCCACTGGGAAAAAAAATAAATTTAAGAAAACATGAACAAAAAATTTTGTATCCTTTTACCTGTAGCGAAAGACTCTTAATTTAATTTGGTTGAATATAAACACTTGACTTCATCAAAATAGAAAAGACACAAGATAATTTTATCTTTAATTTCTTTTTAATAATTAATGCATATATGAAAGTCTCTTGCCTTCTAATATGAAATAATTGTCTTTCAAAAGTAATTTCATCAAAAATATTCAATATATAAAAAGATATCCTTTTGAAAATAAAAATGAGATAAATGAATAGTAATAGTTAACATTAAAATAGCACTTTCAAATACTTTACAAAAATAGCTACGTAGCATTATGGAACAGTGGTGAAGCTAAAAAGCAGGAAGACCTGAGTTCAAATCCAGTTTCAGATACTTATTAATGTAACTCAGTCCTAGGAAAGCTACTGACTCAGTTTCTTCAACTGTAAAAGGAGGTTAATTAAATAGCACCTACTTCCCAGGGCTATTGTGAGGAAAAGGTACTAAGCATATAGCCTGGCATATAATAGTTACTTAACAAATAAGCTGTTCCTTCTTTTTTCACTTAGGAAGAAGGTTCTATTATTTGACCTATTTTACAGTGAAGGAAACTGAGCAGCTAAGAGGTTAAGTGACTTCCCCAGAGTCACACAGTTATGAATTGAAAAATTTTCCTGACTAAAATGTTTTATCTAATTTGTCATCTAGCTAGTTGCCTCTAGAGGAAATATAGTAATATAGTACAGAGATGTTCATTTGCCTATTCATTTAACTTATAATGAGGACTCAAATGACATACTGGAGTACTGGAAAATCCAAAATTCCACCAAGCTTTTAAAGGAAAATTAAATCAAGTGTTCTAATATTTCAAGCAAGTTTCAAAGCCTTCCTATATAATAACAACTTAAATTAACTTGCACCTCAGCAAGCCAAACTGAAACAATAACTATCTGGAGAGATATAAGAACATTCAAAATCCACTCGCTGACATCAAATTACAAAAACTTCAAAAGCCATGCTGAAAATCATTTATTGTAATCACTTCCAACATAGAACTCAACAAGAAGTCGAAATTTAGAGGCTATCAAGTACAGTCAGCTGATGAGACAGCATACATAGTTCTGTATAGAAGATCCCTATATAGCAGACAGATGGACAATTAGGGAGACAAAAATGAGGTTCTTCTATACCTCTGAGTAAAAAATTATCCATCCTGCTCTACTTAAGCTTGGGCTCCTTTTTTAGTGGAAGTACTTGTAGGATACAAGATAGAAAGTTAAAGGATGACAAAGGACCAAGTGACTGTTGGTTTTTTGTTTGGGGTTTTTTTCTAGGACAGGACAGGAAAGGTATGACCATGTTTGTAGGCAGGAGGAAATACATAGAAAGTGAAAATAAATTAAAGAGGGGGAGCTAGATGGCACAGTGGATAGAGACTACCCTGGGGTCAGGAGGACCTGAGTTCAAATGCAGCTTCAGATACTGGCCACTTACTAGCCAGGTAACCCTGGGCAACTCACTTAATCTGAACTGTCTCAACAACAACAACAACAACAACAACAAAAAAAAAAAAAAAAAAAAAAAAAAAAAAAAGGAAAATGAAGATATGAAGATAAGTAAAAGACTGGAGATGACAGAGGGAGCAATCTATTGAAGGAGACAAGATAGAATGAACCACTTAACAAAGACAGGGGGTAACACTGGTTAAGGAGTGAGAGTCACTTCATGAGAGATGGAAGTAAAAGAGAAGGCAAAGATACCTGAATGAAGGGAGATGAAGAAAAGGGGAGAAAAGAAACTTCACGGGGAATGGTCTCCACTTTTTTCTGTAAAACATGAGGCAGGTTTCTCAGCTGACAATGGAAGAAGAAAGAACCTTTGGGATGTTTACAAAGAATGAAGAGTGGGATAGTACCCAGTCATAATGGTCCCATGATTTTCTCCACTTTCATTCAATAGCCCAACTGTGGATATGCAGGAGACAAATGGTGAGAGGGATCCAAGACTGAGGCCTGACTGAGCATAACTGGAGATGTAAGGGGGGTAGGGATTCATGACAGGAAGACACCATAGAGCTGAACTGATGCATCAAAGAGTGAAGAGAGCAATGAAAAGGAGAGAAGAGTAGATGCAGGGAAGAACTCTGTGGGAGCTTTTGAGGGGTGAGAGAATTAAAGGGTAAGAATGAAGAATAAATTATAAAAGGGAAGACAGAATGGTGAACAGTCTATAGATTATGGTCAGATAAGGGGATTTTGGAATTTCTGAAAATGTGGAGAAGAAAAAAATTATAAAGCCAGGTATCTAACTCACTGAGGAAGGAAGGGGAATGACCTAAGGGTCTGTAGATAACAGTTACCAAGATTTTGATTGGGTGATAGATAACATGATCCTCAAAGGAAAAGAAGTTATTGAGTGAGGAAGAAGGGGGAGAACCTGGAAGTACCAATGTGGGGCAAAGAGAATTCCAACTCCCCTGCCTTGACTGGTGAAAGAAGAATAAATGAAGGTACACAGTAATAGAAAGGATATAGGCAAACTGTGTCATAAGGGGAAAGTCAAGTTTCAGTTAGAGATAATGTAATGAACAGGAGATGAACAGATATAAAATGAAAGGCAGTTTGTTGCCTAAAACAGGCATTCCAGTGGGTTCAGTGTAGAAGGGTTAGTTAGAGCCAAGATGAAACTTTGAAGAAGAAAGGGGTTGAAGGGAACAGGAATAAAAAAATCAGATATTGAGTGAGGTTTGGATGATGATCTACAAAAGTTCAGAGTCACTGAATAAACACAAATTCAAGCATTATCCCACATTTCATAAGCAATAAAAGAGAATATTCTCAAAAGCAGATTTCAAGATGCAACACAAAATAATAAGTCCTACACAAAGCTAAGTCTATTTATCAGATGGACAAAACCAAAACCACCACAGTAGGGGGTCAGGGCCCATTTCCCCCTCTCTCATCCCATACCAACAGGCACCTATGAGAACAAAAACTCATAAAATTTTCTGTCCCCAATACTACTCCCTATTACCTAGCTGCCACACACATCATAGATCTAAAGCTAAAATGATTCAAAAGCTATCTAGTTCAGGAATCCATTCTTAGCTAGATGCTGACTATTTTTCAACCATTACTTCTATTGGAAATAAGAGTCCTATTACTGTGAGCCTTCAGCTTACTATCCCCTTTCCATAACTGGTCTAAATCTATCTGCCCTGTTGTTTTGCAAGCTATATTCTAAGAACCATTTTTAAATGTTGTTTGTCCTAATTAGTATCTGAGCTCCTTAGACAACAGGGGCCTTTCTTTTAAATTTGTATCCCTACCACTCAGCATAGTAGTAGTTAGCACATAGTTAAAAAGTTAATTTGCTTCTCCATTACAACAATGAACATTCAATGAGAGAAATGTGAGTCACTCCTGAAAAAAAAAAAAAAAACAACTTAGCAGTGAGCAGAATTTTCAATTTGCAAATATCTCCCAAATAAAAGAAACACAAGATCAATAAATTAAATGTAATGACCAAGAAGAATAAAGAAAATTATTTTTTTTCATGTTTATAAAAACAAAGACATCATTCAAGGACAAAAAGGCCCTACAAGCTAAAAGTTAAAGGAAATAAACAATCTAGATAAGAGGAGCAAGAAATAAATTAATGGTTGTTTTCCTTTTTTCTTGAAGAGAACCAAAATGACATCACTAAGTTAAAAGTCAAAATTACAGTGTTTCCAACTATTGCTGATCAGACCAATACAAACTCAGAATGCTCAACCACAGGTCAGACATAAATAACCCATCTGAACATTTGAGATGGGTTCTCTAAATCTGCACATCTCAAGTTTCTTCTGAGATACTTCAATTCTGCTTTGCTCACAGAGCACAGCACCTTCCCTGATGAAGACTCTACTGAGCAGTCTTGTGCCAGTGCCTCTCACACATAAAATCAATTCCAAAGCTCTTCAGAAGGACTGCTTGACAGTGTTCTTGCATCACTTTTCCACACCATGGCATGAATACTTGCCGTGTGTGAGTTCTCTATAAACTCTGAACTCTGAACTTGAAACAAAGGATTTTTACAAGGTACTAAGTCAGTGGAATTGATAGAGACAATAGTTATCTAATTTAGCACATGGTTCAGTATGATTGATTTAATCCTACAAGGAAATGTTATGGGCCAGAACTTGAAACAAGATAATAAGTGGAATTGAGGAGACAATGGTTAAATCTAATTTAGCAATGATTTAATCCTACAACAAATAATGGTTTCCTAATGATATAATGATTGGTATGTGGAGCATATATAGGAGAAGCTCTCAGGGCCAAAAGGACAAGCACACTAGAAGCTCTCAAGAAGCACAAGAATCTCAAGAAAGATTCATTCCATCCTCCATTTCTGTGGTGGCTGGAGGCTGAAGCACAAAACTTTGGATTCAGGGAGATTCAGAAGCCAGAGAAGGCAAGAGGGAGCTCAAGCTCTCAGAACCAAGAAGAAAAATAGGCCTCCAGAAAAACTAGCAGAGCTCCAAGTAAAGGAGACAAGACAAAGGATTTGGACTTTAACCTCTGGCTACTTATGTGGTGATTACTTAAACTGAAACGAAGGTTGCTCCTAGAGAGCCCAAGAAAACCTCAAGAGAGAACATTACATTTTAGAGAGAACATTATAAGAATGCCAGCCTAAAAATGACATAATACTGATAAACTTCCCCATGCAAACAAATTTTGACATAATTTTCTTCAAGCTCTTAAGACTCATAGTATCAAAAGTCTTGGTCAGAATATTGTCTGCAGACCTCTGTTCTACTACTGACTTTTCTCCTGGAGTTGGCTGGTCAGCAAATACCATATCAACCATTCCTTGCCCTGCTCCTTTCTGAATACACATTGGCTCTCAGGTAGATGATCATTTTCCAGGTGAAGAAATAAGCTAGCAAAAACTATGAGACCTCCCTATGACTATCATAAGAAAATCTATTTCCTTTACCTTTATAGAGATGGACAGTGGAGGCATCCTTGAACTCCTAGGGGAATAACATTCTCTTACCATATAACCCAGAAAGTTTTAATCAGCTTTTGTATGAGCAATGGATCTTCCACTTCATAAATCCCAACTGGAACGGAAACCACTTATTCAAATGGAAATTTGACTAGAGAGGGATTGACATATGCCTCTGGTAAAATGGTCAGTGACTTCAGTAATGATTGATGATGGTGTGTTGAGAACCCTTTGGAAAAGTTCAGCATATCTCTCCAGAACCATATCCTTATCACCACTCAGTGTGGTTCCATCAGTACTCAGCTGAGATACACTGAGCCAAGAATCCTGCATCTCTCTACATTCCCCTTGAACTTTATTTCTGATGGAGCTAAATGTTACCTTAAAGATGGATGAATTATCCTTTTTTAATCTTTTTAAAAATTTTTTCAATAGTATTTTATTTTTCCAAATACATGTAAAAATAGTTTTCAATATTAATTTTTTTAAGACTTTGGGTTTCAAATTTTTCTCCCTCCCTTCCTTATCTTCTTCTTCCCTTCCTCCCCAAGACAGCAAGTAATCTGATATTGGTAAAATGTGTGTAAATTCTTTTAAACATATTTCCATATTTGTCATTTGTATAAGAAAAATCTGATCAAAGGGGGAAAAAACTATAAGAAAGAAAAAATAACAACAAAAAAAAAAAGGTGAAAATACTATGATTTGATCTGTAGTTCTCTCTCTGGATGAGGGCTGCATTTTCCAGATGGATGAATTATCCTGCTGATAAACCCTGTGGAATTCTCATTTAATTCTCATTTTTCATTTAGCATCTTCTAAATTTCCTCATGAGTTTCATCAAACCAGCCTTGACGTTTGCGAGTATTCTCATTCAGGTGAGCAAATAACATACTGTACACCTAATCTTTGAAAGCTGCCGCCCTCTCCTTTTCTGCTCCACTGTTGCTTACAACATGTGTTGACTCAATTTTCCCTCCAAGTTAGCAACAAACCATTCCTCCTCTGAGAAATTCATTGACATTAACTCTTCTGATAGTCATTTTGCTTAGAGGCCATTGCTTTTATTGAATACAAATATTTAACTTTGGAAAGATAAGTTTGTGATCAGTCCAGCATTCTGCACCACACACTGCCTCTCACTCTCACATCCTGTCTGCCTCTTCTCCTTAAATTTGTACACAACTCATTAAATGCCAATGGTTGCTACAAAGATGCAATCACAAAGTTTTATTTTTTTTTGGATTCTTTTTGGATGATGGCTGGATCAAGGGTACAACCCATCTCTAAGCACAGTTGAGGCAGAGTCAAAGGAATTGAGACCAAAAGAGAGTTGGTAATATGGGATTGAAGCTCAACAGAGACACTAGGACTAGATATCTAGATCTCAGAATCATTTATACAGAAATGATAACTGAACTCCCAGGGGCTAATGACCCATAAGTGAGGTAGTATAGAAGAGGAAGAAAAATAAACAGAGTCCAGAACAAGTCAATGATTAATGGCAATGACATGGATGAAGAACCAATAAAGGAGTCTAAGAAGGATCAGACATAATAGGAGAAGCAGGAAGGGGCTGTGTAACAAATACCCAGAGAGAGGAAAGTACCCAGGAGAAGAAGAACAAATGTCAAATGTTGCAGAGAGGTCAAGAAACATAAGGACTAAGAAAAGGCCATTTGATTTGGCAATTAAAGACATCACTGGTAGTTAAGAAAGGAGTTTCAGTAATTTCAACCTAGACTCCAAGCTCAGATGCAGATAGATTTTCTCACCTTCCTAAATTCAAACAGTCGTCAAAATCTTCTCAATTTTACCTCTATAGAATCTACTACATTCATTTCCTCTCTTTACTCATGCCCCCAAAGCCATAGTGAAAAAAAATCACATCAGTATCTAAGCAGGGACTTAAGGTGGAACTACCACAGTTTGAGAAGAGGTAATAAGGTAAGAGAATTCTCTGGATTTCTCTGAATCCTTGCGATTCAGAGTCAAAGGCTGTCTAGATGAAAACACCCTCACCTCGGCCTTATCCTACTAAGCTTCCTCTTACATTATACCTTCCAGAAATCTATTTATCTTTAATATCTTCCTCTCATTCTTTTCCTGTCTTATTGTAACTCATGGAAACTTGGCTCCCCATTGACTTACCCCCTCTCTAGAACAATGTAGATTTTCTCTCATGCCTCCCAACACACTAAGCCAGGAAAGTATGGAAAAACTATACTCTCTCGACCGAAACTGCTACTTCCAAACAGACCTACTTTCTAGTTGCTAAAACTCAGTGTCTATTCATTTGTGCTACCTTATCTAGATCCTAGCTTCAGCAATCAACAATACCACAGTAGAACTCAGGTCATTCTCTTCTTTTTTTCAAGGGATTAAGCACCTAAATCAATCTTCTTCTTTATTTCAACTCCTGCTCTATTATTTGGAGACTTCATGTTTATATCTGTACCTCCCAGTATGTTAACCTTTTAGATTTACACAATCTATATTTTCACTCTGCCTCAGCCATGTGCAGGGATGATCATAAATATTTATCTCACTAAACACCTACAACTGTTTTACCTCATATTCTTTTCTTAGACTGTTAATAGTCTTTCTTCTTTTTCTCTGTCTCACTCATCTTACTCTCATATTTTACTCTTCCTCAGTCTTACCTCCAGTCCCTCCACCACTCTACCTTCTTAGTTCATCATTTCCTGCTCTGGTCTCCTTCTGCCATCTTGACCCTACAGTTAAACAGTCCAGTTCTAATGCTCTCTCCTGGAATCTCTTATTCCATTACCCTGCCAATCCCAACCCTGGTTTATCACCTGAATCCACCTTCTCCCACTTACTATTATGTTGAACCCAGAAAGTCACAGCAGCTATGATGCATAATTTCAAATGGACACTCACTGCTGCACATCAATTCTTTTTATCTTCTTAGCATATGTTCCAAAACTCTACTCTCCTCAAGCCACCTACACAACCCTCTCCTCTTTTATCTCTCTCCTTCTCAGGAGAGGAAAACTTGCTTCATAATACCTTACTTTCATACTAATTCCACTTGTTATGAGCTCATTATTTCCAACTCTCCATCTTCTATTGGTACTATTAATCCCTATTCCCTTCTATATCCTTTGTGAATTTTCCTTTTAAGGTGATTTCCCCCATCTCCCTTCTATAATTTTCACTCTCTTACTTCCCAGAAGCTATTTTTTGATGCATATAAACCTGTTCAAATTCCTCTCATTCTTTATTTTCTCCTGGGTAAGAAGTATTTTTTATCAATCTGTTTTTCCTACTTACCTCTGTTCCCTCATTAAGCAAATTTAAAAAGTGAATAAACCTCCAAAACTAAATCTTTAAATACATATCTATATAAATAGCAAAATAAATTCCCACATTAGCCATTTATGAAAATGTCTCCTCCTGCACTTTAAATTCTTTGTCAGAAATAGTATGTTTCACCTTCATTTTTTCAGATTTATGTTTTAATATTATGTTAATCAGTTAAGTCTTTCAGCTGTTTACCCCCTCATAATGTTATCACTGTTCCAACTTACCTTTCCATACTGAGAAGAGCATTCCCCTTCATCATACTGTGCGTTATTCGATCTTATTACACACTGTATGTTCCAGCCGAACTGGCCTACTTATCACTTATAACATTTGATCTTCCAATTCTGTTCCTTTGTATAAGCTGCTAACCATGTCTGGAATGCTTATTCACCTCTACATCTTTATTATGCTTAGCCACTTTGAAGAGTTAGCTCAGGAAGCATCAAGTAAATCAGCAAGTCTTTCTAGAAGATTCATCCTTTCCTTTCTCCCTCTCCCTCCATTTTTCCTCTTCCATTCTAGTGCTCTTCACCACCTCATCCACGTTATTTTGTATTTACTGTTCTGAATATTCACAAAATTCTCCAATAATAAAGATTCACCTTGAAGGCAGGAAGTTTTTTTATTTTTTTCTTTATCTCCAAAGTACTTAACATAGTATTTCTCAAATATTATCAGTGACTAATAAACACTTGTTGAATTGAAGGGACTATAGAAGACATATAATTTCTCCTTTCTCCAATAACTCAACTCCCTTGTTTTGGTCCTCTCCAACAAGATATAAACTGTACTACATCTATTATGTACATAGCTTCCCCTTCCCTGATAGTATTTCTTGAGGATAGATTCCAGGTCTTGCTTCATCTTTGTATTTCCAATCTCTAATAGAATTCACTATACATGGTCAGTTCCAAATAAATTGATGGCTAACTGAACTAAATTAAGCTGAAATGGAATTATAGTGAAGTAACTAAGGCTGAATATAAGGTGAATCATCAAAAGGAAATATGCAATGCAAGTGTAACTTAAGAAGGTAAAAGGGAAGCCAATAAAATACAGCAGCAATGATTTAGAGAGTATATATAACAGGTGGATGTCAAATACTTTAAATGATAAGAAAAGCAAAGATGAGAGATTAGTATGTCTGGAAAAGGGACTGCAGAACACTGAATCCAAGCTTTTCTTGTGTCCTACTAATTGAGGATATCAAAGAAAATAACATTACTGTGAGATAGGGTAAGCTGGGATGTGTTTATTTCCGTTTAGGCAAAAAAAAAAAAAAAAAAAAAGTGAGAGAAAGAATTCATAATTAGAGTATTTTACCCAAAAAGTCTGATCCAAATACTGGGCAACCCAATGAACTCTTTTAGCTCTTAATGTTTTTCATTAAATTTCACATTTAATCACTATATTGCCTTATATGTTAATCAAATATTTCATTATGTATATCAACCCTAAAGAAACCATAAAGCAAACATTTTATATTGAACAGTTGTCTGCAGGCAACAGACATACATTATTCACTGATTTTATTTTTTTTTATTTTATCTTTTGTTCATATGCCATGAAAAATAAGGTCCTCAATAAATATTTGTTGAAGTTCCATTCTTTTTCTTGCTCTACAATTCAAGACCCCTAAATGGGTAAGAAAAAGAGAAGTGGAAAGAAAATATTGAATGTCAGTCACAGTGGGCAAATAGATAATTTCTACTTGTCATCTAGTCATACACATCTCTAAACCATGCAGTCATGCTTTACTGAATGGCTATCAAAGTATACCAGCTTAGAACCATTATCAAGGATGATTAAGATCCTTGAAAGCAGGTGATGACTGAGCTTTGAATCTCCTCAAGTCTCAAAGTGTACAGAGTAGGAACTTACCAAATGTTCAATAAATAAATGAATATTACTCCAGAATTGTTAATAATTTAAATAAAAGAGGCATACAACTCCAGTAAGACCTTCTAGCAACCTAAACTCTCTGTGTCCCTCCCATTTCCTACTCTTTTTTTTCCCCATCTCATCCCTTCATGTCTATCCAGGCTCATGGCCTGGCTTCTAGAAAACCTTTGTTCTTGTTAATCTGGTCTAAGTACTAAGTCAATTTTGTACTCTGGTGCTGATACCAAATTTATATCCTTTCTTCTTTCAAAAGCACTTTAAAATATATACTTCTTCAATTGAAACTATTTCTAGTCATATGAAAAGATGCTCCAAGTCACTATTAATCAGAGAAATGCAAATTAAGACAACTCTAAGATACCACTACACACCTGTCAGATTGGCTAAAATGACAGGAAAAAATAATAATGATTGTTGGAGGGGATGTGGGAAAACTGGGACATTGATGCATTGTTGGTGGAGTTGTGAACGAATCCAACCATTTTGGAGAATAGTTTGGAATTATGCTCAAAAAGTTATTAAACTGTGCATACCCTTTGATCCAGCAGTGTTACTACTGGGCTTATATCCCAAAGAGATTATAAAGCAGGGAAAGGGACCTGTATGTGCACGAATGTTTGTGGCAGCCCTTTTTGTAGTGGCTAGAAACTGGAAACTGAATGGATGTCCATCAGTTGGAGAATGGCTGAATAAATTGTGGTATATGAATACTATGGAATATTACTGTTCTGTAAGAAATGACCAACAGGAGGATTTCAGAAAGGCCTGAAGAGACTTACATGAACTGATGCTGAGTGAAATGAGCAGGACCAGGAGAACATTATATACTTCAACAACAATACTATATGATGACCAGTTCTGATGGACCTGGCCATCCTCAGCAACGAGATCAACCAATTCATTTTCAATGGAGCAGTAATGAACTTAACCAGCTACGCCCAGAGAAAGAACTTTGGGAGATGACGAAAAACCATTACATTAAATTCCCAATCCCTATATTTATGCCCACCAACATATTTGATTTCCTCCACAAGCTAATTGCACAATATTTCAGAGTCTGATTCTTTTTAAACAGCAAAATAATGTTTTGGTCATGAATACTTATTGTGTACCTAATTTATATTTTAATGTATTTAACATCTACTGGTCATCCTGCCATCTAGGGGAAGGGATGGGGGGCGGGAGGTGAAAAATTGGAACAAGAGATTTGGCAATTGTTAATGCTGTAAAGTTATCCATGCATATAATCTGTAAATAAAAGGCTATTTAAAATATATATATATATATATATATATATATACTTCTTCAATGAAGATATAAAATGAAAAATATTTCTATAAAGTAAACAAGTTACTAAATGAGAAAGAATGAAAAAGAAAGAACACTGTACATGCTTCAGTTTGTTCTGTTTCTGCTTGGTCTGAAATACTTTATAATTTCTAATTTCTCAAGCAAAATTAACAAACAGTAAGCATTTAACATGCTTTACTGCTTAGACTAAACTTTATAATCTCTTGAATATTCAAAAAAATCACCAGCAGTCAGAGTTTTAATAGTTCTCCTTAACATGTCTAGTGGCATGCCCATTAACTATTGCTCCAGTTCCAAGTCCTGGAAAAAGACCAATTCAGACAGATCATCATACTTTACATGATATTAGTAAGTAGAGTAACAAGAACCACTTAAGCTTAAGGTTGTGTTTCTATTCTTGTATAGGACAAAAAATTGGAAATAAGCTCATACAGTGGGGCTTCATGAACAAGAACAACTTAATTCCATATCTTTCCAATTCTTACCATAAAATAAAGCAAAATGAATGTCAATGTAACCTCATAAATGCTACAAAATAAGTCACTATTACTTATTTTCACCACTTTACCACAGAATCTTACCTTTCTCTGTGCCTGAAAATATGGAGATGATCTTATTCCTAGGCTTTCTTTCCTCTGGAACAGATGGCAAAGGTTTCAAACTATGGTTAGCTGACAAAGGGTCTTTGCCTCCAGTGCTAAAAATAGTACTGCTCATACGGACAGGAGGCGCTGGTGGCTTGTCTTCCAGTTCTCCGTTATCAGACATGATTCAGAATGATTATACAAAAACCTGAAATAGAATAAAAATATCCAAATACTGTTAGGAAAAAAAAAAACTTTAAGAAATAAGCAGATTTTTTTTTTGGGAAGAAATTTAATTTCTTTTTTTTGTTTGTTTCATTTTTGTTTTTGCAAGATAATCAAGACTAAGTGAAGTGCCCAGGTCTACCTAGCTAGTGTCAAGTATCATGGATTTGAACTTAAATATTCTTGACTCCAGGACCAATGCTCTATCTACTGCCATTTAGCTGAACTCAGAATAAAATGTTTATAAAAAGATTAATATGCCCCTCTTAGGAAAGGCTACTAGCAATTTGTTACAAATATACATTCCACAGAAAACCTCAGTTGAAAAGAGCATCAGAAATCATTTAGTCCAACTCATATTTAGGGGGAAAAAAAAAATCCGTTCCTCAACTCATTTGACAAATGACCAACCCATGGTCTCTACTAAAAAAAAAAAAAAAAAAAAAAAAAAAAAAAGAGAAAGAAAAATCAAGCCAATGCTTTTGGATAGCTCAAATTACTGGGGATTTTTTTTAATATACATATATATTAGGCTTAAATATGTAATCCCCATTCATTGCTTCTCATTCTGACCTCTGGGGGCTAAGTTGGACAAGTCTAATAATCCTTCTAAGTGGTACCCCTTTAAACTTTAAACTTCTCCCCTCTAAACCCCTTTCCCTCATTTTTTTTTCTTTTCCAGGGTGAACATCCCTAGGTGTTTTATAATGAGGTAGCTAGATGGGATAATGGATAGAATGTTAAACTTTGAATCAGGAAATCTGAGTTCAAATCCTAGCTTAGATACTTATTAGCTGGCTCTGTGTCCCTGGACAAATCCTCTACCTCTCTGCCTCAGTTCTCTACTTAAGCATTTTATAAGTTTATTGTGAAGATTAGAAAAGACAGTATTTATAAAGCACTTTGCAAAACTTTAAGCATTATATGTTAGCTATTACTAATAATAATCAAATAATCTTTATATAGCACAAGCTCAAGATCTTTTTAGCATGACTGCCCACTTCAGTAATACTTTTTTTAAAAATGAGCATCAGCATGGAGGAAAAAAATCTAAACAAAAACTTTCAAGTTCTTAGGAGATTAATGGGTTTTTTGGTTTTGGTTTGCTTTTTTGCTGAGGCAATTGGGGTTAAGTGACTTGCCCAGAGTCACACAGCTAGGAAGTGTTAAGTGTCCGAGATCATATTTGAACTCAGATCCTCTTGACTTCAGGGCTAGTGCTCCATACACTGTGCCACCTAGCTGCCCTGGGAGATTAATGTTAATGGAAACTGGTTCTGTGGCATTCTTTTTCTTTGTCACATCAGCACATGAAAAATTAATTATAAAGCAAGTCCCAAACTTAGAAGTGAATTGTTCTCAAAGATGTGACATACTTTTGCAGCATATCCCCAAAGATGCAATCAATGAACCAATAAGCCTTTAATTAGCATGTAGGTACCAAATATGTGCTAGTCACTCTAACTAGGGCTAGAAGATTTTTTAAAATGTAACAATCGCTGACCTCAACGAGTTTATTTTCTATTCAGAAAGATATGTACACAGAAGTACATAGGGGAGGGGGAAAGGGAGGAGAGATTTTACTGGGAAAGGCCCTCATGAAGGCTGAAATGAGCTCTTAAGATACAAGTAGAGAGAGTTCATTTCCCAACATGGTAGGGAACAGTGTGCAGTACAACATTAAAAGTGCCTATAAATCCACTCTGTGCCTCAAATACCACATACTGGGGAGAAGCTCAGGATAAAATACCTATCAATACTAGAAAAATAACACAATTTTAAAACTGGGTAAGGAAATATTTTTCACTGAGGAAGTCTAAGCTTAGAGGAACAAAGAACTGAATAAAAACTGTACAAATTCCAAAAAGATTTCTGAGAACATTTAGGGATATCAGAGACAGGTGTTAGATGATATACTGTATAGCATTGGACTTGCAGTCAGGAAAACCTGAATATAAACCCCACCTCAAACACTTACTAGCTGTATGACTCTGGGCAAGTCACTTATTAACCTCTGTCTGCCTTAGTTTCCTCCCTGAGTTGCTATGAGAATAAAATGAAATGTTACTTTAATAAAATGAGATAAAAATCTTAAAATATACATAAATGCTTTCATTTCATTTCATCACACAAAAAGTTTTCAACCAATGCAATCAATTTACAATTTAAGTCTTAGAAAGCTGCTTAGTATGCTGAGAAGTTGAATGATTCACTTAAAGTCACATAACCATTAAGTATTTGTCAGTAGTGGATGCTACCCAGCTCTTCTGGTTCTCTATGCCACACTATCCTTTCTGGCTATATTACTTTCTAATTTCATTCTAAAACTTGTAACTTGATTCCTTTTTCCATAATTTTAATTGTTATTATAAAAATAAAAATGATTTTTCTTTCACTTAATACTCTAGTTCTCCATCAATCAATTAAAAATTATAAAGCACCTGCTAGGTATGTTCGAGACTGATACAGACAAGTACGTACATATTTTTGGCCCAGTGGAATTTAAATTCTACCATTCAAATAACATGTGCATTGCTAAATAATACAAAATACAAGTTAATTTGGAGTGGGACAACAGTAGAAGATAATGAAAAAGGCAAAAGAGATAAGGGATCACAAATCAATCAATAAGCATTTATTAAGTACCTCCGTGCCTGACACTGTGCTAGGTGCTGAGAATACACATACAAAAAATGAAATCGTACAAGGATTTTACATTGTAATGAAACATGAGCACATTTTAAAATATATACGGAATATATGGCAGCTAGATGGTCCAGTAGATAGGAGTGCCAGTTCTGGAGTGAGAAAAGACCCAAGTTCAAACTTTGCTTTAGACAGCTATTATGTATGTGACTCTGGGCAAGGCACTTACCCTATTTACCAAAAATAGGTAAAATTTTAAAAGTAAGAAGAGCTAAGGAAAGAAATGTAAAACCATTCTAATATCTCTGCTAAGAAAATCCCACATGGGATTACAAAGAGTCATATATAACTAAAGCGACTGAACAACAACAAGGAAGGGAAGGAGAGAGGAGAAGGGAGAGGAAGAGCAAAAGGGAGATGGGAGAGTGAGGGAGAACCAGGTGGAGAGAAAACAAATTTAAAGTCATTATACGCATGGTAGGAGGGCTACCAGTAGTTGAAGAGTTCAGGAAATTCTTTGTGGACATGAACTGCAAGAAATGGAGGTATTCTATTAGGTACAAGATAGGAAGAAGTGAATTCCAGGCATAAGGAACAGTTGGGACAAAGATATGGATATGGAGCTGGAGTACCTAGTAGTTTGAGGAACAGAAAGCCAGTTTGAATGAGTCATAGACTACACAAGAGGAGTAATGTGAAATGAAGGTGGAAATTATTTAAAACTTAAACAAAGGATTTGATATTTGATTCTAGAGGGATTATGAGGCCAGTGAAAAATAATATGTCCAGATCTGCACTTAAGGAAAATTCTTTTGGCAGCAATGTGTAAGATGAACTGAATGGGGAGAGACTTGAAACAACTTGGAAGTTGTTGAAAAAATTTAAACAAGGGTACCATGAGTATATATGAGTTAATCAAATAAGTCAGCCCATGGTAAAGGGCTTTGCAAACCTTAAAGTCCTAGTGTTATTAATATTTGTGAAGAGAAAGGTGATGAGAGAAATATTAAAGAAGAAATGGCAAGACTGATTTGGCATATGACTGGATAAGGATAAAAACCTGCTACATTGGAATAAAGGTGATACTGACAGAAATAGGGTATTCTGAAAGAGTAGATCAAAGGAGAGAGAATGATCTCTAGTTCTACTTGGGGAAACAATGAATTTGAGATGTCTCCAAGAAATCTAGGAAAAAATACACAAATGACATCTGGTTACACAGTATTGCAGCTGAGATAAGAGTGGGGCTGGATACATAGATCTGGAAGCCATCTGCTTAGAAATAATAAGCACACAGGAGCTTATGTGGTCACCAAAAAAACATGTCAAGAGAGAGGTAGGAGCCCTAAGATAGGACCTCTATCTGGATGATAAATGAGCAAAGGTGACTAAGAAACAAAAGTTGAAGAACCAAGAAGACAGTAATGCTTAAAAATAAATAAATATATGGAAAGCTCAGGGAGGAGGAATTATTCAAAAAAAATGGTCAATGATACATATCAATATAGCAGATAGCTTAAGAAGAATTAAGGACTGGGGAAAAAAATACAAATAGATGTGACATTTAAGAGAAAAAAAGGTTTCATTAGAAAGGTAAAGCCTGAATTGAGTCTTGAATTAAACAAGGATTCTAAGAGGTGGCTTAAGAAGGAATGTATTTCATATAAAAGAGATAACCAGTGCAAAGGCATGGAAACTGAGATGGGATGCCATGTATAAGGAAGAAAAAAAGCTATTGGACTGAAGTGGGAATGGGAGTGACATATAATAGGCTAGAAAAAATTAGGTTGTAATCAGATTGTGCATGGCTCTAAATGCTACATGTTAAGTGTTCATATTTGTTCCTAGAAATAACCAGAAACCCTTGTAGTGTACACCCATTTGCTTCAGTTCTCCACACAAGCACTTGGACCTATCCCAACTATCTCCAATTATACTAGCCCCAATCCCTTAAATTCGGGGGGACTCTTTGCACACCTCAATGGTTCCTCATATATTCTCTAGTGTTAACAATTATCCTATCATCAGCTATTTGAAATTATTACTACTGTCCACTCCACACATATTCCAAAGCCCAACAGAGTTGTGAAGAAGCTAATATATATAGGCAGAAAGAGCTGAGTGATTCAAGCCCTCTTTTCTGTTGATTACATTTTTAAATTAAGTTTAACTGGCTTTTCAATGCCATCTCAAACTCAACAAATGAAATGGTACATAAGTACCTATGTATATTTAGGCTTTGAAGCTATTTAATAAGTGATTAAACGCTCTTGGGTGGAAAATTTGCTGTAAGACAAAACTACTATTTTTGTCTTTTTTGTGTGCTTTTACTGTATTATTCTTTTAATTATATGTATTTTTTCAATTAACAAGTATTTTTCTCTGTCCTATGTCCTCCCTACTCCACACACACACGCAAAAAAAAAAAAAAGCAAAACGCTTGAAATAAGTACAATCAGACAAAACAAATCCTCATGCCATTTTAGCAATATTAAACCAATACTTTTCTTTAGGAGATAGATAGACTTCATCATAGGCTCTCTGGAACCTTGATAGATCACTGCACTGGATCAAGGTGCTTAAGATTTTTTAAACTGCTTATTTTTATAAAACTGATATACTATAAATTGCTTTATTCATTTCATTTTGCATCAAGGATTCAAGCTATATCGACACCACTAACATTAAGCCCAGTACAAGCTCTTATTTCCTTATATTTAAACTCCTACTCTCTCCTACATATGTGTTCCTTCCTCCAATCCACTCTACCCACCACCATCAGATATCTCCACTAAATTCACTAAATAACTAAACTAAATAAAATCACATTCCTGGTTCCCCACTCACTGCCTACTGCTTTTCATACTTTCATATTCAAAATCCTTTATATATTCTGGATCAAATCTGTCTCTACAATCTTCTCTGAGACTTCCATACTACAAAAAGTTGTTGCTACAACCAAATCGATATACTTGTTGTTTGTTGCCTATAATCTGAGTTGTAATTTTGGACAAGTTTTTATTCCTCTACGTGCCTCCATATACTTAGCTGCAAAATGAGTGTTGCAGTAGTTGATTTTTAAGGTCGCCTTCAGGTCTAAATCTATAATCTGTCTCTGAAATAATACAAATGATTTCCACTGCATATTTTTATTCACTTTCTTAACAAGTAAGCCCTGCCTCACCTTTCCATGTATCCAAAGTATATCAATCCATTAGGGTTCAGCTTAATTCTCACCTCATTTGTCTACTTTGAAGACAAATCTTTTAGGGATCTTTTTCTTTCTCTGAACTTTGCTCTGAGAACTTAGCTCTGTGCTAGACACAGAGTAAATGCAATAAAAATGCTTATTTCTTCCCTTCCTTCCTACTTCTTTTAAATTATTAATTACATTTTCATGCTTGTAATTTTTTTCTCCTTATCTTGATTTATAAGTAACTTGATGGTAGAGACCTTTTCTGTATTTCTTTACCTTCCAGTTTTTTTGCATATACAGTCTTTCAATAATTAATTGTAAATGTTCAAGTTGTTTTGCATCAGAGACTATGCCTAGTCTTCCTGAGTTTCTTATAAGCAATTTATGCATTATACAAGGCATATCACTGGTAAATTATTTTTTAAAAAGTTTTCAATCTTGAATTTGGAAGAAACTTTAATACATTTTTTTCCCTCCAGCACTAATTGCTTATGTGACCTTAGTTCTTTGGCTTGTTATTCTATAGCACTGTAGTCTATAACTTTTTCATTTTTAAATAATATTTCATTTTTCCCAATTACAAGTCAAGACAATTTTTAGCATTCATTTTTACAAGATTTTGGAGTTTCAAATTATTCTACCTTTTTCCTCTCCCTCTTACTAAAATAATAAGCAATTTGATACAAGTTATACATGTGCTATCAGGTAAAATATATTTCCTTATTAGTCAGTAGTGAAAAACAAATTTAAAAAATACAAAAAAGAATAAAGTGAAAAAATTGTGCTTCAATCTGCATTGAGAGTCTATTAGTTATCTGGCTGTGGAGAGTGTTTTCCATCATAAGTCCTTTAACTTGTTTTGAATCACTGTGTTGCTAAGAGTTGAGTTTATCAAGATAAAATGTAGTAAAATGATACTATTTTACTGCTTCTGCTCACTTTCTTTTGCCATCAGTTTGTAAAAATCATTCCAGTTTTTTCTGAAGTCTATTTGTTCATCATTCATTTCACAACAGTATTCCATACAATGGTGTGCCACAGTTTGTTCAGCCACTCCCCAATTTCCCCTCAATTTCCAGTATCTTGACACCACACAAAAGAATGCTATATAAATAGTTTTGTAGATCCTTTCCCCTTTTTAATGATCTTTTTGGAATACAGTCTGAGTAGTGGTTTGCTGGTTCAAAGAGTATATGCAGTTTCATTCTTCTTTGGGCATAGTTCCAAATTGCTCTCCAGAATGGTTGAATCAATTTAGTAACCCTATCAACAATGCATTAGTATCCCAATTTGCCCACATCTTCTCCAACATTTTTCATTTTCTTTTTTTTTTTTTGTCATATTAGCAAATCTGATAGACGTGAAGAGGTACCTAAGAGAAGTTTTAATTTAGATTACTCTAAATCAAAAGTAATTTAGCGCACTTCTTCATATACTTATAGAGAGTTTAGATTTCCTCATCTGAAAACTGTCTGTTCATATCTTTTGATCACTTATCAATTAGGGTATGACTTATGGTTCTTAGAAACTTCACTCAGTTCTATATACATTTCAGAAAGGATACCTTTACCTGCTGTAAAGATTGTTTCCCAGCTTTCTGCTTTCCTTCTAATGTTGGTTGCATTGGTTTTTGTTTGTATAAAAGCTTTTTAATATAATAAATTACATTTTGTAATGCTTTCTATCTCTTCTTTGGTCATAAATTGTTTCCTTCTCCACAGATCTAACAGGTAGACTGTTCCTTGTTCTTCTAATTTGTTTATATCACCATTTATGTCTACATCATGTACCCACTTTGACTGATATATGGCATAAGTTATTGATCTACCATCTAGGGAAGAGGATAGAAGGAAGGAGAAAAAAAAAATCTGGAACACAAGGTTGCAAAGATGAATGTTACAAATTATCCATGCATTATGCTTTGAAAATAAAAAGCTTTAATTTAAAAAAATAAGTTATTGGTCTATATCTAGTTTGCATCCTATCTTTTTCTAGTTTTCCTAGCAATTTTTATGAAATAGTGAGTTCTTATCCCAAAGACTGAGGTCATTGGGCTTCTCAAATCTTAAGTAACTGTGATTGTTTACTGTCGTGTCTTGTGTACCTTAATCTATTCCACTAATCCATCACTCTAATTTTTAGCCAGTAAACTGTATCCTTTTACATGACTTCTACTGGTGGTATTATGAGGTTGATAAATGTCAAGCAAGATTTTTATGCACTTACCTTGCATCTCAACCAGATACTAACCATTCTGTGTGGATCTTAAATTTTCCTTTACCTAATTTTCACAAGATTTTTTGTAGTAAGTTTTTTTTTTAATTTAAAATGACAACGCAGTAGTGCTTCCATTTCAATTCCTTTCACTTTCAGCCACTTTTCAGTGAAAAACAAGTGGGTAAAACAAAAAAGGCTGTCCAAAACACACTGTACTCTTCTAATAAGCCCATTGTTCAACAGTGACAAGACTCAAACACAAACAATTGCTTTATTGTTTAGTGGAGGAGGCTGGGATAAATATCCAATAGCAATGAAAAAAAAAAAAGTGGTTGTTATCAAGATCCAGTAAGTTCAAACTAATTGAAATTATATTCTTGTGCTGAATTTATTATAAATCACTAGTGTCAAATAAAGCATTAACAAATACAATTTGAATATTATGGATATATGCTGATTAAAAAGCAAATCACTTAAAGTTCTACAAACCTTGAGTCCAACCTTTCTTTTTTAAAAAATATTTTAACAATCTGTTAACAAATGGTATGATGAAAAATAAGTTTAGAGTTGGTCAAAGTATAACCTGGGCCAAGATACTGTCAGTCATGTGACTTTGGACAGGTCAGAGAACTCTCTGGACCTGAGTGGCCTCCTCTGTAAAATAAGGAGGTTGAATTGAAAGACCTTTAATGTTCCTTCCAGCTCTTAAACCTAATACCTTTTACTGTGTAATAAAAATGACCCTGCTTTTTACCAAATCTTAATACCTCATACATAGAATGACCAGACAACAAGTTCTAAGGCCAGAACTAAAAAGGGAAGGAGAAAATGCCTCAGCAAAGAAAACCTGAAAATGATACTTTAAAATATGAATGATCAACCTGAAGGAAAGACTAGTCCCACTGAAAATCTTTCCTTCAAAGTTGAACCTTTATTAAGGGGCACCTCCTTCCTGAAGCCAAGATTGACTCTTTTCCATTTCCCTCTTTTCACCCCTCTGCTAAAACTGATCTCTCTTCCTATTCAAATTTATTAAGTGCTTACTATGTGCTCTAGGGACTGAGAATACAAATACAAACACTATCTTTGTACTTATCACTCTCTCCTCCCACTGAATCTCAATTACTTGTGTACCTGTTGTTTCCTTTTCCCAACTTATGACATCAAGATATCCTACAAATGAATGTAACAGACATCTTAGCAACAGAGGCGAGACAGGCTACAATCTAGTATATGTTAGCCCACATAAAAGTGCACAAACAGCAGAAAGAGCTAGCTTAGTTGTAAAAAGACACCCTTCTTAGTAACTCCCTCTCCTCCCTTCCTCTCTCCCTCCCTCTCTTCCTTCCTTTCTCCCTTCCTTTCTTCCTTCCTTCCTTTTCTTCCTTCGAAATTGGGGTTAAGTGACTTGCCCAGCATCCCACAGCCAGGAAGTGTAAGTGTCTGAAGCAAGATTTAAACTCGGGTCCTCCTGACTTCAGTCAGGGCTGGTGTTCTATCCACTGTGCCACCTAGCAGTCCCCAAATTTTCTTTAAAAACAGTCAAGAAACATAAATCAAACAGAAAAATGTTGATGTACATAGCACTAGTCTATTCATACTATAAGGCACTAAAGCAACACCAATACACTATGCATATAACTAAAACAAAGGATGTAGAATATATGAGGGGGAAAAAAATTTGTTTTCAATTTTTTAATTCAAAATTAACTGAAAAACAAAATACTTTTTAATAGACAAATACACTTGGATAAGACACTTGTACTTTCTAATCAGTGATTTTGGTATTTTAAAGTTAAGACATAACCCTTAAAAAAGCTAGATACATCAAGTCAGAATTTAATTAACTTGAAACTGATGCATTTTCTGCAAAAGGCCCTATTCCCAATCACCACCATCTCACCCTGAAGAACACCTCACTTTTAATCTGCCCCTCAGATTTGTTTCCTCTAGGGTTCAAACTGTGAATTTTCAACTGCCCTTCAGCCTGAGATCATGGGACAACTGACTGGGACACACAACACACCTTAGATGCCCTGCTGCTATTCCTCCCCTGTCTTCAGGGAGATTTCTATGATCCTTGTCAGCTTGGAGCAATTATATAAGTCTGAGATCTTTGCTCTTTTACCCCAAATGAATTTGGGGATAACTACTTAAGGGGGGAGAAATGATGGGTGAACTCTGTAAAAATCGTGTAAAATAACCACTGAAACTATGTCCTCTTTGATCTGCAAAAGAAGAAAGATTGGGGTCTCCCAGGCTCCAAAGAGTCTAGGAGAAAACATACTTTCCAGGCTGGACTTTTTCTAAGGCAAATCACCCCACCCCATTGATCTTTTTGGGAAACCAGATTCCCCATTCAGGCTAAAAAAGCCTTCGAAGTGATTTATTTTCATTCAATTGTGAGATATGGGCCTGACATTGATAAGTATCAAAGTCTGGGAGCATTGGCTTTCTTTTCAACTGGGAACTTCAGTCTCAGATTTCCTATTAAAGGGCAATTTTAAACTCATTTCTTTGCAGAATGTCCAAAGCAGGATTATGCCTTGTCAAGGCACTTCTTGGCATAGCTGCCTGCCAGGACCCCTGCCCGGACCCCTGCCCTCTGTGAAGACATTCTCTTCTCAGCAAAAAAAAAAAAAAAAAACCTTTTGTAATTTTTCTGCCACTGGGCAAGTCAGTCTCCTAGCAAAACTGATTTCTGCAGTGCCAACAAAACTTCCTTTTTGCCATTAATATTTCGGGTTCATGAATTCTTTCACGTTGAACCTGCGCCAAGCAGAAAGGGATTCTCACATCTCAACTCTCTGCACTGCCACTAATTGCATCAAAACTACACCATTTCATTTTATGCCCAGTACCTGGGGAGCAAAGTAAGCACTTAATAAATGATTGTTGATTAATTTAAGTCAGTAAACCATGATGCTACAGAGAATTTAATATTGTTCTTTTGATAATTTCTAAATAGTCTTTCTGCTGATCAAAATATTCATATCTCTAGATTATCAGAATCAATAGGGATGTCTTTTATAAACATAAAAACAGTAAAAGAGGTTCATCCAATCTCTACTCCATGACTTCTAGTAATAGGAATGTATTTTAGATAGCAACCATTTCATTTTATGCCCAGTACCTGGGGAGCAAAGTAAGCACTTAATAAATGATTGTTGATTAGTTTAAGTCAGTAAACCATGATGCTACAGAGAATTTAATATTGTTCTTTTGATAATTTCTAAATAGTCTTTCTGCTGATCAAAATATTCATATCTCCAGATTATCAGAATCAATAGGGATGTCTTTTATAAACATAAAAACAGTAAAAGAGGTTCATCCAATCTCTACTCCATGACTTCTAGTAATAGGAATGTATTTTAGATAGCAAATTAATTTAATTAATTTCTATAGCCTCCTTTAGGTACCAAAATCCATCATAATCACATAATCACAGTTTGCAGGGGTTAGGGTTTTTTTTTTTTTTTTTTTTTTTCCCCATTTGGAGAAACATTCAGAGGGGAAAATAAAATAAAATTTTTCAGTTGTAAAATGTCAGTGCTCAAAGTAATCTCTGATCTGAACTCCTGGAAATTCCTTTCAACAGTACAAATCACAACACATCCAAGTCTTCCAATGAGTTCACTCCACTGGATCCACTCAATGTGGTAGGAGGATCCTTCTTCAGCTTCTTTGGACACTGGGAGGGTGCCATGGAACAATTTCACTGCCAACCTGTGATCCCTCCCTATTGCCACATAATCAGGTCATCTCCTCTTTCTTTCACATATTTACTTTCCTAACATTTTTTACTCTTATTCTATGGAAATCCCTCAACTGTTGATAAGTTACAGCCTGCTCACATCCACCATATGTCTTTTCTCCATTTTCTTTTGTTCTTGCTGCAAAAATTTAGACAAGTTATATTTCAGTATAAAATTACAGTAATCGCTGTCATTTCTATTGTCTATTTCCCTTTTTCTTCCGTCAACTATTTCAATCATTCAGGTTTGAGCTGTTTTCATTGTACACGATACATTTTTCTCCTTTCTTGTTTTTTGCTAATTCTCATCTTTGCTCTGGTAAATTGGTCCAACTAAGCATACACAGATAATTAATGATAATCTCCATATCAATAATTCTTTACCTATCTGTTAAAATATAATCTATTTTTTTGTAAAAGTTCTCAAAAACAAATACTACTGCATCATCTCCAAAATCTGCTTCTTAATGACATAAAAGACACTTTACAAACATTGAAAGCACCACAAAAACCATAAAAGTAGTAAAAAATCTACTATAATTAAAGCTGTTGTTTTGAAGAAATTATGAAACAAGAATAAACAGTGACACTAACATTTTAGAAGAAACCAATTCAAGCTAAAAAACTGGACCTGTGATCTCATTGGTATAAGGAATCCTCAAGTGTTAGAGCAATTTCCCTCTACCAAATTAAATTGGCCTCTTCCAGGCAATTTATAGGTATAGGAGAATCGCCTGAGGCCCTGAGAGGTTAATTGACTAGTCTAGGGAGTCCCATAGCTAGTTTAAGTCAAAGGTAAACCAGAAGCCAGGTCGTCCAGGCAATATTTTCAGTCTTACTGCCAAAGTTCTCCTTAATGAAACACAGCATCGGTCTTTACTGGAGAGCTGAATAAATATACTTAAAAGGGCTTCCTGAAAACTATTCTCTTCTCCTACTCCACCCCCCCCAAAAAATCTCTTTCATTAAGTGAAGAGATTTTTCAAGTCCAAGATATTATGTCTAAGCTAAAGGATATGATAATCTGATTTTGTTAAGGGACAACATTTTAATAACTGAATGTACTTGTTTAATAACTGAATGTAAGAGTTATAGGTTAAAATCACTCTACAAAGACAACTTCATCCAAAATCCATAAATATTTTCATGCAATAATTTATTATTCACTAAGGCAGAACAAAGTAGGAAAGAGTGTGTACTTTTCATATTAAAGCAAAAAAAAAAAAAATAATACAAAGGAGTAGCTACTCATACACTAGCCTGATCAATTCTATAAAGCGGGAGTTCTTAACCAGGGCCCCCCAAAGGATCCATACAAAAATTTCCAGGAGATTCTGTTAAATTGAATGGAAACAAATTACATTTTTATTTTCATTAACCTCTGAAATTTAGCATTCCCCTCAATTACAAATGAAGGCAACAAATCACATTAGTAGTATCAATACCTGTGACTTTGTCATCAATTAAAAAAATGTATTTATCATATTATAGATATTTTTTAATATCCTATATGTGTGTGTGTATGTGTGTGTGTGTGTGTGTGTGTGTATGTACACCTGTCAACATCAGCAGAAAAATAAAGTTCAATAATAGTATTTGGCAATTTCTGATTCAATTCCAATGAAATATGAAATCATAGAATATCAAAGAACCTTAAAGCCTTTTTCCTAACAAATAGCTGAGGGGAGAGGAGAAGAATGCATGGCCCAGAGGAAAAAATATATACACAGATAAATAAATAAATATGCATGTATATATAATAGTATAGAGAAATTAATTGCTAAAGGTGAGAAAGTGCTAATTATTAGAAGACTCTGAAAAGGTCTCCTATGGGAAGGAGTATTGGGATACCTAAGATATGTTTAGAAAGAAGCTAGAGATTATTATAAAAGATGGGGGAAGATAAAGAGAAATGTGAAGGTATACTCCAAACCTAGATGTTTTCACATCTGAAAAGTTGGGTTTCCAGACAATGTTGCAAGCTTTGAGGTAGTGTGGGATAGATAGTGGGTATCACGGAACAAGAGACTTTCAGAATGTCAAGGGTTATGGAAGATTAGGATTCAATAGAATCCTTCCTAGAGATTAGGATCAATAGAAGCCTTGAGCAAATAAGAAATTGGGGGGCTAGGTGGATTTAGCTAATCAGAAAGTCTTATGATTTTGAGAAAACCATGAACTTAAGATAACAGCCCATCTCTAACACAAACTAGTTGGGGTCAATGACCTGATTTGATTAAATATTAAACAACCCACCCCAGAAGGAGTTTTCCACCATTTTTGAACATGGGATGTATGATGGGGGGGAGGGAAGGATGTTTTATACATATAAAGGGGAAACATGTAGTGGGCATATCGGAAAGACTGTAACCCGGATAAAAAGGAACCAATCCCTTCAAGGGAGGAGCTGTATCACCCAAGCAAGTATAAAGGTTCCCCCACTTCTGTTCTCAGGGCTCCCTCTTCCCCAAGAGGAGTGGGGCCAACTTTTGGCCAGAAATGTTTAAACGATTCCTTAAGATCAGTTTTCCTCAATATTTGATTTTCAGTGTCAAGAGTATTATTTTTAACAAAGGATCTCTTATCTAACCTTATATAAAGAAAAAGGAGTGATGGCATGTTACATGGAGTTCCAACTCTAAATTTATGATCCTAACAAAATTTCTAAAAGAAAAGTTGCCTTAAAAGAAATCTAGACAGTCCAGAAATTCAGTTTAATGAGCTTTTACAGAATTTTAAACATACAGGGTACAAAAAGAACATTAAATGGCAAAAACAGAAGTATTCTTTAGGACTTTATGGACCTATTCTGCTATATAAACATGAATCATAACAGCCCCAGACCCTCCGCTATCTGGATTTTTCCTAAAGACCTTAAGGTTACCCAATTTCAAATGTGTCCAAAAGTTCTATGGTACTTCCTCCAAGGTGAGCCAGGTTCTGAACATGCTAAAGGTCAAGGAAAACCTATCCTTCAAATCCTGTTCTAACCTTTTTTACTTGCCATTTTCAAACTGCTTCCACTCTCCATTTGAAGGCAGTATGTCCTTTCCCTTGCCAGAGATGTTTCTGATCATGAGTATGTTTTGAATAAACCTGTTTGTTTGACCTGCTTCCGGACCCAACAGTGTTAGCTGCTTCCTAAGTGCTTCAGGGAGTTCCCCTTAACATATTGGCATAGAGTCAAGTGGCCTTCCCCTTCACCCCCATCCCTCACAAAAGCAGAGCCAGTAGAGACAAAGAATATCAATCCCATACAAAACAGATGTGTAAAATGAAGCCCAAAGAAGCTAATATGTTGCTAAAGAGAGGGGTCATAACCAAAACACCAAATTCGTAAAAATTAAAATTCTAAAAGGATTTCAGAGTTCTCCAAAAATATATATATTTTTAACTAAACCATTAGAAACTACGTTCTGAGCATAATTGAGCAAAAGAAACAAAATTTTGTCTATGAGGAACAGAAAATGTTAATAGCTACATGTGTTCAAAATATTCTTAATATTAACTTTAACATTAACTTTGCAGTTGACTTAAAAAACTTTTTAAGAGTGTAAATTCCTTGGAGAGAAAGGAAATTGTCTTCTGTTTCTATTTTCTCATCTATACTCTCTCAAGAAGCCTCCCTCTTTCCTTGTTTGGATTTGGAAGGGAGGGGCTTAGACATCTATCAGTACATTGTATATTTTGGGTACTTAAAGTTTATTAAATTAAATTAGATCAAGTCCAATTAAATCAAATCAATATCAAGTAAAATCTTGATATTTCTAAATGAACTTTTTAATGAATATATTTCCAGCAACAAGGTCCTCAGTGACATTCATGAAATTAACCTTTTTCTTTTTGGTAGAAAAACCAAACATAGATGTGAAAATTATTTTTATAGTTAAAAGCCATGACAGCAGAGGATTATAAACTTTCTTTTACCTGATTATGAAAATCAACAAACATTTACTATGCATATTCTGCACATGGGGCATTGTGCAAGATGCTGACAAAACTAAGGTACTCTATTGATGTCTCATTCATATTAGTAGTACATTAAAACAAAAACAAGATATGAGACAGTGCTACAAAAATCCTATTGGAAAGACATGAAAACTACCAGTTTTAAAATTTGGTCAAATGGAGACATATTACTAAAGAATCCTGGAGAGAATAGTCTACAAGCCCACACACTCATTTGATAGGAAAAACAAGCAAAACAGCTATCAAATTTTAATCACAGGAGAGATCAAAAAGCACATATTGAAGCACTAAAAGCTAGGCAGAGAAAGACAAAAGTGATATAGCCCTTGCAACTTCAGAAGCTTAGAGAGTTGGTGAGACAACAATAATACCTACATATAATATGTACATACCTGTAAGATATGCAATGAATACAAGGCATTTCAGGGCCTATTAATAGCAGCTGAAGGAAAGAACTGACAACTAAGAAAGGCTTCAGTGAAAAGCAAACACTTGAATTCAGTGCAGAAAGAGATCAAGCATTCCAAGAAGTAGAGATAAGGAGGGAATGCATTATAGGGAAAGAACTCAGTCCCAGCAGAAGCAGGGTGATCAGGTGATTATGGAGAAAATAAGAATAGGTAAATCAGAGTTCCTTGAGAGAAATAATATGTAAGGTAAGAAAGGTTGATAGTGGACAGGGTTGTGAAGAGGCAGAAGGAAGCCACTGGAGTTTACTGAGGGGTAGGGGGTATATGGAATGATTAGATCTGAACAAAATCATTTTGGTGGCTGTATGGAGAATGAACTGCATGGGAGAAGGCTAGAGGAAGAGCAATAAGTAGACCAAATATAAGGTTACTGAAACAGTTCTGAAGGAGAGGTGATACAGGCAATTGAATATTAAGAACTAGCCCAGGTGCTTTTAAACAAACTTGAATGAAGGAAAAATATTATCACTAACCTCTAACTGATATACAATTTTTCTTCAATTATTGATAAGTGTTAGTCTAAGAGGTCAACAAGCTTCAACAGGGCTCATGATATCCAAAAAAAAAAAAAAAAAAAAAAAAAAAAAAGGTTAAGAACCCCTAATCTAGTTTGAAGCCACTCATTTTACGGTAAGGCAAAAGTAAAATAACATATTCAAGGCCTCAATGAAAATAAGAGCAAAATCAGGATTCAAAGTGGTATAATTTCAAATCCAGTATTCCTTCCCTATGACATTGCCTCCAACTGCCTCATCTCTTTATTTTAGAACATGTTGTAGCTGAGATTCAGCAACAAATTAAACCAGATTGAAGAGGGCACCCTAGAACTCTGAAAATCCTTGAAGGAGAAAATCTTCAATTCTGCCTCAGTAAGAGACCCTGCCCCAAGTTCTTTTCTCTAAAATGAATTTAATTTTTAACTGCTTGAGGGGGGACTGAAGACAGTTGTGGTCCTTTTAAGAAACTGCATTTGTGATTCCTTTCATATTACTCCCAGCCCCTCCTGGCTGATGCATTATCAGTTCAGGAAGCCAGGACCTTTGATTCACAAATCCTGGTCAAAAGCATCCCTTTGAATTCCAATAGGAGATCTGGGGTTGTCCCAGCCCCCATGGGATCTGAGTCAACTTGAGACTCCACCCACTGGCCACGTTTAGCTAATCTCTCATTATAAAAAGAGCCAAACTAAAACCCTCTTTTTGCAGAGGTTCCAAACACGCTAGCTATCCCATGCTTGGTTGGTATCCCAAGAAGCCTCTGCAGACTAAAATAATCTTTTGCAGTGCCATCTTTTCTTTATCCTCACCTATTTCCTTAACCAGACTTTAACCTTACTTTCAATCCCCATGATAAACCTCTTTTACCAATCTAGGTTTTCACATCTGTAAATTCCTTTACAGGAAACTTCTTGCACTGCCAGAAGGGAATCCTCAAAACTCCCTACCCTTGCGCCAAATCCCAAGGGGATGCAGGGGAGTCAAACCTACCCTGAACCCCAAACCTGCCACTAGACCTCATTTAACTCCCTGACCACCAGAAACCCTAATTTCATTTGGGTTCCCCAAATCTAAACCTCATCAAGATGATCTGAAAGATCCTTTCCAACTTAATCTCTGTGATATTTAACCCCAATGCTGTCTATATTTATACTTGTAAATACAAAGATATATAACAAATGGGATTATCTCCTATTACTTTAAATATATACAAAACCAAATAATCTTACCTTCATAACTGGCTCCTCTTTCCAAATTTCTCACTTCTGCCATAGCCACTATTCTGCTACTTCAAAATCTGTATCGATTAACAAATGCTGATAATTCTTCTTTCTGAAAATCTTTTCGATCTATCCCTTTTCCTGTCCTTTCTTTTCCTCTTACCCTTTTCCCTTTTACCCTGTCCCCTGTCCATTACCCCTGTCCAAGCTTTTACTTAGTATATTACTAATGGGTTATTGCAGCTGCTTTCTAAATAACTTACCATGTTTCTCTTACTGTAATCCAATCGGTACATCAATCAAAAGATAAATTCATCTTCATCTTTTAATAGGTTACTTTCCTATTTCGTAATCTTTACTTGAATCTCCAAAGTCCACAGGATAGACTCTAAAATCCTTACATTGGCATTCTACATTCTGATGCAGCATTTAGCTATGCAATCTTATCTTCCATAATTCCTTTAAGGCAATCTTCCATATTTCAGTCTGACTATCCAGTCTCCACTATTTTATTTATGCAAATACTCAATACCCATTAATACTCTTTCCTTTTGACATGTCTGGGCCTTAACCATCTCTTATCACCCTTATCACTCAGAAGAAAAAAAATATAGCACTTGTCTTAAGTTCATAATGATTGTGTTAATTGACATACCTTTCCCTTTGTCACTAATATGCTCCTTAAAATTGTTTTTTAGGTGTACATTTCTTACGTAGTCCCAAGTCTACTTTATATTCTTAGAAGATCTTTCTTAATAGAATCTAACATTTTACATATATATCATAGAATCTAACATTTTAGATATATTATATTCTTGATACAAAACAGTCTTAAGTGACATCTTCAGTTTCTATACTGACAGTAGAAAAAAAAGGCACAGAAAAATCTAAAAAGTATAATTCTTGGATCATATGAAAATATCAATCATTAAATATTAAGCTTCTTGCCTAATGACCAGAAATATACTACTGGATCAAAAGAACCATCTCAACAATGTTATTCTTGCTATAAACAAAACCACAAAGCATTAGAAAGCTGCAGCAAAAATGTAGAAAAAGGTATCCCAATAGTGGCTTAAGTTATACTTGGTGATCTGGTTTTCTCATATTGATGAGTATAAACCAAAAGATCACCACAATTTAAAAACCAGAATCTGTTTCAGAACACAATGAAACACTGTTCCATATACTTTTAAAAGTTAAGATACTCTAAAATGATTCAATATATATTTTAATACAATCACTTCAATGCAATAATACAATAAGAAAAGATAATACACATCAAAAAATTTGATTTAAGCTTAAGAGTAAAGAGGCTAAAGTCTTGTGAAACTACACAGAAATCTCATGCCTACAGAACCATAAATTACTTTTCCCAGAAGAAAAAGAAGACGCTAAATGGCAAATCAAATCAAAAAGTTTTTATCAGGATCAAATTAGAAAGATTAAAGGCAAGACTTATTTAATAAAAGTTATTTATAGAAAAAGCAAAGTGAAATGGATAAAGAAAACAAAATGAAACCCGAATTGATTAAGACTATTTAACTATTAACTATTATTATAGTGATCTATGATATAAATGACCTATTATAATAAGTTAATATAATAATATAAGAAGATATTAATGGGTACTGAATATTAGCATAAATGAATATTAAATAATAAAAGCAATCATTAAAAGAAGGCTTAAGAGTGTCAGGAAAATGTGATTAATCTAAGAAGTGTCCAAGATAGTTTAATCAATTAACAAATACTTATTCAAAGCCAGCTATGTGCATGAAACAAGCCCTACTCTCCTTAGATTTATTTATAAAATACTATGGAGGACAGAAAAGAAAAGAAGGTAATGAGCAATATTGCTTCAAATGAGCAATGGAGAGGGAAATGAATTATGTAGAAAGCTTGGGATGACACAATTAAACCAGATAGATTACCCCAAGAACATTTAAAGATGAGACCAGAAAAAAAGGCAACAAATATGCTGCAAAGAAACATATACATTTCTAAAAGCAAACCAATTTAATCACCAATGAGAGCAGAATCACCAAATTTGGATTCTAATGCTATACAAAAAATGGAAATGACACATAAGACCAAAAGAAGAGCAATTGAAACAGACTAAATACACATGAAAGCAATTTGGGGGAGAGAAGGGAAAGAGATTGTGTGGACCAGGGGAAGGAATGGAGTGGCCATTTAAAAAGCACAGAGGAACTTATTCTGAAGACACTGCCTATGAAAGAATGAAGATACAATGATTAGATGGTGACAAAAAACTATTACGGGCAAAAAAAGTCAATTATGAGGACAAAGCTGCCAATCCGTACTATGTTCCCATCTCTACAAAATATTTTAAAGAATAATCAAGGGGCAGCTGGGTGATGCAGTGGATAGAGCATTAGCCCTTAAGTCAGGAGTACCTGAATACAAATATGACCTCAGACACTTAACACTTCCTAGCTGTGTAACCCTGGGCAAGTTATTTAACCCCAATTACACCTCAGGAAAATAAAATTTTCTATACATATATCAAAGAGCATCCTTGAAAAATATTAAGAGGAATCAGGAAGGTTTTCACTTGTGTTTCTTTAACAGACCGAATTTTAGTCCTATTACTGATTAAAATTTTGGCAAATACAAGATTAGCTTGTTGACCTGAAAAGAATTTTTCACTGGAGCAAATGGCAGCCTTTTTATTAAAACCTCTTTTTAAAGAAGGTACCAAAATTACTTGTTGCCTACATTAGAAACAGAAATGTGGGTCATGTGACCAAAATAGAGGACTAGCTATTTTCTTGGCTATTCAGTTTCAATCCTCTATAGAATATGAATTACGTTACAGAGATAAAGCAATTTCAACTGACCCTAGGATACTTAAGAATCTAAGACAAAAAACCCACACAGGGTTAAAAACTTCATAAACCAACAGCAGAGAAGGCCAGTTATCCTCAACCTAAACTCAGCATGCCCTCCCCCACTGCCCAGCACCTTCCTCAACATCCCTGCACAACTGACCTACTACCCCCTTATAACAGACATATTGACCCCTTCCCACCTCCTCCAGGTGCCCAGGGAGATCCAAAAGAAATTTGCTCAGTCTGCAATAGCACACTGTAGTAGAGCTCAGCCCTAGAACCATGGAACAGAAAACAGGTGGCAGGACACACATATCTAGGTACAGAAACATATCTTATCCAGTAAGATGACAGAAGGAAAATGGGATAAAGATATGGGGGTGTTAAGGCAGAAAGGAATAGAGAAAGAAAGCTGCGCTAGGAAGCAAGACAAACTTTTAAGAAGGGCCAGAAAAGGGGAGGAAAGGAGAGAGAGTGGGAAAGGGAGAAGGATAAACAATAGAAAAATGGCATGGAAGGAAAATGCACAATTAGAGATCATAACAATGTAAAGATGATGAGCTAACTCATAGAACAGAAGCAAATAGTAAAATGGATTGTAGACAGACTCCAACAATATGTGGTGTACAAGAGACACACAGGACAGAAACATTCACAGAAAGTTGAAATGAAGGCTGCAGCAGTCTATGATGCTTCAGCTGAAGAAGGCACAACAATCATAATTTCAGACAAAGCAAAAGCAAAGCTAGACCTAACTGAAAGATAAACCAAGGAAAGGACATTTTGTTAAAAGATACTACAGACAATGAAGTAATACCCCCCCAAAAAAAAAATTTACAGCAAGTTTCTTTGATAAAGCACCTCTAATATATATAGGGAATATATATATGTGTGTGTGTATGTGTGTATCAGATATAGATATACATACATGCATAGATATATATGGAACTGAGTCAAATTTATAAAATTAAGAGCCATTGCCCAACTGATAAACAGTAAAGGATATGAACAGTTTTTAGAAGAAATCAAAATTATCTGTGGTCATATAAAAAAGTTCTAAATCACTATTGATTAAAGAAAAACAAATTAAAACAACTCTTGAGGTACCATCTCACACCTATCAGAAATACTAGAAGGGATGAAGGGAAATAAGTACATTAATGAACTGTTGGTGGAGTTGTAAACTGATCCCATCATTCTGGAGAACAATCTAGAACTATGTACAAAGGGTCATAAAATTGTGCATACTCTTATTCAGTAATACCACTACTATATCCCAAAGAGATCAAAGAAAAAGGATGGACGGACACACACACACACACACACACACACACACACACACACACTCTCACACTAAAAATTTATAGCATCTCTTTTGGTCATGGCAAAGAATTGGAAATTGAGAGAACATTCATCAATTGGAAAATAGCTAAATAAGCTGTGGCATATAACTGTGATGGAATACTACTGTGTAATGAGAAATGACAAAGAAGAGTGGCTTCAGGAAAAAAGTATGACAAAAAAAATGGACAAAGTGAAGTGAGAACTGAGAAATCAGTGTGCACAGAAACAGCAATGTTGTAATACTTATCAATTGTGAAAGACTTGGCTGCGCTGTTTAATATAGTGATCCAAGACAATTCCAAATGACTCATGATGAAAAATGCAATCCATCTTCAGAGAAAAATTATCAACTCTGAGCACAAACAAGTATAATTTTCTTGGGGTTTGTGTGTGTGTGTGTGTGTGGTTTTTTTTTTTTTTTTTTTTTTTTTTTGGTGCTATGGCTAAAATGGAAATGTTTTGAATGATTTCACATGTATATTTGATATCATATTATTTATCTTCTCAGTGGGCAGGAGAGGGATGGGAGAGGGAGGGAATTTGGAACTCAGAATTTTTTAAATGATTTTTAAAATAATATTTAAAAAGACTAAACTCACATACCATTCTCTACATTACTTTCTTGACTTCTTAATATCCTCTTTTCCTAAGTACATAATTTTAATTATCTTGTATTTATTCTCTTTATATTTTGTGTACACGAATATATTTATGTCCTTGTTAAAATGTAAGCTCCTTAAGAGTAGCAGCTGTTGAGCACCAGCCCTGAAGTCAGGAGAACTTGAGTTCAAATCTGCCCTCAGACACTTAAAACTTCCTAGCTGTGTGACCCTGGGAACTCACTTAACCCCAACTGCCTCCGCAAAAAAAAAGAAACAAAACAAATAAACAAAAAAACTTACCTTTTTCCAAGAAGCAGTTCCCAGTTCTGCTATGCCCAACTAATGCCTTCCCTCTAACATTACCTCCAATTTAATTGGCATATACATTCCATTTGCATGTTGTCTTTCTCATCTGAACATGTGCTCCTTGAGGGTAGAGACTGTTTTTGCCTTTTTTTTGCATACTCATACTGTATAAACTCTTAGTACAAAACAAGTGTTAAGGTGATAGGTAATAGCTAACATCAATATTTTGCCAATATCACACACAAGTATTTGTCCACCATTTAGATGAAATCCACTGTGTCTTCTTCTTACACCAACACTCTAAAGCCAATCTTTTTCTGCTTATACACACACACACATACACACACACACACACACACACACAATTTCTTCTTTGTATTCCTAGTACCCAAAGATCTGTGGTTTCCTTCCAGAGTGGTTATTCCTCCACCAAGAAATCTAAGACTCAATAAGAAAAAGTATTGGGGAGTTACCTGAGAGATTTAAGTGACTTGCTAAAGGGTCCTGTAAAATAAGCTTCAAAGGTACAAGTAGGATTTGAGCCCATCTTTTTGACAGAACGACAAAACTATCTACAACCATATCCTGCTTCTACATGTAACAGGTCTTTGATAAATGTTTGTTAAACTAAACTGAATGAAGTTCTCATGTATTACCAGAAGAGCCTTCACAGTACCAGTAACATTAAGATGAGCTACTACAAAACAGGGATATTTTAGTCCACAATTTTACATGTTAATTTCCCCAAAATGAAATCACTTTTCTCTCTTTTATAAAAATGTTAAACTTTCTATTAAATGTTGGTTTGACATAACATACTGCAGAAGAGATACTTCCTATTTCCTTTTAAAAACTATTTCTAGTAGTTAGGAAATTTTAACCACAGACTCTGGGGCAAACTGTAAAGCATGCTGTCAGCTGAAGAATGTCATATTCAGATTGAAATTTAAACCAAATCCAATTTGTAAAATTAAAAGGCATAGGAGAAATATAAGGAGGGACAAACTTAAGGACTTGTTCCAAAAGGATAAACCAAAAGTGAAACTTCTAATTAGGAAAATGTTTCATAAGTATTAATGCTTCTGACAAAGATCTAGTAAGTGCATAATTTCTTTCTTCCTGTTTCTGCTATTCAGAGGAATGCTATGGGTGATAATGAGAGTGGCACAGGAGAAGAAAGGTTGTTTTTTCCGCTGAAATCCTGCAAGTCTTCCCTTACCACCTGAAAATAGCCACAGCTGTAAAGGAAGTTTCAAAGAAAAGATTTTTTTTGTTTTAAGTGAAGCCATGAGAGTAGATGGAAGAAGGATCTAAAGGGTTTCTTTCAAAAATAGGCATTAAAAAGTATTAATATCTTCTCAGTACCCAGGCTAGGACAAATTGGAACACTTGTTCCAAAACCCCTTCTAGAATCCCACAAAAAAGCTAGTTTGGTTGTAGAATGTGGGAAAGTAAGTAATATATAATAACCTGCAATTAGGTGGAACCAATATGTGAAGAACTTTAACTGCCAAAGAATTTATATTGGATTCTAGAGATAAGAGAAACTGAGTGATGAAGGTGGGAGAAAATGAGCATTTATTAAGTACTTACTATATGCCAGGAGAGCAGTTTACTTGTGTTAGTTATCTCATTTGATCCTCACAACAATCCTATGAGGTGCTGCTATTACTATTCCTATTTTACAGTGGAAGAAACTTGCTTAGGGTCACACAGCTAGGAAATATCTGAGTCTGGATCTGAACTGAGATTGTCCTGACTTCCAAGCTTACATACTACTATCCCACTGTGCTCCGTAAATTGGGGGAGCTAGAAAGGGAAAGAGATCAGATTTGTACTTTAGGAAAATGACTGACTACTATATAACAGACTGGAGTGAAAAGGGATTTAAACTCAGGAAATCAATAAAGATGCCCTAGATAAGAAGTAATGAACAGCTAAACTGAAATAGTGCCATGAGAGAAGCTATGTGACAGACTGGCAACTGCTTACATAGGAATTTCTTGTGAGTGAATCAAGGATGACCCTAACGTTGCTAACCTGGTTGATTTATAGGATGGTAATGCCCTCAGCAGAAACAGGAATGTCTTAAAGAGGGTAAGTTTGTGGGGAAAAAACCATACATATACTTATTCAAATTGTTCACTTAAAATGGAGGTACTTACTCAGTAGTCACTACCTCAGAATCTACTCTCTCTAAATATATCTGCAGCAGCCACAAAGGATGACTGTACTGAGGAAAAGTGAGGGAATTTTTCCAGCAGTACTAAGGCAGTAGGTATCTGGGTCAGATTAAGTTATAACTGCAAACTATCAGGGAACTGACTGCTTTGGATCAGGCTTAACATGCACTATTACATAAATTTTTTAAAAAGATTCTCATCCTTTTAAAATTTCTGTTTTTGTCAAAGTTTCATAATTTATAACATATATTAATGCAATGATATATGAATATCTCATTTGGAAAACTATCAGATGGATGCTCAAACATTTTTGATCTTTAATCCACTTTTTCCTGTGAGAGGCCTTTCTGTAATTAAAAAAAAAAAAAATGCAGTTCAATGAGTGCTATAATATTATGGGTTTTGAAGCAATCAGCATAAAAGGATCCTCAAATTAAACATCTATAGGACTTCAGTTTGTATTATAGTAAATCCCACTTCCAAATTTACACCATATCTTACTGTCTTTGGGTTAACAATGAAACCAAATCTACAAATTCCTGTGTTTGCCTCTTCAAAGAGTAACTATATTTCACTGCAACTTCTTTTTATCTTTTAATTGTATGTCAATTCACTAATTACTGGGAAAAGATCTCACTACTGATAGAATCTAAAGGTTAAAATAACACTGACAAAAGATCATAAAAGCTGATTCCTTTTCTACCACCATCACTAACAGAAGTGGAAGGGGGCTTTTTTTTATTTTTTATATTCATGTATAGCTATGTCCAAGAAAACAAAAACAAAAAACCCTAGTGTCTAATCTACAGGTGGATTACACTTCATAATTACACTGGTACTCAGAAAGAAAGTAGGTAATTATTACTACCTACACTATATAAAATCATTTCCAGAATAATAAAACAGGACAGAATTTATAATCAATTGGCATAGCCTTCAAGGAAATTCATTCAAAGGAAATATGAAAGTCAGCAATTTGAATTATGGGATGTTTAACCCTCTAATACTTTATTTTCATTTCATTATATCTAATTTATTAACATATTACATATTTACAAAAAATATGTAAGCATATATTGTATATATAAATAAGTGGCTTGCATGCAACCATTTAGAAGCATGAAAACAATAAAACAAGTAGTACAGATTACTAGACATTTCAGAACCAAACAACTGGGAGAGACAGAAATAGAATATTATAATATCATATTGTCCTTATGTTTCAAAGTCTTTGCTTTGAAAAAGTATTAATACTTTGGTACAGTTGAATGAAAGAAAAAAATACAGTAAAACTAAAGAAAACATCACATATTAGTGAAATTACACCAGAGATCAATCAAAGTAAAAAAAATATTAATACAAATGAACAGTGGGGGAAGAAGAAGAAGATATACATGGGAAATTAAGAAAACAAAAGAATACTTTTCCCTAAATCATTCAGATTTAAGATTCTCTTCTCCCAAACTAAAAACAAAAAAATGTCTGACAGATTAGGAGAAACTTTAATAATTCCATTCTTTAACAATAGGGGTTATTTGGGATAGCAATGTAAAGTACATTTTTTTTTTAAAGCCAATAAATATTTGAGAGTCACAATTAACCATTTATAATGAGTGGAAAATTTTTCTAATCTACATTTCCCCCAGAATTGTTACTATATTCTAATTTTTACACTCAAACAGTTTTAATTCTACAACCAAACAGTAATTAAAATAAAAATCACAACTGCAACTAAGGATAAAGATGTGGCAGATGATAAAAAAAAAAAAAAAAGCAACCACCAGAAGAATAAAGAGAAGTAGGGAAAAGGAAAAATAAGGCAGAATCAACAAGAAAAAAACAAGGAATGTCTTCAAGTCACTTGAGCCTGATCAAAAGAGCTTCATGAAATATATTGTATCAGGCAACCCCACTGCCTTTCTCAACCCTAACTGTATCTTTTAAAGAATAGTAGTAGACTCACAAGCATGAAGAAAGAAGGAAAGCTCAAGTGTCAGTGCAGCAAAATAATTTTTTAAATGGAGTTTTTTTTTAAAAAAGCCAAATAGATGATCACTGATATTCTTCAAAAATGCAATTCTAGTGACGGAGAGAAGGAGAACTGAGGAGAAGATAAGACACCACACTACAATACTGCATAAGACAGTACAGAACAATCCCATGCAATAATTAAAAGAATATAAGTTAATATGAAATAAATATTTGAGATAGGTGCCACTGGAAATCAGAAAGAGACAGAGACAAAGCGAAGAGAAAGAGAGAAAGAGAGAGGGGAGAGAAGGAGGGAACAGAGAGAGAAAAAAAATATTCCTTGGAAAGTGAGAATAGTTAAAGAGTTTTTAAAAAGGCCAAAAAAGCTTGAGATGAGTATTGAAAGAATAAATAGACAAAGAAAGACAAAGAAGACCAAGCAGTAAAGACAAAAGCAATGGAGTGTAGAAAGAAAACTCAGCAAGACGACAACAGTATGTTTTGGAGTCAGTAGTTCATTCTGGCTATGGCAAAAAATTGATTTAAGTGTGAAATAGAAAAAGGTTGAGATCAGACTCTGGAAAAACTCAAACACTAGAGTAACAAAGCTGGACTTTACACAACGACAAAGCGTAGTCAGTAAAAGTATCTGAACAGGAGATAATATAAGCAGTGTGTTTTCTTAATCTAGAAATAGAATGGATTAGAGGATACAGAAAATAGACTAGAAGTAAAGAGACTTAGAAAGACCATTAAAATTAAATGGGTATGAAGTGAATTCCATCTGACTTTTGTTTTAATTAATTAAATTTAAAAAGTGGAGGTATTAGAAAAGGCATCATGGACTTTAGGCTTTTAAAAATATAAACAAAGCTTATGTGGGTTGTAGCAATTTGTTGTGGAAATTCCAGAAGCTATTGTAAAAAAGAAATTGTCAAATAAAACTGGTTATAGATAGCACCGTTTCTTTAAAAAGTTGACCAGATAGTATAGGAAGGTATGGATGGAGTTTCCAATGTTTGGAAAAGAAAAGAACTGGGAGAAGAACCAGAGAGAATTAATGAACTACAGTACCAGAATGAGCTTTATTTAGTCCACAAGGTACCTAAACAGGAAGCTTTTTAGTAATATCCCAAAAAAACTGTGCCTGAAGACTCCAATGAAAGAAAACTTACTACTACCTCCGAAGATATTGAACATCCCATTACACTTTTGGACAAAGAAGCATTCTTCAAATTCAAAACAGTAAAGCTAGGGCCCTAAAGCTCCACGCTAATGTAATTTCCAATAAAAAGCCAAAGTAATAAGGTAGTTCAATTGGAGAACAAGCAAAAAAATAATCTTTACAAGGGGGACAGCACTCAAATCCAACAGCAGTTACCAAAGCAAGCTAGATGACTTGAAACTTCATAATCAATTAACTTAAACTACAATTCACATGACTCTGACATTCTTTAAATATATTTCATATCCCCAGAACCCATCACTTTTTAGTAAAAGTTACTTGTATACAAAACCATATTGTGAATATGTTGGACTTCAGTGGACATGGGTTTAGAATGGGATCCGCCTCAGGAAAAGGAGGAAGTGGGAGAGGCCAGAATTCAGGGCTTGACCCAGAAAAGAGAAAGTCCTAACACCTCCTTTTAATTCCTACATAGTAACCATAATTTATAAACAACTAAGATAATAAGGGACAAAGAAATAGCAAATTGTTAAGTCTCATTACAACAAAGTTCTTGTGAGAAAAATGATTTACAGTTAAGAATAAGTATTTTAAAAGAATGTTCTAGTTAGCATAAAAAATATCCAAGTACTTACTTTAAAAAGTTAAATCAAAGACCATCCAAAATGGTGATTATTTAATGCTTCAAAAGACACTTAAATTAAAAAAGAAAAAATACAGTAATGTCACGGGGTTTGGCAGGCATTTCAAACCCCATAGTCTGAAGATACATCATGGAAAGAGTCACCCTGTCTTACAGACTTTAAAATTATTTATTTTCAATTACATGTGAAAACAAATTTTAACATGTATTTTTTGAAATTCTGATTTCCAAATTCCCTTTCCCTTTCCTCCTTGAGAAAGCAAGCAATTTAATATAAGATTATATGTGTAGTCATGCAAAACATATTTCTATATTAGGTTGTGAAAGAAAAGAGAGGGTACCCTCCCCAACCCCCCAAAAAATAACGTTAAAAAAATAATATGCTTCCCATCAGCATTCAGACTCTTTTCCCTGGAACTGGATAGCATTTTTTTTAAGTCATTCAGAAATGTCACAGACATGCTTGTATATCATAAGAACACTCCTAACTCTACAATAAAAGACTTCAATAACTGAATTTTTTTTTTTTAAAAAAAGGGTTTTTCTTTTTCTTTCTTTCTTTTTTTTTCTTTTTCTGCCTTAAATCTTGGGTCCATTTAGAAAATCCCATTAAGGGCTAAAAAGATACTATACTAATAAGTTGGGGTTTTTTGGATGGGGGGGAAAGGAGAGTTAATGGAGAAAGAAAGGTGAGATATTGGTTCTCCCTCAAAAGGAGTAAATGAAATATTTTTAAAACCCATAGAAAACAGAAGTCCAGAAGGAGACAAAGTTAAGTACATTGTTATATACTTTTTTAAAAAGAAAAGCCAAGCTGTATGTAATTGATTCAATAAAATGCATACTTTCACATGCAATCCTTTTCTAATCTTTGTTTGTTGCTATCTGTCAAATTTCAGTTACAAAAAAAAGTTAAGAAAAATTAACCAACTAGTTATTTATTATTGTGACTTCCCATTTTTTATTGGCACTGCTTAAAAAAACTGTCAAATGATTTTACTGTCTTATTTTGATAGTCAAACATTAAGATTTAACACATTTAAAAGCAGATACTCCAAAGGGATTCTATGCCAAAAATGTGAAAGTGGGGATGAATTCCAATGAGCAGAGATCATGTCTCTGCTAAAAATCCCAGCAGCCTAATTTCACCTCACTTTGTCAGAACTCTTTTTAGTTAGACAATTGCCTTTCATACTCAACCATTGTGTGTTTATATTGTTTTTCAAAAAACCTGAAATTGCAAAGGCCCTCATTTTTCTTCTTGCCTAAACTATTATATTAGTCTCCTCAGTGGTCTCTCCATAATCTTACTAAACGCCCTTCTTACTTCTGGACCTAGTCCCTTCCCTCCCATACAGTGGTCAAAACTAAGGTAACCAAGATTTTCCTTCTGAAAAATACATTACTCTTTTGTCTTATTTTACAAACATCTGACTACAATTTTCCCATACCTCCAAAGCTTCAGAGGCTCACTACTGCCTCTCAGATAAAAAATATTAACTCCTCAGGCTAGAGCAATTGTACTATTCCAGAATCTGGTTCCAAAATTACTGCATTTTACTCTCCTTCATAAATTCCATACATTGTAAATAAGCTTGAACTACTAAATTGTTCCCTGAATTTAGTACTCCTTCTTCCTTTTCTTGCATCTACAAATTAGCCATCTTCTATGACTAGAATGTACAACTTTCTCATCTCCACATCTTAGAATCCAATTCTTCCTGTACAACTTAGCTCACCTTCTACACAAAGCCCTTTTTTACTCTCCTGTTGTCAGTGCTATGTATTTACTAGTTACCATGTATTTGCTTGCAGATTCTTCAACATGGCCTTTTATAGAAATAGTATGGTTTCAAGTCCCCAGGGCTATCTAAATTGCATATCTAATAACCTTGCTGTTGAAAGACATAGACACAGAAAAGCTATATCCAGAACAATATTTATAAATTTTGCACCTGAACAAAATAGAAAGAATTGTGACTATAAGGGAGGGCAAGGATCTAAATGAAGATCACTTGTTTTCTAAGCCAAATTACTTATCTTTTTATTAAACTCTGTGTGATCTTGGGGAAGATTTTAAGGAAGATTAAAGATATATGACCTAAACACTTTAATCTTCTTCATCTTCTCCCACTGCAGTTCTTATCTCCAAAAAAACTCTTGATAATAATCCCTTTTAATCTCCTTCAGGATCTATCTAACTCCCTGACATGCTGTGATACTCCAACTTCACTCTGCATAAGGAACTGGAAAAATTCAAACAACTGTACTGACTGGGTCTTCAATCTCAATTGGGCCCTCAGAACAGTAAGGCAACCCTTTTACTTACTACTCCTTTATAGATTCCCTATCCCACCCACCACACACCAGAAAAGTCATTCAAAACCTCTTTTCCCCTAGTCTCCTCACATCATATTCTCAATCCTATGTTATGAGCTCCCTCTTCTGCCCTTTTCTATATTTAAAAACTCTGACATCATTTGCCAGGCTGTCTCCTTTGCTCCAATCTGTGACAAAAGAGTGATTTTCCTCTTCAACAAGCCCAAACACTTTGCAATTACCCTTGATTCCTTCTCTTCCTCCTGTTATTCAGCAGAATGCCTCTACAATCCTCCTTTCTAGCTTTCAAATCTCTCCTGATCTACCCCTTTCCCTCTTAACTATAAATATTCCCAGGCCTCAGCTATCCTTTGAAAAAAAAATCCATAACTTTCTGGAGGCTTCCTTCAAACCATCATACTTATCTCCTCTCCCTTTCATAGAAAATTGCTAGGTGGCAAGTCCCACTACTGATTCACTGGTATTGAGGATTAAAGTAAACGAACATTTAATACTTGTGCTTAAGTCACAAATAATCATTGATCCCTCATTTCGGCATCATATGTCCTTGCCTTCAAACATGCATAGACTTCTTTTCATCCCAAAAGAAAAATCTTCAATTGGCCCTTTGTCATCACTAGTTAAAAGTCTTAATTTAGAACATAGCTTTTCTAGGAAAAAAAATTTTATCACCATAGCCTCCACTTCTTCCTTCTCTCTCATTCACTTTACAGCCCTTAGAAACAAATTAATCCATTTTTCCCAAAGTTACTAATGAGGGGGAGAGCCAAGATGGTGTAGACACTTCTCTATCTGACTTCCTCCTAGTGGTCCCTCAAACCAACAGCAGATTAAGCCTCTGAACTGGTTATGGAATTACAGAACCCACAAATATTTGGAATATAACAAACTTCCAGAAGATACTGTGGAAGAACTTCAAAAAAGGTCTATTTCAATCAGGCAGGGGGAGAGGCTGCCAAGCGCAGCACAGGAAGCCTGGGACAGGGAGCCAGGAGCAAGGAACTGGGTGGAGAGCCAGGGTGTTGCAGCAAAGGAGCACCAGGGAATCTACTCCGAAGACTCTTAGGCTACTATGTCCTGGTTACAAAGCCAGTGAACCAACAGGTTAGACACCCAAAGCAAATACAAAAGGCAAATAGTGAGCCTCTGAACCCTGGACAGCATGGCCACCTACCCAGCACCAGAAGTCAGTCAGCAGTACTGGGCCCAGGGAAAACTAAAGCTGCTGTCAGCCTTTTGCCTTATGAGCAGACTTCAACCTTTAAAAAAAATGAGCAAAAAAGCAAAAAGAATTCTGACCATAGACAACTTTTATGGAGGAAGAGAAGAACAGACCTCACACCCTAAGGATCCTAAAAGCAAATCAGCTCCAGATGAAATCCCAAAGGATATGAGCTGATCCCCATTTCACAAGGCTCTCTTGGAAGAATTCAAAAAGGATCTTGTAAGAAAGTTATAAGAAAATTGGGGAAAGGCCTTCAGATCTTTGCAAAAGGATATGGGAAAGGAAAAACAAATTATCTTCAGAAAACTCCTTGAAAATATATTTGATGAAATGGAAAAGGCAAATAACTCCTTATAAAATAGATATGAAAAAGAAACCAATTCGTTGAAAATCAGAATTTGTGAAATGGAAAAAAAAAATGCAGTGAACAAAATATCTCAATTGGCCAAATGCAAAAGGAGATTAAAAAAAAACTAACTGAAGAAAATAATTCACTTAAAATTAGAATTGAACAAATGGAAGTGAATGACTCAATGAGACTTCAAGAATCAAGCAAAACCAAAAAAAAAAGAAAAAAAAAAAAAAGTAAAATACCTCACTGTAAAGTTACTAATGATTTCTTAAAGTTACTAATGATTTCTTAATTTAAGAACTAATAGCCTTTCCTTAATTCTCATCCTTGATCTCTCTACACCATCTGACACTGCTCACTACTCACTTTTGCCAGGCACTCTCTTTTCTGGGTTTTCAGGACACTCTGTTCTCTTGGTTTTCCTTTCTTCAGAGTCTCCTTTGTTGGACCAATAGCCACCTCAAGCATTTTGTGAATTTGGTATATTTCGGAGTCTCCATTCTCTGTGGAGGGATGTGGAATCTCTTTTTGGGGATGTCATCAGGTCCCATGATTTTATATGCAGGGAGATATCACCTCCCAAATAAAAATACCCAGCCTTGTTCCTCCCCTGTATCACAATCTTTAATGTTTAGAAACAGAAATTCTACAGATACCTCAAACTCAACAGAGAACTTGTCATCTTTCCCCACAAATCCACTCCTCTTCCAAAATTCCTATTTCTGTTAAAAACACAAACAAGCTGTTACTCAAACAGGTTGGCAACCAGTTTCACTTTAACATTTTACTTTCACTCACTTTACATATCCAATCAATGTTTAATCTTGATCTTTCTACCTTCAAAACTTATCTCATATCCAATCCCTTGTCTCCATTCACAGAGCCACCACCTTCTGACTTTCACTACTGAATTAGACTTTTGCAGTAGCACCACCTAAAAAGCTCAACTCTCTCATCATTCGAGTCCACCCATCACATATTGCCAAAGTGATTTTTCTCAAGCATATCTATGTCACTTGCATACACAAACTATAGCGGTACCCTAACTTCTCAAGAAAAAAAAAAAGCAAACTGTTAGTGTTTAGCACTTAAAGTCCTTCACAACGCGACCCCAACCTGCCTTTTCCAGATTAATTACAAATAACTCCGCCTTCATACACATACACTATGGTGCAACAAAAAAAGGCCTTTTTCTTGTTTATCAGACAGGACATTTTACCCAATATCCCTGTACCTTAGTGCTGGTTACTATCCAGCCTTGTAACATTCTCCTCACCTCTGCCTCTTAAGAATGCTTAGTTTCCTTCAAGACTTAGCTCAAATTACCTTCTACAGAAAGCCTTTCCAAATCTCCCTAAAGCTAGTACTTTCTTTGGAGTTGAGAACAAGTTCGAATTAAGCCTCAGCCACCACTAGCTGTGTTAACGTGGGCAAGTCACTTAACTTCTATATGCCTCAGTTTCCTTAACTCTAAAATGGTCACAATATTTATAAGACCACAGCACTAGATAGTACTATATAACTTCACTACTAGCAATTTTTATATCTGGTTCTTAATATGATTTGCTATGTAATTTTCCATCATTAAATTTTTAAAAAATCATTAAACTTTTTATTCAACCAATTACTAAGTGTGCTACAGGCTTCTAGAGATGTGCATTTTAATCTTGATTTAATCAGTTTCCATTTCTCCAAATGGGATCTATAAATCATTAATCTGCTGGCAGGAGAGGCTTATAAAACAAAGTTACCAATTTCGGTGGTATTCTATTGTCTTCAGAATCGCAACACACACACACACACACACACACACACACACACACACACACACACACACACACAAATAGATGTATATATGTATATGTATGTGTATATGGAAGCATGCTCCCACCTCCAAGTGATGACTCTATTTTCACCAAACCCCCAGGGGTCTCTAGAGGGCTCTTTCCAAAATAAGAAAAAGTTGAAGGGTGACTAATGAACAGCAACATTCTGGATTCCACATATTTAGTCTTTGGTAGACTAGGAAGGGGGGGAGCAATATGTGGTAGCTGAAGAGCAGTCACATTCCTACCACATGTATAATTAACATAATTAGACGTGCAAATATAAAATTATCATTAAGTATACAGCTAATTTGCCAATTCATGACAAAACAGAAAGGAAAGATTTACATAGCAAAGATAAAGCTAGCTAAAATCAGTACTCATGAAAGATGAGTATCGAAATGGCCCAAAAATGAAGAAAAGAAATTCTTACCAGGTAAAGGAATTCAGAATTAGGAAGCTGACAGAGACAAACTGTGCCTACTTCACAATTACACCAATCACAAGTCACTAAAAAGTACCATCAACATCTAAGTGAAGATAACAGAATTAGTTTCAGAGATTAAAAATTTCAACTTCTCAATTCAAGTCCATCAGCTTGATCCTAGCCCAATTTTTTTTCCATCCAGTATTTATTCCTATCCAACTGAGAAGAGAAGGAAAACAATTTTCTTTTTCTCTCTTCATTAAAAGAAAAATACATACAGTATTTACAAAATTTCCCTATTTCCAAAATCTTTAAGAATCTCCCATCCAATGCTAAAAAATTTGTCATATTGCACTTGAATTATCCAATAGACATAATAAAGTAAAAATACCTCCAATGAAAACTATGGCCTAATTAGCTGAATTGATAGAGTTAAATAACATCATAACCTATAAGTAAACACATATGCATATCTTTCTAAACCACCATCGGGCTGGGTTGTTTGCAGCCTAGCTCCACACTTCCATGCCTAAATAGTGCTTATAAGCTCATCATTTTAAGGTGTCCAAATGCATTAAAGGGGAAAAAAAATTGTCTCTTCCCAATAACACCACACACATCCCCCATAGAACCCTTCAAATAGAACAAAGTTCAAACAAATCAACAACACTTGATCTTGTCTGGCAACATGTGCTTCATTTGGCACCTCCATCAAGAGGAAGAATATTACAGGTTCAGAGATTCAGAGTTGGAAGAGACTTTAAAAGTCATTTAGTCTAAGGCTTTTAAAACTTTTTCCACTTGTGACTCCTTTTCATCCAAGAAATTTCCATGCAATGTATAAAATATGGCATATAAAATAGGTATAAAAATCAAACATTTGGTGATATTAAATCATAATTTCATGATCCCCCAAATTCAGTCATGACCCAGAGTTTAAGAAACTAGGGATCTAGTCTAAAATGTCCATAGTTTTTAAATCAAAGGGATTCCATTACAAGGCTTTCATACCCTCAAGGGACTTTATTTTATAACCCCAAAGAAGTCATTCATTGATAAGAAAAAAAGTTCTCACATATACCAAAATATTTATAGCAGCACTTTTTGTGAGAACAAAGAATTGGAAACAAAACTGATGCCCACTGAATGACAAAAGGCTAAACAAATTGTGGCACAATTAATATAATTCTGTTAGAAGTGACAAATATGATGGATACAGGGAAGCATGGAAATATCTACACAAACTGATGCAGAACAGAAACAGAGCCCCCCCCCAAAAAAAATCCACAATTAATTAAAACAACATAAATTTTAAAAGTCACAAAAAATATTGCAAAATTATAAAGTATATGCAGAATTTGAAAGAAGAGATCTAAGAAGATACTTCCATCCCACCCCTTTGCAGAGGGAGGTCTACAACTGCTCTAAATTTTCAAACTTTTTCAACATATTGTTCAATAATGTTCATTTTTTTTCTTTTCTTTCTTTTTTTCTAACTCTAAAAACTACTATTTATAAGATATGTGATAGCTCTCCAGGAAAGAAAGAGTAAAAACATTAAATTTTTCAAAGTCATCTAGCCTAAAGTCCCCTTTTTACAGATGGGGAAACTGAGACCTACCAAGACAATGTGACTTGTCCAAGTTTCATACTTAGTAAATGACAGAATCAAGATTTGAACTCAAGGATGCTCATCAGTTGGGGAATGGCTAAATAAATTATGGTATATGAATGTTATGGAATATTATAATTCTATAAGAAACGATTAGCAGGATGATTTCAGAGAGTCCTGGAGAGATTTACTGATGCTAAGTGAAATAAGCAGAATCAGGAGATCATTCTACACAGCAACAAGAAGATTATATTCATATCAATTCTGATGGACGTGGCTCTTTTCAACAATGAGATAATTCAGGCCAATTCCAACAAACTTATAATGGAGAGAGCCATCTGCACCCAGAGAGAACTGTGGGTTTTGAATGTGGATCACAACACAGTATTTTCACCTTTTTTGTTTGCTTGCTTTTTTTTCCTCATTTTTTTCCCTTTCTGATCTGATTTTTCTTGTGCAATGATAAAGGTAGAATTACGTACAGAAGAATTGCACATGTTTAACATGTATTAGATTACTTGGGGGCTGGGAAAAAGGAGGGAGAAAAATTTGGAACAAGGTTTTACAAGGGTGAATGTTGAAAACTATCTTTGCATGTAATTTGAAAATAAAAAGCTATTATTTAAAATTTAAAAAAAAAATTTGAACTCAAGGCCTCTTTTCCAAATCCAGTGTCCTATCTACTGAGCCATATTATCTATAAAGTATTTCATTATCAGTCCACAAAAGCCAACACTGATCATCATTACATTGACCTGAATTCTGAAGTCCTTAAGTGTTTTTCTCTTTTACACTTATTGTAGTAATTATATATATTGTCCTCTTGTTTCTGCTGACCTCACTGTGTATCTGTTCAAAAATGACTTTCCAAATTTCTTTGAAGTCTTTGTAAGGCAGACATGTCTCAAGTTGTCCTACTCCCAACCTTCACTCCAGCAATAGAAAAGAGGCAACAGACAATCAATCAATTCCCCAAGAGAATTTTTATTCCAAAATTTGGAAGAAAACTGAACTCATCCCCTCTATACACTTTTCCTGGCCCTCTCATCTCCAAAACAGTAAAAATGAAAAAGCAGGGGGCAAGTTGGTATAGTGGATAGAGCACCAACACTAAAGTCAGGAGGACCTGAGTTCAAATGTAACCTCAGACACTTAACACTAGGAAGTGTGTGACCCTGGGCAAGTCACAATCCCAATTACCTCAGCAAAGAAAAAAGAAAAAAGAACAAGAGAGAGAGAGAATGAGAGAGACAGAAAAAGAGAGAGAGAGAGAGAGAGAGAGAGAGAGAGAGAGAGAGAGAGAGAGAGAAAGAAAAGAAAAGAAAAGTTTTATATAATACAGCTGTATACTTTAAAGGACTTTCAAAAGGTCACTGAAAAAAGTACTGTAACCTAATCAAACTTTTCATCTTCTTTCCACACAGAAGCATTTTAGGATTTTCTGCAAGTGTTATCCTATCTAATCATTAGATTTAATAGTGGTTTAAACTCCCAAGAAGAGTGGTCAAGGACAGTCTTGGATAATTGTCCACACTTGGATCAATATAAGGAAAAATACAAGAAAACATATAAACAAGTCACAGAAATGATAAAGATGCAGAAGTGGACCCTTAACAAAACATTTTTGAAAAATCTAAGAACAGAGTTTTTCTCCAATAATTTGATTAAAAGCATTTATTTGAAACAGCTAATAAAACTTGCAATCTGGAGTGCATTAAATATAGTTCCATTAAAAGTAGACAGAAAATATTATTTTTCACTTTTACCAGTTCTACTTAAATTTTGGAATCATTATTTAGTAATGAAAAGTCTCAATCTTAATCTCAAAATAGTTCAATCTAAAGATAATGATTCTCTGTAAAAAAAAAAAAATCTAAGATGAAAAATTTGATGATAATCAATGCTTACCACCTTTGATAAGCCTTTGATAATAATCAAAAGGGGTAAATAGATAAAAAAATAATCTACATTTTTTATGCCACTTTAAAAAAAAACAAGACAAAGAGAAAAGGCATTTATGCTAACAAAAACTGTCAAGTATTTGGGTAAAAACTTGGCCACAGGAAGATAACTGTGATTTTGATTAAAATAAAGGAAGAACAAAATAATTGGAGAGATATCACCTGTTCATGTTTAAAACAATCTAGCATAAATGAACATGTCAATATTCTTCAAATTTATATATGGATAAGACACAATACCAATGGAATTTTTTGTATAAAAATCAGATAAAAACAATGCTTTTTAAAAAAACAGTCAAGATTGTCAAGAACTTTTCAAAGATGAAGTGGAAGAGAGGGAACTGAAGGAAAAAAAAATTATTTACATAGTGCCTACTATGTGCCAGGCTGGGAACTAATTTTTTTTTTCCTTTTTTTACAAATACTATTTCATCTGATCCTCAAAACAACCCTGTAAAAAAGGTGCTATTATTATCCCCACTTTTACAATTAAGTGACTGGCCCAATCACAAAGCTACTGTCTATAGTAGTAATTATCTTTTAGATAATAAGCAGAAAAGTAAATCAATTAAATAGAGTGATATGAAAAGAGAAATGACTACAAGACAAAGACTAGACTTTTTACAATCCTAGCATCACTCAACATTATCAAAAATAATGATTCAATACAAGCTGTTTAGAAAATCAGGGACTATTAAAATGACAGAAGGGGAAAATACAAAGGGGATGTTGAAAAATCACAACAATAATACACTGTTGGTGTAACTATGAACTGATTTAATCATTTTGGAGAGCAATCTAGAATTATTCCCAAAGAGTGATAAAAATCGTGTATAACCTTTGGCCCAGCAATACAACCATTAGGTCTATTTCCCAAAGTGATCAGGGAAAAAGAAAAATAGTCTGTATTTTCTAAAATATTTACAACAGTTCAACTTGTCATGACAAAGAAGTGGAAATTGAGGGGATGCTCATCAACTGGAGAATGGCTAAATAAAATGTGATGATTGTAATGGAATACTACCATGCTGTTAGAAACGATGAGCTTAAATTTGGACCACACCCAAAGGGCTCTCATACTGTGCATACCCTTTGACCCAACAGTGGGTTTATATCTACTGGGCTTATATCCCAAAAAGATCTTAAAGGAGAGAAAGGGACCCACATGTGCAAAAATGTTTGTGGCAGCCCTCCTTGTAGTTTCAAGAAACTGGAAAGTGAGAGGATGTCCATCAGTTGGAGAATGAATGACTGAATAAATTGTGGTATATGAATGTTATGGAATATTATTGTTCTATAAGAAATGATCAGTAGCATGATTTCAGAGAGGCCTGGAGACACTTATATGAACTGATGCTAAGTGAAATGAGCAGAACCAGGAGATCATTGTACACGGCAACAAGATGTGATGGATGTGGCTCTCTTCAACAATGAGGTGATTCAGGGCAATTCCAATCAACTTGAGATAGAAGAGCCATCTGAATCCAGACAGAAGACTATGGGGACTGAGTATAGATCACCACATAATATTTTCACTTTTTTGTTTTTGTTCTTTTTGCTTGGTTTTTTTCCACCTTTTGATCTGATTTTTCTTGTGCAGCATGATGAAGATGGAAATGTTTAGAAGAATTGTACATTTAACCTATATTAGATTGTTTGCTGGCTATGGAAGAGAGTGAAAGGGAAGGGAGAACAATTTGGAACACAAGGTTTTGCAGAGGTGAATTTTGAAAACCATATTTGCATGCATTTAGAAAAATAAAAGGCTATTTAAAAAAAGAAATGAACTTAGTTGATACAGAAAAGTATGGAAAGACTTGCAGGAAACAATGAAAAGTAAAATGAGCAGATCTATAATATTTTCTATAGTAATAGCAATACTGTTTGAACAACAACTATGAATGGCTAAATTATTCTTAGTAAAAATAACTACAAGGGACTTATGAAGGAAAATGCTATCTCACCTCCAGAAAAAGAACTGATCAAAAGAGGTATACGTCATATTGTTTTATATACATACACACATACACTCCTACCATTCGTGACAAATGGTCAGCTGCTCTAGTTCAGAGAGGGGAGAGGGGAAGGAGAGATTAAGTGCAGAACTAAAAATGTAACCCAAAAAAATGAATTAAAAAAACATAAAAATTTTAAAGAAAGATGATCCCCAGTTAGTGGGAATTTAATATAAATGCCAGAAAAAGGACATCAATTTGGTAATAATGCAATGACAAAGAAACTAAAAGAGAGCAGAGTTTGAAGATGTAGTAGATGAACAAAAGCATAAAACAGTTACAGAGAAGATGATTAGTTAAAAAAAAGACACTTTTTTTTTTTTGAGAGTAATATGAAGTATCAGTTGAAAGAGAAGTTTTAATGAAGTAAAAGGAATCGGCATGGGGAAAAGAGAAAATAGAGGTATTAATGGAAGAGAACATTCTCTAGATATGTGAAGAAATTCAATTCTAGAAGAATTTATATAGAATAATACCCATTAGAATGTAAGCCCCTGGAGGGCAGGAAATCTTTGCTTTTTCTTTATATCCCCAGTATTTGGAAACTGTTGTGTTTAATCAATTCTCACTGAATGATTACAAGGTACCAGGCTGTATGATGGAAACATGGACAAGATTTTACATCCTAATTTGATATTTTTAGGTAGCAAAGAAAATAGACTGAGCACTAAACCTGGAATCAGAAAGACTCAAATTAGCCTCAAAACTTAATAGTTGTGTGACCCTGAGAAAGTCATGTAACCTGTCTGCCTCAGTTTTCTCATCAATAAAAGGACCCACATCACAGGGTAGTTGTGAGGATAAAAGAAGACAGTTATAAAAGATTTTACAAACCTTAAATCACTATGTGTTAGATTTCTTAACGAGTGCTAGCAAAAAGATCAAGTGAAGGTTTTCTTTAGAATAAGGGAGTTCTTCCTTATTCTAGGGAGTTCTCCCTTATTCTATTCCTTCTGGAAAGCAAGGTATTAAGACACTAAAGGGAACAATAAAGCTGTCTATTAACTGCTTTATATGGAGTCAATTCCAAAACTTTATAGATTAAATTCAAGTAGTAAATAAACATGCACTTACATGAATCCTTAACCAAAGTGAACCAATAGTGAACCCTGAAACCTACTTCAAAAATAATCAGAAAATGAAAAACAAATGCCAAAATTTGACATTTTCATTACCATAATCCCTAATATATTCACCACTATAAAAAGAGCTAAAGCACATGGAACTGCAATCTTAGGTAAAATGGAAGGAAAAACTGTCATTCTTCCTTAACAATATTATCAGGGACTTGAATATTTTAAACATCTTAATCCTTGTCCCCCCTAGCAATAAACCCACCAATACTTACTGACACATATGTACTACAAGAGAGACTGTAGATTATGGGCTCTAGAGATGGAACGGAACTAAACAATCATTCATAGTCTGATACTACTACCCCCATGTGACAGAAAAGCAAACTGAGGCCCAAGCAAGGTTAAAGTGTTTGCCCAAGGTCAAACAATAAGAGCATCGATTCTAAATACTGAGCTATTTATACCATAATTAATAGGATTTTAGAGTTAAGAGGGGGCACCTTACTCAAATTCTCCGTTTTTAATATGATGCTAAATGACTTGCAGGGGTAGAGATGAGATCTGCACTAAGACACACTTCACTATGCCAGTCTTCCATCTAGTCCAGAGCTGAACAGTCTTGAGTTTTCTTACAACCACCCCATGAAACTGGTAGTACAAGTATCATTATTCTCGTTTTAAAAAGAACTAAGATGTGAGGTTATCTGCCGAAGGTCACACAATATCCCAGGACTCTAAGACCACCACACCACTTCTTCTCAAAGCTGGAATGGCATTGCAGTAAGGAGACCATGACTTCAGTGAGGGACAATAAGGAAATCAGGCTAACTAGAAAGGATTGAGTAGCACTGAAAGGTAAAACTGAAGAAGTAAAGTAAGGCAAGCAGCCACACAGGAATTCAGATTTGATGGGATAAACAAACAAACAACAGAGGGATCATCTGAGAGCAGGAGAAGAAAAGACAAACAAGAAGGAAGGAGAACACTAATAACACAAGATGAATTTACAAAGATGAAGTCTAAACTATAACCATTCTGCCCACAGTGCAAATCAAAAGTCCTCCAAAAATGCTGAATTTCCAGCACGCCATTAGAATGGAATTTTTCTTCTCCTAATAACAGTTTCAACAGTTAGTGAAATTAAAAAAAAAAAACAAAAAAACTTGGTTAACAGGGCATGTAATGATTTAGTGAATGATTAAAAAAGCATTAAATACTTACTAAGGTGAAAAGAAGAAAATAAACATTTATTAAGCACCTACTGATCAACCTGGCCCTGTGCTAAGTGCTCAATTACTGCATTTGATCCTCATGAGCCAGAAAGTCAGGTGCTATTACTAGCCTCCATCTAAAGTTGAGAAAACTGTGTCAGAGATTAAGTGAATTGTCCAAGTTCACACTTTTAAGAAGTGCTAGAGGTTAAATCTGAACTTTGTTTCAGGCTCAGGTTCTAGCCATTCTCTGTTGCACAGCTTCAAAGCATTGAGCTTAGACATAAAAGATATAAACCAAAAAGTAAAACAATCTCTGTCCTTAAGGAGCTCAATATTCCAAGGGAAGGGATAACACATATAGCATGTGTCAGCTGCAAGTCAGGTGGAAAGATTCAATGGTTCTACAATGCAGCAGCAAAGCTGAAGGTAAAGCATTTTTATTTAATGCCATTTCCACTGATAAAATCATATCTACTCCTAATGCCAAATCATTTGACAATGCCAAAAACTTTGACGGCAATAATTTTATTTTTCTGGTCTTCAGTAGCTGTATTTGTTGAGGAGGTAAGACTGCAGCAGCCACAGAGGTAGTTGCTTGCTCCCATCTCCACTGGGGTTGCTTCCCTTAAATGAAGACTTCAGAAGCTGGGCTGAAAGCAAGTCCCATTATCTAGGAAGTACAACAACTTCCCTTAAATGGAAACTGGTCATCAGGTGATATTAAACATAATAAAGAAATTGGATCCCTTATTCACAGTGAAAGCTCCATTAAATGAAAGATCTGGGGCCCAGACCATCTCCATCATGATCCGAGCAGAAGTGGTGGAGTGGAAATGTTGTGGAGGGTGTGACTTGCTTAGCCCATCTGCCTCCTGACTATCCCTCAGGGTGCCTTGCTGCCTCAACTACATTAGGTTGCATAACCATTGGTCGGCAACTAGTGGGATGGTTAGCCCTTTCTTCACAAGGGTGGCTGCAGGTCCAATAGTTCCGGGTCCTGGGTCCCGGGCCTTCTATCTTTCTTGGCCTTCCTTGCTGCTTCAGCTAGTACAGATCTATGCTTAAAGCAGAATCTTTCTTTTTTTTTGGGGGGGGGGGGGAGGGGGATCCTTTTTTTTTTTTTTACTAGCCTTTTATTTACAGGTTATATGCATGGATAACTTTACAGCATTAACAATTGCCAAATCTCTTGTTCCAATTTTTCACCTCCCACCCCCCACCCCTTCCCCTAGATGGCAGGATGACCAGTAGATGTTAAATACATTAAAATATAAATTAGATACACAATAAGTATTCATGACCAAAACATTATTTTGCTGTATAAAAAGAATCAGACTCTGAAATATTGTGCAATTAGCTTGTGGAGGAAATCAAATATGCCGGTGGGCATAAATATAGGGATTGGGAATTTAATGTAATGGTTTTTCGTCATCTCCCAAAGTCCTTTCTCTGGGCGTAGCTGGTTCAGTTCATTACTGCTCCATTGGAAATGATTTGGTTGATCTCGTTGCTGAGAATGGCCAGGTCCATCAGAACTGGTCATCATCTAATATTGTTGTTGAAGTATATAATGATCTCCTGGTCCAAGCAGAATCTTTCAATGAGACACCCAGGGACCAAAGAAAAACCAAAACAACTTTCTAATTCAGATAAAGACTACTTGAAACTCAATACCAAGCTTTTTGTTTTCATTTTTTGTTTTACATTTCAATATGTAACATAAGATTTAGGAACAATTTCCAGCCACAAACTATGTCAAATGTTTCTTAAAATAGTTCAGTAATTAAAGAACTATAAAATACTTTCAAAAATAACAAACAATAAATGTAATACACTCTTGTGTAACACATTCTTGTATTGAGGTTATCTGCCTAGGTGTTGTTCCCCCCAATACAACAAGAAGACTTTTTATTTGTAAATCTGCAGATCCTGTATAAACTCATAATAAAAAACAAAACTACACAAATTAGAAAGTTATCATAAAAATACATTTTGATGTGCTCTACTGAAATAAAACATACAATTTCAACAAAATCTTTCCTTCTCATGAAAACATGAAAAACTGATGTGTTGATGTAAAAGTACTAAATTGAGGGAAGAGGAGTCAGGAAGGAAGGAGAGGAGGAAAAAAATACTTAACTGAAAAAAGTTAAATTTAGTTAAATTAAAATTTAAAAATTTAAAAAAAATTTAAGAGCATTGAAACTTTACCAAATAAGAAAGTTTAAAAATTTAGCATAGTGCTGTTTACTTCTGGATGATTCAATATATCTTTATTTCAGAGATTATATTTATATCTCTCTTAAACTTTCTGAGGAGCAGAGAAGGGGGGAAGAGATATGACCTCCCAAGCCTACCCAGAAATGCTGTTTCACTGGCTCAATCCTCCTACTAATGAACCAGAGGTCTTTCTGACTTGCTCCATTTCCAATCCAGAAATGTTTACATCATCTTAGGCAGTGTGGTAGTGCCCACTTCTGGGTGGCTCACCATATTGGTGCCACACTTAGTGAGGATATTCTAGCAGTTTTAGCCAAGCTAAAACAGAAATTCTAAGTTCAAGTGATCCACTAACCTCAGCCTCTCCAATAACAAAGATTACAAGAATGCAAGCACCATCCCCAACATAAAATTTACATTTTAAACATCAGGAATATTCTATTTCCACTCTAACTCCTAAAATTACCTCCCAAAAATGTCCATGTTTTTGCATCTGTTGTAAAAGCTTATTATTAGAGAGACATATTCAAGGAAAATTAATTTTGTTAATGCCAATGCTGTCAGAAAGCATTTAGAACTTAATCAAGGGTATGTGATGGTTGCTATGGAAACAATCAAACATTAAATGAGGGGTTTACACTAAATTATATCTGAAGTCCCTTCCAAGCTCTAAAACAGCTTTGGTCTTTGGTCTTTTGAGTTATGGATGAGAGAGAAAGGGAAAGGGGAAGGGGAGGAATGAAGCATACAAACAAACATATGCTACTCTTAGCAACCCTGTCAATGAAGTAACTTGACTGCTCTAGTCACAGAACATCACCATTCACCTGATGGCAGCTTCTCCTAACAGCAGGCAAAGTATCTACAAGGAAATGACCTCCTGGACCATGCAAACATTACAAATATCATCATGATCCAGAAAAAATAATTTCCAAACCATAGAAACAGCACGAAGTAGTAAGTTGTCTGGCCACAGGATTCTAGGTCACAACCAGAAAAAATATCTAGAAGCAAGAAGACAGCATTCCAGAGTACAAAAATCACCACCAGTCCTCTAAGTCAGAAGGCCTAGGACAAGTAAGTTACCATACATACATTTCTTTGGGCCTCTACCTGCTCATCTGTACAATAGAATATAGTCATTGACCTATATGACCTTTGAGATACCTCCCAGCTGGCTATAATACTGGGTGTGCAATTTCCTGAATAAAAAAACAGGGATTGTCCACCCACTATTATAACTCGAATAGTTCCAGCATCTAACATTCTGGGGTTATCAGAACCACTATGATCAAACATTTAAACCCTATCTATGTATAAGTAATTGTGTTAAGTCTCTAATATCACAAAAAGAAGACGTTAAGATCTTGGCTATTTATTGATGCTCAGCAGTCAATCATGATCTGCACATAGCCTATGAATAATCCAATACTTTTATCGTGCTTAGAAAAGAGCTACCATTTGTAGGTCCTGAGCAGTAAGTATGAGAAGACCACACAAACACAAATTAATGTGGATCATCTCTTAGGGTTGGTTCAATGTATAGATTCATATTGAATGAACCAAAAATCATTTCGTGGGGGGCTAAAAATTTGTCCTAAGACCTTAGTTTTCTTTTTTAAGCAGGGCAACTTAAACATTGCCCTAAATGAATGTTCTCCTTAGTAGATGCTTTCTCCTGACGATTAAAAAAAAAAAAAAAAGTTACTTGCTAAATCTACATTCTTAAACGAGATTTTCTCGGGCTTCCTTTTTTCTAAAAAGTTAAGTCTTTGACAAAAGCTACAGAAACCTCCGGCAAGGCTGGACAAGTTTTTACTTGCCTCCAAAATTACTGTGCACTGAGTTCATCGAACAAAAGAGATCTTCATCTGGCTTCATTTTAAATTATTCTTATTTTACTGGACAAGCCTACAAAAACAAATTCTCAAGGGCAAAGTCTTGTAGATTTCAATATCCTGCCTACTTATAAGAGCGGAAGAGTCAAACACAGCAGGGGAAAAAATGTGACGCGTACAGCCTTGATCCAAAACCCAGCTTGTGGGTCTCATTTTAGGCCTAATCACTCTGATTGTGCTTGTGCAGATCGGGCAAAACACGCATAGATTATTGGATAGAAATCGATGAGTCACCATGTAGTGGGGAATAAATCTCGTACTGCCCAAAAAGCGTATTTTTCCTCCCCTACCCTCCCCCCTCCCCCCCATAAAAGGACAACCACACACTATATCCTAACCAGGAAACTATAAGAACTTTTCAGACATCAACACTCGGGTCACGCTGTACTTGAAGAGTTTGGCAAAAGGATGAATCCACTCACAAAACAAAGTTCCCATTCCGGAAGGAGGACCCCCGCCCCAAAGGGAAAATAACTAAGTTGCACAAAGTTGGTAATCGTTAGATAATTTCAGGTTATCTAAAGAAGTCAGTAACTTGTCTCCCGGCTCAGGATTAAAGTGGGAGCGCCCAGAAATGAGACCCAAAGGGTGGCGGCTCTGGGGCAGTGACGGGGTGGGGTGGGGGGTTCCCTAGGATTTGTGAGCCAGGAGTTTCGGCTGCTGCGGTTTGCGGGCAGGGAGAGAGCAGATTGGGGTTAAGGGCTGGGCAGGGATTCAAGGGACTCGTGTCCCTTCAAGCCCTAAAAGGGAGGGCAGAAGGGATCGCCGAGCACCGTCTGCAAGGAGAGAAACTGGACGGACCCCAAAGCGGGCCACGAGGAAAGAAAAGGGCGTGTGCGTGGGAAGGCGGAGGGGGAGAGCCTCGGAGCAGTGCGAGGGCAGGGGCGAGACGCTTTCTTCCCGCGCCCCCGCCCGCCCTCCCCCGCAGGGTACCAAAGGGGAAGAAGCCAGCCCTGGGGAAGCAAACAATAAGCAGCCACCGCCCCGGGACACAGGTGGCGGCGGCCGCGTCCGGGTCCCCGCCGGACGAGAGAGGGAGCGCCCAGCACGGTCCGGCCTCACTTACCGCGGCCACAGAGCGATGCGTCCCGCCCCTGCGAGGCGCCTGGGTCAGCGTCTACCTCCTGCGACTGCCGGGACGCAAGCCCCGCGCTCCGCGCCTGGCGGACGGGCTGTCTGGCTGTCTCCGGAGCCGCCCAGGGCGGGCGCGGCGGGAGAGGGCAGGGCAGGGGACCGGCAGCCGACCTCGGCTTCTCGAGGCCCCCTCCCCCGGGGCGCTGCTGCGGCCGCCCTCACTCCTAGGCCGTGCGGCCGCCCCGAGCGCCCCAGTGCAGGGAGGGCAGGGGAGGCAGCCCTGGGCAATGGCGACCGCTGGGGCCTGAGGGGAAGCGGAACAACCGCCGCCGCCGCTGCTGCGCGTGGCCGCAACCCGAGAAAGGGGGGTGGGGGGGCGAGGAGAGCTCAGAGGAGGCGGCGTCAACAGCAGCAGCCTGCGGCCTGCACCGAGCGGGAGCCGCCGCCTCTCCGGGCCAAACCGAGCCCCTCAAACCCGATTGGCCACCGTCTGCCAAGGAAAAAGAGGCTCCTGGGAGTTGTTGTTCCTAAGTAACTGCTGGCGGAGCCCAGAAAGGCCGTGCACTCTTTCACCTAGTTGAGTGTCCAGTCTCCGAAGGGACCCACGACAATTCTGCTCGATTCGGGGCAGTTCACCAGACAATTAAGATGTATATATATCCACCCCAGGCATACTTTAGTATTCATTTTTTAAAAATTAAGTTTGGGTTCTGAGTTCTCTGAATCCTCCTGAATCCATATTTTACCTACCAAATCTTAAATTCTCAAACCCAGTGCTTTCACACAGTAAGCGCTTAATGAATGCTTTATTCATTTATTCAAAAAGTCACTTTATTTACATGAACTGATGCAACGTAAAGTGAGCAGAACCAGGAGAACACTCCACACTAAAAGCAATAGTATAACAACGGTCAAGTGTGCCTTAGACTGAGATACTCTGATCTAGACAATGATCTAAGACAATTCTAAAGGACCTATGAGCAAACTGATGAACTCTTGGTGCATTTGGAAGTATATTTTTTAAACTTTATTTTGGTATGTTTTCTTTTGCAACATGGCTAATACAGAAATGTTTTGCATGACTACACGTGTATAATCAGTATATTGATTGCCTTCTCAATTGGGTAAGAGAGGAATGGAGGAAGTGAGAAAATTTGAAATTCAAAAAATTTTTTAAATGAATGTTACATTTTTTACATGAAGGAAATATTTAACAAAATGCAAAATTTCAGTTTCCCCAGGATCTATATAATCAATACTCCACTGCATGACAGTGCAAAAAAAAAAAAGTTTTTGTGGTGGCTTAGTGGTGTCCAACTCTGTGACTCCATTTGGTATTTTCTTGGCAAAGTTACTAGAGCTGGTGTCAGATCAGATTTGAAGTCAGGAAGAAGAGTCTTTCCAACTTCAGACCTGGTATTCTATCCACTTTAAATCAGAGAGCTGTCCCACAAAAAAAAAGTAGGAAACCTTCCCAAAAAAACTTCACCTACTTCAAAATTTGGATCCACCTTTCATCTTTTTTACCCACAAGTCAAACATAATGATCACTTAGCTGTTTTTCGCTACCAGTCCTCACCCCATTTCTTATTCTGCCTAGAGCACAAAATGAAAGTGGCAGAATATATCAGGATGCAGTGAACTAGGCCTATGATATTCTTGAATGCTTTTCAGAGACAGATCCAGGATATATGGACAAAAGATGTGTGGCATTCAGTTTTGTAGAAGTAACATGGTATGGTAGAAAGAACGAACAGAAAGGGAAGACTCAATGCTGAGCTGAAATTATGTTCTAGTCTTGCTTTTAATACTATTTATGTATGTCACCTGACACAAGCTACTTATTGTCTCCACCCCAATTTGCTCATGTGTCCAATAAGAAAATGGAAACAGGTTTATCAAAAAGGTACCATCCAACTGGTAACATTCTTTAATTATATCATTAACTTGGAAGTGAGATCTCAAGCAAATCTCTTCTCATCTTGGTATATTTTCCAACATCTGGACAATGAGGTAATATAGCTAGACTAGATAATCTTTAAAAGTCCCTTGAAGCTTAGTGAGTTTTCCTTGATTCTACCTGTAAAATCATCCTAGGAGAGACATCATACTTGCAGAAAGCCACAAAATTGGCAGCTTTGTGGTTTGATAACTTTTAAACAGCTAAACCCATCCCTCTTAGGCTAAATTCTTTTAAACAATCAAAGGTACCCATAAGAACACAAACAGATCAAAATTTTTAATTTGCCCATAAAAATATTGCCTTTTCAATTGTCAAGGGCAGAAACCCCACTCTTATCTTTGCACTGGACTGAAAAGAAAAAATGCTGATTAAACACATATTATATGCCAGATATGTGCTTAACACTGGAGAGACAAATACAAACAAGCAAACCAGTCCTTGCCCTCAAGAAACTTACATTCTAATGAAAATGATTAGATAGATAGATAGATAATGTATTGTGTGTGTATTTATGTCCATCTACATCTATCTAAATATCTATGAGCTAGAAATTGGGATGGGAGGGAGGATGAAATAGTTAGGAAATGGTGTTGTGGTGACCTGATTCTGGGCAAGATAAGGTTCTGGACCCACCTATAAAGCCTATGATCATGAAAAAGGAAAGCATAAAACAGAAAGATAAATCTTCTTTGAAGATTTACAAAACTGTAAAAAGCCATATTTTGCAATGGTTTCTACAATACAACTTACCTGCTTCATTTTGGGAATAAACACTACTATAAAACCTTCAAAACTATACTAGAGTCTTCAAACAATAAAATATTTTCTGAGCACAGACAATGTGCAAAACACTCAAGTGTTATGAGCAAAACAAAGATGAATAATGATGCTTATAAAGTCTCAAAGACACTTTATAAACATTATTTCACCTAGACTTCACAACAACCCTGTGAGATTATTTTTGCCCTTTACCCTTCATTCTAGGACAAATGACGTTGGGAGGGTGATGTCTTGACTTGCACATTAAGTAAATTTAAGCAAGAGATTTGTGCAAAGTCATCTGCCTCACTCCTCTAGTCAATGAAGTTCAGTAGCAAGACATAAGTCAATATGACTGGCAATGGCCCAGGATACAGTGGGTGATCTTGACTTCTCCATTTTAAGATCTTTCCCAGGCCTCAGTTTGTCTGAGGCAAAGTCCTTTCAATGACTAAATCATCCCTCAACTCTAGGTAGGTCTCATTAAATCAGGATGTCACAATTTAATTTCCTATGTTTCAAGCTTTTTTATCTTCATTAAATATTTCTCAATTATTCTGGATAGTTATCAATAATAAAGGAATATTTAAGCAATGGTTTCTTTAAAATAATTTTAGAATTAATTTAGAATTAATTAATAATTTAGAATTAACACTTTCCAAGAAGCAAAAAATAATAATAATAATAATTAAGAAATTTTGTCCTGGAAAAGAAAACTTAAATTTTGAAAAGTAAAACTAAAGCATTAAATTTCATCAGTACCCATTAAAAGTAGCAACCACTCTGTGAGGTAACTTCACCATAGCTATTACAAGCCCCATTTTACAAATGAGGAAACTGAGGGTCAGAGAATGTAACTTTTCCAAGGCAGCATTTGAACCTAGGTCTAAGCCCCAGCCCAGAATCCTGTGCACTGTGTCATGCTGTCTTCACCATAATGAGGTAAAAAGTACACTGCTAAACTGTACGGACACAAAACAATAAGACACTAAGACACTACTCAAATGCGGTAAGATGTGGAATGCATTTTCACTAAAGACTCCCTGGGCTATAGTTCTATCAAATTGCCCTATGTTGATATGCCCTTAGCATTACTGAATTTCTTAATATATTCATTACTAAAATCTATAAACTACTGGAGGCAGCTTGTACTCCACGTAGAAGAAACAAAATGTGATCAAGGAAAAGACACTGAGAAAGAAGAGAACAGGACAAGTATATTCAAGTGATATAAAATATGTTAACCCATATAAAATTTTTCTTACCAAAAATTTGGGAAATTACTAATGAAAAATATACATGTGTATACAGAGAACAAATGCAATATTTATATATGTATGGTTTAAACATATATGATATATACATATAGAGTATAAACCACACCCATATATCATATGTATTTATTCTACCAAAAATATAGTTAAAATATATCCTGATTGAAAAATCTGGGAAGACTTACATGATTCTGATACAAAGTAAAGTGAGCAGGAGCAGAATGCTCACGTTGGGCGCCAAAATGTGGAGATTTTCTGGAGGCAGCCTTAGTCTCAGTTGAAATAAATAATTACTCCAAAATCGAAGCCAGCTGGTAAAAATGCAAACGTTTATTTCTCCTTCCAAATTAGCCCGGTTAGTTGAGGCCTATCTCTCTGCCTGACTCCAAGAGATCTTGCAGCTTTGTCCTTGGCTTCTGACTCTGCTTTCTTCAGCCTCCAGCCAGTACCAAGTTGGAAGATGCAATGAATCTTTTGCCTCAAAGATAGGGCTTGTGGGTTCCAAGAGCTCTCTCCAACTCCAAGTAAATCTCTCTCGAGCTCCCAGAGTTTCTAGTAACTCCTCAAGTAACTAACTCCAGTCAGTCCCACAAGAAGTAAACTCAAGTTTCAAAAGCTCCCTATATGTGATCTCCCAAAGGTTAACTCCGCCTTCTGGAGGGAGAGGGATTCTGGGTTATCTCCCAGAGTGCTCTCTGGCCCTAAGGGAGGTGTGAATTCGGACTAAGCCCTACTAAGCCCTGCATCCTCCCACACGTGTGAACGCCATTGAGTACTTAGGTACTTATGAGCTCTCTAGAGGTGTGAACACAAGCATTGTTCTATCAGTTCCACTTAGTACCTTGTTTCAAGTTCTGGCCCAAAATATCTCTTTCTAAGATCAAATCAACTCCAATGGCTTAACACTTTGTAAAGATTCCAACAACTGTAGGAGTAATATTGTATGATGATCAAGACAATGATCCAAAACAATTCCAAAAAACTCATAATGAAAAATGCTATCCACCCTCAGAAAACTGTTGAACTCTGAATGTAGATTGAAGCATAGGTTTTTTTAATGTACTTTTCTTAGAGATTTTGTGCCTTCTTTTACAACATAGCTAATATGGAAACATGTTTTGCTTGACTTCACATATTTCTCATCTTCTAAAGGAGTGGATGAAGGGCAAAAGGAAGGGAGAGAATTTGCAACTCAAAATTTTGAAAAATGAATGTTAAAGAAAATTTACAAGTAACTGGAAATTTTAACATAATAAATAAAAATGTATTTTAAAAAATTAATAATCCTGATTTAATGGCTAGCAGCACATTTACTTCACAATTTTATTAAGAATTACACCTACTGATATTTTTGCTTGCTCTTTTTTAAATGAAATACATCAGTAACTAGGGTTCAATTTTTAAAAAATCAATCTGTAAATAATCTTGAGATACACAAGACTTCATAGAAAGTGATGATTTTATAAAAAGTTTCTTTAATTAAGAAACATATTTGCATTAAAGCTTATTAAGTAGCTTCACTATTTTTCTTTCCCCATCAGTAACAGATATATATTATATATATATATGCATATATATATACATACATACACACACATACACATATAAATCTAGAAGCAGTATAATAAAAGATAGAAACAGAAAGCCATTGAAGTTTTGCTATTAGTAATAATAATTTCTTGTGTTAATTTTGTTTCTCTCTAAACTTCTAGATGTTTTTAATGTTTTTTCAAAAAATTAATCCTCAATCCAATGTTTGATTAGAAATATTATAGTTCTTCAGTTGTTATGCTTTCTCTGACTTTTAAAATATTTTTCAGTTATTAATGACAAAAATATAAGAAATTCGTCTCTCTGCACACAGAACTTATTTTTCCATTCCAATTCAATGAACATATATTACACAAAGAGCAAAGAACAAAGAGCAAAAGAACACAGTGATTGGCCACGAGGAAGATACAAAAATAAATAAGACATGATTCTTTACCTTCCAAGGATTTACTATCTTGTAGTGACCTTATTCTTGGAAAAATAATTCAATTTTTTAACAGAATTAAATTGTTTATATTGGCACTTGCTATTTGAGGAATTACCAAGCACAAATTCAGTGTCAAAATTCTGTATTAAGTAAAAATTAGGTGAAATTATTTGCAAAACACCATTCCATATTTTATTACATTGGTTTCACTAGGGACAACTAGATGGTATAGATAGAGCATTGGCCTTAGGGTCATATGGACCCGAGTTCAAATAAGACCTCAGATACTTAACACTTATCTAGTTGTATAACCCTGGGCAGTCACTTAACTCAAAACTGCCTTGCCAAAAAAAAAAAAAATGAAGAAAATAAAATTGATTTCACCAAAACTAAAATATATTACTATCAATTAAAAGGAATGCCATAATTCTAGAATACCACAAATCATTACATTACATTTTCACAAGGAGAAATTACCATGTTTGAATACTGCTCTAAGGATAAAAACAGAACATAATACTGTAACAAGCAGCGTCATGGCACATACAAAGAGACAATGTTCTCTTAGCCCCACTGGAACCTGTAGTGTCACATTCTGATTTACCTATGAAGAAAGAGGATTGACAAGTTAAACTTAAAATTAGAGGGCTACTCTAAACGCACATTCAAAGAAGAGTTTACAATTACTTTAATTACTCAGGTTGGCAGAAGGAAGGTTATCAGTTTGTTTTCTTCTGAGTTTCTTTCAGACAATAATTATCACACTACATTTTTAAAGCACTCTTTGATGAAGCCTCTTGCAAGGAGCTTATTCTATAATGCAATGTTTTATTTCCTGTTCTCAACACCATTGCTGAAATCACATTTATGGAAGCTTTCTTTGAACCTTAAACCTAAGTTTGACTATAACAAATGCCAACAAAATCCCAATATAGTTACCAGATTTACCTTAAGTAATATTAATATATTTATAAAATTCAATTTGTCACAGTGGTTTTATATATAGTATATATAAAATATAATACTCTAATACTTTACATGATATACATAAAATGTACTCTAAAAAGATGTTTATTTTTAACAAGAATCACATTAGGAAATCTGTTAAATGGCTAATATGGAAATGTTTTGCATGACTGCATATGTATAATCTATATCAAACTGCCTTCTCAAGACAATATTTAATTTTTAAATTAATATTTACTCATTTTTACTTCTCAAAGAGAAGTAGAGAAGGTAGAAAGAATATAGAGCCCAATTTTTTTTAAATGGCAAAAATAAAATAAAAATAAAAAAGAATAAAAGTAGCAAGTAAACACCCAAACTACAAAATCTCTCATCACTTTTCTATCCTACTGCTTTCTTCTCCAAACATCTTGAAAAATCTATTACTCAAGAACTGTCACAACTGAATTATTACAGCAAGAGCAAAAGAGCCATGGTGGTGTCTTTTGCAACTAAACTGATTTTCTAAGTTCAACAGAAGCAAAATGTAGCTAACTTCCCATTGTCAATTTAGTTACAAAAGTCTTAGGGAAATGAACAACCTTAAAAATCTGACAGGTAAATTAAGAGTTTGCTTTCTTTTAAAATTAACCAAATACTTGGTTTCTAAATTTATGCCACCATAAAAGTTCACACAAATTTGGTATTCAAGTAATCCATAATAATTAGCTTTATCACCTGTATGACTTTGGAGGAGCGACTTAAACTCCCTAAATCAAATTCCTCATTTATGTAAAATGTATTGGACTAAATTATATCTAAGGCCTCTTCTATTCTAAATCTACTGATTTATGCTTTTTCAATATTTAATATCTTTAAAAGTTCATAGGACATCACTACCTTAGTCAAGCCATTTATCTTCATTATGACTTTAAAAAGAAGACATCATCCAAATTAAAGCAATATGCAATAACAGACCAATTTCAAATTCCATCTAGGGCATTAAGGAAGGAGACAGAGCCAAGATGACAGAAAAAAAGGCAGGAAATAGCCTGAGCTCTCCCCATACCCCCTCAAAATAACTTTAAATCACACTTCAATTAATTCTAGAGCAATAGAACCCACAAAGGGCCTGGATGAAACAATTTTCTAGCCCAAGATAACTTAGAATGAAAGGTTTGCCTCACTTGAGTACAAGAAGAGTGCAGCCCAGCACAGCAGGTGTCTGGGCAAGCCAGGGGGAGGCCCAGCATATAGATCAGCAACCAAGTCCCCTCTATCCTAACTCAAAAAAGCAGCAAGGCAGCAGATCAGCAGTGAGGCCTTTAGTCCTGCAACACCAGATTAGTTGTCAGGCCTAGCTGGTCCAAAGGACCCAGCACAGCTGGTAAGACTCTGCCTGGTGACCAGCCCATCAGGGGAGCTGCCAGACCAGGAGCCATAGTGAGTCAAGTCAGTTACTAATCTCTTATTCCCTGATACAAGAAGCATAGAACAATGCCAACTGAGTCCCAGGAGCAAAGCTCAACTTTTAAAGACACAAAATAGACTGAAAATGAGTTAAAAAAAATACTCTGCCATTAGAAAGCTACTATGGCAACAAGGAAGATCAAAACACAAACTCAAAAGAGCACAACAATGTCAAAACACCTACATGTGAATAACCCTCAAAGAGAAATATGAATCAGTCTCAGGCCCAAAAAGTTCTTCTGGAAGAGTTCAAAAATGATTATAAAAATCAAATGAGAAAGGCAGAAGAAAAATTGGGAAAAGAAATGAGTTATGCAAAAGAATCATGAAAAAAGAATCAACATTTTGGAAAAAGAAAACAACTTTGAAAAAGCATAAAAATTCACTTAAAAGAACAAGTTCTTAAAAAGTATAAGCTGTTAAGCACCAATTTTACCTTGTTTTAAAATGGTGAAATTACTTTCCAGAATTTTCTGCTATCAAACTTAACTCATCGCTAAACTATTATTAATCTCTCATTCCTAATGAACTTACAATTCACATGTAACTTCCCAGCAATACTGTAGCATTAGAAAAATTTAGTCAATACTATAGGTCAAATATGAGTTCTGAGAAACATTAACATGCTAACCAGATACCCAAATGAAAATAACTTTCTAGCTCTGAGAAGGTCCTCCACTACAAAATAATATCATGTATATTGAATCAATTAGACACATCTGTCTGAGTTCAAATCCAGCCTCAGACCCTCACTGGCTGTATGAACCTGGGCAAGTCACTTTACCCCGGCTGCCTCAATTTCCTCTTCTCTCAAATGAGCTGGAGAAGGAAAGGGTGAACCGCTCCATTGTCTTGGCCAAGAAAATCCCAAAAGGGGTCATGAGGAGTCAGAGCATGACTGAACAACAGCAACAAAGAGTTAGTCAAAGATATCAAATTTTAAAACTTCGAAGGAACTAAGGAGAAATAAAATGGAAGAAAAATCAACAGTGAGGGCTGTACAGAAGTTATCCAGAAGAAAGAAAAGAAGAATTTGGAGAGAACTGAAAAGAGTTAGTTGAAACAATGACAAACCTAAAGGTGGGCTTCTGTATTGGGGACAAAACAAATCGCCTCCCATGGACCATACCCTAAAGCTTTAATTTATAACTGTGACAGAAACATTGTAGCAATTTTTTTTTTAAAATCAAGCTTACTGATTTATACTTCACTTTGCTCCACTGACAGATGTGCTTATTCCTCACAGAACAAGGAGCTTCCATGTCAGATTCTTTCCAGCAGTTCAGAGAAGGAAAATCTAGGGAAAGAAGGAATAACAAGATATGAAAGAGTCTTTACTTAGGCTAAGAGAAAGAAAATCTTTTGTCTGAGGATACCAATATTCAAGCTTCTCTTAAACACTAGCAAAGGTCTTTTTGACCAGCTGCTTCATTTCATTGATGTTTCATCTTTAGATTTCTATCTCCTAATGCTTGGCAGTAGCAGGCACTTAATCCATGTTTCTTGATGACATTTTATGCGCATATATCAGTTCAACATATTTAACTCTCCTGATTTCCACACACCTCAACCTTCAACATCTACCTTTCACCACAGTCTTCACAAAGCAATTCATCTTACTATTCTCAAATGCACTTCTCATGTAACAGAGCAGATTACAATTATTTGTGTTCGCATCTTACCCCTTTCATATAATCTAAGTCCTCCTTCTGAGACAGGGGTTAGCTAAATTTTGATTCATCCTCTTGTATTACCAATAACTAGCATGATATGCCGCAAACATTAGGTGCTTAATCAGTGTTTTTTATGATGATAAACATAGCAGTCATTTATATTTTCATAATCTAATTTATGGAATATATGGGGAGAGGGAAAAGAAAAATATACGCAAGCTTACTTATCAAGTGCATCCTATATGCCAGGAACTGCATAAGAACTTCATAAATATTATCTCATTTAATCCTCAAAACCCCAGCTTCTTAAAAGTGTGATTTGTGACTTCCCAAGATGGAGGAAACTGAGGCAAACAGAGTGAAATGACTTGCCCAGTCTCATAAGTGAATAGGGGGGTCATGAAATTATGATTTATAATCGGTAAATGTTTGATTTGTATATCAATTCATGTTAATATATGTAAATATGTTTACATATATATCCTAGATCACATAAAAATTTCTTGGACAAAAAGGGTTACAAATAGAAAAAAATTTAAGAAGCCCTGCTCAAAATAACCCTGGGAGGTATTATTGTCCCCATTTTACAACTGAGGAAACTGAAATAAACAGAGATGATTTGCCCAGGATCACACAACTATTAAAGTAAGTATCTGAGATGGTTTTGAACTCAGGGCTTCACAATTCCAAGCCAAGCACTTGATTCATTTCACAACCTAGCTGCCCTTAATATAGACTTGTTTACTAAGTTCCACTATACTAGAACTAGGGGATGTCATTCAAAATATAAAAGAGATCAGTTTAGAATAAGACAGTACCATTTATCCAAAGAGTTCTTTAGGCATGGAACTCCAAGTGATGTCAGAGGTTGAAAAATTAATAATTTCCCCTAAAACGCTTAAATTCATATATGATAATGGATAAATAATGGATTTTTAATTCAAATCAGGATGTTCAAGTGACACCTCTAACATTTTGAAGTCATCTAAGAGGAAAGTATATCATTTGATTTCACTATCAAAGTCATAATATGGTCTGAATGGACAGCCATAGTGACTCAGTCTGACAACTTTTATATTTTTATATAGTGAAATAAAATATGTGGTGATCATAAACTTGTTATCAAATTTTCCAACATAATTAGCACTTAGCAGTGTTGTTGGTAGTTGGCTTATTCTACATTCAATTAACTCACATTATAGAGAGGCAGCTTCAAAGTTAAAAGGGACTCTCAAACTCAATTAAAAAAAAAAATCTAAGGTATTATTTACCTTTATGAGAATTTTCTATGAGAGGAGGTAGCATAAAGTCAACCTTGAAGTTATGAGAAAGATGGATTCAAGTTCTGCCTCAGAACTGCTGTGTTCCCTTGGGCAGCTATAAGATACAAAAAAGGTGCAACTATACGGGTAGAGTGAATTTCCTCACCAGGGAGGGGTGGTTCCCTATACAAAACAGATCAAAGGTCCATCCTCTATCCCTATGAGATAACTGTTCATCTTACTTAAGGGGCATTTTAAAAAACAACATTTACCATTGTAGCAACTGACAAGTAATTCTGGGTTCTTCACCACCACAAAAGTTTTTTCTTTTTTCTCCTCAGGCTGGTGATACCGGCAGTGAACAGGCAAAATCGTTCTAAAGCACTCAGAGCACTGGGAATCTGACTTGGCATAAACAAAGACATCAAGTTCTTCAGACAAATAGTCAGGAGCTTCTAAGTCAACAGTATCTTGAATTATCATTGCCTGTGAAGAGAGAAAACAATTATCTAGAAGGAAGAAAAAAATCCCAAAAGACCTGCTACTTACAGAAGCAGAAAAATCAAATTGACTGGCATATTTTCCCTATTCAACCTAATTTTCCTCCCCTTCCCTATACATCAGACTTTGAAAAAGAAAAAACAAGTTTTTCCTCACAAATATATTCTCTCCAGTTTAGCCAACTAATCCCTTAATGTAGGGACCCTTAACTCTTGTGTGTGTCTGTGTGTGTCTATGTGTGTATGTGTGTGATGGCCTTCTCTGTATTTCAGAAATTCTTATTTCAGTAAAAAGTTGGTGAAAATAAAGATGTAACCCCCCCCATTCAAGTTCACTGAGTCCCGAAAATCTACAGTAGAAAAGGTATGAATTATAATGAATTATATTTAATTAAGGCCATCTAGTTAAAAGAAAAGGGCTCTTATGTTCAAGCCTTTGTGGAGACTGCTACAAGAAAAAGCACTGCAACCCAAGGAAGTTCTTAGAAAAAAGGGCTGCCAGAGTTCATCCTTATAGGAGCATAACCTTTGACATAATCTCTCCTTGCTTCCTAGTTTTGATAATAAAATATTTTCCCCAAAGTGTGAAATTTTTCAGTTATTACCAAATATATATGCTATCTACTACTATTAAAAAAACAACAACAACAACTACCAAAAAACAAAAGGATATGTGGAGGCTAAAGTGATTAAGTCATTCTAATAGCTTCCTCTTCTTCACAGAGGCAAATAAGGGACTCAAGAAGAAGCCAAAGTGCTGGTCAGACTGGTCAGGAAATCAACCCCAAGTTTATAAGGTTAGTTCTATTTCTCACATAATAGACAGACTTAAGTCTGAATACTTTAAAAATTAATATGTAATAGGAGACAAGGCAAATGGTAACTCTTAAAGATAGTAGACTTTAGCCATGAATATTGGATTGGATGAGAAAGAATATCTAGATCCTTTCTCACAGATAGAGGAAAAATAACTGATAAAAAATTACACACAAGAGAAAACAAAAAATAGAAGATTTCATTAGAGATGTGTCAATTTTTTACTACCTAAAGGAAAAGAGATTAGCAAAGACTTTCTGGAGATGGTATCTAAATTAGATTTTAAAGAATGATTAATCCATCCCACCTTTTTTAAGAGGTGAGAGATCCTTGAGTATAGAATACTACATATATTTTCAAACTTTTTTTGATGTATTAATTGGTTTTACTGATTTTTTTTCTTCTAGATCTGTTTCTTTAGTTCTTTTTCTGGGTGCACATGGCATTTTCTATGCCAAATCTATTGAGATTGCTTTGGATCAATGAACTACTGAGAAGAATCAAGTCTTTCATAGTTGATCATCATATAATCTTGTTGTTATTGTGTACAATGTATTCCTGATTCTTCCTGTTTCACTCATCATCAATTCATGTAAATCTTACAGGGCTTTCTAAAATCAGCTTGTTCATCATTTTTTATAGAATAATAATATTCCATTATCTTTATATACTTGTTCAGTCATTCCCTTATTGACGGGCATCTACTCATTTTCCAATTCTTTGCTAGCACAAAAAGAGCTTCTACAAACATTTATGCACATGTGGGTCTTTTTCCCTCCTTTAAGATTTCCTTGGAATACAGAATCAGTAATGGCACTGCTGTGTCAAAGGGTATGCACAGCTTTACAGCCTTCTGGGCATAATTCCAGATTGCTTTCCAGAATGGTTGGATCATTTCACAATTCCACCAACAACGCATTAGTGTCCTGGTTTTCCCACATTCCCTCCAACATTTATCATTATCTTTTCCTGTCATCTTAGCCAACCTGAAAAGTGTAAGGTGATATCTCAGAACTGTTTTAATTTGCATTTCTCTAATCAATAGTGACTTGGAGTATGTTCTCATGGTAGGTGGCTTTAATTTCATCATCTGAAAATTATCTGTTCATATTTTTTGATCATTTGTCAATTGAGGAATGACTTGTATCTTATAAATTTGACAGTGTTTTATGTAGTTTATATAGTTTAGAAATGAGACCTTTAATCAGAAACACTGGCTGTAAAGATTTTTTCCCCAGCTTTGTACTTCTTTGTACTTAATTTTGTTTCTGTTGGTTTTGTTTGCGCAAAAACTTTTAGTGTATTAAAATTAATGCTAAGCAATGATGAGGGCCCAGAGAAGATGAACATAAGGGAATATCTCCTTCATAGAACCAAGGCAATATAGGATTTAGATCTGGAAAAAGAGATCATCATCAAAGTCTGTCATTTTTAAGATGAAGAAACTGGGACCTAAGAGTTTGAGCTTAGGTACTAAATCTTTTGTAAAGTCTTCCAAGACCCCCAGCTGAAAGTATCAGAAAACAGGAAGAAGTCCCATCTAAATGAGTTGATAGTTCACAAGACTCAACAACAAAGTTGGCAGTCAGATTCTATAGACAATAAGGACCATCATTTCATAGGGGTACTTAGTCATAATATTTTTCAGTGCTTGAAGCAAATTTAAGGAAAAGGATGACCATAAAGATAATAGCTGCTGATAAACCAACATCTGTTGGAGAGTTTAGGTAAATATAGAAATCTTAGATTGCATCTGACAAAAGCCTCTAAATGGCACTGAAATACCCAAAATTATGTTGTCAAATATGGTTTGGAGTCAAGACATGAAAGAGGTCAAAGACTTATAAAATACTGAGAAATCCATCTACCTATCATAAATTATTTAGAGAATCAGAAGAGGCATTACATGGCCAAATATTATCACCAAAAGAACTTAACTGACTTTATTTTAAAAGCCAAGTGATTGGTTTCTGACATAGAAGTCATTTCAGAATGGGTTATCAGTGTGCAGACCATCAAGTAGTTACAACAAAGGTCAAAATCAGCACCAAATTGGAAGAAAGGAAAAAGTTCAGATGAAAACATTCTCAACAAAGAGTATACTACTGACCTACTGGTGAAAAAAAAAAATGGGAAAGAGATAAAGATAAAGGCATTAGTTATTATAATTTATTATCTACATTTAACCAGCGTTAAACAGAGAGACTCAAAGAGCACAGAAATTACCTTTGCCTGCAGATAACTGCAAAGTGTTCTCAAATTGCAAATGACATTGAATTGTATCAAACCTGGAAATATTAGGAACCTCTTAAATGAAGACTAGTCCACAAGCATTTAAAAGAGACTAAAGTAAAAATTTCCAAAGGAGAATGTAAATAAGTGAAAAATGCCCATTCACACTTTGAAAGGAAATTGGATAGTCAATCAAACAGTTCACTTTGGTTGACTCTGCTGAGGAACAATGATCTGAATTTAGAATTAATTACAGACCTCTGTATTTGGGGAATTACATCTACTTTCATTGATATCAAGCTGCTTCCTGACACAAACACCTATTTTTTAATAACAACATTCTCAAGACAATATGCTACATTTATAAAGCATAGAATATCACAATCTCTGAAGAATTAAAGTTGTAAATGACCCAAGGCATAATACTGAGACACATGGTGGTAGTATTGAAGTGTGACAGAACTATTAGTTAAGTCCACCCCTACTCTCAACTTGTGCAAAGCAGGCCAGGACCTAATTGGCCCAGTTTTCCTACACATAGTTTCCTGGTATCACACAGAATCTGGGCCCCTCCAACCTGTTGGATCTCTAAAGACCATTTAAATCACCAAATCCTTCACCCTTCACTATATCCCTTCTCTGATGACCCCATTTATTATTATATGCATATTCTTATTGTATTAGGATAAACCAGATCTTCTTTTGTTTATTATTTAATGACTTTCAAGTACCTCATTATATTCCAATATCAAATCTGAAATAGAGTGATAGTGTTAGAGCTACTTCTAACTGTAGGCCATAGCATATTACCAAGAATGGCTTATGTATGACAGATATTTCATGAAGACAGTCACCCAGAAAATGAAGTGGGCATATAACCTATGGTGAGTAAGCAATCAAATTGAAAAAAAATAAGAGATTTCAATATACAGAAGTGGGAAGAGGAACAGAAAACTGGGTTGATTGTTCCAGGTAAGGTAAACAACATGACTAATGACAATGAAATGGAAGAGGGTAGAAAAAGTGGAGGTGAACCCTGAAACTATCCCCCTTGACTTTTAGGGGGAAGCAATGGGAGTGAACTCTAAAACAATTTCCCCTTTAATCTGTAAAAGAAAGAAGATTCAGAGTCTCAGACTCCAAAAAATCTGGGAAAGCATATGTTCCCAGACAAGTTAAATGGCTTCATTCAATTGGAGATCTCGGTCAGATCACCCTCCATTGATCTTTTGGGGGTAGCCCAATCCTCTTCAGGAAATTCCAGGCTCTGGGAAAAAACCTTCAAAATGATTTTATTCAGTTGAAGATCTGGGCCTATTGAGTGGCTTGAAACGCCAAGATAAATATCTAGGCCTGGAGGCACTGACTCTTTTCAATTGGAACCAAGCCTCGGACTACCAATAAAAAGACAATTTTGAACTCCAAATCTCTGCAAAAGTCTGAAGTAAGATTATGCTTTGCCAAGGGAACCTCTCTTCTTGGCACAACTGCCTACTAAGACTCTTGCCTGATGTGAAGACATTCTCTTCTCAGTGATAACCTTTGCTATTTCTCTGAAAGGACCTCTTGCCACTGAGGAGTCTGTTTTCCTAGCAAAGCTGCTTTTCGGTGCCAATAAAAATCCCTTTTGTCATTCAGATTTTTCGGGTTCGTGAATTCTTTCACGTTGGACCTGTTTCCGACTAGAGGGGATTCTCATATCAATTCTCTACCACTAGGCCTGCATCTGAAGGAAATGGAGATTAATCCAATTTGGCTAGAATATGGAAAACGAATGGAGAATATTATGAGATAGGGCTGAATACATAGACTGAAATCAAGTTGTAGAGCAGGATCAAGAGCAAATATTTCATTCAACAGGCAAAGCAGAGTAATTAAAAATTTTAGAATAGGGAGGCAACATTATAGGCATTAGAAAAATTAATCAAAATTAGTTTTGAGGATAGATTGGAGAAGGTTAGACAATCAATGAAGAGACTATTAAAGATATAAGTACCTAAATTAAGGTGGTTGTAATGAGAGTAAAGAGGAGGAGCCAAATGCAAGAGATATTGTAAAGGGAAAAACCATAGCACTTAGCAATGGATGATGTGTGAGAGGAAAGAGTGAAATATGACTCTAAGGTTATAAACCTAGGAAACTGGAAAACCATTGGTTCCACTAACACATATATATATACATACACACACACACACACACACACACACACACACACATACATACAGTCACACATTAAGGGGAAGGGAATAGCAATGAATTGAAAACTGAGAGGGCACCCCCACTAACTAGGGAATGAAGAAATTATGGTAAATGACTGGAACATCATTGCCCCATAAGAAATGACAAAGAAGACAATTTCAGAAAAAACTGGGAAGACTTGTATGAACAGTTATAATGAAATAGGAAGAACATAGGGGGCAGCTAGGTGGCCTAGTGGATAGAGCACAAGCCCTTAAGTCAGAAGATCCTGAGTTCAAATGTGATCTCAGACTTAACACTTCCTAGCTGAGTGACCTGGGTAAGTTACTTAACCCCAATTGTCTCAGCAAAAATAATAATAATAATAAAAGAAAAGAAAAATTAGGAGAATTACATAAGAACAACATGGTTTTTCAATCAAGGACAGGGATTAAAAGTTATGTAGAAAAAAGATAGCTACCAGACATTTGGAAATGTGAATTTGGAGCTATGGGAGGGAAGTCTGGAATAGAGACCTAAATTTGGAGCCCACATACACAGAGGTAATCATTAAAACCATGTAAATAGACAAGAACACTTTCTTAACTTAACACTTAAAGGTAATATAAGCATTAATTCCTGGCCATTGAGAAAATCAACATTTAGAGAGTCCATGATTTGTCCACAATAGCCTCTACTGGAGCCAGGACTTGAAACCAGATTTTCTGACTCCAACTCTAGAATTATTTCCAAAATAAAGTATAGATAGTTAGAGAGACATGGATACATACATGCACATACACACACATGTCATATACATACATGAGTGTATATATATACTTACATATGTATACATATATGTGTGTTATGTCCCAACTTCTTAAACTGTGATTCACAATCCCTTATGGAATCTCATAACTAAATGTGGGATCATGAAATTATCATTTATTATAATAATGTCTGATTTGTATATCTTTTTTGTATACCTATATACCCAGGGTTATATAAAAATTTCTCTGGCAAAAAGAGGTCATGAGTGGAAAAAGTTTAAGAAGCCCTGTTTATGTACACAAATGAGTATGTATGGGTGTATACATATATAGAGACATACAGATGTGTGTGTGTTTGTGTGTGTGTGTGTGTGTGTGTGGTGTACAAAATAAGAGATCTAGCCTAAGAACAATTCATAAAACCCAGAGCTTTTGGTTGATTACAAGTTTAGCAGTAACGTAGCTGCTAAAAACAAAAACAAAAAACCAAACCCTGAAATCTTGATTTACAAAACAAAGTGTTAAAATCACAAAGTGTTATTTTTATAATTATAGAATGAGAAAAAGAGTAGATTACATCACATTTGGAAAATCCCAGATTTTTCAAAGATCTCAATCTGTTTCCAGAAACTATCTTTACCAACATCTTTTTAACAACAATATTCTTCTAGTGGAGCAAAGATAGAATATCACAGTCTCTAAAGAATCAAATTCATATTTGAATCAAAAAGCAAGGAATAAATCCAAAACTCTCTCACCAGATTATTCTCAATCCACAATCTTTCTGTCCAGTTGTTCTAATAAGAATTCACATTAAGTGAATAACATCCAGCGTATATTTTTTCATTTTGCCCACAAAGATATCATCAGAGATTCCAACAAATGCCTTGCTGAAATCCTAAACCCCCAAAATCTAGAAGAGAAAGCCAGAAGGCCTTACAAAACCATCCATTTTGGAAAAATTTAAATTCCAAAAAAGCACCTCGGTTGGAATTACATTCAGGAATTCCTACTTGAGAGCTCTCCACTGGACCTGAAGCAATGTTTACAGGCTTTAGTTTGTTTTCCTTTTTGTTATTAGTTGGAAACATAGTATAATGAATAGTGATAGGGCCTAAGACTGAATCTTAGTTCCACTACTTTCTGAATTTGTGACTTATTTTGACTCTAGTAAATAAATTTCCTCATCTGAAAAATGATCTCAAAGGTCCCTTCCAGTTCTCAACCTGGGATACTATAATCCCATGTTTACATTAGGATTATTCCTTAATAAGCTCATAACTCTATCAAAAACAGGAAAAGAGCTTAGTTTGGCATGACTTGTTCCTAATGAACCTATCTTAGCTTCTTTCTTTTATCAAAGTGCTCAAAAACTAAAGAGAGCTCCTCCATACTCCATATCTACTCCTAATTCCTTTAGACAGGGATTTACTCCATGAGGGTAATAAGCCCCACTCAGCAAAACAAATGCATACCTCTCCCCACAACTGAACTCCCTTCCATCTCACCAGTTGGGGACCCAACCCTACTTTTCTGTGCCACAGAAGGGGATCACAGCCAGCTAAGTAGAAGAAAAGAGTTCCCAATAAACACGGATAACTACATATAAATAATTTGAAGTTTCCCAACTTCATTTGCATCATTTGCAGATTCATTCTATAAAGAAGTTAAATTAATTTATGAAGCAAATATACAAAGTTGTGGATCATGATTATGAGATTAGAGAAATTCTGAGATATCTGTCAATTAACAGTGAGCTTCTGTATATGGAGTGATATAAGAAATTCTATAAAAATACAAAAAAAAATAGCAGCTTTTACTTCAGGAAACTTATAAGTATAAACCGTTAAAAAGAAGGATCAAGCACAATCAACATATGGATTGTTTTAATTGACTATGCTCAAATTGTGAGGATTTGGGGGGAAATGTGAGCAAAAATCCAGGCCTGGATGGGGATATATTCTACCATACCATCAACTCTCATAGGGGAAATAGGTCTACTCTCAAAGGAAATATGCTATTAATGGTTTTTTAAAGTAATAGGAAGAGATACTTTGTAAGGAAAGAGGATAAGGAAGTAGTAACGATCAAAGTCATATAAGTCTCTTTTCCTCCCAGCCCTGTTCCTGTTTCTCTAGATTTCAAATCCCTCCGTTATAGCTGCTTATCTGAAGCTTCCTTCAGTTACCAGGCCTCCTCACCTAGGATAGCTACTTCCCTGGCTTTTTCCTTCAGGCATGACCCATGTACAAGGGCCACCATTGGTGAATTGTTCCAGGAGCCTGTATTTCATATTCATTTTTCATATTAGATCAGGTCAGCTTTTATTACCCTCCAAGCCCTGTCCCAGCTTTCTACATACTCTAAAATAGACCCCCACCTTTTTTTTCCCACCTCCTTCTTTCCAAGTCCCTTTTGCGTGTTTGCTTCAACTATTGGAATATAAGCTCACAAGGACAGGAATTTTTTTTTTCTTTTTGCTTATATTTGTGTCATTACCTAACACATAATAAGCACTTAATCAATGCCTCTTCTTTAACTATTCTAAGCCTTGGTTTCCTCATTTTTATTTAAATTTTATTTAAACTCCTGTACAATATTATTCTGAGTTGTTATGAGGAAAATACTTTGTAAGTCTTAAAAGTACTAGGTAACAGTTATTGTTATTCCTGACAAATGCCACACATTTTGACACATGTGTCATTCTGATCTTAATCTTGAAATATTTCCGAAATAAATAATTAAAACATTTCCTGGTTGACAATGTTACTTTTCTCTAAAAGTCGCACCTTCTCCTATTTAAAATATTCAAAGAATAAATGACCTAATAATCACAACCAAACTTTACTTATTAACTAATACCTCTGTCACATTGTGTTCTTGTAATGAAGCCAATTCATATGGGTCCACATATAATCCCGAAGGGAGGTGATATTTAATCAAAACATTGCAGGTCTGTGAATTTTCAACATTTGTGCCAAGTTTCACTCTTGTTAGCAAGTCTCTAAAAAAAGAAAACAAATTTAAAATAAATAATCTTCATTCGGTTTCCATTATGCCACATATCCAAAAGATTTAAGTTTTCTAATTTTAGAAAATAATTATATTGACGAATTCTTTTGATAAAGGCTTTTCACTTAATGGTCAAATTATCACAATCATTTTGTAGCTCTTTCAAAAGCTCACTTTGTTCCCCATTCATCTGAGTTCCCCCCAACTCAACTCCAATACTTTTTAGTTATAATACATCTTATGCCCTTCCTCCTAACCTCAAATGTCTAATTTCCCATTCTCACATGGCCTATCCAAGATAATTTCTCCTTTTCCTGCAAAACTTGTTTTTTATATGCTACATAAACTGCTTCATAATAATTCTTCTGAGAGCTAGCATTTATATAGCATTTTAAGGTTTACAAAATGCTTTACAATATTATCTCATTTGATCCTTACCACTCCAGGAGGCAGGTACTAGAATTATCCCCATTTTACATATGAGAAAACGGAGGTGAGGGTCACAAAGCTACTAAATATCTAAGGCTAGATTTGAACTCAGTTCTTCCTAACTTCAGGCTCAGTACTCTATACACATATAATGGATTCTGACAGTCTCATACACCATCTTCTCCCCTCTAGGAAACTGAGATGAAATCACAGAATCAGAGATGGGAGGGGAGGTTTTGTTTGTCTTTTGATTTTAATGTTTTATTAATTTTTTTTTGTTTGCCTCCAAGATGGGTGTTTCCTAATAGAATACTACTTTGTGACACTGGTTTACAGTCAGGCAAAATAAATTTAACACAATTACTCTGTCCAACAAAGTATGACACATTTTTTCTACACTATGCATCAAGGGGATTTCTTTGAAAATTCTGATTGTACTGCCCTGTAAATTCTGAAAATCCTAATTGTACTGTTAAAAAAAAAAAAAATCAATCAATAGCAATCATTATGTTGCCTATATGCCTGACACTGTTCTAAATTCCAGGGACACAAAAAGAGACAACCAACAAATCGTCCCCAACAAATATGTACGAATAAGTCATACAGCATAAATTGTTATTATTCAGTTGTTTTTAATTCATGCCCAACTCTTCATGAACCCATTGATGTTTTTCTTGGCAAAGAGACTGGAATGGTTTGCCATTTCCTTCTCGAAGTCGTTTTAAATGAGGACACTGAGGAAAAAGGGAAAATGGTTTGCCCAGGGTCTGAGGGCAAATTTGAATTCAGAAAGACAAGTTTTCCTTTTTCCTCAATTAGCACTCTATCTACTGTGCCACCTAGTTATCCTTATATAAGATAATTAGAACATAATATTAAACAGAGGGACAGCACCAGAATTAAGAGGCCTAAAATAAGATATTATATAGTCACACATAAAGTCTGGTTATGGTCTAAGCCAAACTATTACACAAATTACTGAAAGGATGATATTGGCTGAAATGTTATTTTTTTCCCTCAATTAAGTATTTCCATATCGATTCTCAAAAATGTTACAAGGAAATCAGTGAATAATAAACACCAATAGACCAAGTGGATTCCAGACATCTGATCACCTAAATATCATAGCAATTTATTTTATGCCCAAGTTACACAAAACAATTTATTAAGAAAACTTACCTGTGAAAGCCATCTTTCCCAATTTCATGAATCAGGATAACCTCTGAACAATTGGTATTGTTGCCTAAAGACAATAGAAAGAAATAATTTGTGAAACTGACAGAGTAGATTCCCTATATATATATATATTTAAGTAATAATGTCTGAAGGACTTTTAAAGAAGTTGCAACAAATTCTTTATCAACTTTCCTGAAAAATCTGACCTACTTGAATTTCTTTTAAAAAATAGTTTTTTTAATTGGGACAATTTCATATTTAAAGAGAAATGTATGAGAATCTATTTAATTCCAGTAACTAAGACAATCAAATGAAGGGATGATGAAAGATCTAGGTGCTCTTCATTCTAATTCTAAGGTACAGCAACCTCCTGTGAGAACACACATTGTCTCTATTTGTCTCCATATTCTAGAAAATGGAAGTCGTCTATATGTTCTCCTGAAAAGATAGGAGGGAATTAAAAAAGAATTTAAATTTTTAAAATATGAATTGCAAATATGTAAACCAGAGAGTAACAAGGAATCTGGTAAGCTCCTCAGCACAATATTCCGCATGTTGCTATTCAATCATACAGGATCTCATTTGGGATTGTCTTGGCAGAGAAACTAGAATGATTAGCCATTTCCTTCTTCAGCTCATTTCACAGATGAGGAACTAAGATAAACAAGGTTAAGTAACTCAACCAGGATCACACAGCTTAAGTATTTGAGATCATATTTGAACTCATATCTTTCTGATTCCAGGCTCTTCATCTATCCACTATGATGACACCCCAATATTATGCATACGAGTAAGTTTACAAAATAAAGGACAAAGTGATAACGACAAAAATTCTTTCAAGCTGTAGAAATGACAATCAAATTTTGTAAATATTAGCATTTTAAGTGCTTTAGCAAAATTATCTATAGCTTGCTATTGTGATCTCTCAAATATCTACCTCTAATTTCTTTTATTATAAATCTAGATTTTTATTAAATTAAAAAATTAAACTTTAAAAATTAATTTTAAAAAATTAAAAATTAAATTAATTTAGTTAAATTTTATTAAATTAAATTCAAAATTAAATTTAATTAAGTTAAATTTAAATTAAAACAGTGCTTTGTTTAAGGCAATTACATTTTACAAAAGTACACACTAGAATACTGCAATCAACTCGATAGCACCAAGACTTAACTTCCAGTACTACACAGAAAGATTTCCACAGGGATAATGATTCCAAGACTCTAGGAGAAAATCAGATGTCCTTGCCAACGAAAATTTTGAAGTCCAATTACTTAACACTGGAATCTAAATTGCCAAATTTCGAATTAGAAGTTAGTTTCTGCTTCTTGCAAATATTTCAAATCCCTGTTTTTCTGGCCATGCACCCATTAACAATATTATTCATAGCATTTAAAAAAAAAAAAAACAAAACCCTCACGCCATTCATTTTCCTGTAGCAGTTATGTTGCCTGCACGAAATGAAGGGGAAGGAGTTACTACTTTCTTGAGAATGCTGGGCCTCCCTCAAAACTGATGGACTTAAAGGTCAGTCTGGAGATGCTCCACACACATCCTACTACCTTTGTCCTTGGACGAGATGCTTTGTGTCCTAGACTTGACAAATTAGCTCCAATTATGAGAATAAAGTGTAAATTATGTATCCTAAGAAGGAAAAAGGAATTGACACTAAATGGAGATTCACGTTTTCCTTTGTGTTCTACTATTTGCATGGAAATGTTTTTGCTTTATTATTTTTTTTGGTTGTTTAAGTTCAAATGTTTAAAAGGGAAGAGAAAGCATCAGTTCCTCCCCGGCCGGAGGAATCGCATTCTGCCCCCCAGCAAAGAGGACATTCGGGTGGAAGTCAGCGCAGGGTAGGACCTCCCAAACGGCCACGGCGCCGAGCGGCGTCGCGAATGGTCAGTTTCTGCCCTTTCCCGACTCTCCCGGCAGAGCCGGGCTCCGCCCACGGTCACTTCATTCCTGCTCAGTGTGCTGGGGGGGGGGGGGGGGGGGGGGGGAGGAGTTCCCGACTTTTAAACCTCCCTCCTCATCCGACCTTTCGGCTCTACTCTAAGTCCTCTGCGCGCCTCTGATTTTAGGCCTATCGAGCTCGCCTGGCGCTGCCCGTGGCCTCCCTCCCCCTTTACCCGAGCGATTGGTGGTGGCGCGGCTGAGAAGCGCGGTCGCCCCCCACAGCAGGAGCCAGATCCCCGCCCGAGGAGCCAGGGCGCCGGTACTAGGGATACCCGCGCGAGCCGACTGGAAAAGGGAAAGGTGGGAGCATGCGCGGAGCGACGCTCTCGCTGTTCCCCTCCCCCACCCCTGCTCCCTAGCTCTTCCTGGCGCGAGCTTCCTAGAAGTGACGCGAGCCCCGCCGTGGAGGTGACCCAAGGAAAGCGCGTGCGCATTTGCGCATTTCCCGCGGACGCTTCCCATCTCCCTTACCTCCGCTCTTCCCCCCCCCAAGCCGGGACATTTGGACTAGCGTAGCAACCCTTTCCATAACCCATTCCTCTTTCCTAACCCTGGGCCTGTTTCCTCCCTGTAAAATGAGGGTAGGCCAGGTGATCTTTAAGGACCTCAGTCCAAGTTCTTGCTGCCCCGTCCCCGGGCCCCCCCATCCCGAGAAGAGTTAAATGAGGTGTGGTGGAATCAGCTCAAGACTTGTGGGCAGGAGGGAGAGGGTAGTGGCTCTGTTTCCTGTAAAATAGTAGGTAATGATGCTTACATTATTTCACAGCACTGCTGTGAGGAAGTTAGTCTGTATAACTTCCAGAGCATTATAAACAAATGAAGCGTTCTGGATCAAACGTTACTCCAGTTTCTCCACGCCTCCTTTCCCGGTCTCTTCTATGCCCCGCCCCTTCTCCACCCCCCTCTAAGGTCCGCCTCTCCTACTCCAGGCCCCTCCCCTTTCCCCTATAAGACCCGCCCTGCCTCTTCTCCATTCCCCCTCTAAGGTCCGCCTCTCCTATTCCAGGCCCCTCCCCTCTGAGCTCCGCCTCTCCTTTCCCCTTTAAGCCCCGCCCCACCCCTCCCTCCTTGGACTCGCCTCCTCAGGGAGCCGGGGCGGGGCCGTAGGTGACGTATCCCTGCGGCTGTTCCCGTGGTGATGGCTCTGCGGCCTGGAGCTGTAGCCAGCCTGCAGGAGTTGCTGGAACCTCTTTCACCCCCTCCGGGAAGACCAGGTAGCTCCCGGCCAGCGCCCCATTCCCAGCCCCCATCAGTAGCCGTGCCGGGGGGAGGCTGAGCCCGGCTTGGCCTCTCGGTGCCCGCTCCGCCTCTCCTTCGCCAGGCACGGGCCTTCCTCGCGGGGTTGGGCGGGCTGGGGCTCCTGGAAAGTGCTGGACTCGCCGCTCGGGCGGACACGTGGGGATGGGCTTCCTGACTCTCCCGGACATGCGGCCCAGTGCCGCAGGACGCAGCTGGGCAGGTGGGGCCGGCCACCGAGAGCCAGTCCTTGCTGGACGTCTAGCCCATGTCCTGGGCAGACGGGGCTGGCCGTGCTTTCCTGGACAGCGCCAGACGGTTGGACATGAGCATCCTAGCATCCCTAAGCGGTGCCAGACAGTTCTCTCAGCCCTCTGCGGCTGGGCACTGCCGCACAGGTCCGGGCCTCCATCCTAGCGCTCCCGGACAGTTCGTATTCTATTCGAGTTTAACAAAAATCCCTGGGAGGCTATTTTAGCTTCATTTTACAGGTCAGAGTTTATGACTTGCCTGTGATCACACTTACGGCTTGAATTCTCCTTTAAAGCACACTGCCTCTCTAGGTATTTGCTGAATGTTACCCCTCTGTGAGATTAGAGTAGCCCTAGAGTTGATCTAGGAATTCAAATCCAATTGAGAGCTGATATATAACGCTCCAAGAATTCTCCGAACAAACCTATCCCTGTAGATGAATTAACATGTGCCCCCACAACATTTTCTGGGCTATACCAGGAAGAAATAGCCATTTTCTTCAATATCATACCACCCTAGAACTGACCTATGATAATGGGAGGTGTAGAAAGATGAGGAATATCAAACACTTGAGTAGAAAATGCTATTGAAATTATCTTCTTTTCTTTTGTCAGGGAGTCATTATGCAACTAGATAGAATGCTTCCATCAGATTTTTTCTGATTTGCCCAGCAGCTGTGAATTAGAATGATGTACACTGCCAAGAAATGTGGAATTAGATTCCAACCTCCAGCCATTATCTTGATCTATCAAGGAGAGGCCCAGGACAAAATTCGCCAGCGTATCATGCCAATCCGAAACTTTTCCAAGTTTTCAGGTATCAGATGTTCTATCTTACCTATCAACTCTTTTGCAAGGTTCCCTGCTAGTGATCATCCAACTTCCTCACCAGAAGATTAGTTATGATGAAACTGAGTCATTTAGAAGGCAGGGATTAAGTACTCATTTTAGCTAGTATTAGTTGAAAAACATAGGGAAAAATTACCCCCTAAAAATTTATATAATGACTATATTTTTCTTCCCAAGTACTTAGCATAATGCATAGACACAGTAAGTGCTTAGTAAATGTTTGCTGTTCATTGGCCTGCCTCTCTCTGAATAAGCAGAAAAAATTGGAAGTGAAATAAGACAGATAAGGATTGCTATTCTGTAGACCCCAGCTTAAGCTGTGGCTCACAACCCCATATAGGAACTCACAAGTAAATGTGGGGGTTTCAGAATTATGGTTTATTATCAGTAAATGTTTGATCTGTACACCTATTTGTATATCTATGTACCGGGGGTCACATAAAAATTTCTCAGGCAAAAAGGAGTTGTGAGTAGAAAAAGTTTTAAAAACCCTATTGTAGACTAGAGCTACCTATCGTACTTGTGAGTAGGAACAATCCTGTAGATGTATTCAGTGGTTTCTATATACAAAGAATGAGCAGATCATTTATGGTTTTTTCCTTGGAGATGATTGGTATCTGAAATGTGCCAGCCCCCAGAATCACTACCTTTGTGGGTCATGTTTAAAGGATATGAGAAGTAGCAGGTGTGGCATCCTTAGGGCCAATTCTATGTTAAATGAATAGGGAAGAGATTCCAGGTCCAGGCAGAGCCCAATGTCCCTTTTTAGGTAGTTCATGTTAGATAGGTTATAGATCTTGCATCCTTCCTTTTGGGGAGATAAAATGAATATATCCCTGGATATGTAGATATTTTACTGGCAGAGTTGTATTCTTCAAGTAAAATACATTGAGATTCCTAAAGGAGTCAATAGACCCCAAATCTGGATATGGGCACAATTGGCACCCATGAAATACTCATGAGTGTGTGTGTATTGTTATCATTCATGCTTTGTTTTAGAAGAGGACCAGTGACATCATGGGTAATGTTTTGATTTGCTCATTAATTGGTTTGAAGTGAGACAGAGAATATATGTGAATGCAGCACTGATACCTCTTAGCTGGGGCCATCATAAGATTTTTTTTTTTCTTTTCTCCATAACTGACAATGTACATAACTTTTTCATTTTTCCAGATTGTAGTAGAGCTGCTGAACAGCTAAAGTATAATCCAAGACACAAACTCTACCTTGAGGGAGTATCTCTGCAGCAGTTGGAGAAGTTATTCACTTTTTTAAAAGGTTTTCTAAGGGGGCAAACCTTGGACCAAACTATGGAACAAATTCAACAGGAAACAGCCATTGATCCTGAGGAAGATCTGAACAAATTAGATGATAAGGAACTTGCAAAAAGGAAGAGCATCATGGATGAACTCTTTAAAAAGAATCAGAAGAAAAAGGATGACCCAGATTTTGTCTATGACATTGAAATAGAATTCCCACAGGATGAGCAGCTACAATCTTGTAGTTGGGATGCAGAATCAGATGATGAATTCTAATACTAAACAAAGTTAAAATTTATTGGTAGACTAAGAAATCGGTATTAACACAGACAACATTGTTTAGATGTTGAAGAATTTTAAAAGGACACTAAATGTACATATTTGGCCAAAATAGAATTGACTATGTTACTTTTCAATCAACAAATATTTATTGAGCACCTACTATGTGCATTGGTATTTCGTAATCATTTAACCTGGTAGGGAGTTTGCCATTGGTATATCCATGGAGCACTTTACAGGTACAAATAAATGTTCTCTGATGATGAATAGGAGGCCTTGGCCTGCCAGGAAAAGACTAATATAAGTAGATATTACCCTATCCTGAATTCTTAATGCAATACAAGATAGGCAGAATCTATCTGTGATAAATAAACAGAACAGCTCAATTCGTAAGTTTGAAAGATGTAGAAAAGATTAATATATAATAGTTGATCTTTATGTAGGAAATTACTCTCCTTTTTCCAAAATATTACTTAGAGAAGAAAATTTTTACATATCAGCTCCACGTACCTCACTAAAAAAAAATGATAGTAGCAGTAATTCATTAAATAGAAAAATTGTCACAATCTCTAATTGTTCATTCCTATATACAAAATTCCTAGGAGTTTTATCAATGACTTCATGTACAAGAATTTTTCTTTTATGAGGCTGAAACTTAATCCTTATTACTTAGACTGGATTCTCAAATAGTTGGCAGATTTAGGTAGGGAAATCTAAAAACTGTGAAATATAAAATCATTTGAGTACTAACTGATAAACTGATACCCCAGCAGTATTGGGGCTACAGGTCTTTGATAACATAACCAGTCCAGATCTCGTAACATATCTAAGTAGCTAGAGGAGAAAACTCACAAGTTTACCCTCTCTGTTATTCCTCTTTAAAAAGCTCTATACCCCCAGACTGACCCACACTTTAGGTTGTTTCTCACCAGGCTAAACACCATTCTTTCTCTTTCTATAATGGAAAGAACATAGGGTCCAAAGTCAGAGGAGCTGCAAAGAGGGGGGAAACTCACAGCTCCAGTGCTCCAGGAAGGAGAGAAATAAGCACTTAAAAAGTTTCAATAAAATGTTTTTTAAAATTCATAGAAGAAAAAAGAAGGTACTTACATGAATAGAAACACTTTTGTTAATTACTATTTTGTTAAATATCTCTTTTAGATATTGTATGAAACAAGTTTCTTATACTAAAAAACAAACTTGTACAGAGAAAAGTAAAAAACATAAAAATTGAAAATGGTAAATGGCAGGTAAATAAACTGATTAAGAATATTTTATGCAAATAAACATTAAATGTGTATTGTGTATAGAATGTTCAGTACAGTGTACTATGCCAGGTGCTGGAGAAGATACAGAGATCAGATAACATGTTATCCCTGTCCATTTGAAGACTTTATGGAATAGTTGGGAAATTCCACAAGATAATAGTTTAACAGATCATATTTAACCCCAAGGGATCATCAGATAAATAATAATGAAATACTACTTTACAAATGGTTGATCTGTCCTTATTTTCCACCATGTCAAAAGTCTCCCTCAGAATCACTCTAAAGTTGTACAGCTAACTCTTCACACCCATTCCAAAGCTAATCTTTATTCCTGAGTCTCTTACACCTATATCTTGATTATGCTCAAATGAATCTGAGCTCCCAGGGACAAAGGAATGCCTTCCAACAATACAAATCTCCATCTGTCCCTCTCTGCCCATTGTGTATGAGTTGTCCATGTTTTCCCAAAAGTTCACTAGAAGTGGTCCAGCCAGTACTCTAGAAGCAGTCCTTATTTCTCATCATCAAAAAAGTAACAGTGAATTACCTTAGCTATCTTCATCCTTCTTGCCTTATATACATTTCTTCAATGCTGTTCTTTAGACTTCCTTGCATATAATATATTGCAGCCTGCTCCTACCTGCCATGTGCCTCTCCATTGCTCGCTATACAATACTTACCAATTCTTCAAAGGCAGTGTAAATTACACATCTCATTGCCACATATCAAGCCTAGCCAAGATGGTAGTGAAAATACAGGCCTTTGCTTTAATGAGAAGCTTGGATTCATTTTAAAAAAAAAAACCTTTTAATTTACAGAAGCAAATCAGCTACTTTCTTCCTTTTAAATATAATATTTAAATACCACTCTATGGTTTATTAAGCACTTTGCATATATTATCTGATCCTGCATAGTAGGTGCTATTATTTCTATTTTACATATGAGAAAGTTGAGGCCAAGAAAGTTTAACTGACTCAGAGTCACACAGCTAATAAATAAGATTGGAACTCTGTCCTAAACAAGTCCAAATTCAATGCTCTATTAACTATACTACCTAGCTGTTGCAAGTCTGGACCCTGCTCATTTTCCAGTTATGCTGTTTTTTTCCCAGATTATATATAGCTGGACAAATTCCGTAAGATGTCCATCTAGGGGTAGACTGGAGTCAGCTAGTCCCAGATTTCAAGAGCAATTTTTAAATTTTCAGTGTGAGCATTTACATCTTAGAAATTGGCCAATGCTATCAGCTTGGCCTTGATTTTTTTGTTACCAAAAATGAAGTATAAAATATTAATAGCATAGATTAATTAAAAGTGTATCATGCATATTTTTTCTTCATAAAACCAGTTAACTACTAGCAAAGTACTTTTTCCATCCAAATGCATGTTGAAATCTGAGAACAATAATTACCAGCCTATATGTCTACTCACATCTATACAAATGTTTAAAGTCATAGATACATTAATTGAAGGCATCCTGGATCAGTATTAGTAGGGAATAAGCAGACTTTCTCAAGCAATATTCAATAGTGGTTCACATCTCCCACCTTGCAATTAAATAAAAAAATGTAGACTATTGAGATTCTATTGTGCCTATTATTTATTGATCACACAAGAATAAAAGGACTTAATTTGATAGAATAAAAGATTGCCTTTCATATCTTCTGTAGTAGTTTATATATCATTCATATATCAAGATCATTCTGGATTCCTTGGAAGATATTGGTCAATACCTTTTCCTGTCATCTAAGCCAATCTGAGAGGTGTGTAGTGGTAGTAGGGTGAACTTTCATCATATCAATCACACTTCCAATTTCTGAAAGCCACAAAAACAGGGAAGCAGAAGTAACCTTATTCCATAACTCTGATAATGCACATCAGATAAAATACAGGTGATAGAAGAAATTCAGCTTGAATCCAAGTTGAGTAAAGATTCTTTGTGGAAGATGAAATCTTTCAGATGCACTTGTTTTCAAATGACATACCAGTGACACCAAAAAAAAAAAAAAAAAAATCAAGTTTTCCTGGGAGAGATTTTGACTTGTTCGTCCACATAGGAAAAGCCAAGTGGATGAAATACATCTATTATTTTGATTAGGCTAAATAAAATATTTCAATTCTATTCTTTCAATTCAATTCTAATCAGTCGTGCCTAGAGTCATCTTTTTCTTCCATTTTTCACACTCCACTAAGCGCTGGTGCTTATTTGTCAATGGGCAAACCTGGGAATAACTAGAACTTGAGCATCAGAAAAATCCACTGAAGCAAATAATTTGATGAACTTGAGGCAGATGAGCAGGAAGTATTAGAAATGCAGAAGAAAGCACTGCCCCAGCCACACAGCATCAAGAGTCCCAGTTAGACACTCTGCCACTCACTTGTTAACAAGCGAGCTGGGTAAGAGTAACCCAGATACAAGATCAGAGCCTCCTAAATCTAAAGTTTGAAGGGATCTAAGAGGCTATTTGGTGCAATTCCCTCATCTTAATAGATGAGAAAACTGAGGCCCAGGAAGATATGGGATATTCCCAACGAGGGCTTTGAACCTAGATTCCTTCACATCAGAAGTAGTGGTCTTTCCAGAGTACCAGTGTTGACTGATGGCTCTTCATACCCTTCTTATCTAGAAATAGTACTTGTCCTAAAGTTAGAAATGGGACTAAGCCTTTTGGAGAGGGAGAGAAAAGAGGAGAGAGTCAAGTGGGAATGTTTCATAAAGCTTAGATGAAAGCTGAGGCAGGAAATCAGAAAATGGAGCAAAGTTCTGGCTTGGCTCACTGTCTTACTGTTGTCCCCACATTTCTGTACAACAGGATATACTGCTATTAGTCCCAATGAGATTAATGGTAGATGTGAGTAGAATTTTATCTTAAAATTAAAGCAATAGAGAATCACTAAAACTCCTTGAGCTAGGGAGTAATGTGGTCAGACTTCCACTTTAGGTTTATTTAAGAACCAATTGTATGACATGGGAATGCCCACATCAGAGAAAGTGCTGTGCTCTATGAGCAAAGCCGAATTAAATTAGCTCAGAAGAAACATGATACGTGGAAAGTTAGAGAATCCATCTCAAAATGTCCATAGGGACTATTTGTGTCTGACCTGAAGCGGAGCATTCCCAGTTCATATTGATCTGATCAGCCATAGTTGGACACACTGTAACTCGATTCTAATAGTGATGTCATTTTGGTCCTCTTTGAGAAGGAGGAACAACAACCAACCAACTTAAAGCTTATTTGTTTTGGGGATGGATTAGAGAGGGAAGAGGGAAGGTACAATGATAAGATGGGAGTGGGGCTTTGTGAATGGGGAAGAGAAGACCAGTGGATGTTGTGGAAGTGAAATCAGCAAGAGGAGAGGGAAAAAGTCGACGATGATTTTAGATGGTGAACCTGAGCAGCTGGAAGGACTTTGTTACCTGTAATGTTCTTTTGTTTCGATTTTCTTGGAGGTCTCTGGAAGCAGCTTTCGTTTCAGTTCAGTAATTACCAGAAGAGTAATCAGGGCTTAAAGTCCAAATCCTTTATTATGTCCTTCCTGAGGCTGGGCAGCTTCCTGGAGAGTCTTTCAGAAGAGCCTTGGTCTCAGTGAGCAAAGTGCAGGAGGCCAGGCCAGCCATCAGGAAGATCAAAGATCGAATTGAATTTCTCCCTTTGGTTCTGAGAGCTTAAACTCCTGCCGCCAGTCCTTTTCCTTCTCTCCAAATGAATCCTGGCTGAGGATCCTAGCTTATATGCTCTATACTGAGTATAAACCAATCATTATATCACTAGGAAACCATTACTTGTTGTAAGATTAAATCAATCATACTGAACCATGCTAAACTAGATAACCACCTTGTTTCAAGTTCTGGCCCATAACAGCTACCCTCCTATATTGACTTCTTTACTACTTTGAGAAATTTAATGAAAGGGCTGGTGCCTGTTTTTGTGGCTTTCAGAAATTGGAAGTGTGATTGATATGATGAAAGTTCACCCTACTACCACTACACACCTCTCAGATTGGCTTAGATGACAGGAAAAGATATTGACCAATGTTGGAGGGGATGTGGGAAAACTGGGACACTAATACATTGTTGGTGGAATTGTGAACAGATCCGGTTATTCTGGAGAGCAATTTGGAATTGTGCCCAAAGGGTTATCAAACTGTGTGTGGTCTTTGATCCATCAGTATCTCTACTGAGGGTATATCCCAAAGAGATCATAAAGGAGGGAAAGGGACCCACATGTGCAGAAATATTTGTGGCGGCCCATTTTGTAGTGGCCAAGAAACTAGAAACTGAGTGGATGCCCATCAGCTGGAGAATGGCTGCATAAGTTATAGTGTATGAATGCTATGGAATATTATTGTTCTGTAAGAAATGACCAGCAGGAGGATTTCAGAGAGGCCTGGAGAGACCTACATGAACTGATGCTGAGTGAAATGAGCAGGACCAGAAGACAGCAACAACAATATAATACAACGATCAATTCTGATGCAAGTGGCCCTTTTTAACAATGAGGCCTGTTCTAATAGTTTTGTGATGAAGAGAGCCATCTACACCGGGAGAGAGGTCTGTGGGAACTGAGTGTGGAACACAACATACCATTTTCACTCTTTTTGTTGTTTGTTTTCATTTTGTTTTCTTTTTCATTTTTTTTCCTTTTTGATCTGATTTTTCTTGTGCAGCATAATAATTGTATAAATACATATACATATATTGGATTTAATTATATTGTTAACATGTTTAACATATATTGAATTATTTGACATCTAGAGGAGGGGGTGGGAAAGAGTGGGAAAAATTTGGAATACAAGGATCAGTGTTGAAAAATTATCCATGCATATGTTTTGAAAATAAAAAGCTGTAATAAAAAAATAAAGGGAAAAAAATAAAAGTTCACCCTAAGAACCTGAATTCCTTGTTCAACACATTTGATCTGATCAGCCACAGTTGGATACACTGTAACTTGACTCAAACATAATGGTGCCATTCTGGTCCTCTTGAGAAGGCAAAGATAACAACTAATCAACTTTAGATTTATCCTTTTGGGGGATGGATTAGAGAGGGAAAAGGGAAGGCACAATGACCAGGTTGGAGTGGAGCTATGTGAATGGGCAGGACAGGACCAGGGATGTTGTGGAAGTTTGGAAATCAACCAGAGGAAAAGAAAAAGAAATTGATCTCAAGGTAACAAGTACAGAAAATTTATTTTCACAAGCATATGTTGCAGAATAAGACATTTCAGCTTTATCAGAGAGTTTTGAGTACTCACAACAGTCATAGATCCAGTCAGTCCATAAATATTAAGAGCCTACAATATGCCGATTTTGCATCAAGCACTGGGAATGTAAAGAAAAACAAGAATAGTCCCTGCATTCAAAGACCTTATAGTCAAATGGGGAAGATAACATGCAAACAACCATATGCAGCTAGGTAATACAATGGATAGAGCCTAGGACTTGGACTCAAGAAAACTTGAGTTCAAATCCAGCCTCAGACACTTAACAGCTGTGTGATCTTATACAACTCACCTCTCTGTTTTCCTAGCTATTATTGGTATTAATAGTATTAAATATACCATTTTAATAATACAACTCTCCCAGAGTTGTGAGAATCAGATAAAATACTGTTTTTTTAACCCAGTTTAACCCAGTGCTCAGCACATAATAAGTGCTATATAAGTGTTAGCTACTAATAATAACAACAATAATTATTAGGTAAGCTATAGTCAAAATTGGAAATAATCAACTCACCTTAAATTAAGAGCTCTTATAGAATGTAAAAGTTTATCTTGGACTTACAAGAAGCCAGGAAGCAGGCTGGAATTTGAAGATGGACTATCTTGTTCTAGGAACAGGCCAGTGTCACTAGTTTGCAGAGTTTGTAAAGAATAGTAATGTGTAAAAAGACTGAGAAGGTATAAAAAGGAGCCAAGTTATGAAAGGCTTTGAAAGCCACACAGAGGATTTTATATTTGATCCAGGAGGTGATGGGGAGCTTATCCTAGGGAGGGGATATGGCTAAACCTGGGAACTTAAAGCTCAGAAGTGGATGGATTGGAGTAGTGTGGAGAGGGCTAAAGTCAGCCTAGAATTTTGCATTAACATAAGTGTTAGGCCAACTTTTTTTTTTTTTCCTCCTAAAAATTCTTAATTTCATCATGCCATTAGAAGAGGCACATGTTAGAAACCCATGGCTACCTTGCTTTAGGAATGAGATGAAAATGTTTGCCCCGAATTGCCACTAGATGTCACTCTCACTTAATTTTGATGGCATGAATTTGGGGTCCATTATATCAAATATACATCTTTGAGATTCTACAAGTATTTACCTGATATAATACACAGCTTTTTCTTGTTTTTATACTAACTTGTTCTTTAAAAAAAGTTGCAAATATATTAGTCACAATTAAAATTAAAAGAGCACTTCAATTCTTCAAGAATCCATATTTTATAGTTGGGGTGAGTCCCTCCCCTACGTAAGTCTTAATCCTTTTACCTTATGGGTAATTATGAATTATTTTCTTCAACCAGAAAGCACTCCTTACTTGGTGGCCACTTTTCTCATGTTAAGCTTCTCCAATCTTAGGCCAAATCTCTGACTACAGACTTATCAAGAGTGACATATGTGTAGGACAGTTCGATTGAATTCAGAGACTCAAGGTAAAAAGCAAAAAAAGATTTATTAGGATCTGGTGAGAAAGGGCAACTCCCAGTACAGAGGAGTGCAAAAGCACAAACTGCAAAACATAAGAGTATATAGACCCTAACACAGAAGCCCCCACGCCCTTCTGATCTTTTCTCCCATTGGCTAGGGAAGTCCAGACTTACATCCTAAGGAGGAAAATTACCCTAGGGACAAAGAATACTAGTCAATAACACACCTTTTAAAAAAATCATATTAGGCCCTTAAATGCTCATTAAAAGGTCAGGGTGGGAACTGGGGAATGGAAGTTTATCTAAAATTGAACACTTTTAGCAGCTTTTACTATTGCTTTACTTGTTATGGCAAAGTCTCAAGTCACAATTAGGGCATGGGTGAGACCACATTCTTATGAGAGGTTTTCACTCAGTTTATCCCATTCACATATTTGAAGTCTTTCCAATTTAATAGTATCTACCAGAGTTTATGTTCTCCCAGCATAACCCCTGTTCTCTTATGAAGCAGAATAATGGGACCTTAGTGGAAGTACAATTACACAGCAATAAGAAATCACTTTGGGAGACTGAAATCATAAAACCATATGGATAAAACCCTATCGATGAGGTCCTGAATGATGTTTTAGACCAAGAGAAACTAAAGAATTGATCCCTGAGGCAAGAAGACAGAAGGCTCTGTTAGAGATCAGTTCAGCTCTGTGGTCCCACCTTTTGGGTTGGTGGTCCAGTCTGACATCCAAGTTAAGTCAAAGTCCTAAGATCCACACTTTGTGCGTGTCTTTGAGTTAAATTTTCCATATAAAATCTACATATGAGCCCTACCACAGCTGCTGCCTTCCTTTGGGTCAGTCCACCACGGCACTTTGCCACATGGTATCTTTCCTCTTTCCCTCCCCCCATGCCACGTGGTACCTCCCCTAACTCCACTATGCTTCCCAACCCCACTTCTCCTTACAGCTAACTAACTCTTTCAGAGTCCTAAATTCCTTTCAGGATTAAGCCTGCCAACTAAGGCCATGCCCCAACCTTATGGGGTTCTTCTCCCTTTTTATTGGATAATTGTGAATTTCACTGAGTAACTTGTCTTTCATATGCTGTCCCAGGTCTTATTTCATACTTACCATTCCCAGTGTCTATTGTTTCCCTTCATTTTGTCTATAACCTCTTCCCTAAATAAATCTACCTTTTGCCAAAGAAAATGGCCATTGTGAATTCTTCACGCAATTTTGGGAACCAAACATCACATCCTAGATCTATCAGAGAAACCAGTGAAAATGTTAGCCATTTGGTCAATAAATACTTGTTAAATGCCCGCTATATTGCCAAGCACTAACCTAACAATAAGATACAGAAGATAGCCCCTGACTTAGAGGAGATCCTCCTTTTATTGGGAAGACAATAAGCAAACAGATATGTACAAACAAGCAATATACAGGGTCAAGAGGCAATAATTAGAGTGAGAAGCTCTAGAGGTAGGGTTGTAGAAGACTTCCCATAGAAAATAGGATTTTAGCTGAGATTTCAAGGAAGCCAGAAAGCAGAATGATGAAGTGTTCCAAGAATACAGTACAGCCAGAGAAAATGTCCAGAGCTGATAGAGAGGAAATTTTATTTGTGGAACGGCCAGGAGACCAGTGTCACTGGGATGAAGAACACGTGGTAGGGTGTAAGAAACCTGGAAAGGCAGGAGAGGGATCTGGACACATAAGGATCTTGTGTTTGAGCTTGAAAGCAAGAGCCACTGGAGAGTTAGGGAAAAGGGGCTTCCTGGAGTTTATTGAATGGGGGTTGAAATGATCAGACTTGCTCTTTAGGAAAATTAGCTGGGTCTAAATGGAGGATGGAGAGACTTAAGCCAGGAAGAAGACTAACAAACCATTGAAATAGTCCAACTACGAAGAGATGAGGGCTTGAGCCAAAGCAGGGGGATTTTCAGAAAAGAGAAGGGGCATTTTTAATATTTGTTATAAAGATGAAAACTACAGAATGAACATGGGGTTTGAGAGGTAATAAAGGTGGAGAATGGCACCTTTGTGAACCTGAGGACCTGGAAGAACAGCATTGTTCTTCAGTAATCCATAAGGAAAGGGAAGGGATTTAGGGGAAAAGATGATGAGTTTGTTTTTAGACAAGCTGATGTGGAAGTTTGGTCCCAGCCAACTTTAACAGTTAGGGGGGCTTTGAGAAATGTAAGAAAATTCTGCTCTTAGGGACAAAGTTAAAACCAAAGACCTCATCCTTCAGGTTGGTACAGAATAGCAGATATTAGAGCCAGGACAGTGTTCCAGCTGAGACACTTATACTGAAGTACTTTTCTATTGTATGTTTTGAGTCAACTGGCTCACCACTCCTTAATTACAAGAGTGCTGAAATGTGAGGGAGCCAGAGATGACCATTCTAGTGACCCTCAAAAACAAGGTCTGTTGGTGAAACGAGAATGACTTAAGAGACTTATTGGGAGCAGACATTTATCTGCTTCATCAATTTGCCTTCACACACTAATTTCTTCCCCCAGCTGAAGGGTGGTACACAAGGGAAACCAACAATATTGTTTACTCTGCTCCATCTCCCCTCCTCCTCAAAGGAACAGCTGGCTCCTTTATAACTGTTATTTTTTCATTTTCAGTGGGGGAAGGGGAAGTGGAAGAGTGAGAAAATAAATGGCTGTTAATTGAAAATATGTTAAAAAAAAAAAAAAAACTAAGTAGCTGGTGTTAGGATGGATACAAAAAGAACCATTATCTTTTTTTTAAAGCAGTATTGTTTTTAAGTTTTCTCAGTGTACATGTGACACCATATTAAAAGCCAGATGGTCATTTGAATCTGTCTGAATTTTGCTTGAATTTGGGTGTTGAGATGGAGCTAAGAGAGAGAACAAAACCTGGAAGGGAAACAGATTTAAATGATTCAAGTTTAATAAAGCAAATTTGGATTTAATCATTGGATACTAGCCATGGATTTTGGCTGCTTATTCAACTAAGATTAGTGCATTAGAGGGAAAAAAGAGAATAATAATATCATGGTTCACATTTTTCCTAAAATAGAACAATAAACTGTGGATTGTGAATGTGGACAAAGCAGGGCAATTTTTCTTTTGCTTTTTAAACCCCTGGAAGTTGTACTTTGTGGTTTGAAAAGAAAGCCACTCTCCTCTGAAGGTGGAAGGAGAGAGAGAGATCCTCCCTAACACATTGACTATTCTGCAGCTTACCTAGTGGGTTCTACATCCAGACAAATGCCAGGTAGTGGAGCTAAGGAAGCAACATACTACATATGAATATAGTCCTGGAAGATCCTAGATCTAGAGGTGACCATGAGGGTAATGTCACACAGGTATTAAATGACAGAGCCAAAATTCACACTTAGGTCCTGTGACACCAAATTTGTGACATTTTTTTTTTACTTTAGGGAAGTCACTTTACTACTTTGCTCCTGCTTTCTCATCTGGAGAATAAGAGACGTGGGCGAGGTGACGCTTAATTCCCTCTACTTCCCATTGAGCTTCCTTTTTCCTTTTAAAATAACTTGTGAGGTGAAACAGGAGTTTTTACTCCTTTTATAGTTGAAAAAATCCCCATCAATCTGTGGGGAAGAGACGTTTTACAACAATTAGGATTAAAAATGAGTACTTTGGTTTTTTAGGCAGGGCTGCTGTTGAAGGCTTGCCAACACTTTCACCTGTTCCTCTCCAATGGAAAACTGATATACCAGTGTGGATAGAACAGTGGCCCTTAGGTAGCGATAAAATTGAGGTCTTATTAGATATAGTACAGGAGCAACTTGACCAAGGACATTTACAACCTTCTCTAAGTTTTTGGAATTCCCCAGTATTTGTTGTAAGAAAGAAATCTGGAAAATGGAGGATGTTGATTGATTTAAGAAAAGCAAATGAACAGATGGAAACCATGGGAACTCTTCAGCCTGGGCTTCCATCTCCTACTCATTTGCCTAGAGAATGGCCTTTTTGGGTTATAGACATTAAGGATTATTTCTATTCTATCTAGAAAAGGAGGATATGAAAAGACTTGCCTTTTCAGTGCCCAGCGTTAACTTAGCTGAGCCTTATAAAAGATATGAATAGACAGCTTTGCCACAGAGAATGAAAAACAGTCCTACTATGTGTCAAATGTATGTTGCTGCTGCTCTTACTCCAGTAAGGAAAGCATTTCCAAAAGTAGTGTTATTGCATTACATGGATGATATATTGGGATGTGCACCTGAGGAGCAAATGTTAGAAGCATGTCTACAAAAGACCATGGAAACACTAAGCAACTACAAATTGCACATAGCTCCAGAAAAAAATTAAAGACATGCTCCTTTTCAATATTTAGGATATGGAAGTATACCCTAAGGTGCTTACAGAAAAAAAAAAAAAACTTTCCTTAAAAACAGAGAAGCTAAACACCTTAAATGACTTTCAGAAATTGATAGGAGATATCCAATGGATGCATCCAGTGTTAGGCTTGACTACCTATCAGTTACAAGCATTATATGACATTTTAAGGGGAGACAGTGCTTTAAATTCACCACGGCAGCTTACAAAAGAAGCTTAAGAGACTTTGAGAGAAGTTGAACTGGCTTTATCTAATGTGGTTGAAAGAGTCAGTCAAAAACCCTTGGAAATACCAGTTTTTGCTACACAAGAAGCACCACCCCCCAGCAGTCTTTCATGAAGGAGATAGTATGATAGAGTGGGTGAACCTCTCAGCACAACCAGAAGAAAGCCTTACTCCTTACCCAGTGCTTGTGGCTAGAATTTTATTAAAGGCCATTAAGTGAGCAGTACAAATACTGGGATAAGACCTGACAAGATATACTCCTTTTATACTAATGCACAAATTAATGTATGCTATAAAACCATACCAGAGTTGCAAATTTTAAAAAGCCATGGCTCCAAATTTTATGCATGGGTCTCCATTAAAGATAACCAGACTATTACATAATTGGTGATGGATTTTGGAAAAAAAGGTTACTAAAGTTCCTCTTAAAGGACTATCTTTACAGATGCATCCAAACATAACATTTGCACTGTATACTCTCGTGACTTAACTATAAAGAGAGTAGTCAGAACTCCTTTTCAGTCCACTCAGCAAAATGAATTGAATGCAATCATTCTAGCTCTTACTTATTATCCAGGAGATATAAACATAATATCTGATTTGGCCTATCAAGTAGGTGTGATACAAAGAATTGCCACAGCCCAAATAAAATTTGTAGCCTCTAATATCTATCAGCCCTTTAAGGAACTTCAAGAGCAAGTGAGAAAGCACCTAAGTAAGATTTATATCTTGCATGTCCACTCTCATAGTGGACTTCCAGGTCCTATTTTTGATGGTAATTCAAAGGTAGATAGCCTTCTAACCCATGTTGGCCAACACTCCTTTATTTCAGGAAACCCAAGACTCTCATTTTAAATATCATCAGGCTGCTCAAGCTTTATGTTTATAATTTGGAATAACAAGAGAGGAAGCTAAGAGCATAATAAAAGCTTGCATTCCTTTCCATGCTCCTACACTGTCTCCAGGGAAGAAGCCTCATGGTTTGAGACCCAGTGAAATTTGGCAAATGGATGTGACCCATTATAAATCTTTTAGTTACCTGTCTTTTATCCATGTTGTGGTAGATACCTTTTCAGGATTCACTTTTGCAATACCAGCAGCAAAAGAGACAGCCCAAGTGGTCACTGAATTCCTTATACAAGCATTTGCAATTATGGGCGTGCCACAAGCAATAAAAACAGACAATGGACCTGCATATACTTCTAAACATTTTGCACACTTTTGTGCATAGTATGAGATTTTACACATTACTGGCATATCCTTTAATCCTCAAGGACAGGCAATGGTAGAGAGGAGAAACAGAGACCTAAGACCCTCCTCCAAAAACAAAAGAAAGGGGAAGCCCAGGTAACCTTAGAGAACTTCTAAATCTAGCTCTTTATACCATTAACTTCTTGATTTTTGACAAAGATGCACTGGTTCTGGTAGGCAGGTTTTATAATCCACTGGAAGGGCAGTATCCAGTGCCAGCAGTTCCGCTATCTTTAGATAATCACCAGGTGATGTGGAGAGACCCAGAAAGTGGTGAATGGAAGGGACCAGATAGGTTTTTAGAAAGAAGTTGTATGTAAGTACTAAATGTGAATTATTATTTGTTGTTTATTATTAATTAATTCATTGAAACATGAAAAAAAAGACCTTATATTGCTCTGAACTTGTTATATGAGGTGGAATTATAATCACTGATATAATTTTGAAGGACAGGCTTATGGAGGGCACCTGGGAAGCATATCACCAAAGACTTTTAATCCAACAAGGCATTCATCAATATTTTTCAAACAGCTATAAATGAACTTTATTATTATATCATTTAACCCATGTTCCTTCATCTTAATCCCAAAGATAGAATGAGATACTATCATATGCCTTGCTGAGATCAAGATGTAACACAGCTTTAAAAATTGATATATTTTGACCTAGTAATTTCACTATTAATATATATGTGTGAAGACCTAGTTAACACCCTGGATGCCTTAGAATCAGTTGGAGTCAGGATAAGCAAAAGTCCTTGGTCTTTATTCTTGGTCCTTAAAGGTAGAAGTGAATTGGATGGATGCAGAATCTCCAAGACCTCCTTCTTCCTCATCTACCGCCAAAGTTCTTTCACAGAACTGATATGGGTGTATGTGTTAGCAAGGAAAATTCAGTAAGTCTAGCAAAACCTTACCCAACAGTAAAACTTCCCAAGAAAAGAAGTATATTTTAACAGATCACAGCATATCCATTTCAATATTAAAGACAATCTTTAACCAGAAGGGTACTCTGCCTTCTAGAGAAAAGTTTTTATAATACAATACAAAATAATATCATAAATTTAAGATATGGAGTTAAAACTCATTGCCAATATTGCCAGTTGAATGTATTTCTAAATTATCTTATCAAAAAATCATTTCACTCATCTGTCAATTTAGGTATTCTATATTAATTGTTTTCAGAAACTAGCATAGAGTAATTATGATCCAGTTACACTTATAGTTACAAAGGGCAAAGATCAATTGTACTGTGAATAATAATTTTTCCAATTAATTTATCAAATCCAATATAGTTTTTTTAAATTTAAGATATTTGGTGTATTATCCATTCCCAATAATCTCTACATAGTTTAATTTTGATAGAAAGACTACAATTATAATTCTTTTTCTTATATATATAGGTCTATATATTTTACTGAAATGTATTTTCCATAAAGGTGTGTTTTACTTATAGAAGGTCAAATATCACAATTGTTCCAAGAGGAAAAACACATCTCACTTTAAATGAAACTGCATCATAATTTTGTTAGAATTGACAAATCAAATCACATTTGGTTTTATATATGTGTGTGTGTATGTGTGTGTGTGTGTGTATGAACATATATAATTTATATAGTTAGAAATGGAACTATGCACAATAGCAATTCAAGGGCCAGTCACTTCCAGCATTTCAAATTATAAATCACAATACTTTCTGTGCTGCCAAAAATAATTTGGCAGTCTTGAACTTCCAACTCCTTCATGTGGGTATATTCTCAGCTTGTCTGAAACATGGGAATTGTAAACATAAGACTTGTTTTAACAATGAAATTATGAATTATATTCCCCACACAAAGATTACAATATATCATTTTATTGGTTCTTCAAAGGGAGAATTTTAGTATATTTTATTCAAGTGATTCCATGCTGTAAATTTATTTATATTGTTTTCACTTGGTAAATGTTGTAACTGAATAGACTATTATCAATTTTAAATTGTGCTACATGATTTCAGCTATTTTTCTAAATCAAAAAGAAAGGGGGGAATCAATGAGGAAAAAAACTGTATTAAAAAAAAGGTAATCTTCTGAATCCAATTTTTCTTGTGCAACAAAAGAACTATACGCATCTGCACACATATATTGTATCTAGGATATACTTTAACATGTTTAACATGTATAAAACAGCCTGTCATCTAGGGGAGGGGGTGTAGGGAGGGAAGGGAAAAGTTGGAACAGAAGTGAGTTGCATATGTTCTGTCAATAAAAAGCTATGATTAAAAAAAAAAACAACAACAAACAAAAAAAAGGTAATCAACAAAACAATCTAATACTGGCTAAGAAATAGAATAGTGGATCAGTGGAATGGATTAGATATATTATGCACATTAGTAAATGACCACGATAATCTAGTTTTCAATCAATGCAAAAATCCAAGCTCTTGGAACTATAGAACTCACTCTTTGATAAAAATTACTAGAAAAACTAGAAACCAGAAACATATAGATGATTTCTCACACCATATACCAAGAAAAGGTCAAAATGGGTATTTGATTTAGACATAAAGGGTGATACTATAAGCAAATTAGGAGAGCATAGAATGGTTTACCTGTCAAATCTATAGATAATGAAAGAATTTATGACCAAACAAAAAGAGAGCATTATGAGATGTACTTTGGATAATTTCAATTACACCCAATTAAATTTTGCATAAACAAAACCAACACAGCCGAGACTGAAAGAAAAGTAGAAAACTGAGGGAATTTTTTTTTTCCATCAAGTTTCTCTGATAAAGGCTTTATTTCTCAAATATATAGAGAGAACAAAATCAAATGTATAAGAATATGAATAATTCTCCAAGTAATAGTCAAAAGATCTGAATAGTCAGTTTTCAGATGAAAAAAATCAAAGCCAACTATAGTCAAATGAACAAATTCTCTAAATCACCATTGATTTAGATAAATGCAAATTGAAGCACTCTGAAGTACTACTTCATACCTATCAGATGGCTAAAATGACATGAAAATAAAAATTGTTGGAGGGGGGTATGGAAAACTTAGAGTATGGAAAACCAGAAATGGAGTTGTAAACCACAACATTAGAAAAAAACCAGGAACAAGAAAATAAAATTATAGGAAAAAGTTAGACCAAATGCTTCATGTCACTGATATATTAATTTTATGGCCTACAGATGATGAGGAATGGTCTGGTATGTACTTCATTATTGTCTCAGAAACTTTGTTATCACTGATTAACAGACTATTATATGACAGCCCAGCAATGTCTGTGGAACTACAGCACTCCCAAGGTTAGGTAGTCTTAGGGTTAAGGCCAGGTAGCCTTAGGTGTATTGCTACATCCTCCTGAAGAATTACACCACATCAATCAACAATGCTGCAAATTTCTCCAAAGAGGCAAGGATCTTTTCCTTCTTTCCTGTCCCTTTCTCTTTGTATTTACTTCCTACCTGGTTAGAATTAGAAGCACAATTAGGAAATAATATCATTAAAAAAAAAAAAAAACTTTGGAATTTTCAACAGAAAAAGTTACTAGTATTCTCATCAGATGTTATTAAAATTTATGTCCCACTGAACATTTACTCAAAGAGTTAGTGGAAATTTCTGTTTATTGGGAAGGAAAGTTTAGCATAATTACAGGTACTTGGTAGAATTGGTTTGGGTTGAAGCTTCAACAATTAATTGAATCCTATGAGATCTGATTGAAGTGCCAAATGATGTGATTTGTAGGCACCAGATGATGTATTGACCTATTGGACCCACTGGATCTTCAACCAGCTCAAACCCTCCCAAATGGGATCCTGTAGGATAACCCAACTCAATACTCATTCTCAGCAGGAAGTTGTTTCAGAAGATGAGATTATTGAGGTTGGGAAGGGGGACTCCAAAAATTCCCCAGACCAGTGTCACAAGGTGTCTCAAAAGAATTTCCAGGCTTAAACCCGTTTCCCAGTCAAGGGTAAAGTTTTATTGAAAATAATGGCATGCGATTACAAAGCAGACTGAATTCTAAGGGAATCCAGTAAAGAAACAGAACCAAGGAGATCATTTTACTCAGCTTCTACCATAGAAATTCTAACTCTATAGCTCAAGGTTAGGGCTGGGGAATAATCTCCAGATAAATTAAGGATGGTCTCCAAAATTTAATTATCACTAACCAGATCATCAGTCAGCAATGAACTGAGACTCTATTCAGAATCAGACAGATTGGGTGTGCTCATTTCCTGAGGTAGACTCCAAAGCTAAAAGATTTAGGACTACTGACTTAATGCTCCCCAAGGTCAAGGAACCTCAAAATCATATTACATATTACTTTGTCCCATGCCCCAAAGGACCTTGGGCCCCACTGGTTTAGGAATGAACTGGAACTGATTGGTGAATGGATCTCAAACTACTCAGTGTCTGAGTGAGTCCCCAGGAAGCAGTTTATTGATCCCATGAAGGGGAAAGGTTATATAGTATTAATGCTACTCCTCTGCTGCAATAGTATTTGGACTTATGATGGGGACATCAGAATAAGATTTAGGTTAATATTGCTGAGAAAGATATCCCACACACACACAAAAAAAAAAAAAATCAAAAGATCTTCCCCAAGGCCAATAATGTCAAATTGATCTTTTTCAAAGATTTTTACAAATATGTCAAATCCAAATTCTAGGCAAACTGTCTCCCAATTAAGAGACAGCTCAAAGGGATTTTTCTAGAAAAAGGAATAGATTTGACCAGGAACAACTTAGCTTCCAAAGCTATAGGCAAATGTCACAAACTATCCTTATGAAAACCAGATTAGAGTTACCAGAATATAAGGGATGTTGCAGCAATCATTGATTCCTCAAGACAGAATTGAGGTGTCAGATTTATATTACTAGTGAAAGATATTTTACTGGCCACTAAGAATTTTCATCAGACCAGAAAAGAACAGGACTATGCAAGAATTTAGACAAGGAAGTTAGCCAAGACAATATAATAATTTCAAATGACAGACAGACAAGTCTCTTGTTTATTTGCTTGAGAGAATTAAGGTAAAAAGGCAGCAGGTTCAGAAAAATTCTAGTCCTAGCCTAGATTTTTCACCTAGAAAAACAGGAAGCCATCCCATTAAAACAATCAAGCCTTTCTTTTGATTTCTGAATCATAGTGCCATGTTCCTCAGAATATCAGGGGCTCACCTTCAACAGCTAATATTCAACAGGTTTTTCAGACGCTAGAGATAAAACACAGTACTAATATGGAAATATGAAGTAAATTTATGAGATAGATTTGGGAAAGCATAATGATTCACAATATAAAACATTCATGACATAGGCATTTATCACAGATTACAGAGATTTGGCATTTATTATAAGAAATAGCTCATAGGCTTAACCAAATATGACTAGACAAGGCATAATCATAGGTTATTAAGCAATTTGTTTAACCTTTAAAGTGTCAGGGGAGAAGAGGAACAAGGGAGGATTCTGGGGAATAGGGGGAGAGTTGGGGAGAGCCCATGGATCAAGAAGGAGACAGGTGGGACTGACCAGGCCCCCATCTAAAAATATGCTAATCAAGACAGTCTCAAAAATTGGACTGGATGGATGGATTAGGATTATTAACAATGGAGGTGGGGATTTTACAGGAGCCAAGATGGCAAAGAGCAAACAGGACTTTCTGTGACCTCCTCTGACCTTCTCTCAAACCAACAGTAGATTAAGCCTCTAACCTGGTTTTGGAGTGACAGAATCCACAAATTTTTGGAGTGCAACACATTCCCAAAGAAGATACCTGGAAAGAACTTCAGAATAGGTCTGTTTTAATCAGGCAGGGGGGCAGTCTGCAGAGCCCACACCACAGCATAGGGAGACTAGGGCAAGAAGCTGGGGCAGCAAGTCACAGCGTTGTAGGTTTTAGGCACCTGGGAATCTTTTCTGAGCTTCTTAGGCTACTCTGTCCTGGTTACAAGCAGGTGGTTTGGCAGATTTGCTACAAAAGGCAAATTGGAAACTACTGAGCCCCAGAAGAATGCTGGACCTAGTCCCAATTACCCACCACCGGAAGTTAATCAGCAGAACTACCCCAGGGAAAACTAAAGCAGCTGTCCTCCTTTGCATTAAGAGCAAACCTTAAGCCTTAAAAAATATGAGCAAAAAACCCAAAAAGAATTCTCACCATAGAGGACTTTCTGCCCTCTTTTATGGACAGAGCTTTTTTGGAGCTTTTATGGAGAGAGAGAAGAACAGACTTCAAATCCTGAGGTTCCTAAAGGAAAATCAACTCAAGATGAAACTCCAAAGGGAGCTATGAACTGGTCTCCATTTCACAAGGCTTTCTTGAAAGATTTCATAAAGAATCTTAAAAGAGAATTAGAAAAAAAATGGGGAAAGAAAATGAGATCTTTGCAAGAAGGGATAAGAAAAGCATATAAATCCCTACAAAACAGATTTGATGAAATGGAAAAAACACGTAACTCCTTACAAAATAGATATGAAAAAGATATCAATTCATTGAAAGAAAGACAGAATTTGTGAAATGGGGGAAAAAATGCAATTAACAAAACAATTCAATTGACCAAATACAAAAGGAGATAAAAAAGATAACTGAAGAAAATACAATAAAAATTAGAATTGAACAAATGTAAGTGAATGATTCAATAAGACTTCAAGAATCAGTCCAAAAAATGAAAAAAATAGAAGAAAATATTTTTTCATTTTTTTGGGTTTTTTTTTAAATTCCTCCAAGGAAAAACAACTGATCTGGAAAAAATGAATCTAGGCGAGACAATCTAAGGACTATTGAACTTCCTGAAGGTCATGATGAAAAAAGGAACCTAGTCATTATCTTACAGGAAATCATAAAGGAAAACTACCCTGATATCTTAAAATCTGAAGGTAAAATAGCCATTGAAAGAATTCACTGATCACTTCCTGAAAGATACCCCAAAATTAAAACTCCACAGAATATCACGGCTAAATTTCAGAATTATCACAACAAGGAAAAGATACTGTAAGCAGCCAGAAAGAAACAATTTAGATATTGAAAAGCCACAATCAGGATTACCCAGGACTTAGCAACTTCCATCTTAAAAGATCAAAGTGCCTGGAATCTGATATTCTGAAAGGTAAAGGAATTTGAACTACAGCCAAAAATAAGCTATCCAGCTAAAATGAGCATTATCTTTCAGGGAAGAAGATGGATATTCAATGATAAAGATAAATTTCATCTATTATTGATGAAAAGACCAGAGCTGAACAAAAAATTTGATCTCCTAACACAGAACTCAAGAAAAGTATAAAAAAGTAAAAAGGAAAGAACTCTTGAGAATTATATTTCTATTATGGGTATACTTAAAGAGTGCTGGTATAATTTGAATTTATTATGATAATATGAAAAAGAGATAGAAATGGAAAAGGAATTGTACTAGAAAAAGAGGAAAAAAGGTAAAATAAAGGAAATTACATCTCACAAAAAGGAAAGAAGACCTATTATAATTGAAGGGAAAATGGGAGGGGGATGAACATTGTGTGAATCTTACTCTCATCAGACTTGGCTCAAAGAAAGAAAAGTAGAAATAATTATTTTCAATGATAAACTTGTCTTATCTTATAGGAAAGTGGGAGGGGAAAGGGGAAAACAAAGAGGAAGACTAATAGAAGGGAAAACAGAAGTAGTAGGGAAAAGGAGTAAGAAAGGGGAAGGGACTCTAAAGGAGGAGAGCTGTTTGAGAGAGGTGGTGATCAGAAGCAAAATATTGGAGAGAAGAGGGAAAGGAAAGAGAAAAGAATAACTTAGGGTAAATAAGATGGCAGGAAATACAGAATTAGTTATTTTAATTGTGAATGTGAATGGGATGAACTCTCCCATAAAATGGAAGTGGATAGCATACTGGATTAAAAACTAGAATCCTACAATATGTTGCTTACAAGAAACACATTTAAAGCAGAATGATATATACAAAGTGAAAGTAAAGGACTGAACCAGAATCTATTATGCTTCAGGTGAAGTAAAAAAAAATAAAAAGCAAGAATAGCAATCCTTATCTCAGATCAAGTAAAAGCAAATATAGATCTAATTAAGAGATAAGGAAGGAAATTATGTCTTAGTAAAGGGTACCATAGATAATAAAGCAATATCAATACTAAACATATATGCATGTTTAGTAGTATAGCATCCAAATTCCTAGAGGAGAAATTAAGAGAGATGCAAGAAGAAATAGACAGCAAAACTACACTAACAGGGGATCTCAACATTGCTCTTTCAGAACTAGATAAATCAAACCACAAAATAAATAAGAAAGAAGTTAAGGAGGTAAGCAGAATGTTATAAAAGTTAAGTATGATAGATCTTTGAAGAAAATTGAATGGAGACAGAAAGGAGTTTACTTTTTCTCAGCAGTTCATGGAATCTATACAAAACTTGACCATGTATTAGGGCATGAAAACCTTAAAATCAAATGCAGAAAAGCAGAAATAATAAATGCATTTTTTTTCAAATCATGATGCAATAAAAAGCACAGGCAATAAAAGGCCAGGAGAAAATAGACCAAAAATTAATTGGAAATTAAATGATCTAATCCTAAAGAATGAAAGGGTGAAACAACAAACATAGACACAATCAATAACTTTCAAGAGAATGACAATAATGAGAAAACATACCAAAATTTGTGGGATGCAGCCAAAGTGGTTATTAGGGGAAATTTTATATCTCTAGATGTTTACTTGCATAAAATAGAGAAAGAGAAGATCAATGAATTGGGCTTACAACTAAAAAAGCTAGAAAAAGAACAAATTAAAAACACTCAATTAAATAACAAATTTGAAATTCTGAAAATAAAAGGGGAGATTAACAAAATTGAAAATAAGAAAACTTTTGAATTAATAAATAAAACTAAGTTGGTTTTATGAAAAACCCAACAAAATAGGTAAACCTTTAACTAATTTGATAAGAAAAAGGAAAGAAGAAAATCAAATTGTTGATCTCAAAAATGAAAAGGGAGAACTTTCCACCGATGAAGAGGAAATTAGAGCAATAATTAGGAGTTATTTTGTCCAACTACATGCCAATAGATTTGATAATCTAAGCAAAATGGAGGAATATCTACAAAAATATAGATTGCCCAGGTTAACAGAAGAGGAAATAAATTATTTAAATAATCCCATTTTAGAAAAAGAAATAGAACAAGCTATTAATCAACTCTTTAAGAAAAAACCCCCAGGGCCAGATGTATTTACATGCGAATTCTACCAAACATTTAAAGAATAATCAATTCCAATACTATTTAAACTATTTGAAAAAATAGGAAAAGAAGGAGTCCTACCAAATTCCTTTTATGACACAGATTTGGTGCTGATAGATAAACCAAGTAGGGTGAAAACAGAGAAAGAAGATTATAGAGCAATTTCCCTAAAGAATATTGATGCAAAAATCTTAAATTAAATACTAACAACAATATTACAGAAGGTCATCCCCAGGATAACACATTATAACCAAGTAGAGTTTATGCCAGGAATGCAAGACTAGTTCAGTATTAGAAAAACTATTAATATAATTGACTATGTCAATAACCAAAGTAACACAAACCATATGATTATCTCAGTAGATGCAGAAAACCATTTGATAAGATCCAACAACGATTCCTATTAAAAAACACTATAGAGTGTAGGAATAAATGGACTTTACTTTAAAATGATTAGTAGCATCCATTTAAAACCATCAGCAACCATCATATGTAATGGGAATAAATTAGAACCATTCCCAATAAAATCAGGAGTGAAACAAGGCTGCCCACTATCACCATTACTTTTCAATATTTATTTGAAATGTTAGCTTTGGCAATGAGAAGAAAAAGACATTAAAGGAATTAGAGTAGGTAATGAGGAAACCAAATTATCACTTTTGCAGATGATAGGATGGTATACTTAAGAACCCTAGAGAATCAACTAAAAAACTACTAGAAACAATTCACAACTTCAGTAAAGTTGCAGAAATACAAAATAAATGCATATAAATCATCAGCATTTTTATATATCACCAACAGCAAGAGATACAAAGAGAAATTCCATTCAAAATAGCTATCAATAATATAAAATATTTGGGAATCTATCTGCCAAGAGAAAGTCAAAAACTATATGAGCAAAACTACAAAATACTTTCCACACAAATAAAGTCAGATAAAATCAGTTGGAAAAATATCTAGTGCTCATGGGTAGCCCTTAGCAAATATAATAAAAATGACAATACTACTAACTATGAAGGTCTACTGAGCTGATTAAGAGTTTGAGGTTCTTACCATTATATCCTAATAAGACACTCTGGGAAAAATGACTTCTAGCATTTCCCAACAAGGGGAACAGAATGGGCTGGTTTAGGATTCATATCATGACTGTTTTAACTATGTTTATAAAACAATCTGGAAAGACTGACCTTTTAGTGTGTGATTATTATTGACAATAGGAAGAAGATGAGCTAGGTTAGCATCTCCTGACAAGGGGACAGAATAAGTTAGTTTAGGATTCATATTAGTAGGAAAAAAATACATAAAATACCTATCTGTCTCTGCCATTTCCTGGTCCATCAATTTCTTGATTATAAATTTTATATAATATAATAAAATAATATATTTATTCTTGATTCTTGATATTCTTGATTATCAATTTTATATAATATAATAAAATAATATATTTATTATAAAGCTCCCATAAAAATCTACCTTGAGTTGTGTGCTTTGGAGGATTACTAGACTAGAGACTCAATCTGACCTAGTATATCCCATTGGGGTCACCAATAATTGAGACAAAATATATCTGAAGATCCATTGATTAAGTGATGCAGTAATAGGGACAGTTTTATTTTGCTCAAAGTTCAGGTTTCAATGTTAGAAAAATCAGTGAGTCCTAAGTATTAGAATGAAGCTATATTATATAGGGTTGCATAAGCAGGATGAGTACAGTGGATTTCAAAGAATAAATAAGGGAAGATAATGATTTACAGATCAAAGAACAGATAGCAAGAGGGAAAGATATATATTAAGTAAAATAGGAAATTGATTGGTTAATACTAAATTAGTTAATATGGAGTTGATATGAAAAATAGTAATATTTTTCACAATAATTGTTGAAGTTGGGAAAAGGACCACATTCCACTTTATGGAAACTTCATGCTGATAAAGGGCATAGAGCTGTCCTTGCCTAGTGGAGTCCAGACCAGGGAGGAGAGAAAAGATGCTGGCAGCAGCATTCAGTGGGGTGATGGGTGTCAGAATTGGTTACAGTGTTGGAACAAATAAGTGAAACTCGTATCTTAAAGTCTGGAGGAAACAAATCTCACAAATAGGTTAAAAATGCAGTGGCCAAAAATGAGCAAAAAAAGAATAATTAAAAATGGAGTTAATATGGGGGTTACTAGGGACAATATCCAAGAACCCCATCCAGAGGAAAGCTGGGGGGCTGAAATGAGGCTATCAAAAATGCCTCCCATCCAAACAGCTTTCTCCTAAGATAAATACTGAAGAATGTTTTCCCCCAAATCCCTGCTTATATCTCCATGATGGTGACATTTGGGAATGGGGCCTTTGCAAATAATGCATCAGGTACCACCTGTGGATTGCCCTGAGGATGCTGAAGAGCCACTCAACAATCCTGAATGCCCCCACTGCCCATGGAGCTCCATAGCCTGACTAAGAACTAAGGAGTTATCTCCTCACTGGTGGGGCTCACAGAGTGATACCAGGAGAACTGGAGGGAAAATACTAGGAGCAAAGCTCTCATCCTTGGAGTTGTTAAAAGTACACCTGGAAAAAGTGGAAAATGGAAAGAAGAAAGCTAATCTCAAGTGCCTCAGGCACCTGTGGAGTTATTTGAGAAGTGAAGGCTGGGCCATTGTGACTCTTCCAAGAGCTGAACAGGCCAAAAAGAAGTTCCCACTGGCTGGCCTCCAGGTGTAGGGCATAATAGAGAAATTTTTGCTGTCAAAAGTCCCCTTTCTTTCTATATAGCCCCATGAGTGTGCAAAATATGAAAAGCATATTTGGAGTCTGGGTAGCTGTTCACTCTCATTCCTTTTCCCAGTTCCAAAGCCCTAGTAAGGGTATTGGGTTCAATTTTCTGGGCAGAAGTCCTCCAAGGAGCCACTGAGGCTCACCACAGAATAACCCACCTTCTTTTCCCTGTTTTCAAGAAAAATGGACCTGTCTGTAAATCATTCACCATCTGGGTTGTAATGTCACCCAATTGAGTATTACCAGGGAGCAGGTGGCAGAGGTAAGAGTGTGTCAAGTGGGGGTGTCTGGCAGGAGAGCCTCCCCTTGCCAAGCCACTTTGGACTTTGGGACTTTGACTTCCAAAATGCTCTGAACCCAAGGGTGAGCTGAGAGGCTTCCTTAATTATAAGGGTTGTGGCAGCTAGCTCTAAGGCAAGAGACCCCCAGGACTGGCCTCACCTTCCATCAGTGTACAATGTAAAAGGCTTTAGGTATATTTATTTAGCTTTCAGGGTCTTAACAAGGTAGTAAGACTATGTGGGCCCTTAGATAAAGAAACTTCATAGTCCTGTGTGGGGGAGAGAGGCTGGAAGTTAAGGGTTTGTCCAAATGTGGGGAGGAGCTGTCACAGAATCCCTGAGTTACTTCCATATTATGGTGTTCATTGGTGAGGGGTTATGTTCCCCCAGATTTGCCCAATCTGGGCAAAAAGAAATTGTGAGTCTTTATGCAATGGTATGCAAAAGAAAGCATCTTTAAGATTTAAGATAGAAAACCATTTTGTACTCTGGGATACTTGTACTAGGTTTATGGCTTCTACTGACCATTTGCTCTGATTATAATAATAATATTATTATAGCATCAAAACAGGTCCTTCAAGCCTCAGCCTGAGAGCACAAACATGACAGGATAAAGCATCCTGAGATCTATTTGACAGCTCATTACATGGTAATAATTAGCCAAATTCAGGAATAATCAGGTGGGAAACAAAGAAACAGAACTGGGAATCTGAGTCAGAAGGATCCCACTTTAAGCAGAGGCTAAGGTTGTCCTCCCAACTCTTGCCCAGATAAGTTGTCCACCTAGATATTTCAGGAAGGTATTCTCTGAGTAATAATGATGGGTTATTGACTTAATGATCAGGCAATCAAATTCAGAACTCAAAAGATTTTACCTCTAATAGCAAATTCTACCAATCATAACTTAGGACTATATAAATTATTTTAAATTTTTTTTAATTTACCAGAACTTATATAAATAGATTTTGTTTAATATGTTTTATATGTTTAAGTTAATACTGGTGCAAAGGATCAATCATTAAACAAGATTATAGATTCTTAATAACGTATTCCTTGCTTAGAAATTATAAATCCTAAACAGGATCAGTTCTCAAGACTGATGACCTTATTTATCCTGATGGTTTTAAGAAAACCGGCAAGCTTACAAATTAAGGGGAGTTGACAGAGACCCTAGGGAAGAGGCTGAGCTTGCTGTTGCCCACCCCAACTATTCTTAGTGTTTTCATGTGTTATGCTGTTTGAAACTCCACCCCCCCACACTCTGTGAATGGGGAAAAGGTGTTGTTCCCCTCATACGTGGAGGTGAATTGATAGGTTTAACATGATGACAAAAACTCCAAGTAATTTAGTTAACAATTTTAGAATTTCCTAAGTAATAACCAAATAGTCTTAGCTGTAGTTTCTATTGCTTTAAATAAGTTTCCTTTTTGTTTTAGGGAGAAAACAAGATAATTCTTAAAATTGAGAGAGAACAAATTTTAAAATTAACTTTAGTTAATGAGATTCCTTAGAATCTGATTAAATGTCTAAATTTATGCAATTTGGTTTTTTTTCCAATTCATGCAAATCATTTCTATTTTGTGAGCCAGGAAAAGGGTTAAAGTGCCAGTTAGAGTCTGATTCTAGATAACTAGAGTTTTTAAAGTAGTGGCAAACTTCTTTTCTGTTTTTATAATTTACATATCCTTTTAGTGGGCTTTAATTAGAGCTCCTTTAAAATTGTTTTTACTATTCTATCCTAAATGAATTTCCAAATTACTTTACACACACATAGAAATCATTTATCTGTTGATCACATCTAAAAAAACCCCATAAAATTATCAAATGTGAAGTAATTATATACAAATAAATCAGTTAGCAATTATATAGCATGTTTTATGCTAAGTGCTTTTGCAATGTGTGTTTTTCACAACAATTATTATTTCTTTTTACAAATCAGAAAACTGGGCAGAGATAAAATAATTTGCCATAAATTACAGAGCTAATACATACTCACTATTGAAATAGAGAATGGTGTTCTTACTCAATGCAGAGGCTGACTGGCTTTCTCACCTCATACTGCCATGCTGGTATGACGTACCCAAAATTCTTCCCAGACAGAATTCCTGGACAGAACCTGGTGCTAGCATATCCCTTTGGTGCCAGAGCTCAGGGAACACTGACCACTGGGGCTTACTCCCACTCTATCCCTACCTCTACATCTCGTTTGGGGAAGTGTTTGGGCAAAGTTGTGTGGGGTCCCCTTTTTCTACAGGTACAACAGGGTTTGAATTTCCCTACAGCTTTGAGATGAGAAGGGTTAGCAAATAGAGGGACTTGGGCTATATTAATCTTGTTAGCAATCCCCATAACCAAGATACACTCAGAACCACTCTGGGGAATAGAGTAGAGAGGGTTCCTTAATACCTTCTGGAGGGCTTTCCCAAAGGAACAGAAAAGGACTCTGGACAAGATTGGAATTAAGGAAGGGTTAGCAAAAAGTTGCTATTTACCTGGTTTGTTTTTTCCTTCTTCTTTTGTTCCAGAATGGGGAAAATTTCTAAAATTATCACCAATGTTTCAGGAATTTTTCTTGAAATCTTAAAATAACCAATTGCCAAACTTCTTAATCATTGTTTTCAAAATTTTGGAATATGCTAAGATGTTATTTTAATTTTGTTAGCTACCTTTTTGTGTAGCCCCCAGCTTGGCCAAAGCTGAAGTCCACAGAAAAAAAGTTAGGCTTTTTAAGAAATGTTCCCAGTCTTCTAACTACAGTGTAGAAGGGTTTTTTTTTCCCTTGTTGGTTGCATTTTAAATCTTTCCAGGCAACAAAATCTGGCTCACAGAACAAACTTGACATAGACATTCTGCATAGAGACACAGACAGACGAAATGACACGAAAGAGGACTGTCCCATCTTTGCCAAAAGTTATCCTATAGCACTTCGTGTTCTCTGGTGTCTCAGAGAAGGTGAAAGGGTGGTAAGGTTAACTTGGCTGAAAATTGCAAGAATTTCCAAGTCTGGGCATCCCCAGTCAAGGGGGACTCATCAAGGAAAACTTGCTGAGCAGAGAGCACCTGATGACCCAGAGAAACCTCCTCCCAGTGGCTTGGGGTATTTTAGCTATTAGATTGTGGTAGAAAAAACTGGGGGGGGTTACCTTGACAAAGAGGGAATCAAGCCAGGGGAGGCCAGACTCTCCCTGTATAGGCCACCAAATGTTGAGGTTGGGGAGGGACCCCAAAAGTTTGGAGTCACAGACCAGGGTCACTAGGCATTTCAAAAGAATTTCCCATTTCCTGGTCAAAGGAAAAGTTTATTATAATCGTCATGCCATTGTAAGCAGACTAAATTCCAAGAGAATTTAGCAAAGAAACAGCAAAGAAACACATTTATCTAGTTCTTCATGTTATATGTGTGCTAATTTATGGCCCAGAGCTAGGACCAAGGAATTTGATTCTTACTGACCAATAGATTATATAACAGTCAGCAAGAAACTGAGGAGTGCTTGTTCAGAATCAGACAGATTGTTATTCTTAGATTGGGTGTGGGAGCTCCCTGAGGCAGACTCCAAAGCCAGAAGATTTAAAGTCACTGACTTGTTAGAAGTCCCCTAAGGTCAGGGAACCTCAAAAACATTGCTGTCTCTCCTAGAAACTATATTACATCATAACTACATGACTGACTCATCTTAACTAAATGATGCTAATAAAGTTAAGTCAAAAGTTCTCTTTCATATGTCTTTCTTCTATTTTTCCTTCCTTCCTTTCTTTTTTCTTTCTTTCTTTCTTCCTTTCTTTCTTTCTTCCTTTCCTTCCTTCCTTTCTTTCTTTCCTTCCTTCTCTCTCTCTTCTCTCTCTCTCTCACTCTCTCTCTCTCTCTCTCTCTCTCTCTCTCTCTGTTTCTTCCTTCCTTCCTTTCTTCTCTTTCTTCCTTCCTTCCTTCGTGGAGTCTAGTGAATCCAAAGATTCCTTAAATGACATTATGAACAAGACTTTACCATTTGCTTTTATACTCTTAAGGACCATGGGATCTTTCCATCTTGAAACTTTCCATATAGTTTGTGATCCTCTTTGGAATATGAGCTTCCTAAAAGTTGGGACTGTCTTCCTTTTCTATTTGGATCCCCAGCATTTAGCATAGTGATTTGCACATAGGTGCTTAATGTATTTTTTGTTAATTCATTCATTCATTTGTTTCTGTTTTGCCAGGGTCTTCCCCTCCCAAATCATTTTTTTCCCCTTCTGAGTAAGAGGTAAAAGAGGTCATTCTTTGCCTCATTCCTTACCTAGCCTTAATCACTGATTTGTGTTGCCTCAGTCATATTGAGATCTATTAAAGACCTTAAAAAGGTCAAATTCTTCCATTGTATCCTGAATTATCTCTAATCATTCTAATGTATAACTTACCTCTGGACTCAGATGGCTCTTCATTTCCATATTTATCAGGTTGTACAAGAAAAATCAGAACAAAAGAAAAAAAAACATGAAAAAGAAAAAGCAGACAAGCAAAAAAAAAAAAAAGGTGATATTACTATGCTTCAATCTACATTCACTCTTCACAATCCACAGTCTCTAGATGCAAGTGGCATTTTCCATCACAGGTCTATTGGAATTGTTTTGAATCATCTCACTGTTGAAGAGAGCCACATCCATCAGAATTGATCATTGTATAGTCTTCTTGTTGCTGTGTTCTCCTGGTTTTCCTCACTTCATCTAGCATCAGTTCATGTAGGTTTCTTCAGGCCTTTCTGAAATCATCCTATTTATAGTTTCTTACACAACAATAGTATTACATAACAATCATATACCACAATTTATTCAGCCATTCTCCAGCTGATGGGCATTCACTCAGTTTCCAGTTTCTTGCCACAAACATTTTTGCATAATGGGTCCCTTTCCCTCCTTTAGGATTTCTTTGGGATATAATCCCAGTAGAAACACTCCTGGATCAAAGGATATGCACAGTTTGATAATCCTTTGGACATAGTTCCAGATTGCTCTCCAGAATGGTTGGATTGTTTCACAACTCCACCAACAATGTATCAGTGTCCCAGTTTTCCCACATCCCCTCCAACATTGGTCATTATCTTTTCCTGTCATCTTAGCCAATCTGAGTGGTATCACAGAGTTGTCTTGATTTGTATTTCTCTGATCAATAGTGATTTAAAGCATTTTTTCATATGATTGTAAATGGCTTTAATTTCTTCATTGGAATATTCTTTGACCATTTATCAATTGGAAAATGACTTGTATTCTTATAAATTTGAGTCAGTTTTCTATAAATCTTAGAAATGAGGCCTTTATCAGAAATATTAGCTGTAAAAATTGTTTCCAAGCTTTCTCCTTCCCTTCTAATCTTGTCTTCATTGGTTTCATTTGTGCAAAAATATTTAATGTAACCAAAATTATTCATTTCGCATTTCATAATATTCTCTAGTTCTTCTTTGACCATGAATTCCTCTCTTCTCCACATATCTGACAAGTAGACTATCCTTTGTTCTACTAATTTTCTCATAATGTCACCTTTTATGTCTAAATCATAAACCCATTTCAACATTATCTTGGTACAGGGTATGAGATGTTGGTCAGTGCCTAGTTTCTGCCATACTATTTTCCAATTTTCCCAGGTATTTTTGAGAGTTCTTATCCCAAAAGCTGGAGTCAAACACTAGATTACTACAATCATTGTACACTATTGTGCATGTAACCTATTCCACTGCTCCACCACTCTTATTTCTTATCCAGTTTTGATAACTGCCACTTGGGATTATAGCTTTAGGTCTGGTACTGTAAGACCACCTTCCATTGCATTTTTTTTTCATTCATTCCCTTGATATTCTTGATGTTTTGTTCTTCCATGTGAATTTTGTTATTATTTTTTTTCTAGCTCTATAAAATATTTTTGACAGTTTGATTGGCATGACACTGAATATAAGTACATTAATTTAAGCAGAATTGTCAGCCTACCAATGAGTAATTAATATTCTTCCAAATGTTTAGATCTAACTTTATTTGTATGCAAAGGATTTTGTAATTGTGTTCATATAGTTCCTGACTTTGTCTTGGCAGATAGACTCCCACATATTTTATGTTATCTACAGTGACTTTAAATGAGATTTCTCATAGACTAGTTGCTCAGTGGAATAGGTTAGGTTCAAAGGACAAAACAGTCAATAAATATAGTGTTTGACAAACCCAAAGACCCCAGCTTTTGGGATAAGAACTCACTGTTTTGTGACAACTGCACTAGCACCCAGGATATCTCAGAATCAGCTGGAGTCAGGATAAAGCAAAAGTCCTTAGTCTTTATTCTTGGTCTTTAGGGGTAAAAGTGAAAGGGATGGAAGTAGGATCTCCCCAACCGAGACCACTTTCTTCCTCCTCCACTGCAAAAAGTGACTCTGGCTAGTCTTACTCCACCCCCTAGTCCCTCTTACAATCCTCTGTATACACCAATCATGGAGCCAGCACAGGATAGTGGGAAGGGCCATTTTCCAAGCATATGCTAAAAGAGTATTGTTCAATCTGTAGTTAGCCTCAAGTGCTCAGCTGTCCTTTCCTCAGTGCATCGACTCAAGAGTTTCAGCCCTCTCCATTGTTTGACAAAAATTGCTGGGAAAATTGGAAATTAGTATGGCAGAAACTAAGCATTGACCCACACTTAACACTGTACACCAAGATAAGGTCAAAATGGGTTCATGACCTAGGCATAAAGAATGAGATTATAAACAAATTAGAGGAACATAGGATAGTTTACCTCTCAGACCTGGGGAAGTGGAAGGAATTTATGACCAAAAAAGAACTAGAGATCATTATTGATCACAAAATAGAAAATTCTGATTATGTCAAATTGAAAAGTTTTTGTACAAACAAAATTAATGCAGACAAGATTAGAAGAGAATCAATAAACTGGGAAAATATTTTTACAGTCAAAGGTTCTGACAAAGGCCTCATTTCCAAAAGATATAAAGAATTGATTCTAATTTATAAGAAATTAAGCCATTCTCCAATTGATAAATGGTCAAAAAAGATGAACAGACAATTCTCAGACGAAGAAATTGAAACTATTTCTAGCCATATGAAAAGATGCTCCAAGTCATTGTTAATCAGAGAAATGCAAATTAAGATAACTCTGAGATACCATTACACACCTGTCAGATTGGCTAGAATGACAGGAATAGATAATGCTGAATGTTGGAGGGGATGTGGGAAAACTGGGACATTGATACATTGTTGGTGGAATACATCCAGCCATTCTGGAGAGCAATTTGGAATTATGCTCAAAAAGTTATCGAATTGTGCATACCCTTTGGTCCAGCAGTGTTACTACTGGGCTTATATCCCAAAAAGATTTTAAAGAAGGGAAAGAGACCTGTATGTGCAAGAATGTTTGTGGCACCCTCTTTGTAGTGGCCAGAAACTGGAAACTGAGTGGGTGCCCATCAATTGGAGAATGGCTGAATAAATTGTGATATATGAATATTATGGAATATTATTGTTCGGTAAGAAATGACCAGCAGGATGATTTCAGAAAGGCCTGGAGAGACTTACATGAACTGATGCTGAGTGAAATGAGCAGGACCAGGAGATCATTATATACTTCAACAACAATACTATATGATGATCAATTCTGATGGACATGGCCCTCTCCAACAATGAGATGATCCAAATCAGCTCCAATAGAGCAGTAACAAATTGAAGCAGCTACACCCAGGGAAAGAATTCAGGGAAATGAGTGTGGACCACTACATAGAATTCCCAATCACTCTATTTTTGTCCACCTGAGTTTTTTATTTCCTTCACAGGCTAATTGTACACTATTTCAAAGTCCAATTCTTTTTGTACAGCAAAATAACTGTTTGGACATGTATACTTATATTGTATTTAATTTATACTTTAACATATTTAGCATGTATTGATCAACCTACCATCTGGGGGAGCGGGTGGGGGTAAGAAGGGGAAAAATTGGAACAAAAGGTTTGGCAATTGTCAATGCTGTAAAATTATCCATGCATATAACTTGTAAATAAAAATCTATAATAAAAAATAATAAATGAGATTTCTCTTTTTATCTCTTGCTGCTGGGCTTTGTTGGTAACATATAGAAATGTTGATGATTTATGTGGGTTTATTTTCTGTCCTGCAACTTTGCTAAATTTAATTGTTTCCAGTACTTTTTAATTAATTCTCTAGGATTCTCTAAATATACCATCATATCATCTACAAAAAGTAATTGTTTCCTCATTACCTACTCTCATTTCTTCAATTTCTTTTTCTTCTCTTATTGCTAATGCTAGCATTTCTAGTACACTACTGAATAATAGTGGTAATAATGGGCATCCTTGTTTCATCCTGATCTTATTGGGAATGCTTCTAGCTTTTCCCCTTTTACATATAATTCTTACTGATTGTTTTAGATAGAAGATATTTATCATTTTAAGGAAAATTCCATTTATTCCTATACTCTCTAGTGTTTTTATTAAAACTAGGTGTTGTATTCTGTCAAATGCTTTTTCTGCATCTATTGAGATAATCATATGATTTTTGTTTTGTTATTGATATTAATTATACCAATAGTTTTCCTTATATTGAACTAGCCCTGCATTCCTGATATAAATCCCATTTGATCATAGTGTATTATTCTGGTGATAGGTTGCTATAATCCTTTTGCTAGTATTTTATTTAAGATTTGGCAAAACTTCTTAAACTGTGAATCACAATTTCATATGGGGTCACATAACTGAATGTGGGGGTTACAGAAAATTTAGCAACAACAAAAAGCATCAAATATTTAGTCAAGATTCTAATGTAAAAATAAAGAGGCATATCTCAGTATGTAAATTTGCTTTCATCTTTAATAAATGGTAAAATGACATGTCTACCAAATAATTGTTTTAAAATAAACTTCTCTATAATTTATTATCAGTAAATGTTTGATTTGTGTTATTTATTTTGTATGACTATATGCCTGAGGTATGTAAAAATTTCTCTGGCCAAAAGGGGTTAAGAGTTGAAAAAGTTTAAAAAGTTTAGCTTTATGGAAAGTCCCAGAATTATACAATGCAGCTGGAGAAACTGCTGAATTGGCTTCTCCTGTCTCAGTGGCTAAGGTAATCTGAGTTTTGATACATGCTCCTCTCCATGACCCCTTCAGGCATGGGGACAAGATCAATCTAACAAAAAGTGCCATCTTAAAGCAACAGCCCCAGGTAGCACTGAACCACATGTTTCCCTAAAAAGTGTCAGAGGAACGCTGGTATTTTCTATAAAGGATCTCCCTTACAGCCTGCTCTCCTACATCCTCTATGCAAAGCAATACTATATTGCATATAGTATTTATTGAGATGTGTACATGCATGAGAACTGGGTGTGAACCTGGGGAGAATTTTCACATTTACCTCATACTTTAAGATGTACAAAGTACTTACTTTACCAGAAAACTGGCAGTACAAATATTATATTATATCTTTTTTTTACAGATAGTTAAAAGGGTCTCAGTAAAGTTAAGCTAGTTTTCTGGAATCACAGAATTTCATCAGTCTTGCCTTCCTTCAGTTCTCATCCATATTTAGCTTACAACAAAAATGACTGATTCTAAAGGTGTCTCTCACCCCTGTTGCTTCAGGGCTGATAGATATAAGTAATAAATGAGTGGATAGATGGATGGGTGGACAAATTTCAAAATATTTATTAATATATAAATGTAATATAATAAATGCTGTGTTAAGTTATGCTAGGGGCATAAACACAAAAACAAAATAGACCCTGTGCTCAAGAGTTTAGATTTTAGTAGTATTGAATGGCATATATAAAGGAATAGTGGCTTAAAAGTGAAGGGTATTTTGGTTTGGTAACTCACTGGGATAATGTGTGAAGCCACTGGGAAATCACTTCACAAGTCCTTTCCATTAGCAATGGTATACTAAAATTTAAATGTGCTTCTGGTAAGTTATTAAATTGTTGCTTCAATTCTCATTTTTTGAGACACTTGGAATATAGAAAAGTTGAAACTGGGGAATTTAGAGGATTCACAGACTCAAGGGCTGAGTCCATTTGGGAAAGTGAGTAACGGGGAATAACTTTCAATTTTATGTCAATTCAACAAGAACCTAATAAGTGAAAGTCACTGTGACTGCATGGGGAGAAATCTTCCCCCTTGGATTTCCTCCAACAATTCTGCACAAACCTAACTGACACGGTACACGTACCTCCACTGAGAGATCTCAAGTTGGTTCCTATAGCCAAATACTCTCAGAGTTCAAATCCCATAGATTATTGATATAAGACAGAGAGAAGTTATTTGTTCAAGGTCATGCAAAAAGTGAGCCTTAGAGATGAGAGAGATCTGAATGCAAATCGTCAGATCCTAGACATGATTCTTTTGCCGCACAAATTCATATGGAAATTTCATATAAGCTTCACAGCTAAGAACTCTGCAAAAGGAAAAGAGAATTACATCTCAGTTAGGATAGGATTCTGGGGAAGGAGAAAGAGTAGAAGGAAAATGAAAGAATAGATGGGCCAAGACAACAAAGAAACCCGAGTTTGGTTAGTGACACAAGCCCATTTTATTTAATTTGTTTTTCTAATTTCTTTGAGACCAAGAATCCTGTACTAAAGACTAATTTGCATTTGGGAGTTTCTGTATTTATGCTAGCATTATTCTACTTTACAGCATTACCCAATTTTGAAACAAAAAAGGAAAGAAACTGTTGAGGAAATTTGCATCACAAAGTGAATTGACTCAAGAAGAGAGATTCTGATAGATATCTTTTTAGCTCTGGTGTGTTCAGATCAAACACAAGCAAGGGATGAGCAATCCTCCAGCACAGCTAATTTTGTTTAATAGCAAGTCATTTTATATCTCTGGGTCTTGGTTTCTGTATCTATAGAACTAAGTGGTTGAGCTAGATAACCATTAGGGTTATCTTCAGCTTGAAGACCTATGAACCCATGAACATCATCATTACATTGCAATTATTGTGATTTTTTTTTTAAAATCCTCTTTGAATTGATCCTGCAGACTTTATTTAAACTCAAGCAGCAAGAAATTGTAGGGGGACAATCTCATCACTCCACCTGTTACCACCCTGTAGCATCAATGAACCTTGTCATTCATTTATGCAACAAATAAGCAAGCATCTATTAAGAACCTACTACGTGCCAGGCACTGCTCTAAGTACTAAAGTAATAAAGTGGGGAAAAAAATAGACTCTGCCCTCAGAGAGTTTACATTCATCTAGATGAAAGAAAACAAGACATACACAGATATCTCGATACAAATTATATGCAACAAAATTTCAGAGTGGGAGTAGGTAGGATACAAACAACTTGGAGAATCAGGAAAGGCTTCATAAGGGCAGGGGAAACAGCCAATACAGTATGTTGGTGATGAGAGGTGATGAGTGAACAAGAAGTAGTAAGTTATCTTGACATGAATATAGTGGGTGATAAAGAATAATGTATAATCTTGGAAAGAATGTTAGGATAAAAAGGGCTTTGAACAACAAATGGAGGAATTTGTGTTTTATCCTAGATGAAACAGGGAGCCACTGAACTTTTTGAGCTAGGACTTGACATGCTAGGACTTATACTTTATAAATATCAATTTGGGCACTGTGTCAGAGTCTCTGATGTGACAAAAAGGAACAGGATGTTTTTTGGGAGATCTTTTGCTTCTCTGCCCATTCACAGAAATCTGAGAAAACCACTTGGTGCTCCGATGGTGATTCCCTTTGCAAGTAGAGTTCACAAAAATCTAAGGAGAAAAGTTTTATGCTACAAAAAGAAAAGAAAATAATGTTATCTACTAATGAACAAATTACTCCCCAGAAATCTATATATAGATTGTTTCATTTGCTGACTAGCACATCCTAAGTCTGCCTATGAGCAAACATTGTCTTTCAGGTTCTTTACCAGGTAGCATCTCCTCCAGTTCTGGAAGCTCAGTAGATGGTATCAACATGATTCCCACTATGATTTCTTTTGCATTATTCTCCATCATGGTCATAGAATTATAGAATCATAGATTTGAAATCAGAAAATTTGGCTTGTGGAATCATAGAACTAGAGTTAGAAGAAACTCCAGAAATCATCTAATCCTACAGATTAGATAGGATTTTTACAGATAAGGAAACTGAGTCCCAGTCAAGTGAAGTGGCTTGCTGCAGAAGCAATTGTAAAGATCATTTAAGTCAACTTTCTTCTTTTTAAAAATAAAATTTTATTGCTATCCTTTATATTTTTATGACTTTTATTTACCAATATATCTCTTCCCATCTCTTTTTCTATTTCCAGAGTTATCTCTTTTAACAAAGAATATAAAAGATGAAAAAAAAAACAGTAGCACAAAACTAATCACAAATCAAAAAAGTTTATTTATTAGCTACAGTGTTCCACACTCATAATTCCATATCTTTGCAAAGAAGAAAAGAAGGTATCTTTTCATATCTCTTCATTGAAACCAAGCAGCAAACATTGAGTCCTTATTATTATTGTCTCAATCTGGCACTGGAAATTAGCAGAACAACTTGAATTTGCAAATTCACTTTCTCAGTGCCCCCAGGCTCCTAAATTTATATAAAATGTAGCAATTTAGGGGAGGATTTAGTAGACTTAGTAATTTTATCTAGAAATGGAACTCAGGATATTTGGGATCTGATAGCTATTACATTACAGTACCAAAAATGTGAAACATTGAAGTCTTAGACATGTGGTTTCTCAGGGACCACACCTGGAAAGATGTCATTAGCCTATCTTTCCCAACACTAAAGAGGGAAAATAATATCATCAACTCTTTTTGCCCATCTATCTTAGGAAAGTTTTTACTTAGGAAAGTTTTCCCCCTAGTAAATGCACTAAAAACACTTACCCTCTAACCAGAGACCATGAGAGAAGAGTATCAATACCTACAGTGTTTCACATGGAAAGGAAAAATAGCCTCTACACTAAAGTAATCCACATTCTAATTTGGAAAAGTTGGTGTTATTTATTTGTTTCAGTCCTGCATCCTTAACAATACCTGTTTTTTTTTTTCAAACATCCTTGAGTCAGAGATCCTAGAAGGCAGTTGTTGTGAGATCATGAAATGAGTTCTTCCTCCATGTTCTTCATGCTTTCCCCCAAATAAACCCTAGAAGATCTGTTGGACTGGGTGTGTGAAGTAATTGATTTTCTTATGGTGCAACACATATAAGTGACCATGTTGTTTCCACCCATATCCTTGGTAGTGGTGTATTATTGCTGCTTTCCTCTTCTGTTGTTTTTTATTCAATACTCCAGGACAATAGATGCAGAGAGATCCTTTTGGTGGATAGTTCATAGGATCACAGGATTTAGAGCTTGAAGGTACATTAATCCAATTTCTTATTTTTTACTGAAGAAGAAACTGAATCTCTCAGAGAGAAAGTAATCTAGCTAAGGTCATGCAGACAGTAAATGCCAGAGGCTAGGATATGAACTTAAGTTCTCAGATTCCAAATCCTGAGCTCTACTATAACATAACAGGAAACCAGAAAAGTGAGGGGAATCACCCAGGATGGAAAGTTCTAACAATGGTGAACATTGCCTTGAAAATATAGATGAACATAGGTGAAAATTGCATCATTGAGTTGGATGTCACAATCCTGGTATCTCAACTAGAACTCAGGACAATGCATTTGGTTCCTAGAAGTAAAGATTTAATCCTTTCCAAGATTACACTTGGAATCACCTAAATCCTTCAGTTAGGATAATTTCAATCCAAAGGATCTTGTTTATGCCTCTTGGTTTCTGGTCAACATACTTTTAATTCAAGTTTTTGCCTTATGTCAAGGTAGGGTGGTGGTGCAATTAAGATGCAATTGAGCATAATGAATAGAGCACTGGATCCCATGTTAGGAAGACCTCAATTTGAATCTTCCTCTTGACACTTTCAAGCTACGTGAGGAATACTGGGTAAGCCAATCAATCAACAAGAATTTATTAAGTTTCTTTTATGGCACAGTGCTAAATTCTTTACAAATATTATCTCATTTGACCACTAAAGCATGGGGGTGTATGCTTTGTATCACAAAGAATGGCTCTCTAGAGAAGATATCCAAGCAAAAACAGGCAATGATAGATGGTGAAAAAACTGACATTTACATAGGACAGTAATGTGTGCAAAGCACTTTGTATCTATCATCTCATTTGTTAGGTCCTGCGAGTATTTATATCTCTTTTACAGGTAAGGAAGCTGAGGCTCAGACTTGCCCATGGTTCCACCATCAGTAAATGTTGGAGGAGGAATTTATCTCCAAGTCTCTCCTGACAACAACATCTGGGATCTTTTCACTGTCACCTTCACTGTCAATTTCACTGCAGGTCAATTATAGAAAGAGCATCCGTGCTCTTCTCCTAAGTACTTGTAGGGAGGTCAGATTACACACCTTTTGCCAGGATACGGGAGGAGAGAGGAAGTATCGTGGCAGGGAAGGATGCTCACAAAGCGACAGAACAATTCAACTATGGGAGCAGAAAGGCAGCAACCACTGCTGATGGCGTTAAACAAGGGCACCAGTCTCCTTCCAACTCCAAGGCTGCTTAAAGATATAAAGAGTTCAATTCCTTGGGCTGGTTTCCATAAACTGGTCCTTATATTATGACTATGCATTTAAATTTCTCAGCAGGATGGAGGGCAAGAGAGTCAGATGGGACCTCTTTGGCAGCTAGGTGGTATAGTGAATGGAGTGCTGGGGTGGGGAATCCAGAAAACCTGAGTTCAAATGTGACCTCAACGAGCAAGTCACTAAAGTAAGTCTGACTCAATTTCCTCCACAGTAACAGGATCTCACTCATAAGGCTATTATGGGGATCAAATAAGATCAAACTTGTTAAGTGTCCAACACAGTGCCTGTTACATATTAGATACTAAATATATGCTTAATCCTTTTCCCTTATTCTTTGTGACAAAGCAGTACAGCTTTGGGCTATGTAGTTAACTAAATGGCTTTTCCCATTTGTCTATATTTACATGCCTGTGTTGTATGTGTCTCTGGAAAGAATCTTGTGCATTTAATTACTCTGAAAGTCTTCTTTGCAGAATATTCCGAAGGGCAGGTCAGTAACTCTGTTACAAGAGAGGTAACAGCCACAGCACTAATAAAAGCTTCTGAAATTTTCCCTTTTCTCTCAAGGACATTTACATCAAGGATTGTGGGATTCCAATGATGCGAAAGGGAAAGGGGGGAAAAAATAATGACAAAATGAAAATTAAACAGAGACTGGGGAGAATTCTTGGTAAGCTTTTAAAGAGAAGAGGATGCAAAACAGACTTAGGAACCAGAAATAGAGGAAGGCAGAGAAAATAGGTAATTTTCAAAGTAAAAATAGAGATGAGTCAGGTAGAGAAGATCAGAAACAATGTGGTATGGTAAAGTGAATGCCGAATTTGGGAGCTAGGAAATGTAAGTCCTAATTTGGGGTCTGCCACTAAGCACCTATATTATCTTGTGTAAATCCTTCTTTTCTCTAAATCTGTTTCCTCATCTGTAAAATGAAGTATCTGGACCCACATTCATAACTGGTCAGAACCTAAGATGGCTCAATGAAAGAATAGTTTGTTCTGATGAAGTATGTTGTTTAATCACTTCTGAAAACAATTTCTGGTGCATACTTTCCTATGTGGTTTTAACTTTCAAGTCTTTCTCATCACCCTGTAAAATTATAGGGCAAATACAATCAGTAGACAACCTACATATCTATCTCTGAAGAAAGAAAGACTAAAAACAGAGTTTTAAGTTTACTTTCAATAAGGTAACTTTTCAGGAACAAGGAAGGAATAAGAATTGAGTTGAGAACTTAAAATGCCATTTTTCTTGATTGAAAGTGCAAAAAGTGTATGACTTCCAACAGGATGAATACAGAGAGGCTTGGAGAGACTTACATGAACTGATGCTGAGTGAAATGAACAAAACCAGGAGATCATTATATACTTCAACAACAATACTGTATGAGGCTGTATTCTGGTGGAAGTGGATTTCTTCAACAAAGAGAAGATCTAACTCAATTTCAATTGATCATTGATGGACAGAAGCAGCTACACCCAAAGAAAGAACACTGGGAAATGAATGTAAACTGCATATTTGTTTTTCTTCCCAGGTTATTTTTACCTTCTGAATCCAATTCTTCCTGTGCAACAAGAGAACTGTTCGGTTCTGCACACATATATTGTATCTAGAATATATTGTGACATATTTAACATATATAGGACTGCTTGCCATCTGGGGGAGGGGATGGAGGGAGGGAGGGGAAAAGTCGGAACAGAAGTGAGTGCAAGGGATAATGTTGTAAAAAATTACCCTGGCATGGGTTCTGTCAATAAAAAATTATAATTTTTTTTAAAAGTGTATGGTTTTCCCAGATATATTTCTATTTTTTTTAAAAAATAGGACACCTGGAGAAGGTAATACCAAGCCAAAAAATGATGGTAGCTGCTCAGGTACTAGAGCATCTAGATAGGAGAGATTATTTGTATACAAAGGAGTACCCTTCAAATTATTCTGCCCAGACAATTTCCTATCCTTCCTATATAGATGAGATATTACTTAGGAAAAATGTCTTAACAGATTTCCTTGCTGTTGATATATTCCTTAGGAAAAAATGTCTTAGGAGATTCTAGCAAATCATTTCCCCCCTCCATCCTATTAATATTTTCCCCTATCTTTGCTCTTCACCTCGTCTTTACAAAGAAAAAGATGGTGGGAAAGGAATATGCTCAGTACCACCATGGTCTATGTCTTTTGCAATTATCTTCTGCTTCCCTAACTCTTCTCTTCTCCTCATCCAGTCCCAATCACATGCTTATACTTTTTCTTTCTTTTTAAACTTCTATTTACAAGCATACTTTTGAATTTGTTTTGTTTATAACTCATCTCTCCCTCAAAATTCCCTCCTTGTTATTTTCTTCATCCCCTGTTGAGTTTATAATGTTTTTGTACAACAAAGTCTTTGTGTGTATGTGGCATGCACATGTGTACATGTGCATGTGTATTCTGTCCTCCTCTGAGTGTTTCAAAGTAAGATTAAAATAGTTCAGTCCTGAGCTAAAATTCAAAAGCAACTTCCCCCATCCCATCTTTGTTTAAATAAACTGTTTGCACAAACATATTAAGTAAGATAATAAATTTTCCCCTTATTTCTCCCCCTTTCTACTCTAGAGTATTCTCTTTTCTTTCTTTTTTTCCCTTCTTTTAAGCTTGTCAAAACATAATAAAAAACATTCTCAGAGGATCTGTCTTATTTAACTCCTCTGAGAAGTTATTTTAAAAAATAAACCAATGGTTAATTGCTGGGACTTTGAGTTATACCTTCAAGACTAAAAGTCATTAGACCAAATTATATAGAGTTTAGGAGTGTGTGGTAAGAAATTAATTTCACTTCTGAATGAATTGGCTGAAGGTGGGTATTCTAAAATTTGGTTGAAGTCTATTATGTTCTATCATTAGCAGGTCAATTGGCACAAGAGACCTGTATTGGAACTTGGCCCACAGATTGATATCTGAGTACAAGTCCAGTGAGATTCTATTAAAGGAAAGGAGAAAGCTAGAAAAGGAGGTTAGCTTGCATTTTCTGACAATACAAATATGGAAGAATAATCCTAAATAAGTTTATAGGTAAACCTGGTTTGTGGTCAGAGAAATCCCCTAGGCATTCCTGGGGGAAATCCCCATTTACACTTATCTCGGAGCAAAAACCCTTTGGGCCTCTTCGTCCTATGAGCTATAACTTAAAAAAATACCATTTGAAAGATGGAAAAGGGAGAGGTAACTCATCAGGATGTTAAGTAGTTAAAACAGGGGCAATTCTAGGCATATAAAAAGGCATGCTCCTATCTGAAACAATGAAAACAAAAAATAAATCAGCAGGTATTATGGTATCTTGGAATGAACTTCAGATTTTTAAGAAAAAAACCTGAATTCAAATTCTGGCCATGCTATTTATTACATGTGATATTGTGTGATCTTAATTTTTCAGAGCCTCAGTTTCTTTATGTATAAAGCTAGGGAATTGGACTGAATGATTTTAAAAGGTAACTTTAAAGACAATCCCTGTCATATGAAGAAATTCTAAGATGAAGGTTCTACATGTAAACTATTTCAAAAGCTAGTATGATTAACATACTAGTTTACAAAATTAAGGAAGAAGGAATATTAGGCAGGGGTTATATATATAGAGTTATATATAGGTAGCTAATTATTTATTTATAATCCTCAGGTTGGAAAAATAAGAACAATTGATGGACATACTAACAAAATATTGAAGTCATTCTCTAAGCACTGTGTAAATATGAAAATGGTAACTCATCCAACATAGACAGAAAAGAGATATTTTGTTAGGGACCCATTGTGACTCTTGCCTCAGAATATTTGAAAACTGGCATTCTTATGTTTAAGTGAAAGGCATTTATCTTGCCTAAAGCTTCGTGGAGCCTTTTGCAGTATATACAAAAATATTCAAATTAACGGAGAATGAAATTATCTGCAACCTATTAGGGGATATACCAGATTCTCACTTTTAATGTCATTCTGGAGTTGTAATTAGAAAAATTGATTGACAGGTTGGGTTAGACTAGATTCTTAATCTCTGCAAGCTCACCAATAAAGCATTATATTGGCTGCCCTGTTGGGCAAGTGTACCATTAGTTAGAATCAGAATTAGGACCTTGATGAGGAGAATAAGGTAAGACCTATATGAAGCAAGATCCAGGTGCTATTAATTTTATCATATTATGATTGTTGCATGTAACAGCACAAAGTACTCATAACTACAAGGCAGGATGTCATTTGAGTTCCATAATCTTTATGTGAAAGTGAAGAAGGGATCCGGAAACTCTAAAACTCCTTGAAGGAGAAAATCTTCTTCAACTCAGCCTCAGTGAGAGACTGTCCCAAGGAATCAGATAAAGTGGTTTACTTAGGTGAAGCTGGTTCAGTCCGGGGCTAAAAGAATTCCAACCCTATTGAATTAAAGAGACTCATTCAATTCTATTCAAATTCCAGCCCAAGCGGAAACCCAGCTAGTAGATAAAAAGAGCCAACTTGGAACAACTCCTTGCAGAGGTCCTGACATGCCAGGCTATGCCATGCGATGGCAAGGAAACCTTTTCCCACTGGAATAATATTCTCTTCCAGTGCTACCTTTGTTGGATTCTCTTTACAAGAAACTTTACTTCTCTGTCAGACTTTGCCTCTAAGGAATTCAGCTCCTCAATGGTCAGCAGGACATAAATGGGACAGCCTTCCCATTAAATGCAGGTCTCATGGTAGAGCTAGGGTATATAACATCATTAGCTATTTCTAGTTATGTTCATTATCACTTGGAGTTGTTGTCTTATTGAGAGTGTGTGGCCATTGGTGGCCAATGCCATGTATGACTACTATAATTCACTTTAATATTTTAGGTGATATTCATGTATTATTTTTTGGACTAAGATTAAATAATAGACCAAGGCCCTACACGTAAGTAGAATTATTTATTATTAATTATATGCTGAAACTTCCAGTTCTGGGAAGCTAAGTAGTACAGTGGATAGAGTATTAGGCCTGAAGTCAGAAAAACTCATTTTCCTAAGTTCAAATTGCTCAGATACGTGGGCAAGTCATTCAACTCTGTTCCTCTCAGTTTACTCATCTGTAAAATGACCCTGAGAAAGAAGTGGCACTTAATTCAAGTGTATTAAGTAGAGAGTATTGTGACCTTTTTAGCTTTCATGACGAGTTAGTATTTTAAAGAATAATTTTTAAAAGTTCTGAGGTTCTACCTCAACTCTCATCAAATTGGCAAAGTTAACAGAAAAGGAAAATGGTACTTGTTAAACTAAAGGCTATGTATGCTGAGCCAAAGAGGCACACTAATGTACTGTAGTAACAGTACTAATTAGTACTGTTTTACTAATGTACTGTCATTAAAGTGTGCACAACTCTTTGACCTGGGGATACAACTACTGGAGCAGCACAGAAGCCAAGGACTAAGGTCCTTCCACAGACCCACATGGACTCAGAGGGGAGAGAGACCAACAGCTTAGTCTCTTAGATGCTGTGAGTGAAGTCCTATCACCAGAGCAGTGAGCATGGAGTGAAGGGGCTAGACTGCATTGACTCAGCCTTTTTAAAAATACATCCAATTTCAGCTACATGGCCAGTGGGAAAGGGCTCCTACATGGTTAACAGATGAGGACAAGTTACAGAATGGTTAGGCAGTCTATAACTCAACAGTCCAGTCAAGACCCCTCTTTTACGTGTCATTATGAAGCAGGTCCTCAGCCTGTCCATGTAGGGAAGTTTTTCTCCGACAGGGAGGATGAAGCATCAGTAATGGGATCCCTTTCAGTGACATTAGACATCCAACAGCATGAATCCATTTTTGGCCTTTATTGTTGTTTGAAGAAGTGAGATCTCCTTGTTCCAAAAGCATTTCTGCAAAGTTTTGACTCATTTGTGATGTGCTCTGATGAGATCTATTAGTTCTCTTCCTCTTTATTTGAGAGATGTGAAGGAAGAAATGATAAGATTATGTATACTGACAGATTCACTATCTGTATCTGATGTTTTTGCTTAATTGCTTTTCTTTGTCACAGGATAAACGACTTTTGAAAAGACAAATTTTAAATTAAAAGACAAATTAAAATTTTTTTAATTAAAAAAAATTCTCTTTCTCCTTTTTGGCAAGGAACTATTCATCTCTATTTTGAGGGTTTGTGACTGTGTATGTGTTTTGAGGTAATCAGGGTTAAGTGACTTGCCCAGGGCCACACAGCTAGTAAGTGTCTGAGACCACCTTTAAACTCAGTTCCTCCTGATGTCAAGGTCTGTGCTCTATACACTACACTACTTAGCTGCCACAGAATGTTCATTTTTCTAGAGATATTTAAGGTATAGGACTTGTGTTTAGATACTGTTTTATGAATTTTTGTCAGGATATATTTCAAATCTATTATGTTCTATTTTTGTCTTTCCACAAGTGTGCATTAAAACTGATATTGCAGTGATGTCAATAGCTTTAAATATAGTCTTCCCATTGAATTTTGCTCTCAGAATGCTAAACGTCTTTTAACGTATTTAGTGATAAGTTTTTCTTAGATAGCTTTATCCTCAGTGTATCTTCCCTGGAGGAAGTAAAAAAAGTTATAAGTTCTTTGGTTCAGTTTGACCACTGGCTTAAGGCTTGAAATCTCCTGTCTCTTTTTCTTTGCCTCTTCCTCCCTTCTTCTTTTCCTTACCATTACTTATCATCACCACTTCCTAACAGGACAGAAACAAACATCAGAAGCTGTCCTCTCTATAGAATACAGAAAAAGACTGTAGTACAAGCAAAAAAACAAGGGAAGATTTTGATTCAAAAAATAGAATTTGGATAGGTAAAAATGAGAGCAAAGGGTATTCCAAGCTATTCAGACAGCATGACTATAGTCAGAGAAGTGAGGATCAACATGTAATAGGGAACGGTGAAGAAACTAGAGAGAAAGATTTATTTTGGGAAGTAGTGAGAAATAATTTGGGGCAGCTAAGTATCACAGTAGATAGAGCATTGGGTCTGGAGTCAAGAAAACCTGAAATTAAATCCAGTCTTAGAATCTTACTAGTCCAGACAAGCCATTTAATCCTAACTGCTCAGTTTCCTCATATGTCAAATAGCTACTCCAGTATCTTTGCCAAAAAAACCCCAAATGGGGTCAAGAAAACTCAGAAATGACTAAAAAACAAGAAAAGTGAGAAATAAAACTTAACAAGTAGGGTGAGTCCAAGATATCTACAGAAAAGATCTTGAAAGTCAAGTTGGTTAGACTTGATTTAATAGATAATGGGGAATCACTGGAAAATTTTGAACTACTAAAAGTGATGTCTTAGCAAGATTAATACAGTGCTTGGTGAACTATAAAATACTACATATGTTTAAATCAGAATTATTTTAAATAACGAGTATTTCTGGACTCCTGTCCTAAATTTGATTAAATTTCCCATTTTGTTCAGGAACACAGCCCCTTTCCCAATAGTCTCCCTTCTCCTTAACCTCCAAGAATAAGGCAGTTTTGACAGATCCCGGGGGTGGAGGTTGGCTTCCCCCAAAACAGAGGAGTTTCCCTTTTTTATTCTCTTCTTCCCTTTTTTCAGAATTACACTTTGCAAAATAAGTAAGACAACAGGAAGTTCCAGGGCTTCCTCTCTTGGGTATTCAACCACCATAAAGTGCTTACCACAATGATAACAGTAGCGGAAGAGAAAAACACACCCACCACACCCAAAAAACATGACCCTTTTCTTGACTCTTCCTCTCTCCCTCCCCACCAGTTTCATATCCCCTCTTCTGCCTGAGGCCTTGATGCAGGGCTGTTTAAGCCAATTAAGACAACCTCAACCTTTGGATCAGATCGCTAAGAGTGTGCAGGAGGCAGCTTGAACCAGAGAGTCAATTATTAAATTTTCAGTGTGAGCATTTACACTTCAGAAATGAACAAACACTACAAATCAGGACTTGTGATGATTGTTCAGACTCAATATTAATAATGAAGATTAATCCTAAAAGTGTGTTCTGAACACACTATTTTTTCAGAGACCCTTTTGTTAAGTATTTACCAAAACACCACTGAGATGTGCTGCATATGGCACCCTCATGAAATTAGAATTTATCTGATTACTCTCTTAATAAGGGAATGCACTCAGGATATCCCTACAAATAGGAAAATTTGCAAATAGTGTGATGTATTTTATGTCCATTCTCAAGGAACCATATTTATTTATTGAACTCTACCTAGTCAATAGAGGGGATTTGTACTGGATTTGTACTTTCCTTTTTTTTTAGCCCAGGCTTTCTAGCAATAAAAAGTTGTAGTGGTAGGGGTGGAAAAGGACATAGAATTCCTAAATTGGAAATCACATATCCAATGCAATCATCTGGTCTTCAGACACTCACAGATGGATGATTTTTAAACTAAATTGAACTTCATTTAATACCCAAAAAAAAGACCACTGTCTAAATTGCCTTTTTTTTTTTTTTTTTTCTGAGGCAATTGGGGTTAAGTAATTTCCTAGGGTCACACAGGAAGTATTAAGTGTCTGAGGTTAAATTTGAACTCAGGTCTTCCTGACTTCAGGGCTGTGCTCTATCCACTGCACCACCTAGCTGCCCCCAATACTGTCTAAATTACTAAACTACCAAAATGTATATGTTTGTCATTTAAGTCACATATAAACCCAGTATAGCACAGTGCTAAGATCAATAGACTTGAAGTTTGTTTAATTGGTATAATTACCACCACTACCCCATATGAGAGTAATTGCTGCATAAATAACTGAGCCTTCTCCTTCTGATCTGTAAAATGAGGATAACAACTACATAAAGCTGGTGTGAATAAAGCAGAGTTTTACCCAAGTCATATGAGATTTACTATATGACAAAAGGCAAGGCTCTACTTCTGGGAGAATACATTCTACTCCCCTACTGCATGGGGGGAACAGCCTCTTTCCATTGGCTTCTAAGTCTGTACAGACTGTATTTTTGGAAAGAGTAGCTCTCTATTTCTGGAATAGAAAGGAAAATCCTGTTCAAACACAGTATGGACTACACCAGAATGGAGAGCAAAACTACTATCCTTGCCTCTTTGGCCCTGCAACCCCAAGAAAGAGGTTTGGGATTTTGATCTGTTAAATTTGACCCTTTCAGTTTGGGCATCAAGAGGTATAATTCCCAAATTCAGATCCTCTGAAAGTTCTCTGGCTTCCCGAAGTTACCCTGAGAGTGCAGAAACTTTAACTAGCTTAGACTCCTACTTCCAGGACTCCATTGCCTGTGCCCAGAATTTTAAAAGGACAAACAAAACAGACCAAAACCCCATGCACATTTCTTTAGATTAAAGGGCCTGAAGACAGTGGAGAAGTAGCCCTCCCCACTTACCTAGCTTAATTTCTACTGCCCATGCTGTGAACAAACAGGACCTAAAACCCTGGGTACTGCTAGAAAGAGGAAGCCTATTTGAGATACATGGCCAATGGAAAGAACCAAATCCCTACCCTTCCCATAGGAGGTGACTCGGGTGGGCATATCAAAGTACTGTTACATAGGCCAAGTATTTTAGAGACTTTAAAGTTCTAAAATATTCAAGCCAGTAATGTCACACATAGGGCCAAGTATTTTATACACTTTAAAATTCTATAGATATACAAAGTAGTAACTTCACACATAGGGCCAAGTATTTTAGAGATTTTAAGGTTCTATAGATATTCAAGCCAATAATGTCAAACATAGGGCCAAGTATTTTATACACTTTAAAGTTCTATATATATGCAAGGTAGTAACATAGGGCCAAGTATTTTAGAGATTTTTAAGTTCTATAGATATTCAAGCCAGTAACATCACACATAAGGCCAAGTATTTTAGAGACTAAGGTTCTATAGATATACAGGCTGGAAACGTCACATATAGTGTTAATTAATGGTGTAAGTCAATATAGATTTTAGGCTTTCAATTAAAATTTGAGGAAGGATGCCCTAATCCTTGGTTACCAATACATCAAGTAAACAAAAGGGTTTTATGGAGTTGCTACTACTGGAGCTAGTACTCTAGGCTCATGAGTACATCATTCATACAGAAGAAGCACAAGACATGATCTTGTTTCAAGGATGGTCCACTTGAGCTAGGCAGAAAGAATGCAGAGTGTACAATATAAAGCTATATGGATGGCACTATCTGTCAAGGGAAGATGCTTTCTAGCTTCTCTATCACACAGGAAGAGTAGCAAACACTGTAACAAAAGGTATGTTTACCTTTAAGCAACAGGGGAAAGGAGGCAGTCAGGTGGCTCCACAGGGCACAGAACACTGGGCTTGGAGTCAGGAAGGCTCATCTTCCTGAGTTCAAACCTGGCTTCAGACACTTATGTCAGATTCTGTCCAGGTGATCCTGGACAAGTTACTTCACCCTGTTTGCCTCAAATTTTCTTATCCATATAATGAATTGGAGAAGGAAATGACAAATCATTTCAGTATTCTTCCATACTCCCCCAAAACTACCCCCCACCAAAAATGTGGTCATGAAGAATCAGACAAGATTGAAAGAATTCAACAACAAAAAGAAGGAATAAGTAGACAACCAGGGTTATGAAGACATTACCAGTCATAGGCATCAAAACTTAGGTTCAAATCTTAGTCTCAGATTTTTCCAAATAACCTGGGAAAGGTTTCCATTATGCAATCTTCAATGACTTAATTTCTTTTGCCTCCGGGAATATTCCCCATCTTCCTGTCATCGAAAGGGAAAGTCTGCGCAGCTACACAGTCCTTCCCCAAACTCTATCTGAGGTTATAGGGCCAAATCCCCAAGTTGTGGAGACTCTTGCAATTCAAGCTATTGGTTACGCAAGACAGAACTCTGGAAACAGATTGGAGTGGCCTTTGTACATCCGAATTGTCGGTATTAAGATAATTAAATCTATGTTGTGAAGACAGAGAGAATAGGAAAGGGCGGAAAGAGAGGCAGGGAATGCGTGCATGAGACAAAGGGAGAGAGAGAAAGGGAGGAAAAAAGGTGGGATGAAGAGAAAGAGAGGAGAGAGAGAGAAAGAGAGAGAGAGGCAAAGAGAAAGACAGAGAGAACAGAGATGGAAAGACAGAGGGAGAGAGAAACAGAGAATGAGAGACAAAAGACACAGAGAGAGAAACAAAGACAGAGAGAGAAACACAGAGGGAGAACAAACAGAGAGAGAGAAAAACAGAGAGAAACAGACAGAGAGAGAGAGAAAGGGAGCAAAAAGGAAGGGATGAAGAGAAAGAGAGAGGCAAAGAGAAAGACACAGAGAGACCAGAGATAGAAAGACAGAGGGAGAGAGAAACAGAGAATGAGAGACAAAAGATACAGAGAATGAGAGACAAAAGATACAGAGAGAGAAACACAGAGGGAGAAACAAACAGAGAGACAGACAGACAGAGAGAAAGGGAAGGAGAGAGAGAGAGAAGGAGAGGGGGACAAAGAGAAAAACAGAGAGAGAACAGAGACAGAAAGAGGGAGAGAGAAACAGAGACAGAGAGAGAGAGAGAAAGAGAGAGAGGAGAGAAGAGAGAAGGGAGAGAGGGAAGGAGAGAGAGAGAGAAGGAAGAGAGAGGGAGGGGGAAAGAGAAAAAGAGAAGAGGGGAGAGAGGGAGGGAGAGAGTGATGGAGGAAGACAGAGTCAAGGGAAGAAGAGGGTCCAGGAGAAAGCCTTAAGGTACACTTAAAGTTAGGAAGTGTGACTGGATGATGCACTAACAAAGAAGACTGAGAAGGGGACATCAGATAAGTAGGAGGAAAGCCAAGAAAGAGCAATGTCACAGAAATCCAGGATGGATTGTCATATCTATTCTTTGAATATGCATTTATTAAGTGCTGGGATTGAAGCTATATCCACTATGTGCTAACCACCAAGCATGCAAAGAAAGGTAAAAGACAGTCCCTTTTTTTCAATCTAATAGGGAAGGTAACACGCAAAATATTATGTGACTATGTACAAATAAGCTATCTACTAGAAAAATAATCATGTCCCCGTAAAAAGGGGGGATTGTTGAGGACCACGCCTAAGTGTGAAGCCCAGAAAGCCTGTAAAAGGCTAAAGGAGATTGCACCATTAAGGGACAGGTTGATTCTCTGAAAGCCTCCCAGCTGTGAATCATAACACACTTGAAGGAATTGGAAATCAGCCTTGGGAATGAAATAAATCGGAGGCAAGAGGAAAGAGGAGGGAGAGCAGAGAATGGAACTGCCCCTCAGTCTCCTTGTATCATCATCATCATTATCCTCCAACATAAAGGGATCCATTCTGCTGCTCAGAATTAGCTCCCCAGCAGCCACTAGCAGGTGGCTCCCATAACAGACTGGATAAATTAGAGATAATCAATAGGGAAAGGCACTAGAATTAAAAGGGATCAGGAAGGAGTTGCTGTAGCAGATGGGATTTTAGCTGAAATTTGAAGGAAGCCAGAGAAGTCAGCAGAACTGAGGATGAAGGAAGCCAGAGAAGTCAGCAGAGCTGAGGATGGAGAGCACTCTAAACATATAGGACCGCCTTGCAAATCCCCAGAGGGAAGATGGAGAAAAAAACAAGGATTACAGCGCCATTCGATAGCAGGGTATCAGGGAATCAGGTTTTTAAAGGCTTTGAGCACTATACAGAGGATTTAACATTTAATTCTGGAAATAATAAGGAGTGCTGGAGTTTATTGTATCAGACAGTCAGTTAATAGTTAAGTGCCTACTATGTGTCAGGCATTGTAAGCACTGGGGACATAAAAAAAGAGAGAAAAGACAGCCCCTCTCTCAGCAAGAGACAAGCAAACAAAACGTGGATAAATTATATACAAGATAAATTGGTAAATAATTAAGAGAGGGAAGTCATTAGAATTAAAAAGGGTTGGGAAAGGTTTCCTTCCTGTAGAACATGAGATTTTAGTTATGACTTAAAGGAAGCCAGGAAGGGAGATGAGAAAAGACTGAGGGGTGTGAGAGGCCTGTGCTTCAAGAAGATCACTGGGCAGCTACAGTGGGACTCATGGCAGGGAGACCAAGCAGTGGGTTATTCCCCTAGTTCAGGTGTGGGGTGATACATACCTGATCTACAGATTGAGTTGGGAACGGGAAGGGGAGAGTGAAAGTGAGGAGGAAAAGGCCTGGTGATTAGGAGGATTGTTGCTGTTGTTTGTTTGCTTGGGTTTTTTTTTTTTCTCACATTTTTTTTCATTTTTAATCTGTTTTTTTTCTTGTGTAGCATGTTGAATATGGAAATATATTTAGAAGAAATGCATGTTTAACTTATCTTGGATTGCTTGCTCTTCTGGGGAGAGATTAGAGGGAAGAGAGGGAGGAAAAATCTGGAACAAAAGGTTTTGCAAAGGTAAATGTTGAAAACCATCTTTGTATATATTTGGAAAAATAAAATACTATAATAAAAAAATTTACTATTTGTTAACTATATGAGCTATCCCCCCACAGAGTGATACCAAAACAAAATAATTTAAAACAAGATTGTTGGATAGGGAGGAGGGCACCAACATATAGAGTAATTAAGAAAAGCTTACATCTTCATCTTGAAAGAAGAGAGGGATTGTATGAAGCTTGGGGGAGAGAAAATGCATCCCAGCCAAGGTTAGTGGTATCACACCAGCAGTGGATAGAGTGCCAGGTCCAGAGTGAGAAAGACTCATGTTCCAGAGTCCAAAAATGGCCTCGAGCACTTAAAAGATTCTGGGCAAATCACTTTACCCTGTGTGCCTCAACTTCTCATCTGTAAAATGAACTGAAGAAGAAAATGGCAAACCACTCCAATATTGTCAAGAAAACCCCAAGTGAAAACTGAACAATGTATCCTGCATATGGCTTACTTTGTATATACATTTGCATGTTATATTCCCTTTATTAGATTGTAATCCCCAAGTGCTTGGTACAGTGCTGGGCACATAGTAGGTACTTAATAAATATTAACTGATTGATTAATCACTTTGAATATATGTACATATAAATAAATATTAACCTTATGCTATATATATGTACATATGCATAGCATGTATATATTTCTATTTGTACTGTTTGTTTCTTCAATGAGAATATAAATCAATGGGAAAAATTAATTTTCTCATTCTTTATATTTGTGTCCCTAGCACTTAATACAGTAACTGGCATATAGTTGGCTTTTAATAAATTTTGGGGGCAGCTCATGGTGTAGTGGATAGAACACCAGCCCTGAAGTCAGAAGGACCTGAGTTCAAATGTGACTTTAGACACTTAACACTTCCTAGCCATGTGACCCTGGGCAAGTCACTTAATCCCAATTATCTCAGCTACAGCAACAAAAAAAAATGGATGAATGAATGAATTTTTGTTGCCTCTAACCTGTGACTGGCCAAAGCAGAACAGAGTAGGCTAGAAACAGGAGAGTCGGGAATCAAACAGAACTTTAATTTCAAAGTGAGGGAAATAGCTTGTAAGCAAGGAAGCAAATTAAATACATGCATCGCCCTGGCTCCTAATGGAGGGACCCAAGGCAGTGTTATCTTATCCCAGTGGCTGTAAGGGGTAATAACAACAATAAGACAAGTTTGATTCATAGCAGGACTTCAGGACCACAGCTTTTCTAGTCAAGGCTCTTCTGATGCTTGTTCAAGCTCAGAGAACACCTGGTGCTGATCAAAGCAATAGGATAATTATGTGATTTTGAGCTTGCTTGCTGGCCCTTAGCTCTGGAAAATAGAGTATTTCCTAGTATCTTGATAGTGAATAAATGGTAAAATTTTCACATAAATTTGTACAACTTGGAAAATAGTCACTTTACTTTTTGTCTCCATTTGAAAAAAACTTCTTAGTCTAGTATACTTTAATGGAGAACAAAACATATTCCATTAAAGAGCCAAAAAAACTCAAACTTTTTCCTATCACAACCATAAATACAGGTGTCTTTTTTATGATGATTTCAATTTTCAATTCTGGCTTCAGATTTTGTCTATCTTGAATCATTTTCATGTGAATCACAGTTTTATATATAATGGGTACAATCCAGGTGAACTCTCTCCTCTTTACTCAGACTAGAGCTCAAACCCCAGATCATGCTGAAGATTTTATCTTCAAAGGAGCTTAAGTACTGCCTGAGCCTAATTTTCAAGCCTCTGTCTCTTCTGCTTGGTGTTTCTTTCTCTGAGAATAAATACCTGAACTGGATCATTGAGAGATGGATTTTGGATCATGGCTAACTCAGGTGATACTACACCCTTCATTTTGGTACTGTCTTCACTATAAGAAGTTCTGTAGTGATTCTTGAAATAGATGATGAAGGAATCACCCAACTCTGGATTTGTTTGCCAAAAGACTTAGACCTTCAATAAGTTATTTAAACAGTAAAGTGACAAGGTGAAGGTGAAGTGCTAATTTAGTAATCTCATAAAATGCTCCATATTTTGATATTTTAAGTATTAATCTCTTAGTAATGACAGCAGTTCTAAGATCCTATTTTGTGATTAAGTCTTTATCAATTTATGTTTATGTTTTTTGTGTTTTTAGTATTTCTTTTTTTGTGGAGTAAATGAATATTTGTCCTATCCCTGATCTACAATGCACATTGAAAACTTTCCTGCTTCATTTTGGAGAAATCTTAGACATGAGCCAAATTTAAGCTTTAAGTTATTCTCCCTGGAGCTTAAAATATGGAAACAAATAGCCAAAAAGCAGGAGAAAAAATTGTTGAGGTTTTCTTGGGGGCCAGCCTTAGTCTTAGTTGAAATAAATAATTTCTTTAAAAATTATACTGTTACAGGATTGAACTTGATCGGCTTGGAGAAAGTGAGTATCCCAACTACTAAACTAAGCAGCAAGGTTTAATTGTTACACATATTAATAAAAATCACTTTTATAAACAAAACAAAATTTGTTCATTTAGATTTTTTTAAATGTAGGTTGTTGGTTTCCTGTTGCTTTTTATTGAAGTATTCTTCAATACCCAGAAGTAAACAGCTAAGACTATTAGATGCCACTTACACTAGCTTTGCTTGATGAAAGTGTTCCCAAAGCTTATCATTGAAAACACATAGAAAGAAATCCAAATGTGAATCTCAGGGGGAAAAAAAGAATCTTTGAGAAACACATTAGAACACATAACTTTATAGAATTTGAGAACATCATGAAAATTTTCTTTTCTAGTTTTCTGCCTTCTAGGGAAAAAAAGTTTTGGCCACTTTAAAAAATAATAATTTCCATATACCTCCTTCAATTTCATTAAACTCTTCTTCAAAATATGCATCTCTCATCACTTCCTCCTTTTGAAGATTCACAAATTTTAATATTGCAGATCACCTAAGCACCAATGTCTGACAACATGCATACTTTATGCACAATTCACATGAATGTACAAATAACCATAGTGGATTTCTGCCTCAGTAATCCTTGAAAAGTTATTTTTCATATTAAAAAAGCCTGAATCATTTTGATTCAACATTTTAACAAAAATTTTCACTAACCTAAATTTAATGTGAATGGTGGTAAAAAAACAAAACAAAACAAAACAAAACTTTTTTTTAGGACTAACCAGTGGTTGGTTTACCACATTTTTATTTCCTGAAATCAGTTTTTTCTCTAAGGCTAGTGTTTTTTTTAAATATTTTTTGTGGGGGGGGTTTCTGTATAAACTATTCCAGTCACAAAAAAGCATCAGTACTTAGTATATCCTAGTCATGATCCAAATTTTAAAAAAAAAAAATTACTTTCAGAGTCCCCAGAGAGATTCTAAGAACACATTTCATACTCAATACTTCTCAGGAAAAGTTTCATGTTTCAAAGACTATTTTTTAATTTTTCTTGTAGGAAATGCTCCCCTTTTAGCACAGAAGCTAAAATCTCAGCTTGATTCTGGTATAAATTAAAAGATTTAGATTATTAAATATGGATCTGAGGAAGGAAATGTTGCTTCAAAGAAAGGATTATCATCTTTTATCCTGTCATGCTGAATGTTATCAATATGATCAGGATTTTCAGATAATACCTTCTTCATTCAAATTTCAAGTTTCTTGTGGGTATATATTTCAGTATAAGTAATTCATTACTGTTTAAAAAAAGGTCCTAAAGCTAAGTATTCAGATTTTTGTATATGTTTAGACTAAAGGCAATCTCTGATATATTTGTTGTCAAAAATGTCAACTTGTCAATTTTTTTTTGTTTTCTCAAATTAATTGGAATTATCAAATGGCATGTGAATAGAGTCACCCAGCTAAAAGACTAACATAAGAATTGGAAACTGAGGGGATACCCATCAATTGGGGAATTGCTAAACAAGTTATGGTATATGAATGTAGTAGAATACTACGGTGCTATAAAAAATGATAAAAGGAATGGTTTCAGAATTCCTGTGGAAACTTGTAGAAATTGATATAAAGTAAAGTAAGTAAAACCAGGAATATTGTAAAACAAAATCAATTGTGAAAGACTTAGTGACTCTGATCAATAGAGCAATCTATCACAATTCCAATGGATTCATGATGAAAAATGCTATCTACCTCCAGACTAATGGGCTCAGCATTCAGACCAAAGTATTTTTTCCTCTTTCTTTTTCTTGCTTTTTTCCCCAGAACATGACCAATATAGAAAAATGTTTTTGTGTATGTATAAATGTTATACATTATACACCATTTTCTTCTGTTTCTCATCAGCTTTTTACCTTTCACCCTCTTCCCTGTTGCCCTTCTCTCAAAGGAAGAGAAAAACAGGAGCCCCAACTGATTGCCAATGAGGAACTGCTTCTGATTTTCCCTGAAACCTTGTGATTACTGAAGTTAAGATTATAAATGTGCTGAACAGACATACTGAGAATGCAAGTCATTCTCCAGGGTGACTCTAAGTTATGTTTCTCACCCTTCTGAGAAACCCCACAAGAAGAAAAGAAAGGAGGAGGGAAAGTGGTGGTAATAATGGATATGAAGATTTGGGAATCTGCTGTTTAGGGAAGCTTTCTCTTTCTTGTTTCTTTCTAATCCTGCTGTCTATTCCCTCTTTCTGAGATATCTCTCGTCAAATGCCTTTGTTATAATGGCTGGTCTAGTGAATAGGTGGTCTCTACAAGGTGTAATATCTACTATACAACCTTACTGATCTCCTCCATTTGCCTGTTACAGTGCCCAGAATTTCCACTACTGGAGTCATTACTTTGGATTCATAGGATAATTGATTTAAAATTGCCAGGGAAGTAGACTTTCTCATTTTATAAGTGAGGACACAAAGTCTCCTAAAAGTGAAGTGACTATTCTGAAGTGTTCTAATTTACAGGAGAAGCAATGTGATATACTGGGAAGAAAAACAGATTTAGAATCAGACAATGTTACTTTTAGCGGAGCAAATCACTGAAACTCTATGGTCTTTGATTTCCTCATCTGTAAAATAAGGGGATTAGACTATATGAGCTCTGAGTTCCCTTACCATTATAAATGAACCTCTTTATTTTACATGTAGGGAAACTAAGGACAAAAGTTTTGACCAAAGTTATACATATCATAAGCAGCAGAACCAAAAATTCAAACATGGGTTTTCTAGATTTGAACTTTAGTGCTCTCTTTACTGTTTAAAGTATCACTAATTATAGTGTAGACCCCCTTAAATGTGAACCACTGAATTATATCAAGCTTCCAATTAGATAAGGACTGAGTTTAGAGCTACTTGAATATAAGGAACCATGTTACATAATATCACATAATAAATTCCTTTCTATTTAAATTTCCGATTAGAAAACTCAAGTCACCCATATTTTTTTCTCTCACATAACTACATAATGATGATCCTCCAAAAAGATCTACTCTGATCCTCCCCCAAAAAAAATCTGCTCTGTTCTTTGTTCTGTACTCCCCAACATCTAAAAAAGGGGAGATGTGCTCTTGATTAGTGTCTCTGGGATAAAAATGGAATAAACCATTAATATTTTTATTAGCAGACAATGTGCCCTTGATAATAAATGTTATCTTGCTCAGAGCTGTTGAAATGACCCTGAGTTCTTTAAGTGGAACACAAATCTTAGCAGGTTCTACCATGATGAAAAAGCTTCACATATGGCATCAGCAACAAAAGGAACCTGCTTTGTAAAGAATAGCCTGACAAAATAGGGAGAGTAATCACTCTATACATGCAATTATTGTTCACATTTAGAAAATGCCTACCATGTACCAGGCACTGTGCTAAGTATTTTTACAAATATTATTTTATTTGATCCTCATGACCATTCTGGGAAGCAGGCCCTAACATTATCCCCATTTTACAGTTGAGGAAACTGGGAAATTGAAATAGTTACTTGCCCAAGGTACCATTGACAGTATGTAGGAGAGTTGGGATTTAGAATCAGATACTTCAAATTCAGCATTCATTTCATGACACCTGAAATCTGGACCATTATAAATAAACAGGAATTTACTGATGAGGTTAAGATGTATCTTATATCATTTATTTATTGATCCTATTTACAATTAATTGATTTTATCCTGTAACTACTTAAGTGATGGTTCTTTGTCTCTGAATTTAGTTCAAAATTCAACTAGACTGGGAGTTAAATTTAAAAATCCAGTTCTCTTAACACTCACCCATCTACTGTTGCCTCAAGGAATTTAGCTTACCTTGGGGGATGTGTGTGAACATAAGGGAATAGGATTTGATGTCTTTACACTTATAAGCTATCTTTCAAGAATTTCTGATTTGCTGCCAAAAATCTGGTTTACTACCTTGCACATGTACGTAGCACAATTTTTGATTATAGTTTACACTATAGTTTATAGTAATAAACCTTTAATGGATACTGGTTGATTGAATTGGATGGAATGGAAACTGCACAGGGAAATTTCTAGCATTTTCAGGAAGCACTTTCAGCATCTATTAGAGTATGTTTCAGCACTTTTTTAATTTGACTAACAGAGAATGATGAATGTAAAAAGTTGCTAGTAAATTTTTCTTTACCCTGGTAACAGCAATTAGCTTACATACTAGACATGGAGTTTCTTTGCTCTACCCCTGCTACATATGTTCATGACTATTAGATCACTCAAGGTAAGCCCTCCTATGCCTTACCATCAGCTACATTAAAGCATTTTTAAAACTTTGGGACATTCTCATTCTTTACAGTTTAACTTGCATAACTATGTCTGTCTCCTTTAGTTAGATTTTAGATCCTTGAGAGCAGACTATATTCCTTTTTCTAATTATATCCTCAATACAAAGCAACCATATTTGATACAAAGCAATCACTTACTAAAAGCTTTTTTCATTTATTCCCATTTGAACTCCTTTTAGCTTTCTTTTGAAGAGGCCACTTAGATCTGTTTCCAATAACAATCAGTGTAAACAATATTAATATATGTTTCATCAAGCAGAACCGGGAATATACAATAACAGCAAGAACATGCAAGGACCAGTTATGAAAGACTTGGTTCTTCTCAGTGGTTGCATGATCCAAAGCAATCCCAATAGACTTTATAGAAATAAATTCCATGTTACCTGAAATCTGAATCATTACAAATAAATGGGAGTTTACAACTGCTATTAAGATTGATCCTGTATCAATAATTTATAGATCCTGTTTATAATTCATTGATTTTATCCTGTAACTGCTTAAGTCATGGTCTCTTGTTTCTGAACTTAAATAGAAATATAGACTAATAGAAAATGCCATCTGCATTCAGAAAAAGATTGTGAAATTGAATGTAAATCAATACATATTATGTTCACTTCTTTTTTTGTTTTTGTTTTTTCCCTCTCCAATGGTTTTTCCCTTTTGCTCTGATTTTTCTCTCCCAAATTAATTCATCAAGCAATGTGTATTAAAAATAAATAATTTTTTTAAAAAATATATGTTTCATATTAAAGAGTTTGTTCCTGACCCAATAGGAGGAAGATGGACACTTGGAGGTTTTTGTTTTCTGTTGTATAGATTTGTGATCAGCCATCCCTATTCTGTTACCTAATAGAATGATCTAAAAATAAATCAAATAACATTCACACAGTAAGAGAGGATCATTTCTTTTAGTCACATTTTATAAAAATTATTTATGTGGCTGTATATCCATAATAATAAAAAATAATGATATTATTTGAGACTTATAAAGGTCTCTAGGGTTTACAAACATTTCACAAACATTATTTTGTTTCATCCCCACAATCACTCTGTGAGGTAGGTAAAATTGGTATGATTATCTTCATTTTTGAGAAAACTGTGGCTCAGTTCAGGGTGCTAAAGTTGGGCCAAATCTTCCTTAATCCAAGCCCAGTGCCTTATCCACCATGCTGTTTGGAGGGATAAAGGAATGGAAACCATTTTCCTCTAAATGCATTCCCTAATTCAGCAGATATTATTACTGACTCCTCATTTGTTGTTGTTTTTTTTTTTTGCTGTTTTTATTATTGCTCAGTAATTTTTCATCCTTTGAGACTTCATTGGAGGTTTTTTAGACAAAAGTAGGTTTCAGACTGGCTTGTCATTCCCTTTTCCCTCATTTTGCAGATGAGGAAACTGAGGCAAGCAAGGTAACAAGACTTGGCCAGGATCACATGGCTAATAAATTTGGGGCTGGAATGGAATGGAATAAGAAGTCACCTAGTCCAGCCCACTCATCTGACTCACTTTTTTTTGTTTTTCTTTAGCTTAGAAAGGGGTTTGCTCACATAATAATGAATAGGTTACATTCTCCTCAGGATCAATAAATGGAAGACCAGTGGCAACGGCTCTTTACCACCTGCAGCAGGGGCTTCTTAAAGGCCAGGAAGATCACAACGCAGGCTACCAGAAGGGTGAGGCAGGTCGGGAGGATGAGTACCAAGTAAAGCAGACCAAGATTCACCCTTCCCCACTTGCAATCCTGGGCCATATCCTCAGACAGCTGTACCACGTGGACTATATTGGAGGAGAAGTTACAGGTGACAGCTCCCCAATCTACAATGTACAGGGTCTTCAGGCTGTGGAGGGGACCCCAGCCCTCCAGCCAGCAGCAATCATACGGATTCTGACTGAGGTAGAGAATGCGAAGGCTCTTTTTGAGTTGGCCAGAGCAGGCCCACTGAGGAAGGGCTGTGAGCCGGTTCCTCCGAAGATCCAGGGTGTGGAGTTGTAGGCCTTCCCAGAAGCGTGGAAAGCTGGTCAAGGAATTGGTGGACATATCTAAGTATCTCAGACTCCTGAACCCAGAGAAGTCCAGCTCCGTGCCATTGGGATGAAGGCCGATGTCCCTGAGAGACAGGACCTGCAACGTGGGGGCAACATCTCGGAGAGGAGTGATGCCCTTCCGCAGAACACCGTGGTTACCGGACAGATCCAGGTGAGTGAGGGACGTCCCTCTGAAAGTGCGTCCTTCCAGGCTTGGCAGTCCACAGTTCTCAAGAAAGAGGCTCCTCAGGGAGGTAATATTTTGGAAGTCGATGCAGGCGGGTTGGCCAACCTTTTCTGAAGGGGAGCAAAGGGTGATTTGATTGTGACTCAAATCAATTGTAGTGATGTTACTGGTGCTGGAGAAGAGGCCCGGGGGGAGCCCCTGAAGCTGGTTGTAGCTAAGGTTGAAGTGTCTGAGACTGCTCAGGGAGCCAGTGAGCCTCGGAGCCAGGCGCAGCTCTGAGAGCCGGTTCTGGCTGAGGTTAAGGTCAGAGAGGGAGTGCGGGGGGTCATCCTCTTGGATGTGGAACGTCTGCAGGCAGTTCTGATTAAGGTTAAGGTGGGAAAGGGAAGTCATGTTCCTTAGGAATCCATCAGGTAGGTACCGGAGCTGGTTCTGGCTAAGATCCAGGAAGTGAAGGGCAGAGAGGTCACTCAGGGCAAACTCCTCCCAGAGGTTGACGGTGGTCACGTTGGTCACATTGCCGCTGACGAGGAGGAACTGGACCACCATCTCTTTGGGGGATGAGACATTGTAGAGGTCCTTATAAAAGCCCATCTCATTGTCCATTAGCAACAGGGTGTGAAGCCTGTTCTGTTGAGGGAGAAAGGGAAAAAACAGCAGCCGATTGTGGGAGAGGTCCAGGGTCTCCAGCGCAAAGGCAGCGTCTCCACTGTCCGCTATGAACCATTCAAGGCTGTTGTAGCTGATGTTCAGTACCTGAAGCTGGGTAAGGCCGAAGTTCACAATGCAGGGAAGGTGGTTAAAAGCCAGATTGAGCCTCCTCAGCCACTTCAGGCCGTCAAAGGCACCACTTTCGATCTCAAAGATGTAGTTCCTTTGCAAATCCAGCTCCTGCAGTCTCCCCAGGCTCTGAAAGATAGCATCGTCAAGCCTCATGATGACATTCCTTGCCAGAGACAAGGACTCCAGGGAGGAGAGGTTGAGGAGCATCTCAGCGACCATGTCCTCCGTCAGGGAGTTTCCTGACAGGTCGAGCTCCCTCAGGCCCAGGAGAGATCGCAGAGCTGCTCCAGATTCTGTGTAGTTTACTGAGAGAAAATTGTTACTCAGGGCCAAAGAGTGGATGTAGCTGCTCCCCTGGAAAGTGTTTCGGTCAATGCATTCCAGCTTACAATTACCGAGACTCAACTTCCTCAAGTGGGAATATTGATGGAGGGAATGATACCCCAAGGTCTTGATGGAGTTGGCATCCAGGACAAGCTCCACTGAGTGCAATGGGAGATCACTGGGCACGGAAACTAGGTGTCTTCTTTGGCAATAAGCAATTCGACCCACCTAGGTTTGAAAACATAATGATCAGCAATAATTGTTCACATCCTATATGTTTTTAATTCACTTTTTAAATTATCTCTGGCACCTACAATCCCAGTCATAGCCATGTCTCCTCCCACCAACATCATCCGCTGACCAGTTAGAACCAAAGGGCAGGTAAACTCAAGAGAAATAAGAATGGCAACACACACCCTTCCCCCAAACACTGGTCCTGCTTTCATCCTCCTTTCCAGGATCACCTAAGGAACCCCCTTGTGGACATGGCAACTGCTTCTTTCTCTGTGCCGGCCCCCACCTCCTCTTCATAGGCATTGAATAGCCAGAAAAAGGTGTTCAGTACTAACGACCTTGGAGCTGTCAAATAGTTCAACCGATGGGATTCTTTCAACAGAACTGATACTGACTACAGGAGTACCCATCTGCCTGGCTGCTTTCCATCTAACTTAAAACTTCCTCTATGTGTTTTCTCCTGTTTGAAAGTAAGATCCTTGAGAGCAGGAACTGCCTTAATTTTTCTATTTGTAATCTCAATGTTTAGCAGAGTACTTTGCACAGAGTACTGAATAAAGGCCTTTTCAGTCATTTATTTATTCAGGACCACTAAAGGCCACAATTTTAAGCAAATAATAGAATACATAGTATATAAAACTGGAGACATATGGTTAGAATTACTCAAATCATCTGAATGTCTCAGTTCACATCTGAAACAAGTGAAATCTGGATACTTATTCAAACATTCTCAGAATTGAGAATGATGAGTTTCCCTTACAAATGGGAAATTCTGAGAATGGGTCTCACTCCAGAATCAAGAGAACATTGCATATATCAACAGCAATATTGTACAATAATCAACTGTGAAAGACTTGGCTCTTCTCATCAATGTAGTGATCCAAGAAAATTCCAAAAGACTCATGATGGGAAATGCTGTCCATATCCATAAAAAGAACTGATGGAGACTGGATGCAGCTCAAAGCATACTATTTTCACTTTGGGTTTCTTTATGAGTTTTTTCCTTTTGTTTTGTTTCTTCTTTCACAAAATGACTAAAGTAAAAATACGTTTAACATGATTGCACATGTATAACCTAAATATAATTGTTTGTCATCTTGAGAAGGGTGTAAATAGAGAGGGAAGAAGAAACATCGCAATTCAAAATCTTATTTAAAAATGAATGTTTAAAGCTAGCTTTACGTGTAATTGAAAAAAATAAGAGTAAAAACTCAATGAATCCCAACAAATAGCTGATAAGCTTTCAAGAGCCATCTCTTTAGAAGTACTGTGCTAGGTAAAAGACAAAAATGAAATAATCACTATCCTCAAGAAGCTACATTCTATTGAGTGAAATAAGCATAGTATCTTAAATCTAAACTATAAATTTGTTAACTTAAAAATGTAAAGATAAAGATACATAAAAAGAAATCAGGAGAAACACTACTAGCTTAGAAGACTCGTTTCCTATAAGAAAGGTGAATTTTGAAGGCAATAATGGATTCTAAAAGATGAATTTGAGGAAAGAATTAATTTCAAGACATGAAAGATGACCTGCATAAAGGTATAAATATAGGAGATAGAATGTTGTGTACAAGCAATAGAAACCTAGAGTGTGTAAAATGTATACAGTAATGTGTAAGAAGCACCAAAATTGAGCTAAAGTCTTATTGGGAAGAGCTTTAAATATCAAATAAAGGCATTTGTCTTTTATCCCTTTGGCAATACCCTTTGCAGCAGGAGAGTATCATAGGCTTGTGCTCTAGGAAGATCAATGCCCAATACAACTGCCAGCTATTCTGCAGATGGGCTACTTATCCTAGGAGATCATCATTCTGTTCAAGTCAATAAGAAATTTTGGTCAATAGGTATCACTGAGATTCTACAGTACTGAATGTTAGGGGATCTCAAAGGTCATCTTGTTCAAATCCTTCATCTTACAAATAAAGCAACTAAGGCCTAAAGAAGTAACAGGACTACAACTAGATCTTTTGACTTCCAGGCCAATATTCCTCCCAATGCATACTGTGCTGCAATTCTTCTAAGAGTGGTTTGATATCCAATGGCAAACTGGGTAGAAAAAGTTCTGGTTTCTCCCCAAAGGAACAATCACAGTTTGCGGAAGCCTTTTATTGTATCCACTATTTTTCAAGTCTGATAAAAAGGAGGAGCCAAAATGAACACCAGCCTTAAATCTCAAAAAAATAGGATGAAGAGACAGAAGGGAAATTAAATTCAGTTTAATGAGTGTTTATTTAGTGCTTATTATGAGGAAAACATTCTGCTAGGCTGTGAGGAAAAATACTATGTAGAGGCACTTTGCTAGGCACTGAAGTGTTTATATAAAGTTGGAATAGATATGGTCCCTAAATTCCTAGAACTTACATGAAATAACATCTCTATTGATGGATTATCAATAAGCCAACTTTCTCTTTACCAGATTCCAGTAACTTGCCCAAGATCATATTTCACCAGAATCACAAAATCTGCAAATCATAGAACCCAAATGATAAGGTTCCTAGAAGTCTGGCAATTCCCTTTTACCTTAAAGGTTAAGAGCAGCTGGAACTGTTAACCTCCCTGGATCTTTTTGAGAGTGAAACAAATACTTATCTGTCAAGGATAGTTGAGGAACAGTCCTAAACTAGGCCAGGTAAGGGTATAAACAAACGGCCTCTGTGACCAGGAACACAAGACTATTTTTTTTTATCTGAACTTTGTCAACTCTAAACCTTCTATATCAGTAAGAGTGGAGGCAGAAAACTCAAGCAAACTAAACCACTTGCTATTGCTCAAACTCAATTTCTTATCTTCTTCCTCCATGAACTTTCACATGAAGTTCCCCATACCTGACACGAACTTCAGTCTCACCTCAGCTTCTCAAGGCTTTGTTTTCCAAATGGGTAGGGTGGAAGCCTAGAATTCCTGCTGCTTGGAAGGTGGAAACTTCTTGAGCTTGGGAGTACTGAGCTTCATTGGGTCAAGATGCTTACCCTAAGTCTGGCATCAAAATGATGAGCCATATCCTAGGGAGACTGAGCCTATGATTGATTGATTAGTTCTTGGGCTTCTAGCTTCCAGTTTGATTCTTAAAGGGAAGGAGGGAGCAGAAAAGGGAAAAAGGAATAGGAGAAGGAGGAGAAAGAAATGGAGGAAAAGAAGAGGAGAAAAAAGAAAGGGGAAGAAGAAAAGGATGAGGATGAATAAGGGATGAGGAAGAGAAATTATTAAGCTTATGTCTATCTATCTCCTTATGTACTTTCTAGAGTTGATAACGTCTCTGTGCACTAACTTATCTCCAACTTCTTGTGATGGCAGAAATAACTGTATTTAAGACCTTGCAGGACATACTCACCATCTTGCAAACCCCTTGGTATTCTGCTGCTGCCATTCTAGTTCCGTTCTGCAACTCTACAACCAGCACAATGAAACTCAGGGAGAACCAAAGGGACAGTAACTCCATCTCAAGAGCAGCACTGTAAGAGGAAAAGGAAAGAGAAATAAGATTAAGGGGGAAATATATATATATATATATATATATATATATATATACATCTTTGTTATCTGTCTTGGAAGCACACAATTCCTTGGGAGTTGACAGATCATATAAATAAGTTAGAAAATTTTTGACTTATTTTTTAAAATTTATTATTCTGAACTTAACAAACACAAATATGCATAGTCAAAAAAAAATCAAAAGCCAAACCAAAAAACAAACCAATCCAAATCCACATATTCACCATGTTTGGAAATGAATGCCTCATTCTGCCCCACTAATAAATGCTTTTTCATTCATTTATTTTTATTCATTCAGTACAGTGTAAATATGATATTTAAGGGCAGAAAAAATTCAAAAATTTCAAAAAATTAGAAACAATCTAATAAATGTCCCCAGGTTCATCACCCTATCCAAGACAGGCTTGCTCAACAAACCTCAACTTTTCCCTAAAACCCAACTAATGAAAAGCATCAGCCCTTAAGAGTTCTGTATATTGGAGAGTTTAAGCTAAATCTTCTCATCGCTAAGTCAAAGGTGTCAGCAACATAAATACTTTTGTCTTGAAAGATGCATTCTTATTTACATCCCTTCCTCTTTCTCTTGTGTCAAAGAAGTTGACACATCTGGAAGACTAATTTTAACTTGCTAGAAAGATTTGAGTCCTCACAAGTGAGAAAGAGCTAACAGAAAAGTTAAGTGAAACTATTTAATCTCCTTTGATCTTCTGAACTGAGTTGTCATTTCACTTTTCATCCAATCCAGAGTTGTGTTCCTCACCACATAGGGTACTGCCAATTCAGCATTCAAAAATGACTTAATGGAGGCTAGGAATTCCCCGTTCATAGGCCTTCCCCTCCCAGAAAGTCACTGCCATATGTATGGATCATTCAACAGCACAGGACAGCAAATTCTTAAAGAAATCACTTTTTTACTGTGCTTCTCAGTATCTTCAATATTTATAGAAACCAAAAAGTCTTAGTGCACTTATGAAGCTACTGAAGCTTAATAATTAAAACTATTAAAGCTTAATAACTACTCTTATTAGAAGACAGTTGAATGAGATGTGGTATATAATTATAATTCTTTATTCTTTCTTGCTTTTTTGCAACATGGCTCATACAGAAATATGTTTTACAGGATCACATGTATCACATTGCTTGACTTCTCAATGAGGAGGGAAGGGGTTGAAGAGAGGGAAAGAATTGGAAACTCAAAAAATTTTAATATGAATGTTAAAATAAAGTATAATTAGGAGCAGTTTGATGGTATAGATCCAGGGGTCCTCAAACTACGCCTGCGGGCCAGATGCAGCAGCTGAGGACAATTATCCCCCTCATCCAGGGTTATGAAGTTTCTTTATTTAAAGGCCCACAAAACAAAGTTTTTGTTTTTACTATAGTCCGGCCCTCCAACAGTCTGAGGGACAGTGAACTGGCCCCCTATTTTAAAAGTTTGAGGAACCCTGGGAGGATAGAGCACTAGCTCTGTAGTCAGGAGAATCTGAGTTCAAATCTGGTTTCAGACACTTGACACTTATTAGCTATGTCACCATGGACAACTCATTTAACTTTAATTACTTCACACACATCTCCTTAAAAAAAAAAAAAGAATTGTTTTCAAAAAATAAAATAAAAGATACAGATCAGGGGGAAAATTAGTTCATGTAGCATCAAGCTGCTTGGGATCTTTAAAAGTTTAATACAATTACTGGAATGCAATCCAGCAGGAAACTGAGACCATAACACACACCACACATATATAGCACTTAACTCACACACATCTTGTGAAAAAATAGTGATTAATAATGATCCCCATTTTATAGATGAGAGAATTGAACTGAAAGATTAAATTATTTATTTAAGGTTACAAAGGCAGAAATCCTCAGAGGTAAGATGTGAGCCCAGGTTCTTGGACTCCCCCATCTTTGGCTCCTTCCCCTGAACCACAATTTCTTTTGATTTCACATCCCTTTCTCTCTTTACTATACCATGCTGATGAAAATGAGCCAGAATTTTCCCTAGAGCCTTTAAAATCCTACATTCTGAGATTTGTATGACCTGAGGTCATCTAGTCTGACACCTGACTGAAGGAAGAATCTAGTCTTCTACTCCTCAGCAACTCTCTTAACTCTGAAACCATGTCAATTCAACCATTTTACCCCCTGAAGTAACAGTCTGAAAGGAAAGACAGGGAATATATGACATTCCCAGCATATATAATAGGGTGGTTCCTGACTAATTAAGCATCCCATCTCTTTTTTTTAAATTATTTTAGTAGCATTTTATTTTTCCAGATACATGCAGAGTTTTCAATATTCGCCTTTGCAAAACCTTATATTCCAAAATTCTCCCTCTCCCTCCTTCCCAAGACAGCAAGCAGTCTGATATAAGTTAAATGTGCAATTCTTCTAAACATATTTTTATCTTCATCATGTTGTGTAAGAAAATTCAGATCAAAAGGGAAAAAAATGAGAAAGAAAAAATAAGCAAACAAACAATAACAAAAAAAGGTGAAAATAACTATGCTTTAATCCACATTCAGTCTCCAAAGTTCTCTCTCTCTCTCTGGATGCAGATGGCATTTTCCATCATAAGTCTATGGGAAATGCCTTGAATCACCTCATTGTTGAAAAGAGTCACATCCTTCAGAATGGATCATCACATAATCTTGTTGATATTTTGTACAATGATCTCCTGGCTCAACACACTTCACCCAGCCTCAGTTCATGTAAGTTTCTCCAGGCCTTTCTGAAATCATCCTGTTTATCATTTTTATAGCACAATAATATTCTGTTGCATTCATATACTATAATATATACCATAATAATCAATCATTCCTTAACTGGCACATCCCATCTCTTTATCAACAAATTTTAACTGGACTCACACACCCACACATACCCCTTCATATACAGAGTAAATCTATATTAGAAGCAGTTTTTATTTAAGGAGACAGTCGGGACATGCCCAAAGATTCTCAATTAAATTATAGGCACCCAAGGAGACAAAGTTTGAGAATTTAAAGGACATCTTCTTTATCCCAGTCAACCACATCTAGAAATCTAATTCCATATACCCTGAAAGAATCATTTCCTTTGATAGACTCTAAGCATAGCAAAAATTGATTGCTAGTTTCACCTGATTGCTTCAGGTATAGTTCTATATTCTATTCCTTTATTCTAAAGTTGATTTACAATCTCTTTTCTTCAGTCATATTCATGACCCTATTTGAGGTTTCTTTGCAAAGATACTGGAGGAGTTTGCTATTTTCTTCTTCAGCTCATGTTACAAATGAGGAAACTAAAGCAAATGGAGTTAAGTGACTTGCCCAGGTTTACATAACTGCTAAGCATCTGAGACTAGATTTGAATTCAGATAAATCTTCCTGACTTCAGACCCTGCATTCTATCCACTGAGCACCTAACTACCGCATCAAAATCTCTTATTCCTAGCCTAGAGAAGGTTTGGACCACCTTTTACTAATTAATCAATCACTCAACAAACAATTATTAATTGTCTACTCTGGGCTAGGTATCTTGAGAATACATTGACAAAAGTAAAAATAGTTCTTGCCCTCAAGTAATTTAAAGTATCAGGAAATGTCAGTAACAAGAACATGCTAGAAAATGTTTAACAACCAGCTCTATTTTTTTAAATCTATTCATGACACGCTTTTAAATTTAATCTGCTAATAACATTTTCTCCAACACTTTTTTAAGACTAAACAGTCAACAAAATAATAAATCAAATCCCTATTTTCTAGCATTTTATAATTTCCAAGATGTAAATACTCACATTGAAAAACTGGCTTTGAACTGGCTCCAGCACAGTCCTAGTACTAGACACATGTTTTGTATAGTTATATACAAAATAAATATCCTCTGATTTGAGGGGAAAGACAATAGGGACAATAGGAAAGTCCCATATAGAAGCTACTGTTTGAGCTGAGCCCTGAAGAAAACTCAGGATCTTGAATGATGAGATGAAGAAAGAGTATATTCTAGGCATGGGATGACAGACAGCACAAAGGAACATAGCAGGATAAAAATGTGTGAGAGAAAAGAGGGGGGAATTATATATTTGAATTCAAAGACTCTGAAAGATAATAAGCCAATTTCCAACAAAATATTTCCAATGACTAAGAATCCACTTCCTCACAAAGCTGTGTTCTTCATTTTTTTAATAGTTCTAATTATTTAAAATTTCTTTTTTATAATGAGTTGAAATCTTCTACCTATAACTTCTACTCATTTATCTTAGACTCCTCCTTTGGAGGCATATGCAAATTTCCTTTTCTAATTGACAATATTTCTGATATTTGAAAATGTGATTCCTTTGATATGCTCACCTTCAAGTTAAGCATCCCCAGTTCTTTTGTCACACACTTAAGTTTGAGAGCCTCAAACCTCCTGATCCTTTTCTTTTGGATTTTCCAGTTTGTCATGACCAGGACTGTTCTGGAACCAGCCCAAACTAGCTTTTGAGAGCCAATTGTTAAATTTTCAATGTGAACATTTCCATCTCAGAAATTATCACATGCTACAAATCAGGTCTTGATTTATTGTTTTGTTGATTGTCTAGATTTAAGAAAGTGATGGGGAAATGTTAATATTGAAGATTAAACTTAAAATGTATTATGGGTACATTTTTCTCTCCAGAGAAACAGCTGTTAACTATTTACCAGCACATTACCAGGTAATTCTCTCAAAGCACAGTACCTCAAAATAAATACAATATTATAGGTATGATCTAACAAACACAGAATTTAGTAAGACTATAATCTCTATTGTTCTCAATATTCTATTTTTATTAATATAGCCAAAAATGACAACATGCGTTATGGGAACCAAAACATCCCGTTAATTTATAATTGAACTGGTATTAAGTTGAAACTCTTAAGCCTTTTCCACATGAAGGGCTTCTAAGGCAGGTCTATTTCCCCATTCTATAGCTGTATAGTTGATTTTTTAAAAAATTGAATGCAATAAAAAAAGGGAAAAGGACCCACAAGTGCAAAAAACGTTTGTGGCAGCCCTTTTTGTGGTGGCAAAGAACTGGAAACTGAGTGGATGCCCATCAATTGGAGAATGGCTGAATAAATTATGGTATATGAATGTTATGGAATGTTATTGTTCTGAAGAAATGTCCAGCAGGATGATTTCAGAGAGGCTTGGAGAGACTTACAGAAATTGATGCTAAATGAAGTGAATAGAACTAAGAGAACATTTGTACATGGCAACAGCAAGATTATACTGTGGATCAATTTTGATGGACATGGCTCTTTTCAACAGTGAGATGATTCAGGCCAATTCCGATAGACTTGTGATAGAGAAAGCCATCTGCATCCAGAAAGAGAACTGTGGGAACTGAAAATGGATCACAACATAGTATTTTCATCTTTTTTGTTAATCTTTGTTTGCTTTTTGTTTTTTCTCATTTTTTTCTTTTTGATCTGACTTTTCTTGTGCAGCATAATAAATGTGGAAATGTATAAAAGAATTGAACATGTTTAACATATATTGGATTGCTTGCTGTCTAGGGGAAGGATTGGGGGAGGGTAAAGAAAGGGAAAAAATTGGAACACAAAGTTTTGCAAGGATGAAAGTTGAAAACTATCTTTGCATGTATTTTGAAAACAAAAACCTATTTTTTAAGTAAAAAAGTTGAATGCAAGATTTAACGTTTATCTCCATTAAATTTCAACTTATTAGATTTTCCACTCATTGTGCTAGCTTTTTGATATCACTTTGAATCATGATTTTGCCACTACTATATTAACTATTCATCTCAGTTTGATTTCATCCACAAATTTGGATCATTCTATCATTTCTCCATCCATTTTGTACACATGGAGATAACTGTGTTCATTCACCTTTATCAAGTGATTTAAAATTTAGAAGAACCATTTTTCACAATGTTCTTTTTACTACTAATGTAACTTTCACCTAAGTTAAGGGCCTTACTATCTCTTGTTTAGACTGAACTTGGATATAGCACTACAATATCCTCTTAATTGGTTTTCCGCCTCAAGTCCCCCAGATATCTTTTGCACTGCTGTCAAAGTGAATTTCCTTAAGAAAACCTCTAAATACATAAATTTCCCACACAATGAACTCCAGTAGCTCCCTAGTGATTCTAGTTTCAAATAGAAATTCCTCTGTTAGGATTTTACAATCCTTTCCATCCTGATCCACACCTACCTTTCTATCCTCTTTATATCTTAACATCCTTTAGTACTCTAACAATCCTTTCTGTTCCTCACACATGACATTTCATCTTTTGCCTCCATGCTTTTGTATTTACTTACTGCCCTATCTACTTCTAGCTCATAAAGTAGCTTATTTCTTTTAAAATTCACTTTTTACAACCATCTACTTCTGTCTTTCGTTATCCCCCCCCTTTATAGTTCTATCCTTTCCCAAAAAAATCTTGAATCTATTTTGTGTACATATACACATATGGAAAATAGATTATACATATGTAATAAACATATATAGATGTGGTCATATAAATTAATATAGACATGTATTATACATATGTGCATATCTGTATATATCTATTTTATATCTATATGTAGAGATATGTGTAGTTATCTATACACACACACATACCTCTATTCCTTTTGAACTTGAACTTATCAACTAATGAAGTGAAGTGATCAGATACAGAACAATCTATACAGTAACAATATTAAAAGGACAAATTGCTTTGAAAGATTTAAGAATTCTGATCAGTGTAATGGCCAACAACAATTCCAGAAATCTAATAATAATACATGGTACCCACTTTCTGTCAGAAAGGTGAGGAACTCAAGACAAAGAATGAGAATGTATTTTTGGAAATAGCTGACATGGAAATTTGTTTTGTTTAACTATTCATGTATATTATAAGAGCTTTATTTTGATTTTTTAGATAAATGCTTATTAGTTAAAGAAATTTAAATTTTAAATTAAAAAAGATTTGAGTTCATCAGAGAGCTCTCTGTGTAAAAACACTGATTGATCTAGCTGTCTTCACTTTTTTGGGTTCATTGGTATCATCTATATCATTGTCATAGCATTGTCAGAATTTCATTTCTAAGAGTTTTCCATTTTTTCTCAAGCTATTTTCATATATACTCTCACCTATAAATCTTTGAACTTTTTGAAAGTCTAGAATACATTAGAGACTGTGCTACATATTCTCTCCTTAGCTACCAGCAATCCCATATGCCATGATTGCATTCGCCCAAGGTTCCCCATATCATTTCACCAAATCTTTCTCAATGAGCAAAATTAAGTAGGGGAAAAAAACAGCAGAATAGAGTGATGAGCAAGAACTTAATATCTGTTGTAGAAGATGGACAATGGAGAGCTCCTCCCAGATCCTCCATTTAAGGCAGGTATCCAGGACAACCATCTCATCACTTCCTACCTGGCTGTACTCCTGGACTTCATCTAAATCTTATTACCTATATTTAACATCTACTGGTCATCCTGCCATCTGGGGGAGGAGGTGGGGAGTAAGAGGTGAAAAATTGGAACAAGAGGTTTGGCAATTGTTAATGCTGTAAAAAGTTACCCATGCATATAACCTGTAAATAAAAGGCTATTAAATAAATAAATAAATAAATAAATAAATAAATCTTATTACCATTCCGAAAGATGACTGCAAACCTTAAAAATCAAACCTTTGTAGCATCCCCTGCCTCTGAGACCTCTCCCTCCTTGTGACTGGAGAAGGTAGGAATGGGCAATGAGAGTTCCTCCAAGAGTCCACTTAAGAAGGATACCTATAGCAACCATCTCATAATTTCTCACTCCACTGAATTCCTCTACACTTTATTATGTCCCTATGACTGGGAGCTCTTTAAGGATATATATTGACTTGTATCCTTAGCATTTAACACATTTCCTGGTTCATAGGAGGCACTTAATAAATGTTTATTGACTGACTGAGTTTAAAAAGGTCTGTGAATTCATGAGTGTGGGTGGGTGCTCCACCCAATGATGTAAACCACAACTCCTCCATGCCTGAGTGAAGTGTCTTTTTGAATTGCTGCTCCCCAAATAAGTTCTTAAATATTGGCCAAGTTTCTGGTAATGGGCCTCTCTGGATTTAACTAGGCTGGTCTTCGGGTGATCAGTCAGCCTATAATCAAAGCTTTGCTAACTTGTCAAGCTTGTCAAAGTCTTGTGCTCCACTAGGATAACCTTCAAAATCCAAAGATCATCTCTAAACTATGGTGAACACTTCAGTTTAGAGTTAATAATCACAATAAACTAAAACCAGTGCTACCTTTTTAATCAATAATGAATTTAACAGCTATCTTATGTTTGATTCATGGATAGCTAGGTGATACAGTGGACATCAGGCCTTAAGAAAGGAAGACATGATTTCAAATCCAGCCTCAGACATTTACTTGCTGTGTGACTTTGTGAAAGTCATTTCACCCTGTCTGCCTCAATTTATTCATCTATAAAATGAGCTATAAAAGGAAATAACAAACTGCTCCAAAATCTTGACCAAGAAAACCCTAAATGGGATCACAAAGAGTCAGGTACAAATAAAATGACTGACAGTTACAAGAATTCAATTCACAAATATTTATTGAGTGTGAGCTTATTGTGTCCAAAGCATATTCTAGGTGTTAGCGAAAATATAAAACTTTGCTCAAAGTCCTTGTCTTCATGGAGCTTCCTATTATATATCTAGAAATATATTAACAAGCAAAATAATTACAGGAATATGATTTTATTCCATAATGATAAGATAAAAGATGAGGATTGTATGTGTACAAATGGTCTTTTGTGGTATGAAAACTGTAAGAAAAAAAAACTACCTTTTATCTAGTGATCAAGTTTCCAGGAAATAGAAATAGTATTGAAGTTTGACATTAAAGTTTACATCCAGATAAGGAAGACAGCTTAAAACTGAAGATATGAAATCAAATATGGGCATCACAAACTTGAGGCTCCCTTCTCAGAATATCACACCAAAGAAATATCACACACACACACAAAAACTCAAATAGGAAAAAATGCATGGAGACTTTTATATAAAAGGATGGAGTAAAAGGAAAATGCAGCGATGTATATACCCAAAAGCTGCTGATCACTTTGTCAGCCTTTCCCTTCTCCATGATGTCATCAGTCTGGCTATTCTTCATATGAACTTTCTTGGTGATAAAGGTCACGTAGTTGAAGCCACAAGGTATAGTGGAAAGAGCATGGTTATCCCCTCCACATTGCAGGGGCTAGGGGTGTTGGTGCCCTGAGATGCAATCTGGAGAATCTGCCTAAAACTGCTTGGCCCTCCCTTCATATCAGAAAAGAAGTCTGAATTATTATGATATTAAAAGATAAAAATGTTGATATTATACAATACAATATATATTTTATGCATTTCTGAATTTCTAAACTATTTTCTGTGTCATCTGCTGGCCTCCCCATGTCCTGTCACCTGCGGCTTCCACAAAACTCCCAAAGAATTTCCATTTAATTTCTTATGCTGATCCGCAGTATATCAAAACCATGATGGAGAAAGTCATGATGTGGAAGAGATAGCAGTTGGAGTCAGAGTGTCTCAGGTCTGATTTACACTGTTCTGAGACTCAGTTCCCTCAGTTGTTGAGTAAATGAGTTGCAATAAATGTTTTTATATCTTTTCCAACTAACATTCTGTAATAATTATGGATTTTATTGGGAAAGAAATCTCTGAAGTTTGAAATATGAGTAAATGAACATCTTTATGTCTGGGTGTATCTTACATATACTAGGATCAATTGAACTTTTTAGCTCATAGATTCAGTAGTTAATTTTATTGCTCAGTTGTTTCACTCAGGTCTGGCACTATTTAGAGTTTTCATGGTTAAGATAATGGAACAGTTTGTCATTTCCTTGATCCTTATCTAGATCCTTATCTAGCTCATTTCACAGATGAGGGAATTGAGATAGACAAGAATAAGTGATCTGCCAGGGTCATATAGCTAATAAGTACATAAAGCCAGATTATAGCTCAGATTAGAACTAAAATGCACCTCCCTGACTCCAAGCCTGCCATGCTATCCACAACATTATCTAGATGCCCTCAGTACTTGATAAATCTTTGCAAATAAGAATTCCTATCACTTTGTCCTAATCTCTTTTCTGATCTCCAAATAGTGTCAAGTTTAGTAGAGGGTACTAATTAAATAACTAGCAGTTTCCCTCCCTGATTCCTCTGTCTTCTAAGAGATGAAATTGTCAGCAAATCAAGAATGTATCAGATGTTCTGCTCTTACCAAAATAAATTTTATAGGATACAGTGAAATAACTAAATTCATATGTCACTACTGCTGGTCACTGTGTCACTTTTGAATTTTACAAAAGGAAAGCAACATTTGTATCAACTATCTGGCCAAGATACGTATTCAATACTCCACAATGTCTGTTAAACTATTTTTGTTAATTTTTTAATTTCACCAATTTTTTAAAATGTATCAAGGTTTTCTGGTTATTATAGATTATTTCAGTGACTAGGTATAAGTCCTCCTATGAAACATCATACTATCAATTCCATGGCCAAAATTTTGTAATGAATTTTTTTAAAAAAATATCTCCTCCCCTGAGATTGCTTTCTATTTATTCTTTGTATTTACTTGTATGCACCTAGTTATTTCCATTTTGTTCTTCCATTAGAATGTAGAATCTTTGAGAGCAGAACCAATTTTCAATCTTTCTTTGTATCTCCAAAGCTTAGCACAGTACCTGGTATATAGTAAACAATAAATGCTGTCTAACTGATTGATCTTCAGCACCTCTGTAAACTTCAAAGTTGGGGAAGCAAATGACAAATTTAAAATTTGGGAGAGTATTGATTTCAAAGTAAATTCTTCTCCATTCAATTAAAAAAACTTTTATGAAATATATAGCCTGTGCAAAGCATTGTGCTAGTATAAAAAAAGAAAAACATAGTCCCTGTCTTTGGGGAGTGTTTTCTTCAAGAGGAGGAATAGATATCATAGTAATACATGGAAGCATCTAAGACCAAAGGAGGTATCAGGACAAAACATGATAAAATCACTTGAAGACTTAGAAAGGTTTCATAGAAAAGGAAATATATAAGTTGGGTTTTAAAGGAAGAATAATGATTTTAACAGGGGGCATTGTGGTTAAAGTTAAGTTTCAAATATGGCGCATAGCCCAAAGGAATCCAAAGAAAGTTGACACAAGTCTTAATGTTCATAGTCCTGTTTGACCAGAATTTACAGACTATATAAAAAAAGATTAATGTGAAATGATCCCAGAAAGGTAGGTTGGAGCCAGATTATAAAGTACCTTCAATGCTAGGATAAATAGCTTTTTATTGGAATATTTTTGAATAAGTGAATGACATGATGAGACTTTCATTTTTGGGAGATTATTTTGGCTGCTTTGTGAAGAGCAAATAAGAGGGAAGGGAGTTCTGTAGACAAATAGTAAGCTATTACAATATCCAAGCTGAGAGGTAATAAGAGCCTGGACAAGGAGGAAATGGTGAAGAGGAGGACAGCTACTCTAAATATTGTGGGATTATTCATGATCTAAACCAATTAGAGTAAAAGTGAAGTGATTTCATAGAGGAACACAGCAAAGAATTGCCTTGGTCAGAAAGTCTTTTTGTTGTTATAGAACTCAAGCCTGATCCTGTGACTTTTTTGCTTTCTTTGACCTTGAGTTTCCTAAGAGAGAAATAGTTTCATGATACAATGATATCTCTTCTTCTTGATAGTCCTTTTCATCTCATCTTCTCTTACCTCTCTAGCCATTCTTCTCTACCTCATTTCCTAACTCCTCATTGTCCTCCCAATCCTTCTGGTTGGGAATATGGTTGTAGTGTTCTCCAAGGCTATATCTTCGGCCCTCTTTTCTACCCTTTCTCTTTCATTTGGTGATTGTATATACTTTCTTCTTCAACTCTCATTGACTTGGTACTTCAATTATGACTTCTACCCGAGTAATGTTCCCAATGTACCCCTCTGATTATGTCACTCTTCAAAAACTATCAGTGACTCCCAAGGATCTAAGATAGGGATAGGAACTAGCCCTGTGATTTCATTGGTAATAGTTGATTCCCGAATTTATATCTCTACCCCAACCTTTACTCCACACTCCTATGCCCTTGCTTGGAGTCTTTAACTGAAGATTGGATGGCCCCTTCTGGGTTACAGAGGAGAGTCTCGTTTAGGTATAGATTAGATTGTGTGGCTTCTGAAGACTCTTCCATATTGAGAGCCTGTGATTTCCACTTGCCTGTTGAATAGCTTCTTCTGGCTTGTTTCTACTGGTATCTCATAATTGATGTCTACAAAATTGTTCTTATGATCTAGCCAAAACCTGCCTTTCCCCTGGATCTCAGGCTCACTTCTTACTCTTTTCTCTCTTACTCCTCATATCTAATCCCTTGCTAAATTCTGCTGATTCTAACTTCATAAAATCACCTAGTGTCCTCTTCTTCTTCACCAGTCTCCCTTGTCCAGGCTCTTATTACCTCTCAGTTTTTCATAGGCTCTATCCATTCTATGCTATACACTGCTACCTAAAGAATGTTCCCAATGTATCCCTCTGATCGTGTCACTCTTTAAAAACCATCAGTGACTCCCCAGAGTCTTGTGATTTCACTGATACAGAAAATTCCCAGGTGAAGGAATCCCTTTACAATGAAGATCAGCATCTTCTATGCAACTCTAATTGCCTAGAACACTAAGAGTTTCATTGATTTGCCAAAAGCACACAGCCAATAATGTGTCAGAGACTGGGCTTAAACGCTCATCTTCCCAGCTCTAAAGTCAGCTACCTTCCTCCACCTTGGTACATGTCCTTTACTAAATACTTATGAATTCCTGATCCTCATGTCTAAAGTTTAGCATAATCTGATTCTAACCGTCTTTTCTGTCTTCCATTCTTCCTGTTCTCTACTATTGCCCTCATTCTACCCTAGAATATCCCCCCACCTTTCTATATGCCTTTACTCTTGAGAATCATTGAATTTAGTTAAATTTGCTCATATTTATCAGGGAATGACTCTGTGTATGTGTGTGTAAGTATGGATAAGGCTCTGATCTGCTCTTGAATGAATATTCACATTGGTGAAATCACTAAGTTTTTGGAAGAAAGAGATAAGTTAATGACACTCGTGTCATTATCAATAATTATGTTATCATTCCTTTATTGTTTGCATGTTAAAATTAAACAAATACATTGGTACCTGTGACTTCCAATACTAGTGGAAATTTATACAATGCATTCCCTCATCTGAGGGACATGACAACCTCGAGGTAGGTACTGCATTATCCCCATTTTACAAATAAAAAAACTGAGGCTCAAAGAAAGTTAGTGTCTTGCCAAGTTGGGATCACACAGCTAGGAAATAAATGTCAAAGCAAGATTTTAATTCAACTCTTCCTTCTTCTAAGTTGAGGTCTCTATCTCTTCACACTGACTTTTAATAAAAGAGGTGATAATTATGTACATTTGAAAAGGTTTGAAAAGACAGGTCTTTGCCCCAAAGAGAAAATATTCTAGAATGTGATATGTAAAGCTGAAGCAATATGGACTCAGTGGATGAGTTGAAAGAAACTCTGGCTTTTAAGAGGAAATGCACCTACAAAGTGATATATATGATTTAGGGACTTATGATTATATCAAGGGAATTGCTCATATAGAAACTCCCTCTACTCATACACATCAGCAATCTAATGTAAATTTATTTCAAGCAAATTTTATCAGAAGAGCAGATGAGCATTGAACATTAAGGGGCACAGCAGCCTTACATGCTTTGCCCATGATCATATAGTCAGGGTACATCAGAGGCAGGATTCAAACATGTCCTCTGAATTCAGCTTTTTTTTCTCTATCTAGTAAAGCATACTCTCCCTCACTCTTTTATGTATGATCATTAAATATGATGCATTAGATTAAAGCTCTGGTCTCTTTAAGGTATATATTTTAAGATTAGCTTCTGTCCTTCGGGGTATCTCTTTACTATGGAACTCCATGTTGCTAGTAATCTGTGTGGTCTGACTATATATAAATTACCATGGAATAGGAATTAATTAATTAAAAAAGCATTTCAAAAACAAAACAAAACACTATGTGCCGAGTCCAGCAGCACCAATAGGTGGCTCAGTAGACAGAGTGCTGGGCCTGAAGTCAGAAAGACTCATCCTCTTGAGTTCAAACCTGTCCTTAGACACTTTCTTGTTTTGTGACCCTAGGAGAGCCACTTAACTGACTCAATTTTCTTATCTGTAAAATATGGAGAAGGAAGCAGCAAACCCTGCCAATATTTTTGCCAAGATCACAAATAAAGTCACAAAGAGTCAGATATGAGTGAACAACAAAAAAATGAAGTTAAGTTTCACCCGGGTCAATTAATTTTGTTAAACCGTCCCGAATTCCTACTTTTTCTTTAAACCTGTCCAAAAACTGCAGGACTTTGGCCAGAAAGAGAATGGGGTGAGAATGTAGATTGTTCAGTGTAAAACTATTCCCTAATGTTCAAAAAAATAATCACTCTATTTATGGAGGATCAGTGATGTTACATCTGATTATGGAAAGCATACAGTATGTAATCAGTGAGTACATTATTATCACTGTTTTCAATTTTTTTCCAATCCAAGAGGTTCAGGCATTTTGCTTTATTATCAGGGTTAATGCGAATAGTTGATATTTATATACTGCTTTAAGGTTTGCAAAGCACATTACAAATGTTTTTCTCATCTGACCCTCATAACAGCCCTCTGAGGTAAGTGCTATTATTAGTCCCATTTTCCAGTCTAGGAAACTGAGACCGAGAAAAGTTAAGTGGCTTGTCCAGGGTCCCATGGCTATTCATGTCTGGGGCACAGTGACCCCCGTTTGGTGCCCTTACCCTCTGCCTTCAGAGGCGAGCCCTGGATTAGGGCTAGGAAGACTTGGCTCTAGTTCTTCACGCTAATTGCTCTTGAACCTTAGTTTCTTTATCTGTAAAATGGGGATATAAACCCTATTTGCCTTCACAGGGTGGTTGTGAAGACCAAAAGAGATAATGGATGGAAGACACTTTAAAGTCACAAAGCACCTACCATGCGCTTGCTCATACATCCCCTTACAGAGCATAGATGAGGCAAGGGACCGTGTCAGGAGCCTGGAAGACTGGCATTCCCATCCCACCTCTGCCTCCATCCCACAGACTGTGAACCTGGGCAAGCCTGCGGTCCCCAAACCTCAGGTAACGCCTTCAGCTCTACCTGCTAACTTACGGATGGAGGAGGAGCCGAATCCTCCCAGGGTCAGTTTTCTGTTGACCATCACCCTGAGGATGGACAGGCATTTGTGCTGCTCCTGCAGATAATGCTAAGTCCATGCTTTAAAGGATAAGATTGGGATAATAAATAGGGAGAGCTACTCTAAGTAAAAACTTTTCAAAAGTCCTGGATAGTTCCTGCACAATTTTAAAATGATCATCCTAACAGTTCAGTCTTAGATGATATTTTTAGGCTTTCAGACCATATTCTAACTGAGATTCAGGGAAATGAAAGGCTTGCCCATAGCCACACCTAAGACATATGAGAGCCCCAGGTTTTTTTTGACTCTTAACAGAACTATTCTCTACACTGTTGGGCTCAGCTGACACACGGGGTTTTCTCGTTCCTTCCTTTGATTCTCTATTAGAAGCAGTATCTCCATAAAGGGGAAGTAGGAGGAATATATTAGAAATGAAAATGATCTCTATAATCAACATCCAGTTGTTTGCCTCCTCAAGAAGAAGGAAAAAGAAAAAATGAAACTTGTTATTTTTAAAAATGAATGTTAAAAAATTACATGTGATTGGGAAATAAGTAATGAAATAAGTTAAAAAGGAAACTAAAAAATGAAAGTGATATAAAAACAAAAAAAATAGCAATAAAAATTGATTTTTTAAAGACCTCCTCTCCTGCAATCTGGTGCTTGCCTATCAACTGTCTCATTTCTTTTTCTTTTTCTTTCTAATTTCCATACACATCTAGTCAGCATGTTTATAGGAGCAAAAGAGTGTCCTAGAGCCACACTCAAGTGAACAATGCCAGGGTGTGAGGGAAGGATATAGACAAAATGCAGGCACAAATCATATTTCAGAACACATTCAATCATCCATAAGAAAATCCATTTGGCATTCTGCAAGCAAGAGCCAAGTGTGGTTCAGGGGAGCATATTTCACTATACAATGCTCAGTTCTTTCAATTTTCAGCCTAAAGTTAAGCCATGTCTCCGATGGCAATATATAAAGAAGACCAATCCTCACTTCTGGAAGGGCTGTAGTAGTGATAACTAAGTTATTGTCAATGTCAGGGCTCTACCGGCACCATTCAGCCCTTAGTTTCACTAGTAAAGCCAAGAAGTGAAAGTTTTACTTAAGGATGGGAATATTTGAGGGATTAATGTCTTTTTTTTTTTTCCCAACTTGACCTGAAGGCAAGGTCATGATATTTTGTCTTAATCTCCCCAAGAAACTGCAGACTCTCAGAGCTGCAGGAGGAAGGATTATAAGATAACCAAACTGCTACCACATATCTGCATGCAATGAGAACTTGGTCTGTCCGCTTTTGTGAGTGCCCACATGCACAGGTATGGACACCCATGTGGAAACCCATGTGTTCAGTTACAAGAGCAATCAGGATAAATAAGAAATCTTAGCAACCTGGATCTTTAGCCACTAATCATAATCATAATCACCATATGCCCAAGGCTTCTCAGGAGTACCTGACTTGTGGCCTGACTTCCAGGTAATCTGGCCAGTTAGATTCTGAGACCTCTGAATGGCAAGAAAATAGCACAATCCAATTCCATCCTTCCCGCCGCTATCTCCAAACCACTCTGGCCAAGACTCCCCCACGGGGGACTTCCTTCTTAGACAAGACTACAGAGACCACCCTGATGGGATAGCTTTTGCCTCCCTTTTTTAGTCAGGGTCATTTCAGAAAAAAATGGGGGACCTGGTCAAGTGATAAGAGGGAGCCAGCACCCCTCCTTATTTGCCTTCAGTCATTTTGGTTTTCTGTGGTTGTAGTTCTATGCTGTGACCCCAGATTTCAGACCCATGTGAGGAGTCTTCCAGGCCTGTGCCTTGCAGACCCCAGGGTCATGGATAGTGGGGACCAGCAGGACCCCTCCAAACACAAGTTACAGGAACCCACTGAGCTCAGAGCATTAGTGAAGACTTCCCTCTTCCAGCTTTCAGAGCTGTGGCCCAGGAGGTCCTGCCTCCTGCCTCACAAGGCTTTCAACCCTCTAGGATTTGGGAGAAGATACTCACAGCTCCAGGGGGCCCAGGCAACTCCCCAGGGTTCATCCTCTCCAAGGGGGGCTGCTCTCCTGAGACCTCGGTGCTCTCCTAGAGAGCAGAGAAAGCAAGGGGCGGCCGCATCTCTCTCAGGCATCAGATTAATTTAGCACTTGCGGAAGGAACTGACGGAAACTGAAGTCACATGGAAACCCAGGGTGAGCAGCAACAGATTCAGCACTTACAACGGCCTGAGGCTTGCACATTGCAGGAAAGAAGGAACTGGGGGTGTGGGGAGGGTAGCAAAGGCAGAGGTCACACCTACGGATCGCCTGACCTAGCTATCAGTTCTGGGACTCCTCCTGCAGGAGCAAAGGAAACCTTCCCCAGGAACATCTCTCCTTCCCTGGGGGACTTGGGACAAGCCCCTCCTAGACGAACAGCTTCGGGGCAAGATCCCTCTGGCTTCAGTTTCCCCTACTATAAAACGAAGGAACTGGGCTCCTGCACCTTGAAGACCCCCTCCAGTTCTAGGTCAAATCATCTATCTAGCCGGGGCGTCTGCCTTTTTTGCTCCCCCTGAATCTAGTTTTACCTGAAAGGTCCATTTAAAGGGGAAAAAACAGCCAGATATGGAGAATCTTCTGAATAGGCTGGACACGGTCCTCTGCTCATTCTATAAATATTGCCGAGGCACATTAGCCTGGAGAAGACACAGGATTGTGGTGAAGTCACAAAATTTAGAAAAGCTATAGCTGCTCCCTAATAGAACTGGAGAATCAGAGGGAATCATGCGCTCAAACCCAGGTCTCAGGCCAGCAGTATTTTGCTCAAGCCCCTTGGGCCTTCCGTAAGACTGGACAAGGGAATTTTGGTGCAAGGTGCATATCTGTGGGAGGGTTAGTGCCGGCATGATAGCTATGGAAAGGAAAAACATTTTCCTTCTCCAAGAGAGAAGACGGGCATTATTCCCACACTCTCCAAAGAACCAACTCCAGGCATATGGAGAAAGGTTTTGTAATTTGTAATGTGTAATTACACAATTGTAAATTGTGAAAATTTGTAATTACAAATAAAAATTTGAGTGATAGACATTGTAGAGAAAACCAGTTCCTCGATATGCCTCTGATTTCCAGTTTACCTCCCTACAGTCTTCACAGAATTTCTCTGAGACTATAACACAATTTTACATGCTAGGAACTTTGGAATTGCAAATCCAAAGCACTTTGTGAAACCTAAGGAAGGAGATTGTTGACTACAAAAAGAATCAGGAAAGATTATATGGAGGAGGAATGACTTGAGCTGGTTTTTAAGTGAGTAGTTGGAGTTTAACAAAGAGGGAGAAGAACAACATTCTAGTCTTGGGCACAAGTATGAGAATGCGTGAGAATAGGGCTTGTTCAGAGGGCAAAGAATAGTCCAGTTTGGACGTTGCTACAGAGTATGGGAGGCAGTAAATAACCCTGGAAATGTAAGGCTCTGCCCAGTGGACAGGGTTGAGTGGCCAGTGAGCTCCTGGTACAAATTCAACTGATGGTTCATTCATTCATTCATTCAATGTATGAATTACATGTCAGATGCTATGGAGAACATAAAGGAGGAGAAGTGATTTCTGTTCTTAAAACACTTAGAGTCTCTCTGAAGAACAAGACAAACACAGTTTTAAAAAGTAATTTGGAACAGTTGATACAAGAGACATTGTGAGGCAAATTTCTTAACTTGCTTTAATGATTTCATCCTTTAAAAGATGGAGGAACCAACATGGGGAATTTTACTCTCATCTGATTTTCAATAAGGAGGAACTAGTGGGTGGGTGGAGAACGATGATGGGAACCTTTGGGGGAGGGGGCCACTTCATCTTAGAATGTATGATACCAATAGGAAGGCAAGTTGAAGATAGTCTGATCTATACACATGCCCTGCTCTGTTTTGAAAAATGATTTATTTACAGAGTAATAAAAATGGGAGGAGCAGCTAATACATTAGATGGCAGAATCAGCACTTTACAATCTAGGACACTTGGAATTAATCAGTAAGATCAAAGTCAGTAGGAATAAGTGTAATGTCTTTTATACCTTCAAAAAATAATTGCAAAAGAACATAATGGGAAAGGTAGTGTGTGTGTGATGTAGTATATAACATATGTGATATGAAATATATATTTATGAGGTACACATACATGTATACATAAATATATGATATATAGTATTATATATATTAGGAAATAATATATATTTATGAGACGTGTGTGTGTGTGTGTGTGTGTGTGTGTGTGTCTGGGAAAATGAACTTAGGGTTTTAGAGGACTGAGAGATCAATGAATCAGTAGTATGATATGGAAACAAAAATACTAATGAGATCTGGAGCTTCATTAAGAGAAATGCAAATACCAGGGATAAGGAAATAATAGTCTCTCCACATGGCGTACAGTTTGATGCACCACAGCTAAAGAAAGACATTGATAAAGTTGAGAGGATCCAAAGGATGGCAACCAGTATGGAGAAAGATCTTGAGATTATGTTATATGAGGGTTAGATAAAGGAATTAGGAATGTTTCGGTTGGAAAAGACATAAGGAGAACATTTGGTTTTCAAGTTATTTGAAGAGCCATTACATGAAAGACAAATTGGGCTCATTCTGTTTTAATCCCAGAAGGCAGAACCAAATAATGGAAGCGGGTAGAGAACAAAGAAATCAATGGAGCCTTGAAGCTGGGGAAATTTCCCCAAAGCTAGAGCTGTTCACCAGTGAAAGGGGCTACTTCATCAGATGGTGAGTTCTCCCTCACAGAAAGTCTTCAAACACAGTCTGCATGAGCAACTAACAGACTATACCTTCTGAAGTTTAATAAATTTCTGTTGATTGATAATAAGGAGTATTCCTTTCATCAATGGACTAGGCCATGTGGTCACTAAGGTTCCTTCCGATGCTAAAATTTGATGATTCCATGACTTTCAAAAATGAAATTCTGAAAACAGAAAGAGAATCTGTTACAAAGGGGAGGAAAAGGAGGGTTTGTCTAAAGATACTATTGTGGATGCACAGGAAATTAACCAAAATCTGCTCCTCTCTTAACACTACTGTTTCTTAGGTATATGCTTGCTCACTGGAATTTATGAGTAGAGGAATCAAATAGACCTGTGTTGAAATGAAATCACTTTGGCAACCGTGTGGAGAATCGATTAGAGAGGGGAGAGACCCAACGTGGGAAGAACAACTAGAAAGCTACTACAATAGTTTAAGCACTGGAGCTGAGGATCTGGACTAAGGAGATAGCCATGGGACTTGAGAAAAAGGGACAGTTGTGAGAAATGTGGAGGTAAAACAATAAGTGAGAGTTTGGAGTGGTCAGAAAAAGCCATCCAAAGATGTATTAATATTGACAAAAACATTACAAAGAATGAAATGAGGCTCCATGTATATCAAAATGGGCAGCTAAGTAACACAGAGGTGGGAACACCAGGTCTGGAGTCAGAAAGAATTGTCCTCCTGAATTCAAATCCAGACTCAGACACTTCCTAGCTCTGTCACCCTGGACAAATCACTTAATCCTGTTTGCTTCAGTTTCTTCATCTGCAAAATGAGCTGGAGAAGAAAATGGCAAACCACTTCAGTATCTTTGCCAAGAAAATCCCAAACGGAGTCATGAAGTGTAAGACATGACTGAAAAACTTGACAACAACAAAGCATTTATATAGTGCTTTCTATATGTATCAGACACTGTGCTATTATCTTATTTGATTCTCACAACAACCCTAGAATGTAGGGATTGTTATTATTCCCATTTTACAGATGAGGGAGCTGAGGCCTTTAGAGATAAAGTGATTTGCCCATAATCACACAGTAAGTATCTAAGGCTGGACTTTAACTGAGGTCTCCCTGACTCAGCTCTGGTACTATGCTATCCAGTAGCCTATACTGGAACAGATTAAATAGATAGATAGATCAGTTAGACATTGTGATAGATGGATACATAGATGGATATAGACATATATGCATGGGTATATATATATATATGTGTGTGTATATATATATATGTATGTATATACAAACACATTTGTGTATATGTTATACGTTAAGTTTTTTTTTTAATATTTTACATGACTATAAAGTAAGCTTCATTTGTGACTCACAACAACCCCAAAGTGAACACAACAAATGTTGTGCCGCTTTATTGAGGGATTTGTTTATGAGTGTTTGAGCCCAATTTCTCCTCTATCTACTGATGCCATTCAAGGCAATTTCAAGGCTAGAACATGAACTCCTGATTGAATCTACTCAAGAAAAGTCAGGATAGCATCTCAGCTGGACCGTCAAAGGAACAAGCGACTTTAAGAGGAAAAGGAGGAAAACATTGCAGACAAAGGAGACAACCTTTGCAAATGCATAGGCAGGAGATGGAATGTTGAGTTCAGAGACAGTTTGTTCCTCTGGGATATAGAACATGTGAAGGAAAGTAATATGAAGTCATTCTGGAGAATTGTACATGTTTAACTTATATCAGATTCCTTGCTGTCGTGGGGAGAAAAGTAGAGGGGAGAAGAGGGAGAAAAATTTGGAACACAAGGTTTTGCAAAGGTGAATGTTGAAAACTATCTTTGCATGTTTTTGGAAAAATAAAATATTATTTAAATAAAAAAGAAATAATTCTGGAAAATCAGTTTAAAACCAGATTAATCATTCTGGAAAGGCAGTTTAAAGCCATTTTAAAGAGGGCTTTGAAAGCCAAACTGGGGAGTTGTTTTTCATATATTTGGTCCTAGACAATAGAGAACGACTAGCTATTTTTGATGAGGACATACCTTTGTCATCTATGAAGCATGTATTAGGAGAGATCCTAGAAGTAAGGGGAATCAGTTACAAAACTAGTCCTAATAAGGAGTGATAGGGACCTGAACATGGCATTTGCCCTTTTGAATTAAATTGAAGTTTTATTTCCTCTTAAAATAAAATTCCTTCTCTATATTTGCTTTGCCCTCTGCTCTGGGAAGGTACTTTCCTATAAATTTCATGTCTCTCCCCTGCCTTTTGGAATGAAGTGACTGTTAAAGAAGCATCTGTCACCCTTGCTCGTCCTAGTCACCAGCACATGACCAGGGGATTTCTCTTAGTCACATCAACTAGCTACTAAGCCAGGGGTGGCAAGTAGTTTCATTTCCCTCATCTGGAGTGTAGTTTTAAGAACCAAAAATCAAAAAGGGAAAGAAAGGAGCCCACTACCCATCTCAGCACCACTTCCTCCCTCAAGATATAGGATTGGAAAGGGCTTAAGGGCTAATGGATGTGGAAGGCTGGGTACACGGAAGTTCTTAGGTGAGGTTCCCTTAGCCCCTGAAAAATGCAGGCAAAAGTGATAAAAGACCTCCAATCTTATCTGATTTTGTTGTGCTACGTGGCACTATAGTGCACAGAGCACCAGTTTTAGAGCAAGGAAGACAAGTACATGGGTTCAAATCTAGCTTCAGACACTTCCTAGCTGTATGATTCTGGGCAAGTCATGTAATCCTATGTGTCTCAGTTTCCCTATCTGTTATATGAGCTGGAAAAAGAAATGTCAAACTGCTCCAGTATCTTTGTCAAGAAAATCCCACATGGGTTCAAGAAGAGTCAGGACTGAAAAATAGTTGAACAACAACAAAAATATGCTAAAGGCATTGGATTTAGCCTCAAAGAACCGGGGCTGGAAATCACAATTGTTTTACTTGCTGCCTATGTGACCTTGAACAAGTCCTTATCTCCCTCAAATTTTCAGATTCCCCACTGGTGAAATGAGAGCCCTTGGACTGCATAACTCTTTAGAGTTCTTTTCACCTCTTAAACTTTTAAATCACCTACCCCCAGAAGAATATCAAGCTATATGTGGGCCTTTAGCCTTTTCATAAAGATTATGAAAGAATGGGATTCTGCAATCTCCTCCAGGCAATTATTCCAGTGCTTAATAACTTTCAGAGTGCGGTAGTGTACCAACTTGAAGAGAACTAAGTGTAATGTTTTATTTTATTTGTTTTAATAATAGCTTTTTATTTTTAAAATATATGCAAATATAGTTTTCAACATTCACCTTTGCAAAACCTTGTGTTCCAAATTTTTCTCTTTGCCTCCTGCCTACCCCTCTCCCCAAGACAGTAGGTAATCCAATATAGAATGAACATGTGCAATTCTTCTAAACATATTTCCACATTTATCATGCTGCACAAGAAAAAATAGATCAAAAAGGGAAAAAAGTGAGAAAGAAAAAAAAAGCAATCAAACAACAAAAAAGGTGAAAATATTATGTTGTGATCCACATTCAGTCCCCATTGTTCTCTTTCTGGATGCAGATGGCTCTCTCATCACCAGTCTATTGGAATTGGCCTGAGTCATCTCCTTGTCAAAAAGAGCCAAGTCCATCACATTTGATCATCACATAATCTTCTTCTTGTTGTATACAATGTTCTTTGGGTTCTTACTCACTTTTTTTTTCTTTAAGCTTTTTATTTTCAAAACATACACACAGATAATTTTTCAACATTGATCTTTGCATAGCATCCCTTCCTAGATGGCAAACAATCCAATACATGTTATCCATGTTAAAATATATGTTAAATCTAATATGTGAAAACATTTATACAATTCTCTTGCTGCACAAAAAAAATCAGATCAAAAAGGAAAGAAAATGAGTAAGAAAATAAAATGCAAGGGAACAACATCAAATAAAGTGAGAATGTTATGTTTGTGATCCACATTCAGTTCCCACAGTCCTCTCTCTGGGTTCTACTCACTTCTAAGCGTAATATTTTAAAGCTTAACGCTTTGACACTAACTGGGAAGTTGGGCAGAGGGTGAAAATTCCACAAAGTCTTTTTTTATTCTATTCTCCAAGTAATTTGCATATTCCATATTTGTCATAACAGAAAAGAAGGTGAAAGGAACCCTCCCCAGTCAAATATCGGATACGCTTAGCAGCTTGAACAAAACAAAAAGCAAAAAGCACTAAGACCAAATAGACTTACCTAAGATTGAAAGCTTCAAATGGCTGACCAACAGGATGCTGCTTTAGAGTTTAAATAAATAAATCACATAAAAGATCGGGGTAGTTTTACATAAAAGAGATGGCTATGTAATAATTTAGGTTCTTTCCTTATAATAGGGATTAATTTAAAGTGCATGGGTGGAAGACTTGAGGAGGTCCATGAACTCAGATGGGAAAAAATTGTCTCTATTTTTACTAACCTGTTACTGACATGGAGCATCTCAATTCAATCCAATTTATTAAGCACCTACTATGTGCCAGGAATCATGCTAATTTTGGTATATATACATTTTTAAAAGGAAAGTCTCTTTCTCTCAAGCAGCTTCCAACTTAATGGGATAAGAAAATACACAAAACGAAGCTGAAGGAGGCATGGAGACCAGCTCAGAGCATCCTCTGTGGAAGCATCTTGTTCCCCAGAGTTAAAACCAAACATAGCTGGAGGTGGAAAGTAAAGTGAGGTGATAGCCCACTTTCTGCCTTCATAAAGGAAGGCTCCAATCACAGGGGAGAGAAGGCTGAGGGCCGGAAGGACATCTGGCTCCATGGGGTTAAAATCAGGCAGAGCCACGGATCATTATCGTTTGAAACACTATTCTGAGAGGAACTCCATGGGTCGTCAAAGATGTACATGACACGCAGGTAGAAGGGTAAGAAACAGAAGAAAAGATGGGCAACTGAGCAGGTGGGAGGTGCCCAGGTGCAGAGGCCCAAAAGGTGGCAGCAGAGAGTACTCCTGCCCCAGAGGGAGTGATGGCGTGGGGGAAATGCCCTGCCTCCGCAGCCTGATGGCATCTCCTAACTAAGAGATGACATCAGGCTTTAAAGGGGAAGCAGCAGAAACAGGGCTTGAGCTAAGATGTATCCCTAGAAGCACAAGTTACCCTGGACCTATGCAGGTCCTATGTCCAAGAGTGGCAAGGGAATCTGTGAGAGTGAACATCCTCTGGGTAAGACTAAATGGCTTCTTAAGGATTTCACATTCTAAAAAAGGAATAGAAGGCCTTCTACAAATAGCAATTATTTATACCATCTTAAAGCCACAGAGCTTTTTAATTTTTTTTTACATTTTACTCATTTTGATCTTCATAAACAGCTCACTCAGCTATTAACACCTCAGTCTTCCAACTCCATATCCAACGAGCTTTTCATGGCATTCTCTTTCCCCTCACAGAACTAAGCAGTTTCCAAGTAACTAAAGGTGGGGTGAGGAGGATAGTGGGAGATAAAAAAGAATAAAGGAGAGAAAAAGGATGTATAATGTGCTAGAATACCCTCTGTTGACCCATCTTGATGATGGCAGTGAACCTCAGAAGCCATTGAAGGCCTCCATTTTGCGGTTCCCAGCTGGCTTGTTGGAAAAAAAAATCACACTAGAACCAAGCTGCAAATAATTCCAGGGCCAAGATTCTCCTAAACTGTTCATAAAACTCTTTCGACTCTCTTAAATCTTCTGGCTAAAATTCCTAATTGCAAGTTTTCTAGCCACAGCTCACAAATGTGAAATTGGTCTCACCACATGCCATGCAGAGCTGAGACAGGTGAAAGGGAAGAATGGAGCCTTCATTCACAATGTCATGGAAGGACAAAAAGTATCCAAAGACTTTTCACATTCCCCTCGGGCAGTTCCAATTGCTCTGCTAGTTTGCCTTCCCCACCTGAGACCACCGACCATAAGTTGACTTCTTACTAAAGCCTATGAGGCTACAAAAGGGAAGAAAAGAGGAAGGAAGTCAGCCTGTCAAAGCAGCCCCGGAGGGATAGGAAAAAGAGATCACAACTTTGTTTTATTAAAGCAAGAGGCCCCCAGGGCAGAGAGCCCAGTTCTTCTTCCTGTATCAAGTGTGGTTTACTTTTAAGTGGTACAGGTTTGACCACAGGCAAGAGAAGTAGGATGGAGCAGCGGCCCACTGAATCTGGAAGATGCATCAGTTTTCCATTTTAGTGACTAGGATGTATGGTCAAGAAAAAGGTCTCAAGGGCAGTGCAAGGCATTCTGGGAAAGGCTGTGGGGAGCAGTTGATTTTAACTGGCAGTTGGGCAGTTAACCAGGGTTTGTGGGTAGGGTGGAGTCAGATTGGGGTGAGAAGAGAGGTTTTTTTTTTTTGGTTCCCCTTCACCATGCAACATAAATATGCACACTAAATGAACCAAAGGACAAGTAACTTTAAAAATTAGCAAACCTCTGACCTCAATCCATCTTAATCCATCCATCATCATGCCCAGCTTTGGTTTTAATCTGTGTTTACATCAGAATATCAATATTTACATCAGTATATGCTCTTGAAATTGCAGAAAATGGCAAAACTAGCAGGCAGAACTAATAACTGGCATGATTTCTAGAAAATGGCCTTCATTAATATAACAACAGCCATTATTGACCTGTGGGAGCAACTGTAGCAGGGAAATTAAGGAACAGAAGGGATGTAGTGAAGTCTCTCTGTGCAAATGCCTCCCAGAACCCATAGATACAGCCCCTAACTGACCCGACCAATTTGCTCAGGCTTTTCATGTTCTCTCAGCCAGACAGAAGGTGAAGGCCGCAGGTGTCCTTACCCTTAACTGGGGGTTTTCATCATTCCTGACCCGCTTCCAAGTGCAAGTAATTTTAGGGCTTATTTACTGCCGCAGTGCCGCTAATCCTCTGGCAGGAGGCAGGCTAGGATCTGCATCAGCAGTTGTCTCCTGAAATCTGAAATTCCTCGATCTCCTTTCCTGGGCAGGAGGATGCTGTGGTTGTGAAGCGTCCTATACGAGATGATGGGATCCTGCAGAGGTGTGAGCAGCCTTGGAGATAGTCTGTTTTGTAATAGAGAAAACTGAGGCTCAGAGTTAAAGGGACTTTTCTAAGGCAGTAAAGTGGCAAAGCCAGGATTAAAATCCAGGCTTTCCACCATGCTGCCTCTCCTTTTGGGGTGCATGTGTCAGTTGATTTTCTTCTAAGCTTCATTCTTTCTTCTCTGGTGCAAAACAAGGTGAGAAAGAGAGACAGATTTGTAAATGACTGGAATGGAAAAATATGAAGGATTAATAAAAACTTTTTTTAAAAAACCCTCTCTCATAATAATGCCCATATGGGATCTCAGAAGCCTCAAACTCCTGGCTTAAGATAACATTTCCAGGCAGTAGCAATGGTCTCAAATTGCTTAAGTTCCTCGGTTTGTTTGGTTGGTTGTTTGTTTGTTTTTTGTCTTAGTGAGTAAAGGACTTCCCAAGAGTCCTGACTCAGAAATAAGGTGAGATGCTATCTAATAATATAGCTATAATTGTTAACATCTATATGGGTTAGCAAAGAACTTTAGAAATATTATCTCATTTTATCCTTGTAACAACCCTAGAAGGTAGGTACTATTACTGTCCCTGCTTTCCAGATGAGGAAACTGAGGCAAACAGATTAACACAGAATAACACAGTAAGTGCTTGAGGTGAAATCTGAATTCAAATCTTCCTGATTCCAGGCTCAGTACTTCATCGTCTATTGCACCATCTAGAAAAAGTCACCCACACCCAGATAGGTAATATGGATAGAGTTCTGTGGGATTTCTCATAAACTATCTGTACTTTCTTTAGAGGAAGTTACTAATAACTGAGCTACTAGATTTATCAGGGGGAAGGAACAGGCTACCCCAATTTTGTCTAAATTCTAAGTCAGCATTTCTCATGCAATAATTCTGCTCCAGTAAGTCAGCTTGGGGAAGTAAATTTAACTACAAACTTGCATATACTTTTCTGGTGATGCATGCTAAATGAGTTCTACCTCTGACCTAGGCCAATATATGACATACCTGCCAAAGCTCCCACTAGCCCATCCTCCAGAGCCAGTTGCATGATAAAGAGAGGCCATGAGAAAGGTACTTTGCCTAGCCTCCCTTAGAGTTCCATTAAGGCACCCAGATTCTCTAGCTGGCTGCCAGAGGTTAAGGGAAAAGAAAAGTCCTACTACATACCCTCAGTCTACAAATACTTATTGGGTCAGGCAGGGATAGGCTGTTTACTGCATCATGGAAGGGAATTTCCAAATAGATGAGACAATAGATCCATTGAATATTATGTTCTAGGCACTACGGATACAACTACAGAAGCAAGACTATCAGTGCTATGAAGCACATTTGGCTACATATATCTAGAGGAATTTTTTTTAGCCAGGGCTTCTTGACTGTTTTTGAACAACTAGAATAGTGTATTGGTCCTGGAGTCAGGAAGATCTGTGTCCAAATCTGTGACCCCAATTAAGTCATTTAACTTTTACCTCAATTTCCTCAATTGTAAAATGGGGATAATAATAGCACCTACCTTGAAAGATAATCATTCAAATCAAATGAGAGGACATTTGTAAAGTATTCAGCATAGTGCCTGACATGACTCCCTTCTTCCCTGATTTAAACAATAGGGATAACAGTAGCACATATCTCCCAACATTGCTGTGAGAATTAAATAAAGTAATATTTGTAAAGGGTCTGGCTCTTAGTAGACACATAATAACTTGTTTCCTTCCTTCCCCTCATGCATTTTCCTCACCTGTAAAATGAACTGGAGAAGGAAATGGGAAACCACTCCTGTATCATCATAAGGAAAACCCTAAATGGGGTCACAAAGAGTTAGACGGGACTGAAATGACTTGAACAACAATCTTTTGGGAGATAGGGAGGTGATACAATGGATAGAGTACCAGCCCTAGAGTCAGGAAGACCTGAATTCAAATCTAGACTCCAATACTTATTAGTTGTATGACCCAAAGCAAGTTATTTAACTCTGCCTCAGTTTCCTCATCTGTAAAATGAACTGGAGAAGGAAATAGCAAACTACTACAGTATCTTTGCAAAGAAAATCCCCAAGGGAGTGATGAAGAGTTGAACATAACTAACTGACTAAACAATAACAACACAAACCTCACTAATGTTTTTAAACATATAGGATCATATTAAAATATAGATATTAAAATATTTTTAAAATAAGATCATGGACTTCAAAAGGCAGTCATAGGGATTGTGGGAAAATCAATATATAGTACACCATTATGACCATTCTAATAGCCATGGCAATATTGATTTGATTATTGTTCCCTGAGGGAGAAGTAAAAAAGTGGAGGGAGAGAGGGGTTGGACTTACTTGGGAGCAGGGAAGATGACAAGATGCCCAAACGGGCCCTTATGGTGCCCTCATGGATAAAAAGGATAGGGTGAAGCACAGTCTGGTGGCCACTAGCCATAAATCACTCTGCCCCAAATGGGTTGAGTCTGCTGTAGGTCCAGCACCAGCTCTGTTCCACCCACCTCCTTCTGACTTGACCACACTAGCAAGTACCCAGGAGTATTGCAACATGGCTCCCATAGACTCAAAATTCATTATATCCTTGAGGCTTACTGAGAATGAACATCCCTGATATCTCAAATTGCTGTCCTGTCAAAAAAAAAATCAACAGTGCCTCATTTGAGTTCAGATAATGACCCAGAAAAGCAAGCTTCTTGACAGAGAAACATTAGAATCTGCTCTCTTCCTCCTGATGATACTTTTAAAAACAGTACCACAATTCTGCCATTTTATAGAAGGCAAATGGCACCTTCTACTCACAAAACATACATATATAGATTGCTTAGCAAAACTCCATCCACAACCCGATTCTATAACAGAACTCCTCCCAAGTCTCAGGACCACCACTATATATTTAACATTAACATGATTAAAGAAGATAAGTTATCAGATGTTGTTTGGACAATTCATCTTGTTTTTGAAGCCCCAATCCCAGCTGGATGGAGTTATTTGTGTTCAGAGAAACAAGTATAAACTCACAATAAATATTTTTATTCTGGATTGGACTGCAATTTGGTTTTTCTTCAGTCATTTCAGTCATATCTGACTCTTTATGACTCCATTTAGGGTTTTTTTGGCAGTGATATTAGAGTGGTTTGCCATTACCTTCTCTAGCTCATTTTCCAGACAAGGAACTGAGGTAAAAAGTGTTAAGGGACTTGTCCAAGGTCACATAGTTAGGAAGTGTCTGAGGCTGAATTTGAAAAAAGAAAGTTTTCCTGATTCTTTTAAAACCAGTGTCCTCTCCAATGTTTCATCCAGCCACCATGGGTGGTGCTACATAAATCCAAAGGAGATCAGACAACATGAAATGATAGTGAACTCAATCAGCACAGGAATAGAAGGGACAGAATCAGATAGTCACAGGAACCCCAATTGAGAATTGGCAGGGCATGAATATTGGAAGGGCAAGGAGGCAAAGAATTCAAGGACAGAATACAATGTACTGTTAAACTGTAACATTGAAACTGAACCAAGGAAGGTGAGGGCAAAATAGAATCAATGAACTGGAAGAATGAGGAAGGGAAGAGGGTCTAGAAGAGGTAATGAAGGTAAAAACTAGATTTGGAAAAGGTAGACAGAACAACTTTAGATGATAAAGAGGTCAAGGTCCAACCACTCCTGTGAATAGTGAGAGAAATTATTACTTCTTTTATATTATTGTCATATTACTACCATATATTAATAACTAATTGCTAAATTAGAACTAACGTTTTTCCCCTTTTTTGTTTCCTCACTCAGAAGTCAACCAGAATGGAAAATCTTTGGCAAAGACTTACCCTGGCTAAGAGCTAACCAAAGGCAGTGAAAGAAATTCCAAGTTTAGATGGATGGATAGATTCTAGACAGATTTGGGAAAATGTGGATTCTCCCTGATGATTTGGAAATGGATAACTCTTCAATCAAGGCCTGAGAGATTGAAGTCATATACCTCCAAGGCCCTCATTAGAATGAGCTCATATTTTATTATAATGTTAATTATCTCATTATTTGTTAACCAACGTTGATTGCCATTCTCAGGAGCACCCATTCTTTCAAGGGTATATAAATTGAGTCCAGAATGCTACTGACTTCTCTTTTTAATGAAATGCTAGAATTATTAATAAAATGATTAATTACCCAGAAACTAAGTCTGTCACAATGGTCAGATGAAATAGAGTCAAGGAAGAGGTCAGAGGAATTGAGAAGGTGGGTTACCTAAGAGACCAGGGATGTCAATATGAATGATGAAGGTTCCAAAAATAAAGGCAAGGGATGAGGAGATGAAAGCCTGTAAGCCAGGTGCTAAATTCTTCAAGAAAGGAGGAGTATTCTGAAAGCACATAGATGAATACAATAAAGATCTGAATAAATTGATACAGATGGATGAAGTGAACCTCAAAGGAGGAAAAGGATGGCAGCAGAGGAATGGTCTGGAAGGCTGTGGGGAGCAAGAAATAGGATGATTTCTCTTCCAAATGTATAAGGAATAGAAAGAAGACCAGTTTAACTAGACCACAGCATGTGGAAGATGAGTAATATATAATAAGCCAGTAGGACCTAGATATGAAGGACTTTAAAAACCAAGCAGAGGAGTTTATACTTGATCCCAGAGTTAATAAGGAGTGGTATTTACTGGTTTACTGAATAGAATCAAATAAACCTGTATTTAAATAAAATCACACTGGCAGCCCTGTGGAAAATAGACTTAGAGAGGGGAGAAACCTGAGGTAAGAAGAACTATTGTTCAGGCATTGGGGCTGAGGGTCTGGACTAAGGAAACAGCCATTGGACTAGAGGAAAAGGGACACTTGTGAGAAATGTTGAGGTAAAAACAATCACTTAAGTGGGGGAGTGGTTAAAGAAAAGGCACCCAAAAATGTTTTAATATTGACAAAAACATTACAAAGAATGAGTGAATCGTACACTGGGTCTAAAGTCAGGAAGAATTGTCTTCCCAAGTTCAAATCCATACTCAGACACTTCCATAGAGGCATGATCCTGAGCAAATCACTTAACTCCGTTTCCTCATTTGTAAAATGAGCTGAGAAGGAAATGGCAAACCCCTCCAGTATCTGTGCCAAGAAAACATCACATGTTGTCACAAAGAATCAGTCGTGATTGAAAAATAACTGAAAAACAATATATCAGAATATTTACAGCAGAATTTTTTTGTGGCAGGAAAGAACTGGGAATAAAGTAGCCCAGTCCATTGACTGGGGAATGGCTAAATAAATTGGTGGTACATGAATGTAGTGGAATGTTCCTGTGCTATAAGCAATGAAATACAGAGAAGCCTGGAAAGATTTACATGATCTACATGCAGGTGGAATAAGAAGAGCCAAGAAAACAATATATATTATGATTATAACGACCTCAAAACAGTCAATAATGAATGCTGTGCAATGATAAAAACCAAGGCTGGTCCTAAATGGGGCCAGGGGAAGATTTCTTAAAAAGTCAGACCTCAGGGTCAGGCCTTAGGTCTGATTTCAGGAACTCGTGTGATCCCTCTTAGAAGGTTGTAGAGCAGGTAAGGTCAGATCCTAGGGCTAAGCTTCAGGAAGTCACATGGCCCATAGGAAGTAGACAGCCTTGCTTGACCATTGGTCAATGATGACTTCCTTTTCAATCCATCCAATGAACCCAAGTCTTTTGCTATTTAACCAACTCACTATTTCTGGCTCACTATCAGAAATCGGGCTGGGAGATGGGGGCGGAGAGGCTATGGGTCTGCTCTAGTGTGCTTGGGCCTCTCCTGGCAAGGACCAAATAAATGTTTCCTGTTTGTACTTGAAGGTGCCTCTGAGTAGTCGGTTTGGGTAAGGGGTCTAACACCTGTCTTACACAGTCCCAATAAGGAAACAAGAAAAGATATTCCCTCCCCATTTCTTTTTCCTTCAAAAAGGTCAAAATCCACAAGTATGAAATATTACTTATATCAGGGTTTTTTCCTATGTGTTAAGCGATTTGACAATTATTTTCTGTTCTGTTTCTTTTTTCTCCTCTATTTAAAAAAAAATTATTTTTTTCAAGGGATGGCTCTATGAAGGGAAAGGGAGAATCACAGGAGAGAATGTAGGTAAGAGCAAAATTTTAATTTAAAAAGGAAGGGGAAGAAAGGGAAAGAAAGGAGAAAAGAGGAGAAGTGGAAACAAGGGCAATAAGGTAGAAAAAAACTTCTGGACTTTGAGGTCCAATAAGCAAAGTAAACATTGAAAAAATTCAAGAGTAGGAAAATTTTAAAATTCTTAAATTCTGTTCAGAAAGAAAAGAGGTCAGCTTCATAGAGAATGTCGTTTGTGGCTGGCCCCACTACAGAGTGTGGTTTGGGTTCTGAGGTTGGCTTGAGGGAATATTTTTTCTCCTTTTACTCCCTGGGTTTTCCTTTACAAGGCCACCCATGGCTGTGTCAATGCTGCCCTCTACTGACAGAAATAGGCTGGTTATCATAGGGATTCCTCTTCCAATCTCTCAGTTCTGTGATTCAGTTCCCCCTCAAAACCTACGATTCTATGAAAGAAAGTTAAAGTGACTAAATTTTTTTCACTTAATAATATTTTATTTCTTTCCAATTTTATGTAGTTTTCAACATTCATTTTTGAAAGATTTTGAGTTTCAGATTTTTTCTCCCTCTTCCTCTTCTAAGACAGCAATCTGATATGTTCTGCAGGTACAATCATGTTAAACATATTTCCACACGAGTCATGTTGTAAAACAAAAAGCAGAAGTGAAACTCCATGATAAAGAAAAAATTTTAAAAGGTGAAAATAGTATGCTTTGATCTGCATTCAGTTTCCATAGTTTTTTCTTTGGATACACATGGAATGTCCATCCCAAGTCTCTTATAATTGCCTAGAAAACTGTATTGTTGAGAAGAGCTAAGTCCTGACCTCAGTGCATTGGCTTGAGTTTCAAGCCCATTACACCTGCTCAAGAGGGGGTAAGAGTGATTTAACCTGGACTGTGGAGGAACAGGCAGACACTATTAGCATAATCACAATCCTGTACTGACAGGGATGCTTCAAACTGATTCACGGAGACACTGAAATCCTTGCTTTTAGCAATAGAGGTACAAAAAAAGCTGGCAATTCTTTGGGTTAAGAGAGAAGTGAGCAAACTCAAGGAGCTTGACATCACTCAATGATCACAAAAACAAACTCATTTATTTTTTCTATCAACCACATACCAAACTAAATTGAACAGGTACCTCTAAATCAGGAGTAAAACACAAAGGATATACACTCAAGTGACTATTAGATTAGACTACAAAACTGCCACCAGATGAAAATGTAATTGGGAAATGTTTAACAAAATAAATTAATATGTAATATGATATAAATGAAAATACAATATATAATTTTTATGTTTTTATTTCTTCTGATTTTGCTGTGATTTCAACTTGCTCATTTGCTATTTTATTGATTTAATTTTCTGCTCTTTTTAAAAAAGAGATTTTATTAGTCTTTTCAAAGAAGCAGCTTTTAATTTTATTTGTCATTTCTATGGGGATCTTTGCTTCCAATCTTTGCTTCCACTTGTTTTCTTATCAACATGTCACTCTTTTTCACTGATAAGATTGTTTAATCCCTTCACATTTAAAGTTAAAAGACTTAGATTTCTATTCTAAAATTAGGTTTTTTTCAAGTTTTTCCCTTCTTCAGCTGTAAATACAATATTATATTACTTCAGTTACTTTCTTTAATCTTCTTTTAAGGTGGCCCTCACTGGCTCTGTTCTCTTCCTCCCTAAATTTTTTTTTAATCCCTTTTAGGATTTTATTTGTATTGTTTTTATCTAGTTCTTTCCTCTCTTTTTTTTCCCTCTCATTCAAGTCACATTTCCCCTTCCTCTCTTCCCCTTCAACTAATCTTTTTCATTGATTTTTTTATTTCATTTTTGGTGCCCTTCTCCAAAAAGGATCTCTTATACTCTTCGGTATTCATTTTTCTCTGTTTAATCCAGACCTTCATTCTCTGATTCATGATCCCTATAATCATCTAATTGTTCCAGCTCAAAATTACAAGTAAAACTTCCAAGGTACCTTCTTTCTAGGAAGGACCTGACCTCTGGGTGCTTTCTGCCATTGCTTTCTAGGGCATACCTCGAGGATTTTCCATTACGCCTCGCTCTCACAATGCCAGTTATTACAGATTATACTGTCCCTGATGGAGTCTTCTCCCATCCTTCCCTGATCTGTATCTTCTCTTCTTAACCTTTTTCCCCCTTCCTTTTCCTGAAAATCTCCTCCCTTTGTCAATGCTTTCCCACTCCTCCAGGTACCCCCAAGATTACAAGAACCCTCCTCCAAGGACAAGCAGAGTTTTTCAGCTACCAAATCCCTCAGACCTCATTCAGGGTAAACTCCTCTCCCTTCTGGCACAGGAGGATTTCTTGGTGGAACCCCCTCCCACCCCTAAAGTAAGACCAACAGGAAGCTGTTGCCTCCTTTTTTTTCTTTTTTTGTTAAAGCTTTTTATTTTCAAAACATATGCATGGATAGTGAAAGGGATTCCTTGGATGAAGTTTTCTCAAATTTATGAGATTAGGTCTAAGTCACATGATCCCTATACCCAGTTGAGCCAGGAAGTCACACGAGCCCTATTTCCAGCCTTGAACCCTGGGATGCAGCAAGTTAGTGAAGTTAAAGGAAGTGACCCCCAGGAAGCAGCCAACATGGGTGACCATTGGTCAGAGATGGTTATGTCCTTTGAGTCTATCCAATGAGAAAGCTCGGGTCTTTTGCTTTTAAGAAGGACAAGGCAGAAGCTGGCCAGGTTCCAGCAGCACATGGTGGGAGTTGGGATGTCTCCCAGGTGTGTCTGGGCCTCTCCCTGGTGGAGCTAAATAAATGCTTTCTCTTTGTACCTGAAGATGTCTCTGATTAGTTAATGTGGGACAGGGGATCTTCATTATATACTTCAACAACAATACTAGATGATGACCAATTGATGGACACGGCCATCTCCAGCAATGAGATGAACCAAATCAGTTCCAATAGAGCAGTCATGAGTTGAACCAGCTACACCCAGCGAAAGAACTCTGGGAGATGACTATGAACCACTAGATAGAATTCCCAATCCCTATATTTTTGCCCACCAGAATTGTTGATTTCCTTCACAGGTTAATTGTACACTATTTCAAAATCCGATTCTTTTTGTACAGCAAAATAACTGTTAGGACATGTATACTTATATTGTATTTAATTTATACTTTAATATATTTAACATGTATTGGTCAATCTGCCATGGGGGGAGGGAATAGGGGGAAGAAGGGGAAAAGTGGAACAAAAGCTTTGGCAATTGTCAGTGCTGTAAAATTACTCATGCATATAACTTATAAATAAGCTATTAAAAAATAAAGAAAAGAAAAGAAAAAACTGCCATCCTAGGCAATTTAGTTAATCTAATTCTAATTACTGTACAACATAAAAGTAATAAAAATCTGTGCTTCTCTTAAAAAAAAAAAAAAAAAAGGAAAGGGGATCTTGCATCCATCCCACACAATAGTTTTCTGCATTCACCTTGTAAAAGCTTGTGTTTCCTCCCCCACCTCCTCCCCAAGCATCAATTAATCTGTGTTAAACATGTGCAATTCTTCTATACATATTTCCATAATTATCATGCTGCACAAGAAAAATCAGATCATAAAGTAAAAAAAAAAAAGGCAAGTGAACAAAACAAAGAGAGTGAAAATATTATATTGTGATCCACCCAGGCTCTGGCCCTCTCTCTGTTTGCAGATGGCTCTATCACAAGTCCTTTGGAACTGTGTTGCCTCCTTTTCCCATCTCTCCTCCCACCTCTCTTATTTCTCCTCTTTTGGAGACCACTGAGATTATGGTCCCCTCTTTGATAGCCTTTGATTTGAAACAGCAGGTCAAGCCCGCTATGGTTTTGGAGTGCCATCTCAGCCAGGGAGTCAACCTGGCTTTCCAGTTTTGAGATGGACAACTTGATCTGAGCTAGGTCTGTGGTCATTTGTGCACTTAACTCAGCATACCCAGAATTGCCCTTCAGAAAGGCTGCAGTGCTGAGGGCAGTAGTGCCTACCAGCCCGAGCCCTACTATGAGGGGAAGGAACGGCAAAGCACCTCTCTGTCTGATAGACTCCAGGAGGAAAAGATGGAACCAAAAGTGGCTCCACCCATCCCCTCCTGGGAGAACAGACAGGCTGGGAAGCACCCCTGCCAAGATACAGAAAGGATCCGGATCTCTGAGCAGGGTACCAGAACAGGCACACTTAGACCATCACATCAAGCAAACCATGAACCTTCAGGGGCTTGATACCAAATGGCAACGTCCATCGAGGATGCTGAAATGTTAATTACAGGACTGGAGGAGAGGGTCAGAAAGACTTGTGGAAGCAGTCACCAGACAGGTCCCTATGCCTTGGAGATTCCCAAGGGTGATTTTAGGCTGCTCCCAGGAACAGGTAGACTGAGAGTGGTTCCAGGAACTGAGTCTGTCATGGCAATCCCAACAAAATAAGGGGGTTCAGAGTTAAAGTAGAGCCAGCCAGCCCAGCTGGGGATTTGTGGAGTTCAAATAGGAGCACACTATTGGCAACAAATGGAGTGGGGAGCAAAGAATTCAGCGGGGCTGTCAAGTGTCAGGAAGGATAGGGGAACTTTGGGTCAGGAAGATCCAGTGGTGCCAGGGATGGTGCTGGCCGAACAGGATCAGCCAGGGTTGGTGTTCTAGGAGGGACCAGCTGGGGATTCAGAGGTCCCACAGGGCCCTTGGAGGGGGGTGGATCTATTCTTTGGACTAGAAGGTAGCGGCTGAATTGAAAACTGCTACCTGCCTGGGAACAAAGGGTGAAGCTTCGGGACTTCTCCCATTTCTGGTGGGACAGTTGCTAGATAGTTAGAATGATGCGGGGGGTCTGCAGGGTGGTCTGGGTTTGCTGGTCAAAGATTTGGATGGTCAGTTTAAAGGAGTCATCCCTTGGGGGGGGAGCACCACCTGGCATCAAGGCACAGAGTGGATTGCACAGAGTCAGACTCCTCAAGTAGAAGCAGGGAGCCAGGGTGGAATCTACTGTCATAGAGGGTTCTGGACCTGAGTAGTAGGTGGCAGAAAAGGAGGAAGCTCCCTTGAGGTCCCTAAAGGTCATTGTCCATGTGGACTTTGGGGAGTGTGGATTTCCTGAAGCTTTGGAAAGCAGGAGGAGGAGGAGGAGGACTAAGGAAAATCCCATAATGACACTGGAATTACACTTCTGGAGAAAAGGACAAGGGGCCTTAAGGGCCAATGTTACCTCTAAACTGACAAATGGGCAATTACAAGCAGCAGTAACAAAGCAGTGAATACAAGGTTTAATCCTCTCAGGATTTCCCCACCCACAGTCTTTCAAAGATTTAGGGGAAATCAAGGGCCAGAATGGATCAGTCTCAGTTTCAGGGGTTCTTCACTAATTTCTGCTTTCCATTCAGTGGTGACAGCTGGCTTCACTCTGCTGTAGTGAATCCAAGCAGGGATGGACTCCACCTTCACAGCAGTGGGTGTACTGAGGATCCCTTTCCACCTGAGTTCCAGGCCGGAGGTAGAAATTTTCTTTATCAGAACTGCATCACTAGACTAGAATGGATGAGCGGGCTCAGTGACAGGGACAGGAAGGGTCTCTCTGATGAGGCGTGAGATGTCTTTCTGGGTTTCTTTTGGGGCCCGTAGGAACTTGTTAAGGGAGGAGTTACAGACTTCAGCAATCATGTCTTCTCTGACCAAGGGTAAGATAAGTGGTGGTCTCCCAAACAGAATCTCAAAGGGAATTAAACCCAATCTGTTGAGGGTGCATCTACTTCTAAGTAATGCTAATGGTAGCAGTGAGACCCAGGAGCTTTGGGTCTCTAAGACAAGCTTTGTAAGGAACTCCTAAGTGTTCTATTCATTCTTTCTACTTGCCCAGAGCTCTGTGGTCTGTAAGCATAATGAAGTTTCCACTCTATTTCCAGTGCCTTGCTAATGCCTTGTGATATTTTGGCAACAAAAGCAAAACCATTATCAGACCTTATCAAACCCAAGTGAGGCATTAATTCATTTAATATCTTTTTGACCACTGTGAGAGCCGTTTCATTTCATGTGGGGAAGGCCTCTGTCCACCCTGAGAAAGTATCTACAAAAACTAACAGGTATTTGTATCCAGCTGTTGACGGCTATATCTCAGTATAATCTACCTCCCACCTCTGCCCTGGAATATGTCCTGATTCCCACAAAGGCCTCTTTTTTCATTTACTTGGGCGCAGGTGTTACAACTATGAATATAACTTCTAATCAATTGGCTAACATCCTTTATGTTATATCTGCTCAATAACTGATGCATTTTCTTTTCACCCCAATGAGTGAAATCATGCAAGTCCTTCACCAGCATTCTGTTTAATGCTTGTGAAATAGTCCTGTATGTACCCCCAAGAACCCTCCCTCTTTCCTCTGTTCCAAGAAGTGAAGGAATCTTCCAAAGGAAAATATGTAGGTATGGGAGGAAGGGGATAAATTGCCAGAAGCAGGGAAAAGGGGGGGGGGGAGGTGGTGGTCCAGCAGGCTGCTGCATCCTCAGCCTGATTTCCCACTGCTTCCATTGTCTTACTGGATTGATGACCTGAACAGTAAATAATAGCAACAGAGAGGGGTAATAAGGAAAGTATCTCTGCCTTATTCTTAATTTCTCTCCCAGTGGATGTCAGCAGGCCCCTTTCTTTGTAAAGAGAGGCATGGACATGAGCTGTTGCAAAAGCATAGGGGCTGTCAGTGAAAATGTTAGCCAATTTCCCTTCTGCTCTGCACAGGGAGGGAGTCAGGGCAACAATCTCTGCTTTTTGGGCAGAAGATCCAGAGGGGAGGGAAGAAGGCCACAGAGTAAAGAGGGAAGGATAGTCCACCACTGCTGCCCCAAAAACACAGATGCCCCCCACAACAAAACTGCTCCCATCTGTAAAAAGAGTCAGGTCGGTGTTTTCCAGTGGGGTGTCAGAAAGGTCAGACTCCTCAAGGAGCTGGAAGCAGTCATGTACGGGGACCGGGTCAGAACTAGGATCTGGGAGCAAGGTGGCAGGGTTCAGGGGGGACGTATTGGAGAAAGTGAGGTGAGGGTGATCCAGAGTCAGGGCCTGAGAGTGGGTAATGCGAGCATTAGCGAGCCACCAGTCAGGGGCAGTCGGAGAAGCCTCCGCAGAGTGAGGAGCAGAGATAGAGATTGGCCCAAGGAAAGCTTTCAGCCTCCTTCACCAGGAGGCCAGTGGCAGCCACAGCCCTAAGAGAGAGGGTCCACCCAGCTGCTACCAAATTTAAGTGTTTAGAGAGATAAGCGACAGGGCGACGCCAGGGGCCAAGCATTTGGGTCAGAACACCCTTCGCAATACCTCTAGTCTCTGCACAAAAAGATGGAAGGACTTTGTGACATCAGAGAGAGCTAGGGCAGGGTACTTGGTGAGGGTGGTCCTGAGACAATCAAAGGCAGCTTGTTCAGGGGAGCCCCACATAAGGGAACCCTGTCTGGCTGTGGCAGAATAAAGGGGTTTTGCTATCTCAGCAAAAGAGGGAATCCACAATCTACAGTATCCAGCTGTCCCCAAGAATTCCCGAACCTGCTTTTTAGTAGTGGGGACTGGAAAAGATAAGATAGTCTGAATACTGTAAGGTTCAGGGTTGAAGGAGTTGCAAAAGGGCACGAGTTGCCCACAAGCAGAGGGACTCATCTGGAGCAGCAAGGAGAAGATCATCTACGTACTGGACCAGAGAGCAATAAGGATGTTCCCTGCAAAAGGGTTGGAGGTCCATACAGAGTGCTTCACCAAATGGGGTGGGGGAGTTTTACAAATAGGTGTGGCAGCCTAGTCCAAGTGAGCTGCTCTGAGATTCCCCTTGGGGATCTATCCATTGGAAAGCAAAGAGAGGTTGACTGGCTGGCACAAAGGATATTGGAAAGATAGCATCTTTTAGGTCCAGAACAGTATACACAGTGTGAGTAGAAGGCAGCAAGCTGAGTAAAGTATACAGATTTGGAGCAGTGGGATGGATAGTTTCAACCCTTTTGTTAACCTCCCTAAGATCCTGAAAAGGGCAGAAGTCCACAGACCCAGGCTTCCTGACTGGAAGCAAAGGGGTGCTCCAAGGGGACTTGCAAGTCACTAAAATATCAGCATTTTTCAATCGGTTAATGTAAACAGAGAGGAAGAGGAAGAGAAGCTGACAAAGGGCCTGATGCTGAAAAGCCAGGCTCAGGAGTGTTCAGTCCCTCAGTCGCAATTCAAGTGGGGGGTGAGGAGTGTCCAGGCAAAAGTGGATACAAGAGAGAACCCAGATATAGCAGGGGAGGGGGATTATTTAAGGGGTCTTCCAGAGAGTCCTATAGGACTTCTTCTCTGGCTTCATTTGATCAACTGGCAATCTATGACCTTCCTTTTCTGTCCCCATGGACTGGGTGACCAGAATGTGTATACCATTTGTCATGATCCCAGCCCTCAGCCAGGAAGAGAGGTAGGAGACAACTTGCAGCCAGAAGTCAAGATAGGGGTACTGATCTGGATGGCCAGGCTCCCAGTAACTATCTCACCGCTAGTGCTATGTCTCTATCTTATGTGCCTTCCAGTGGCCATCCCACCCCAAAGGACAGCCACTCCTTTTGGCAAAAACAGTTTTAGTTTATCCTTTCTCCACGATATTCCATAATCATGATGTTTAGATTTCAAAATTCAGAATTTTAGAGTAAATGAGGTCTGATGACTTACTATTATCTATAGTACGACTGTCGAGATATAAGAATGGAGGGTAAGAGATCCCCTAACAGCAATGGGATCCCCCTGGCAGATGGAAGGCTTTGCAAAAGAATTCACAAACCCCAGTGAATACAGGAGAGAGATCTGTGGCAAGAATGGGTTTATATACACTGAGAAAACAATATGCTAAGAAGACAGCTTTCTTAGCAGACAAACTCCTGATTAGGAACTAACCGAGATGGATTGACAGGTTTTAGGTTTTATCGGGTTTATCCTGGCCCAAGCTGGGACTAATCTTCCACTCAATAGATATGACCATGCCCCAGGCCGAGATTTCCAATTGAACAAGAGCTCATCCCTGGGAATTACCCCTGGGAGGGTTTGAGAGGCAGGACCACCCTTCCCCCAAATATTCCTTTCCAACTCTTTCCCCCAAAAGGGGGCACAGTTTACAGCAGGGCCCCCCAAAGATTAAAGGGGACACAGTTTACATCACAAGCATAACTGTGTGAGTGGAGAAGGATGTCAGGAATTGAATGGTGAGGAATTGTGTGGTCAGGAAATTAAAGCATCCAACAACAGGACTGAGATGTCTGGGGATGATGGCAAGAGATAAGATGAATCAAGTACCAAAATTACAGAGAAAGTTGAATTGCACATGAAAAAAGATGCAGGACTTCCCCATATTCCCATTCGTAGGGGGCAACTTCTAGATGAAAGAAAGAATGCACACATCTTGAGAGTAATGACAGAGATGGATATATTCATGTCAGAGCCTCAGGAAAAGGCTACATGCAAAGCAGGGAAGACAAAACTTTATTTTCTGACATTGCAAATCAGGAAGACTTGTGGTCTAGAGGAAAGCTTGGAGCCACTAGAGGTCAGGATTGTTTAATATCTTACATACAGTGTGGGAAAGCTTTCTTGATGGATTGGAGCACTGGTCTCTTTTGCATTTTTTTGTATTGTTAAATAGTCTGAACTATATTTGATGGACTATTTTATTTTATTTTGTACAAACTGTATAAATCAAGAATATTCATCTTCCCGAGTTCAAATTCATCTTCCTGAGTTCAAATCCAGCCTCAGACACTGTGTGATCCTAGGGAAGTCACTTTACTCTGCCTCAGTTTTCTCATCTGTAAAATGAGATGAAGGAAATGGCAAAATGCTCCAATGTCTTTGCCAAGAAAACCCTCAAAAATGGGTAATAAAGAGTTGAATGTAACTGAACAATAACAATAACATATCTGTTATGTTTGTAACCCAAGTTGCTTTCAGTGAGCAAATTATTCTTTTGGGAGGAAGCAAAATAAACTAGATACTTATATTCCAAGAGTCTTCCTCAGTTGGAGCATGAACCAGAGACATTTCCCCTCCTCTCTAAGGATTTTAAGTCTGTCTTGCAGGGCTCAGAACCAAATTAACAGAGAGGTTTTACATAAAATTACCTTGATGTCAAAATACTAAGAAATCTTCCTTCCTGCCTTCCCTCTTCCTCTCTAGTTCCCCACTTATTGCACCATTGCTTTCTTTCTACACCATTCCTCTCAATTTCTGCTTCTAGGTAGGCTAACTCAATTTAGGATTTTGCCCTATTAACAACTTAATATTAACTGGAGCCCCATATGGAAAGGCTGTTGCTGTTTCTGTGGTTATCCTGGGGTTGTGAGGAGGAGGGAAAGTTAATAGCCAAAGACTAAAGATTCATCCATCCTGAAAATTCACTGCCCAAAACAAGCATTTTAAATTCCATCTATTTCTCTCATCCTAGAAGAAATTGCACTTTCAAGTTGAACAACTAGTATTTATTATTATTTTTTACTGAATCAGGATTTTCCATCTTATCCTAGAGTCTCTAAGGTGATATTCTGTCAACATCCACTCAACTCTTCAGGCAATGCTCCCAAATATGTCAGAATGGCACCAGAGGGATACTCCCCAAGTAGCAGTTCGGAGCATTCCACATTCTTTAATTAAAATGAATACATTAAAAGACCAATATTAGTTCTAGAAAATAATAAAATATCTCTTCTTCCTCTCAACAGAGAGATGAGGCAATGTGAGGGGAGAATGTTAAACATGTGCTCGCTGTTTTAGGTGTTTGAGCTGAACTCTTTTTTCAAAAGAAAATTCAATGCCTGGAGTGGGACATACCCAGAAATGATTGTCTTAGCTCCTTAGGCAAATTCTCTAATTATCGTTATTTAGTCATTTCAGTCTTATCAAACTCTTCATGACCCCATTTGGGGTTTTTTGGGAGGGGGCAAAGATATGAACTGGTTTACCATTTCCTTCTCCAGCTCACTGAACAAATAAGGAAACTGAGGCAAACAGGGTGACTTACCTAATATCTGAGTTCAAATTTGAACTCCATGTGCTCCCTGTATTTGGTCCACTGTGTGCAACTCTAGGAAATGTGATTCCATGTAGTACGGACTTACACGGATATACAGGATGCACCTATAGGGGATCTTATTTAGTCTATTGGGAAAGGAATAAACAATTATGTTCTGGACACTATGCAAAATGCTTGACAAATATCTCATTTGATCTTCATAAAACCTAGTGAGGTAAGTGCCATTATAATCTCCATTTTACAATTGAGGAACCTGAAAGACAAGGTTAAGTGCCCATTCACACAGCAAGTAAAGTATCTGAGGTCAGATTTGAAGTCTTCCTGACTCCAGGCCCAGAGTTCTATCCACTATAACCCAACTGCAGTATCCTATATGCAGCTTGACTATGTGATAGTGAAAAAATGTGTGTTTTATTTATAATTATGCTCTCTGAGGTAGAGGCATTTAACAGAAGGACACTATAAAGGAAAGGGAAATAAAAACAAGATTATGTGATGATCAGCTATGATAGACTTAGCTCTTTTCAGCAATACAATGATCCAAGACAAATTCAATAGATTGGGATATAAAATGCCATCCACAATCAGAAAGAGAACTATCAAGTCTCAAGGCAGATTGAAGCATTACTATTTTCACCTTTTTTTTGTTTGTTTGCCTTTTCTTGAGTTTTCATTTCTGTTCTGATTTTTCTTTCACAACATAACTAATATGGAAATATATTTTAAATGATTGTACATATATAATCTATATCAGATTGCTTGCTGTTTTAGGGAGGGAAAAGATAAGGAGGGAGATTCAAACTCAAAAATCTTATAAAAATCAAACTCAATCTTACAAAAATGTTGAAAATTATCTTTATAGGTAATTGGAAAAATATTGAAAAGTTTTTTTTTTTTTAATGGTTACATTCAAAATGCTGGTTACTGTTGCTGCTAGCAAGCGAGCTCACTTGAATACACCAGAAACAAGCTAAATTCAAATATTCCCAATTCAATACAATCCAATAAACTCTGGGAAAAGTGATGAGTCATCACGCTATTATTGATAAGTATCCAAGATTGAACCTGATTCATCTGTCCTCAGCTGACACGTGGGTTATATTTGTAATTGGTTCTTAATAGATTTTTCTTCTTCCTGTGGGAAAACAACAGTGTTCTACTTAGTAAGTATTGGGACAGTGAATGCATCCTAGCAAGAGAACTCTTTCTAAATCAATGCTAAAATTATGTCTAGCTCTCGCCTCCTTTACCATCATCAAGCCATATCTGACAACAGTAAACTGCAAAAATAGATTATCGAGACAACTTCCATAAATAAAGTAGCAGAATTGGAGGGGGAGTGCCTATTTTCTATTTTTAAGATTTTTATCTACTGTCTGATTTATCTCTATGCCAATAACTACCTTTGTGACCTTGGACAAATCACTTAAAAGTTTCTTTGCAATTTGTTTCCCCCATTGGTAAAATACAAGTGGGGGTGGATAAGGATTGGAGGAGGAAGGTGTTGGACTAAATGATTCCTAACTTCTAACCTGCACTGATGCTGTTCAGTCAGTCATGATCTTAGCACATTCCACTCTGCAACTGCTGCTTTGCTGTTGCTTGTTAAGTCACTTTTCAGTTATGTACATCCTCTCTTTGGGGTTTTCTTGGCCAAGATACTGAAGTGGTTTGCCTTTTCCTTCTCTGGCTCATTTTACAGGAGAGGAAACTGAGGAAAAGAGAGCTAAGTGACTTGTCCAGGATCACACAGCCAGGAAGTATCTGAGGATGCTCTGCTCATCTCTTTCTAATCTCACCATCATGATACTGACAAAAGCTTTGATTGAAAACATATCCCTCAGTCCCCTCTCCCACTGCAGCTCAGAAGGATGGAGTACTCCTTCCAATGTCTTCCTTTATGAGGGCAAAACCTGGACGTGATCCACTCCACTCTGCCTGTTTCAACTCCATGGAACAAAATGCCCCCCAACCTGGGTACTCCTTTCCTTCTGCTGCCATTTTCCTGTCTCCTTTTGTGTATTGTCTCCCATGCCATTCCCTCTTAATACCAACACTGCAGCCTCCACCTTCCAATGTAATTGTAAGCTCCTTTGGAGAAGGAACTTTCTTTTTGTTAATCATATTCTCTGTGCTTAGCACAGTGCCTGGCACACAGTAAATGCTTAATAAATATTTGCTTGATTGACCTAATTGGAATAATTGTGTTCATATTTAATTTTTCATTCTGAAGAGAGGATAAAAACATATGATTCTATAGTGTGACAACTATTTGAACTCAGAGGTCCTAAAACAAAGGGTTCAATTAATTAATATCTCAGATTTGTATTATTGATAAGAAAAATGCAAATTAAAGACAACTCTGAGGTACCACAACACACCTCTCAGATGGCTAAGATGACAGAAAAAGATAATGACTAATGTTGGAGGGGATATGAGAAAAATGGGACATTGATACACTGTTGGTGGATTCACTGATTCAGCTATTCTGAAAAGCAATTTGGAACTGTGCCCAAAGGGCTATACAAATGTGCATACTCTTTGATCCAACAGTGTTACTACTGGGCTTATATCCTAAGGAGATCTTAAAGGAGGGAAAAGGACCCACGTGTGCAAAAATGTTTGTGGCAGCCTTCTTTGTAGGGGCCAGAAACTGGAAATTGAGTGGATGCCCATCATTTGGAGAATGGCTGAATAAATTGTGGTATGTGAATGTTATGGAATATTATTGTCCTATAAGAAATGACCAGCAGGATGAATAGAGGGACCTACATGAACTGATGCTGAGTGAAATGAGCAGGACCAGGAGATCATTATATACTTCAACAACAATACTCTATGATGATCAATTCTGATGGACATGGCCCTCTTCAACAATGAGAGGATCCAAATCAGTTCCAATTGATCTGTAATGAACAGAACCAACTACACCTAGAGAAAGAACACTGGGAAATGAGTATGGACCACAACATAACATTTCCACTCTTTCTGTTATTTGCTTGCATTTTTGTTTTTTTCTCCTCAGGTTATTTTTTATCTTCTTTCTAAATTCGATCTTTCCTATGCAACAAGTAACTGTATAAACATGTATACATATGTTATATTTAACATATACTTTAATATATTTACCATGCATTGGATTACCTGCCATCTAGGGAAGGGGGTGGAGGGAAGGAGGGGAAAAGTTGGAACAGAAGGTTTTGCAAGGGTCAATGTTGAAAAATTACCGATACATAGGTTTTATATATAAAAAGCTATAATAAAAAATAAAATCAAAAAAACAAAAAAACAGTGAGATGATTCAGGCCAGCTCCTATGATCTTGTGATGAAGAGAGCATCTACACTCAAAGAGAAGACCGTGGGAACTGAGTGTGTATCGCAAAATAGCATTTTCACTCTTTTTGTTGTTGTTCGCTTGCATTTTGTTTTCTTTCTCAGATTTTTTCCTTTTTGATCTGACTTTTCTTGTGCAGTAAGATAATTGTAGAATTGCACATGTTTAATATATATTGGATTACTTGCTCTCTAGGGGAGGAGGTGGGGGAAAGGGAGGGGGAAATTTTAGAATACAAGATTTTGTAAGGGTGAATGTTGAACATTATCCATTTTATATATTTTGAAAATAAAAAGCTTTAACTTAAAATATATACGCACACATACATATATATGCATATGCATATACATATATATAATATATGTATATCAGATTTGGATTTAAGCCCCAACTATACTGTCTAAGTAACCAAAGACTAGAAATGCACAAATCACTGAAACCATTCCAGAAAAGACAAGGATCCTTTGCATATTTCAAACAACTATTTCTGTGTAACCTTGGCCCTCTTCAGTCATAGATCTTCTGAATGCTACTCCACATTCAAGGCACGCTTTAGGATAGCATTTATGCAAAAAACATAGTCCTCCCTGATAGTTCTTTTATAGCACATGCTATTTAAAAGGGGAAAAAAAGGTATTTAAACAATATCGAAAAACAAACAAGGAAATTACCCTCTCTCTCTCACAGAGGGGATATATTCTCCCACAGATTTCCACACCAGTACCACCATTGGAGAGGGAATCTATACAAAGAATACATGTGTCCAGGAAGCACATGATGGAAGGACACATTGGGGAAAATCTATATTGAGTAGACACATGCATGGGGAACATGTGGATAAGGCTACACATGTGACTCAGGGGCCACGGCCAGCCAGCACACTCCCAGGGTTGCATTCCCTGCGGGAATCCTGCTCTGCCTCCAATGACCGCTGCTCACTTCCTCATAGAGCATCAGTATCATCATTATTCTCTGGTCCTGCTCCCACCCATTCCCACTCCACCACCGCCATCTTGCTGGCTCTCCTACTGCATTGTCACTGTGGCTACATCACTGACTTTTCCTGCCTAAGAAATCTCAGCCCTATTGTTTCTGCTTCAGAACCACATCCAGAGAAGCCCTTGGGTTTAAAATCTGCCTTTTAAGTTGTTTTTCTTCAGCCTCAGCTGCTGTTCCTTGAATTCAGTCTACTTTCTGAGCCAGAATACAAAAATTCTTTCATTTCCCATCAAGACTCTGTTCTACACAAATCACCCCAAAAGCTGCACCTAACTAGACAGAAAGTGGCTAAAGTTGTTAACTTTCTATTCTCCTATTTTTCTGCCATCAACAAAGGTGTTGATCTCCTTATTGGAGGAGGAGAAAAAGCAGCAGAAGCATTTATATGGCATTTACCATGAGCCCTTCCAGTATTATCTCATTTGATCCTCACAACAATTCTGAGAGGTAGGTGCTATTATTATCCCCATTTGTAGTTAAGTGGAGAGGTTAAATGACTTGACCAGGATCACATGGCCAGTGTCTATGACCAGATGTGAACTGAGGGCTTTCTGCCTCTGGTTTGCCACACTGACAGTTCCTTCTGGCCCTTCCAATGATTTTCCATGTGGCTTTTAAGAAGTCACTATCAGGGAGGATTCTGGGAAGATGGCACAGTAGGTTGGCAAATTTCAAGCTCTCCAATTCCCCCATAAATAAAAATTTGCACCTCAGAGTGAACATGGACTGATGAAAAGCCAAGAAGATTTGGGGCAGAACAGAGGTCCTCCAGGTACAATCCAAGAAGATCTGAAGACCCCAGGCAAGGGATTGACCCATGTGAAGTGCAAATACCGGCAGTTGGGGGTCTCAGTCTGGGGTGACCAAGGAGGAACCCTCAGCTGATTGAGAATGCCAGGCCTAGAGGAGGCCCTGGGTGAGAAGAAACCAGCACCTGGTGAGTGCAGAAGCAGCGGGGCAGGGACACTGCTGACTACAGGTACCTGCAGGAGTAGGAAGCTTTTGGTTTGGGGTTCCAAGTCAGAGGTGGAGAGTCAAAGTGAAGCTAGAGGCACCATCCCCCCACCCCACAATTAGAGGTGCTTATTAAAAAAATGAACCAACAAAGAAGAATGAACCCTATCATAGAAACTTGCTGTGGGAACAGGTAAGACTGGGGTTCACATCTTCAGAGGGGGACACTGAAGTAAAAAGATTCTTCTACCTCAAAGAGTAAAGTAAAATGAATTTATGGAACTCAAAAAATAATTTAAAAATCAAATGAAAGACATTGAGGAAAAAATAAAAAAATAAAAACCATCCAAGAAAAACAAGATTATGAAAAAAAATTAATCAACTAGAAAAGGAGATACACAGTCTCAGAGGTGAAAATAACTCTTTGAAAATTAGAATTGGGCAAGGGGAAGCCAGTGAAGCTATGAGAGACCCAGCAGTAACAAAACAGATTATAAAGAATGAAAAAAAAATAGAGTAGAATGTGAAATATAAGAAAAGCAACAGATCTGGAGATCAGATCAAGAAGAAAAAATATAAGAATAATTGGACTGCCTGAAAATTGTGACAAAAAATCCAAGAAAATTGTTCTAGAATGATAGAACATTAAAGTACAATAGAAAAAATTGACCCATCACCATCTCAATGAGATCCTTTGTGGAAAACACATAGGAATATCATTGCCAAATTTCAAAAAACCCAGATCAAAGAGAAAATTTTGCAAAAAACAAGAAAAAAGCAATTGAAATACACTGAAGCTACAATTGTACAGGACTTATTAGAAGCCACAATAAAAGATGGCAAGTCCTAGAATCATCTCATAACAACAATCAAAAGAACTAGTTTGTGGCCAAAATATATCCAGCAAAATTATCTACATATAATATTGAATGAGAAAAAAAGAGACAATCAATGAACTTGCAGATTTTCAGGATATTCTATCAAACCTGAACTAAATAGAAAATTTAACATATAAAGAGCCAATATCAAAGATCAATCTCAAGAAACAACATGGAAAAAAATTTTTTTAATATGGGAAATGTATATCTATGTTTAAGATTGACGTTAACAACAGAGGAGCCCAAAAGAAAGATGATAAAACAAAGGCATCTATCAGATGTGAGTTCTTCCACCCAGCATGCCCTTGCCTTCTCCTGTCTCCAGGTGCAGCACCTCCTCTCTCTCCATTAAGGGTTTAAACTTGCCACTTCATAGTTTGTCTCGGATGATAACAACGTTGCTGCTCTCCTTTATGGCTCTGGAATGTGCAAAGTTGGCTTTGCAGGAGACATGCCCCTAAGGCTCTCTTCCCGTCCTTGTTGGGCGCCCCAAACATTGGGGTATGATGGGGGCATGACACAGAGGTCATACTTTCTAAAATGAGCTCCATGTGGCCCCTGGGCTGCTCACAGCAGCTTGCTGAACCCTAAAGCCAACAGAGACAAAATGACTCGGATTATGTTTGAGGCCTTCCACCCCCAGCCACGTGCCTTCAGTGGTCATACCACTGGAATTGTGATGGACTCAGTGATGGGTGACCTACCCTGTGCCCTTCCCCGGGCCATCCTCCGTTGGTCTGGCTGCTCCCAGCAGCCCACGGACTACCTCATGAAGATTCTCGCCGAAAGGGAGGGCAGTTTCACTGCCGCAACTGAGAGGGGAATTGTGTGGGACATCAAGGGGAAGTTGTTACTGCCACAACTGCAGCTAGCTCTTCTCCCAGGTTATCTATCGCCAATGAGGGGCTCTTTTCCCACCATCTTTCTTGGATACAGAATCCTGTGAAATCCATGAAGCGACCTTCCACTCCATCATGCAGTGTGATGCCGACGCCGGTAAGGATCTGTCTCTCTATACCGTCCTGTCTGGTGGTCCTGCCACATCTCGGACATTGCTGCTCTGGCCCCGGGCACCTGCTCTGTCTGCAGTGGAGGCTCCATCCTGGCCGGGGTGGGTCAGCAAGGGCAAGTAGGATGAGACTGGGCCCTCCACTGTCCACCGCAACTGACTCGACTCGCTTCCTGAGAGGAACCTCAACCTTTGTAGTCTGCCCTCAGACCATGCAGTCTAAGCTTCCTTGGGGGCTTGGCTGCAGAGGCCGAAGCCATGGTCCCACACCCTCCACTGTCCAAGACTCTGGTCACCCGCTCAGAGCTGCCAATCTGGGTGCCCAATTCTGCTGCTCTGGCCCCCACATCTGCTCCTGCTGTGCACTCCACTCAGTGCCCCGTGCGGTACCAGTTTTGGGAGCTGGGACACTCTATGCTGCAGCTACATCTTCCTCCTGAACTGCCCACCTTCCCACACAATCTCAGCATCCTGCCAGGCCTTATCACCACATCCGTGGCTGGGGAGGAGCTGCCCAAGGCCAAGGGCACTAGCAGCAGCAGTCACCTGGCCAATCTTACCTCCCTACTGCTCAATGCAGACAACCACCAAGTTCGTCCAAGCAAGCATCAGGTGCTGAAACCTTTCCCTGTCAAAATGCGTCAACTTTGACATTTGATAAGTTTCAAAGGAGAACCTCAAAATAGTTTGAAAAAAGACAAAATTGAGGTCGGAGCAGTAGTGACAGACTGAAAGATGAGGAAAGCAGAGGGATTAGAGATCATGATGAGGATAAAAACAGAAGCACATCAAGAAATGCAATAGGTTGTGATCAGATAGACTTCAAAGTGCTGGACTATGATATTATCATCAGTTATGGTTAAAGTGTGCACACTCAGGGAATTAGGGTTTTTTTAAGGTAACCATTTACTGACTACTCAATCATAAAGAATGTTATTTAACTAACCATTTTTAATTAAATGTGACTAAAATACAAACTTTTTAAATGACACAAAATATCTAAATTTTTGAGACATAACTGCATTCCTGGAACCCCTTGGTGTGTCCCTTGTGTGTCCCTGGTTGTAGGTAGTGAGTGGATAAAGGGTCCAACCATCCTCTTAGGAATAAAGAGGAAAGGTGGAGGTCAAGAGTTGAAGAACTGGTATGTTCTATCAAGAAAGGGTCATAAATGTGTATCTAAGTTATTAAGTACAATGGTAAATTTTGAGTTGAATAGAAATACAGATCCTTAGGAAAGGAGGGAGAATATCTTGTGAATAAAACAAGGAAACCAGTAATGAGTAAAATTAGGATGTGGCCTAAGTTATAGTTGATGCAATGAACCTCAAAGGCGTTATTGTGACAAAAACTTGAAGTGTCAGAGGAGTAAGAACTATCAAGTTTCAAGAAACACTATCTTTTGGAAGAGGTCAGATTCTCTTTGGTGTATGAAGAGATGTAGCATGAAAAACACCTGTTAATCTATAGGACCTGAGGACACAATGGAATGAGATGGCCTAGCAGAATGTGGACCACGGAGCAGGTCAAGATGGGCAGGGATGAGCAGAGGGAGAAGAGAGGCCACCAGTTTTACTTTGGGAGGCTCAATGATTAAGCAGGTAGGACCGGAATCTGCCTGCCGCAGTTTGGGACACCCTGGCGCTCCCTGTGATGACTAAGGCCCGAGCCGGCTCAGGAAGGTGCTACCCACGTCCCAGCCCTTGTCATTCTGAACCCGGGGAGGAGCCAGGTGTTGCAGCCAGCTGTTTAGGAATCCAGGTCAGCCACAGCTGAGGACAAAGCTCGCCCAGAAGACACCTCACCTTCCCCTCTGTGGGCCACTGGAAGCACAGATCCCCCACTATTGTGGGGGACCTATCGATTCCAAGATGGTTGTATTTGTTCCTTGTGGAGCAGGACCTCCATTGCCCCAAGCCTTCCACCACCGTCACCTTGTAGCTCAGGTCAGGGATGTGTGGGAATCCCTTTAACTAGGGTAGTTTTTGAGAAAAATGGAGGATGTAGGAAATGGAGGGAGGCCAGGGGTTAAGAGAAGTGATAAGCCATTTCCCTCATCAGGATGACAGCACAAGTTGGCCTATGAAGTTACTTTGATTTGGGAGACAGCAAAATTCAAAGACCTGTGCATTCATACTGATACCTTCAAAATCTGATTGTTCCATTTGTTACAAGAGTTAGGCTGGGGAGGAAGAAAGGGAAGATGACACGGTATAGTGTATTTTTGTTTGTTGAAAAAATTAAAAAAAAAATCATTCCCAGCAATCTTTTTTTCTTAAGAATAGGTAGTGGGTTCTTAATGTCCAAGTCTGATTATTCTCTCCAGGAGGCATCAGAATAAGGGGGAGGGGCTAAAATTTAGGTAAGGAATAGTAACAAATAGCAAACTTACACTTCCGATCCATCATGCCAACAGGGTTATTTCTTCCAAGGTGGGAAATGTAAATATTGTCTTTAGCTCAGGGATCTGGCAGCCAACTCCTGGTTATAGCTACTCCTTTTCATAGACAAAGCCCTCTGCCAAGTCACAGAATAAATTCAAAATTCAACATCAAGTCAGAATTCCCATTAAGAGAGAGAAATTGAGCTGGGGCAGGTTGCTTTGAGATTGTTTCATTTTTAAAATAAAAGCTGGTTTACCCTTCTTGCTACTTAGTTCTCAGACTAAGTGGGGACCTGAAATTGTACTTATTTTTGTGCCAGTCTGACCACAACTAGGATGGGGAGAGGGATTATCTCTAATAGACTCTAATAGCACTGGAGTCAAAAAAAGTTGCCAGCCCCTTCAGTGGTGGACAGGAATATACCAAAGACTCATATGTGGTTTTGTAGTTAGTGACTTGTACCTTATGTGACATCAGTACCATATTATTCTTGGGGAAAAAAATCCATTTTTCCTTATAGTCACTAGTCATTACTTAGGGGTATGGAACTTTTGTTGTAAACAAATCATGAATTCACAAGCTGATCCCTGAACTGAAAAGGAATTTTTTAGAAGTTATCTGGTCTAAACTTTTCATTTTACAGATGAAGAAATGATAGTACCAGGTTCCCTGACTCCAAATACAGATGTGTGTTGTTGGGGATTTGGGATGGGCTGGGGGAAGGAGGAGGGAGGCAGTGTTAAGGATCACATATCTAGTAAGTGTTAAGGATCACATATCTAGTAAGTGTTAAGGATCTGAGAATGAATTTGAACTTTGATCCTCCTGACTCCAGAGTCAGTGCTATCTAGTACTATCCACTGAGCTATCTAACTGCCCCATCCAGATGTTTGTTGTAACAATAATTCTAGATAGATCATTCTTTGCAGGAAATTAGAAAAGGAAATCGATGGCAGCAAAGAAATGGAAAGAAAATGGATATCTATTAAATAAAAGGCTAAACTGACTGTAGCATATAAATACAGTGGAAATTACTGTACGGTAAGAAATGTGACAAATATGAAAAATACAGAGAAATATTAAATGATCATATGAAGAAATATAGAAAGAATAACACAATGACCACAATAATGTAAATTAAAATACTAAAAGGACACAAAATTAATTATAATAACCAATTTTGTTCCTTGAGTACAGATTTAATGAAACATGTCTTTCTTATGAAGGGAGGGGGGGAAATGATGCAGGAAATGGGACAGGGAGGACTATAAAGGGATAATAATGTTGCTTACATTGCCAGAAACAGTCACTATCTCTTGTTTTAGCATAACTGTTTTTCTTTTTTATGAAAGAAGGTTCAAATTGGTGGAGAGGGAGCTATTCAGAAATAAGTGATATAAAAACAAAGATATCCAACTGTACAGAAGAGATTTACAGTTCTCCTACCACCTTTTTTTTTTCTCTCCACCCTATTTTGTAAATAGAAATGATGGGGGGGTGGGGAGTTCTTTAAATATTAGAAACAAAAGGCCTCAATAAAACTCCCCTTCTCCCCAAAGGAAACCAAAGTACAAAAGAACAGAAATTTCCAGATGTATTAAGACCTTCAATGCTCTTTTAAATTTGAAAATAAGGAAATTTGGACACCATGTTAAAGGCAATTACTTTTTCTGGCTTCATTTCTTCACTACAAACCAAATATTAGCATATCATTTCACCTTTAGAGACAGTAAAAGGTTGAAGCTCTTGTGGTACATCAATTCAATTCTACAAGCATTTGTTAATAAGCATCTTTTATGAGTCAAACTATGTGCCTAGGCATAAGGGATATAGAGACACAAAGCAAAACAATCACTTTCCTCAAAAAGCCTACACTGAAGACAGCTCACAGGACAGTGGAAAGAGGACTGAATGCAAAGTCAAAAAGACCCGAGCTCAATTGAGGCCTCAGACACTTCCTAGCTGTGTGAACTGTGCAAGTCACTTACCTTCTGTCTGCCCCAGTTTCCTCAGCTGTAAAATGGAGGCCATAAGAACACTTACCTTCAAGGGTTATCATGAGGATCAAATGAGATATTTGTAAAGCACTAAGCACAGTACTTGGCACATAGACGGTGCTATGAATGCTTGTTCCTTTATTCCCCTACTACAATCCTGAGAAGAAAGTAATGGGTATCTATAGTTAAAGCTTCAGCTCAAATTACTGTACAAAAGTTAACTATGTCAATAGCCAGAATGTGTTAGATCTCATCCCATCAAATAAATTTGACTTATTCAAGCTTACCAATTTCATATATCATTTTAGGAAGCTGTCTTCAAAGGAAATAGTATTACTCTTATTGCAATAATACCTTAAGTTCACCAGGCAGTTTTGAACTTCAACCTTTCTCATTGCTACATTTTACCAATGACCTAGTAATATGACTTCTCGGGTCATACAGTAATACCAAACTAGATTCAAGATTTCAGAATAATTTCTTTCCTTGTAGTATAGATCATGATCTTCTGTTTAAAAAGGAACAAAGATTAAGCTTAATTAACAGAGTCACCAGTGGCTACTTCCTTATTGTTTCACCTCCTCTGGCAGTCTCATTATTAAAGCCCACACTTTAAAATTTGATTCACAGTCAAATCTTAAGTTTGGAGGAACTTGATACTTTTTTTGTAGAAAAAGTCCTGATGCCTGGAGAACACATCGCTCCCAATACTAATTTAATGAATAGATTTAATTAAAAACAAACTGTTCAAGGAGGATCCAAAAGGAAATTAGGACAACATACTGGTAAAGTGATCCATGTTGCCTGCTCCTACTAAGCAAGATAAATTCAGAAAACCAAAACTAAATCCAGTGAAAATTCTTTGTGACTACTCAAATATATCAGCAGCATTAAAGTAATTCCCCACCAGATTGCTGCAGTAGCAGGGGCTAATGACTAAGTGATTTGGAAGAGAAGTGTGCCTCATTTTCCTCAACTCCTGGCTATGAAGTGCTGCCAAGCAGTTGTTCAGAAGGTGGTAGCGGAGGCAGAAATATGATGCTCTGGAGAATGAATGTCTTTCTCTCCCTAATTCATTTAAAAACTGAAGAAATGATCATCTGTCAACAAAAACCCATACTCCTTTTCTGCTCTCAACATCAATATCTTATCTCCTAAGACTGAAGTCCACCACTGATTTAATAATAAAATAATATAAAAATTAAAATAATAATTTAAAATTGTCCCTTTTTATACTACACCATACCTCAAAACATTCTCACCCGTTCTTGTCCACTTCCCCTGGGCACTTGATCCTAAACCTCTCCTTATCTATCCTTATCTTCCTTCCCCTTTTTTTACAACATGCTTGGGTGTCTCCAGTCCCTTAAGTCTCTTCCCCCTTAACTCCACTTATATCAAACTTTCAGTTCTTACAATTCACCGCTACATTTCTAGTGAAGGTCTTTCACTCTCATATTAATTAATTTAATTTTTTTTTTTTGGCCTCAATTTCTACTAGCTTTAATCACTAAATGCATGTAGCTTCTCAAATTGAGATCTGTTGAAGACCTTAGCTTGAAAGGCCAAGGTCTCCTATTGTATCTAAGGCCATCTTCAGTCGTCATGATCTCTGGATCCCTGGACCTAGATGGCTCTAGAGGGTGAAACAGGTAACCTTGGCAACCCTCCCTCCCTCCCTTAAATCCAATTCACTTGCAAGTCATGGTATCACCTCCCTGATGTCAGGATCCTCTTTGATATCCAAGGACAAACCACCAGCAAAATTAATGACTTTTATTTCCCCATTGTCCCCCTGTTATATGGCTTTTGTCCCCATAAGTTTGAACTGTCTTTCTCCAGGGTTTCCAAAGCCTCTTAATTCTCAAAATTGTAACCTTTAAATACAGCATTTAATAACAGAGCCCACCTCTTTCTTAGTTTGGCCTCCATGGTATTTCCCTCTACTGATTCTTTCCTTAGCTAACAACTCCTTCCACTGAGATTCACCTTCTCCTCCTGCTCCTTCCACACAGTTGGTCCCTAAAACCTCTCTATACTGTCTCCCTTAACAATCTCATCTAAACCAACTCTGATCTCCCCCATTCAAAGCAATCAGTTGAATAGTACCTCTAATTCATTCTGTACAAAACTGAGTAAGGGATACATCAAATAAGAAAACTTTTTAAAAAGTAATTTTTACCCAGAAACTTTTTATTCTATCACTTAAGAACTTTTAATTACCACTGAGGACTTTATAATCTCAAGCCATTTTGAATAATCCCTAACTACATCAGATAGTTGATAATACTGCTAAGGTAAGACAGAATATCAATGAATAAAAAATAGTGAAAATGTCTTCATTTTTCCATAATGAAAGACACTCCTAATTTCCACTATGTAGAAAGAATTAAGACTTTTGACTTTTACAGTCTCATTTTATATATAACTAATACCAACTTGCTTTTCAATTACCTTTCTATCAGAAAGCTCCAAATGCCCTAGATATGGCTTTCACTGTGGGGAGGGGGGAGGGGGAGAGAGGAGGGCAGCGAACAAGGGGCAAAAATCCCTCCTTAACAAAACCTGAGGCAGAATAGGAAACTCAACTTTCAATATTACATTCTTCTACAGCTGTAAAACAAGCATAACACTTGCATAATTGTGAGACTCAGATGAAGTTATGTAAAATACTCAAAATGTAGAATACTCAGTAATTCTTAAAGCCTTATGTGAAGATAATCTATTATAATATGAATACTATCTTGGCAGCAATGAAAAAGAATAAGATTGCCAATTCCTTGAACATTGTAACAGTTTATTTTAATATTTTATACAGCTAGTATTGGTCTCCAATAAATTATATCAAGTTATAAGTGAAGGCTCTTTACTTTTCCTGACTTCCCTTCCCCTATTACCCCAACTGTACTTTGTCGAAATTGCAAATGGGATACTGGGATATTTAAAACTTTTGCAAGATAGGATCTACCATGAGATATATTGACAATTAGTGATTGTAAGTTCGCTGTGCACCAACTATGCATGTCTACTGTCCAAATAGTACCTATAAAACTCAGGAGCAAACATTAAAGAGATGTATCAACTTTTACAAATAAAATACTCATGAAAAGTTCTTGGAATTGGCTGTATTCCTTAATGAAAATGTGGCAAGTAATAGGGGAACTTATATTCTTCAAACTGGAATCAATTTAAATGAGGCCAGTTCTCTCCTTTATGTAAATTATTTTTTTTTATATTGCTGTAGCAGCTATCTAACACACTCACACTCACAACCCCACTGTACTCAATTTTAATACGGTGTTTAAAGATTTCTTCTATGGATACATATGCAACAAAAGAAGATCCTCAACAGGTAACCCCTTCCAAGCAATATTCCAAAAGATGAAATACTTTTAAAATCTTTCAAAGGGCAGTATGTAACATAGCTTTGTTCTGGGGTTGATTTCTACCACTCTTTCAGATGATTATCTAATATTATAAACATAATTTTCCAGAAGACACCCAAGAATCCCAGCCAGCTGCCTGCTGTACCATATACCCTGATTTTATTAGATCTAAAAACAAACATACACACAGCAATAGCCTAAGAGGCACAGAGATTCCACTTCTCCCTTAAAGCAAGCTCTTAACACAAAGACAAATTTGAAATCACACAATTCATGTTTTAACACAGAAAAATGATATTTGCTTCTACTCCAATTACTCCACCCCCAACATCTCGGTCCATATGTTGAACATTAGCAATTCCAAGGACACATCATATAAGAAACTACTTCTCCATGAAGTCATATATTTAGGCAGGGGTAAACCTTGGAATCAGTTAAAAAAGCCTTCAGAACATTGCCAGACTGAAGCTTTCAGGGAATATTTGACAAGTCCTGGGTGGCCAATTATTTTCTATTTTCTTAACCTCTATGTTGAGTTCAGAACTGGTAAAAATTCCTATCACCCAAGAGAATAAGTATTATTTTGGTAACTCATCAGTGGCTTAGCTGCTTGCATGGTACAAACATGGTAGAACTATTAAAAAGATATCCAACAATCTCTACAGTATTAAAAGTACAAAACAAAAGGAAAAAATAATCCAATAATCCTTTTCCTAAAGCCAATTTATTATACTAACATGGGTCTTGAATTTAATATTTTCAAGAGCAAATATAATTGTGTGTGCCTATGAGACACTTTTTTTTCTTGGAAGGCCAAGATATGGAGTCAGATATCACATGAATGTATATTGAGGATATTTTTAGATCATCCTTATTAATACTAACATGTAACCAAAAATAGACTGACCTTCCTTCACTTTTCAACAGAAAGGAAATTTTCAGCAAAAAGATCTGGGGTGTTGTCATCATCATTTTGGACTATGAAAACAATCCAATAGCTATGGAAACTATAAGTCAAATATAATACAAAATGAACCAACACAGCACCTCTCTGGAAATTCCATTTTAAAAGCTATCTAGTTGTCTCAAAAGTTGTTCTAATTTGTACCATGTAGTGGTTTTTCTTTTAAGAAATTAAACCAGAACAAAGCAACTCTTTGTTCTTTTTGTTTGTTTTTTTTACAGTTTTTTTTTACATGTACTGTATATACAATTTTTAAAATAGCTGCACAATTTTCTCTCTGTTAGAGAAGTGCAGTCCAGGCAGACCATGCTTCTCAGTATTTTAAAAATATTAAATAAAATCCAACCAGCTTCATTCTCTAATAGCCAGGCTGGCTGAAAAGGGATAGGGGAGTTGGGAGTGTGAGGGAGAGGAGAACAGGCAGTTGTAAAATGGATCAGTCTCTCTTCACAAATATACTACTTACAAATCTCAAAGTTATCTCCTTATCTTATCCCTGTCACAGTATCTCGGAAATCTCACCTTAAACATTTGAAATCACACATTGCTAGCTTTGAGATGAAATCTGTTGCAACATGCACATATTAACTGCCCACTCAACCAACTGCAACCCTGAGGATTTTTCTGGCCTGGTTGAAAGAGGAAACATAAAGACAATCCCTGCTGTAGAGCTGCTTCTCCACTTTACAACTCCATGGGTTTCCCGAGACGTATCTTGGACAAGCATGCAAGGCATTGTCATCTCATGATTCCACTCTCCACAAGCAGATTTCTCCTCTATTCCTGGATCCCAACAAAGCCACCGTCATCCATCCAATGGTTTCCCCAGATAAACCAAAGTCACTTCCGTGTTGCCATACACAGCAGACACTGCTGGGTACAAGCAGACCTTTGGCAGTCCTCTAAAGGCAACCCCTAGGAACTCATAGCCACGTTCAAAAGCTAAAGTCTTATCTTCCATATCTAGGATGACTCGAATCCTTTCTCCTATCTGCAAACAAAAAGAAAAAAACGAAAAGTTAGAAGAAAAGCCACAAAGGGCTAGCCTAGTTAGAAGACAATGAAACAGAATCTAGAAAGTTGACAACAAAACCAAGAATATAAATATATAACTAGTCTAAGGAAATTAGAAGTTTCTTAAATTAAGCTAAGGAGCATTTTGTTCCAAATCAGTTGGTATGTACATGTATACTAGAAATTGGGAAACTATGTGTATAAAAGTAAAATATATATGTTTATGTGTGTAGTGATACATATGATGTATAATAAACATACAGAGCCAATTCCTCTACTAAGATTAATAATAGTAACTGACAATTTAGACAACATTTTAAAATCTAAAAATTACTTTACTTCCATGGAGCTCCATATGATAAGCAGAAGTATTATATTGCCCCCATTTTACAAATAATAGGAACTGAAAAATTAAGTGACCTACCCATGGCCAAACAATCAGAGAGAGGTGGGATTTGAACCCACAATTGTTACATTAGTGTTATCTCTTTACTTGGACTACTATGATTTTTCTTATCTCTATATGTAGTTCCCTCTCTCCCCTTACTCCCCCCCCATTTCAAAAAAGAATACAAGTTCTTTAAGGAAGAACATTTTCATTTTTTTGTCTTTGTATTCCAAGTAAAATTCTCAATGTTTGCTAAAGTGAGTTTAATTTTTTTATTCAAGATGAAGAGTTTCCATATCATGTACTTTTGTTATAAATGTATGTACTGACTGAGGTAGAAGCAGAATTGAAAGATGTGCCCAATTCAGCCACCACAGACCATATGTTCTCTATTTGAAAGGATATTTTCCTGGGAAGCAACTACTAAAATATATAATTTGGCAAAAACTATAAAACTAAAAATGTAGTTAATATTAAGGATTTAAAAAATTATCTCTACTTGAAACGCTAATGAAATTTTTAGCTTTTGTTACCATAAAAGGGTAAAGCTGGCTACAACTATAAAATATACTTAAACATCTCTTTCGCCTAAAGTAGCAACAACACTTGTTAAATTATTCTAAAAGTACAATATAACCAAATATTTTCTCACTTCAAAAATTAATGGAAGAAAAAAAGACAAAGAACAACCAAAGAGACACTAATGTTGGTTATCAAGGTAACATCATCCCATCTTGTCTTTGGATGCCATCTTTTCCAACACATTTCCAAATTGTTCTCTTTTATTAAAAATACTGATCTTACTGCTTGATATGCTTCTCTAGAGTCATCCTGTATTCTGAGGATTTCAAGAATTTCTCTAAAAAAAAATCCAGATAAATTGCAGGCTTTGTGATATTTTTATTATAGTCTTAAACTCTAAGCTAGTGATCCTCAGATTCTGAATTCACATTTGCCTTTTCTGTTAACAGAAACAGGTACCTGACTATTATCTACATCCCCTATAAAGTTTAGTATGGGTGGGAAAAGTTGGTGCAAGGTCCTTGTTGGATTACTTTGATAAGAAACATTAGTGTTGCTCTGAAGGAATTCAGATATTCTCTCCACTAGTAGAAATCACCCCCACTTCTCTCACTATATTCTCAAAGGCAGAAAGATACTATGGAAAGAACACTAAATTTAAAAGCAGAGAATTTGGCTTAAATTCTAGTTCTTTATAGACTAACTGTAATGTTAGCAAAGTTATCTCATCTCTCTGGGACTGACTCCTTATCTGTTGAAAGAAGGAACTAGAACTGATGATCCCTAAAATCACCTTTAGTTGCATATCTATAATCCTATGTGAATTAAATTGCTAAGGAACACCTGCAACAAATCCTTAGGGAATATGATAATTCAGTAATGAAGTAAAAAGGAGATATGATCACCTTAAGGATATGCTAGGCCCACAGCTTTTGTCATCCACAACTTTTCTTGTGTGATTCCAAGGTGTGCCAATAGCAGGCAAGGCCCAGTTTCTCACCTGATATTTTGGTGCATTATTGCACTGTGGAAAACTGCCATTGACTTCCCCATTATGTAGTAGGTTATTGTCCACTAGGTTCCAGCCCCAGCTCTGGTCGTCACTGCCCAGCAATGCCACATAACCCTGACACTGCATTGGGGCCCGTTTTGTGGCAATTCCAATCACAGCCACAGTGCCCAGGGGGCCTTCCCACCAGACTTCCCAAGCATGACGGCCCTCACTGAAACCAATCTTGGTCCTTGCACCATCAGTGCTCTGGGCGATGGGATTCCGATGTAAAGTAAATCCATTCTTCTTAATGTAGACATTCCTGGAACAGTCATTGGTGCTGAAGGCATGTTGGAAGGCACGTACCTAGAAATGGTGAGACAGAAGTCCAAAAAAATACAAACTTAGCCCTCATATATTAAAAATCACCTGAATCTCAAGTTCCATATATGCCTATATATCTTAAATTAAAAAACTGAATTTTTTTTTAAAAAGCTGAAGATTCTAGATAGACAATAAAAAGAATTAAACTGTATTTTTAAAATTTAGCCATATTGTTTTCTGATTAGTTAAGTGAAATTTCCAAAGAAGGAATAAGTCACACTGTTGGCTCATACTGAACCAACTAAAAGTCCCATGAATTGTTTTTAAAGCCTCCTCATCCCACAGTTCTATGAATAACTTTCTGAATACAAATACAATCTTTTATATTATCTCTTTTAAATGTTATTAACCTCTACCTGCCCTAAATACTTTTCAATAACATGCTACCTATGTCTTTCACTTTTATCGTAGCTGCCAAATTGATAAACATCCTTTCCCCTATCATTGATAATATACTGGGGTACAGGACAAAGTCCTACGTAAAGTTATGCCAGCGAAGACCTCACTTGACATTATCAACCACACTTAAGGTATGTTGATTAATTACTTGTCCACATATCTGTATTATTATTTTAACCTATTATTATTATTTATAACATTTCTCTTTTACATAAGAAAAAGGTCAACAAGAACACTATCAAATGCCTTGCTGAAATCAAAATATCCAATGTCTACAGCACTCTCCAATGTGCTTTTGCAAAAAGAAAAAAATAAAGTTCAATTTAAGTTGACTTCTTTTAGTGAATCCATGCTGGTTCTTATTGATCACCACTTTCTTTTCAAAGAAAAGAAAGCTTAAAGATCACTGGATTAATAACAAATTCTATGATGTTAAAGAATATGCACATCAAATTTATCAATCACTAGTTTATCAACTTTTTTGCCTTTTAAAAAAATAGGTATTTGTCCAACTTCAGCTCCTCTTCCATGACCCCATGATTCTCAAATATTATTAACAATGGTTTTACAACTACATATTCAAGTTTTAGGTTTGTGTTTTTTTTTTTAAGCTATTTCCAGAATGTAATTTGCCTAAGCCTAAAGATAAAGTGATTTAAAGAATAGTCATTTCTTTTACTACCTTATTTGGGGCTTTAATTGCCCTTTATTGATGCTTCTTCTGTGTTTTTAGTCAAATATCTCTTTGAAGAAAATGGAAGCAAATTTAAGTTTAGTTATATATCTGTTAAAATATACCATCTACTTCCAAGTAGTGAGCTTATACCAGGTTCTTTATCATTCTTCTTGTTTCATTTTTTTTTTTATTTAATAGCCTTTTATTTACAGGTTATATGCATGGATAACTTTACAGAATTAACAATTGCCAAACCTCTTGTTCCAATTTTTCACCTCTTACCCCCCCCCCATCCCCTCCCCTAGATGGCAGGATGACCAGTAGATGTTAAATACATTAAAATATAAATTAGATACACAATAAGTATACATGACCAAAATGTTATTTTGCTGTACAAAAAGAATCAGACTTTGAAATATTGTACAATTAGCTTGTGAAGGAAATCAAAAATGCAGATGGGCATAAATATAGGGATTGGGAATTCAATGTAATGGTTTTTAGTCATCACCCAGAGTTCTTTCACTGGGTGTAGCTGGTTCAGTTCATTACTGCTCCATTGGAAATGATTTGGTTGATCTCATTGCTGAGGATGGCCAGGTCCATCAGAACTGGTCATCATATAGTATTGTTGTTGAAGTATATAATGATCTCCTGGTCCTGCTCATTTCACTCAGCATCAGTTCGTGTAAGTCTCTCCAGGCCTTTCTGAAATCATCCTGTTGGTCATTTCTTACAGAACAATAATACTCCATAATATTCATATACCACAATTTATTCAGCCATTCTCCAACTGATGGGCATCCACTCTGTTTCCAGTTCCTAGCCACTACAAAAAGGGCTGCCTTCTTGTTTCATTTTCATCATGTCACACCCTAGAGCTCAGAACTATCTACTATATCAAAGCTAGAGTCTTTAAATTAACTAATATTCTATACCTTCTACCATTTCATCTCATTTTATATTACTACTGCATAGATCCTCAACTCTAGCCCAGTCAACTGGCTTCTAATCCTTCATACATGACTTATTCCTATTGTCAGGTATTAAAATAGCAATAGACATGCATTATCTTCCTCTTAGCAACACTGTCACTGAAAACAGACCTTTTAAGTAACTCTAAAATTTATGAAAAATTTTAATAACCACAAATTCAGCAGCACTGCCCTTGGTCCTCCACCTTCTTGACTGATATTACTCACACAATGAGCCATAATCACAGACATCTTGTGAAGTAATCCATCCTCCAGATAGATAGCATCTAAATGCAATCATTAGAACTTACAAAGTAAAGCTCAAAGGGAGACCGCCAATGACATGCCAAGGTCAGGTGGACTTATCATTTTACCTCAAAACTTTAAAAAAAAAAAGTAGCCACTTTGCATAAGCTGTAACCACTTGTCTTACTTTAGTAATTCCATTCTTTGGTTTCTGTGTGTGTGTTTTTTTAATATGTGCAAGTCAATCTACATTTAAAACAGGATGCCAAAATTTTAAAAAGAATAGGCCTGTGGGTGGTACCTACTGATATGATTAACCATCATATTAAACTTTAAAGAATATACCATTTACCTACCACTATCTTATTGTGTCTGTGGTTCTACTATATACAATATGGATTAAGTCCTCTATATCTGTTTTTTTCTAGGGTGTCAGTATAAGTTAACTTTTCCTATAAAAACTCATCTGTTGCATAACAAATTTCATAAGCATGTTTTTACCTCTCATTGACCAAAGTGCTCAAACATGAGACAAAACTCTATCTAGTGAAGGTTCAGCTCATGCCTGTGTAAATATGGGGAAGTCATTTATACTTATTAAACTCAAATTCTTCATCTAATAAAACAAAGAGATTAGACAAACATGACCTCTAAGGTCCCTTGTGGTTCAAAATCTATGCTTAAGATTTCCAACTAGCATATCAAAACAAAACAAAACAAAAAAATGTTAAAGTTAGGAGAGGAAATATCCAAAATACTCTTAGTTCCTTTCTAAAGGGAGTCAATTGAACTCAATGATCACCAATAGGAAAATAATCTTTAAATTCTCTTTCTCATTTCCAAAATGATAAGTAATTTATTGAAAGCTTTCCCATACTGAAACTTTTCTCTCCAAAGTCATGAATAACTAACTTCTTATCAAATCTAAGGGGCTTATTTTTTCATATTAATAAATGCTTGTTGGTCTATGCTGCATTTGACTCTGCTTATCATTTGTTTTATATAATCAGTCTCCTATCTATTTCATCTCTGATTCCTCCTCCTCCTCTGCTCTGAACTCCCTATTCATAAGAAATCCCCAAATCTTGTCCTTGGTTCTTTGTTTTTCTTTGCTCTCTTCTCTCATTTATCTACTTCAATTTGATGTCCTGTTGCTTCAAATTCAATACATCCCTGCCCAAACTCCTCCTCTTCCCCCCAAAACAGCTTTTTCTGCCAAATTCTATCTCAATGGCTCCATCTTCTTATACCTAATATCTAAACACAAAATCTTGGTATCATCTTTGAAATCTTACTTCATGCTTTATATCCAAGCACCCCATTTAGGGTTTTCCTGGCAAAGATAATGGAATATTTTGCCAATAACAACAACAAAGAAAAACTAAAAATGGGCTGGAGAACAGACCTCAGAGGAAAAACTAGTGTAGCCCACTTGTTTAAAAAAAAAACAAAAAATGAAGTGACATGCCAAAAGGGTCACTAAAACTGAGGGCTCTTTCCACTACACTAAGTTATCTTCCTCTTCTTTTCACATCATCCTTTCCATCCTCAAAAATGAAGATACTACCTCACCACATTATGCCAGGTTACCATAACAGACTCTTATAGATGGTTTCCCCAATTCCTGGCTCTTCTAAATTCTTGTTAAATTAAGCTGTCTTTGCCACTACCTCCTTCATATCACCTCCCCACTCAAAAACCCTCAAGAGCTGCCTATTCTTCCAGTTTCAGATTTGAACTTTTTGCCTGTCAATGTCCCCTATAACCTGTGTCCATCCTACATATTCATTAATGCTCTTTGGGGGGCAATTAGCTGGCATGGTGAATAGAGCTAAGTCTGGAGTTGGGAAGACCTAATTTCAGAGCCAGTCTGACACTCCTGGGCAAGTCACTTAACCTGTTTGCCCCCACTTTCTCAAATGTAAAATGGTAATAGTAACAGCACCTACCTTCCAGGGTTGTTGTGAGGATTGAAGGGGATAACTAAACCACTTGGCACAGTGGCTGACATACAGTAGATGCTATATAAATGTTAACTATTATTAACTCCCAAACATGCTTATGCATTTTAATCACACAAGACCTCCCCCCCTATTCCAACTAAATTATGTGCACAGAGATACTTGAGTGGCTTCCCTTCTATTAACATATACAAATCTTACCAATGCTTCAAAAAAGTAGCTAACATTACATCTCCACAAAGTCCAACAATTCCTGCCTCAGCTGCCTCTCTTCTCCAAATACATTTTACATCCCTTAAATTGTAAACTTCTAGAGAAAGTACAGAACTCCTTTTACTTCTGTACATTGCATCATATGTAAAAAACTGACTAACAATATATTTTCCTATTCTCCTTCATTCTTATAACTCTAAAGAAAAAAAGTTTTAAGCAGAAAAAATGTATTACTTCCATGCCATACCATCCCAGGTCTCTGAAAATTTTCCATGGTAGTGGCCCCACTAGTTGCACATAAAGACTGATCCTAAAAACTGAACAAAATATGACAGAATGATGAAATATTTGTGAAATATTTAGGGATTAGTTATATTTGATAATATGCAGATACCCTAAATATGAGTTGTACATTTCCACTTAGTTTAATATTAGAAAGTGAAAACAATGAAGTCAGGGTATTATAATTAGATGGTTGGTAAAAATTGATTAAGCAAAACTTGGTCGACTGTAAAAGCTGAATTAAAAAATTTTAAAAAAAAAAACCTACTTTTTCCGGAGCTCAAGACTTGTGTCTGTCCAAGAAACACTTAAATTTTTTACTGATAAAAACTCTCTAGTAGCTAAGGTACACCTCCCAAACTCAAGACATGTCACATTCGAAGTACACAGAAGCTTTATCTGTTACTGGAAAAAACCGCAAATACTGATGATTTGAATTGGGAGTATCATTCAGATCGTTACTAAAAAGACCAAACAGTTTAACTTCACTGAATTGGTTCCAATTTTTTAAAAATGAAGTTGGAATTGAATTAAATCTTAAGAAGCTATATTGCTATATAGCACAGATTCCGTAAACTTTCCTAGTTTATTAAAGGGTGGTTATTAAAGTAGTGATTCGGCAGATGTTTTATAGCTTCCACACAGAGAAAGTTTAAGTTTATATCCAGGTCCCATTGGCGTGAGTGACGTTTATGAAACAAAGTCCTAGCCCTCATCCTTTTTCACCAGTCTTGATGCAACAACATCCATTCTTTGCTCTAGCCGAGCCCCTTCCTAGCTCCTCCCAATTGTTCACCCTGTCCTGGGAGTATTTCCTCGGTGGCCTCACCGCACACAACCATCACCAGAGAATTGTTATTTCCCTCTATGACTAAGATGCACAGAACAAACAGAGGATTCGGAGCAGGCATGGAGGAAAAAGACAACGGAAGAGCTACAACTATAGAGTGAGGCGCGAAGGAAGCGAGCATTGGAGGGAGGACAAAGTGCGGTCGGCTGGGGCTTCCAAGTCTGGAGGGCGCTTGGGCACATCTGCACTTGGGAGCCTAAGAGATACAAGTTCTTAGGCCGGGACAACAAAGACCTACTTGTGGCAGGAAGACTGGGAGAGCAAGGTTTGGGGGAGTTTGGGGAGGGACCGTGAGTGCCAGAATAAAATACGGAGACAAATGGGGGAGCCATTCCAAGCGCCCCAGAAGGAGAAGGTGCAAGGGGGAGGGGGGTCAGTGCAAGAACAAGAGTTGAGGAAAAGAGGGCGAGTACAAATGCCCCGATGGAAGAACAAGGGCCGGGCTGAGGGGGGAGCGAGGGCAACTGCCCGGAGAAAGAACAAGGGACAGAAGAAAGGGGGAGCGGGAGCGATTGTCCATTCAGGGAGAGACAAGGGACGGCAGGGAGGCGGGGAGTTGGGGGGGGGGGGGTACGACCGCAACTGCCCCAGCGAGGTTACAAGAGAAGGGACGCGGGGATGCGGAGCTCCGGAGAAGCCAGCGCTCTGGGGCGAAGGGGAAGCGCACGGGGCCGGGCTGGCCGGGGCCGGGGCCGGGCCGGGGGAGCCGAGGGAGGGCCGGCGGCGCTCACCTTGGCCTTGTAGCTGGGCAGGTTGCAGAGGATGTCGGTGCGCAGCGCCTCCTCGGCCAGGCTGCGGGCGCACAGGCTCCGCCACACCTCGCTGTTCTCGTCGCCGTGCAGGCAGCGGTACCAGTGCTTGCACACCAGCGCGCAGCTCCGCAGCTCCGCCAGCTCCAAGTACGAGAACACCAGTTCCAGCACCCGGCTCGGCAGCCGGCCCCCGGCCCCCGGCGACCCCGAGCCTCCGCCGCCGGCGCCGCCTCCGCTCGCGCCCGGGGCCGCCGCCGCCACAGCCGCCGGGGGCGCCGCCGGAGCCGCCATCGCCGCCCCCCAAGCCGCCCGGGGACCGCCACGACCGCCTCCCGCCGTCTCTGCCCCAGAGGCCGAGTCCGGCTCGGAGGCAGCGGCGGCTCCCTCTCCGGCCCCACCGACCGCCTCGCCGAACCCCCGCCCCCGCCCCGCCCGCATTGGGGCGTCCGCCGGCCCCGCCCCACTGTGGGCAACGGACGCGGCGTCCGCGCGGTCGCCTCGGCAGCGCCGTCACTCTGCTGCCCTCCCTTCTCCCCGAGCTTTCTCGCCGGCTCTTCGCGGCTGGGCGCAAGCGCGGTAACGGTCCGACTCGCGCGGCGCGCCTGCGGCTCCGCCATGCCGATTGAGGGCACAAGGCGAGGACGTCAGGCCTTGGGTAGGCTCCTCTAGGACCCGGATGTGACTGTTCCGGAGACAACGGACAACTAGGAGCCCAGCCCTGGTAGGTCGGTTGAGGATTGGGCGCTGGGCCGTGAGATCATCAGCAGGCGCCGGGAAGGCCAGGTGTTCGGACAGGTAACGGCCGGGGCTGCTGGGGGCCCGCTGCTTTATGGGGGCTTCTGGCTTCTCCAACCCTATGGGCTCTGGCTTTTGTTGTCGGGAACGGTTTGTTCTGAGTCCGGGGCTGCTTGCCGTAGTCCCTGGTCCGCCCGAGCCGGCCTCTTCTCTGCCCCGGGGGAAGGCCGGGTCCCTGCGGGGGACGCCTCGTTTGCCTATAATTTCTTGAGCTTTGGTGCAAGGGGTGCTTGGAGCTGGAAGGATCTTAGAAATAAATCGGTTCCCCTGTGGGTGGGTCTTTCTAGACTCGTTTCGTGAGCGCTTGGTGGGTTTTTAAGGGTTTTTTTGTTTTTTGGGGTTTTTTTTTTGCAGTGTAAAGAACCATTTAGAGACCCGCTAAGAAATACATACAATTAGATGATTTGGGCCGCCAGGGATCTGGGGGAGAAGTCTTATTACCTTTTCTATAAGCCACCTTATTTATTAAAGAACTTTTCCGGTTCCCAAACTTATTTTAATAAATTAGTGAAATACCTTATAACTCCTAGAAATAAAGAATTCTAGAACTCCTTTGGTGCGTATATGTGTGTATGTGTGTATATATATATATATATGTATGTATATGTATGTATATGTGTGTATATATATAAAGAATTGAAGCATCCTATTTAGGTTATATACTGTATTTGCATATGGTATCGATCCTGGGAGTAAGGGGGAACTTTGCTGAACTAAAGTTTGATACGCAATCTTTGAATATTCTCTTTTGTCTATTTTTCCCCTATTATTCGCTATCAATGATATTATTCAATATCATTAAATAACCCTAGATTTTTTTTTTAACTTGATGAAGTTGTGATCATTTAGGATCTGGTTCCTTTCTGTAGAGAAGACTAAATTAAAGATCATCACTAGCAAAGAAAGAATTGGTCAATGTTTCATTGCCACATGGAGAATTTCCTCCTTTTTCCCCCCAAATCTTGTACTTTAGTGATGTGTACCCATGCTTAGGAAACTATTCTAATTCTTTTCTTTAGTAAACCCTACAGAAATGCAAAATGGTGAATATTCCTTCTTGGCTTCACCACCTTTTTTTAGAACCTGAATTCCCTTATGGCTCAAATGAACCCAGAAGCCTTTAAGGGTCCCCATTAAGGCACTTATTGAGAGATGCCCAGAATCCATAATAAAAATATTTCTTCTCCAACACGATCCAAAATCCCATTGCCTTTGTGTAATTAGTTCTCAGGTGTTAGCTATTTGTAATATTTTTAACCTTATCAGGACTTGATCTTCATCTTGATTTAGAAGGGAAGGATTGAGAGAAGTGTTTTCTCCCAGGGGACTGGTTCTAAGAAAGAGGAGTGGTGCCAGAGACAACTTTTTCCCACTTTACAAAAGAATTTCATCACTGGAAGTGTGAAGAGCTGGTTGGAATGTTGCCCTATTCTAAGCAATTTCTGAAATATCAAAATTTGATTTAATTCAGACAGAATAAAATTCATTAAGCAACTATTTATTGGGTCCTTACCTTTTTCCTTACCACTGTTTATCCCCCCTTCCCCAATTCTGGTTAGCTTTATTAATACTGGTGAAAATTATATTTGGGCGTTTCTGAAACACTAATGAATAATTCCCCTTGATTCTATTGGAAACAAATTTTAGGGCGAAGGAGGTCAGTTATTAGTCCAGAATAATCTTCTGTCCAATAAATATTGATTGACCCAATAATGACCCACCCATGGTGAGTGTGAAAATTCATGCTTTTCTTGCCTTGGCAGTGAATTTGCTTCTAGCTCGACACACCCATTGTAGGTCCCCATTTTATTTTTTTGCCTAGCTTAAGTGGGCAGTTAACCTCACCCCTATGATTCACAGAATTAACTGTGAAACCTGTTTTTCTCCAGGACTGAAAGTTTAAGGAAGGCTGTCACTAAATGTTCCTAATTTAGGGTACCAGATTATTTTTGCTTGTTCCTGTCAAGAAATATTTATAGGAAGTTAATTTGGCTTTGGTTAGGATATTTTGTTAAAACTAAAATGTCAACTTACTTTCTCAAATTGATAATTTAAAAATTCAGCTTCAAAGCTTAAGTTGATCCTTTTTAGAGAAATTTGATTTTAGGCAACATGTAACTTCTCAATTCTAAATAAACATTCAATATAGAGCTTTTTGGTGATTTTTGCGAATGTATATCTAGAAAAATTGACAATCTTATGAATACTATAATCTATACTAGGGAAAAGACCTGAAAAATAAGAATAGCTTAAGTGCTACAAGTTCTTATTTGGGTCATTTCTCAGGTTCTTGACAGAGAATTTCTTAACTATATGTCTCTTTGAATATTTAGCACCAAAAATGTTGAATTTTGGGCTTTTTTCTGTCTTAAGTAATTTCACTTCCTGGATTTTCCTTGGTTTTATTTGCTTCAGTCCCTACTTGGTCAGCAACTACTCCCAATAATAATTTGCTCTTCTGCTGCTCTTATTATTTTTATTTTTACTTTGTTGTTGACTTTGTAAAAATTGTTGCATTTTATTATGACGAAAAGCACTGGGGCTGCTATTTTAAGTTTTCTTTGATGATTTTACTTTCAACATCCTCACACATTGAACTAGTTGCTAAGTCTTATTATTTCTACTTCAATAATATATTTCACATCTGTCATTTCAGCTTCTGTTACAACAGTTAATCAGGCTCTCATTTCTTCTCAACTAGACTTTTAAATTTTTCTGTTTCCAGTTTACTCTTTATCCCACCAATTGAGTAAATCTTGCTACTACATTGCTGTGACTAGGGCCCTTCTAGATCTAGCACCCTATGTTTCTAAAGTTATCCTGTTCTAATTGCCTCCAAGTTCACAAATTTTGGTTCATCCTTTATTTAACTTTTCATTATTTGTATGTGGTTCATCACTTTAAAAAAACCAAGACCAAAAAAACCCCAAAACTTTGCTAAATTCTTTTATTAAGTATAGAAAACAATGTTAGGGAATTATTTCTTTGTGACCTTGGATTAAATTCATATGTTATCTTAAAGCAAGAATAACTTTAACAGTGTAATATTATCATATTCCAAGCAACACTAAAGACAGGGTCACTGGTCCCTGATCCTGAATGACTTATTATTTCTAAGACATAAGCAAACATACTTTGAAAAGTTACACTTTGGGGAATTGTAGATTGTGAGACCTTATCATTTAAGCAAAAGTAAGATGATAAAGTAAAAAAGAGACCTATATTCTAATTCTATCTCTTTGTCGTTTAATATCATTGCTTTTAGACTTGGAAGGAATCTGAAGAACCTGAGAGAGAGAGAGGTTTATATGAGATGCCCAAAACTACATACACATAAGTGGCAGAGCAAAAATTGTAACTCTTTGGCTTCCAGATCCATTGCTGTTTAGCTATGTAATCTTGAACAGGTCACTTAGCATTGCTGTAATTTTTTTCCAATTGCTTCATTTGTAAAATCAGGAAAGGACTGATATATCCACCTCACTGTGTTCTTTTAAAGAATAGATCTAGGCAAAAACATTCTGAAAAGCATAAAGCACAATACAATAATAAAAAATTGTTACTTTTTTTTTTGTCCAATTTACTCAGGTATTTCTGTTTCAAATTATATTGAATTACATTTGTTGCGTTTTGTTTGGTTTTTTTAAACTATTTTTTACCCTTTTTTACATTTGGATTAGACACTACAATGTTATATTGTGTGTAAATATATATATATATAGAACTACAATTAAGTTCTTAAAGAAAATGTAATTTTTTTTTCCTTCATAGGCAATTCTGAACTATTATGGCAGTCAAATGGACTGGTGGACATTCTTCTCCTATTCTGTGCTTGGATGCAAATAAAGAAGGGCTGGTAGCTTCAGGGGCAGAAGGTGGTGATCTCCTAACTTGGAGCCAAGAAGGGATTCCATTAGGACAGATACAATTCCAAGGGACTGATGATGTTACTTGTGTCAGATTCTCCCCTACCTGTCCTAACAAACTGTATGCATCTCATGGTGAAGTTATTAGCATTCTGGATGTCAGATCCTTCAAAGGTTCCATTGACAGTTTCCACTTGAATGAAGAGGAAATCAATTGTCTGTCATTGAATGAAACAGAAAACTTCCTAGCTTCTGCAGATGACTCTGGAACAATCAAAATCGTAGAACTGGAAAACAAACGGGTTAGCCGATCCCTGAGGAAACATTCAAACATCTGTTCTTCTGTTGCTTTTCGGCCTCAAAGACCCCAGAGCCTATTGTCATGTGGACTAGATATGCAGGTGATTTTTGCAAATCAGTACTTGAGTAATTGTTAAACCAATTATTGCTTACCACAATAGTGGTAATAGTGATTGAGCTAAAGATCTTTCCATTCTACTCTACTTTGACTTTCCTTACCTATTGATGAATTATAAATTCTCTCTCCTTGTCATTATACTGGTAAAGAATCATCCCTCAGCTGTAGGGATTTAATTATTTGGCTTTGAGTTGGTGCTAATGGAAAAAAGGACTGAAAACATTATCACATGCCACTTATCATTCAAGGCACCAGGAGCTAGAAGTGGGCTGAATCACTTATGTTTTACCATAGAATTGTGAAAAGTAATAATTCCACTATTATCTTTTGGTTAGTGTACAACTAGAGTTAAAAATAATCCTATGCAAAAAGCTGGAGATGGTGAATCTAGAAAAAGATGTGACTGAGATGTGATGATTGTCTCCAAATATTTGAAGGGCTGTCACACAACAGAGAGAATGTATTCATTTCCTGATAGTCCAGAAGTAGGAACAATTGGTATGTCACATGGAGATAGGTTTTAATTCGGTAAAGAAAGAACCTTGACAACTCTAGCTGTCTAATGGATCTGTGTCAACATCCACCCCTAGGGACAGTTAAAAAAGACTAGATGACCAGCTTGTTTGGGATGCAATAGAAAAGGCTTTTAGACCATGAGATTGAACTAGGTCAGAGTTGCAAAGAAGGCCCATGGCAAACTAAGTTAAAATGTTATTGAGAAACATTTAACAACTTAAGTAAAAATGCAATACAACATAGATAATGTTAATTTGTGATCTTCTAAGTCAATTTAGCCTGTAGGAATTTCTTTCTATTTGAGTTCGATACTACGGAACTAAATGACCTCAAGGTTCCTTTCAATTCTTTAATAAGTCTATGAATTAAGTCCCTTCAACTCTGATTCTGGTAATTTTTATTGTCTCCTTATCCTGGTAATACCTTTAAACCTCTTGAGTTTTATTCAAGACATGTATGAACTTCCTATGTTGTTCATCTCCAGTGTTAAAAAAAAAAAAAAATGCCTACATGGTCATGTAAAAGGACTTCATATACCAAAATTTAGGTATTTATGTCAGCAGCTACCACTGTGAAGCCATTCTTTTTCATTTCCTCTCTACTACTTCTCCCAGCAGTTCTGGATTTTTCTTTTTCCCTTTATTCTTTCCTTCCTTCCTTGGGTATCATACTTTTACCTGTGTGTTCTCTGCCCAAAGGAATTTAAGAAATGATTTTTTGGATCACTAAAATCTCCCAAAACATCTCAGGTTTTACTTATAACATTTCTTTCTTAAGGACCATGTCTTAAACCCAAATCACTCTGGTGCTCATTGACCAGTAGTAGGTCCCAAGTCAAGCCCTACTTCAGTGGTTCTCAAACTTTTGTTTTCAGTATCTTTATCCTATTTAAAATTATTGAGGATCTCTCCAAAGCGTTTTTGTTTATCTGGATTATATTTATAGACTTTTATCATAATGGAAATAAAAACTACTTTTGAATTTGTAGACCCTCTAAAAAGGTTTCAGAGATCCCCAGGATTCTCTGGACCATACTTTGAGAACCACTGCCCTACTGGTCACAATTTTGCCCCTGATAATCCTATGCAAAAAGCTGGAGATGTGAATCTAGAAAAAGTTGTGACTGAGATGTGATGATTGTAAATAGCAGTTGGTTTTGTTTTGGGCAGAAACCCTGAAGGTCTTCCCCTCTCAGACTGAGATAAATTCCACACACCCCCCCCCTTTTTTTTTTTTTTTTGATTAGGTTAAAAAATGCCATTCTTTTCCTCATTTCTTACCTAGACTTAATCACTGAATGGTTGCACTCTCAAACTAAGACCAATTAAAAACCTTAGCTTAAAAAGGCCAAGGTCTCCCATTGCATCCAAAACTTTCTCAAGTTGTCCTGATTTATATCTTGCCACTGTACCCAAACAACTCTAGAGGAGAAAGTGAGTCTAGTGATGTTGCACATTTCTCCCTCACTTAAATCCAATTCATTTCATGTCACAACAAAGGACAAACAATAACAAGTTAGCCTAAGAATAGCAGTGATAATAGTAACACATAACAGTCATATAATGCTCTAAAATTTGCAAAACCCCATACACAAGTTAGCACATTTGCACCATTGTAACCTTACATTCTGCCTGTTTTGCTCACTGAGCTTTCTCTAGTTGCTCAGTTCTCTTCCACTAGACCTAGTATAGGTTCAGAGAATGGTTAGATTATAGGCCACAAATTAAACATGGGTTTAGTAACTTTCTATTTCAGGTTGATAACCTCTTGAAGTTTTCCTTCAAGCCATGAGCTTATCCAGTATAGCTTCTGAAAAGGCAGACAGTTGGGTACAAGTATGTCTTGTACAGTGAGATATAGAAATCACATAATTTCCAAGCAGACTAAATTACCAAAATTCCCTTTCTTCATGAAAGATTTTTAAATGTTAAGACAAAAACAATGAGTGGCAGAAGTTCTTAACAGATTTCTTTTTTCTTTTCTGAGAAAGTCTTTAAGCAATGGCATCAACAGGATTATTACAAATTGACACATCTTTGTCTCTTACCAAAGAAATTATACTAACGTACAACTGTACATTTTGCTTTCTTTTTGATTTGCATTGTCCAAGATTTGTCCTGAATTCACTGAAAGAGACAAGGAGATTTTTAGGACCAAAGTGGGATTAAAGTCCTTGAAAGCTTGGAAATACCAAATATCTCTTTAACTGAAATTTCAAGTATTTTTCTTACCTCTCATTTATATAAACCTTTTATTATAAAACTGGATATGTCTGGAGAAAGAGATAAAGATAAGCTTAAAGAGTAGACATGGGTGAGAGAGAATTATGCCCCCAATGATTCTTTTGGTAAAACTAGTATCAGAAAGACCTACTCTTTGAAGAAAGTATATTTTAAAAGGGGACATTTTTAACTAAAATGAATACCTGAATGATAGAATTTGTAAGGGAAATGATAGGTTGTGGGGGCCTGGACAGAGAGTGGCATATCTTGTATTTCTTGCCTATTCTAGGTAAACTTCGTGTCAGAAGAGATATTAGCAGTTTATCAACCCTCTTATGAAAGAGTTGCCAATCTGCCAAAGAAGATCTTGTCCAGCTCTTTTGTCATTTCTTCTTCCTTTTTGTATGTACCTGCCCTGAACCTAAAACTTCTAAATTGTTTTTATCTTTACCAAAGATATGCTGCCTTTATATTCTGTCTCCCTATTTCCACTCCTTCATCACCACCCCCAAAAAGTCCCATATCCTAATTTCAGACACTAAATGGTTTGCCCAGGAATTTGAATGTGACAGCCTTTCAACATTTGAGGGGGGTTAAAGGGTATGAGAAAAAAGGAATGTTCAGGTAAAGCAGGAATGGTTTGAGAATCCAGAATAATTGGTAATTAATGACTATGGAGCTTCAGGCCAGCCATTGTTAAAAGGCTCTTAGGCACCTGAGAACACATTTGAGTGATTTGAGGGAACATGAATTTGATTAAGCAGCTGAAAATGCTTTGTAGGTATCTGCTAAGGGGGAAAGTAGGCTGGGCATTGGGGAGGTAAATATAAAAGATAAATGCAGGAACCTGTATAGTGTAGAAAAGATCTAGGTTATATCCAAATTGCTTTTTAACAGTTTAGTTTCAAATTTTTTTATTTCTCAATTCCTTTGGTCTCATTTAGTTTTGGTGTTCAATCATTTTGGATTCCTTAATATTTCCTTGATCTCAATATATTTTTGTTTCATGATTGTCTGTTATTAATAAAATCTAAGTCTGCACCTAAGTGTATTTTCCTCATAATGCCTTAAAAACAGAAGCACAGGTTTAAGAGAGACATTTGGTAGATACAAGATATCACAGTTCTTGAGAATGAGTTTATGAAAATGGCCTTAACACAGTAAGAGAAGACCTCATTGATGGCATCAATCCACCTATTCAGTAGTTCACTTTTGATTTAGAAAACAAATGCATGCGTGTCTAGATGTCCAATATAATTCATGGAAAATAATAACATTTTAAAAATAACAATTTAACAGTACTTCTCTTAATTTAAGAAGGGAGGGAAAATCTTGATGTTTTCACTTTTGTACAGGAGAGGAAATAAATGATTCAAATGCAAAATTCTTGCAAAAGCTTAGTAACTTTTAACTTAAATGGATTTAAATTGGTTTTTATAGATTTTAGTTAACACCTATAAAGTCAACTTAGAACCAGGGAGACACAACAAGGGATACCATCAGGAAGCCTCAGGTCCATTAGTCCTGACAGTAGCAATAGGAAGGAATTCACAGTGATCCCAACTCCATGCTTTTGGAAATTCATAAATTGGATTGTGGAGTCATGGTTGATTGAATCAGCTTTGGATCATGGCAACTCCCAGTTAAGAGCCCCAGAAGTGTTTTTATTGGGGGGGAAAGGTCCTCCTTAGGTCTATCTAATTAGTTTTCTTCTACTGAGATCACAAGAAACAAATTGCCAACCAGGTAGGAAACTCTATCTGTCCAGACTAGATTGTTCCAAGTATAGAAATTAAAGACCAGGGAAGGACAAAAGATTAGTTAGGTTACCTAAAATTATTTAGTTACAAAAAATTGTTAAAAAAAAAAAAAAAAGTTAGGTATTATAGGAAATAAACATGCTGTAAAAGATTAGGCTAGAAAAACCAAGCTATAGCAAGAATATCCAAAATCATGATTATTTGGATAATTATCTATTCCCAAGATAGTCCATTGTTTGTGTTACTAAATTACACAATTCCAGATTTTACCTAGCAATCAATCAAATCAAGTATTTATTAAATATTATGTATCAGGCACTGTGTTAAGTAATGAAAAGAATAGTCCCTACCCCAAAGGATCTCATATCCTAATGGGGTAAGCAACATGTACATAAATGTACATACAAGATACATAGAGAAAATGGCAAGAGCACCAAAATAGGATTAAAAGCCCTTTTTATGATGCCATTACAATATGGTAGAGTCATTTTCAAGAAATGCTGTCTAAAAATGTTCTCTGGAAGGTTAAAATATTACTGAGATTGATAATTGGAAATCATTCAGATTCTCTCCTTGGAATATTATACATAATTTGCCATGAGAGTTTTAATTAGATTCTAATTAAGGGGAAAGTCCATATTGTGTATTGTGTGGATCTGTTTTGAAAATTTTACAAAATCATATGGACGGTATAATTTATACTGGTGCAGGAAATTCACTGATAATCTCATGGATCCATTAAATATCAGAATTACACTGGCTTATGTAGTAGATGGATTTGATGCCATTGATGTGGTCTTTTACCATGTTCAGTCCATTTTCATAAACTCATTCTTGAGAGTTGTGACATTTTGTATCTGCCAAATGTTCCTCCTAAACTTGTGCTTCTGTTTGTAAGACATCATGCTGAAAGAGGTAGAGATTTAGGTGGAGACTTAGATTTTATTAATAGCAGGCAATCATGAAAGAAAAACACAACTGAGATCAAGGAAATATTAAGGAATCTAAAATGTAGTGATCAAGTTTTTTAATCCTTAGAGCAAATGAATGAAGTATTAAATGTTTGCTATATGCAAAATCCTAAGAACTGGGAACACAGAAAAGAAATGTAAGACAAATTCTGTGTTCAAGGAGTTCACATTCTAATGACTGGGAGAGATAACACACGGGAAAGGTTCAGACTGTAAGTCAAATGGAAAGGCCCTATTGTTCATGGTGGGGGTGTAGCAACAAAGCAGATGGTAATGCTGCTTCTTTAATGTTGTTTTCATTGATTAAATCATATCCGTTTCTGATATAGAACTATTTGATAGTGCCAAGGAGTTGGGTGGCAAAATTTTTCTACTCTGGGTCTCCAGTAGCTAAGACACTATCAGAAGTCTTCAGTCTTCTTCTTACCAGGATGATGATGGCTGAGAAGATAGCTTGATGAGCTGGGAGTATTGCTGTTCCCAAGGTTTCACACCATGAAGGTCTGAGGGGAGATGCAATTCATGATGGTGGTGATAGTGATCTGACTTGATTTGGTACATCCTGCCTCCTGTCTCTCTCAGGGTGCCTTGCTGCTTCAGCTTTGACTGGCTTGCCTTCCCTGAGAGTATCAGTTAATAAGTTGGTAGGAATGACTAGCCCTTCTCCATGCAAGTTGATTTCACAACTTGTGAGTTCTGGTGGTCTGGAGGTACAGCCTCTCTGTGCTTTTTTGATGGGGTACTGCCATTTCCAGAGCTTGCTTATTACTCTCTCGTCTCAGTGGGATCTGCTACCATCCTCAAATTCTATTGTTGATTTAAGTAGATAAATAACTGACTAAATTTGATTGCTGAGCAAAATGTCTAGAACCATTTGTTGTATGTAGAAGAATGATAAGCAGCAGTCTAACATAATGAAGACTATCTTGAATCAGGAAGCCTGTGCTCACAGACTAGTCAGTTGAACTTTTTAGAGCTAATTCCTCACCCATAAACTTAGGATAACATTTGTTGTGCATACTTCCTAGGATTGTTGGGAAGAAAGCCCCTTGAAAACTCTAAAGGGCTATCAAAAATGTAAGTGATTATTATACATGACTTTTAACTTTTATTTGAAGGTAATGCTGTGGAACCTACAGAAAGCACGGCCACTCTGGACGGTAAACTTACAGGAGGATGAAACAGAAGAGATGGGAGAACAAGCATCCGGTCAACTCTTTAATCCTGCCTTAGTTCACTCTCTTTCCGTGGCATCTTGTGGAAATGTTTTTAGTTGTGGTGCTGAAGATGGTAAAGTCCGAATTTTTAGAGTGTTGGGGTTCAGATGTGAACAGGAACTAGCATTTAAGGGCCACACATTGGGGGTGTCACAGGTGCACTTTCTTCCAGATTCCTATTGGCTGCTCACTGGAGGGAATGATGGAAAGGTAATGTTATGGGATGTGAGTAGCAAAGTTGGGAAAAAACAGAAGAGTCCTATAAAATTCACCCATAAGAAAAAAATTAAAACATCAGTCTATCCCAAACAAAAAACAAATGATAATGTTTTAGGAACAGATGAAACAATAAGTACTGAACTCTTACCAAAGCTGACTGTTGAACATGGGGAAAAAGTGAACTGGCTCTCATACACCAAGATAAAAGGGTCTGGACAGATACTTGTTGCTGATCAGAGTAGTTGTATATCTGTGTATCCCTTAAATGACTTTTAAATTCAATAAAGAAACTATTTAAAATCCATTTCTTGGGGTAGAAAAATTTGCCTTCTTTGGTTCAATATTTTAAAACTTTCACTCTATCCTCAGCTTCTGATCCCAACTGGTACTTACGTTCCCCACTCTGGGACTTTGCGCTCTGCATATCTAGCCCAAGCTATACCCAGTACACTCTGCTACCATTTTTATCAGGTGCCACCCCTCTCCCCACCCTTACCCTTTTTGGGGAATAATAATCAAATTAGCACTATATACCTGAAAAGATAGATCAGTGCCCTATGCATCCCCTCCCCATACCTATTTATTCCCAAACAAAAATTATTCATCATTCTCTTTCTCTGTTATCTTCAATTAGAATGTTAGCTCCTTAAAGGCAGTCTTTTTTTTTTTTACTAGTTTTATTCTCAATAATTTCCACACCTGCATCCCTTAATGTTTTTTTTTTTATTATGAACCAAGCATAATGCTTGGCAAGTAGGTATTTTAATAAACACTTTATTCACTGAAAAATGCAAAATTCCTTATTCTTGATTTAAATAATAACTGGGGACATGCAAATCTACCATCAAAACTGTAGAAAACTTAAGGAAAAGAAGTGTTTGCCCAATATGTGTTTGTGGAAGCAAATTAATGATATAACCAGGATTGGGTCCCACAGTCCTTTTGCCCATCTGAAGTTAATCACAAGGTCATGTGACTGTTCACTAATGACAAAAAACACTAAAGAAAATCTTAAAAGGTCTCTATCCCAAATAAATGATATGATTAGCCTTGCTATTGTTCCATTGCATCCTACTCTTTGTGATCCCATTTGGGATATTCTTGGCAGAGATACTTTTAGCTCAGGCCTGGCTCTCTAACCACCAAACCAGCAAACTACTACTTGAGCCAATTTAGTATGGTATATTTGTTTCACATTAAAAGGAAGAATTAATCAATACAAGTAATTTTTAAATGAGATAGGGTTTCCCTACTTTTCTTTCTTTACCAAACTCAGAATTGGATCTCTTATTCTTTCACTTTTTTTTATATATTCCACACCTTTCAAAAGATAGTTAAACTGATACAGAGAAGAAGAGCTTACAATGAAACGATAGAAAAGTTCACAAAGTTATACAATAATGTTTCAGGTACAAGCTTCCAAGGTCAAGAGATTTTTCCTCTGGATCCCTGAAACTCCAGTGCAGGGATCTCTGCTAGGAGATTGCCTAATGGGTAGAGCCAACTCCTTGTAGGAAGCATTTACCTTGTGAGCAAAGGCAACATTCACCTCATGCCTAAAAAACAATAAGAAAGTTCTCACAGAAAAAATGAGCTATCCTTCTATCACAAATGTGGCCTATGTATATAGATGAGAGAGAAATGGAAAATTAGTGTGAAAGACTGATTTCAAAAAAAAAAAAAAAACAGCTTTGGAAACAGAGCCAGGGCTAGGAAGAGAGGTAAACATCCCTCAGTTTGTGATCTAATTAGTTTCTTTGGGATCCATTCCATTTCAATCTACAGAAAACCTCATAGAAGCAATAATGGCGATTGAAAATATATATTCCAGGTGACCACTGAGTTATAATTTTTCTATGAAAGTCATTTAAAAATAAGTTCATTGTAACTTATCAAAGGGCTAGAACTTAGTGGAACTGAGTCATGTCACATCACAAGATATGTTCAAATACTCTGAAAATTTGAGCCAGTTTATTATTATTCAGTCATTTCAATCGTGTCTGATTCTTCATGACCCCATTTGGAGTTTTCTTGACAAAGACACTGTATTAGTTTGACATTTCCTTCTCCAGCTCATTTTATAGATAAGAAAATCAAGGCAAATAATGCCAATAAGCCTGGTGTTTGTTAAGTTTTGATTATTGATAGAAAAGTGAATAAACCTTAGTTCTCTCATGTCCAGGGCTGGTTGGTTGCCAGGAACTGGGAAGAGGTGTTTTAACCACAATGCAAACCTCTTCATCTAAAAGTATGAATTTTCCAGGAAGCATTCCCTTGCCCACAAATTTTAGGAATCTGTGACAACCATTTCAGGTAGAGATTAAAAATGATCCTACTATTTGCTTTTTCCCTTGTTTACTTTGCTATTAGGTCTAAATTAAATGCTTACTACTTAGTTAATGGTTCTCTGTTTGGAGAGAATACTGAATGGGAGCTTGAGTTATATTTGCTTAATAATAATGATCCACACTGAATCTGATTACCACTAGGCTCTATAACTGATTGGGACACAATAAACATACCTAACACTAGGTAATACATAAGACATGATTCCTTCTCTCAGGGGCTTTGCTTTTAAATTTTTTACTGCATATAGGAGGCCTCTCACATCTATGGAGATTATCTTATCACAAGAAATTTAGTTTCTATCTTCAAAATAATTATACCATGGCAAGTTAGAGGAAATGAAAAATATATAACCAGAAAAGAGATTGCCATCCCTCATTTGATCCTTCATGTCTAAACTGAAATAGATGAGACAGATATTTATCCATCTTTTTGCTTATAGGAGCATATGGAAGAAACTGTTCTCATGGCTCTGCTTTAAATTGTCAGCATCAACCTCAAAGTATGAAGAGGAGAGCCAGAAATTTGTTACTCATATCTGAGCAGGAAATTGTCTATCTACAAAACAACAGCTCAAAAGAAAAAAAAAATTAAAAATAAACTAATGTGCAGAGGAGTTATATAAGATTGGTTCTTTAGGTTTAAGTACTTAGAGTCTGATCACAAGGTTGTGAAAAAGATCTGAAAAGATTTGGTGTCCCCCAAATGACAAATCAACATTGACATTATATGTCTTGTATACAGCATACAGGGTAAAAGTCTGGGTATTCCTGAATTCAGCAGCCTCCAGCCAGAGGTCTTATTCAGCACAAGCTACCCTTTTGAGCTGGAGAGCTCAACACAAGAAGCTGGTAGCAATAAATAAAGGAATCTGGAGCAAATTATACATTGTGAACATTTTGATATTTTGAAATTAACCTCAAGGACACTGAAAGGAAAGAAAAGCAGGGATGATGCCCTGAGAGGACCATGTGGGGCACTTCCCCAGTAACAGAAAGAGCACCAAATCAAAAATCGGAGATCAGAGGGTCTGAGCTGCCTTGGGTCAAATTGCCACACCTCCCTAGACCTCAGTTTCCTTAACTTTAAAATGAATCAGTGAAGGTTCTTTGAGGCCATCAGGTGTTATTCCTTCATTCTGTCCTTTTGGAGTGCTATGCTTCCCAAGGAAGTATGAGGGAGGATAGAAAAAGGTTTGTATAGATAGACCAAGCACAGTTCTAAGTGCTTTATAAATATCTGGTATAGCAACCGGGAGGAAGGTGTGATTCAATGGGATTGCCATTTTACATTTTAGGAAACTGAGGCAGAAGTTAAATGATCTACTTAGGGTTACACAGCTGGAGTCAAAGCCAGAGTTAAAGTCAAGTCTTCCTGACTCCAGGCCCAATGCTCTATCTGCTGTACCACCTAGCTAGAGTGGGTTAGGGACAAGATGGAGGAGGGGGGAGAGGTTGCTCTATGTGTTTTGTTTCCCTGTGCCCAACTTGTAGGTCTGTATCATGTTACCTTAGAGCAATGGATTTGTTCTATGATAATTCTGGGGTCTTCAGGCTCAAGGAAAGCTCTATCTGATAGGTATCTTTAACTAGACTTCCCTTCTCCAAGATATGGCCAGTAGAGTTTGGAATCTAACACCGATACAAGTATTTGTGAATTAGTTTATCACATATCATTATCAGCATACTTCTCCATTCTCATCCAAAAACAAACAAAAAAAATCCCACACCATATCAGCAGCTCAAGTTATAGCTACCCTTTGCTTAATCAAATCTTTGTTGCTCCTCCACTCCCTGCTAGCTCCCACAAACTGATACCAGTCAGAGCATCACTCCATCCTACCCCTATCACCATGTGCCTTGGCACAGTTACTTGGGGACAAGGCAAACACAAAAGCGGCCTAAAGAATCTGTGTCTAAACATTTACTCTCCCACATCAGTATACTGAATTTTTAGGTAAACACTTCTCCCAGAGCTAGCTTGCACTTCTTGATTAGGAAGTTGGTCTCCAGCAAGATGATTACAACTAATCAGTTATTTAAGACTGACAGTGTTAATTCTAGTACCAACAACTGCTAGTTCATTTGCTCTGTTACAGTTTTCAATGAACAAAGTGTGTGTGGGGGGAATTGATCTATTTTTAACAATTATTTTTAATTTTGAGTTTCAAATTTTCTCCTTCCCTTCTGCTCTTTTCCCACTTAAGAATTAAGAATTATAGATATGCTGCCAAGGGAAAATCAGAAACTTTATGAGCAAAATTACAGACCACTTTTCACACAAATTAAGTCTGATCTAACCATTTGGAAAAATATTAAATGCTCTTGGATAGGGCGAGCAAACATAATAAAGATGACAATATTACCTAAACTAATTTATTTATTTAGTGCTATACCAATCAGACTCCCAAAAAACTATTTTAATGACCTAGAAAAAATAACAACAAAATTCATATGGAAAAACAAAAGGTCAAGAATTTCAAGGGAATTAATGAAAAAAAAATCAAATGAAGGTGGCTTAGCTGTACCAGATCTAAAACTATATTATAGAGCAGCAGTTACCAAAACCATTTGGTACTGGCTAAGGAATAGATTAGTTGATCAGTGGAATAGGTTAGGTTCAAGGGATAAAACAGTCAATAAATATAGCAACATAGTCTTTGACAAACCCAAAGACTCCAGCTTCTGGGATAAGAACTCACTGTTTGATAAAAATTGCTGGGAAAATTGGAAACTAATATGGCAGAAACTAGGCATTGACCCACACTTAACACCGTACACCAAGATAAGGTCAAAATGGGTGCATGACCTAGGCATAAAGAATGAAATTATTAATAAATTAGAGGAACACAGGATTGTTTACCTCTCAGACCTGTGGAAGGGGAAGGACTTTATGACCAAAGCAGAACTAGAGATCATTACTGATCACAAAATAGAAAATTTCGATTATACCAAACTGAAAAGTTTTTGTACAAACAAAATTAATGCAGACAAGATTAGAAGGGAAACAATAAATTGGGAAAATATTTTTACAGTCAAAGGTACTGATAAAGGCCTCATTTCCAAAATATATAGAGAATTAACTCTAATTTATAAAAAATCAAGCCATTCTCCAATTGAAAAATGGTCAAAGGATATGAACAGACAATTCTCAGATGAAGAAATTGAAACTATTTCTAGTCATATGAAAAGATGCTCCAAGTCACTATTAATCAGAGAAATGCAAATTAAGACAACTCTAAGATACCACTACACACCTGTCAGATTGGCTAAGATGACAGGAAAAAATAATAATGATTGTTGGAGGGGATGTGGGAAAACTGGGACATTGATGCATTGTTGGTGGAGTTGTGAACGAATCCAACCATTTTGGAGAATAGTTTGGAATTATGCTCAAAAAGTTATTAAACTGTGCATACCCTTTGATCCAGCAGTGTTACTACTGGGCTTATATCCCAAAGAGATTATAAAGCAGGGAAAGGGACCTGTATGTGCACAAATGTTTGTGGCAGCCCTTTTTGTAGTGGCTAGAAACTGGAAACTGTATGGATGTCCATCAGTTGGAGAATGGCTGAATAAATTGTGGTATATGAATACTATGGAATATTACTGTTCTGTAAGAAATGACCAACAGGAGGATTTCAGAAAGGCCTGGAGAGACTTACATGAACTGATGCTGAGTGAAATGAGCAGGACCAGGAGAACATTATATACTTCAACAACAGTACTATATGATGACCAGTTCTGATGGACCTGGCCATCCTCAGCAACGAGATCAACCAATTCATTTCCAATGGAGCAGTAATGAACTGAACCAGCTACGCCCAGAGAAAGAACTTTGGGAGATGACGAAAAACCATTACATTAAATTCCCAATCCCTATATTTATACCCACCGACATATTTGATTTCCTTCACAAGCTAATTGTGCTAATTCAGAGTCTGATTCTTTTTATACAGCAAAATAATGTTTTGGTCATGAATACTTATTGTGTACCTAATTTATATTTTAATGTATTTAACATCTACTGGTCATCCTGCCATCTAGGGGAAGGGGTGGGGGGCGGGAGGTGAAAAATTGGAACAAGAGATTTGGCAATTGTTAATGCTGTAAAGTTATCCATGCATATAATCTGTAAATAAAAGGCTATTAAAAAAAAAAGAATGATGAAATAAAGATGACAAGAAGGGGGGAAAAAAAGAATTATAGATATGAAGTGATGCAAAACATTTCCTTTTTAGCCATGTTGCAAAAACAAACAAAAAAAAAAGTTTAAAAAGCATGCTCCAATTTGCATTCAGAGTTCATTAGTTCTCTCTCTCTGGAAATGAATAGCATTTTTCAACATGGACCCTGTGGAACTGTCTTGGATTACTGTATTGATTAGACATATGAGTCACATTTGATCATTATTATAATTTTATTATTACTCTATACAGAATGTTTAGGGCATGTTTAGGGCATACTATGTTTAGGGCATCTCTGAGATTGGAGGGCACCTCTGAAATTGAACTCCTACCCACTCTGTTAGTAGTCTCTCCTTAGTGAGTTCAAGGATCTCTCTTCTGTTTCAGCCAGACCACATCTTTAGCTTTATAGAAAATGTAGAAGATTCTTGGAAACATTTTTTCCATAGGTTCTTCAACCTGCTTAAATTGGGTAAAGCCTGAGTATCCTTTGAAATTTTTTTGTTCCTCTCAGAGAAGACTGCATCTGGCCCATATCTTTCTTTTTTTTCCCTCTTGAAAATCCATTTCTCATGTTTCTATCTTCTAATTATGTTTTGGATGACTGAAAAACAAAAGCAGTTACATCCAACATCCAGGATATAATCAGATAATGAAAGGAGTCAGCTACTTTACATAGTTGTAGATTAGTATATTAGGGAACTGCAGTCATTCTGTTAATAAGCATCTTCTTTTAAATTAAATACTGATCAATTTTTGTATAGCAAAAAATGGAAACAAAGTAAATGCTCATCAACTGGAGACTGGCTAAACAAATTCAGTGAACTACATGAACGCGATAAAATATTACTATGTAAGAAAACTGAAGCAGTCCAATGCCTTAACCTAGGATTTTACACTCTGAAATATCTGATCTCCACTTATTCAGACAAATTTTCTTCTATTGCCTTCCATGGTTTCTTAGTCATAGGAAATGTCTGCTTATTTCTCTCTGTACAATGCTCACTTTATTCCCTTATTTAGAACATCATCTCCATTTTCTCTATAAGTCTTCTGTTAAGTCCACATGTGTCTTTAGACAAACTATTCCACTCTCTGATTAATGTTAGAATGAGAAAATTAGAAAAGATGGTATTAATGAGTTCCTTTTCTTTTCTCAATCATGTTCCTATTATCCTATTCTTCCTATAAGGCCTAATTCAAATAGACATCAGTAGCTCCAGCCATTGGTAATGGATTCTCCTTTGTACTTCTAAAATACTTACTGTAAGGGGTTCATGGACACGTATACAGGGGCAGGAATCCAAGTCAGAGGATGTTAGCTTCCTCTCCTCTGCCCTGGTTATGTTGCTGAGAGCCTCTTTGAAGCTTATTAAAACTCATTTGCATGGAACTAGCTCTAGCTACTTGGATAAGGAAGTAAAATGAATGTATATATCCCAGCCTCAATATCAAAACAATAGGCAGGTGCAAGTACTATTAGAAAAAAAATATTTTTGATCTGAGAGATCTTTTTGTATGTTGGCTGGATGTCTATAGACCTGAAAAAGAAAAGAGCTAAAACTATATTGATCAGTCCTGATATATGTATGAAGGAAATACATAGCCACAAAAGATGTTTTCTAGTATTGTGGAAGATATCCTATGTTGAAGTCTAGGCAAAAGAAGGGTTTCCTACTGATGGTGGGGAGCATACCCACAGGAAAATGACTCTATTCTAGTTATCATTAGATTATATTAATGGCTGCTTTATGTACTGATTTTAAATTTACATAGCATTTTCCTGAGAATCTTTCACTTATGAAAAGTGTGGGACTTGAGTGAACCACACTACATGTATTGACATGTAAGTCAATATCACATTTATTAAACATCTACTACATGAATATAAATATTTTAGGGGGATGGGACACCTCTTTTTCTGCTTTCAGGGAATTGCACCTGTTTGTTCTTCCCCTTCCAACCTGGAAAACCCTTTTCTTCTTCTTCTTTTTTTTTTAATAACTTTTTATTGCCAGAACCCATGCTTGGGTAATTTTTTACAACATTATCCCTTGCACTCGCTTCTGTTCCTATTTTTCCCCTCCCTCCCTCCACCCCCTCCCCCGGATGGCAAGCAGTCCTATACATGTTAAATAGGTTACAATATATCCTAGATAGAATATATGTGTGCAGAACCGAACAGTTTTCTTGTTGCACAGGGAGAATTGGATTCAAAAGGTATAAATAACCCAGGAGGAAAAACAAAAATGCAAGCAGTTTACATTCATTTCCTAGTGTTCTTTCTTTGAAACCCCTTTCTTCTAATAAGAAATCAGATGGCCTAATGTTGTATCCTAGCTTATATCCTGTTAACTATTTTCATTTAAAACATAAATCTGGATCCCCTTATATTTGGGGTCCAGTGCCAAGTCCAGGAGTCCTGGTCTCAACTTATTATACTATGTACTAAAATCTAGGGTCTTAGGTATCTACTCTGTGCCAGATGTTATTTAAGTGCAAAGATGGAAAACAATACATTCTCTGCTTTCAGGAAGCTAACAATCTATTATAAGGAATATGACACATACAAAAATAAATGGAATATAAGAATATGATAGAAACAGAAGAGAAATACAGAGTTGCTATGGAAGATTCAGAGAAAGCTTCATGGAGAAGCTGGCACCTGAATTTGTACTTGAAGGAAAGGAATAAAAAGCCTTTCATTTGATAAAGGGTTTTCAAAGTACTTTACATATATTAGTTTTATAGTAAGCATTTCAGTGGGCAGGGATGTGGATAGAATAAGTTCTGACCACGTAGGATGGTCTACACAAATGATAGAGACAGAGTGGTACAAGATGAGATCAGGGAAAGGTCAGAAGTCTAGTCTGGTTAGAACACAAAGTACATTTTAAAAAAAGAGAGAGGAATATAAGAAAAGAGCTACAGATGGAGAATGAGCTGCACTCAGAATTGAGTAGGAGGAGAAAATCAGGATGAATTATAGTTGAGAAATTTTCTACTGTTTCCAATGATCTCCAAATGCTTTCTGTGACAAAAGCCCATTTCTTCAACAACCAATTGTCTTCCAATAATATTATATGACTGAGAATTAGAAAATGTTACAGTCTTATAAGAATTAAAATTATAAATACCTCAAAGAACAATGGCAGAACTAATGCATATATAACCAAGCTGCGGCATGTTAACTAACAATAGTGACTTGCTCACTACAATTGGTGTAAAAAGATATCAAGGGACAGCAGGAGATAACCTTTAAATAAAATTTAAGGGTTGAAAAATCCTTGGCATATATTATCTCATTTTGTCCTTAAAATAATCCTGGGAGATAGTATCATTCAAATCCCCATTTTATAGATGAGAAAACTAAGGCATAAAGTAGTTAACTGTCTTGCCCTAAGCCACACAACTATTATATGACATTTTAAGCCGGTCGGGAATCAAGATCTAAATTCGAATCCTGCCTTCCATACCTACTAACTGGGGAAGTTACTTAATCTCTCCATGCATCAGTTTCTGCATCTATAAAATGGGGATGACATTACTTCCTATCTCACATTACTGTTGTGAGGATCAAATGAGTGAATGTGTTTGCAAACCTTAAAATGTTATATAAATGCTAGCAATCATGACGATGATGATAACTTTTAAAAAATTGGGCCGCTAATATAAGCAAGCATTAAATAATTAATAGCCTAAAAGAGCAAAAGGAAGACCTTCACTGTTTAGGGTTGATCCTTTAAGAAGGCTTTCCTTTTATGAAGAAACATGATGAAGAACTGCAAAGACCAAAAGTCTTGGAAGGAGTATCCAAACTGATGAAATCAAGCATCCATCAGTCTATGTGAATCCTATGTTTTCAACTATATTGTGAGCCCTATGAGAATCAGCAACAACTCATATTTTTTTATCTACATGCAGTCAACTGCCCAGAACATGACAGATACAAATAAATTTTTGTGGGAGATGATAGCTATACATTTATGTGCATCATATACCTTAAAAAGGGCCTGGGATTACTCTTACAAACTAATTCTTTGTAATACACAACTTGTGAAAGTGTTAAAAGTGCAGAGTAATTCACATTTGTCTCAGATTCACCTCTCCTTTTTATGTGGGGTACTATATAATTTTTTGCGTGTGTATGTATGTGCAGATACACACACTGTCACAACTAAACCTATCTATGAATAATATATTAGTATATTAAGGCTGATTATATTAATCAAGGCAAATATTGTGTTGTTCCTAGGCATCTGTGTTTGCATATGCTGTTTTTTGAAACTATATTTAGGTGTCCTGGCTATTAAAAGCTTTCCATGCTGAGTGACCTCAGGGTGAATTTATATCCCTATTCATACTGTTGCTCACTTTTCTGGATAGGAAGACTGGACTCAAATCTATAATCGTGATTTAATATTTGCAGTCTTTTTTGTTTCCATGAAGATGACCAGTGAGGGAACATCCTTGCATCCCCTGAAAGAAGCAGTGAAAAGGTCACTAAGAAGTAGTGGGGGTAGGCTTGGTGTGGGGATGGGGTGGGGAGGAAGAAACCTGGCTCAGCTCTCTGGGAAGGTAGATGGTGAGGAGAGAAAGACAGTCAGTGAAACTGCGCAGGGAGCTGGGGGTCTGCTAGTGAGACTCTTCTCCTGTCAATGTGGCGTGCAGACCAGAAAGGATAAGTCTTCTAGGATCGTAAAAGAAAAAAATTCTACTTACTCTATTACCAAAAAAAGTGTGTTTGTGTGTGTGTGTGTGTGTGTGTGTGTGTGTGTGTGTGTGTGTGCCAGTTCCTTTATGAAGGGTAGGGCTTCAGGCATATGATTATGGATAAGTCATTTTGTGCTTCACTTGTTTCTTTTTTCTCCTCTTTTTTTAATTGTTATACTCTTGTCAAATTTAATGCACACAGTTTTTTATATACCTTTTTCTATTTCAATTTATTCTAATCAATTAGTTTGTTTTTCTTGATGATTGTAATAATTTAAAAAATTCATTCCTATTATCTCATTAACTTTTCCAAGAAATTGTAGTTTAGAAAAGGTATCTCCAACTTCTTTGCAAATTCTTTCAAACCTGATTCCTCTGGCCTATTCTTTCCTATTTCCTGAGAGACCTTTCTCAATTCATACCATTGGCATGAGGGGAGTAGATTCGTATGAGCAGCCATCTACCAAAGACTCTTTATCCTGACTCCATGGCTTTCAAACTGACTAAAGTCTACAGAGTTCATCCCAATTTCTTCATCTTTAGCTTTTTCAAAAGTTATTTTTACTTATTTCATTAATTTCCCAATTACATGTGGAAAAAAAATTTAACTTTTTTTTAATTTCAAGTTTTAAATTCTCTCCTCCTCAATCTCATCCCCATCTGGAAAAGGCAAATAATTTGATGTTGGTTATACATATGAAATCATGCAAAAAATATTTCCAGGTTGTGAAGGAAAATACAAACAAAATAATAAAAATAAAGATATTTTTTATTTATTTATTTATTTATTTTTGCTGAGGCAATTGGGGTTAAGCGACTTGCCCAGGGTCACATAGCCATGAAGTGTTAAGTGTCTGAGATCAAATTTGAACTCAGATCCTCCTGATTTCAAGGCTGATGCTCTGTCCACTGAGCCACCTAGTTGCCCCGAAAGAGATTTTTTTTTTTAAGTATACTTCAATCTGCACTCAGAGTTCATCAGTTCTTTTTCTAGAAAGTGGATAGTATATTTCATCATAGGTCCTTGGGAACTGTCTTTGTTCATTTTTTTCTTTCACAGTTGATCATCATACAATATTGTTGTTACTGTATATAATATTTTCCTTGATCTGCTCACTTCACTTAATGCAAATATTTCTTAAGATGTAATGAGAGCTGTAATTGGTACAGTTAGATGGTACAATGGATAGAGCGCTGGGCACTCATCTTCCTGAGTTCATATCCAACCTCAGCCATTAGCTATGGGATTCTGTGCAAGTCACCTAACTCTGTTTACCTCAGTTTCCTGATCTGTAAAATTAGTTGGAGAAATAAGTGGCAAACCACTCCAATATCTTTGCCAAAAAAAAAAAACCCAAACATGTTCATAAAGAGTCAGATACGTCTGAAAAACAACTGAACAACAAGATTGAAACTCCAGTGCAACTGATCTCTCTGCTGATGAAAAACAATCAATATGACAGAAATCTATATTATTTCAAATAATAATAAGAACACCACAGTTTATAACTTTAAGGCAGAGACAGTTAGGAAGCACAGTGGATAGAGTCCTAGATTTGTAATCAGGAAGATAAGGTCAAATTCAGCCTCAGACATTAGCTTGCAACCCTGGGCAAGTCACTTAGACTATGTCTGCCTCAATTTCCTCATCTGTAAAATGGAGATGATAATAGCCCCTCCCAAGGTTGTTGTGAGAATAAAATGAGTTAATGTTTATAAAGTTCTTTGTAAATTGTAAAGTCCTATACAAATATTAGCTAGTTTTCCTTTAATTCTAGCAGTTTCTTGTTTGTTCTTAATAATGTTTTGACTACAGTATTATTAAGTTTTAAGTTTATGTTAGAGAAGTGTATATTCAGAAGAGTGTTATATTTGGAGTTAGAGAATCTGGCTGGAATCTTGGTTCTACCACATATCTGTGTGATCCTGAGAAATTCATTTTGCTTCTTTAGGAGTCAGTTTTCTCGTGTGTAAAATAAGTGGGCTGCACTCAAGTTCTAAGATACCAATCATGTCTAAACCTATGATAACAACTATGTCTGTCATGCATTAATTAATGAGCAGTTGTTATTTGCTTATCCTCCCAAAAGCAGGAAACAGATAGGAAAAGATGAGATATAAATATAAATAAAATATAGTCAGTACCTTGAACAAACCTAAAATTTATTAGAGATAACTGGAAATAAACGTTGATAAATGTTATAAAAATTAGAATTTCATAGAGATGAAGAAATCAGATGAAGGAAGGATCACTTCTAACTGGAAAAATCAGGAAGGATTTTAAAGAGGAAATTATATATTGCAGGGTAATAAAAGGGATTTATAACTCAATGTGGAGTCCCCTCAATGTGGGAGGAAAAATGACTAATATACAAATTGGCAAAAGAAAACTACTGATGGTATAGACAATACCTAATCCAAACAATTTAGAGGAGAAGAGATTACTTCCAAATGAAGTGTTCAGGGGAGATTCAATAGGAAAGGAGGATTTGGTTTGGAACTTTGACAAAAAATAAGATTTTTTTTTCTAAATTTAGAGAAAGGGAAAGGAGTTGAACAGGGAAAGTTTAGCTGAGGGAATAACAGGAACCATGAAGAAATACAAAAACAGCCAGTGAGTGAGTGAAGAGGAGAGAAATTCAGTCGTAAATAAACTTTATTAAGCACCTCCTTTGTTCCAGGAACTGTGCTAAGAACTGAGAATACTAAGGCAAGCAAGAAACATTCCTTTCCTTGAAGTCTAATTAATGGAGCATTATGTTCATTTGCACAAGGAACTCACCAACCAACTTGGATTTTAGAAAGATGTACATAAGATGGAAACTGGGAGCAGGTAACAAAAAAGCAACAAAGCATGATGCTACTGTATCAATAACATGGGCATGTCTAGCTTAGAGTAAGTTGGCAAGAAAGGGTAATTTTAAGCAATATTAAGGGAAAAAGGGGACCCAATAAAGGGTATCCCCATTGCTTGGAAAGAGAGGGACAGTGAGAATTGAAAATAGAAGGTTTCAATTCCTGGGGAAATTCTTGGAAAAATCATTAAAGCAACAGCAGGAAAATACTTAGAAAAGGAAGCATTGAATAGGAAGTGCCAGGTATGGCTTTATCAGAAACAATTAAGAGAGGCTAATATCAATTCATTTTGGAGTTGTTGGAGATTTTTTGGGCACTGTATTTTGCCCTTGTTAGACCTTACCTGGATGTTTAATTCTAAGCTTCACAAAATTATTAAATTAGTAGTTAAGGGGAATGCTGTAAATACGGTATACTTAAGGTCTTAGCAGAACTTTCCATAAAGTTTTTGGTAACATTCTCGTAAAAAAAGGATTAAGAAATGGGTTAGGTGAAAATATAATAAAATGAATTCAAAACTGGTTATGTGGCCAGACTCAAAAAATAGATATTAAGGGTTCAAAGTAAATGTGATGGGAGATGTAGGGAGAATCCCAGAGAGCTGCACATTAAGTCATAGCTAGCATGCTTATTAAATTTGCAGATGACACAAAGCTGGAAAGGATAGCTGATACACTGCATGACAGGATCCAAAAAAATAATTTTGATTATCTACTCACCAGGATTTCTTAAACTTTTTCTACACATGATCCCTTTTCATTCAAAAAGTTTTTATTAGACCCCAAGTAGATAGGCATATAAAATAGTATACAAATAAAATGCTTGCTGATAATCTCATAATTTCATGACCCTCACATTCAATTATAACCTCATGTGAGGTCAAGAATAACAGTTTAATAAGTTGGGGATCTAATATGTAATGGGGATAAACTGGAACCATTTCCAGTAACATCAGGAGGGAAACAAAGTTGCCCACTATCACCATTACTATTCAATATTGTATTAGAAATGCTAGCTTTAGCAATAAAATTTGCGTACGAGATTAAAGGAATTAGAGTAGGTAATGAGGAAACCAAATTATCACTCTTTGCTGATGATATGATGGTATACTTAGAGAACCCTAGAGATTCTACTAAGAAGCTATTAGAAATAATCCACAACTTCAGCAAAGTTGCAGGATACAAAATAACCCACATAAGTCATCAATCTTCTTATATATCACTAACAAAATCCAAAAATTAAGAGTTACAAAGAGAAATTCCATTTAAAGTAACTACCGATAGTATAATATATTTGGGGATCTATCTGCCAAGGGAAAATCAGGAACTATATGAGCAAAACTACAAAACACTTTCCACACAAATAAAGTCAGATTTAACCAATTGGAAAAATATTAAATGCTCTTGGATAGGGTGAGCAAATATAATAAAGATGACAATACTACCTAAACTAATCTAATTATTTAGCACTATACCAATCAGACTCCCAAGAAACTGTTTTAATGACCTAGAAAAAATAACAACAAAGTTCATAAGGAAAAACAAAAGATCAAGAATTTCAAGGGAACTAATGAAAAAAAAAAAATCAAATGAAGGTGGCCTAGCTGTATCGCATCTAAAATTATATTATAAAGCAGTGGTTACCAAAACCATTTGATATTGGCTAAAAAATAGATTAGTTGATCAGTGGAATAGGTTAGGTTCAAAGGACAAAACAGTCAATAACTTTGATAATTTAGTGTTTGACAAACCCAAAGACCCCAGCTTTTGGAATAAGAATTCACTGTTTGACAAAACCTTCTGGGAAAATTGGAAATTGGTGTGGCAGAAACTAGGTATTGACCCACACTTAATACCATATACCAAGATAAGGTCAATATGGGTTCATGATCTAGGCATAAAGAATGAGATTATAAATAAATTAGAAGAACATAGGATAGTTTACCTCTCAGACCTGTGGAAGAGGAAGGAATTTATGACCAAAGAAGAACTCAAGATCATTATTGATCACAAAATAGAAAATTTTGATTATATCAAATTGAAAAGTTTTTGTACAAACAAAACTAATGCAGACAAGATTAGAAGGGAAACAATAAATTGGGAAAACATTTTTACAGTCAAAGGTTCTGATAAAGGCCTCATTTCCAAAATATATAGAGAATTGACTCTAATTTATAAGAAATCAAGTCATTCTCCAATTGATAAATGGTCAAAGGATATGAACAGACAATTTTCAGATGAATTAATTGAAACTATTTTAGCCATATGAAAAGATGCTCCAAGTCATTATTAATCAGAGAAATGCAAATTAAGACAACTCTCAGATACCACTACACACCTGTCAAATTGGCTAGAATAACAGGGAAAGATAATGTGGAATGTTCGAGAGGATGTGGGAAAACTGGGACACTGATACATTGTTGTGGAATTGTGAATACATCCATCCATTCTGGAGAGCGATTTGGAACTATGCTCAAAAAGTTATCGAACTGTGCATATCCTTTGATCCAGCAGTGTTACTACTGGGCTTATATCCCAAAGAGATCTTAAAGAAGGGAAAGGGACCTGTAGTGGCCAGAAACTGGAAACTGAGTGGATGCCCACCAATTGGAGAATGGCTGAATAAATTGTGGTATATGAATGTTATGGAATATTATTGTTCTGTAAGAAATGACCAGCAGGATGATGTCAGAAAGGCCTGGAGAGACTTACAGGAACTGATGCTGAGTGAAATGGGCAGGACCAGGAGATCATTATATACTTTAACAACAATACTATATGATGATCAGTTCTGACCAGCTGCACCCAGAAAAAGAACTCTGGGAAATGAGTATGAACCACTACATAGAATTCCCAATCCCTCTATTTTTGCCTGCCTGCATATTTGATTTCCTTCACAGGTTAATTGTACACTATTTCAAAGTCCGATTCTTTTTTGTACAGCAAAATAACTGTATGGACATATATACATATATTGTATTTAATATATACTTTAACATATTTAACATGTATTGGTCAACCTGCCTTCTGGGGAAGGGGGTGGGAGAAAGAAGAGGAAAAGTTGGGACAGAAGGTTTTGCAAGGGTCAATGCTGAAAAATTACCCATGCATATATCTTGTATAAATAAAAAATTATAATTAAAAAAAAAGAAACCAGGGATCTAAACCAATGACCTGAATCTAGTAATGCAAATTCAGTAGCAATAAGTGTAAAGTTTTACATTTGGGTATGAAAAAAGTACTCCCTAAATATAAGACAGGGGAAACATGGATGGATAATAGTTTTTCCAAAAATAATTTGGAGATTTTGGTGAACTGCAAGCTAAATTAGTCAGCAGTGTGATGTAGCTGTCAAAAAAGTTAATGTAACGTTGGTCTGCATTAGGAGAGGTAAAACTTCAGTATAGGAAGGGGATAATCCCACTATACTGTGCCCTTGTCAGACTTTATGGGGAGTCTTGTTTTAGTTCTGGACATCACAAATTAAGAACAACTTCAACACATTGGACAATACACAGAGGAAGGCAACCTGGGTAGTAAAGGACTTTGAATGCATGACTTTGAAAAGACTGAGCATGTTTAACTAGGAGAAAAAAATATTCAGGAAAAACATCTTAGTTGTCTTCAGGTAGATGAAAGTCTGTCATGTGGCAAAGAAATTGGTCTTGTTCTGTAGTAGCCCCAAAGGACAGAACCAGGAACAGTGAATGGAAGTTGCAAAGAGGCAAATTTAGGCTAGATATAAAGAAAACATTTCTAATAATTAGAACTGTCAAAAAGTAGAATGATTTGTGCTAAAAGCTACTGGATCTCTCCTCCTCTCCGGTCGTCAAGCAGAGCATGGACAATCACTCATAGAGTATGTTATACTGAGAATCCCTTTTGTGTAGGTATTAAACTAAATTGCTAATGTGGTTCCATCCAAATCTCTAATGCTCTCAAACTCAACAAGCCGCAACTTTCAGAAATTATGAAGTGACTACCATAGAGGAACTATTTGATGTCATGGAATGCAATTTCAGAGAAAATCTTAGTATAAAGAAAAAAGCACAAATAACTGAACACTAATTTAGAAGTACATGCACATGAAGAAGAAGATTTAATAAAGGAGATGGGAAAAAGGGAGGACAAAAAGATAAAAAAATTAAGAGGGCTTAGCTCTCATGTATATATATATACATATACATATACATATACATATACATATACATATATATGAGATATATTTTGTATCATGGAAGTTAGCATAAAAGAAACTTTCAAATGAAAAAAATTAAGAATAAATCAATAATTAGTAAAGATATGAAAAAGAGACGTGGCACTTGTAAATAAAAGGCTTATTTTTTTAAAAAAAAAATAAATAAATTTTCTGCAAAAAAAAAAAAAAGAGAGAGAAGTGGCATTCTTATTGGGAAGAGATTAAAAGGAATTAGAATTAGAGAACTAGAGATATAACTAGATGAACCAACAAATTAAGTGAAAATTTTTTCAAAGGGAAAGAGAATTATTTGTGTTTGAAGATTTCTGGGTAAATTGTTCTAAGCTATAAACCTTTATTTTTTGCCTTATGAAATACTATGTTCTAAACTCTCTTTTATTTTGTAATTGTAGATGGCAGTTCTTGTATGACTGTCAGTGGATCCTTGATATTGGATTCTTTCATGATGTTTGCATTATTTTTTTCTTTGACCTGGAAGTTCTGAATTTGGACCATGATATTCCTTGACATTTTCATTTTGGGGTTCCTTTCACAAGTTGTCCAATGGTTTCCTTTTATTTTCACTTTATCCTTTAGTTAAAATCAATGGGTCTTAACATTTTCATTCATGATTTTTAAAAAATATATTATTTATGCTTTTTATAGTCATGGCATTCAGGGAATCTGATGATTTTTAAATTATCTTTCTTTGACTCATTCTACAGGTCATTTTTTTTAAATAAGTACTTTATAATTTCTTCGGTTTTTATTTTGTCTTTCAGTTTTGTTGTAATATTTATTGTTATCTCATGATATCACTGATCTGTTTAAACTACATAAATTTTCAAGGAGTCCACTTACTTGAGCAAAGTTTTTCACCTTACTAAACTAATATGTTTATTAATTCACTTATTCATTTCATTTATATGATTTTTTAAACTTTTGCTTCATTTCTTCAAGGAATTCCAGTAGAGTTTTTGACAAATCTGTGATTTTCTTTGAGGCTTTGCTTATCAATGACATGGAATTATTGTTTTCTTCTGGATTTGTGCTTTGGGCATACCTGGCTTCTGGTTAAAAGATAATCTTTATCATCATTGTTTTCTTCTCTTGATTCATTTTCTAGCCTTTCCCCCTGAATTCTGTGGGAGAATATTTAACTGCAAACTCTATTTAACATATTTTAACCTTTTCCTAGTTCAAGAGTTATAATTATTATTTCAAATTATCTTAAGAAAAGAGAAATGTCTATTCTAATACACCTGAGATTGAAAAATACCTCTACATTCAGAGAGAGAACAATGGAAACTGAATGTGGATGGAAACATACTATTTTCACTTTTTTTTTGTTTGCTTTTTTGTAATTATGGTTTTTACCTTTTGTTTTGATTTTTCTTTTACAATATGACTAATATGAAATATGTTTAAAATGATTGTAGATGTATAACATAGATTGCTTGCTGTCTTGGGGAGGGAGAAAGGCAGGAGGGAAAAAAAATTTTGCAACTCAAAATTTTACAAAAATGAATGTTGAAAACAATCTTTACATGTAACTGGAAAAATAAAGTACTATTTAATTTAAATTTAAATTTTTTTAATTAAAAAAATTTTAAAAGGAAACAAATGTTTGAATATGGGAAAACTGTGGCAGGTTAGGCATTTCTTTCTCTAAACTAGAAATACTCAGACTGAGAAAAAAACAAAATTAGTAAAAATTGTGTCTAGCAGACTTTTGCCTAAAATGCATACTATTAGCGTTTTTTCTTTGACAATTGGGTCTGTGTGTTAGTTAGGCTCTGTGCATTCCTAGGGGGAATAATGGGCTCCTGATCTGTTTGGACTCTGGGTAATGGGCAATATGTTCTTTAAGGACTACAGGAGCAGATCAAGCCAGCATACTATGCCAAAGTGGTGTTTGTAGTGCAGTCTGTGCCAGAATATTTAATCTAAGGCACATCCCAATAATGGGCCATGCCCTGCAACATCCTGGGCCTTACACAGGTGACACAGGTAAGTCCTTGGCTAGATCTGCATTATTGTCTCTTTGTCCCTGTAGAGAGCTGCAGGCTGCAGGCTCTTCTATTTTGTCCCCAAGTTGGAGTTCCTGTGAACTAAACTCTTAAGCTAAGTTTTTTCTGGGTAGGCCCTTTCGCCAATATCAAAAATCTTCCCATTATCTTCTTGGGCTAAGATGGGCTGGCAAAAATGCACTTACCATAGTTTCTCTTTGGATTTCATGATCATTACTCTCATCTGGTATTCTTTTTTCATTTTTTATTAGATCAATTGTGAAAGTGCTGTGATGTTCTGTTTTTGTTACTTCACTACCTAGAAAGCCAATAATTACTGATGAAATTTCAAATTAGTCACTGTCAAAGCATCCAGGCTCTATTTCAGTGTAGAAGTTTAAGCAACTTTGCCCACTGATCTAAAGTAAAGCTTAATTGTCTTCTTTCTCATTTTCTTTCCTAATATTAGGTTTCTCCACCTAAACCAGGCTGGAAGTACAGGAACTATTCATGGCCTGATCCCACTACTGATAATCAACTGGGCCTTTTTAAGACAAAGAACAACAACAATCCCTTCTTACCTGGGCTGGTTCCCTTCTCAGGCAACCTGAACTGCTTCCCTCACTCCTTACCATATTTACCTCTATCCAGATAGATATAATCCACTGCATTGGAATTTAAGAGCTAAAGAAATCATTCAGCTTCAGCCTCTCTAGTAGTTGGAAAGATAGCAGTGTGCAACAACAATTGACTAAAGCTTGCTTTCTCATCCTTTAGGGTAGGGAAAAAACTTCAGACCTTGGAGACACAGTTTGAAAAACTAGACTCTGCCATGGAAAATCTGACTCAAAAGTTTGAATTTCATAGAAAGACTCTGGAAAGCCAAGCAGTCCAAGACGAAATGTGGACAGCAGTTCTGGAGATCAAGTAAGAGCAAGCAAAAAAGGTGACTTAGGAGGTAGTTTGTTTTTCATTATTATTTGAATAGCCATCCAACTGAATTTCCCAATGCTATTACAATGATGAATCATGAAAAAATAATATTTTCCTAGATATTATGAGAGCTAAGTAATAACTCATTATAATATAGGTTTTTCTTAAGTACTTTTATTTTTTAAAAAAGTGATTCACTTGTCAATGTCAAATTTGTCGTTTTAAACTGGTCTGTCTTAATGGAAATTCATTTCATATATCTGCAGAAAATAATTCTGTTTCTCAAGGACTTTTTCCAAATTTTTTATAGGTTCACTTCTTTGGAATTAAATGTATTCTACAGCTACGTCACTGAAACACTTCACTACCTACACTCTCAGGTGCTTGAGAAGCTTCCAGATCTAAAGAGAAGTCTTCCCACTCTGGCCACTGTTCTTAAGAGAAAAAACAATAACAAGCATATTAGAATTGCATGGGAGACAGTTTTAGAGGCATTAGGACTTCAGGAAGAAGATGTGAAAGCCTTCTGTACCTTCTTTATTGCACATAGCAGCAAAGCAGAATACTATTCAGCTAATCTGAGGCAAACATACATCCCTGACACCACCCTCATAATAACCAACATTGTGAAAAACCAGATTTTGCAGACGAGTTTGCTACGTGCAGTTCAGGTGATAGAGAAGAAGAAAACTGAAAAATCTTAAAAAAGAACAAAGGGAAATCTTCAAAATGGTGGCATTCCCCATCCAAAGCTAATTCATGTTTGTGGTGAGAAATTGTAAATACTTATGTTCATATATGCAATTCTCTGAATGTCCTGATCTGTTCCCATTGCAAAAGGGACTCTTCATTCAGTCATCATACAATTTCAATAGCATCATAGTAGGTGATATGGGAGATACAAAGAAGTATATAGAACACATCGTCTTTTCTTTCAAAGCTTACAGTACAGTTGGGGATACATATGTAAATACATAAAGAGTTAAATTATCAAGTTAAGTTGCTGTTGGCTCTTGAATCTTATTTCAGTTATAACCTATTTCTCACACAGAATAACATAAAAATGAAGACTTCCAAAAATATAGCTAAGAAATTTCATTATCCTATATGACTTAGCTTAATCATAGCTGTAATAGAGAATACTATAGGTTTAAAATATAATTGAATCTTCCACAGTCCACAGTCCTCTTAAACTCTAATTTCCTGTGAGGCACACCAACACCATCCCAGACAGTCCTTCTGTCCCTTTTCCAAAAATCCTTGCCCATAGACTCTTTGATAATAATAGTACTTTTCATAGTCCCTGCTCCTTTCATTCCAACTTTCCTTTATCTCTTACTAGCAACTATAATTCTTTATCATCTTTTCCTCCTTTCTCTTTCTCATTCTACCCTAGTTCCCAAATAACCAGTTTACAATGCTAATAACTATTACCAACAAGGTTTAAAAAGGGAGTAAGGGAACAGCCATCTCAAAGTCCATTAAACTACCAAGTATGTAAACAGACTTTGTATCCCTGGGTTTCAGCTATTTCTTGTCCAGTCCTACCTTGCTCTCCCGTTTAATCTTTTGACTATAATAATATTGTAACAAACAAATTTCACAGGTAGCAAATGCCAAATGTAATAGATGCTCATCAGTTGGCGAATGGCCGGATATTATGGTATATGAATGTAATAGAATATGATGGGCAGAATGATTTCAGAAAAACCTGTAAATACTTACATGAACTGATGCTAAGTTAAGTGAGCAGACCCAAGAGAACATTGTACACAGCAATAAGATTATGTGATGATCAACAGGGATGGACGTGGCTCTTTTCAACAATGAGGTGATTCAAGGCAGTTCCAACAGACTTGTAATGGAAAGTGCCATCCCAAATGACATGGCACAGAATTAGAGGAATTTGAAGGAGGAAAGATGATAGCTCACCACAAGTCAAAGTAGTCAGGAAAGGTTTCAACAGAAGAAGGATGGATGGAATGAAAGGTATCAAGGCAAAGGAGTTTGGACATCTTCTATAGGTAATAAGACTCCCTGAAAGTTTTTAAATATAGGTAGGTAGTATGCTCATGCCCAAATTGAAAGATAGAACAAGAGAATTTTCCATAGCAATATCATGACTGTCATTTCTAAATCTATATCTAGTCTTACAGTATCATGAAAATATACTAAGCCCTTCCCCTTCCCTCTTTTAGAAATATTAGAAATAATATCTCAGTCTCAAAACCTTTTGGAGTCATTAAAATGAAATGTCTTACTTGTATTTGATCAAAGAGAAACTGATGGATTATTCTGGAACCCTTAATTTTTTTATGCTTATTGGAAAATTGGCTAATTATCCTGCCCGACTTTTTAAAAATATTATTTTATTTTTCTAAATACATGCAAAGAGTTTTCAATATTCACCCTTGCAAAACCTAGAGCTCCAAATTTTTCTCCCCTCTTTTCCATTCCCTCCCCTCCTCAAGACAGCAAGCAATCTGATATAGGTTAATTATGAGCAATTCTTCTAAACATATTTCCATATTCATCATGCTGCACAAGAAAAATCAGATCAAAAAGGGAAAAACAGGAAAAAAAAAGAAACAAGCAAACAATAACAAAAAAGATGAAAATACTATGCTTTGGTACACATTCAGTATCCATAGTTCTCTCTGGATATGGATGGCACTTTCCATTACAAGTCTGTTGGAACTGCCTTGAATCACTCATTGTTGAAAAGAGTCAAGTCCATCCCTGTTGATCATCACATAATCTTGTTGCTGTATATAATGTTCTCTTGGTTCTGCTCACTTTACTTAACATCAGTTCATGTAAGCATTTCCAGGCTTTTCTAAAATCAGTTTGCCCATCATTTCTTATAGAACATAATATTCCATTACATTCATATACCATAATATTCATCCATCCCCTAACTGATGAGGATTCATTTCCAGTTCCTTGACACCACAAAAAGGGCGAACCCCTTCATTTCTATCTTACTAAAGACATAATAGTGTCTTATAATAGATGACCATTAAGTTCAGGTAATAATCCATCGAAAACTAAAGAAATTTTTTACTTGAATATGGTGACCAAAGTGACCAAGTATGCCTTTATTTAAAGGGTAGAATCAAGATGGTAGAATGAGAAGAAATATTTTTTACTAACTTACCTAATATACCTCATCTATAACAACTTAGAGAATACACTAGACTAAATTCTATTTATTTATTTATTTATTTAATAGCCTTTTATTTACAGGTTATATGCATAGGTAACTTTACAGCATTAACAATTGCCAAACCTCTTGCTCCAATTTTTCACCTCTTACCCCCCCACACCCCCTCCCCCAGATGGCAGGATGACCAGTAGATGTTAAATATATTAAAATATAAATTAGATACACAATAAGTATACATGACCAAACCGTTATTTTGCTGTACAAAAAGAATCAGACTCTGAAATATTATACAATTAGCTTTTTTTTTTAATTAAAGCTTTTTATTTATAAAACATATGCCTGGGTAATTTTTCTTTTTTTTTTCTTTTTCTTTTTTTTTTTAAATAGTATTTTATTTTTCCAAATACATATAACGGTAGTTTTCAACAATCATTTTTGTGAAACTTTGTATTCCAAATTTGTTTTTTTTGTTTTTTTGTTTTTAATTTTTATTTAATAGCCTTTTATTTACAGGTTACATGTATGGGTAACTTTACAGCATTAACAAATGCCAAACCTCGTTCCAATTTTTCACCTCTTACCCTCCCACCCCCTCCCCTAGATGGCAGGATGACCAGTAGATGTTAAATACATTAAAATATAAATTAGACACACAATAAGTATACAGGACCAAAATGTTATTTTGCTTGTACAATTAGCTTGTGAAGGAAATCAAAAATGCAGGTGGGCATAAATATAGGGATTGGGAGTTCAATGTAATGGTTTTTATAGACTAAATTCTAATCAGAAAATCAAGAAAAAGTCACAATCAATCACTTTTCCAACCGTGGTCAGCTCAGGGAGACAAGCAGAGAAGTCTGACAACATTGGAGTAGGGCTAGCCAGGAGTATATGCCGCAAGAGGGAGCATTTCAGCACTCAAAGATGGAAAAAGGGTTAAGGCAGAGCACCAGGACAAAAAGCACTGAAATAGAAAAAGATCCTAGGAAATTTTGAATTAGTACTTGGTGCAGGAATGGAGGCCTCTGGCAATTCTGTTGACCATTATTCAGATGCAGATCATAGATCCAGAGTGGAGAGAAGTGATTGAGAGCAAGCTGAACATAGGGCTTAGATGAATACTGAGTATGGAATAACTTCAGGAAATGCAGCTGTGTAGTTTTGAGCCAAGGAACTGAGCAACAACTCAGTTCCAGCATTAGTCAAACACATAAGCCTTGAGTGAGCTAACGAGGACTAGAGATCTAAACCAAAGGGAAGTCAGCAGTTTAGTTGCTTTGAAGCTGTAAAAGCTCTTGGTAAACAAATCGTGACCAAATCCAGTGGTAATCTACAGAAACTCAGTCACACACAAGCCAACAGACCCATCCGAATCAGAAGCTGATAGAGCTAAGATGAGGAGGCAATGAACAGACTTTAACTCAGATCATACCACTTTGGGAGCATTGAAATCTTGCAGGCCCTCATTCTGAACTGTGAAAATAGGAGAAGAATATAAAAAGACTGAAGCTTAGGCCAGATATCCTCTCACATCCAGAATTACTTAGAGCTCAGCATTAACATAAAATCCAAAATCAAGAAGTAAACTAGAAGAATGAACAAATGAAAAAAGAATTGGAGTTTCTATGGGGTTGTGAGAGTGATAGGGAAGCTCAAGACACAAACACAAAAGCAGACAATGACTTGGAAGCATCTGTAAGCAACCCCCCCCCCCAAAGAAAAATGCTGATTTGAACGGAAGCCAACAAGAATTCCTAGAAAAGTTAGTATTGTGGGGGTTTTTTTTTAAGATCAAAAAAAGAAGGTTTAAAAAAAAAACCCTTATTAAAAAACAACAACAACAATAAGAGTAGTAGAGGAAAAAAATGAGAAAAGATAGCTTGGTAAAAGAGATAGAAAACCTTGCTGAAAGAAGATAACTATTTGAAAATTGGTATTGGCCAAACAGAAGCTAATGTCTCCATGAGACATTAAGAAACAATAAAACAAAATCAAGGAAGTTATAAAAAGAGAATTAGCAGCTTGATAAGACAGAAAACCTTGCTGAAAGAAAATAACTTCATATGAGACATCAGGAAAATTTTTTAAAAATCAAATAAATGAAAAAATAGAAGATCAAGGATTACAATGAAAAAAAACCCTACCCAATAACACTGAATATAATATTAGAAGGGAGAAATGAATTTCTAATGAAATGGAGGACTTTTAAGAGTTCTTGATAAAAAAGATTAGAGCTAAGCAAACACAGGAATTGAGAAACATAAAATGCGAAACATAAGTGAGAAATCATAAGGGATTAAATTGTTATGATTCTTATATGGGAAGATGATATGTATAATTCCTCAGAAATTTATAATCACCAGGATTCTTAAAGGGGGTCTACTTAAATGAAAAGCCTGGGTATAATTCTGTTGCAATTGGATGACTTTAAAAGGATAGGTAGGATAGTAAAATCTCTGGGAGAAGAAGGAAAGGAAAAGAATGGGGAAAATTATCTCATATAAATGGGGAGAACAAGCAAGAGTTTATATAACAGAAGGGACAGTAAGGGGAGAACAGGTGACAAATCTTAATCATCTGAATTAGCTAAAGAAAGTAAGAATATATTGTTATGCCAAAGTTCCCTTTTAATGGGATGACCAGTTCCTCTAAATGTCCTATTTTGTAATTCTGCCTTAGGTTATAACCGTCCCCTCTTAATGTTTGAGATACAGGTTTAATAGACATTCCTTAATGTTTGACAAGATAAAGGTATCTTGACATTTCAGATGTCATTGGAATATCAGTAATGTCATTGTTCTTGTTATTCCATAAAAAGCTTGCTGCCCTGATACTTGGGGCTAGACTAGTCCCCGAGTCTTTGAGATGATAGTCTCCGCTAGCCCTGGGATCAACATGGCTCCATTGGTCCCAGTATTTCTCTCCATTTAATAAATTATTGAATTAGTCTCTAATCTCTGTCTTGCTCAGTTTCTTCGGCATTACAATACATATACACAAAGTTGAATGCAAAAATTCATCCTACCCAACTGTAGTGTTCTCTTCTTTTATATAATATATGATGGTTCTCTCTGGGAGCAGGTTTCTTGGGGGAGGTTTCTGGAGGCAGCCTTAGTTTCAGTTCCAAGTAATAATCACCACAAATACAGCCAGCTGATAAAATCCAAATATTTATTTTCTCCTTTTGAGTCTTGTCTCCTTGCCTGGGGCTGGGCAGCTTTCTGGAGGGCCTTTCAGACCAGCCTTGGTCTCAGTGGGAGAAGGGTAGGAGGCCAGCCACCACGGTGGTGTGAGATGGGATGAATAAATCTGGTTCCGCCTCTGAGAGTGGGCTTCTTCTGAATTGACTCTCACTCTGTCAGTCTTCCAAAGTGACTTCTGGCTCTTTTTATGCTCGGTGTAAAAAGTTGACTCCTCCGAGAGAGAGTGGGATTGTGGGTTTCTGATTTATGAATCTCATACTGAATACTGCCTTGTGAATCTCCCAAAAGTGTGAACTCCAATGAGTACTTAAATACATTAGTGAGCTAGAGAATTTGCTAAGTACCATGCTAAATTAGACAACTGACTTATCACTTTGTAAGGATTCTAACACCCAATAGGAAAGTAGAAGGAAAAATAATTAAATAAAAAGGAAAGGCATAAGAGAGAGGTGAGCCTATGGCAGACAATTGTCAGAAATAAAAGAGACTTTAAAAGGGAGACAGGGAGAAAAACTACAAAAGTATAGGATGGAGGGAAATATACAGTTTAGCGATCATAACTCAATGTGAATGTGAACTCACCCATAAAACAGAAGGATAGTAGAGCTGATTAAAAACCGGAATCCAACAATATGTTATTTACACTTCAACCGAAAGATAAAGTTAAAATAAGAGACTGAAACACCCAATTAGGCTTCAGCTGAAGGTAAAAGGGCAGAAGTAGCAAACATGATCTTAGACAAAACAAAAGTAAAAATAGATATAATGGAAAGGGATGAACAGAGAAACTAATTTTACTAAAAAGTATCATAGATAATGAATATCAATATTGAATATGTATGTACCAAATGGCATAGCATCTAAATTCTTAAAAGAAAAGCAAATGAGTTACAGGAGGAAATAGAGAGTATAGTGGAGGACCTCAATTTACCCAAATAAATCTAACTACAAGGTAAGCAAAAAGGAAGTTAAAGAGATGAATAGAATTTTTTTAAAGTTAGATATGGCAAACCTTTGAAGAATATTGAATGGAAAAAGAAAGGTGTATACCTATGTCTCAGCTCTAGAGGTTACCTTTACAAAAAGTGATCATATGTTAAGGAATAAAAATAAGCAGAAATATTAAGTGCATCCTTTTCTGGGTATAATTCAATAAACATTTTATTCCATAAAGATTCTTTGAAGCATAGATTAAAAACTAAGTAGAAACTTAATAACTAACTCTTTATATTATTATTATAAATTTTTATTGACAGAGCCCATGCCTGGGTAAGTTTTTTACAACATTATCCCTTGCACTCACTTCTGTTCCGACTTCTCTCCTCCCTCCCTTCGCCCCCTCCCCCAGATGGCAAGCAATCCTATACAAGTTAAAAATGTCTCAGTGTATCCTAGATACAATATATGTGTGCAGAACCGAACAGTTCTCTTGTTGCACAGGAAGAATTGGATTCAGAAGTTAAAAATAACCTGGGAAGAAAGACAAAAATGCAAGTAGTTTACATTCATTTCCCAGTGTTCTTTCTTTGGGTGTAGCTGCTTCTGTCCATCCTTGATCAATTGAAACTGAGTTAGATCTTGTCTTTGTCGAAGAAATCCACTTTCATCAGAATACATCCTCATACAGTATCGAATAAATAACTCTTAAAGAAAGGGTAGGTGAAAGAATACATTGAGACAATCAATAATTACATAAAAGGTAATGACAATAATGAGACAAAGTACCAAAATTTGTGGGATGTAGCCAAAGTAGTACTTAGTGGAAAATGCATATCTTCAAGCATTTCCCCAATTGACACATCAGTGAACTGGATAGGCAACATAAAAGACTAGAAAGACTAGAAAACCAACAAATTAAAAAACTCAAATGAACCAAAACAGAAATCTTGAAAATTAAAGTTTAGATCAAAACTGGAAATCAAAACAACATAAAACAACCATTGAATGAATTAAATTAGAAGCTGGCTTACTGGAAAGTAATATAAAATAGATAAGCCATTTTCTAATTTGATTTTTAAAAAAGAAAAAATATATCATTAACAAAGGTGTAAAAGAATTCACATGATGAAGAAATAAAAACAACTATCAGAAACAACTTTGCCCAATTATACAGTAATACATTAATTTTTACAAATATAAATTGCCCAGCTTAATAGAACCAGAAATAGAATGTTTTAATAAGCCAATTTTAGAGAAATTGAACAAACCATAAGCAAATTCATACAGGAAAAAAAAAAGGACAAGATGGAATTACAGGTTAATTTTTTCAAACTTTTAGAGAAAAATCAATTCTTTGTTCTATAAGAAATGATAAGCAGGCTGATTTCAGAAAAGCCCAAAAAAGATTTATATGAATTGATATTAATGAACTGAGCACAACACTGTATACAGTAATAACAAGATTATGTAATGATTAAACTGTAAGGGACTTGGCTCTTCTCAACAAAGAGAGGATTCAAGACAATTCTAATAGACTTGTCATGGAACGTGCCATTAACAGCCAGAGAGAGAGAATTATGGAGGCTGAATGTGGATCAAAGCATAGTATTTTCATATTGTTGTTGTTGATTGTTTTTTCTCATGTTTTTCCTCCCCTTTTGATCTGATTTCTCTCATGCAGCATGACAAATAAGTTAATATGTTTAAAAGAATTGCACATACTTACAAAAGCTGCAGAGAAACAGAAAAGTAATCTGACAGAACTGAGACACAAAACAGCATCTCATACTATATGCCAAGACAAACTCAAAATGCATTCATAATTTAGATATAATGGGTGCTATCATAGGCATGGAGCAAGGAAGAAATTACTTGTCAGATCTATAGAGAGGGGAAGAGTTCATGACTAATGGAGAGATGGATTCACAGTAGGCAAAAAAGACAATTTTGATTACCTAAAATTAAAGCATTTTTGCACACAAAAAAAATGGAAAATTGCAACAAATTAAAGTAAAAATTACAAGAGAAGCAAGAAACTGATTTAAAAAAACCTTTGCAGCAAATTTTATTTTGTTTTGTTTCCTGATAGAGGCCTCATTTCTAGGCTACAAAGGGAACCAAGACAAATTTATAAGAGTAAGTCATTCATATTACTGTTCTGTAAGAAATGACCAACAGGATGATTTCAGAAAGGCCTGGAGAGACTTACACGAACTGATGCTGAGTAAAATGAGCAGGACCAGGAGATCATTATATACTTCAACAACAATACTATATGATGACCAGTTCTGATGGACCTGGCCATCCTCAGCAACGAGATCAACCAAATCAGTTCCAATGGAGCAGTAATGAACTGAAATAGCTACGCCCAGAGAAAGAACTCTGGGAGATGACTAAAAACCATTACATTGAATTCCCAATCCCTATATTTATGCCCATCTGCATTTTTGATTTCCTTCACAAGCTAATTGTACAATATTTCAGAGTCTGATTCTTTTTGTACAGCAAAATAACGTTTTGGTCATGTATACTTTTTGTGTTTCTAATTTATATTTTAATGTATTTAACATCTACTGGTCATCCTGCCATCTAGGGGAGGGGGTGGGGGAGTAAGAGGTGAAAAATTGGAACAAGAGGTTTGGCAATTGTTAATGCTGTAAAGTTATCCATGCAAATAACCTGTAAATAAAAGGCTATTAAAAAAAAAAAAAAAAAAGAATAAGTCATTCCCCAATTGACAAAGGGTCAAAAGATATGAATAGGCATAGTCAGAGAAAGAAATCCAAGCTATCAATGGCCTTGGGGGGAAAATGCTCTAAATCACAAATTAGAACAACTGTCAGTTACCACTTACACCCATTTTATTAGGTAAGATGACCATATAGGAAAATGACACATTATGGAGGGGCTGTGGGAAAGATGTACATTAACACTGTTGGTGGAGCTGTGAACTGGAAGACAATTTGAAACTATACCCAAAAAGCAACTCTCCCAGGAACACCAATTCCAAGACTATACTGCAAAGATATCAAAGAAAGAAGAAAAGGATCCAAGGGTATAAAAATATTTATAGCACCTTTTTGTAGGGCCAAAGAATTGCAATTGGGGAACATCTGAATAAACTGAATAAATATCTGAAAAATGAGGTACATGAATGTGATGGAATACTATTGTGCTATAAGAAATAGTGAACAGGGATGATTCTGGGAAGATGGCAGAGTAGTCAGAAAATTCCAAACTCTCCAGATTTCTTCCACAAAACAAACAAAATTGGGCCTCAGAGTGAACATAGACCAGTGTAAAACAAATAAGACTTCGGGTAGAACAGGGGTCTTTCAGGGACAAAGTAAGAAAACTAAGGTTTAAACAGCATGAACCAGGTTACTAGCTCTGCAGAAACAGCAAGCAAAGAAGAAAGAACCCAATAACAGAAACTTACTATGGGAATAAGGTGACCAGGTTTCATCTCCAGAGAAGGAGAATGAAGTAAAAAAGGTCTCTTCTACCCCAAAAAGTAATTAATGTTAAATGGCTACCTGTCCAGAAAAACTTTTTAGAAAAACTCAAAAAAGACTTCAAATAAATCAAATAAAAAAGAGTGAAGAAAAATCAAAAATAAAAAAATAAATAACCATCCAAGAAAAACAAGAAGATTATGATAAAAAGTCAACCAACTAGGAAAGGATACAGAATCTTGGAAGAAGAGTTCTTTGAAAATTAGAACTGGACAAGGCCAGTGAAGCTACACAAGACCAAGAAATCATGAAACTGAATATGAAGAATGAAAAAATATAACAGAATGTAAAATATTTTATAAGAAAAACAACAACCTAGAGAACAGTTCAAGAAAAAATATAAGAATAATTGGACTACCTGAAAGTTGTGAACAAAAAAAAGAAACTTGACACAATAATGCAAGAAATAATCAAAGAAAATCGTGGTGGCAGCTAGATGGCACAATGGATAGAGCACCAGTCCTGAAGTCAGGAGGACCTGCATTCAAATCTGATCTCAGACGTTTAACACTTCCTAACTGTGTAACCCTGGGCAAGTCACTTTACCCTAATCGCCTCAGCAAAAACAAAAGAAAAATTTTTTTAATTTAAATTTAAAATTTAAAAATTTTAAAAAAAATTGTGATGGAACATGAAAGGAAAGTAGAAATAGAAAAAAATCCACAAATCTCCACCTAAAAGAGATCCTGCATGAAAAAAACACAGGAATATTATTAATATTATTGTTGAATTTTGAAATCCCCAGATCAAGGAGAAAACTCTACAAGACACAAACAAACAAACAAACAAAATTCAAATATGCTGGAGTTATAATTATAATTATACAGGATTTAGCAGCAGCCACAATAAAAGAATGCAGATCCTGGAATTTGGGGGGGGGGGGTGAGCAATCAAAAAACCTAGCCAAAAGTATCATATCCAGCAAAACTAACTATAATATTAAATGAAAAAAAATGACCATTCAGTGAACTTGCAGATTTTCAGAACTTGGTCTCAACCTGAATTTAATTCAATGATTAAGGCTAGGTAGTACTGGGACAAAGAATCTATATATATATATGATTTTTAAAGAGGAGTATATATATATGTATATATGTCCCATATATATATATACATGTATGTATATGTACATGTGTGTATATATATAATTTTTTTGACTGGACCCAGATGGAAGAGGGAAACACTCTCCCAGAACGATCTGTCTGTCTATCTATCTATCTATAAATATATTTGTGCTTAATAGTAGCCTGCTTGGGGAAGATGAGAGGCAAAGGGAGGGAAATGAAAAAGGAAAAAAGAAATAGTAAATTGAATAGTTTCAGAAAAACCTGGGAATTCTTTGCTGAAATTTTTTTTTAATTTGATATTTTTCCCTCTATTACATGTAAAGATACTTTTTTAGAATTGTAAGTTCTAAATATTCTACTTTTCTTCCCTCTCTCCCCACTTCATTTGAGAAGGTAAGTAATTTTATATAGGTTATAATGTGTAATCATGTAAAACATATTTCCATATTATTCATGTTATGAAAGAAAACACAGACAAAAAAAAGTTTAAAAGTGTGCTTCAATATGTATTTAGACTCCATTAATTATTTCTTCGGAGATGAACAGCATTTTTTAATCATAAATCCTTCAGAATTGTCTTAGGTCATTGTTGTGCTGAGAATAACTAACTCATCCGCAAATGATCATTATCCAAGATTGCTGTTACTCACCAGTACTATCCAATATAGTGCTAGAAATGTAAGCTGTAGCAATAAGAAAAATAAATCACAGGAATTAGAATAGGTCATGAGAAAACATAGCTAGCATTCTTTGCAGATATATGATGGTATACTCAGATAACCTAGAGAATCAACTAAAAAGCTACTTGAAATAATTAACAACTTTAGCAAAGTTGTAAGATAAACCTACATAAAATAACTGTAAACAATATAAAATATTTGGGAGTCTACATTACAAAACACTTTTCACACAAATCAGTTCTAAGCAATTGGAAAAATAATAAATTGCTCGTAGATAGGCTAAGCCAATATAATAAAAATGATAATTCTGCTTAAATTAATTTGCTTATTCAATGTCATACCAATCAAACTTTCAAAAAAAAGTATTTTATAAGAGCTGGCAAAATAACAAAATTCATCTAGAAGAATAAAAAGTCAAGAATATCAAGGGAATTATTGGGGGGTGGGGGAAATAAGGTAGCCTAGCAATACTAGATCTCAAACTATATTATAGAATAGTAATCATCAAAACTATACAGTAATGGCTAAGAAATAGAGTGGTGGATCAGTAGAATAGATTAGGTACACAAGACACAGTAGTAAATGACCATAATAATCTAGTGTTTGATAAATCCTAAGACCCCAACCTTTGGGATAAGAACTCACTATTTGACAAAAACTGCCAAGAAAACTGGAAAACAATAACAACTAATTATAAACCAACATCTCACACCATATACCAAGAAAAGGTCAAAATGGGTACAGGATTTAGACCAAAAAGGTGACACCATAAATAAATCAGAAGAAGAAGAACTTATCAGAAGATAGGTTACCTGTCTGATCAATGATGAAGGGAAGAATTCATGACCAAATAAGAATTTTAAAACATAAAATAGATAATTTTGATTATATTAAATTAAAAGACTTTCGTACAAATAAAACCGATGCAACAAAGACTAGAAGGAAAGAACAAAAACCAGAAAGTTAGGAAACTATTTTTTATAATAATATTTTTTTATTTTTTTAAATACATGAAAAGAAAGTTTTCAACATTTACCCTTGCAAAACTTTGTGTTCCAAATTTTTCTCCCTCTCTCCCCTATTCAGCAAGCAATCTAATATAGGTTAAATATGAGCAATTCTTCTAAACCTATTTCTACATTTATTATTCTGCACAGGAAAAAGCAAGCAACAACAACAAAAACGGTGAAAATACTATGTTGTGATGGGAAATAATTTTTACAGCAAGGGTCTTTGACAAAAGTCTCATTAATCAATATAGAGAGAGAACTGAGTCAGATTTATAAAAATACAATGATTGCCCAATTGATTAAAAAGTCAAAGGAAATATAAACAGTTTTCAGATGGAGAAATCAAAGCTATCTACAATGATATGAAGAAGTGCTCCAAATCACTTTAGATTAGAGAAAAGGAAATTAAAACAAATCTGAGGAACTATCTCACATTTACCAAACTGGCTAATATGACAAAAAAGAAGAATAACAAATGTTGGAGAGAATATAGGAAAATTGGGATACCAATGCACTACTGGCAAAATTGTGAACTGATCCAACCATTCTGGAGTGCAATTTGGAACTATGCCCAAAGTGCAATCAAACTGTTCATGAACTTTAATCCAACAATACCACTACAAGATCTGTATTCCAAAGGAATCATTAATAAAAGGGGGAAGAATCTACACATGCAAATATATTTATAGCAGCTTTTATGTGTGGGTGTGTGGTGACAAAAAATTGGAAATTGAGGAGATGGCTCAATTAGGGAATGGCTGAACAAAATGTGGTACATGAATGTAATGGATTATGATTGTATAATAAGAAATGATAAGCAGGCAAATTTCAGAAAAACCTGAAAAGACTAATACAAACTGATACAAAGTGAAATGAGAACCAGGAAATTACTGCACATAGTATCAGCCACATTGTATGATGATCAAATATTTATGATTTATCTCTTCTCAGCAGCACAACGATCCAAGATAAGTACAAAGGACTCATGAGGGAAAATGCTATCTACATCCGATAAAAGAGTGATGGAGTCTGAATACAGATCAAAGCATTTTTACTTTTTTGTTCACTTTTTCCTTGTATTTTTTTCATAATTGTGACTAATATAGAAATGTTTGACATAATTTCATATCTGTAACCAAATGGCTTACCATTTCAGGAAGAGGGAAGGGAAGCAGGGAGAAAAATCTGGAAATGGAACTCAAAATTTTATTAAAATAGAATGTTTAAAACTATCTTTACATATAATTGGAAAAATAAATTTTTTTGAATTTCAAATTTGTATTTTAAAAATGAATGCTAAAAATTGGGGGAAAATACTATTAAAAATAAATGTTGTTGCTATTATGTAAACTTCTGGTTATGCTCACTTCACTTTGCATTAGTTCATGTAAGTCTTTCCAGGTTTTTCTGAGAGCATCCTGCTCATCATTTCTTATAGCACAATATTATTCCATCACAATCATATGCCACAACTTGTTCAGGCATTCCTCAATTGATGGGATTCTCTTCAATTTCCAGTTCTTTGTCACCACTAAAAGAGCTTCTATATATATTTTTGTACATATAGATCTTTCCCCTTTTGAAACCTGGGAAGTCTTACATGAATTGATGCAAAGGGAAGTAAGCAGAATCAGAAGAACAATCTACACAGAAACAGCAATACTGTTAAAAAAAAAAAAAATCCACTCAAAATCAAAGCTTTAGCAACTGTGATATATGCAATCTACCAATCACAATTCCAAAGGGTTCATGATGAAACATATTATTTAGCTTCACATAGACAGCTGATAGGTTCAAGTTATAGATTTCTTCTCTTTCTAATTTAGACATAACTAATGAGTAATTTCCCAGCCAAGTCTATATATATATTTGTATAGGGTTTGTATTTCTTACCTTCTTAATGGATAAGGAGAGAAGATCGGTAGAAGGAGAGAATTTGGAACTGAAAATAACAAAATTGAATTAAGCAGGGAGGAAAAGAGTGTCTGATTCCATTAAGAATTGGTGGAAGATAACCTTTGACCTGAGTGAAAAGGTGGATCCTTCCAGCACCAAGCAATGTCTGGCACATAGCAGTTTGTCCTTTATTTTTTGAGGAGGACTAATGACTGAACAAGGTGATGTTCAAAATAATATATATATATATATATAATAAATATAATAATAATATATACTATATAAAATATTATAATATAATATTAATATAATAAATAATATAATATATAAAAATAATAGATATAATAATAAATATATTTGCTAGTGAATTGGATTCAGGTGAGATAGAGTTGCAAAGCCTCATTCTTCCTTCTACAATCATCAAAAAACAGTAAAGTCAGGATGATCAGCCTGGGATGTGGACGTTTGCATCTTCCCTACCTGATCCTGCTCTAAAGTGATGTATGGCTCCTGCTTTAGCCACCTTCATGGCCATTGGAACATATTGTTCTCATCCACCCATTTCATAGGGACAGATATCTATCTCCCTGACTCATCAAAAGGTTTGAGGCCTGTCGCTTACTTAATAGTTGGTAATAAATGCTTGTTGACTTGACTTGGGGGTGGTGCTATGGAAGAAATTTGTGGCTCTTTTGAACCTCCTCAGACACAAGCTTTTCCTACTTACAATTTAATAACTGCAATTAATATTTACACAGTGTTTTGAGATTTGCCAAAAGCTTTATTTACGTTATCTCATTTGGTACTCTGAGGTAGGAACTATTATTATTATCCCATTTTACAGATGGGAAAACTGACATAAGGGAGACATAGAATTTGAAAGCAGCTCTTCCTGACTCCAAGCCAATGGTAGCTTATTATGCCTAAGTTCTATGCTATCTAGTATCACTGTATCCATGGCAGTTCTTACTGGAAATTTAAATTTCATACTCACCAATAAATATCGCCACTGTCAAATTCTGAATAACTGATTATTTTTAATTTTAAAAAAAACTGGGTTTTTTTTTAATGGTTAAGCACTCATCAAATAAAAGGTGCTATGCTTACCATACCTGATAGATCAAAAAAAAAAAAAAAAGTTTAAAAACCTTACAGCATGTACACCTATAAATAGTAATGTGTTCATAACTTAACAAGCTGCTTATCCCAAAATAGAAGACGGGATCAACTTTTCAGACTGATCTGCATTATTAACTTTTTCTCTGTTATTCATTCAAAAAACACTTATTAAGAATTGACTATCATGTATACTTATTGTGTATCTAATTTATATTTTAATGTATTTAACATCTACTGGTCATCCTGCCATCTAGGGGAGGGGGTGGGGGGGTAAGAGGTGAAAAACTGGAACAAGAGGTTTGGCAGTTGTTAATGCTGTAAAGTTACCCATACATATAACCTGTAAATAAAAGGCTATTAAATTAAAAAAAAAAAAAAAGAATTGACTATTATTAGGGACCGTGTTAAGCAAAGGGAATACAAAAATGGCAAAACACAGTGCCTGTTTTCAAGGAGCTAACAATCTAATGCACCAACAAACATGCAAAAATAAATATGAAGCAAGTTTAAATCCAAAGCACTGGACGATAAATGGTGCCGCAGTTTATCAGTTTCCCAAGTACAAATCTAACGGAAATTTAATGCGCTCAATAGCGAGCAGCGTCATAAAATAAGTATCTAGTGATTTTCGGTCGCTGCGTTGTTTAAGCCTTCGCGACCTCATTCGGGGATTTCCTATTAAAGATCCTGGAGTGACTTGCCGTTTCTTTCTCCAGCTCATTTTACAGACGAGGAAACTAAGGCACACAGGGTGGTCACACAACTATTAGCGCTCGAAGCGGAACTTGAACTCGGGTCTTCCGGGTTCCAGGCTCGGGGGCCCTATTCATGCCATCACTTAAATGCCCGCTTAGTAATAACTGTTAATAGACATTTAATTAGCAAGTACTTAAGAAGCGTCTTGAGGAGATTCGGAAAGATATAGGTGGGAACTGAATTTGAAGATGTCACAATTTCACTTGAAATTGACTAAAAGCTTCCGCAAAGGAATCAGCGCTAGCCCAGCGCAGAAGTGAAAATGAACATAAAACTGCTCAAGGGGAAGGTCAATGACGCTTATGGCGGGAACGTCTCAGCGCAGACCCGCATCCTGCCCAGGCGTCCGCTGATTGGCTGGCCGGAGGGCTAAAACTGCGGGAATCCCAGGGGGTCAGAACCGTGCCCCACCCCACTAAGCCCCTTCTATGGGGAATGCTGTAGAATGCTCTATGGCCGGACATGACGTCACACCACCTTGCGTCTGCGTCTGCGTGTTCCGGGCTGGGGAAGAGGTGGAGAAAAGGCGCGCTGGGGGATGTGGGAGGGGCGCGTGGGGCGGCCTCTGCGGCGGTGTTGTGGCGGCGGCGGCGGCGGCGGCTGCTGCAGCGGCAGTGGCGGCTGGAGGCCCGCCATTGAGCTAGGGTGTCGCCGCGAGCGCTGCCGCGAGAGTCGGGGAGCTGCTGCAGCTGCCGCCGGCGCTTCAGCGGAGGAAAAGCAGCCGCAGCCGCGGCTCGGAGCCTCGAGGCTAAGGGGAGAGGAGGAGCCGCCCTGCCCGGGCCGCGGAAGGGCCCTCCCGCTGAGTGAGTCTCAGGCTCCGAACCCGAACCCGGGGGCGGGGGTCCCCTCGCCCCGGGGACCCGGCGGGGAGCATTCTGCGCCCTTCCCTATTGCTGCCTCCCAGAACGGGGTCGCTTCTGATCCGGACGCAGCTCCCTGCCCCCACCTCTCCTCCGTGCTGCTGCCGCCCCCGCTGGCTTTTCATTCATTGTCGAGTTACGTCAGTTGCTTTAATCTTAAAAACCAACGCAGCCGAAAAATGTTTCGTGATCCCAATTTTCCTCAGCTCTTAAAAGAATTCTCCCAATGGAGGATAAGAATCCCTGCTTAAGCCGGAGGAGAAAATGAAGTCATATATGTTATAGCTACATCTTTGTAAAAGTCTGAGGACCCGCTTTAGGGAAGGTTATTAAAAGGGAGCAGCAGGCAGTCAGAAGCTTGGCTATTTGCATGGGCTGCCCATTAGCTCTGGGCTATGCTAGCAGCGCATCGTTTCCGATTTAAATGCTTTTCCTTTAAATGCCATTGCTTTCCTCGTGCGTGGGTGGGTTTAAAGAGGTAGAGAATTTGGAATTCAATTTTTTTTTTTAAATTAAGCGTTTGTTTTCCCGGACGTTCCCCTCTGCGGGAAAAAGGCAAACCCCGGGCTGGGAACCAATCGAACCGTTTTCTTCCTATAGAATGTGCCTTCCCTGCTTTTAAGGTGTTTAAATATTCTCTTTTAGGTGTAGTTGCTGGATTAACGGCATTCATTGATTAAAATGGCTTCCCCTCCTGAAGTCGAGCTTTCTTTATCCGATTGCTTGTGCCAAATATGCACGGATATTCTAATAGAACCGGTAACCCTGCCCTGTGGCCACACGCTTTGTAATTCGTGTTTCCAGTTGACTGTGGAAAAGGCTAATCTGTGCTGTCCTTTCTGTCGTCGGAGAGTCTCTTCCTGGGCCAGGCAACATGCCCGTGAAAATACCCTGATCAACATGGAACTGTGGAATAAAATCCAAAAAAATTATCCTGAAAAATGCAAGCATAGAACGACTGGACAGAGCTTGGATGATGATGATGATGATAATGATGATGATGGTGAGTAAAGACTGTTTTTTCTTTGGAAAAACAGTTCTCTTTTAAAGGCAATCCCTGCTGTCTTTTTTTTTTTTTTTTCCCACTAAAACTGGTATTGGTGTAGGGTTTTTTAGTTGGATTTTTTTTTTCCTTGAAGTTTGAATTTTTATTGATCAAGCAGTCAGGTAAAGTCAGTCTTGTTGTTATTGGTTTTTGTATTCTTCACTGCCATCAGTTAATTTTTGTGGAGTGAAAAATGGGGATGATGAAATATGTCAGGTATCCTCCCTAGTCTTCCATTCAAATGTTAATAGATAAAAGCATAGCTCATACAAACAGTAGAAATGCATTGGTGTATTTACCTTCACCTTCCTTTTATTTACAATTTCACCTGTATTTGTCTTCACTTATTCTTTAATCATCATTAAGCTGTTTCCAACATTGTCACAAAAAAGCCTTTTTTTGTGTTTTTCATACTTCTCTGATAATACCTTCTGTCTGTTGTTCAGTACTACCTGTGACCTTGTTTGGGGTTTTCTTGGCAAAGACGCTGGAGTGGTTTGCTGTTTCCTTTACCTGCCCATTTGACAGATGTGGAACCTTAGGGAAGCAAGGTTAAGTGACTTACCCAGGATTTCACAGCTAATAAATGTTTGAGCCCAGATTTGACTTTAGGAAATTGAGTCTTACTGTCATCGAACCCAGCATTCTTTCAATACACCTTGCTACCCCACATAAAACCCAGACTCTTCCAAAAATTGTGAGCAGTGTTAAAGAAGTATGGACTAATGAACTCCAATTCTTAATACTTGTATTGAATTCCAAATCTTTAACATTTGTATTGACCTATTCAATACTGTCTTCCTGTCTTTACTTTGCATTACAATCCAAAAGGAGCCTGGCATGTGCCAGACATGGTGCTTAGCATTATACGTGCTTAGTTCATTCCACAGCCAAGATAATCTCGAGTATGAATCCTTCCTTAATGATTACAATTCACATTGCCCTTTCATTGCTTGTATTGTCTATGCCAGTGTCAGTAAACTATGTCATTTAATAATTTGATAATTTTAAATAACTATTAGGTATGAGGTACTGTGCTAAAAGACAGCATAGAGAAAATGGAAGATCTGCTCCAGGAAATTACTTTCTACTGTGGGGTAACAATATGTAACACTATAAAGTTGAAAAAGGAGAGACTTGTAATTAAGGAAATTAAGAAAGGTTTATCTTATGAGTTTTAACCAGTTTAAAAAAAAAAAAAAAGACTTGTTCTGAAAACTTACAATTCTAATCATTTTGCCTTTAAATTCTTTTTTTCATATAAAACTTTTTTATTTTCAAAACTTATGCATAGTTTTCAACATTTACCCTTGCAAAACCTTATGCCCAAGTTTATTTCTCCCATCCACTAGAAGGCAGGTAATCCAGTATATATTGAACATGTGCAATTCTTCTATACATATTTCCAGAATTCTCATGCTACACAAGAAACATTAGATCAAAAAGGGGGGAAAATGAGAGAAAACAAAATTCAAGCAAATAACAACAAAAAGTGAAAATTCCACATTGTGATCTACACAATCCCCACACCCCTCTGTCCTGGTGAAGATGCCTCTCTCCATCACAAGACCATTGAAACTGGTGTGAATGATATATTTTTCCATGATGGTTGAAATGCTCAGCCTTTATTTGTCTATTCATTCATTTTTGTGTATGTCAGGGGCACCAAATATAAAAGCTTTTTATTTTCAAAACACATGCATAGTTTTCAACTTTGACCCCTGCAAAACCTTCCTTTCCAAATAGTTTTTTCTCCTTCCCTACTCTCACCTTCCTCCCCTATAGTAGTCTTTAAATTCAACAAATATTAAGTACCTATTGTTTGCAGTCTTTAAGGTTTGTGATAAAGAATTGAAGGGAAAGCTGAAACACTCCTAGATTAAAAGGTATGGTTATCATTGGAAATAATAAATTTGAATTGGTAAAATAATATCAATGGAGAAATCCATAGTATTTAAAAAAAAAAAAAAACAACTTTTTTTACCCTGCACTTAACACCAAAGTATAAGAAACTTAATATGTCCATATAAACAAGGAAAGTGAATTTCAAATCTTATCTTTTTCCTTCTCTCCTTCTAGGTGTTTTAGTGGCTCTCTTAGTGATGGAATGGTTGGGCAGCATTATTCCTAAGCTACTCCCCAACTCACCCCTCAAAAAACAACAGTTAAAAAATAATACAAACCTTTGAAGCAAGGAACATGGTCAGGAAAAAACTCATTCATAAATTGGTCATATCCAAAATGTCTCTCATACTGAATCTATCACTTGTCTTTCTAGGAATTGAGTAGTTTGCCTTATTATTGTATATTCTCAAATTGTGTCTGATCACTACTTTTTTTTTTTCTTACAATGGTGGTATTACTGTAGAAATTGTTCTCCAGGTTTTGTTCTCTTTACTTATTTTTTTAGGACATGATATTCCATTAAATACATATATCAGAATTTATTCAGCCATTTCCTGAATGAAAGGCATCTACTTTGTTTCCATTTCTTTCCTACCACAAAAATAACTGCTATAAATGTTTTTGCACATACAAGTTTTTTCCTTCCTTTAATTTTTTGGGTGTATAAACCTTATAGTATTATTGCTGGATCAAAGTATCGTACCCGTAGTTTAGTGACTTTTTTGGGGTATCATTCCAAATTGCTTTCTAGCATAGTTGGACCATTATAGTTCCATCAATAGTACATTAATATTTTGATAGGCATGACTTAGAACCTCAGCATTGTTTTGATTCCATTTCTTCAGTACTGAGTTGCTAGTTATCATATCATTACCATAAATTAATTCCCTGCCCCCCTTCTCTAAATGCATTCTGGGTAACCATAAGTAAAGTTCCACCATGGTTCTAGGACCTTCTTATGTTAGCAAACTCCTATAACCTCAGAATTTATATATCTTGTGATGTAATCAACACATTTTACTCTATAAAAACCTTTGTTTTGCTTTGCTGGGCTAATCACAATTTCAGGGAGTTTGATCCACCTGCTGAGCATGTGAATCTCATTAAAATTTCTTGGTTGAGTTGGAGACTGTCTACACCTGAATTCTTTCAGAAATGACACCACAAACATAGCTGAAGCCACAAAAATTGTTTTAAAATAAATATCTTTGATTTATTATCAATAAATGTTTTATATGCCTGGATAGCTAGGGTTATCTCAAAATTCTTGGACAAAAAGTGTCTGGTCACTTCAGACTGAAGTGAAAAAGGTTTAAGAAGCCTAATCTAACCTACTAATGCAGGATTCTTAAATTTTTTTTTTATTCATATAGATCATATTGGCAATAATGGTAATTAAAACCTATGGATTACTTCTGAATAAAATTTTGAAATGCATAAATTTAAATAAATAGGATTGCAAAGGGAATTAGTCATTTTGAAATGCAGTCATAAAAATATTTTTAAAAAACAAGTTTACAGACCCTAGATTAAGAAACTCTGAACCTAATACAAATTAAGAATTTTTGAGCTTTGCTACTAGGCCAACATTTGTATTTCCCCAATTTAAAGTTTGAGCTCCTTGAGAAACAGGATACTTAATTTTTCTGTTTGTATCGCCAACATTTATTAGCACAGTACTTGTTATATAAAAATCACCTGATATATGCTTTTTTATTCCTTCATTCAAGATCTTTACTTTCCAATGTAGGGATACAATACATATAGGAAAGTAGTGGTTAGGGAGAGATACTTTTTCTTCTAGATATCTTTGTCACCATAATAGCTTTTTATGGTGGTTTTTGTTTTGTTTTGTTTTGTTTTTGCCTGTTCTTTTACCCTACTTTTAAAATATATATTTTAAATAAATACAAAATGATAAGAAGGTTGGGAAAATATTGTCATGTACACAGTAGAACATAAGAGGATTCAGTATAATGCATTTCCATTTCAAGAAAACCTGTATAACATTGTTTTCAAAGTTGCCAGCTTTTTTTTTTGCTTCTCTCTTTTCTTTTGTTCTCTGCTTTGTCCTTTTTATTTTTCTTTCCCCTGCCCTTACAGAAGACTATAATTAAGCATGAAAAGATACATACATAGGTACACACATATATGTCTGTACTGTGATGATTTCATTCTCTCATCTGTTTCTCTGAAGATGGATAACTTCTTAATAGGTCCAAATCTTTCTAAATCGGCTCATCATTTCCTAAACTACAGTAATGTTTCAACCTCATTACATCCTATTTGAGATTTTATCCAGAAAAGTTTCATTTTAAATTTTCTGTATTTCTTCTATTCTTGGCTATGTAAGTTTTGTTTATATAATACATTTTTAATTTGAAATAATTGAAGTTAACCTTTTTACAACTCAATAATGCTCTCTCATTATATAGTTTAAGGTCTAATACTGCTGAATCTACTTAGTTTACAATTTTTTTCCTGATTTCTTTGAGGTTTTTTGATGTTTTGTTCTTCCAAATGAACTTTATTAATATTTTCCTAATTCAGTAAAATAATTTTCTTTACTAATTTAATTGTTGTTTGTTCTTTGTTCTCAAGATGACCAATGACATTAGAGAGATGATGCCATGGCATACAAGTGAATTGAATTTGAGGGAGGGTGGGGCAAGGGCACCTGCCTCATTTTCACCTCCAGAGCCATCTGGGCCCAGTGGCCAAATATATATATATAGATCAAGACTGGAGATGGCCAAGGTATGGTGGGAAACCTTTGCTTTTTAAGTTAAAGTCTCTTTAATTGGTCTCAGTTTGACTAAGATAAGGCCTATTCTGTGATTAAGGGTAGTTAAGAAAGTATTGTCTCAAATAAAATAACCTTTTTTCTTTAGTATTCCTCCTCTTTTCTACCCCTCCCCCCCAAAAAAAAATCAATCTGGGAGGGAAGGCCCTTGAGGATTTCTGGCCAAAATACAATTGCTATTTACATTCCTTCTGTGTCGATCTAGGTCCAAACAAAGACCTTGTGGGGCTTAGCCTGGGACCTTTTGTTGGCCAAAGACAGCTGGAGTGTTTGTGGATAATGTTGAATATATTGATTAGTTAAGTAAAATTGCCAATTTAAAATTTTTCTTGCTTTACTTATGCAAGAACAATAAATATTAGTTTAGTTATTTAGATCTGTTTATTTGTATAAAAACGTATTTTGTTCTTATGTTCATATAGTTCCTTCCTGCTCTTTGCCTTTTTGTCATTTTTAATAGTATTTTATTTTTCCAAATACATGCAGATAGTTTTCAGCAATCACCTTTACAAAACCTTGTGTTCCAAATTTTTCTCCCTCCCTCCTCCCTTACACAGCAAGCAATTCAATTTAGATTAAATATGTACAGTTCTTCTGAACATATTTACATACTTTTCATGTTGTGTATATCTCACATTTATAATGATTGCTAAAAGAAACATTGTTGAATTCAGATTTTTAATCTGCTATACATTTCCCTTTTGAGTAAATTTATTGCATTCACATTCTAAGGTACAATTATTTATGTATTTTCATCTTTCTTGTTTTTCCTCACTATCCTTCTCACTGTATTTACCCTGTCTTCCTTCATTCTTCTACTTCTACTCAGACTAACTTAGCTTAAAAAGGCCAACGCTCCCACTGCATCCAAGTAAATTTCCAATCATCCTGATGTCTACCTGGGCACTGGACCCAGGTCACTCTGGAGGGGAAAGTGAGTCAGGTGACCTTAAGATGACTCTCACTTAAGTCCAATTAATTTTTATGTCATGGTGATGAGGTTAGGATTTAGGGAACCAAAATGAAATTGGGGTTTCTGGGGGTCAGGGAGTTCAATGATATGGTCTAGTGGCAGTTTCAGGGTTCGGGGAACCAAATAGAGAGGTTTGGCTCTCATGCAACTCCTGGGGATTCGGCGCAAGGATAGGGAATTTTGGAGACTCCCTTCTGATGGTGCGGAGGTTCTCTGTAAAAGAATTTGCATACTCAAAAATCTAAATTGATAAAAGAGGTTTATTATGGGGATTGTGGAAGTAAGGTTAGGAATCCTGACAGAGAGGCATAAAGTCTGATTAGGAAATAAGTGAGGGTAAAGAGAGGATGGCACTGGAAAAAGTATTCCAGTGGGACAAGAGGCCCTTGGGATAGTGTGGCATGTTTGGAACCTCTGCAAAGAGAAGGTTTTAGTTTGGCTCTTTTTATAATAGGAACTTTGGCTACAAACTGAAGGGGGCTGGGGTGGAGTCCCAAGTTGGCTCCTCAGTGGGTTTCAGCTTGAGCTGGAATTTGAATTAAATTCAATGAGTTTCAGGACTGAGCTGACCCCACTCAAATAACTAGGATGAAACTGTCCCTCGGGCAGGGTCTCTTATTCAGGCAGAGCAGTAAGAACTCTTTTGTGCTGGGAATCTTTTGATATTTCTCATTTAAAAAGGAGTGGGTTTTTTAGCTCTGATATCTTCCTCTGAATGTGAATGAACCTTGATCTTCTCCATCCAGTCTGTAGCTATCTATGATTGGATTTTTTCTCTTTTGCTTACTCATTTTTATTTATTTATTTTAGTTTGTTTATAGCAGCTATTAATGTAACTAAGTTTTAGTCCTAAGATACTGGGAATGCTGCCCTTAGTCTCAGGTCCTTAGTATTATTTTGTTTTTTTCTTTCTTTTTTTTTTTAATGAGAGCTTTTTATTTTTCAAAATATTTATGGACAATTCTTCAACATTAGCCCTTGCAAAAAAACCTTGTGTTCCAATTTCTTCACCCCTTCTCTCCTAGATTGCAAGTAGTCCAATACATGTTAAACATGATAGAAATACATGTTAAATCCAATAGATGCATACATATTTATACAATTATCATGCCGCACAAGAAAAATCAAATCAAACCAGGGGAGGGAGGGAGGGAAGGAGAGAGAGAATAAAATGCAAACACCAAAATAACAACAAGAAGAGTGAAAATACTATGTTGTGATCCACATTCAGTTTCTACAATCCTCTCTGGCTCTCTTCATCACTGAACAGTTGGGACAAGTTTGAATCATTTCATTGTTGAAAAGAGCCACATTCACCAGAATTGATCATCACATAATCTTCTTGTTGAAGTATATAATGAGCTCCTGGTTTTGCTCATTTCACTCAGCATCAGTTCCTGTAAGTCTCTCCAGATCTTTCTGAAATCATCCTGATGATCCTTACAGAACAATAATATTTCATAAATTCATATATTACAATTTATTCAGCCATTCTACAACTGATGGACAGCCACTCAGTTTCTAGTTTCTAGCCATTACAAAAAGGGCTGCCACAAACATTTTTGCCCATGTGGATCTCTTTCCCTCCTTTAAGATCTCTTTGGAATATAAGCACAGTAGACACCTTAGTGTTATTTCCTGAGATCTATGTAAAGGCCCAAACTTGGTTTCTTACCCCTCCTAAGCCATGGCTAGAACAGCCATACTATTTATTCCACAAATGATCTTACACAATCCCTTCAGTGGCTGTCCTCTCTGCCCTGGAACTGAAACCAGGGACTCTGCTCCTCCTGTAAATGCCCACAGCCAACAGGGACTCCTTTGCTACTGCACTCACTAGGTGATGTGTATGTGCTAGCTACTTCTCCCCTCAACTAAAACCCAGGTAGCATCTTGTGCTATGCTTGGCATCCCTTAACAGTGAAAGTTCCTTCCATTTTCCACTCACTCATTTCACAATCTCTCCCCCTGTCCCCACTGTCTGCAAAGTGAAAGTTTCTAAGGCTAAAACTATCTGCTGCCCCCCCCCCCCCCCCCCCCCCCCCCCCCCCCCCCCCCGCTTGTTTGTTGATTATGCAAAGTTCTTTTGCATGTGTTTGCACTTTACTTTGGCCCAACTTTCTGCCCTGGAGATTGTCTTTCCTGGAATCTTCTCTCATTGTCCCAGCAGGACAATTCCTTCACCTCATGTTTGTTGCTGCTATTCTGGGGTGATGTTTAACTTATTTTTTTGTGAGGGGTATTCGGAGAGCAGAAAGTTTACTGATTTATTCCTTCATCTTTCCAGGATTTTCTCCTTTCACCCTATTTTCTAATTTCTGACTTTATGATAGGACCAGTTTCTAGACATTTCTAGATGGAACTTCTAGCCTGTGCTTTTGTTATTTTGGGTCATGCTGTTGCTTTGTAAGTATTATCTTGTGTTACTCCAAAATCTCAAGGACAATTCAGGCTGGAGATGTATAAACTTTCTTTGTTTCCAAAATTTTCTGATCAGGGCAAAGTCTTAATTGCTGGTCTGTTTGACCTTTCCAAGTTCCTAGTCTGTGTTTGGGCCATTGGTTGGAGTTGGAATCAACAGATGTCAGCCAGGTGGAAAGCTTTGCAAGTTCAAATAGACAGATCCGTAAGTTCTCCTTCAGACTTGGATTCCTGCTTTGGTTATTCTTCTACTGGCTTCAGATTAGCCTGGGGGCCAAAACTGATATTCTTAGTCCCAGATTCAGCTTGCTTAGGGCACAGCTTGTAGCCGACAAAAGTCCTCTTCTCGGTCCATCCTGGATCCCAGACCTGGATGATGAGCAGTAGAGCTGTCCGTTGATACGTTTTGCTGCTCCCTATACAAAGTCAGAATTTGTGAATATGGATCCTCTATCCTTGATGCACAGCCACAAACAGACCTTGGTTTAGTTTCCACATGTGTGGCTGCATCTATCTACTATTATCTTCAATGTCAACACACCCCTCTGCCTCTCTTTGTTGAGCGGGGTTGGAAAAATGACTTGACTTTTTTTTCCTCTCGGGTTCCTAGTCAGGACTCAACTTGGTGCCTTTTCTAGATTTTTGTGTGTGAAGAATTCTGCTGTACTTCTTTAAATTACTCTGCCCTCTTATCTGGTCTTTAATAGAATTGGTAGTAGAAACTGGAAGCTAGAGAGTTCTGCAAAAGAGGGCCTATGCAGGAAAGAGAGACTCTGGACTGCCCAATATAGGAAACAGTACATAGATAATGACTCTTGGTGAGCTCTTTCTGCCTCCTTTTTTGTCTAAAAAAGAACCTGTTTTCTGTTCCTTTCCCCTTAGTTTCTGATAATTAGATGACCATTTTTGCCAAAGCTTACTTCTTTATATGTCCCTTTGAATCCATATCCCCACTCTAACACTTCACCTTCTCTCTCTCTTTCTCTTCTTCTCCCTCCTTCTCCTCCCATGTCTCTACCTCTCTATGTTATAGTCAAACCACTATCTTCAGGCCATTAGTCTCTTTTTTGACCCAGTTGAACTGCCACTTTCAATTTCTTGGAGTTTTCTTCACAGTGTTATCCTCTTATTCTCCCACGTGTTCAGCTCTTACTCCTTCATTTCTTTTGCTCTCTCTGCAAACATCAGTCACCCCCCAATAGTATTTTATGCCCTATTTGGACCTCATTAGTTCCTATGAGTTTTATTATCATCTCTATGTACTCCCATTCCAGTATTTGCAACTGTTTCTCCCCTGAGCATCAGTCCTACAATAGTAGTTGGCCTGTTGGACATTTCAAACTGAGTCTTATAGATCACGCAAATTAAACATGTCTAAAGCAGAACTCATTATCTTCTTTCTTCTAAACTTCCTTTCTCCTTTTTAAAAAATAATGGCTTTTTATTTTCAAATAAATGCAAAATAGTTTTCAACATTCATCCCTGTGGTCCAAATTTTTCTCCCTTCCTTCCCCCTACTTCCTCCCCTAAAAATCAAGTAATCTAATATATGTTAAATATGTGCCATTCTTCTATACATATTTCTACAATTGTCATGCTGCACAAGAAAAATCAGATCAAAAAGGGAAAAAAAAGCAAGCAAACAGCAACAACAACAAAGGTGAAAATGCTGTTATGATCCACATTAGTCCTCTATCTCGATGCAGATGGTTCTTTCCATCACAAGTCTATTAGAATTGACCTGAATCATCTCATTATTGAAAAGAGCCATGTTCATCAGAATTGATCATCACATAATCTTCTTGTTGTTCTGTACAATGATCTCCTGGTTCTACTCACTTCCCTTAGCATCAGTTCATGTAAGTCTCTCCCAGCCTTTCTGAAATTCTTACTGATCATTTCTTATGGAACAGTAATATCTCATAGTATCCATACACCATAATTTATTCAGCCTTTCCCCAACTGATGGGCATCTACTCATAAACTTCCTTTTTCTCTTAAAAGGGTGCTACTGTTTTTTCAATAATTTAGGTTTGTAGCCTTGATCTTATGTTTGCCTATTCATTTTCCTTTATCCCACATTGCCAAATCTTGCATTTTTTTCCTTTCAAAGCAATATCTCCTCTATATTCACTGTAGTTCAGGCTCTTATCCTGTTACCTAAATTATTATAGGGTCCTCTGGTTGGACTTGATGCCTCAGTTCTACCTACTTTAATCCATTTTCTACACAACTATGAAGGTTATTTTCCTGCAGTACAAATCTGAACATGTCACCCCTCAACTGGTTCAATTCCAGTGCCTTCCTATTGCCAAATACAAACTTGGTTGAACTTTTAAAGCTCTTCACAACCTGGCTTCAGCCTATTTTCCCAGATTTACTCGCCTGTAATCTGCAATTGGGTCAAGCTGTCTTTTTCTCTCTTCCTCACACATATGCTGTCTCTTCTTTCTATATCTTTGCAGTAGTCACCCTCCATGTCTACAATGTGTTTTCTTCCTGTCTCATGGCTGAAGCACCACCTCCAACTTGATGTTTCCCTTAACTATTGGTGCTCTTCCTTCTTCTAATTACTTTATATTGAACTACCTTTTGTTTGTTTTTTGTGACTTCCTTTATAGCTTGTAAGCTTTTTAAGAGCAGGGCTTCTTTCATTGTTTGTGTTTATATCCTCTGTATCTGACATAGTATGTGGCATATAGTAAAATTTTAAGTAAGTAATAAATACTTGTTGATTGATTCAGCAGAAGAAAGAATCAGAAGAGCAGTATCGTGAAAATTCAGAGAAGAAAGAATATTTAGGTCAACTGTATTGAATTCTGCAAAGAGCTCAAGAATATGAAGGCCATGTTATTGATTTAACAGATTGATACCTTTGGAGAGTTCAATTTTAGTTAATTATTCTAAAACTATAAAAAACAAAAACTGCTAAGTGGTTGTGAAGTGGGTGACTTTAGAAATTGTCAATGTAATAAAATGTACATCAAGGGCTGGGAATAAATGTCCAAGTAGCTCAGTTTCTGCTCTGAAAAATTTCTTAATGCTATGGAGAATTTAAAAGAGAGGCAATTAATCCATTTGAGGGCAAGAAAAAAGATAGATGGCCAGGTGAAAGAGATCCAAATTTTATGGAATTCTAAGCTTGTTCAGTTTTTTAAAAGAGCAGAAATAGTTGAGAAAGATGTGTTAGAGGGGGAAAAAATCTAAGCAAGTTTCTTTTAATTTTCTTTCTCACTTGAGTGATGGTACTGTTAAAGTAGTAAAATTATAAAGCATGAAATCAAGACTAGTTTACAACTTAAATCTTTATATTTAACTCTTGCAAAAGATTTGTTACCATTTCCTGTTAGGCAAATCTGAAAACATTTAACTTAATGTAAAATCATTATATTTAAATATGAAATCAGTAGTTTCATTTTCTTTTTTGTTCTTTTCATCCTCATAGACTAATAAGTCAAAATATGTGTACTGTATAGTAAATATGTTTTTGTTTTTGTTTTTTTTATCTGAAACAGTTGATGTATATAAGCCACTTCATCTGCTAAGCCAGCCTGGGGAATTGAGGCGTGAATATGAAGAAGAAATTAGCAGAGTAAGTACGAATATTAATTCCTTTACTTTCTAAATAATGCCTGTATTGTACGCTTGTACAAACAAACAATATTGTGTGTGTGTGTGTGTGTGTGTGTGTTCTGTAGGGCATTTGGGTGGCCTATTAGAGGGCCAGACATGGTATCAAGAAGACTCATCTTGGATTCGAATTTGACTTCAGATACTTATTAGCTTTGAGAACCTGGACGACTCACATAATCCTGTTTGCCTCATCTGTAAAATGTGCTAGAGAATGTGCTGTAAAATTTCAGTGTCTTTGCCAAGAAAACCCCAAGTGGGCTCATGAAGAGTTCGACATGATTGAATGACAGCAATATACTCTGTGATGCTGATACAAATATTGGCCGTTGAAATAAAGCCATTTCTTTCTTATAAAAATATATTCAAGAAAACTGCTTTTTTTGTATCCAAAATAATACAGAATTCAGTATATTTTTCTATGCTGAGGCAAGGTCCTTGACCTAATTTGGGGAAGGGGGGGGGGGGCTTTCAATAGTTAATTTATTTTTTATATGTAAATCCAATATAGGTGTACATGTTTATACAATTATCTTGCTGCACAAGAAAAATCAGATAAAAAATGGGGGGAAAGAGAAAGAAAATTCGAACAAATAACAACAAAAGAAGTAAAAATGCAAGGTTTTGATCCACCCTCATTTCCCACAGTCCTCTCTCTGATTGTACATGACTCATTGGAACTGGCCTGAATCTTGTCCTTGACCTTTTTTTAAGGATGAGTTATTTTTCAGTTTGACATTATTTTAAGAGAACCATGAAATAGGGTGAGGAAGGAAGGTCTAGCTTGCCGGATATATTTAAGTAGGAAATAAATCAAAATGTGATTCTTCTTTAAAGAATTATATTTGGGTTTTTTCTCCAGATCATTTGATAGATAAGGAAACAGATATAAACTAGTTTGACTGATTTGCCAGGGTCACTCAGCTAGGAAATATCTGAGGCCAGATTTGAACTTGGGAAGATATCTTCCTAACTTAATGGGGGTCTTAAGACAGTTGAAGTTATCTCTGTTAAAAATTTTTAAGTTGTTTTCAATGTTGTATTGTTTAAAGTTGTTATTTACTCACTAATTTGATTTTTTGATTTTGGTTTGTATTCAGAAGTCCTAGACCCCTTTGAGAGGTATTTTTTTGCATTTGAGTATTTAGGATTTTTAATTTGTTATGTTTTTAAAGTATAGCTATATTTATTATCTTTCCGTATCTTGTCTTCAACGTCAGTCCCTCTAACTTGTATAAAATTCAAGTATTCTTTTAATATTTGGGGGCTTTTTCTTCTATTTAATAATTTTTTCAGTTCCATGTTTTATATCTTTAATTTTTTTCCCCCCTGAGGCTTTTGGGGTTAAGTGAGCTGTCCAGGATCACACAGCCAGGAAGTGTTAAGTATCTGAGACCAGATTTGAACTCCGGTCCTCCTGATTTCAGGGTTGGTGCTCTATTCACTGCACCACCTAGCTGGCCCAGTTGGTTTATTCTTTAGAGAAATTCTCCATTATGGAACTGCATTTTTTTTCTCTATTTAAAAATTTTGTGCTGAAAGGTTCCATTTCTGACCTAATTTATTCATTTATGGATTTATCTCTCTTTAATTTAACTTTTTAAAGACAGATAATGGCACAATGGATAAAGCACTGGGCCTGTATTCAGAGAGATCTGGTTACAAATCCAGCTGCTCAGTAGCTATATGACCTTGAGCAAATAATTTAAACTTTGTATCAGTTTCCTCAACTGGAAAATGAGGTTAATAATAGTACAATCTAGTTTACTAGAGTTATTTTTCTGGTTGTTATATATTTTAATTTATCATTTATTTTTAGCATTCTTATTCTTAATTTTAATTTCTTAATTCTCTTTCCTCCACCCATTCATAAGGCAAACAATATACCAATTATATATGTGAAATCATGTAAGATATTTCTATATTAGTCATATTGTAAACTTCCCCCCCCAAAAAAAAAAAATCAACAACCCCCTAATAGTAAAAGAGAGATGTTTCAGTTTGCACTCAATTCAACAGTTCTCTCTCTGGAGTAGATACTATTTTTAATCATGAGTCCTACAAAATACCCCTGAGTTGTTATGGGAATCAGATTACACATTTGTTTAAAAGTGTTTAGCACATGCTTGACTAATACTAGATCCTATATAAATGCTTATTTCTTTCTCCCTCGTTTAATAACCATTTGTTATTTCTTTTCTTTTTTATTATTATATATATAATATAATAACTATTATGAGAAATTTATAGGATTTTGTGTTTTCTCAAAGACCTGTTCTCTTTATTTAACATAATTGTTTAAGAAAGCTTTGTGTTTTATATGAGATTTTACTCGTTCTCTTCTGTGTTGATTTTATCCGGCTTTTATTGACGCTTTTTCTTTCTTTTTTTTTTTTTTTTTAAATAACTTTGGTTTTTAGCCTTTTTGTGTTTTTCTCTGTCACTTGCTTTCTTCTCCCTCCCTCTTTGCTGGTGAGTAGCCTTCTAAGGTTTGGCTGTAAGACTCCCTCTTCATCATATCGTTATCATTCCCTCCATCATTTTGTACTTGCCTTAGGTTTTTACTACTGTTCTAGCATTGTGGACAAGGACCCTCATCTACTTCTCCCTAGAAGTCCCATAAAAAAAGAGTTTTATAAGAATGAGCAGAACTTTCTCTCCTTTTACATTGATGCTTTCCTTTCTATCTCCTTGTCTGTACCTAATCATATTTGATCATATTCCCAATTCTAGAAAGTTTTCTGAGCTCCTAGAAAGGATCAAGCACTTCTTCCCCACCCCACCCGCATTCCCGTTCCCTTCCTTCCCCCCTTTATTAAAGCTTTTTATTTTTCAAAACATGCCTGGACAACTTTTCTACATTAACCCTTGCAAAAGATTAAAAATCCTATGTTGTGAACCACACTCAATTCCTACACCTTCTCTGGGTGCTGATGACTCTCTTCAGCACTAAACAATTGGAACTGGTCGTTGTTGAAGAGAGTTACTTTCTGGTTACGGCCGTCAGAATTGATCACTGTATAGTCTTCTTGTTGCCATGTACAATGATTTCCTGGTTCTGCTCACTTCATTTAGCATCAGTTCATGTAAGTCTCTCCAGGCCTCTCTGTAATCATGCTGATCGTTTCTTACAGAACAATAATATTCCATTACTTTCATATACCATAACATATTCAGCAATTCTCCAACTGATGTGGTTCCACTCAGTTTCCAATTTCTACAAAAAGGCCACTACAAAAAGGGCTGCCACAAACATTTTTGCAAATGTGGATCCCTTTTCCTCCTTTATGATTTTTTTTTTTATTTAATAGCCTTTTATTTACAGGTTATATGCATGGATAACTTTACAGCATTAACAATTGCCAAATCTCTTGTTCCAATTTTTCACCTCCCACCCCCTCCCCTGGATGGCAGGATGACCAGTAGATGTTAAATACATTAAAATATAAATTAGATACACAATAAATATACATGACCAAAACATTATTTTGCTGTATAAAAAGAATCAGACTCTGAAATATTGTGCAATTAGCTTGTGAAGGAAATAAAAAATGCAGGTGGGCATAAATATAGGGATTGGGAATTTAATGTAATGGTTTTTAGTCATCTCCCAAAGTTCTTTCTCTGGGCATAGCTGGTTCAGTTCATTACTGCTCCATTGGAAATGATTTGGTTGATCTCGTTGCTGAGGATGGTCAGGTCCATCAGACCTGGTCATCATATAGTATTGTTGTTGAAGTATATAATGTTCTCCTGGTCCTGCTCATTTCACTCAGCATCAGTTCATGTAAGTCTCTCCAGGCCTTTCTGAAATCATCCTATTGGTCATTTCTTACAGAACAGTAATATTCCATAATACTCATATACCACAATTTATTCAGCCATTCTCCAACTGATGGACATCCATTCAGTTTCCAGTTTCTAGCCACTACAAAAAGGGCTGCCACAAACATTTGTGCACATACAGGTTCCTTTCCCTGCTTTATAATCTCTTTGGGATATAAGCCCAGTAGTAACACTGCTGGATCAAAGGGTATGCACAGTTTGATAACTTTTTGAGCATAGTTCCAAACTACTCTCCAAAGTGGTTGGATTCGTTCACAACTCCACCAACGATGCATCAATGTCCCACTTTTCCCACATCCCCTCCAACAATCATTATTATTTTTTCCTGTCATCTTAGCCAATCTGACAGGTGTGTAGTGGTATCTTAGAGTTGTCTTAATTTACATTTCTCTGATTAATAGTGACTTGGAGCATCTTTTCATATGACTAGAAATAGTTTCAATTTCTTCATCTGAAAATTGTCTGTTCATATCCTTTGACCATTTTTCAATTGGAGAATGGTATGATCTCTTTATGATACAAGTTCAGTAGAAACATTGCTGGATCAAAGGATATGCACAGTTTGGTAACTTTTTCAGCATAGTTCCAAATAAGGACTTCTTTTCAATTACTTTCCCTAGTACTGCATCAAAGTGCTGACTCAACAGAATTCACATGACACAGTTCACATTGGCCTCCTAAATGTACATGGATTCTGGGCAGTACAGTTAGTATAATTCTTTTTTTTAGCGAAGGGCAAAACCTACCCAGTTAGTAGACATGGACATCATTATCATCCTCAATACAAAAATCTTAATTTTACAAATGCCATTATTGATTCATTAGCATTTTTCAGTGTGATTAAGGAATAACATTTGGAAGTTTCAATATTCTAAAAAGCAAAATGATATCTTTTTACACATAATAATAGATGTGGAATTATAGAAACAGGACATTGTGGGAAATATAAAACATTTTTTTAAAAAATTTTAATCTATGAAATAAAGCAAGCATTTCCATAACAAAATACAATTTTTTAAAAATTCCTTTTAAATACATAACATTTTTTTCTTCTCCCCAACCTCAGAGATGGCTACTGTTAGACACAAGTTGGGGGAGGGGTGGTGTATTGTATGTATGTAAAATTTTTGTCTGCATGCTTTTATTTAGCAGTTATTTTTCCAGCTGAAGATCACATTTTTCTTCATCTGTCCTTTATAGTTAACATATAATATTTATAATAGTCAAGTTACTTATTCATGTACTCATTCTTAAATATTATTGCTGTTATTATGAACAGTGTTATCTTGATTCTGCTCATTTCACTCATTATTTTATCCAAGTCTTATTCAACAAAGAGGTAAATTATCCTATGTTTCTCTAATTTATGTATAATTTCATTCTTTATGCCTAAATCATGGACCCATTTTGAGCTTATTTTGGTGTACGGTGTTAAGTGTGGGTCAATGCTTACTTTCTGCCATACTAATTTACAATTTTTAGATTGGCTACAGGTAAGCCACCTTCATTTGATTTTTTTTTTTCATTAGTTCCCTTTAAAGTCTTGACCTTTTATTTTTCCATATGAATTTTGTTATTTTTTCTAGGTCATTAAAATAGTTTCTTGGGAGTCTGATTGGTATAGTACTAAATAAATAGATTAATTTAGGTAGTATTGTCATCTTTATCATATTCGCTAGACCTATCCAAGAGCACTTAATATTTTTCCAATGGGTTAGATCTGTCTTTATTAGTGTGGAAAGTGTTTTGTCGTGTTGCTCATATAATTCCTGACTTTCCTTTGGCAGATAGATGGATCAAAGGGTATGCAGTTTGATAACTTTGTGAGCATAGTTCCAAATTGCTCTACAGAATGGTTGGATCTATTCACAGTTCCACCCACAATGATCCAGCAGTGTTCCTACTGCGTTTATATCCCAAAGAGATCTTTTTTTTTTTTTTTTAAATAGCCTTTTATTTACAGGTTATATGTATGGGTAACTTTACAGCATTGACAATTGCCAAACCTCTTGTTCCAATTTTTCCCCTCACCCCCTCCCCCAGATGGCAGGATGACCAGTAGATGTTAAATATATTAAAATATAAATTAGATACACAATAAGTATACATGACCAAACCGTTATTTTGCTGTACAAAACGAATCGGACTCTGAAATGTTGTACAATTAGTCTGTGAAGGAAATTAAAAAATGCCGGTGGGCAAAAATATAGGGATTGGGAATTCAATGTAATAATGGTTTTTAGTCATCTCCCAAAGAGATCTTAAAGAAGGGAGAGGGACCTGTGTGTGCAAAAGTTTGTGGCAACCCTTTTTATAGTGGCTAGAAAGTGGAAATTGAATGGATGCCCGTCAATTGGAGAATGGTTGGGTAAATTGTGGTTGGTATATGAATGTTATGGAATATTATTGTTCTGTAAAAACTGGATGAATACAGAGAGGCTTGGAGAGACATGAACTGATGCTAAGTGAAATGAGCAGAACCAGGAGATCATTATGCACTTCAACAATACTGTTTGAGGATGTATTCTGATGGAAGTGGATATCTTCGATAAAGAGAAGATCTAATTCAGTTCCAATTGATCAGTGATGGACAGAATCGGCTACACCCAGAGAAGGAATGCTGGGAAATGAATGTGGACTGCTTGCATTTTTGTTTTTCTTCCCAGATTATTTTTACCTTTTGAATCCAATTTTTCTTGTGCAACAAGAGAACTGTACGGATCTGCACACATGTATTGTATCTATGATATATTTCAACATGTTTAATATATATGAGACTGCCTGCCATCTAGGGGAGGGAAGGGAAAAGTTGGAACAGAAGTGAGTGCAAGGGACAATGTTGTAAAAATTACGCGTGCATATGTTCTGTCAATAAAAAGCTATTTTAAAAATTAATTAATTTTTTAAAAAAAGAATGATTCTGCATGAAATTTTTCCTAATCTGATTACCCAAATTACTTGTGCCTCTGTCTCTTCCTCCTCGTGCCCCCCATCCACCCAAAAAAACACTTTTTATTTTTACATATTGTCTATATATTGTTTTTCCCCATATTCGTATCCTAGTGAAGACAGGGATTATTTTATTTCTTCATTTTCACAGGATCAACTGAATACCTGGTATGTCAGAAAATAAGAAATTAGTAAAGAACTTGATTCATTCATATAGTACTTACTTAGTGCACTCAAGGGTATTGAAGTGGTCCATAACATCAAAAATCTCACACTATAAATGCTACATAGATGAAAGGCAATACCCACAATTGTATTTGTTATACTTCAAATCTCATGCTTTCCATGTCTTCTTTTACTCTGTTTCTTATAAGACTCTAACCCTACAAAAATATTGGATTGTTGCCCTGTTTTCTTTTTTGTCCCGTTTCCAAAAAAAAACTTTAATAATACTAATAGCTTTTTATTTTTCAAAATACATGCAGAAATACTTTTCAACATTTACCCTTTCAAAATCTTGGGTTCTAAATTTTTCTTCCTCTCTCTACTTCTAGACAGCAAACAATCCAATAAAAATAGATTGAATGTGTGTAATTCTTTTAAACATATTTCCACATTTATCATGTTGCACAAGAAAAATCAAATCAAAAGAGGGGGAGATGAGAAAGAAAAAAAAAAACAAGCAAAGAAACAGCAACAAAGATGTTTAAAAAAAAAACTTTTTTTTTTTTTTTTTTTTTTTTTTTTTTTTTTTTAAAAACAAGTTCACCCAAGAGACTAATGTATACAGCAACAAGAAGATTATATAATGGATCAACTGTGATGGACTTGACTCTTTTCAACAATGAGGTGACTGAAGGCAAGGTGATGAAGAGAGTTGTCTGCCATGGGGACTGAATGTAGATCACAATATCATCACATAATCTTCCTTGTTGCTTCTTGGGTGAACTTGTTTTAAAAAAAAAAAAAAAAAAAAAATTGGGGGGGGGGTAACATTTCATTATAGTTGATTTTCTTTGTAATTCTATGCATTTTATATTTTTTCCCCAAACTTCCAGATGGAATATGTACCATATAAAAAGTTTTAAAATTCAACAATTATTTGAGCACTCACCTCTATATTCAAAGCTTGTTAGTCTTAGATGTTAAAATGTGTAATGATGAGAGGAAATGTGATTTAATAAGATATTTAAATTTTTTCTACTTAGTTCTTTTCTCTTTTTCCTTTCTCATTTTTCACCTCTACTCCCTGGATTATTTATTCATTTTCACTTCTGTATGTATATTCCAAAAAAATGTAATTTTGGAGCCTCTGGTCTTTTAAATTTATTACTTCTTTTGTTGTGATGGATGAGTCTAATAATCAGTAGTTGTCTGTTGATGTATTATATCGTTTTTATTTTTTTAATAAACAATTTTAAGGTGGAAGCTGAACGAAGGGCCTATGAGGAAGAAGAAAGTAAAGCAAGTGAAGAATACATTCAGAAATTATTAGCAGAAGAAGAAGAAGAGCAAAGGCGAGCAAAAGAGAGACGACGAGAATTAGAAGAACAGATGAAAAGAGATGAAGAACTGGCCAGAGAAATCAGCATCAATCTTGTAAGTCCAACTTGGAGATTGAAAAAAAAATTTTTTTCTTTAGTTTCAGTAGTCAAGAAACCTAGATAAATGAAGAAATGGGAAAGTTCTTGGATTCTGTTCCAAGTCACCCCTGCTCTATCCTGATATACAGAAGGAAGCACTTGAAATTTGTAACATTTCTAGAATTTAGATTTTATTTGTCTCAGTTAAAACCTCTGTGTGTGTGTGTGTACACACACGCATATATTTCCTTAACCTTTTGTACCATATGGTAATTTAAACTAAAATTTGTCAAATGAAAAAAATTGTGATACTTTCAAGTCATATAGGCTTTATTTCCCTGAGGCAATCAAAAAGATGAGATGTATCACCAATGAAATCCTAACATTTAGAACCTTAAATATTCAGCTAAAAACCCTCATTTTTATAACTGAGGAAATTGAAGTTAAATAGTTTGTCCAAAGTTATACATTGTATTACAGTCAGGATTAGAAAGATCCGGAATTAGAAATTAGAAATTCTGAATCTTTCTAATCCTAAATCTCTACTTTTCTCACTATACACATTATCCTTAGAATTTTGATTTTTTTTTTTTTACGTATACTACAATTCATAATAAGCTACAATAATGTTTTATTGTATTTTTTGTATATTCACAAAACACAGTGTAGAAGAAGTGAAGAAAAGTCCATTTGAGACATGTTCTATCATCCTGCCTTTTCAGATACTGTTATTCTGACATTTCATGTCTTTTTACTTAGGTTAAAGTAGTTGCCATATTGATGATTTTTTTGGGAAGACACTTAAAATAAGTTCAGTTCTCTTATTATAGAAAAAAAAAAAAGGGTTGTTTGATTTGTTTTTCTCCACTTTGTTCTAAAGAACTTCTAGGTAATTGTTAAAATTGCATTCTGAAGCACAAAAGTATATTAACTATAAAAGTTTGTGTTTTTTGAGATGGAAGTCTTTTATTAAAACATTTACTTAGTGCAATACCTTGAGGGAATTGAAATTCTTTAGTTTGATAAAATTAAGCTACACTTATCCAAGTAACCATGAATACATGCACTTGGTAATTTGAACTTAAAGATTACTTTTTCATTGAATATATGAAAGGTTGGAATTTATAGAGTACTTTTCATTTTTTTAATTAATAAATTTTGCCTTAAAACAACTAATAAAAACTCAAACCACAAAATATACTTTCCAAAAAGCTACAAAAGAGATCTTGTGTCTGACAATTAAGCACTCATACTTAACTTTTAGGGGAAAACAAAGAAATTTTGTATTCTATGCAAGATAATGCCTTTTATTACACAGTAGACTGTCTTTGCATCTATTTTTTCTTGAATTGCCTTTAGAGAAACATATGTTCAAGTTCCTATAATTTGGGGGAGTGGGATGAAGTAGTAGGGGTTAGGTGACTTGCCGAAGGTCACACAGCTAGTGTCAAATGTCTGGATTTAAGGCTAAATTCAAATCGGGTCCTTCTGACTCCAGGGCTGGTACTCTATCTGTTGCAACACCTAGCTACCTATAATAATGAAACTCTTAATATTGAATACCTTTCTCAATAGCTCCTAAGGATCAGTTACCCTACTGAAGAATCCTGCAACAGGGAAAATTTTTTTAATTAATAAATTATAAATTGTCATTTATATATCATTTTAAAGTGTTTTTAATGTTTAATCATGTTTAAAAGTGCTTTTAAAGGTGTATCTGTATAATTTAAGTAGTGTTTGAAAATAACGTTTATGTTTTTTATTAGACATGTGATTTAATGTTGGGATATCTGGTTAGGAACTGATTATGGCAACCTAGATTGACTCCTTTAGAACTTAAGTTGTATTGAGGTGTTTTAGCCACTGAGAGGAAGGACTTGAATTCAGCTTTTCCTTGCTCCAAAGCTTAGTCTCCATCTACTAAGCCATACTGTTTTCCTTTCCATTATTAATTTCCTTAAATTTTTTGATGGGGAGCAAAATGAAGCTCAACTTGTATGAGAATTTTCTTATAAATTCTTAATTGTAAAAATAGAGTTTTGTATATAAATACAATCATATAACAGCTTCTGGTATTTCCTGAATATTTTCTTTTGCTCAAGAACAAACTGAGTGAGAGAAGTTTCTTTAGCTCTCCTTCAAATACCAAGCAATCGTCTCCAGTCACCAACAAATCACAAAAGAAGACAAACAACTTAAATGTCTTTGGAAGTATTCAAAAGTAAGTAATTATGCCTATGTTAAATTAATGAGTATTTGAGGAACTGCTATATTTCTGTTGTTGTGTAATGTGCTTTTTTATTCCTAGCAAAGATTTTTCACCTGGGGCCTTTTAAAAATATTTAAATAATTCATAAACATTAAATAAATATTTGAGAATGTTTTGATTGCTGTTTCAGTATAATTGGTTTTCTTTGTAATCATATATTTTATTTTATATATTTAAAAACATTCTGAGTCCATGGGAAAACAGCCTACGAGGTATATAGGCTTCAGTTGACTTCAGAAAGATCCATGATCCAAAAAAAGATTTAAAACTCCTGTTCATAATAGTACTAGCCAAAATTTGATGTAAGAACTCTATTATAATTCTCTCTAAGTAGTCCAGGATTGATTTATAATGAACTTATAATTTATAATGAATTTTAGTATTAAAAAATGTAATTTCTGATAATATACATTTTTTCACCTTTTATAAATTATAGTTGGTTTTTATAATTTTTATTATTGTTTTATGATATTCAATACCAAATGACCTTGCATTTTGACTGATGACTTTATTGGCCAAGAGTAGCCTATATTTTAAAGTTACTTTTCTGAAGTAAAGGTATCAGACTTGTAGCCTACAAAAATCCTATAATACAAGATGGATAATGTTAATTTATGGTTTTCTAAGTCAGTATACAGCCCACCTAAATATGAATAACTAGATGTTCCAGTGGACAATGTTCCAGACCTGGAATCAAATTGAAAAGATTCATCTTCCTGAGTTCAAACCCAGTTTCAGACACTTAACGGTGTGACTGGAGCAACTCACTTAACTCTGTTCACTTATTTCTCATTTATAAAATGAGCTGGAGAAGGAAATGGCAAACCATTTCCTTTGCCAAGAAAAGTTTAATTTGGGTCATGAAGCGTTGGAAGTGACTGAAAAACAACTGGCTGACTACAGCCCACAAAAATCAGTTTCTATTTGAAGTTGACATTATTGTTCAAAAGATTCTTTACACCCTGACTTCAGTAAAATTAAGCAAACTGAATTTTCCTGCAGCCATTATCCCCTAAAATGAACTCATTCAGCCTAGCTCAAAAGTCTTATAATGCATGTATAATTAGCTAGTGGTTTCTGCTAAAGTGAAGATAGAATCTGGCCCTTTGATCCCATAGTTAAAATAAAAATGAAGTAATCAGTAAGGGTATCCTATCATAATAACAAGGTTTGGGAAGTTACTACTATATTTTTGAGAATGATTATGGGAAGATGGAATACATTCTTTTTGGCAAGGCAGTTGGGGTTAAGTTCAGAAAGTCACACTGCTATTAAGTGTTTGAGGCTGGATTTGAATTCATATCCTCTTAACACAGGGCCAGTGCTCTATCCACTAAACCATTTAGCTGCCCCACAGTCTTTAATAGTAAGCTGGTTATAAATTTTTTTCTTGATACAATATGCAGAAATTCATTTTCTTTCCTTCCCACCCATATCCAATGAGAATTGAAAGAAAAATATGTTACAAATAATTTAAAGATGGTTTTAAAACTATAGATATTTGTGGGTATAATAGATACAGGTATTCACATACATATATTTATATACAGTGGTATCAGAAGGTGAATAGCCTGCTTTTTACCATTAGTCTTTTGAAATCATTCTTAGTCATTACACTGATCAGAATCTCTACATATTTCAAACTTGTTGATTTTTACCTTATTGTTGGAACTGTATAAATTCTTCTCCTAGTTGTGTAGACTTCACTCCCCTATATAAATCTTTACAGTGCTTCTAAATCCATCCTTTTCATCATTTCTAATGATCCATCACATTCATATATCACAACCCATTCAGCTGGATTCCTATTCTATACTATCTCGAAAAGAGTTATATTTTTGTACATCCTTAGTTAAGAGTTTGTTTTGATTAGGACTCGGCACTTCTTTAATCTGTCCTCCCTCTAATTCCCCTTCTTTGACAAATGAGAAAAATACTCACATGTCAGCTGCTCATCCCATACTTCTTGTTTGTATAGACTTAACTTTTCCTGTGTCCCCTCGCCACATCCCACACACTCTGTTCCATTCTTTTATTATCATCTAAACTGAATAGGATCAATTCTTGTCCTTCTACCTGGACTCCTTTTATAAAAGATTTCTGATAATAGGGTTCCAGGGGATATGGACTATTTTTCCATATTAGAATGTAAATGCTTTGTCCATGTTTGGTCCTGGAAGATTATTTGTTTGTATTTAACTTTTTATGTTTCTCTTTACTCTCGTTTTTGCATTTCAAAATTTCTACACAACTCTGGTCTTTTCATCAGGAATGCATGGAAGTCCTCTATTTCATTTAAGATGCATTTTTTCCTTTGATTATACTTGGTTTTGCTGGTTGTTGTTCTTGTTTGTAAACATTTATCTTTATCCTTTGCCTTCTGGAATATAATATTCCAAACTCTTCCTTCAAAGTAATGTCCTCATAGTGTCCTAGCCCTCTTTGTTTCCCTGAGCCCAAAAAAAAAAAAAAAAAAAATGCTGTGTCTTTTTCTTGGATTTTCCTTTCAAGATTTAGTCTGGTACATTTTCTAGAGATTTAGATCTCTTTAGAGGTGGGCAAAGTAGGGAGGAAGGATTAAGTGTCTTTCTCTTAAAACAGTTCGGTTTTAATATACATTTTCTTTTAAAGGTACTTGTCACCAAAGTCCCAGTTTGCCTCCATACAAACATCCCAACCTGAATTTGCAACAGAAGATAAATGGAATTCTCTACCTAAGGTATTTTGGTGACAAGGAAATTCTTATAACACAGCTTATTAATTGTTTAGCTGCTTTAGAAGATTTTGGGCAGAGTATTTGAATAAAAACATATAATGTTTCTCTTAAAATTGTTTAAAAAAATTTTCCCCCCAGTTAGTCAATTAACCATTGATGAGGACATCTGAAATAGTTAAGAAGACAAAATTCTTAGGGCCTAGTTGAACAGTTTATGAGTCTGGGAATATATAAATGCAATAGGTTAGAACAAACCAGGAAACCCATAGGGTCTCAAAAGGAAAAAAGAACAAATTCAGGGCAACAGCACCCAGATCTTGATTGTGGATTAAGTTCTCAATAAGTCAAAAGTTTCTTTTTTGCAGTAAGCTGTGGTCTTAGTGCTTAGCTCTGTTTGCTTCAACCTATAGGCTCCACAAAGTGGACAGGGAGAGATAGAAAGTCCTGACACTGTGAAGTATGTTGAATGTAAGTAATAATTTGAAGATTGAAAATTGGGTGTTAAATATTAGTTTTAATAGTAGCAAAAATGAAGTAGTGATATCCCATTCAGAATGAAATATTAAAAATCACTTTTCTTTCCAAGGAACAAGTACTATTAGAGGAAACTTCTTTGTGTCTTTAAAAGAAAAAATTCCTTATTCATAAGACCTGTATAAAAAATTGTGGAATGAATTGTTTGGGTTGCTGTTGATCAAGTTATGTTTGGACAAATAACTGATTTCTCAAATTTTTGTTTAATTCCTTAATGCATAAGTGATTTTTACCTTTAGTTGTTTTGGTCTGAACTTGACTTTTTTTAAAATCATTATCTCATGAGAGCATTATCATAATATTCAGTGCCTTTTTCTAAGTGGAAAGTATGATTTCCCACTTAGCATTTAGCAATAAATCTTGCATTAGGCTAATCTTTTACTTTTTGTTGGTATGGCTGAATATTACTTTATTTTTTTCCCTGTAGGATGTTAGCAGCAATAATGTGAAAAGTCCTGTATGGCAAGAAGATGATGATGAAGATATGCCAACATTGTCTCCACAAGCTTTCCTCGAGAATCAGAGCAGAGTTGCAAAGGGTTCAATTATAGATTCACCTATGCCTCGTTTAAGTGCCTTTAGTGTAGAAGAAGACTGTCTTGAGAAAGAAACTAAATCACAGATTAGTAATCCAAATAATGAACTTTTTTGTACAAATCATGAAGTGCAAACCAGATTTCTGTCTTCTGGTGATGCTGTAGCTAAGAGTCCTGGAAAGCCAGAGAATGGATACACTTTATCTAATCTGGCAGAAATAACCAAAAACAAGGCTGTTGATACAGAAAATGAAGATAGGAGTATGCAAATTGAAAAAGAAATTCCCAAAAGGAAAGATGAGGAATTTCCTTCTGGAGTAGATAGTGATTCAAGTAGCTCAGCCAAGAGAAGGAAACTCTGTATGGGAACTTCTTCAGAACAAGAAGAGACAGACAGTAACATTGCACAGAAACTGATAGACTTGGAACATTTGCTCTTTGAAAGGCACAAGCAAGAAGAACAAGATAGATTACTGGCCTTAGAGCTTCAGAGAGAGGTGGATAAAGAGCAGATGAAACTGAATCGGCAGAAAGGGTCCCCAGATGCTTATCCTTTGCGCACTAAAGTCTCCTCACATCCGGATGACTCCCCAAATGACTGGAGAAGACACTCCAAGGAAAAGAACTGCAAAAAGCAACCTGAAACGGAGCTTTCAAAACCTCGAAGAAGTTCAAAAGATGAAAACTGGCAGCCTTCTCCTCTGATCCAAAAGAAAATTTCAGCTAATAAGGGAGGAAAGGCATGCAACTCTTCCAAAAACACACATTCTCTACGGCCTAGTAATACTCAAAAAAGTATTTTTCAGATGTTTCATCAAGCTGCAAAATAATTCTTGGGGAGGGGTAAGGAATAAAGGAGTAAGAAACAATTTTAATGCTTGTATATTCAATACTACTCCTATTGGTAAGTGCTTTTTAGTGCGTTTTGTTTTGCAGGTGTACCTATTACCTATAGTTTCTCTGTCAGAAATCTGATTACAAGAAAAGGTAAGAGAAGGTGCTGGTATAAAACTTTTCAGACAAATTTCTAGTATTCAACAAAAAAGTTGATTTTCTTTATTGACAGTAATCAGAGTACATTGAGATGGAAAAGGGGGTGCCATTGATTTGGAGGTGCTTTAGATGATCTCCATGAAATCTTTAAACATAAATATCGGAACTTAAAAATACACACACACACTGTGGTTGATATTCATTTGTTTATTCATTCCATCTCAACAAAAATAAAAAAAAACTTTTCTGTTCTCAGTCATTTAAAAAATGAAGATAGGTCTTGATAGTGATAGTGAAAGGATGAAGGTATTGACATTCCCTGTCTCCTTGCTACCTTCCTAAATATGTTTAAAGAAGCACTTAAAAGGTAGTCATTTCTTATCATTAAATAATATAAATTACAACTCATCTTCCTAATTAGGTTTGTAAAAAGTACATTAAAATTTGTTTTTTTAGAATGAATCAAAATCAGTGTTATTAATCCAGGGAAAGAAAAATCTAATTTTTGGAAAACTGAAAATGGGGTCCTGAGAAGGAAAGTAGCTACAATTTTGACACAAAAATAATCCAAGAATTAAAGTGAAGCTAAATAGATTAACCATAATGGAGAGGGCACTGTGTAGCTGAACAAATAAAATTCAGATAGATTGGCAGCCGATAGGTCAACAAGATATTCTTTGCTCTATGTTGTTTTTGTTGGTTTTCTCTAAGAATCATTTTAACACCTAGGTTTCTGATGATTTAAAATAAACCTACTAAGTAATTTTTTTTTAATTGTTATTATTTTATCAGGTAGTCAGTTTGATTTTGGAAGCTCGAGTTTCTGTTTAAATTGCTATTCTGAAAAAAAAAATTATGGTAGGTTTTTTTTTTTTGTTTTTGTTTTTGTTTTTTTTTTTAGCTGCTAAGACAATGCAATAGAATCAAGAACTTTAGTGATAGGATAATTTTGACTGAAAGACACTAAGCGTCTTTCCTACTTGTTTCCTACATTTCCTACTTGTTATAAAACACATTCTGTTGTGATTTTTACATGAAAGATTAAAAATTTGAGAAAAATGTGTTTATTTTCTATCTGTTAAGATCATATTTTAAGTGGCTTCATTTACTCTCTCTAATATCGTTTACCATTGTAAGCACAACAAAAACTTAAAATGACAGTTGAATGTCCAGAGGTTGATTTTTTTTTTTTTCCTCGTTGTTAAAGGAGCTTGAGAAATTTTATAAATGGAAATTTTTGTCCAGTTAGCATTTATACTTGATGGTATGTATGTTGATAAGGTCAAACTTATTAAGTTTTTTTTTTTTTAAGTCAACCAAATTAAAGCCTATTAACTTTAATCCTGACACAAATTCATTTTATTTGCCTCAAGGTAGTTAAAGTGGTTTAGTCAATAGCATTAAAAATTAGAATCAAATCAGTCTATACTACTCCTGCTTATATTCCAAATAGATGTTTATGAAGTAGTTTACATTTTGATTATGTAGAATTGGAATTCATTTTTTAAATTGATTATTTAAAACTTGAAACAATTTCCTGTGAAAACAATATTATAAATTGTGATTAGGTTCCCTGGCTATCCCACAAAAGTGTATTTTTAACTTCTAGTATGATGGGACTTAAGATGCAGGAGAGGTAGAATAGTAAGAAAGTTTTCTATAGTAACAGAAGACTGGCCCAAGGAAAACCTTGAAATATTATTTCTTTGATACTCTTTCCTTATTTCTATGTCTTTCTCTTTCATTGCTCTAAGTCTATACAAGATACCAACAGAGTCTGGTTGTCTTCTTCAACGTGTAAATATAATCCTTTTCTCTCCAGTTGAAAGACTTTGTTAACCTAATACAGATGATGTGTTAATTAAATGTCATAAAGAAAGGTCTAATTATTGTGAATAGAAAGTACAGGTAATTGAATTGGCCTTCCCCAAAGTGTACACCCAGAAGTGTCTAATTTTTTTGTCAAAACTTAGATAAATCTGTTTAGGATTATTGGTATCTGTTTAAGTAGGCCAGACTTGCCCTAGATTCTGCCTTCAAACTCAAGTTTCTCTAAATTATTCTTGCTTTCCAAAGGAGTTTCCCTACGGTTTTCCAATCCAGAGTTTTTCTAGAGAGTGTTGAATTTTTTCGTAGTGCCAGGAAGGAGTCTGGGAATAAAAAATAGTATATGTGTTTGTCAAATCAAAGACTATCTGATAATGTGTTATTATATGCTTTTTGGAAATGTTATGTGAAATTTAAGAAATGGCTAAATTCATTTCTTAGGTTGCCTACCCTTACTGCCAAATGGAATCTATTTAGAATGGATATAAGTCATTAAAGATCAACTTCCTACTTAAATGTCTAGATTTATTTATTACAAAACAGACACAATGTCAGATTTATTAGTTCAATTGTGTCTGACTCTTTGTGACCTCATTTGGAGTTTTCTTGGTAATAAAGACACTAGAGCGGTTTGCCTTTTCCTTCTCTAGCTTGTTTTACAGATTAGGAAACTGAGACAAACAAGGTTAAGTGATTTGCCCAGGATCACACAGCTAGTAACTTGAGGCTTGAATTAAACTTAAATGTGAGTCTTCCTCATTCCAGGCCTGGCACACCTAACTGTGTGGCATACTGGGCCATGAGCAGCATATAATCCTTCTTTGCTAAATATTATCAAATATCTCAAGCTGCCGTTTTTCCATACTTTTATCCAATATCATGGGTATACTTGCTTTGAGGAATTTATTCAATAGTGTCTATAACTTTTTTTATTTATTTATTTTTAAACACATTGCTTTATGAATCCTGTTGGGAGAGGAAAAATCAGAACAAGAGGGAAAAAAAATACAGAAAAATGTGAACATATCATGTGTTGATTTACATTCTATCTCCATAGTTCTTTTTTCTGGATGCAGTGTCCAAAGTCTGTTGGGACTGCTTTGGATCACTGAACCATGAGAAGAACTAAGTCTTTCGTAGTTGGATCATCATACAATCTTGCTGTCATTGTGTACAATGTATTCCTGGTTCTGTTTGTTTTGCTCAGCAGTGTGTCTAGCACTTTTTATATATTACTTTTATATTTGACTTTTGAGATATTTAGAAAGTATAGTGCAAAGAAAACCCTTTTGTATACATTTTCTCATTTGATGCGCATGCCATGTAAGTTTAGAAGGACCTTTGGAGGTCATGTCAAATTCCTGTCCCCCTCCTCATGAACCTCATCACTTTTTAAAAAATGTTGAGGGGAGGTGAAAAACTGGCTGGGGCAAGGCTGTAACTGGCTGAAAAGAGCCAGGTTTTTGATTTGTTGCAGGAGGACAGCTTATATCTTTTCTATGTTGCTTGTTAGCTACCAGAGTGAGAAAGGGGAAAACATTTTGAGATATCAACATTTACATAGTAGAATAGTAAGCTAGATAACTAATTGTATACATTTAGTGGGATCTTTTCATGCCTCTGGTCCTCTGCATTTCTATATGAAAAAAATAAGTAACCCTGGACTGGCATTCAATAAAGGATTTCCTTTGTGAAGATTACAAAAATGTAGAGAATTTGCAAACATACTAAGACTCAGTTTGAACTGATTATTGCTATGGAGATAGTGATAGAAATAAATTACATTATCAAGTGAAATAAAAATGGGAAAATGTCTATTGAATACCATCTAATTTGAGAGGAAAAATGTAGTGTGGTCTTGATTAGATGGGACCTTAGAGATCTTTTTTGCTCTGTCATGATAATGCCCCGTTTTCAGTTTTCCCCAAACTGGGAACAACAAAGCAACAGAACTGTTGGAACAGTTCTCATCTATAAACTGTATTGTACCTATATTCTGCCTTCTGCCTCCATGACATTATTGTTAATTTTATCTTGGGATACTTTCTCACATGCTTGCTGTTTTCTAGTGCTTTCAGAAAACTTGTTTTCTTGAGAAGATAACTCATCCATTCCTACTCTCTGTAATATAAATTACTTATTTTAAGCCTTCCTAACTTTAGGAATAGGCAATTTTCAAAGGAAGAAGTACAACCAATTATTTGGTCATTTTAGTCTTGTCCTCTTTGGGATCCTATTTGGGTTACTGGGACTCCATTTAGGATACTGGAATGATTTCCCATTTCTTCAGCTCATTTTATAGATAAGGAAACTGAAAATAAAGTTATGACTGGCCCAGGATCACACAACTAGCAAATGTCTGAGGCCAGATTTGAATTTACAAAGATGTTTTTCTGCCTCCAGGCCTGGTACTCCATCTGCTGGGCCATCTAGCTGTTCTGCCATATGAAAAAATGTCCAAGTTAACTGGGATGAAATGCAAATTAAAGCAGCTTGAATTCCACCTCATATATCAGAGTCGTAAAGATTACCGGACAAATGTTGAGACTACTCTAGAAAAAGTCACATTTTGTTGAAAACTATCTTTGCATGTATTTTGGAAAATAAAAAACTTGTAAAAAAAAAAAAAAGTAATAATAATAAAATTAGCCATTAATGTACTTGTGGTGGAGCTGTCAATTGGACTTGACAGTTGAGAAAGCATTTTGGAACGATACCCCAAAAGTAAAGTGCATACCCTTTGACCCAGCAGTACTATGAAGGAATCAAGAGAAAGGACCCATTGGGTACAAAAACAGCAGCTTTTTTTTTTTAGTGGTGAAGAACTGGATACTAAAGGGTGACTGAATTGGAAAATGAGTAAATTATTGCATATAAATAGAGGATACTCCATTGCAAGAATAGTGAGATTTATGAATCAGTGCAAAGTACAGTTAACAGAGTAAGATTGGAAAATTGGGCAGGGGAAAGAGTGAAACTGGGTGGGAGTAGAAATGGAGTGATCTTTGTGAATGATCCTCTAAGCTGCTGTGGAAGTTTGTGTATTAGAAAAGCTAAAAGGGGAGGGGTAGTGCAGTGATGGCATTAAAAGAGGTGATAAGGGAAAGGCAGTTGCCCCCAGCATGAGGGTCACAATTTCCACTGTACCCACCATAATTCTGTGAATATTCTTGGGAATGAATTCTATAGACTCCTACAAGAGACTTTTTAAAAGGGGACGTCACAAATTGACATCATTGAAATAGAATAAATACATTTTGGAGGGAGAGGGAAGACTGCAGTATTACATGCTGTACCTTGAAATAGGAAAGGTTTTTAAAAAAAGAACTAAAACCCAATGAATTTGGGTTTGGCCAGGTAATCAAAGGGAAGTCCATATTAGTTTAGTTTAAGTAAAACTGGATGGGATTCAAAAAGTTGGCTTTATGCATTCCTTCCTTTTATCTTAGTATCCCTAATTTCCTTTTAAGCATAGCTCAAATTATCTTTTCTACATAAATCTTTTTTCCCCCTCAGCTTCTAGAGTTCTCTCTGGCTGTCCGTGTGCCTGGAACACTCTCCCTTTTTGATCCAACTACTGACCTCCCTGGCTTCCTTTTTTAAGTCCAACTATAACCCCTCTACAGGAAGCTTCTGTAACCCTAATTCCAGTGCCTCCCTTTTGTCAATTATTTCCTATTTATACTGTATAAAGCTTTTGTTGTTGTGCAATTGTTTCTAACTCTGATCCCAATTGGGAGTTTTTGTGGCAAAGATACTGAGGCAAACAGTGACTTGTCCAAGGTCACACAGCCTGTTGGTATCTGAGGCCAAATTTGAACTTGTGGAAATGTCTTCCTGACTCCAGATCCAGTACTCTGTCATTGCAATACCTAGTTGCCTATATAAATCTTGTTTTATATTTTTTTTCTTGGGCATGTTGTGTTCAAACTAGATTGTAAGCCCTCTGAGGGCAAGAACTATCTTTTGTTTCATTGTGTATCTTCAGTGCTTAACAGTGCCTGGCACATAATAGGCATTTAATAAATGTTGACTAATTCCTATGCCCTAATTGTTATTAACTCCCTCCCTAATTACTTTTTAGTTATCTTGCATATGTGATACAATTTGTGTATGTTTCCCTTACAGAATGTTAAGTTGGTTGAGAACAAGAACTTTCATTTTTGAATTCCTATGGCCTAACACAGTATTTCTCACATAGTGGGTGATTAATAAATTCTTGTTAATGGATTGATTTGATTTTTTTTTTTTTTAACGAAAGAATGAAAATATAGAACTGAGCAGATTGTTGGATATGTTTGACTATGTTTGGCCTACAGGATAATTGTTAATGGGAAGGGAAAGTAATACACATTTCTCAGTATTTATAAAAATTGTAAAAACAAATAAACATTTAAAATTTTTTTTTCATGTGTTGGAACAAAGAAATCATAAATGTAAAAGAGCAGATATAATAAATACCTTTTGCAAAACTTTTCTAGACTAGACCTGTGACTTTATTATTAGAGTTCTCTACCAGTGCAGATTGTTATCTGCTCAACAATTTAAAACCTTAGAGTTTAACTGAGTGGTTAAATAACTTGTATCTACACAGCAAGTAGGGACCAGAGATGGGTTTTGAACTCACATTTTCCTAACTCGGAGGCCAACTCTCCATCTGATATATACCATGGGACCTTCAAGTAAAAGAATGATGAGCAAAAAATACAAACATAAAGAGAGATTAATGGAATCTGAAGAAGAACTGAAAAGTGTATTTTTCTTTATAGAATATTATTTGAATTGACTTGTTGATGTGGAACAACTGCATATTAGACTATTAACTTAATGAGTAGTTCAAATGAACTCATTTTTTTTCTCTTCCTTTGTTAGTCTTTGTTCCAAGAGAAGGCTTTCTATAAGAAGAATTGTGTTTTTGGAAAGGAAGGTGAAATACAAACAAAATATAGTAATAGATTCAAAAATGAAAGAATGTGTCATTTTAAAACAAAATGTTATCTTACCAACCAAATAGAAAAAAATAGTTACCAGAAACTACATGATATATGCCAACAAAAACAAGAATTCAAAAGATATTAGATTTACCTGTTCTGATCAAGACAATAATCCAATATAATTCCAAAGGACTCATGATAAAACAGTGCTGTCTAAATCCAGAGAGAATTTATGAAACTTTGCAGATTGAAACACCTTTTGTTTTTTGCAACATGGCTAATACGGAATATGACTTTATGTGTACAATCTATATTTCTTGCTTTCTCAAGGGATGGAGAAAATTTGAAACTCAACATTTTTTAATGAATGTTTAATTTTTTTTAACTGAGAAATATCCAACAAAGCAAATAAAAACATTTTTTAAAAAACAACAAAAGACATTGAAAAGAATCTGCAATAACACAAAATAGCCAAACAAAACAAAAAGAGTTTAAACAACCCAATCTCAGAATAAGAAATGTGAGTGGGTCATAATTGAATTACTAAAGAAAACAACCTGGGACAAATGAGGGATTTCAAAGGATATGAACAGAAGAAGGAAAAATCTGAGATCCATTTTATTAGAGTGGGCCATAGGAGACTTAGTAAAGTAACTGGCTCAGAACTCTGACTTAGTCTTTTATTATAGATGAGACAATTTTAATCCCCGTACCACAGATGACCTTTATTAACTGTGGTTTGGGAGTAAACAGTATTAGAATTTACAGAGAATAGCCAGAATGAGAAAGGGCTCTGAGAGAATGTTATATGAGTATGGTTGAAGAAACTGGGAATATTTATCCTAGAGAAGAGAAGAATCAGTGGGGATGTGACAGTTGAATGTTAAAGCATTTGAAGGGACTGTTATCGGGGACTTGTTCAGCTTGACTGCAGAAGACCAGGAATAATGATGCTGATGGAGTGAAAATTACAAAGAGGCAAATTTAGCCTTGATTTGAGGTATCCAAAAGTAGAATATTCTACTTTAAGAGGAGGTGGTTAGCTACTTCTTAGAGGACTTCAAGTAGAAACTATATATCCTGGGTGGTAGAGTAGATAGAACACTGGTCCTGGAGTCAAAAGACCTGAGTTCAAATGCAGTCTCAGACACTGCATGACCCTGGATAAGTCACTTAGCCCTAATTACTTCCCCTTCCCCCAAAAAGAGGGGGAAAACCCCTAAAAATCTTTTGTGTTAATATGAGGATTCTTTTAAGGAATGGATTAAATTAGATGGACATTCAAATTCCAATTCTACAATTCTGTGACTGATTCAATACCCCTAAGTCTACTTTCACTTTATTCATTTGCATTTTATCTTGGAACTAACCAGTTCAACTGGGTGTGGGCTTTCACTTTCAAGTCCCTTACCCCTTGTTCTAAAACTGTTTACTCCCAGACCACTGTTAATCTTGGATCATTGCCATTATGCACTTTTTTCTTTTTTCTTTTTTTTTTTTTTGCTCCCAAGCTTCTTAATATAGATGGAAATTATAGAATTATGTTGCTGGGGTCCTCTGCAAATTTGTTATTTGATCTAAATTACTGCTCCATAGTAATTAATTTATTCTTTCCTGATTGACTTATCTTCCCCCCCCCCCAAGTGATTGTTCAAGATCTCTTCAAAGTTCCAATCCCTTTTCTCATCAGACAAAATAAGTCTTCTATTTCTACACATTCCTGCAGTGAGAGGATTAAAATTGTCCCACCTACAATAAAACCAGTGTTACCTTATTAAAGGGCCCGTGGTCCTTCTATAATGAAGTGGACTTCAGATCTTCCTCATGATCTCAGATGCCCCTTTCTATTTATAGAATTTGATAGCAAAAGAGGCATGGTAAAATACAGAATCTCATTGGGTGACAAACCATTCTCTTGAGGGACACAAATTATTTCTTATCAGGGAGTAGGTGAAACATGGGGCATCTGACTAAGTAGTCACAAGATGATCATAAGATGGTCACCTGCTCATGATGGATAAGAGAGGATGCTCTAAGTTCCAAAAATAAATTATAGGATTTTCCACATAGTTGAGTCACCTCCACAGCACTGAGCTGGGTCACCATGACAAAGAAAAACAGAGTGGAGAGTATCTAGCTAGCCTCCTAAGATTAAGCAAGTAAATTTAGGATCCATGGCTCATAGTTCTGGGATCTAACATACAAAACTTATAATTGCTACTCCTATAGAATCATATCAAATTATTTATACTTATTGGAGTCAAAAAGGGCTTCAAATGAATTATTTTTCACATTCATGAGGTCTATTATCTCCCCTATGCTGAACTTCAAAACCTCCCTATATTTTACTTGAGGCAATTGGGGTTAAGTGACTTGCCCAGGGTCACACAGCTAGGAAGGGTTAAGTGTCTGAGACCAGATTTGTACTCAGGTTCTCCTGACTTCAGGGCTGGTGCTCTATCCATTGCGCCACTCAGCTGTCCCACCTGTTTTTTTTTACAGTGGTCTCTGAGGAAGAGGTGGTCTTCCTCACCCAGGCTAATTTCTCTACTTGACCCTGATCTTGTCTTCTTGAAGTTGCCTTATAGTTTAATACTGTTCCTCCTCTAACAATGTTCCTCAAATCTCTGAATTTGCTCAACCTTTGCCTAGGTAGACAGGTCTTATTACCAATCAGACTCCCAAAAAACTATTTTAATGACCTAGAAAAAATAACAACAAAATTCATATGGAAAAACAAAAGGTCAAGAATTTCAAGGGAATTAATGAAAAAAAAATCAAATGAAGGTGGCTTAGCTGTACCAGATCTAAAACTATATTATAGAGCAGCAGTTACCAAAACCATTTGGTATTGGCTAAGGAATAGATTAGTTGATCAGTGGAATAGGTTAGGTTCAAGGGATAAAACAGTCAATAAATATAGCAACATAGTCTTTGACAAACCCAAAGACTCCAGCTTCTGGGATAAGAACTCACTGTTTGATAAAAATTGCTGGGAAAATTGGAAACTAATATGGCAGAAACTAGGCATTGACCCACACTTAACACCGTACACCAAGATAAGGTCAAAATGGGTGCATGACCTAGGCATAAAGAATGAAATTATTAATAAATTAGAGGAACACAGGATAGTTTACCTCTCAGACCTGTGGAAGGGGAAGGACTTTATGACCAAAGCAGAACTAGAGATCATTACTGATCACAAAATAGAAAATTTCGATTATACCAAACTGAAAAGTTTTTGTACAAACAAAATTAATGCAGACAAGATTAGAAGGGAAACAATAAACTGGGAAAATATTTTTACAGTCAAAGGTACTGATAAAGGCCTCATTTCCAAAATATATAGAGAATTAACTCTAATTTATAAAAAATCAAGCCATTCTCCAATTGAAAAATGGTCAAAGGATATGAACAGACAATTCTCAGATGAAGAAATTGAAACTATTTCTAGTCATATGAAAAGATGCTCCAAGTCACTATTAATCAGAGAAATGCAAATTAAGACAACTCTAAGATACCACTACACACCTGTCAGATTGGCTAAGATGACAGGAAAAAATAATAATGATTGTTGGAGGGGATGTGGGAAAACTGGGACATTGATGCATTGTTGGTGGAGTTGTGAACGAATCCAACCATTTTGGAGAATAGTTTGGAATTATGCTCAAAAAGTTATTAAACTGTGCATACCCTTTGATCCAGCAGTGTTACTACTGGGCTTATATCCCAAAGAGATTATAAAGCAGGGAAAGGGACCTGTATGTGCACGAATGTTTGTGGCAGCCCTTTTTGTAGTGGCTAGAAACTGGAAACTGAATGGATGTCCATCAGTTGGAGAATGGCTGAACAAACTGTGGTATATGAATACTATGGAATATTACTGTTCTGTAAGAAATGACCAACAGGAGGATTTCAGAAAGGCCTGGAGAGACTTACATGAACTGATGCTGAGTGAAATGAGCAGGACCAGGAGAACATTATATACTTCAACAACAATACTATATGATGACCAGTTCTGATGGACCTGGCCATCCTCAGCAACGAGATCAACCAATTCATTTCCAATGGAGCAGTAAGGAACTGAACCAGCTACGCCCAGAGAAAGAACTTTGGGAGATGACGAAAAACCAATACATTAAATTCCCAATCTCTATATTTATGCCCACCGACATATTTGATTTCCTCCACAAACTAATTGCACAATATTTCAGAGTCTGATTCTTTCTATACAGCAAAATAATGTTTTGGTCATGAATACTTATTGTGTACCTAATTTATATTTTAATGTATTTAACATCTACTGGTCATCTTGCCATCTAGGGGAAGGGGTGGGGGGCGGGAGGTAAAAAATTGGAACAAGAGATTTGGCAATTGTTAATGCTGTAAAGTTATCCATGCATATAATCTGTAAATAAAAGGCTATTAAAAAAAAAAAAAAAAAAAAAAAAAAAAAAAAAAAAAAAAAAAAAAAAACTAAATACATCCCAGGCCTGGTTACTAAAAACCTTTATTTCTTCTCAAGCATACTCTCAAGTTTCAACCAATACCTTTTTAGTTTTTCACTGACAAACTCCTAGAAAGATTTATCTATACTCACTGCTCCTGTTTTCTTACCATCCTTCACTTCTCTGTCTTTTAATTTTTCTGAATCTGTCCTACCAACGACTTTTTTCTCAACAGTATTATATTTTTCCAAACACATGTAGAGAGAAGTTTTCAATTTTCATTTTTGCAAGACTATGTATTAAAAATTTTTCCCTTCTCTCATTTACCTTCTCCCTCCCCAAGAGAGCAAGCAATCTGATATAGGTTAAACATGTGCGATTCTTTTAAACATTAATAATTTTAAATAAAATTTTACTTTCCTCATTTGTCAAATATTTATTTTCTCTTCCTTCCCCACTTTCCTACCTTCCCCACTGAAAAAAAAACCCTTTATCAAATATTCACAGTAAAACAAAATAAATTTCCATGCTGGCTATGTTCAAAGATAGATTTTCCATTTTGCATATTAGTCCATCACTTCTCTGTCAATTCATCATTGCTGTTCTGGAATTATGGTTGATTTATTGTTGGAATCCTTTTACAAAGTGAAGACATTGGAGTTGATTTGATCTGATTTGGGGCCAGAACTTGAAACAAGATACTAAGTGGAACTGATTGAACAATGCTTGTGTCCACATCTTTAGAGAGCTCAAGTATCTAAGTACTCAATGGAATTCACATGAGAATTCAGGCCTGGCTTAGTCTGAATTCACACCTTCCTTAGGACCAGAGAGCACTCTGGGAGATAACCCATAATCCCTGCCTCAAAAAGGAGGAGTTAACCTTTGGGAGATCACATAAAGGAAGCAAGCTCTTGGAGCGAAAGGAGGACTTTCTCCGGAACATCAACAGGGTTCTGAGAAAGAACACTCTGGAAGAAAAGACTACTCACCACAGACTAGAGATTGAGAAACCATGAGACGGAGTTGAGCTGGAGGCTGAAGAAAGCAGAGGCAGAGGCCAAGGACAAAGCTGCAAGATCTCTTGGAGCCAGGCAGAGAGATAGGCATCAACTAACCGGGTGAATTCGTATGGAGAAATAAATGTTTGCAATTTTTACCAGTAATTATTTATTTCAACTAAGACTAAGGCTGGCCCCCAAGAAAACCTCAACAGATTATTGCATTTATAAAATTTCTTGAGTCTCATCAAAAAAATTTTTTTAAGTATTGTTGTCATAGTAAATATTTCTCTCCTGGTTTTGCTTACTTTAGTCTACCTTATTAGTTCATACAAGTATTCTCAGTTTTCTTTGAAACCATTTCCTTAACATTCACATAACATACCTTGTTCAACTGCATTAAACATTTCTTTTAAGCCTTAAGGCATTTTGTTTTTATATAAAAAAAGCAATTTTCAGTGAGTCTTTCCTTGGAAGAAGAGGACAAAAAAAGCTAAGCAATCAATGGACCCACTGATCCACCTAATAGTGTTTGTAGCATTTCACATGCAGAGCTCAGGGCCACTACTCACTCCTTTGAAAGAAGGAGTTGCCTTTCCTCACCCTTTTTTTCAGGGACCAAGATTGATCATTATAATTAAATGGTGGTCAGCTTTGTTTTCTTTCCTTCATTTTTAATTCTGTATTATTATATTTGTCTTTTTTCAAACCAGTCTCGCTTCCCAGTGATTCTCTTCCCCATGGGAATCTCCTCTCCCATAACAAATAATTATAGTAAAACAAAACAAATGAACATATTGATCATATCTAAAATTGTATGCCTTATTCCATATATAGAGTTTGCTATTTCTCTGTCAAGAGACAAGAAGCATATTTCACTATTAGTCCCTCTGAAATATCCATTTTTAAGCTTTTTATTTTCAAAATATATGCATAGTTTCAACATTCACTCTGCAAAACCTTATATTCCAAATTTTTTCTTCCTCCCTTCCCTCCACCCCATTCCTTAGATAGCAAGAAGTCCAATATATCTTAAACATGTGTAATTCTTCTATACATATTTCCACAATTACCATACTGCACAAGAAAAATCAGATCAAAAAGAAAAAAAATAAGAAAACAAAAGGCAAGCAACAACAACAACAAAAGTGAAAATACTATGTTGTGATCCACATTCAGTCCCCATGCAGGGGTGAAGATGGCCCTTTCCATCACAAGTCTATTGGAATTGGCCTGAATCATCTCATTGTTGGAAAGAGTCATTTTCATCAGAACTGATCATTCTATAATATTGATGTTGCCATGTACAATGATCTCCTGGTTCTCCTCACTTCACTCAGCATCAGTTCATGTAAGTCTCTCCAGGCCTTTCTGACATCATCCTGCTGGTCATTTCTTACAGAACAATAATATTCCATAACATTCACATATCGTAACTTATTCAGTCATTCTCCAACTGATGGGTATCCACTCATTCCAGTTCCTTGCCATTACAAAAAGGACTGCCACAAACATTTTTATGATTTCTTTGAGACATAGACCCAGTAGAGACCCTACTGGATCAAAGGGTATGCGCAGTTCCACAATTCACCACAATTCCACCAACAATGCATTAGTGTCTCAGTTTTCATACACCCCCTCCAATATTTATCATTATCTTTTTCTGTCATTTTAGCCAATCTGACAGTAGTATCTCAGAGTTGTCTTAATTTGCATTTCTCTAATCAAAAGTGATTTAAAGCATTTTTTATATGACTAGAAATGGTTTTAACTTTGAAGTCTTGATTAGTTACTGTCAGTATTCTCAAGTCTTGCAATATTATTTTTCTTATGTATAATCGTCTTTGAGACCCACTCAATAGTTGGGTCCGCCATTTATCAAGCATCAGTTGATGAATGATAATCTTAGAATTTTAGGGATAAGAATGAAGTGCTCACAGGCTAATTGTACACTATTTCAGAGTCTGGTTCTTTTTGTACAGCAAAATAATGGTTTGGTCATGTATACTTATTTTGTATTTAATTTATACTTTAACATATTTAACATGTATTGGTCATCATGCCATCTAGGGGAGTAGGTGGGGGGAAGGAGAGGAAAAATTGGAACAAAAAGTTTGGCAATGGTCAAAGCTGTAAAATTATCCATGCATATAACTTGTAAATAAAAAGTTATTAATAAAAAAACAATGAAGTGCTCAGATTTCTAGGACTGTGGCTTATAAACCCTAACCAGTGTACTTCCCATTGATGATCAGCCAGTAGCTTCAATTAACCTTTAGCAAAAGTATTATTAAGATAGTATAGTAAGAGCAATTGGCACAAAACATTCCCTCTAAACTGGAGACACATTCTCGGCAGGATGAGATCAAATTTCTTGTTCAAAATTAATAAGGCAAACATATATTGCAACATGTATTGCCATACATATTTATGGCAAAAGTGTACTTCCCAAATCCTGTCATTATACAATCCAATAAACATTTTATCAAGCACCTATTATGGACTAAGTAGTATGCTAAGCCCTGGGGATATAATAAAAATACCGTCCCTACCCTCAAGAAGCTTACAATCTAATGATGGAGACAAAGAAAATGAGAGATAGAGCAAATAGAAAAGGGGAGGAAAGATGGATTCCAAGCAAGGAATCTTATTCCATGGACTTAAAACCAGATAGAGCAGCAGATGCAAAATGTAATGAGCCAAAGTCCATTTTCCACCCTCTATAAAACAAAAGCATGGAAGGACCAGAAGTCCTCTTCTTCTTTTGTGAAAAAATTCTCCTTTGGTGTTGTCTCCCTTTGTTGAACTCTACGGACCAGTGCCTTTCAGGAGTACATAGCTGGCACTCTCTGTACTATGAGGGGCTATGCTCCTTGAAACTGAGACCCAATGACTTGCCAAAGTCACAAAAGTAGTACAGGTATGAAATTTTAATCCAGAATCTCTGATGCTAGAAAAAGACACTGCTCTTTTTATGTGTCACATTGCCCCAATAACTATATTTGTGAAAGCAACTCACTTTAAGAAGTTAATGGATCCCCAAATATAGTCAAAGGATGTGAACAGGCAGTTTTCAGATGAAGAAATTAAAGCTATGAAAAAAAATGTTCTGAATCACCGTTGATTAGAGAAAGGTAAATTAAAACAACTTTGAAATACCACCTTATATCCATATGACAGAAAAAGAACATAATATATATTGGAGAAAATGTGGGCAAATTAGAAAGTTAGTGCATTGCTGGTGGAGTTGTAAACTGATATAACCATTCTAGAGAGCAATTTGAAACAATGACCAAGGCCCAATAAAGGGCATAGCCTTTTGATCCAGCAATACCACTACTAGGTCTGTATCCCAAAGAAATCATAAAAAAAGAAAAAGTACCCACACATATAATATTTTTTAGGCAGCTCATTTTGTAGGGGTGAAGAATTAGAAATTGAGGGGATGCCCATCAATTGGGTAATGGCTGAACAATATGTGGTACATGAATACAATGGAATACTATTGTGCTATAAGAAATGATCAGCAGGATGATTTCAGAGAAACCTAGAAAAACTCACATGAACTAATGCTGAGTAAAGTGAGCAGAACCAGGAGACCATTGTACATGGTAACAGTAATGTTATATGATGATCAACTATAATAGTCTTAGCTCTTCACTGAAATACAACAATCCAAAATAATTCTAAAAGACTCATGATAAAAAATGCTATCCACATCCAGAGAAAGAATTATGGAGTCTGAATGCAGATGAAGCATACCATTTTCACTTTTTTTTCCCTTTCTCATGGTTTTCCCATTTTGTTCCGACTCTTCTTTCACAAGATGACTAATGTGGAAATCTGTGTAATGTGTTGTTGCAAATACAACCTATAGATTGCTTGCTGACTTGGGGAGGAAGGAGGGAAAGGAGAGAGGAAGAAAAATTTGGAACATGAAATCTTACAAAAATGAATGTTAAAAACTACCTTTACATGTAATTGGAAAAAATAAAACACTATTGAGTGGGGGTGAGGGGAAGAACTTAATGCAAAAACAATCAAATGTTTAAAAATGAATTTAACTTGGATATGATTGTATCATTAGCAAAAGATTATATTTTATGAAGTGTACTGAACTACACTAGCATTAAGTTACAGATGAGGAGCCTTGAGAAACTATTAGGAGATTTTGCTAATTTCTTATCAATCAGAAATGATACATTTCTGAAATTCTGTGGAGAAACTGTTGGAACAACAAAAATTTGATACATATACCTGTTTAGCTGCCTATATTGTTTAAAGTGAAAAGTAGGTCAATATGGAGTAGTCAAGGACTCCACAATTCAGTCTTCCATCAAAACTTTTACCTAAATGACTCAATAAGTCATGGTATACGAATGTGATAGAATATTATTGTTCTGTAAGAAACATTCAAGAAGATGATTTCAGAAAGAGAGACTTACATGAAATGATGCTGAGTGAAATGAGCAGAACCAGGAGATCATTGTACATGGCAACAACAAGACTGTGTGATGATTAGTTCTGATGGACTCGGCTCTTTTCAACAATGAAAGGATTCAAACTAGTTCCAATTGTTCAGTGATGAAGAGGGCCATCTTGTAGAGAGCGGAACTCTGGAGTATTTGAAACAAAGATACAACAAGGTGTTGACTCAGTAGAATTGATGAGATTAATGGTTTTCTAGTTCACATATATCTAGTATGATATAATGATATAATCACTTTAGTTGGCATATACTCAGTATGCTATAATAATGTAATTGTAAAAGGGTATTTAAGGGCTGAGAGAACTGGGGACACAGTCAGTCAGACTGTGAAGCATTCAGAGTGAACAGACAGTGTAGGAGACAATAAAAACTTTAGACTCTATTCCTGACCATCCTCGTAGTGACTATCCTGCAGAGACCAAAGGCCCATGGGGAGAACCTCCAGAAAGCTAGCCTGGACATTGCACCATCTACACCCAGAAAAAAGACTGTGGGAACTGAGGGTGGCTTACAATATAGTATTTTCACCTTTTTTGTTTGTTTTTTTCACTTTTTTTCCCTTTTTGATCTAATTTTTCTTGTGCAGCATGATGATTGTGGAAATATGTTCAGAAGAACTGTACATGCAATGTACAATCTTAAACTGGATTACTTGCTATCTAAGGGAGGGGAGGGGAGGGAAAGGGAGGAAGGAAAATTTGGAGCAAAGTTTTGCAAGTGAATGGTGAAAACTATCTTTGCATGCATTTTAAAAACAAAAGGCTATTATTTAAAAAAAAAAAAAAAAGCAAAATCAACCAACCAAAGGGGGAAAAAAACCTATCATTTAGCCACCTCCTTTTGCTGTTCAGAGAAAAATCAAAGTCAACTTTAATCAAACTATCTCTTGCTATCGTGATTTATGATTGTCCTTATTCTCTCCTTGCACTTGTATCTCCCCTAACACAGTTATGTTATAATGATTTATGATTATCCTTTCCTTATACTTGTGTAACACTTAATATAGACTTATAGAAATTTAAACCTGGGAGGGAGTTCATTAATATGATACAATTCTAGAGTTGAATATCTGGAGGAAATCATGGATGACAAAGAATAAAGAAGAGCAAGGAGGGAAAAAAGATAAGTTTAAGGATAACACTAAGAAAATTCTTATTTCAAACATGACTGAAAATAGAGGGAAGAGTCTTTGGTCTACCATGAACAAGAGAAAATGTTTTATACCATAATATTATGAAGAGATACGTGTCCTGTTTTTTAAATCTAGATATTATACTCAGGGGGGCAGCTAGGTGGCCCAATGGATAGAATGCTTGGAATCAGGAATCATGAGAATGTCAAATCTGGCTTCAGAAACTTGCTAGTTGCATGATGTGGACAAGTCATTTTATCCTGTTCGCCTTGATGTCCACATCTGTAAAATGAACCGGAGAAGTAAATGACAAATTAATCCAGTATCTTTGCCAAGAAAACATAAAAATGAGGTCATGAAGAATTGGAAAACAACTGAAATGACTGAACAACAGCAATATTTTGAGACAAATCCTAACAAAGAATACCAATAATGACTAAATAAAATAATGAATAAATATATTTTTACATATTTATATAACAAAATAAGAACAAATAAAAACATCCTGGAAATAAGGATAAGCTAATCTAGAGGAGAGAGCAGTCACTAGAGCATAGGCAGATATTTCCTTCCTGGTTAAAATTTAAACCACCAAATGGAAATTTGTAGTCTGTTTCCAGCTCTGTATAGATGAGGGGGCTGAATGTAATTTGCCCGAAATTGCTGATCTGGAACTGAATAGGCCTACAAAAAGAGATAATTTGCTCCTTTGTTGTATTCTTTTGTGTCTTAGAGAGATAGGAGACAACTTTAGCTAGTATTTAGGGTGGGGAGAGGATACAGCCCAGTATGGGCTCTTTGTTTATTTATTCCTGACCTCAGGTGAGAATATTCTAAGAAAGAAATGCCCCTTTGACTGTGGGAGATCCAGAAGTCTGATTAAAGGTCGCGTCTGGGATTGGAATTGGATTCTACTGGAATAGTGGAGACTGAAGATGGTGAAAGTTTCTGCCCCTTAATGGAGAAAGGCATCTCAAGGGTGGAGGCAACTTCCAGAATAATGACTCCTATTACCAATGAAAAAAGCCAATTTAAGGCCTTGGAGGTCAACTGAGAGCTAAAGGAAAGTTCATGAGGATTCCATCAAGGAAGCAAAAGACCCATAATCCTTAGTCACATTTGTATTCTTAGCACCTGTAGCTTACTGTCATTTTATTTTTAAGTTTAAACTTAAGTTTAACATAAACTAAGTTTAAAGGGAGTTTAAACTCTCCAGGGATTCTGTGGATATAAGGTGAGAGCATAGCTCAGATTTGAGAAAATGTTTTATACCATCTGTTCTTACTGTTTTTATTGTCTCAAAATATGCATCTAGTTGACTGTTAACGTGGAACATAGAAGTAGGGGCTTGTGAATGATAGTGATTTTAAGAATCTAGCTCCTCAGACTAGCTCAAAATGCTCAAGAGAGGGTAATACTCAAAGACTCTGGATATCATAACCTAAAGGTGCTATGTGCAAATTGGGGGAGTACTAAGGGGGCTGCTAAATAGGAAGTCACAAGACCAGTTGCCAAAATCTTAGGGTTTTTTTTTTTTTTTATTAAACTTCAAGTCAGCTTTTATACTTTCTTCTTTCACCTTTATCAAAAAGCTTCTAAATTCTTCTTCACTTTCTTCCCTCACATATGATCTGCATATCTGAAATTGTTGATATTTCTCTCAGCAACCTCCACGGCTCTACTCTATCCATTTTACCACTTAGCTGTCCTGCAAGAGGGATAGCAAAAAACAGAGAGAGACAGACAGACAGACAGAGAAAAAGTTAAAGGGAAAGCAAGTGAGCAGAAGTGGTGCCAATGATTAGAGGAAACAAGCCCTGGGGGGGGGGGGGGATGAATAGCAATTCAATTCTGACAGTGGAGGAGACAAAACATGACAAAAATTCTGAAGATAGAAAATCTGGGCAATATGAAAGAATAAATGGCCTTTTGCATGGTAATATTTGTAACTCTTAAAGGAATAAGACTCTGGAAACCTTCCAAAGCAATCCCAATGAACTTTGGATAGAAAATGCCATCTGCATCCAGAAAAGAACTATGGAGATTGAGTGTAAATCAACACATGCTATGTTCATTTCCCTTTTCTGTTTGTTTTTTTTTTCTCTCCCATGGTTTCTCCCTTTTGCTCTTATTTTTCTCTCTCAACATGCTTCATAAAGCAATGTATATTAAAAATCAATAAATTTTTATTTTTTTATTATAACTTTTTATTGACAGAACATATGCATGGGTAATTTTTTACAATATTATCCCTTGCACTCACTTCTGTTCCGACTTTTCCCTTCCCTCCCTCCATTCCCTCCCCTAGATGGCAAGCAGTCTTATACATGTTAAATATGTTATAGTATATCCTAGATACAATATATATGTGTGCATATGCAGAACCGAACAGTTCTCTTTTTGCACAGGGAGAATTGGATTCAGAAGGTAAAAATAGCCTGGGAAGAAAAACAAAAATGCAAACAGTTTACACTCATTTCCCAGTGTTTCTTCTCTGGGTGTAGCTGATTCTGTCCATCATTGCTCACTGGAACTGAGTTAGATCTTCTCTTTGTCAAAGAAATCCACTTCCATCAGAATACATCCTCATACAATAATCAATAAAATTTAAAAAGACTTCTAGGGATTTTGCATGAAGAAAGAGACCAACTACTATTTATGCTCCCTCTCTGTAGAGTAAACTGGTGCTTTCCTATCATGACAAGCTGTAATCTTCAGGCTAGCTTTCTGGAGATCCTCAGAATCAGCCCTGATCTTAGTGTAGGAGGCAGGAGAGATACCAGGAGGATGGTCAAAAATGGAATATCTCTCTTCCAGTTCTTCTTAACCTTTATATACCTTATTGTAATTACACCATTACAGCATACTGATTATGTGTGAACTAGAGAAACATTACATCATTGTGCTAAGTCCTAAGTATATGTATACTAGAGAACCATCATCTCATCAATTCCACTGAGTTAACACCTCGTTATAAATATCCTTGCTTCAAGTAAAGTTCTGCCCTCTACAACAAGCCATGAGATAAGATCTCTAAACTAGTCAAATATTTCAACAGAACATTAGAACTATATTCCATAGGTTCTAGCTTTTATTAAATGAAAGGCAAGGAACAAGCTCAGCAAAACTTTCCCAAACATGGAAATAATAAGACAAATGCAAAAACAAAACAACTCAAGTTTTCCTTCACACCCAACAAGTTGACAGATATAAAGATATGTTATTTGTGACCGAGGGAATCCCTTTCTATAAGGGATTACTGCTCTGAACTCACAAAGAGCCTTCCAATTGGTGAGACCCTGACATGGATCACCATTTCATGAGATGCATCAGTCACACTCACTTCATTCTCAATTCTGTTTTTCATTCTTCACTCTTCCCTTTACAACTCCTCCCTTGTAGTCTTTCTCCACCTACCCACAGTTTTCTATCCTTCACTATTAGAGTATAAGCTACTTAAGGTAAAAATTCTGTTATTTGTATTTGTATCCTCAACACTTAGTACAATGGCCTGACAAATAGTGAACAATTAATAAATGCTCTATCTATTTATCTATCTGGTCTGTCTGTCTATCTATCTATCTGTCTGTCTGAATGTCTGTCTCTACCTATCTAGTTCTCTATCATCTTATCTAGCAGCTTGACCCTAGAAAGGATCATGCAGCTTTTTTGTTTTCTATAGCTCTTTATACCTCTACTCTAGAATGGGATTCTAGGGAAAATCTCTTAATCAAAGCTCAATTATAGGACAGCTATTTATTTTCACCTCCACAAAAGAAATGTTTAAAACACAAATGACTCCTAAGTACAATTTTTTTAAAAGACCAATTATACTATACATCATACCAATTATACTTTCCTGGGAGGCAAAGTGAAATTTGTAGGACTATTGAACACATATTCTATTTTCACCTCAGAATACGGTTTAGGTACTATCTGGGCAAGTAGTAAGTTTCTCTGATAAAGGTCTTATTTCTCAAATATATAGGCAATTGAGTCAAATTTATAAAAATAAGAGACCATTCCCCAACTGATAAATGGTCAAAAAATATGAACAGGAGGTTTTCAGATGATAAATCAAAGCTATCAATAGTCATAGAAAATGCTGTAAATCACTAAGAATAAGAGAAATGCAAATTATAACAACTCTGAAGTACCACCTCACATCTAGCAGATTGTATAGGATGACAGAAAATGAAAGTGATAAATGTTGGCAGGGATGTGAAAAAAAAAAGGTATAATAATGTATTGTTAATGGAGTTTCAACCTAGTCCAAGGTTTCTGGAGAACAATTTGGAACTGTGCCCAAAATGCTATAAAACTATGCATGCATACCCTTTGACTCAGAAGTACTACTATTAGGTCTAAAGAAATCAAATAAAAGGAGAAAAGAACCTGTTTGTACAAATATATATATATAGAAACTCTTTTTCTGGTGGCAAAGAATTAGAAATATAGGGTATGCTTGCTTATCAGTTGCAGAATGGCTGAACAAGTTGTGATATATGATTGTAATGGAATACTATTTACTATTAAAAAAAATGTCAAAGGTTTCAGAAAACCTGGGAAGATTAATGATATAAAGTGAAGTAAGTTGAATTAGGAGAAACACAGCAATATTATAATTCACTAATTCACAACAATTCCAAAGACTTATGGTGAAAAATGCTATCCACTTTCAGAGAGAAAACAAACAAATTATTAGTGCATTCTAAAGCAAATTTTTTCACTTTCTTTTCAATTTTTTTTAAAAACACGGCCAATGTGGAAATTTTTTTGCATAACTTCATGTGACAGAAGTATTGCATTTCTTGCCTCCTGAATGGGTGTGGGAAGGGGTGAAGAAAGGGTGAAAATTTGTCATGGAAAATAATTTTTTTAAATGAATTGCAATTCAGACAACTCTGAGGTACCACCACACAGTTTTCAGATTAGCTAAAATGATAGGAAAAGATAATGAAAATTAAAGAGGATGTGGGAAAACTGGGACACTGATACATTGTTGGTGGAGTTGTGAATTGATCCAACCATTCTGAAGAGCAATTTGAAACTATGCCCAAAGGGCTGTCAAAACTGAGCATACCCTTTGATCCAGCAGTGTTTCTATACCGGTTTTGTATCCCAAAGAGATCATAAAGGAGGGAAAGGGACCCACATGTGCAAAAATGTTTGTGGCAAGGAACTAGAAATTGAATGGATGCCCATCAGTTGGGGAATGGCTGAATAAATTGTGGTATATGAATATTATGGAATATTATTGTTCTATAAGAAACAATCAACAGGATGATTTCAGAGAGGCCTGGAGAGACTTACATGAACTGATGCTAAGTGAAATGAGTAGAACCAAAAGAGCACTGTATATAACAACAGCAAGATTGTGTGATTATCAATTTTGATGGACTTGGTTATTTTCAACAATGAGATGATTCAGGCTATTTCCAATAGATTTATGATGGCGAAAACCATTTGCACTCAGAAGAAGAAATTGGGGACTGAGTGTGGATCACAATATAGTATTGTCACCCTTTTTGTTGTTGTTTGCTTGTTTGTTCTTTCTCATTTTTTCCTTTTGATCTGATTTTTCTTGTGCAGCATGATAAATGTGAAATATGTTTAGAAGATCTGCATTTATTTAACATATATTGGATTACTTGGCGTCTAGGAGAGGGGGTAGGTAAGGAAAGAGGGATTAAAAATTTGGAATACAAGATTTTGCAATGGTGAATGTTGAAAATTATCTTTGCATGTATTTTGAAAAATAAAAAGCTATTATTATATACATAAAAAAGAAGTGATGCACACAATGATTTTTGAAAAGCATGGAGAGACCTCCATGAAAGAATATAGTGAGAAAAAGGCTAAATCAGCAGATCATTGTATACAGCAGCATCAAAGTATTATTTTAAGAGCTACTTTGAGCAACCAAGTCAATCTGTTTGTGTCCAGAAAAAGAACTCACACACATATATATGTATGTGTATATGTATGTGCACAAACACATACATACAGATTTGTGTCTGTTAGTAGCCATCTCCAACTTTGGGGAGGAAGGGGGGGAAAAAAGAAAGTCATATGGTAAGTTGATTGTATACTTGAAAGGAACAACAAATTACACATAATGGATCTGCAGTTTCATGTACTACCCTTTCTTTTGGTATCTCATTTTGTTATGGAAATTCTGGTTTGATTTTTTAAGTTCAGAATAAAATAAATTAAAAAAATAAAAAAGTAAAAAAAATTAATTGCAATACTTTTTTGTGGTAGTGATGATATAGAAACAAAATAAGTGCCCATTGTTGATTGGGGAAAGGCTAAACAATTATAGTACAACAATGTAATGGAACATTTCCATGCCACAAGAATAGGTGAAGATAAAGATGAATAATTTAGAGAAACACAGAAAGAAATATTTATTGTAGGATGAAGTCAGTAGAGCCAGGAAAATAATATGCATGTCTACAACACCATAAACAAAGAACGATAAAATAAAACTGAATGCTCCATGATTATGATGACCAAGTACAGACCCAAAGCAGAGTGGGGAAAAAAAAAAAAAACCTCCCTTGGTTGATTATAGAGAGATTGACTATGGTATGGAATATTTAATACATGGTAAGAAGTGATAATGAAGTAAGATAGTGGTTGACCTAATTTTTTTCCTCTTTAAAAAATCCTGATACATAGTAGCTTTTTTTGTGGTGGTGAAAATTGAAGGGACAACCATTAATTATGGAATACCTAAACAAGCTGTATTATATAAATGTAATGGAATACTACTGTATTTTAAGAAATAACAAGCAGGGGCAGCTAGGTGGCACAGTGGATAGAGGACCAGCCCTGAAGTCAGGAGGACCTGAGTTCAAATCTGATCTCAGACACTTAACACTTCCTTGCTGTGTGACCCTGGGCAAAAAGAAATAACAAGCAGACTAATTTCAGAAAAACCTGGAAAGGCTTACATGAACTGATGGAAATTGAAGTGAGCAGAACCAGAAAAACATTGTACACAGTAATAGCAATAGTATGTGATGGTTATTATCTGTGACAGATTATTCTCACTTAACACAATGCTAACTCAGCTGTACAATGATCCAAGACAATTCCAAAGAACTCATTAGGAAAAATGTTACTCATATCCACAGAAAGAACTGATGGAGTCTGAATGCAGACTTAACCATACTATTTTCACTTTTGTGTGTATATTTTCTATTGCTTTGCTGCTTCTTTCACAAAATGATCAAAATATAAATGTTTTACATGATTGTACAAATTTACTTATATCAAATAGTTTATTTTCTTGGGGATGAGGGTAAGGAAGAAGAGAGGGAAAAATTTGGAATTCAAAATTTTTAAAAAGTGAATGCTAAAATTTGACTTTACATATAATTGGAAAAATAAATTACTATTAAAAATCTTGTTACAAGGGAAGCTTACTGAGTAGTAGAAAGGGTTATATTTGCCAATAAATCAATTAAAATGCATAATAGAAATGAAAGGTTTTTTGTTTTTTTTTTTTCTGAAGAGAACATCCCAATAGTCTTGGAAGGTATTGAGGTTTCAGGCCGCACCAAGATTTTTGGGACATTGTAAAATTTACTTCCTACATTCCTAAATTGAGGGATTTTGTTTACTTGGAAGCCAAATTAATACTTCTTGACAAGATATACATCATTGGGTTTGAGTTTCAGCTCTACTATTTACCAGATATATTACTTTGTGAGCTCCTAGAGGTTATATTTATCTGGATTCTCAGCAACTAACACTAATTTCTACACAGTAGATGTTAATACTTGTCTAATTTAATTTGATCTAGTCACTTAATCTGAGTTTCATCATTGTAAAATGAATATAATGTCTAACTATTTGTTTCAAAGGATTATGGTGAGGATCAAGTAAAATAATGTAAGAAAGTACCTTGTTGCAAAGAATTATGTAAATGGAAATTATTGTCATAGACATAAATGGAGTTGTTTACATATTTTGGCAATAACTCGAAGCAGTTATAACCATCTAAAAGATTTTTTTTTAAATTGGTAAAGATAATTTTCCATTGGAAAACTATTAAGGAATAACTATAATATTTAATTTCTATCAAGAAAATTATTTAGTGCAATATTGAAAAGAAAGAAATCCAAGATTGAAATTTGGACAGTCTCACCCTAAAGAGCAAAGTTCAGAGAAAAGTTTTTATAAATATAGCATATTATCTGAGCTGATTTATCTCCTAGGTTCCATTAAAGGGTAACCCCAAGGAATTTGGAAGTACAATTTGCAGTAATATTGTCTCTTGAGCCAATGTCTCCATTTCTGCCATGAATTTCAATTGAGAATCATTTATTAACCATAATTATCTTTTAAAAAGGAGCATTTACTAAGGTTATACAGTAGGAACAATTGATATTAAACATTTCTCCCAAAAAGTCTTGTAGCAAACTCTCCTACATGTACAGGGAAAGTAGGCTCATGTTTAGAGACTCTTATGTGACAAAGAGTAACAAAATTCTTGCTTGCAAGAAGTATTTTTATCCTCACTGTGAGGTACTCAAGAAGTTGTTCCCTTATGGTATTGTGGATTAAGTGACAATATTTGTAAAGTGCTTTGTAAATCTTAAAACTACATAAATACTAGTTTTTGTTATGATATAGCATCTTTCCAGAGTTCTTTATAGAACTATGAATTTACACTTCTGATGTAAACTGGGCATTCAGCTGTTCCAGATTTGTTGCCAGTATGCAAAAGGTAAAATGACCACACATAAGTATTTTCAATGTGTTCCTATGAAAAATATTTATATATGTTGTAATGGAAAACATATTGGACCCAGAATAAAGAGACCTTGGTACTGTACCACTCGTTAAGTATTAATATTAATTATTGTTTGAGTCAACCTCTCAGAGCATCAATTTCTTCAGCTGTAAAAAGAAGATAATATTTGCATACCTAGCTCACAGGGCTGTAGCAAGGAAAGTATTTTGTCCATCTTAAAGCACCACAAAAATCTGTTATTACTGTTCATCTGCTCTTTTGTCTTTAATGAGCACCTCTATACAGAGAGCTTCCAGTTTTCTTTCTCAAATCCTGTCCCTTTCTCTTCAGCTTCAAATCCCTAAAATTAAGTGACTTTTGGATATTTTTACCCAGATGCCTCAGAGAACTAAAAATTTAACTTGGCCAGAATGAAAAGCGTCACCTTCTCTCAAAAACGACTCTTCCTCGCTTCTATATTTTTGCTGATGGTACCATCTTTATTCTGAGACAATAATTCTTTCATCTCTTTCTATTCTTATTGTCACTATCTTTTGTTGAAGCCTTTGTTATCTCTCCAAGAGAGAAAAATATTTATAACCTTCCTCGCTATTCTATTTTTAAATCCTATCAGTATGATATAGGAAAAAGAGTTTTGGGGAATAGACTAGCTAAATGAGACCTAAAGGTCAGAGACATCATTAGTCCAGTATTCAATAAACCCAAGAAAACAAAATAAACCCAAGCAATGGCTCTTTGACAAAAATTGCTGAGAATGCTGAAAAGCATTTTAGTAGAAATTAAGTTTAAATAAACATCTTACATTCCAAAATAAGTTTCAAACTTAATGATACACATAAATGATCTTTGACAATAAAGTCACATTGTTAAGAAAACCTAAATTTTTCACATTCATGATTCTAGGGAAAATTTGTAACCAAATGAGCAGTAGAGGAGAATCTAACAGACATAGATTATATAAAAATTTTAAAACATTTAATCAACAAAAGCAATATAAATAGAATAAGGAAATTTAATTTGGAAAAAAAATCATTGCATCAAGTATATTTGATAAAGATCTGACATCCATGATATATGGACAATTTATATACACATATAGAACAAGAAACATTCTCCAACAGATAAGTAGTCAAAGCATATGATCAAAAGTTTTCAAAACTATAAATTGTCAACAGGGTATTAAAAAATACTCTAATTCCTAAGAGAACCCTAACCAGTGTATAGTAGGGCAAAAGGCACTGGGAAACAGAGTAGGCTAAGAAGACCCCAAAGTACCAGAATATAATAGCTAAGATCTATAGATAATGAAGAAAGATTGAATCCTTTATATACCTACATTTATTTTTATTGTAGCTACTCAGTTGTTTCAGTCATAGCTTACTCTTCTTGATCCCATTTGGGATCTTCTTGGTAAAGATACTAGAGTGGTTAAGTATTTCCTTTTTCAATTCATTTCTTAGATGAGGAAACTGAGGTATACAGGGTTAAATGACTTGTCCAGGATCATATTTGTCTAGTAAATGTCTGAGTTTTAGATTTGAACTCATCTTTCTGATTCTAAGCCCAGTGCTTTCTCCACTGTTCCACTTAGTGGAATTACATACATAAATAGTACATGCATGCATGAACACACACACACACACATATATACATACACAACCAAATGTTAAATCCAAGAACACAAACCATAAATCAAAACCTTTCTGATATTTTGCCTTTATCCAGAAAATTAGAAAAATTATAATAACCAGAAAGAGTTAATGTTGCAGGGAAGCAACTTATTTACACAATGTTGGTGATAACAGTCTAAGTTCCTTGAGAGAAGAGATTGTTTCTTTTTTATCTTTTTATCTCCAATGCTATCTGGTATACAGTTGTTGCTTAATAAATGCTTGTGGATTGATTGGTGGAGCTGATTTAATCATAGTATTTAAGGAAACAATTTGAAATCAAGCAAAAAAGGCATCTAAATTGTTCAAAACTGTTGACTCCTGTTAGCCACATACTTCAAAGAGGTCAAATGTGGAATACCTATGTATTTAAAACAGAACTTTTTGTAATAGCAAAATTAAAAAAAAAAAACAAAAACAACAACCTTAGAAACCAAGTGAGTTGCCTGTGGAAACGCTTAATGAATTATGATATATGAGTGTAATCAATTTTTGCACAGTAGGAAATAATTGTGGGCAGTTGGGTGGCACAATTAGTAAAATGTCAAGCTAATGTCAGACTTGATGTCAGGCAGACTCATGCTCCTGAGTTCAAATCTGGCCTGAGACACTGAGACACACATAGCTTGTGGCTTTGGCCAAGTAACAACTCAGTTTCCTCATCTGTTAAATGAAAGTGAAGGAAATGGCAAACTACTCCAGTATCCCTGCCAAGAAAACCCGAAATAGGGAAACAGAAGCAGATATGGCTGAAATAACTGTACAACAGGAAATAATGAATTTGAGGAATTCAGAGAAAACGAAAGTTTTGTTTGCCTAATAGAGAATGCTATAAGAACTCAGAGAACAATATAATGATCGCATTCATATAAAGAAAAAAACATTAAAATCATCAAAATTCTTTGTTTTACAGTGACTATTGTTGATCTCAGAGCACTAAGATAAACATGTCTCTCCTTAGTGAAGGTGGCAAATTGTGAGTGAAGAATAAGACCTATGTGTCTGATGTAGTTAGTGTTATTGGAGGACTATTAAGTTGAGTGGAGAATGGATTGGAGTAGGGAGAGATGAGTCTGAGAGACCAACCAGGAGACTGTTGCAGTAGTCTTAAAATGCAAAGAGGCTTAAGGTGGAAAGGGCATGCATCATGGTAATTGCAGTGTTAAAGGAAAAAAGTGTTCACTGTGATAGAAGGCACAGGGTAGAAATGACAGGACTTAATAATTGATTAATGTTGGGTAAGACAGAGGAGTCATCAAGGAAATCACAGTAGTAGGAAATTTAGAGGATGCAGATAAATTCAGTTTGAAACATATTGAGTTTATGATGTAAATGAGACTTCTGGCTCAAGATGTCTAATAGACCATTGAAAATGTGAGACTGGTCAAGTAGATCTGCATAGAAATGATAATTGAAGCAATGGGAGCTGATGAGCTCACCAAGTGAAATAGCATAAAGAGAGAAAAGAATAGGGTCCGGGACAAAGCCTTGTCCCTTGTGGGATCCCCATGGTTAACATATGATGGAATCTCCTACATGTAATGTAGGAGAACTAGCTGAGTAATGTCATGGAAAACTAGAAAGAAGAGAGTATTGAGGAAAAGAGGGTGTTTGACACTGTTAAAAGCTGCGGAAAGGTAAAGGATGAGGATTGAGAAAAGACCATTGGATTTGTCAATTAAGAATCCACTGTTAACTTTTGAACATAGACTGCAGAGTTAAGAAGGGAGAAAAAACCAAGTGGAGCCACCAATTGTAGATGGCTTTCTCAAGGAGTTTAGCCACAAAGGGGAGGAGAAATATAGGATAATAGTTAGTAGGGATGGATGGATAGATGAATCAAGTGAGGGTTTTGGGGCATGGGGTAGAAATGGGCATGTTTTTAGACAGTAGGGAAGAAGCTAGTAAACAAAAAGGTTGAATATAAATAAGAGTGGGAATGCAGAGGGAGCTATCTGTTGGAGAAGATACGATGGAATGGGATTCCTTGTGCTTGTTGAGGAGTTTGACAAAGAGAAGATTACCTCTTCATGGGAAACAGGAATGAAGGAGGAAATTGTGGCAGTCAAAATTTGGCTACTATGAGATAAGGGATTGGAGAGAAGTAGAGCTCTTTGAGTAGTTTCAGTTTTTTCAGTAAAACATGAAGCAAGCTAAGAGGGTGGGGGATTTGTAAGAGGCTTGAGGAGAGATGAAAACATTTGGAAAATTTATTGTGGTAAGTGGAATAGTGGATTGATTAGGGAGCTGTAAAATGATCATCTTATTGCAGTGAGGTGCTAGTTAAAATTATATAACATAAACTTATGTCAGAGTCTCAACAAACATTTGTTAAGTGCCTACTATGTGCCAGGAACAGGAAATACAGAGAAAAGGCATAAGAAAAAAGCATAAAAAGCTCACAATCTAATTAGGGAAGACAACACATATAAAGAAGCAGAAAGTGAAAGGACATGATGAAGACCTGCCATGAGGTGGAAAGTGATCTAAGAATATGTTAATTATAGAGTTGACTTCATTTTGCAGAATGATGAATTTCTATAAATCATCCAGGTGGGAAATGATGGGGGGGTTATGATTTCATGATTTTCTTTAGTTTCATTCAGTATCCCCTGAGTAAGAATGAAGGCAATAGATGGTGGGAATAACCCAAGGCTGGGGGTATGACAGAACAAGATCTATTGTTAAGTTTTTCTGGAGGCAGCCTTAGTCTCAGTTGAAATAAATAATTACTCCAAAATCGAAGCCAGCTAATAAAAATGCAATTTCTCTTTCCAAATTAGCCCGGTTAGTTGAGGCCTATCTCTTTGCCTGGCTCCAAGAGATCTTGCAGCTTTTTCCTTGGCTTCTGCCTCTACTTTTTTCAGCCTCTAGCCAGCACCAAGTTAGAAGATGCAATGAATCTCTCTTGCATCGAAGATGGGGCTTGTAGGCTTTCTTCCAGAGTGTCCTGTGGCCCTGAGAACTTCTTGCTTATATCCTGTGCACTGAGTACACACCCATCATTATATCACAGGGAAACCATTATTTGTTGTAGGATTAAATCAATGCTAAACTGGATTTAACCATTGTTTCTATCAGTTCCACTTAGTACCTTGTTTCAAGTTCTGGCCCAAAATATCTTTTTCTAAGATCAAATCAACTCCAATGGCTTAACAGTTTGTAAAGATTCCAACAATCTATGACAGAAAAAAGAGGTAAAGGACTTCAGAGAATGGGACAGCATAAAGCTGAATTGGTTCCCAAGGGGATGAGATGGGAAAGGAAAGAAATAGTTGGCAGTGCAAAGGTGATGGCCTACCAGAGGTACTGAGAAGTCCTGGTAAGGCCAAAGAACAGGGTTTGGAGCTACAAAGTACAGGTGGAATGACAACAGATTATGATCAGATAAAGGAATTTCTGAGTTTGAAACCCTGGTACTTAACTCTAAAATAGGGTTTTGTAATGTCCAGATCATCAAAATGAAGGGACCCACATGGGAAACACTAAGGCACTGAAGGTAATCTGCATTTCCCTGTCCTATGGAGCTGCTTTCCACTGTCTGTGTGGTTGGAACAGATGGCATTTTTAAAACCAGGAGACTGGGACTGTCATTGTCTTTCCAGCTATGTCCAGGAAGGGTAAAGATCCTGTATTGTCACCCACAGAATGGACACTGTGAACTGAACTGAATAAGGGAAAATATTCCCCTTTCTTCCACCCCTTTTAAGTCCTGTAGCCCTGAAAAATGGACTTGAGCTTTTAGTTTGGTCTATTTAATTTGTCCTTTTCAGCTGCAAGCAATGGTATTTCCACCTGACCTACGGTCAAATCACATTGACCTTAGAGGTAGGATTTCAGGTTGGATGTTGCTGTCAGACTAATAAGGAAGCATTGAGAAGCCTGGGACTTCAGCTCAAAGAGGATTTCAGACGTGGAATTTGATGTGACTGGGCTTGTTGTTATTCAATTCTTTCAGTCGTATCTGTCTCTTCATGACCCTATATGAGTTTTCTTGGCAAAGATACTGGAGTGGTTTCTTTCTCCAGTTCATTTAACAGATGAGGAAACTGAGGCAGACAGGGTGAAGTGATTTGGGTCATATAGATAGGAGGTCAGATTTGAACTCCTGAAGATGAGTCTTCCTGGCTCCAGGCTCAGTACTCTCTTCTCTGTGCCACTTAATTGTGCAGACTAGGCCATCCAGGAACTGAAACAATCTGTGAATGATTTCCAGAAATAAAAAACAAGGTGGCAGCTTCTACACAAATACTCAAAGTAACAAATGCTTGTTGAGTAGGGGACTCTGTCTTGGCATATACAAATGCAAAAGGCAAAAAGAATTCATAAACAGATAAGGCATTTGCAGAGATCTGTAAGCATCTTTAAGAGACAAATTGAACTGGGGATTGCCAGTTGTTGTAGGCAAAGTTCTAAAGCCAGTTCCTTTTTCAGTTCAGATCTGATGTTGTGATGAATAAGTCACTGCATGGGACTGAACATTTAACAGAGGAGAAGTTTACTTTGCCCTAACACAGGATGTATATACACCAAGGATACAGGGGAATTAAGATTCTCTGGACAAGGGGCCCCTCCTCATTTCCATTCAGAACTCACTTCATCAGTCAGTCATTAGGGAGGATGCTCTACCCTATCATACACCCTCTAGCACTCTCCACATCTGATAGATGGTGACTATATGTGGCTGAGTTGGGTGTATCCTCCAGACTAGTTGCATTAGGGAATCTGGGTCCAAACAGATTTCATGAGTGGAGAAAACTGTTTTAGGGAAGTCAGGGAAATTTTGTCAAGAAACCCTTGGTCCTAACCAACATACCATTGGATCCTTAGCTAATATACAAGTTCCTATATAGGTATTCCAAGACTCATAATGTGATCCTTTAGTATGGACTTCTCTTCCAGCTCCCAGAAGACAACATACTTTGTAGCTTCTGTTCTAGCAATTCCTTCCCATTAGATGTACACTTTTTGAAACACTCACCAGTAAAGCGCAAATCTTCTGCTATCTTATATAATGTAGCGCTAGTCCCTTACTGGTTCAGGGGGTAACCCTATTTTCTTCCCAAGAGATATATATTGCTTTTGAAACTCTTCTCTCTCTGGGCCAGGTTCCCAAATTCTTGAACCTGGAGTTACTTGAGGCAATCTCCAGATGCTCCCCAGGAGATCTCCCTTCATAGCTAGGTTATTTGTAGGGTCATTCTTCTTAGGAAATTATACTCTTTACACAGTAGTTGGGAATCTCAGAACATTCAACACAAACTTCTCTCTCAGATCTGTGTGAATAAACTTGTGTCTCTTTCTGCCACATACACCTATAGGAACTCTTGAAACACTATTGATTGAAGCTACTACTATCTCTTGGACCTAAAAAGACCACATTCAATTCTCTGGTGTCTGATGAAGGGAATCAGAAAGGCAAAAAGTCAGGAACTCTCCTGACTTTGTGAGTGAATTCATTTAGGTTCATGTGATTCTTCCCCAAAGCAGCTATTATCAGATTCTAGTATGGGGGGATGAGAGGCTGAGAACAAAGGGGTGGGATATAAAACATTACTTCCCCCTAAAAGAATCCAGGTAAGCCTTGTGGAACTCTGGTCTTCCTCACAGGACAGTCAAGAGGAATGACAAGAATTTTTCTTCTCAAGAGAGCTAGCCAACCAAATGAATGAGGTAGGTGTGGGATGAGGCAGAGCCATTACTAAAGCTCATCTCTTAAGGGAGATAGAGAAGAGACTATAGTGCTTGGTAAGTTGAAACACCACTATCAGCTTGATCATCATCTGCCCTCAGTCTCCAATGGAGATAGCCTAGGATCTCTAAGAGCCTCAAGAACAGCTATGCTACCCAAGCCACCAGGCTTGCCTCCGGCTCAGTCCCTATACAGTCATCATTGAGGGGAAGAAATCATTGTGGAGAGATTTCCCCTCCTCCCCCCCTTTTTTTTTCAATACTGCCACAACAACTGCTAACCAACTGAGACCACTGGTCCTGCTTCCAGCCTAGCCTTCCCACTCATCCAGGGAAGAAATTCCTGGAAGGAGCCAACTAATCCAAAAATGAAAGAAGAGAGGAGAGAGAAAGATTGGGGGAGAGAAGAAGATGGAGAAGAAGGAAAAGAAAAGATCAGCAGCATGTGTCAGGAACTTAACATAAAACTATGACAACAAACTTGACAACAACCATCTCCCCTCCGATGTAAGGGTAAGCCCAGAACTTTGGGAATAGAAGTGCGACTAGCCAGGACCTCACAGCCATCATCCTGGGAAGAAACCAATCTCTTGAGAAGATGTAGCCTGGCAACTATTACTGAAGGATCTGCAGCCACAGCCACAAAAGACCCAGAAAACAAAATTCTTGTTACCAAAGTCCTATAGTCCAGTCTCAGATGTGATTCTATCAGTGGAAATTACATTAAAAAAAACAAAAACAAAAACAAGAAACATTACCATCTGCTTTGCAGCTGCGCCCAAAGTACCATAGGATCTTTCCCTCTTCCTCGAAGCTGAAATCTTCCAGCCGCATTGTTTCATCCTTTAGAACGGGAGCAATTTGAGAACAAGAACAGTCTTGCTTTTCCATTTGCCTACCCAATGCTTAACACCAAACTTTGCACCTAGTAAGGGCTTCATAATCACTTCATTCGCCGCGGAACAGCCTCAAACCAGCCAATTAGTTTGGCTGTTCTTGACACCGAATCTGAAATGATCATTGCTCAGAACACTACTAAAGGGCCTGAGTTACTCATCCAAAGTCCCAAACAAAGGCTCCTTGCCCTGTACACACACCAAGTGGCAGCTTCAGACAGAAGCAACATTGTAAAGAGAACAAAGGAAGCCCACAAAAGGCTGGCTGGAGCAGGCCCTCTCGGGTCCAGCCCAAATCCGAAGAACCCTAAACCAAAGGCTCCGGGAGCATCCCTGGAGAGCCGGTATAATGCTCGGAGGCACACCGGCTGCTTTCTCGGGTGGGGGCGGGGGCGGCGTCCCGGTCTCTAATCAGCTTCCCCGGGATTTTGTTTATTTTGGGATTTCCCTATCGGAATACCAGAGTCCCTCCTTCCTCCCTCAGGGCTGGCTCTCCTTTCCCTCCCAATCCCACCCTAGCACCCTCTGCCCTTTTTCCTTCTCCACACCTACATCGGTTAACACTTGGTTTGGCTTCTGACGCACCGCTTCCCAGAAGCGGAGACAGTTAGGCGTCCTCCTCCCCCACCCTCCCTACCCCCTCCCACCCCTCGGGTCACATCAGTACGGCCCGTCAGGGCGGGAAGGGACCCAGAAGTCACCTTCCCCTCTTCGGGCGCACCCCCCCCCCTGCTCTCCCACCCCCCGACAGATGACGGAGGAGGAGCCCGAGTCAGTTTGAGTGGATGGATGGAGAAGTGAAAGAAATAAAGGATGCCCAGAGGCACGCAGAAAAGAAAGCAGCAGCAATGGAAGTCACGTTCTGTTTTGTTTCCCCCCTATTCACATCAGCCCAACTCCTCGCGAAGAAAAAGGCTCAAAAGGAATGGAGACTACGCCGGTTAGGGAGAGGGAGGAGGCAGCGTGGGGCCCCGCACAGGGGCTGGCAGCAAGGGAGGCTAGTGTTCCAAGTGCGCGGCAGACGCAGCATCTAAAGGGGAAATGGCAGGGGGGCCAGTTTTGCCTTTGCCCATCCTGCCGGGATCGCCCTGGGCTCCCGTGCCGGGAGGCGCCGCACTCCCGTTAGGATGCTCCGCGGAGCACGCCGGGTAGCCACAGATGCAAATCACCCCGCGCTTCAAAAAAAAGAAAAAAAGAGAAAAGTCCACCTCCGCAGTCCAGTGTCCGTGCCGGAGGCAACCAATAAAGCTTTTTGAATTTGAAACGGAAAGAACCGGCGGCGGGGTTACCGAAAGCAGTCCGGCCCAGAGAGGGCGGGTCCGGTCGCTAAGGGGGCTGGCAGAATAGCGTTACTTACGGACTGAGGCGAGAAGGGGGGAGGGAGTGGGAAGGGCCGGGTGGGACGCCTGCGCAGAGCATACGGTGGGGCGGGGAGGGGCGGGGCCCCTGCAGAAGGAGCGGGAGGCGGGGCGGGTAGCGCGCTTGCGCGGAGCGTGCGGCGGGGAGGGAGGACTTGTGTGTCTGTGTTGTTGTTCGGCGGCGGCGGCGGTGGCGGCGGCGGCGGTAAGATGGCGGCGCACGGGGGCTCTGCGGCCTCCTCGGCGCTGAAAGGGTTAATCCAGCAGTTCACCGCCATCACGGGTAAGAGACGCGGGCACGGGAAGGCGGAGAGCGGGCTCGGGAGCGGGCAGCCGAGAAGACCCGGGCTTCCCCCCTCCGTCCTCCCGCTCCCACTCCAAGCTTCCCTCTTGGCTCCCGCCCTCCCTCCGAGGCGGCGGCGGCAGTGACGGGGTCCCGGGGTGAGGGCGCGGGCGCAGCCCCTCCCCATCCTCGCGCCCCCCTCCCCCCGTCCTTCCCCGCCGCGGGACGAGGACGCGGGGACTTGCCTCTCGCCCCGGGGAGCCGGCGGATGGGGCCTGGCCGCACTCGGCGAGCCGGGGCCCCGGGGGTGGAGGGAGGGATCGGGCCCCGCACCCTGCCGGCCGCCGCCCTCAGACTCTTCTGGCCTCGCAGAGGGGTCTACCCCCAGCCCATGCCCCGCCACGGCCGCTCCACACCGGGAGGGCGGCGGCGGCCGTCCTCCCCCAGAGGCTCCCCAGAGCGGCCCCCCAGACTTGGGGGGGCCCGGGCCCCTGCGCCCACATTCCCGACCCCGGCTGGCGCAGGCCTCCGCCGAGAAGGTAGTGGGGGAGGGGCAGCGGCATGAAGGGGGCGGGGGGGGGGGGCGACGACCGGAGAGGCAGGTAGCTCTCACGGACTTGGGAGTAGAAGGGCAGCTGCTAACAACCTTTCCGCGTGGGACCCTGAGCATTGTTGGGGTGCCATGAGTCCCCCAACATAACGATGTAATGAGAGGGATGATGGTGATGCGGCCTTGTGGTGCTCTGGGAAGGCATGGCCGCGGGAGCGTCTGCAGAAAGGGAACCTTTTGCAGTGACAGTATCCGCAGCCCCTTATCCTGGGTTCTGCTGTGGGGCTGCACCTCAGAAAAGGATACATTCGCGTCCTCTTTCCCCGGGGGTGAAGAGCCCTTTGCCATCCTGCCTACCGTCCCTGTCCTGTGCTTTTCTAAATGGTGCTGAACTTTTTTTTTTTTTTTTTTGCATGAGTTATTAGAGGGGCGGAGCCAACGAGGAAGTTCTCTGTAAAGTGATTTGAGGGAAGAGTGACTCCATGTGCCTAAGTGTAATTTAACAGTTCTAGTGATTTTTTTTTTTCCCATTTTGGAAGAAGGTCAGATTTAAGTGTATATATTATCCGTGAACCGGCTAAAAAGATGTTTGCAGTATCGAAAATGTGTTTCTTCAGAACACCTATGTTGAAGCTTTAACTGTCAAACAGGATTTTACTGCTAAGAAAAAATGCCCATTGTTTTGAAATTTGGAAATTATCAAACAGGTGTTTATAATAAATTTTTGAGTGTTTACATTTTCTTTTTCACATTACTGACGTGGTTATAGAAAGTTGATGTAGATTGTGTTTTGTACTATCACTAAAGTTTTGTAGAATTTGTAAACGAAGCAAGGCTAAGAATGAGAAGTTATGTGTACTGTATTAAATACTTGAGAAAAGTGAAATGCATTTTCAGGTAGGTAGTTTTTTTAATATTTTGAAGGATTGTACATACTTAAGGTATATCAGAATTGCTTGCTGTCTTGGGGAGGTAAGGGAGGTAGGGAAGGAGAAAAATTTAGAACACAAAAATTCTTATAAAAATGAATATTGGTTTATTTGGAAAAATATTTCAAATTGGAGATAATGAATCTTAAGGGTTTGCGGACTATATTGTGTGGGTCGTCAGAGTTAATGTTACTCAGCTAAGTGGAAAAATGGGTTAAAAAATGGATGGACTTGGAATCTGGAAGATTTGAATTTAAATCAGGCCTCAGCTAGATATAGAGTTGTGAGGGTGGGCAACCTTTCTGTTTCCTCATTTACAAAATGTGGATAATAGCACCTACCTCCTAGAGTTATTGTGAGGATAAAGTGAGGTAATCATTTGTACAACTCTTTGAAGAATTTACAGAAATATATATAGATGCTAGCTGTTATGAGGTCCAGGAATGATCTATTATTAGTCATTTATTTATTGAGACTATGTGCTATAGTAGAAAGAGTGGTGGTTAGAGTTTGTTGGACATCAGGCCCTGTAACTTATTAGTGGCCTTAGGCAAGTCATTTGACTTTAGTTTCTTCATCTATAAAAACTGGCTATACACTCTTATAGGTTTTGTTTAGTTTTGTTTTAGAAAAGTGCTTTTCAGAACTTAAAGAGTAGTTGTCAATTGTAGATGTTACCTAGATAATTTTAGGTGTTTTTATTTCCTGGGGAGTTCAAAGTGTTCTTTCTCATCATTTCTAGCACCGTTTTAGTTACAGATAGGTTACAACACATAGTAATTTCCTAAAAGGCTGGAGCATTGACATCTGTTGTCCTGGTTCTTTTTCCAGTATTCTCCCTTAATCTAATAAATATAAGAAACTATAGATATGAAAGGACTTTGAAAAGTCAGAAATACTCTATTAAATGTTGTAAAACTGTGATATTTGGTTATTTTATTTCCCAACTGTGATTGTTAGATCCTTTTTTACATGTAGACTATTACCAAGAAGTTGACATAAATAGTTGTATTTAACCAGTTAAATTTAGCTTGATCCTGTATGTATCAGAGGTATGATTTAAAAAAAAAATAAATATATGCATTTATTGTAATAAAGTAATAATTTCCATTGGACATTAAAAAAATAAATCCCCCCTCAAAACTTAAAATATTAAAATCTTAGTCTTGCTGCTGAAAAAAAAAACAGAATAGCTAGTATTTCTTTTTAAAGGCTTCTTAATTTGTAGTGATTATATCCAAAAGAAGAAAACATTTTTATTTAACTTTAGAAACCATTTTCCTTATATTATCACTTAAGTAGGCTTATATATCTGGGCTGCTCACATTATAGTTTTTTTTCCTTAGCCTTCAAAATAAATTTCTTATTTATTGTCAAGAAAATGACCTAATGACAATGTGTAGTCTTTTGTGATTTGTAGAAATTTTCTTGAAGTTGTATTCTTAAGATAAAAGAAATCAGCTGTATAAAATAGGGAATGTGAGGCATTTCATATGAAAAAGATCTGGAGATTTTAGATGATTACAAACTTAATATGAATCAACGTGATATGGCTGCCAAAAAAACTGATTAGAAATATATTAAATATATATATGTGAAGTAACAGTCCCTCTGTAGTGCTGGAGTATGTTTAGAGTGTTATAGTGAATTCTGAGTATCAACTTGTATGAGAGGTGTCGAGATGGATTGTGTTTAGAGGAAGATGACAACATTTGTGAGGAATCTTGTGAGGATTGAGAATATTTGTATGTAGTCTAGAAAGAAAAGACTTGATAAAGTGCAAATTTCCTCATTTGTAAATGGGCCTCACAGAATTGTTGTGAAGAAAACTTTGCCTATAATAATAAAGTGTTATTATATCAGCTGTTATTAATAATGATGTAAAAAAACTGTTGTTTAGGCTCTGATATTGGAACAGCCAATTGAGCTTGCATTATGCCCACATGTGTGTGTACATGTGTATGTGTACACATATCTACATATTGGGCAGACAGTCTATCTGGAAAAGGACTGGATTTCATTTGGAAACTTAAAGAAGGCATTTCAAGTCTCTCCATGAAACCAAGGTTCATGCTTTTTTTGTTTTGAAATTTTTATTAATGATCACCCTCATTTCCAAAAGTACCTTCTCTTGACTCCTGTAGGGAGTTGTCCTTTATGACAAAGGACTTGTAATTGAATTTACAGATTGCCTTAATCTCTGAAGAATTAAATTTACAGGCCTCTAAAAGCTTAATGAAGAAAGGGACATGATGGGCATAAAAGACTGGTAACATCATTAAAGAAGAATTTCATAGGAGAAGCAAGGTAAAGGATATCATTAGAGAGCTTTGATGAGGAGGAAGAAAAAATAAACCAGTTAAATAGTGAGGAATAACATTGCATAGCCCAGATGGTCCATTGGTGTCTACCATTTATCAGTAAGTCCCCAACATGTTGGGTAAATCCCTTGTAATTACCAGAATTGGACAGAAGTGGGTGTGGCTGGGTTAGTAATCTGCACTGTTGGTGACAGTATGCACCTCAGTGTATTTGTGAATCTGTTAAATAAGTATTATGGGAAGGAAAATTAACTTTATTCTGCTTGCCTCCAGGAAACTAGGATTAGCCTATATGACTGATGTATGATGGGCATATTTCAGAAATTCACAATATAAAATTTCCTAACAATCAGTGACATCCAAAAATAGATTTGGTTTCTTCCATGAAGATAAGAATTTCTAGTCACTGATGGTGATCACCCAGAGGTTTGTCTTGATTTCTTAGGATCATTTGTAGTACAGGTTTAGAGGTTGGGCTAGATGATTTTTAACTATCTCTTCCAATTCTTATGGATCCCAGAGGAAAACAATAAAACTATTATTTTGAGAGTATCTTTTTCAGATTTATCTTTCTAATTGTTTTATGTTTAGGCCAGTATTAGAATAGGTCTCCTTGGCTTGAGCAAACAATTTATGGCCAGGGAAGAAAGGCATTTTGGAATTAAAATGGCTGTGAATTATTAATAGTTTATAAAGGGATTAAATTTTTGTAGAACTGAGAAAACAACCAAAACTTATTTTTTGATAATTATTTTTGGAGCCATTTTGAGAAAAGTCCTATTAATCAACACATCAAATGAAAGCTTTTGAGTAAAAGCAATTGCCTGAACCTAAATATTTAGTACCCTCAAATACTGAACAATTGTGACAAATCATATCTGTACTTATTTGAATTGTAAGTACAAAAATTCAGTGTGGCTCTTAGCCAATCAAGATGATATTTCTTCATGAGTACTGGAGTGAATTGAGATTCTTTGAAACTTTAGAATAAGAGAATGTTTGGATGGTGCCAGAAAATTAGAGATTTGTAATAATAAAAGGTGTCAAAGATTTGGTTGAGGGCAAGAAAATAACAGCTGCTTCATCTTTGGTTCAATAAATTACCTTGCAGAAGTGCAACTTCTGCCATACAATCCTTTTGATTAGCTGCTGTACATTTTATGTACTTTTATGAGAAAAAAATAAAAGGAAAGAAATCAGATGTAATGGAATTTATTAAACAAGTTTTAAGGAATGAGTTGATCTAGATTTCAGGATGTTCAATATACCAGACTATATAGTCACAAACAAACAAACCAATGTTTGTGACTCTAGATTGGTTATTAAATCTCCCTCAATTGCAAAATAGAGATTATAATAATATCTACTTGCTAGTGTTGTTGAAGGGTCAAATGACTGAATATTTGTAAAGTACTTACTCTCTTCCTTCCAAATAACTGATCATATTGAAGAACCTCTTATCACTAAAGGTACTTAATATACTGTTTACTAAGACATGTATGTAATATACGAAATATATTTTGTAAGTTGTCCATCCAAAAAGTTTTAATTACTCAGAATGCCTCAGTTTGTATTACCATCTGTTAGATTGGTTTTTCAGGTAAAAATGAAGTATTTGGACTAGATGACCTCCAAGGTCCTTTCTAGCTCCAAATCTGCAATTCTTTCTTTTCTCTTTCTGAGGTAATATGTGATAGATAGCTGTAAAGAGGAGCTGTCTGTTGTGATTTTATCAGTTGTATCACATATGCCCCTTGTGGAGTTGATTCAATAATGAAATGGTAATTTTTTTCATTTTAGAAAAAAAACAGATGCAGTGTAGTATTGGTCTGGCATTTTCTCCCAGCATCCTTCCACATCAGTGAGATTAGAGTCCATTACAAATAAAAGAAACTAACTGCATAGATAGAGGGATTTCTTTCCAGTTGATATGACTGTTTGGAATAAATGCAAAACTTTTCTTATTTGCAATTTTCTATTTTTGTATTGTTTTGTTATTGATGAAATATCTTGGAATCTTTGCATAGGTGTTACTTTGATCCCCTTCCACATATATGTAGTCTTCATTTAGATTACTACAATATATTAAAAATCATTTTAACTCCCAAGATAAATTAGTATTGGTCTGGACTCTCCTGATGTGACCTCAGAGCTTCAGGCCACCAATTTTTAAAAATAAATTTTTATTGATGTGTTTTGTGTTTAGGTCACTTTTTTCTCCCTGAGGCAACTGGGGTTAAGTGATTTGCTGAGGGTCATACAGCTAGGAAGTGTTGATTGCCTGAGATCAGTTTTGAACTCCTGGTCCTCCTTGGTCCTCCTTGGTCCTCCTGACTGGTGCTCTATCCACGGCATCACCTAGCTGCTCCTAGGTACTTTTTAATGTCATTTTTCAGTGTATCTTTTCTCCCCCCTAATCTCCCAGAGAGCCATCTCTTATTATAATTTTTAAAGAGAAAATTTAGCAAAACTAAGCAACATATTGAAAAAGTAAACAGTAGGAAGAGAGAAGAATGATACACATAATGAATTATAATGACTTCCATGATAGGAGATTTTGCTTCTGGTTTTAAAGACATTCCCTCAATAATTTAAAGCTCCATAAAATGCCTAAATTCCTGCTATTTTTTCCTCATGTTTTAACTGTCCCTGCTTATTTAATATTTTGATTTTCTTGGACTCTAATATGGAATGGGAGTAATGTGTGCACATACAAGTGAATTATATTCATTTGGATATGTGGTTGTATAAAGAAAATGCTTGCTGATCTGTCATCTTCCTAGATACTATTCTAACACTTTCTTCTTTATGCTAGGAGTTGGCAACTTTTATGAGATATTGAATTTTATGTTGGAGCTTTCTAGTACAATGTTAACTCCTTGAGGGCTTTTTTTGTTTATGTTCCCAACTTCTGGCATAGTATTGGACACATAGTAGGCATCTGTGAGACAGTATGTAATAGTGGAGAGAATATTGAATCTAGAATCAGAATTTTGCAATGGCCACTACTAATATACCCTCATCTTGTCATTTAATTCAGTTTATAATAATTGTCTACTATATGGTAAGGCTCTGGACATACAAAGACAGAACAAAACAGTTCCTGACTTACAAAGTTTACATTTTATTAGAGGGAAATATATACCAAAAATATTTATTTTTATCATCTTCATTTACAATAGCATAAAAATATTCAGAGTAAATACAAGGTATTTGTATTGTAATTGTATTGTAAGTACAAGGTAATTTTGTACAGGAGGCAGTACTAGCAACTGGTGGACAGGGAGTAGTACATCAAAAAAGCCTGTAGTAGGTGACATTTGAATTGTGCTTTAAAGAAATCTAAGACTTTTTAAAGGAAGAGGTGAGAAGAGAATATTTCAGGAATATTCTATTTCAGGAATAGACCACAGGAAATTCTGTGGTCACCCAGAAATATAGAGAAAGAAGGAATGTCCTGTTTGGGGAACATTGTAAAGAGTCCAGTGTGATTTCATTGCATGTGATCAGTTTGAAAAGATCTTTTGGAATCACATTGTGAAGGGTTGTATGTGCCATTCAGAGGAATTTGTTTTATGCTAGAAGCAGTAAAGTGCCACTGAAACTTCTTGAATAGCAGTGATGTGCTCAGATCTACTCTTTAGGAAACTATTCCCCAAAATTAAAGATCAAGTGAAATTATGTAAAGAGTTTTCCAAATTAAAAACAAAAATTTATAAATATAAATTATTATTTAAAATAATAAGCACTGTATTGAAATTGTGAATTACTTGAGGAAGAATTACATAGGAACTTTTCTTCCCACTTCAATTCAGTAACCACAGTGATGTTCTTAATGTACAGATTTGACTATATCATTTCCTTGTTTAATAAACTCCAGTCACCCAATTCTTTTAGGACAAAATTCCTTAACATTTCCATGTTTTTATGGATTCCTTTGACAAGACTTGGAGCCTTCTCAAAATGTTTTTAAATCCATAAGACAATTGCACAGGAAACCAATCTTATTTATTTATTTATTTTTATTTTTTTATTTTTTTTTTATTTAATAGCCTTTTATTTACAGGTTATATGCATGGATAACTTTACAGCATTAACAATTGCCAACTCTCTTGTTCCAATTTTTCACTTCCCACCCCCCACCCCTTCCCCTAGATGTCAGGATGACCAGTAGATGTTAAATACATTAAAATATAAATTAGATACACAATAAGTATTCATGACCAAAACATTATTTTGCTGTATAAAAAGAATCAGACTCTGAAGTATTGTGCAATTAGCTTGTGGAGGAAATCAGATACGCAGGTGGGCATAAATATAGGGATTGGGGATTTGATGTAATGGTTTTTAGTCATCTCCCAAAGTTCTTTCTCTGGGCATAGCTGGTTCAGTTCATTACTGCTCCATTGGAAATGATTTAGTTGATCTCGTGGCTGAGGATGGCCAGGTCCATCAGAACTGGTCATCATATAGTATTGTTGTTGAAGTATATAATGTTCTCCTGGTCCTGCTCATTTCACTCAGCATCAGTTCATGTAAGTCTCTCCAGGCCTTTCTGAAATCATCCTGTTGGTCATTTCTTACAGAACAGTAATATTCCATAGTATTCATATACCACAATTTATTCAGCCATTCTCCAACTGATGGACATCCATTCAGTTTCCAGTGTCTAGCCACTACAAAAAGGGCTGCCACAAACATTCGTGCACATACAGGTCCCTTTCCCTGCTTTATAATCTCTTTGGGATATAAGCCCAGTATATAGATATGGGATATAACACTGCTGGATCAAAGGGTATGCACAGTTTGATAACTTTTTGAGCATAGTTCCAAACAACTCTCAAATGGTTGGATTCGTTCACAACTCCACCAACAATGCATCAGTGTCCCAGTTTTCCCACATCCCCTCCAACAATCATTATTTTTTCCTGTCATCTTAGCCAATCGGACAGGTGTGTAGTGGTATCTTAGAGTTGTCTTAATTTGCATTTCTCTGATTAATAGTGACTTGGAGCATCTTTTCATATGACTAGAAATAGTTTCAATTTCTTCATCTGAGAATTGTCTGTTCATATCCTTTGACCATTTTTCAATTGGAGAATGGCTTGATTTTTTATAAATTAGAGTTAATTCTCTATATATTTTGGAAATGAGGCCTTTATCAGTACCTTTGACTGTAAAAATATAGGAAACCAATTTTATTGAAATAACTATATAATTTTCCCTATTCAATTTTCCCTACTCTAGACACCTAAAATTCTTTTTTTTTTTTTTTTTTTAATTTAATAGTCTTATTTACAGGTTATATGTATGGGTAACTTTACAGCATTGACAATTGCCAAACCTCTTGTTCTAATTTTTCCCCTTTCCCCCATTCCCTCCCCCAGATGGCAAGATGACCAGTATATATTAAATATATTAAAATATAAATTAGATAAACAATAAGTATACATGACCAAACCATTATTTTGTTGTACAAAAAGAATCAGACTCTGAAATATTGTACAATTAGCCAGTGAGGGAAATCCCAAATGCAGGTGGGCAAAAATATGGGGAATGGGAATTCAATGTAATGGTTCTTAGTCATCTCCCAGAGTTCTTTCGCTGGGTGTAGCTGGTTCAGTTCATTACTGCTCTATTGGAAATGATTTGGTTGATCACATTGCTGAGGATGGCCAAGTCCATCAGAATTGCTCATAGTATTGTTGTTGAAGTATATAATGATCTCTTGGCCCTGCTTGTTTCACTCAGCATCAGTTCATGTAAGTCTCTCCACGCCTTTCTGAAATCTTCCTGTTGGTCATTTCTTACAGAATAATAATATTCCATAATATTCATATACCACAATTTATTCAGCCATTCTCCAACTGATGGGCATCCACTCATTTTCCAGTTTCTAGCCACTACAAAGAGGGCTGCCACAAACATTCTTGCACATACAGCAGACACCTAAAATTATCTCGTAGTCAAGAACTACTTCTATGATCAAATACAATTCCTGAGATATTTAAAACCTTTCAGAATTTGACACCAGTTTACATTTCTGGCTTGAGGGTATCTTATTCCTCTTTAAGTACTCTGTAGTTTAGCCAGAATAGCCATTTTTGCAATTTCTTTCATTACATCTCATTCTCCGCTTGTACCTGTCCTATTGGAATGTACTCTCCTCATCCTTGTCTCCTAAAGCATTTTCTTTAAAGCTCAGTTCATGTGCCACTTTTTAGATGAAGCTTTTTGTTATCCCTTTGGTTTTTACCTCCCTCCCTCAATCTTGTATTTACCATTTTCTTGTAATTTATCTTGTATATCAGAGGTGGGAAATCTTTTTTTTTTCCTGCCAAGGGTCATTTGGATATTTATAACATCATTCGTGGGTCATATAACATTATCAACTTTTAGAACTCCAGCAGTGAGAAGTTGTAACTAGCTTTCAGCTCATTATTGCCTGCAATTGCATTAGCAAATGATTTTGCAGGCCTTATATACCTGGCAGGTTGATTATTGCCCACTCTCTGGGGGGGAGGGGTGTTTATTTATGTCTGTATCTCCAATACTTAGTATAGTGCCTGGCATAGAGAAGGCTCTTAATAATTTCTTTTGAACCGCAGTATAGTGCCTGGCATAGAGAAGGCTCTTAATAATTTCTTTTGAACCGCTAGGTTTTATTCTTGGGAATAATGAATCCCAATGAATTAGGATTCATAGTACTTGAAGTTTAAAAAATAGTCGTTGATTTTAAGCCAATGGCAGTAATATAGTAGGAATTTGAATAATGCCATATCTGACTACTTCATTGGTCGAGCGGGACAGAAGTATGGTAGGATTGTTGCTAGGGTAAAAGATATGCTAATAGAGAGATTCCAAAGAAATTTCATCTTTAACAGTTTGCCTTAGAACTCACCTTGGGAGTCAGTATCAGTTCTTAATATTTTGTATACATGTCATAAATTATGATAGTATTATATTATAATAATTTACATTTCTATGGTATTATGTAATTTACAAAGCTCCATGTTTTCACTTGATTTTGACCACAGTTTGTTTTGCATTATTGTCCCCATTTTAAAAATAAAGCGAGGAAGGAGCAATGTTGCAATTTAAATTCAGGTTTAGATTATTGGCTCCTATTTTGGAGCCAATTTGCACCTCTTTTGGCCTTTAATAGCAGAGCATAAGTATAGCCATAGTTAAACTGTTCATTCTTGGAGAATGCTTGTTTAATAACATTATACAGTCCATTACAGTTTTGCTTTGTGAATTATGTTAAGTGAAAAATCCAGCATAAAAGTTATTCACAACGCCCTTGTCCATCTAGCAGGTGTGTGTGTGTGGGTGTGTGTGTGTGTGTGTGTGTGTGTGTGTTGCATTGCTATACTAGTTGTATATGATAACTACAAGAAAGTTACTCTCTGGAGATTGCCATGAAAAGAGAAATCTGGGTGAATTACCATGTTTCCAAGTCACCTAGGTTCACTCCTTTGGCATTAGCCTTAATTATTCAATTCCATATTATTAATTCAGTTGTGATCTGTTTTGTTTTTAATCTTGTTATCCCAAGAAACTAGCTCAGTGCCATACCCATAGTGCTTAATAAATGTTTATTTCATGATATATTAAGAATTAGTGCTGTATCTATTGATTCAAAAGGACCCTTGAAGCTTCGACCATTACGGAACCTGAGATTTTATAGGGAGCTTGTGTTGAATAAAGTTGCAAAGCTGCTCTGCAACTTGTCTTAGACAGGTGCCTGGGACCCTAAGAGGATGACTTGCTTAGGGTCACCGAGCCAATGGGTGTCAGTGTCAGGAACTTGAATCCAGAGCCTAATACTGGTTCTTTTCACTTTGCACTGCTGGCACATTAAGAATGTACCCTTAAAATGATAGTTCTTTGGAAGAAATAAAAATTAGATATGTCCTGGAAAAAATAATACCAAGTATACAAGTTTGTATCTAGATTTAATCTAGATACTAATCTAATACTAATCTAGATTTAAGAAAAAAGGCAACCAATATGCAGCCAGTACTGATTTAATATGGATTCAGGGCCTAGGTTCAGTTCTATACTTGCTGCTTAATTACTAGTGTGACTTTGGGCAGGTAAGTTAAAAACTTTTTATTTCTCATATTTCCTGTAAAATGAGCAGATTGGACTATTAAAAAAAAAGACCTTTTCAGGAAAAGGCAGGATTAAAGAGTATCAGTATTCTGGTATTAGCTACTCTAGTAGCTGAAAGAAATATAGTAACTTCCTTTTTCTGATAAATTCCTTCAGATTGAAAAAAAGGTACCACCTCAAGTTGTGGTTAGGAAATGCAAGGGGAAAAAAAAATCAGTGAGTCATTTTTGCAGGCCAGGTCAACATAAAGAAACAGATATAGAAGTCTATGGGTAGTAAAAGACATGCGGATATTGTGCTGGGGGAGAAACCACATTAGAGCAATAGGATGGTCTTTTCAGGAACCTTGTGGAGGATGCATCAACAGGTGCTTGTTGACACTACCTAGTTATGAGTCCTAGATGTAGGTTGAACTGAGGAGAGGTTGTTTTTCTGGGTGAAGATCAGTTGTGAAATCTTGAAGATTTTTTGTTATTCTTCAATCATTCAATTGTCTTATTCTTTGTAACCCTATTTAGGGTTTTCTTGGCAAAGATATTGCAGTGCTTTGACATTTCCTTCTCTAGTTCATTTTATGGATAAGGGAACTGAGACAGTTAAATGACTTGCCTCAGGGTCATATAGGTAAATTAAGATCAGATTTGAACTCTGATCTTTTTTGACTCCAGGTCTGACACTTTTATCTAGTTACTGCATTATCTAGTTGTTCTTACTTTAATAATCTAATCCAATCTATTCATTTTATAGATAAGGAAATGAGAGGGGGCTAGGAAAATTAAGTTCCCTACCCAAAGGCAAGATCAGAAACAAATAGCTTTGTGGTTTGGAGTATTAGTTCTTGTGAAATCTTGAAGATTATTTTTTGTTATTCTTTAATCATTCAATTGTCTTATTCTTTGTGACCCTATTTAGGGTTTTCTTGGCAAAGATACTGCAGTGCTTTGACATTTCCTTCTCTAGTTCATTTTATGGATAAGGGAACTGAGACAGTTAAATGACTTGCCCCAGGGTCATATAGGTAAATTAAGGTCAGATTTGAACTCTGATCTTTTTGACTCCAGATCTGACACTTTTATCTAGTTACTGCATTATCTAGTTGTTCTTACTTTAATAATCTAATCCAATCTATTCATTTTATAGATAATAATAGATTCCTAGCCCCCTCTCATTTCCTTAAGTTCCCTACCCAAAGGCAAGATCAGAAACAAATAGCTTTGTGGTTTGATGGAGTATCAGTTCTGAAGTCGGCAAAGAAATAACTAGGGCAGGAATCCCAGGTCAAAGGAAAGCCTGCTCTTCAGTTTCTCTGAACATTTCCAAGGTGCAGAGCTTTCAATATTGCTAATAAGCTGTGTGCCACAAGAGTCTACAGAAATTCCATCCAGAGCAAGCCCATGGCCTCTTGCTCGGCCCTAAACCAAAGTCAGAAATTTGCAAAACTCAAATCAAAGAGGAAACAATCAGATCCTGTCTTGGGTTAGAGGGTTTTAGTTAGACCAACAAGTTTGCATCTCAATCAGTCTGAGCTATTCCTAAAATCTTAAAATAATATGAAATCTTAATGCCCAAGGAGGCAGCAGTAGGACCAGCCCAGACTTTCCCTTTAGAATTCTGTGGAACTTAGAGCTAACAAAAAGTCTGAAGGCAGAAAGTAGTTTGAAGGAATGAGTCAAAAAAAAAAAATACTGCTATAAAAACCTATTATGGTGACAGGGATGACCACAAAAACATGTATAAACAAAGTCTCAAAGAAACAACACAGCTAATTTCAAAACAAACTCAACTAGAATTCCTATAAAATATGAAATTGAAGGAAGGGGTTTAAGGAGTTTAATATCTTTTATATAAAAGAAAGGCAGTATTTTAAGGGGGAAAGTGAAAAAGAATTGAGAGCTATGGAAGAAAGAATTTGAAAGGGAATAACTTGGCACAAGAGTTATAAAACCCTGTCCAAATAACAAACTCCTTGAAAATTAGAGACTAATGACTTCGTGAAACCAGGAGAAAGAATTAAAGACTCATTGAACTTCCTAAAAGTATGACACCCCTCTTCCCCCCCCCCCCCAAAAAAAAAGCCTAGACAGCTATGAAAATTTCTTGAACCTCTTAAAACCAGAGGGCAAAGTGGAATCAGAAAGAATCTACCTGTCAGCTCCTGAAAAAACTCCCCAAATTAAAACTGGCAGTTATAGCCAAAATCTAACGTGTCTATCTTGAGCAAAGAAAAAATACTGCAAGCAATTGGAAAGAATTTAAAGTGCTGAGGATCCACAGGGAGGATCACATGTGATTTAATCATTTATATAAAAGAGCTGAGAGTTTTGAGTACTTTATTGAATACAATTTGACTACAAAAGGATATAGGTTTACTATCAGAAAAACTTATCCAAACAAAATCTGAGAATAATTCCACAGGATAAAATGTATTTTTGATGAGATAAAGGAAATAATGAAATTTTAAAACGTCAAATAAAGCTTTCCTGATGAAAAGGTCAGAACTATATAGAAACTATGAAATATGGCACAGACTTCAAGAGAAACATTAAAAGATCAATGAGTAGATCAAAGATCATTGTTTACATTCATGGGTATCCTCTCTGAACCTTAATATCTGGCTGCCTAAAGGAAATAATTCCATAAGGCCCACCAGTGCCTCAGTTATGTTGTGATGATCTTAAAAGAAAAATGGAAAGAGAAAAGAGGAATGAATGGTAAAGGGACACAGGGGGAGGAAGGTTGTGGAGAAATTATTTCACACAGTTGCATGGTATACAAATAGAAGCCTATACAACAAAGAGGAAGTAGAGTGGAGAGTGAGGCATTGCAAGTGGGCAAGGGGAGAATACATACAATTGAATACAAACATACATTTCACTGAAGGGAGGAGAGTGAAGAATTTATTAGATGGATGGAAGGTATGTTACAGGAGAGATTAGTGTAATAAAAAAATAAACTTTAAGGATGCATAAAAACATAATACTTTTTGCAGTAGCAAGAAATTAAACTCTGAGGGGTGTGTCAATAGGGGAATGACTAAACAATGTTGTGTTATTTCTGCTTTCTGGGATATTTTATTGTAGCATGAACTTCAAAAAAGTTATCTAGATAATTGAGACTGAACTATTTAATTTTCTGGGAAGAAAGTAATAGATAAATGTCTAGGGAAACTAGTTCTAAAGCTTGCTAGTAAGTGACAGGGGATACTTCATTTTGATAAGATAAGCAACTAGGAAAAAGCCTTTAGAATTTCTTTGATACCTAGAAGCTGTTGGAATAGATAGGAGTTGGTGATAGATGCACAAAATTAAGTGCCTTGTCTGTGACAGCACCAATATTTTTAGGATACTTCTAATATCAACTTATTTTTTAAATTCTGAAGTATCCAAGAGCTACATTTTTGGAAGAATATATAAAACACAGGATTATCGATTTGAACTGTACTGAAAATTTACAAATTCCAAGAGATACTTATGTTTGGAATATTTGTATATCATATTGAATTAAAATACTCAGGTCAACAAATACAGTCTTTTAAGATGCAAGGAGCTCAAGAATCTTATAAGGGACTAAGTTAATGCACATAAATCTGTGACAATAATTTTAACTACAGTACACAATATATATGATAATTGCATGAATAAGGTACAATTTAAAATGCTGTGTGAAATCCAAGAGTAAAATAGTAGATATTAACTTGGAAGCACAAGGAAAAGTTTTGTCTATATGTAGAATTTCACTTCTTAAAATATAGATAGGAATTTAGCATTAAAGATTAGGAAGGATAGGGCATTATAGAGTATAAGTATTATGTGAATTTATTGGGACAAAGTTAAAAATTGTTGTTTTTTTTTTTTCTTGTTTTTACAATGAATCTTGCAGTGTTTTACATTAAAGTACAATCTTTTAAATTTGTAATGCTTTCATTTGCTGCTTTTGTTTTGTTTTATATTGTTTTTACAATTTAGCATTGCGTTCATAAGAAATTTATATTCTTCTATTCACCATCCAACCATACTTTTTTTGATATTACATATAGTGAACTATCTATATTTTTAAATTGAGGCTTACAAGGCAGATTTTTTTTTCATGAAGTCTGATTCAAATAGGTTTGAATAAATTTCTTAATGTGTAGCATGACACAAGATTATGTTGCAATATTACATCTTTATTTGGGAATGTTTGTAGTTGTGGAACAGTTCTATCATATAGATATAATATAGATATTTCCCTTCGAGTGTGTGTATATCCCTCCCACAAATGGAGTAGAGAAAAAATAGTAGTTTTACAATTTGATGAAAGCGCACAGATCTTAACAGCATCATCTTGATAACTTACCTTGTTGGTTTTGAAATAGCCTTGAATGAAAAATTTCACTAGTAAAAGTTGACATTTCTCATTCTTCAGTACTCCAAGTCTTTGCATTGCCTTGTCCATGATAAGCATTTTTTTTTTACTCATAACAGTGATTAGTTTTTAACTGGTTTTCTTTCTGTTCTTCCAATTATAAACAAATATAAAGTGAAGTTCTTTGCTTGTTTTCTAAGAATTCTGTAGTGATAATTTGTCAATTCTTGGCATTTGACTTGTTTTCAAAATTATAACAACTATAATTGTGTTTGAAACAACTGCTTTAAACTTTTTACTTATTCCATTCCAAGCATTGAAATATGCTCCAGAAAATTACTTTTTCACATTTCCTTGGAGTAATAGCTATTCTTTTTTAAATAGTTTTAAATTTTTTTCACTATTTGACAAAAATTGAGTAAGGAAACTGGAAAATAATACAGCAGAAACTAGGCCTAGTTTCCTTACTCAATTTTTGTCAAATAGTGAGTTCTTATCCTAGTAGTTGGAGTCTTTGGGTTTATCAAACCTCAAATTACTATAGTTACTGACTTGTTTCTTGTGAACCTAACCTATTCCATTGGTTAGGAATGGACTATTCCATTGATCCATTACTCTTATTTCTTCCTCTTCCTCTCCCTTCTCCTTCCCTTCCTCCGGCCTCTCCCCCCCCCCCCCCCCCCCCCCCCCCCCCGCCCCCCTCCAAGAAGTTCACTTTCTGTTGAGAGACATGTAAACAAGGATGTGCATAAAAAAGACAATTAATGGAAGATAGTTTCAAAGGAAAGACACTACTAGCATTTAAATAAGCAGAGATTGGGTAATACCTCATACAAAAGGTGGGATTTTGAGTTGTCCTGGGGGGAAAAAAAAAACCAGAGGTAAGGAGGGATCAACTTGATGCATTTTGGTTATGGAAGAGCAGCTAATGAATAGACATGAAAATGGAGCACTTTATATAAACTGCAAGTGGGTCAATGTGGCTGGATCTTTCATGTAGGAGAATCAAATACAAGAAGAGAGGAAGGTAAAAAGTGCTTTCTAATAGACTTGGAGAGCTATTGGTTGTTGAAATTTTTTGGGTAGTGTTTCTACTTAGACTTGTAGGATTATTGTTCTGATAGAATTTCTCAATTCAAATAAAGTTATAGAGTGATTTGAGAGAAGGCACTAAAATAACAGGCAGAGTTGGGGGAGCCCCAAGTCAGTTCAATAATGGAGCCCAGATAGAGATCAGGGTTCATAGGCTATAAACTGATAAAGTCCCTCTGCTTGTCACAGAGACCCGATCATCCATGTTGGTTGTAATTAAGTACAAAATAGCCATTTCTTCCTTTTGTTTTCTCTATTCTTTGAAAAATAAGCAAATTCAGTCAAATTGAAAATATATCAGAAGCATCCTTTTATGTTTCCATTTCATTATTAAATTCATTAATTGTTTTCATTTTAGTATTAATTATTTAATTTCTAGCAGATTTATTTAATTTTATTTCTAGCAGATTTGAAGGAACATTCTTTTTTTTCAGTTGATAATTGGCTTGCTTGTCTTTGTGTGCCAGTTGTATTTTTTTAAGAATTGCATCTGTACTCATAATTTGGTTGGTTCTGCTTTTTTTTTTTCACTTTGTATTAGTTCAAAAAATCTTTCCATGAGCGTGCTGTTTTTGTTTTAGTATATCTCATATCCTAATCTGTTTCATATTTAACTACCCACAAATAAAATTTAGAAATCTTTACTTCTAAACTTTAATTATGGGGAGGGACAGACAAGCATACAAAATTTAAAAAAAAAAAAACCGAAACAGCAACTAGTGACTTAGTATTATTACATAGTACTACTTATTGTAAAAATTTGTCTTTGACTTTATCTCTTTGCCTTCTTTTTTTTTTTTTTTAGGTGCAAGTGAAAGTGTGGGGAAACATATGCTTGAAGCCTGCAACAATAACCTGGAGATGGCTGTCACAATGTTTTTGGATGGTGGAGGAATAGCTGAGGAACCTAGTACCAGTTCAGCTAGTGTATCTTCTGTCAGGCCACACACAGAGTATGTTTCCCTTTCCCCCCCAACCCTCCATTGTTGTGGGGGTTTTTCCCCCTAAGCATTGTATTTTTAGAAGAATTACTTAAATTTAAATTACTTAAAAGTACCATCTTTTGGGGGGCAGGAAGTAATCTTAAAAATCCTACATCAAAAAACGTTTGCAAGTAAAAATATTAATGTATTAAGGAACAATATTTTTTTCACCATGAGGTTATTATTGCAGTAATAATCATCTAGGGCAGGTTTGTCCTTATTATAGATATGGAAATGTGTAAGTAGAGGTTAAGTGATATGTTTGAGGTTACATGGTCTGTTACAGAGTTGGGATAAGAACTGAGGTCATTTGATTCTTTGTTTCTTAACTGGATAAATTTGATTGAACATTTTTTATAAAATTAGCTATCTGGAAAGAATTGCATTATATTAATAAGATCCCTGACTTGGACGACCAGAAACCTGGGTTTTAATTCCTGCCTTAATTTTACCTTTTAATATAATAGGTAATTTTTGCCTCTACAGAGAATCAATTTAGTAAAACTACTGGGTTTTAACATTTTCTTTTTCCTTTACTTTTTTTGTAGAGATGAAGTACGAGCTCCAATTCCTCAAAAGCAGGAAATATTGGTAGAACCAGAGCCCTTATTTGGTGGTAAGTTTTCTATTCTTTCTTAGGAATTATTTGGCTTCTTTAAGTCTATTTAGAGGGCTTTTGTGACAAGTAACTTTTTGTGACAAGTAACTCTTTAAAATCTGCTTGGAAAAGTTGTAATATTCAACTTTATTGAGCTAAAAAATAAGATGTTAAAGATAGTACTTAATTTCTGAGTGCCAAAAGAAAGATGTTTTCAAAAATTATTAATACGCTTTAATGAACATGATACTATGATTTAGTAGAGCACCTGAGTCTGAGACTTGGGAGTCTCAGAATGTTTTCACTTTGCTGATTAGTTCAAGTAAATCTTTCTGTACTTTGTTCATTGTGTTTATTGTTTTCTTAGAGCCCAAGAATATTCTTTTATAGTCATTTATCACATATTGTTTATGGGTGTATATATATATGGTGGGTGTGTGTGTGTGTGTGTGTGTGTGTGGCTTTTTATAGATATATGCATAGGTTATTTTTGAGCATTGACAGTTGCAAATCCTTTTGTTCCAACTTTTTCCCTCCTTACTCCCCCTCTCCCCTTCCCTCCCACAGGTTGAATATTAAATGTTACATATGTTGAGGTCTAAGATTTGACACATATTATTTAGCCATTCCCTAAATGATAACAATCTACTTGGTTTCCAGTTATTTAGTACAAAAAGTACTGCTATAAATGTATTGATATATATTTGACCTTTTTTTTTAAATACTAAAATTCTGATTTTTATACTGATTCACAGCTCTATCAATATTGAACTATTATTCTTGTTTTTTTCCATAACCAGTCCAATATTGACGATTCCCATCTTTGGCTCTTTTATTGAGTGTGGGGTGAAATCTATGTTATTTTGATTTGTATTTCTCTTATTAATAATTGGAACTTTCTTTCATGTGCTCAGTAGCTTTCAATTCTTTTGAGAGCTGTTTATTCATATCCTTTGGCTAATCAAATGGGAAATAACTTTTTCGTGTTTTATATATTGTTTTTGTTTCTGTGTCTTGGATATTGAATGCTCATCAAGTATATCTGATAAAGATTTTTTTTCCCCATTTGGCCACTTCTCTTCTTATTCTAGGCACATTAATTTGGTTTGTTTAAAAATTTATCAATTTCATGTAATTAAAATAATTGTTTTACTTTTGTAATTGCCTCTATCTTTTGTTTGGTAAGAATCCATATGTTACCCATATCTGTGAAAGTTGCATGATTTACTTCTCTACTAATTAACTTGGATAGATGGTCAGCTTTCTGTTTTGAATTTATTGTGGAATATTATATGTTTCTCTATTCCTAATTTGCCTAGTCTGATCCTTCTTTGTTGGATATATTACATGTTAGATTCTTTCAAGTATGCGTTAGATTAGTTTTTAAACATTGAAATTCTGATTATGTCCCCCAAACTAGCATTTGATCTTTTTCTTGATGTAATTTATCAAACACCTCCTTGTTGAATATATTGATGTGAGAAATTTATAGACCAAACAATTTTAGGATTGAGTTTAATGAAAAAATTCAGAGCTAAATGTTTACTTCTCTTTTCTTATAGCTCCTAAAAGACGGCGGCCTGCTCGTTCAATATTTGATGGCTTTCGAGATTTTCAGACTGAAACTAGTAGGTATCTGTGGAACTTTTTTCACTAGTAATAAATGCTTTTTAAATATACTATGTAGTATAGTGGATAGAGCACTAAATTAAATCAGGTAGACCTCAGTTCTTAGATACTTAGATATTGGGATTTAAAATTGGGATAACAATACGTACTATCTTAAAAGAATTGCAAGGCTCAAATGAAGCGTGTGTGTGTGTGTGTGTGTGTGTGTGTGTGTGTGTGTGTGTGTGTGTGTAAATTTTGCAGATGTTAAAGTGCCACTAAATGAAAAATATCATTACTATTAATTGTAGAAGCTCTATAAAATCTCTAAATAGTCATGAAAATAAGATTGGTTTCAAAGTGGGTATCTGGATTTGAATGGGGACAAATTATCTTTATTTGAATATATAATTTGTTTCCTTTTTAATTCTACATATTTTAGGCATTTTAAATTGATATTATCAGGGGTGATCACAAGGCTTCTCTAGATTGCCAGAGGATCTGCGGCACAGAGAATGGTTAAGAATCTTTGCACTGAATAAACTTTTTCCCAGGAAATTGTATTTTCAGATTTTATTAGTGGGCCAAACAGTAGATATTTAAGAGTATCTGTGATGTGCAAATTGCTTTTATAGAATGTCAAGATTGGAGCTCAGTCTTTTCCCTCTTAAATTTATAGGAAAGTTTTCAGAAAGTCTTTTATTAATTTTTTTTCTTTGAAATGAAAAAAAAATATCCTTTTCAAAATTTAAGACAATATAATTGCTTAGTGACTTTGTTCTATCTGAAGCTGGTGTGTGGTCAGACTTGTTGATTGCATCAAAAAAAATCTTCATTCAGAGAAAGAACTTTGGGAGATGACTAAAAACCATTACATTAAATTCCCAATCCCTATATTTATGCCCACCTGCATTTTTGATTTCCTTCACAAGCTAATTGCACAATATTTCAGAGTCTGATTCTTTTTATACAGCAAAATAATATTTTGGTCATGTATACTTATTGTGTATCTAATTTATATTTTAATGTATTTAACATCTACTGGTCATCCTGGCATCTAGGGGAGGGGGGTGGAGGGTGGGAGGTGAAAAATTGGAACAAGAGATTTAGCAATTGTTAACACTGTAAAGTTATCCATGCATATAACCTGTAAATAAAAGGCTATTAAATAAAAAAAAATCTTCATTAAGATCAAAAGCTTAAATTTTTAAGTCATTAGATTATAGGAGGCCTATTACATAATAGCACTGAGAAATAAGGAGATAAAAAGATCTAATCAACAGATGAGATATTTCAGGATCTCAAAAATAGAGTTGGCTGTACTTAAGCAAGATAATATATTTCCTATTGTAGTAGGAATAGTAGGCTTAATTAACTTAGTTTCTTTCAGCTAACATGGCATGTTTCTACAGCTGTTTTTTCCCCTTTTCTACCAATTACAATTGTCAGAACTGGCTTTTTTTGTGGACTAAGTGCCTTATTCCATATAATTTTAGAAGGAACAGAGCAATTCATGAGAAACCTCAGGATAAGAATAACTATGGTTAGGGAATTAATTTTGAACCCTTTGAACAAACCCTATCCTGGTATTACTCATTTAGAATAATCAGAGGTTCTTACATTCTTGTAAGAAACAGCAATAGGAGCTCTTTGTCTCATAACCTCCAATACTAGACAAAGTACACTTAGGGATGGGGCAGCTTTACAGCTGCTACCAGCTTGGAACTTCTGGGGATTTGGGAGCCGGCATCTCTTTAAGAGATGAATAAATAGCAAAGGAAAGATGGGGGGGAAGGGTAGAGGGGAAGGGTACAGTGTCTGGTCAGATTCTTTTCCTGTTTCTCTTAAAATCCAACTTTTAAATTAAAGATAATATTTTGTATTGGTGGTGCATTTAGCTAACATCTGATTTCATTCCTACCCCCATTTATAGAAAAATAGCCTTTTTGCTTTTTTAATTTCTGTTTCATTGAGAGAATTTTTTATATATCTATGACCGTTTGAAAATGTAGTTCATTGTAATTATAATGTGATTATTTTAATTATATCCGCTTTTGCCCAAAAAGTTTAACCGGATCCATTAAAGAATGCCATTTCTTATTTCATTAAATTCATTTCTCTGTTTCTTCAGTTCGGCAGGAACAAGAGTTGAGAAATGGAGGAGCAATAGATAAGAAGCTCACTACCCTTGCAGATCTTTTCCGACCACCTATTGATCTTATGCATAAAGGCAGCTTTGAAACTGTAAGTTTTTAAGTTCCAAGTTTCAACAAAATGCTTCAGAAGAACAGTGGAGAAAGTTTTGAGCATCTTTTCTTAATGCCTTTATCTATTGAATTGGAACATTCTGCTCGTTTTTTTTTTTTTTTTTGAGAGTATTTATTTTGTTACTATGTTTGGAAGTAATTGTCAGTGATAATTATTAGGTGATATGCCCAAATTCTTTTGAAGATCAACATTTATATGAAAAATTCATACTCATCAGGAGATACAGTAATAATGGAAGCCATAGATAGTAGTTCCCAAAGCTCATTTTTTTCTAGTAGATTTATCTTCCTTCTTCAATGAAGAAAACCATCTCGGAATTGGAAAGACACATTTTAATCTCTACCTAAGTAAGAATTTTTTCTACAACATAGTTGAGCAGGGAATGGTCAACCCGATCTTTAAAAACCTTTTGGGAGGACAGAACCTTTTCTTACCTTAGTAACCTATTCTACCTTTTAGTAGCTCTAGTTAGATGATTTCCCCATAAATCAAGCCTTGGTCTAATTTTTCAGAGTAATTTTACACATCAAATACCTGAACCAAACAGCTACTTGCCCCTTATATCTTCTTGTTTCCAGTCTAAGCATACCTAGTTTCTTTACTTGATCCTCATATGATACTATCTTATGATCCATTCATGATTTGGAATCCCTTCACTGTATGGATTTTTCCCCACTCATTGCCAGCAGATGGTTTGGAGAAGATTGGGCTCAGTATTCTCTTAAGTTTTACTCATGTGCTGTTGGTGACTGAGACCAAGATTGCCAAGAGCTTTTTTTCTTGTCTCCATTTATTTGCCTTTACTAAATCTGTCCTTGCTCCTGATGGTGGTGCTCATTATACATGGATAAATAAGAGAAAAAATTTCATTGCTGGAACACATAGAGAAGTCATTCTTCAAAAAACAAATTTCATGGTTTTATAGTTAGGTGTAAGCTACCCTCAGATTATTAAAAGTAAATCTTTAAAATCTTCGCCTAAATAAGGTTCTTGAAAAAATCTCTCTAGATGTCTTCTGATTGGGAATACTAGGAGCTATTCACCAGATAAAATATCCTGCTTGCTATCATTATAGATATTGTTTCTTCTCCACAGGCCAAAGAGTGTGGTCAGATGCAGAACAAGTGGCTCATGATCAACATCCAGAATGTGCAGGACTTCGCTTGCCAATGCCTCAACCGGGATGTCTGGAGCAATGAAGCTGTGAAGAATATTATTCGGGAACACTTCATTTTTTGGCAGGTAAAAGAACAAGGCTCAAGAAGAGTTAGAAAAGCCCCTTTCTTATGTTATAGAGGAAAGGAAATGCAAAAATTGATTTTGAATTAACTGTCATTTTATAAACTAAAACCAACCCTGTTACTATGATCAAAATATAGTTTGGACTGTTGGGGGAGGGCGGACAAAAGAGAAACTTAAGTTATCCACTAAAATTGCCTTACTCTCTTGATTTAAACAACACTAAATCAGAAATCAGGAGAGCTTTATTTCTAGTCCCCTTTCTTTTAGTAACTTTGTGGCCCAGGCCAGTCACTTCGTATGTACTGAACAAGATCAGAGCTGTCTGACTCAAGACCACTGGCCCCACTTCTAAGGGAAGCCATGAAATGTAATTCAAAAATGTGTAATGAAGTAAATACAAAAATTTAATAAATTAACAGGACAGTTAGTTAATGCAGTGAATAGAGTGCTGGGCCCTTGGTCATAAAACCTGAGTTCATGTGTGGCCTCACTAGCTGTACACAACCCTGGGCAAATCACTTAACCTTGTTTTCCTCAGTTTTCTCATGGGTAAAATTAGTTGAAGAAGGAAATGGCAAACCACTCTACTTATGTCTGCCATAACCCCAAAAAGAGATCACAGACACAACTGGAAAGACTAAACAACAACATGTTAATTTATGGTTTTCTATATTAACATGTAGAAAAGCAAGGTCTTTTCCAGCTTTATAATCCCTTAATTAATTTTAAATAAATTATATAAATGTTCTTTAACCTTAATCTAAATGTTTATTTAGAGTGTCTTAGTGCTGCTTAAAATCATCCTCCCCATACTTTTGCCCAGTTTGGTTGGGAGTATCTTGAATTTTTCAATTCTATCTTAAATCTTATCTATATCTTTTGAAAATTGCTGATTTTCATTTTATGTTAAAGTAGCAATTGGTAAGTTGTTTTTTGAGATTAGTCAGCTCTTTAATATCTTATAACTTGACAGGTATATCATGACAGTGAGGAAGGACAGAGATATATACAATTTTATAAATTAGGAGATTTTCCCTATGTCTCCATCTTGGATCCACGGACAGGTAAGATAAATATAAATTCATCAAGTCTTTCAGGTCAGTTCAAAAAACATTTATTACATGCCTTGTACATGCATGATATTCTCAGGTGCTCAGAAATAAAGATTAAAATGGATATAGTTTCTGTCCTTAAGTGGCTTGTGTCCTATAGAATGTGATGGGAGTGGGCTGGGGACCAAGAGAGGAATAAGCCTTGTATTCAGGTGAAATATGAAATGAACAGTGACAATGCAAAACACAACCCCAGAGAAAACTAGAAAGTTTTAGAAATTTATTAGAATGGAGTGTATACTCATTAGGTGATTCAAAGTTGAGGAATGATTCTTAAACACACCAGGAAGCTTGTGATAGACCGGAGAAGAAGTGATGAGAATTTAAATTGTAATGAAAAATGGTTATGAGTGGGAAAGGGAGATAGATGTAAGAGATACATGGAGATAACAATATTTGATTAGATAATATTGGAGTAGGAAAAGTAAGGATCAGATCAGGGATGACGCTTTTGAGTCTGAGTTAATTAGGATGAAGGTAAAGAAAGGAAACATTAAAAGGAAAATGATAATTTATTTCAGTGTTCGACATACTGAAGCTGGTCCTGGATATAAAATATTCAAGTACCAGGGTCCTGCTAGACAGTAGAATAATAGGATGGGAAATTAGGATATTTAGTGGTATTAGATGTATAGTTTTAGGCAGGTAACAAATAATGATAGCATTTGCGTCCATCAAGATTAGAGAATGCATAGAGAAGGATTAGGACAGAGACCATACTTGAGTATCAAGAAGAGGAATAAGAAGAACCAAGAAAGAACAGGGTCATAGAACCTGGAGAAAGAGGATAAATTAAGGAGAATATACTGATGGGTAGAGAATCAGATGTGACAGAAAGATAAAGAAGGATGGATGAGGGCTAACAAAAAGCTTCCAGTTTTAGCTAACAAAAGGATAAGTGGTGACCTTTGAGAGAGAGCAGTTTGAATTTAATGGAGTTAGAAGCTAGATTGTACATTCTGTTTTATTAGTTGCAAAATGCACTTATAATTTTATTACTAGAAACCTATTTGTTTTCTGTGTGACATATTGTCTTATGTTAACCATACTGCTCCATTTTCTGAACTAGTTGATATAATTACCTGCGCTCTTCTTTCAAAAACTATTAGTGCTGCATCACCATCCTAAATAAATAAAGAGCATGTACTTTTCTACCTGTGGTCTTTTCTGGCAACAGCTAGATTACCTAATCTAAATAAATATAGTTTTGCTCAAGAAAGATTATTTAACACATACTACCATGCTTTATGAATATCAGGTGTAAAATTCCTATTTCAGTGTAAATGATTAAATCTATTAAAAATGGCTCCAGTGAAGATAAACTCCTTAACAATAATTCTAAAAACATTATGTATACATAATTCATAATTCCTTTTGAAAGAAAGCTGGAAATGAATACTTTTCCTGGGCCCCACTGAGCCTCCCTTGACATGAGGCCATACAGACTTTTCAACTTCAACTGAGAGAGAAAAATCTCTGCTTCTTGATTTGCCTACTAGAAGAGCAACCTTCTCTTTGCCACAGCTCTCAAAGAAATGAGACACCGAAATAACTTGGTACATCCTCCAGAAGACACAGGGAGAAATAGCTTGGCTCACTTGGCTTGCTAGGATTCAAGATCAGTAAGAACAAAAGTTCCAGAAAAGAGAGCAAAAGATCTGTGTCTTGAAACCCTAGGCAGGTAATATGGACCTCCAGACATATTCCATTGCTCTTCATTTCCTTCCCTGGAAGATTAGAAGCAAATGTCTTATTTTCTACATTCACAGCTCTGCCCTATCTGAAGGTCAGTGGAGGTCAGTTCCTCCTTTCAAGGAAAAATGTCATTTTTGAACCAAATAGGTCTTTGTCCTCTTAATGAGTAGACACCTCCTCAGCTTGGTCAGTGTGACTCATTGGGGACCACTTTCCTGGCTAAAGATGAATGGAGGAAAGGTGATGTCTTTTGTCTCCAGCTCCAGATGGCTAAATGGTAGCAGGTAAATGAATCTGACGTGGTAGTGGTGGTCAATCAGTTACTATACCTATTGGTTTCTGATATAGTGTTTGCATCTGTCTGGTGTGGCCCATATGATCTAGTTGTAATAGTAATTAATGCCTCATACTTTTGTAACCCTTTATAGTGCTCTACTAAGAAATTTTACTTTAGCATCAGTTTATATTCTGCCAAGATCTAATATTGTAAAATTGTTCACATGGAAAGATGTTGAACATAAATGCTGTTTCATTTTCTTCAGGTCAGAAGCTAGTGGAGTGGCACCAGCTAGATGTGACTTCTTTCTTGGATCAAGTGACAGGATTTCTGGGTGAGCATGGTCAACTGGATGGACTCTCCAGCAATCCCCCCAAAAAATGTGGCCGCTCTGTAAGTATAAGGGTTCAAGGAATTCTAAGCATAGTTCTATTTAATATAATATGTAAGATGCTTATCAAATTTTTATCATATGTAAACATTGCCATAGATGAAATTATGTTCTATCAAACCAATGTTTTGTAATGTGTCCAGAGTGATTCTATCCTTTTAAAAAAAATTCTCACCTTGTCAGGAAGAAGCAATTTGAGTCTTAGGGAAAAGATCACAACCAGTATTTGAGTCTTAGGGAAAAGATCACAACTGGTACTAGTCACTATGGGGAGACTAACCTCAGTTTTTTGTCTACTCTATTTTATGTTTTTCTGGGGGGGGGGGGGGGGGGACGGGGTTGACCACGTTTTACTCATAGCCATATTAAAAACACTGGCATCAGTACTATCAAAACTATAGAAACCTTCATTTCTGATAATAGAAATACAAAATATTCATTGGGACTAGACTTGTTAGAAGTTTGTTATCCTCTTCAAAACCAACACCCTCTTAAAAATATATATGGGGGGTGTAGTGGAGATTAAAACAAACAGTAGTGAGGAATTTATAAATCTAAGTCCTTTTCAATTATAAGGCTTTGGAAGAAAAATTAGAAGACTTGCTATCTTAGTGACTACCTAAAAATGACTCCTTTTTGGAATAATTCGCTCTCTTCATCCCCTTAACATACCACATTGTCAAAAGTTTCATTGGATAAGTAACCCAAAGAGTAGTGGGTTTTTTGCCTTGTAGTTGAAATCAGAGGTACAAAATACCAGGAAATTTTTGGATCAATCAATAGCTACAAGAAATTGTGGGGATAGAATTATATCAATTCTTAAGATCAGTTTAATTGTGCTTAAGGAATTCAATTTGGCATTTAAGCAGAGAATTTAGTTGTCTTGTTTAAAATATTAAACTTTAATTTGTTAAAAAAAATTAAAAAAAGAATATTCACAGAATGACTTGAGGCAGTTAACTAAGTGTTCTCTTCTATCAAGATCAAGATTTATAATTTCCCTTTTGTAATCAAGTTTCTTTCTACTGGGAGGGGAATGTTGACATGAAAATGTTCTTTTGGTGTGGGAATTCATTCAAAGGATATAGGCAAGGGTTGTTTTCATATTTTTCATATTCTTTTGAGTTTGATTGACTGTTTTAAGGTTTGCTAATTGTGCTTTTCCCTTCACTTATTTCTCATCTCTGTACCTGTTAGGAGAGCCTCATAGATGCAAGTGAAGACAGCCAGCTAGAAGCTGCTATCAGAGCCTCCTTGCAAGAGACACATTTTGATTCTACACAGGCAAAACAGGACAACCGCTCAGATGAAGAATCTGAATCTGAACTTTTTTCTGGAAGTGAGGAGTTCATATCAGTTTGTGGTTCTGATGAGGAAGAGGAGGTAGAGAATCCTGCCAAATCTAGGAAGTCTCCCCACAAAGACTTATTGCATAGGAAAGAGGAGAGCCGGAGGCCTCAGACTGAGCCCTCAGCTAGGACTGAGCCTGGAACTGCAACAAATCACCAAGTACTGTCAGGCATGGATTCTGAAATATTGGAGGTGTTACCTGAAAAGTCAGATGGACTTTCAGAAGGGGTAGAAATGAATGGTGAGTTAATTTAAGTTTCTTAAAAACTTATGCTAAATATTTAACATGTATTGGTCATCTTGCCATCTAGGGGGGCCGTGGGGAGAAGGAGGGGAAAAATTGGAACAAAAGGTTTGGCAGCTGTCAGTGCTGTAAAATTACCCATGCATCTAACTTGTAAATAAAAAGTTATTAAAATTAAAAAAAAAAAACTTAAATGCAAAATCATTTGTATTCAAAGTAGATCTAATTAAGAGATATGGAAGGAAACTATCTTGGTAAAGAATACCATAAATAATGAAGTAACATCAGTTACTATAAGCATATGTACTAAGTGGTATAGCATCCAAATTCCTAGTCAAGAGAGCTTCAAGAAGAAATAGACAGCAAAATTATACTAGTGGGGGATCTTGACCTTACTCTCTCCGAACTAGATAAATCAAACCATTAAAAAAATAAGAAAGGTAAGTAGAATTTTAGAAAAGCTAAGTATGATAGATCTTTGGAGAAAATTGGAGACAGAAAGGAATACACTTTTTTCTTGGTGGTTCATGGACACTATATAAAAATTGACCATGTATTAGGGCATAAAGACCTCATAATCAAATGCAGAAAAAGTAAATGCTTTTTTTTTTCTCCCAGATCATGGTGCAATAAAAATTGCATGTAATAAAAGGCCAGGGGGAAATAGACCAAAAATTAATTGGAAACTACTAGAGAATGAATGGGTGAAACAACAAATCATAGATACAATCAGTAATTTCATCCAAGAGAAAGACAATAATGAGACAACATAGCAAAATTTGTGGGATGCAGCCAAAGCATTAGGGGAATTTTTTTATCTCTAGATAGAGGATCAATGAATTGGGTTTGCAACTAAAAAAGCTAGAAAAAGAACAAATTTAAAAACCGCAATTAAATACCAAATTTGAAAATCTGAAATAAAAGGGGAGATTAATAAAATTGAAAGTAAGAAAATTATTTAATAAATAAAACTAAAGAGTTGGTTCTATGAAAAAACAATAAAATAGATAAACCTTTAGTAGTTAATTTGATTAGAGAAAGGAAAGAAGAAAATCAAATTTTTCATCTCAAAAATGAAAAGAGAAAACTTTCAGATACAGAAAATTAGAGCAATAATTAAAAGTTATTTGCTCAACTATATGTCAATAAATAGAATAATCTAAGTGAAATGGAGGAATGTCTATAAAAATGAATTAGATGAATTTACATGTGAATTCTACCAAACATTTAAAGAGCAATTAATTCAGAACTATGCAAACTATTTGAAAAAATAGGTAATGAAGAGGACTCTTACCAAATTCCTTTTATGACACAGATATAATGCTGATACCTAAATCAAGTAGTGTGAAAACAGAGAAAGAGAGTTATAGAACAATTCCCTAATGAATTTTGATGCAAAAATCTTAAATATCAGCGTAGAGATTACAGAAGGTCATCCCCCAGGAATGCAAGGCTGATTCAATATTGGGAAAAGTATTAGCATAATTGACTATATCAAATAACCAAACTGACAAAAATCATATGATTATCTCTATAGATGCAGAAAAAAGCATTTGATAAAGTCCAACAGCCCCATTCCTATTAAAAATGCAAGACCGTATAAGAATAAATGGAGTTTTTCTTAAAATGATTAGTAGCGTTTTATCTAAAACCATCAGGGAGCATCATCTGTGATAGAGACAAACTAGAACCATTCCCAGTAAGATCAAGGGTGAAACCAAGTTGCCCACTATCACCATTACTATTCAATACTGTATTAGAAATGTTAGCTTTGGCAATAAATCATTTGTCTTCATATCTTACAATTTTCCCTCTGTAATTTTCATATCTTTAAAAAATTTATTTAGGACCAAAAGCACAGCTGATGCTGAGGTATCCAGATGGAAAGAGGGAACAGATCACTCTTCCAGAACAAGCTAAACTTCTAGTAAGTAGAATTAACTTGAACTTTTTATGTGGAACACAGAAGTTACATTATGAAAAGAATAGTTTTTTTGATATTTCTCTGAAATATCACCCTTAATCTAATTTAAAGAAGCAGTAATAAATGGTATATGTTCATAGTACTATTCTAGGCACTTGAAGCAATCTATCCTATGGGCTGAAAGCAAAAGTCGCAAATCCTAACTGGCATTCCCGTTGAGTTGCTAAATAATCATGTCAAGTCATTTGATGTGCCATTTTCTGACCTATCAGAGCCAAAGCAAAGACCACCTTGTTAACATAGACCTTCATAAAAGTGAACCTTAAATCACTCATTTAATCTCATGTTGGGGAAGAACAGACTAATTTAGGAACAAATCCTAGGTTTTTCTTTCCCATTCTAAAAGAGCTGAGGTTATTTTCTTCCATGTATATTTTGGATTCTAACCTACAATTATCTAAAGAGAGCCATTCTTTCTGTTCAATTTTCTTTTCATCATATACCTATATAACTTTTTATCAAATCTGTTTCACTCATTAGAACCTCAGAAAAGATTTTAGATTGGAAATTTAAAATTGATGTAGGGTTTTCATCAAAATTACTTATCAAATCATGAACTTAAGAAACATGGAAGCTTAGTTGCTTTTAGCTCATCAAAAGGTACTTCTCAAGTGGGGAATAAGAAATTATTAGCAAGGAATGTTAATGATTTATATATTTTCTAAAATATATCTATTTCATAAAAGTGAAAATTATGTAACTTTAGTTCCATGAATAAAACCTGAAGACATTCCTTTTAATGTCTTGATTTGTTAAAGGCTACTTTTCCCTTGACTTTCATTTTACAATTTGGGGTGCTTTCTAGTGTTTACTACCTTGTGGTTATTTTACACCACTTGTGTTATTTTCTTCCATTTCAAGATTGTGACACTGCCATGGCCCTTCTTTTGCTTCCCATCTCCCCTAGGAAGGGGAAACTAGAGTTTTCCTCTTCAGAATCAAAGCTTTTGGGTATCTCATTGAGATCTCTCGGCTTGAAAGCAGGAACATAAAATATTAGCAGAAAGACAGGCAAAAAAGAAATTGGTACTGTGATGATAGACCTGAAAGAGGCAGACCCCTAGAGTGGCACAAGAATTTTTGGTGATGTTGGTAGGACACTTGACCTCTAAAAGTGGAGAAAATGTTAAAACAGCAGTACCTACTACAAAAAGTGGTTGTGAGGCTTCTAAGAGATAATGTATATAAAAGCATTTTGTAAGGTATTATGTAAACATGAACTATTAATTACTACTGAAATCTCTTGATCTTTTTAAAAATCTCATGATCTTCCCTTTGGTTTCCTTATGGTGCTTTTAGTTTGGGTTATATTGTACAATTTTCAATAGGAAAATCACTACTTCCTACTTTCTGAAATGTGTTATTATTATTATTTCACCATCACAAGTAGCCCTTGAAGTAGAAGAACAAAAGGAAAACTGAGCAGAAATAAATTTACTAAATTTACTGTCTTCAATAAGGGAGACTCCCAGAGGACCAGAACTATTATCTTTGTATCTCTGACTACACAGCCTTCTTCCATATTATCTCAAGTCTTTGAGAAATGAAACTTAGATCTTCTTTAAAATAAAATTGAGATTCTCTTCTGGGAGTTATTTTTGGCATCAGCTTTTTAATCCCTAATTCTATTTAACATCATGTGTTGATATAACTTGATGGTTTTCAGATACATTCTCATATAATCTTCATAACAACTCTATGAGATACAGGTAAGTACCATCCTTTTACTTTTATTGAGACTCAGAGAGGTAACTGATGACCTGCTTAAGATCCAACTAGTAGTACATAGTTGATCCATACCCACAACACCTATTTTCAGACTCATAGTCCAGTGTTTTCTACTATACTTCATTACTTCCTAGAATCTGAATTCAGTTTGCTTTTATTGCTTTTATTTATCAGTATTGCTTTTATTTATCAGTATTGCTTTTATTTATTATCCAGTATACCTTTTAAAACAATCTCCAGATACCATTGCTTGTTAGAAAAGAACATAGATGTTAGCTCTTCTTTTAAGCTACCTCTATGGCTAATAGAAGAATGGCTGAGGCACATGAAACTGAGGTAGTAATTATCCAAATACTATTTTAGCTAGTTTATCTAAAGCAATCATAGTTTACTATAATTCTGTACATGTCAAGAGGTCATCTGACTGATTTTTTTCACCTTCGGATATAAGTATAAATCCTAGGAAGTTCCGGGAGAAATGAATTTTCATTGACTCTCCTCTCTTAAAGGTACCTCAGTATAACTTTGGCACTTGGTATATCTGCCCTAGAGAATATACGGCTAAATAGTGTATGCATACTTAGAATAGTGGGTTGGTTTTTTTGTTTTTTGAAAGGGGAGGAGGTTATTAGAAAGTGCTACTTTCTACTGACCTACTGAGTCATCAAGAAATTATGGGCAGACAGAAAAGAGAACAATAAAATGTTTTCTAAAATATGCAAAAACTGAAAGCACAGCAGAATGGGATTATTTACTGTAGGTACCTTTATTCCTCTGTGCCAGTCAAGTCATTATTTATATTATAATACAGAATAGTAATCGTTATAATAATGATGACTGAATCAGGAAGAAATATTTAAAATTATATTCCTTTACTTGGACTTTCATTTTTTATTTTAAAAAGGGGCTTAATTTTCTTTGTCTTTTTTTTTTTTTTTCTTTTGGTACTTAGAATAGTTTGTTACCAAGAATATTGCCTTATGTGGACATGAAATTTGTTCATTTCCTAATAGTACTATCTAAATAAAACCTTATTGTATCCAATTTACTACATGTTAAATATTGTTTCTGTCCTTCTTATCAGTTGCTTATACACTCTCTCACTCTGTTCTAGGCTCTGGTGAAGCATGTGCAGTCAAAAGGATATCCAAATGAACGTTTTGAACTTCTCACCAACTTCCCTCGAAGGAAGCTTTCTCACCTTGACTATGACATTACATTACAAGAGGCAGGCCTCTGTCCTCAAGAGACTGTCTTTGTACAGGAAAGAAATTAGCACCGTGGCCTGACCTCTCTCAGCTGCCCCTCGACCTTTTACTTGGGATAACTTCGTCCCTGAGTATGCAGTTTGTCTCCTACGACCACAGAGTCAAACTGGGCAAGCGGCCCCCACCTACTCTCCTCTTTGTCTGGGCTCTTCTCAGCATTTTCCCCTCTCTCTTCTGTCCTTCCTTCTCTCTCCTCTTCCTTTTGCCCCTTTATCTGGTGACCAAATGAAAACCTAAGTATATACCATCTGTCCTAATACTGACAGCAGGAAATGCTTGTTCTATTTGGGAAAGAGGGATGCTGTCTTAAACATCATTCTCTAGAAATAAGAAAAATAACATAACCTCGTTTTCCTGTAGCCTCAGAGGAAGGGCCAGATTCCCCCTCGAAAAAAGGAAAAAAAAAGAACCACCTCCCATCCCCAATTTATTCTTTACTCTTGGGAGAAGAAAAAAAAAAACCCAAACCGGTTTCTTCAGTTTTATTTTTATTTTTATTTTTTTTTAGTTTCATGTAAGAAATATCATGTAACAAAATACCCAGGTTTTGGCTTATGTGGAGAAAAGCACTCCTTATGATAGTTTGTCACACACACAAAATTTAAATTTCTCTTTCCCTTATCTCTCCTGTAGAAGAATAGTTCCATGGTATATATGCTATTGGGAAACTGATTGTCAAATATGGGGTGATATAGATGGCTTTCAACACTCCTGTCTTACAGTTTTTCTGTTGCTATTATTCAAAATTATTTTATGGAAACTATTGATACCAACATAGTAGGAGTGAATAATAATTCAGTGAAATTACTGAATCCTTTATATCCATTTTCAAGCTATTGATATTTTAAGATTTTCCATAATTTCAAAAACTTTTGCTGTGTTTGGGAAAAGGAATGTGTTTACTTTTAGGACAGCATAGCGTTTCCTGGCCTCTTTGTTTTCTAGGTCCAACAAAAGATTTAAAAACGGCAGGAGATTTTTTTGTTTTGTCTTTTTTTTTTTTTTTAAGTTATAGTTTTACAATCATGCAGTAAAGTGGTAACTGTAAATTAGAAATTGGTCTTACTGTTGATTTTTATCTATGGTGCTGTAGGACTGCCTCAGAGAAAAGAAAAAAGTAACTCTGAATGGTGGATTTCTTTAGTTAGAAATAATGCAAATTCATTTTAACCCCAGGGTAAAATAGTTTTTAAGAGGCTTATCCTGACTAAATAAACTGTGCTAAGTTAAGATTTTGGTTCTGTCTTCTATTGCAGCCAAAGCAGTGGCATCAGAACTTAAAGCATCTTAAGAAAACACTTTTAAACTCAGTCCATAAAGCAGCATTTAATAATTGGAGTAAGAAAAGCTTGCTCTTGGTAATCTTCAACAGTTGTATTTTTCCCTGCCACCAAAAATCTCATTTAAATTACATGTAGGTAAAGTGAGAATTTGATATTTCAGCTCCAAAGAAAAAAGCAACATTATTCATTTACCGCTTCCTTATTATGAGCTAGCAGGAAAGTAGAGACTGGGGTAAAAATGACAATAGAACTAAAACTTTTAAGTCTATGTAGAGATCATACTATATAGCATATACCCAGTTTTGTCACTGCTATTTAAACTGGTTCAATTCTGCACCTTAGAGGAAAAGAAAATTGCTAATGTTGGAAATAAAGTAAAAACTTTAACTTGTAACTCAAATTCAAATATATTTTCAGAGACTTTTAGGCTTCCTATTTTAAGAGATCTAACATTTTAGCACCCAAGAGATAAAGGAGGAGGGGATTATCTTTTGTTAGTACACAATTGTGGAATGTGATTTCTAATGATTGATTGGTGAGGTAACCTCACTAAAGAATGAAATATATGTCTTCTATAGGAAAATCATGGGAAAGTCTGTTTATTCTTTAATGGATCTTTACAAATGAATGTCCTTACATTTTCCTAAGTCTGTGTAAGTGCTTATGTATAAGTATATAATTGTATAAATATTTATAAATATATTTATATAATTACAGTTTCCTGTATGCATTGAGTCAGAGTTATCTATCCAGATTGGTGACTAAACAGCATCACTTTGGTGTTTTTGCACAGGGTCCACAGATTTGCCAGCAGCTTCTGATGCCTTGCAAAAACACAACTTTCTTGGTAATCTCTGCAAACAATATTGGAAGGCCTTAGATGTGAGCACTTAATTAAGGAGAAACACTGTGTATTATCAGTACACAGGAAGAAATGGTGGATTTGGATTAGAGAAGGTTTCAGAGACCTTGAGTTTTCAGGTAGCATACGGTCAGGATGTTTTCTAGTACTTAGAGGAAAGACCAGTAAAGTAGGTCACCTTGTGAGGTACAGATTTGTGACAGCTGAGTGTGTGAAACATTCTCTGGTAAAATCACCCATTGAACTCTCTGCCCAGTTCCTTTGGTAGTCTCCTTTTTAGGAAAAATAGCCAGAATCAGATGTAGTCTTTTCAAATGTGGATTCCATTCTTTCTGATAAAGCCCAGTGTTTATTGGGTGATTTTCTATTTAGTATAGTGAATCTGGAGGGCAGAAGAGATGATTGAAGACTGAAAACTGAAAAACAGGCATATGAAAAGAGAGCAAAGATTCTCCCATCCTAAGTATGCTTTGGCCTTTGGAGTTCAGAATATGGGTATTGAATTACTTTATTACACAATAGAAATATAACTTATCTTAATGTAATTAAGGCCCCAGTAAGCTACCATTCTCTCAATGGAGTGGGTACTTTATCTTAACAACATTCTCCAATCCCAGAAAATTTTTTTGCTGCTCTCCTTAAAATTAATTCACTTCCTTTTTAAATACCCTCTTTGTCTTCAAAAATCTTTAAGCAGTGATTTTTGGCTATTTTGGAGGCAAAGAGCAAAGTCCTGTGGTTTATCTATGGTGGAGCTCTTTTAAGTAGGTTGAGAAAGAAGCACGTTGGTTGTACATTTTGGCTTCTTTCAATATTTCTCTTGCATTTGAGTCTCTCTCTTGACTAAGAAAAGGCAGAGAATACTGTGATTGTAATAGCCCTTGTCTTTCCCTACTTTATGAAAGTACTGTTTCAGGAGGAGGATTGTTGAGAAGAAAGAGTTTAAATTAACTACACTAAATGGTTGTGTTACTGGTCTAGGTGGTGACTGGAAGTAAGGGAGTCAGAGATAAAGAAACTATCATCTGAAGACAAGAATGTCTGAGCACAGTCCTCTTACAGTATTTATTTCCTCTAGTTTGATGCTTTTCCTAACCTGCTTTGATCTTCAGGGGAAAACATCTCTAGGGTCAGCATCCATATGCAGGAAAGTATAATTTTACACAACAGTTCAACTACTTTGACAGTAATGGTTATTTTCTTCAGTACACTAGGGCAGGATGGGAGGGTATTTAATAGGTGGGAAGGATTGGGGGGAGGGGGAAATGGTGGGAAGGGTACACACCTGAGAAATAAGCCAGGCCAGAGGACTTATTTGAAAACTGGTAGGGAAAAAGTGAGTTCAGGAGAATTTAAGATAGTTACTTTAAAATTTGACCTAGGGAGGACCCACTGAAAGACAAGATTTTTATAACTTGGGAAAAAAAGATTGTTTTTAGTTATGATAGTTCTATTTCAAAGGTACATTCCTCCCTTTATTAACAAAGCTTAAAGTTTAAAATTGTTGAACTTTAATTTGGCTCTATTAAAATTAGGGAAGGGAAAGATAGTTGCAAATTTTGAAAAGAACTTAGCTTAAGTATAGAAAGTTCCTAATCAGCTGTTTTGAAGAGCTAACTTTTAATACTAAATAAGAAATTGTTTTTTTTTGAAAGGGAAAAAATACTTCAGTTATTAAATTGTTTGCCAGGAATAAAAAGAAAAACACATAATTACTCTTGTCAGTGTACTTTTACATCTTTAGGAAAGGATAGTCTCTTAAGTCTTCAAATACCAGTAGTCTTCACTATCTGTTGTTTAAGGCTTTTATCTATTACATCTCATTCAGGTATCACTATCCTATTTTCCACATGAGAAAATTGCCTCAGTTAAGCTAAACTTTTTTATGATCACACAAGTGTCATAAATAGTCAGATCTTCCTGACTCCCAGGGTCAACACTACTATACTCTGCCTCTCACTTGTCCCATATTTGTTGAATACTGACTGTTCTGTGACCCAGGAGAGACTCATGATGAACTTCTTAATAGAACATTTAAAACAAAAAAGCTTAATATAGAACCCTGATTTTCAAAGAGCTTGAAACCTAGTTAGGGGGACACAACACAAATGAAGCAGTTAGCTTGAAAAATATTAGAAGTTCAGAGAGAATAAAAGAGCAGTGTGGACTATAGTGATTAGAGAAAACTTTGGAAAAGATGTTAATTGTGAAATGGGTGGGAAATAAAGGCCTGATTTTAATACAGTGACAAGTTCCTTTACTCCTTTTCTTGCCACAGTTTATGGCATGATTGGATCCTTTTAAGTTTTAATGTTACTTTTATCAAGATTGCCAACAACTGGATTAGATTTCTAGATTTAGCTATGAGACTATAACTTAACTCAGTGAATATCCCATATGTAGACACTTAAGACTACTTGATAGAAACTCTAGTACTTAATACATCTTGGAATCATAGCTCCTTGTCACATGTCAAGTCATTCCTAGATGCCCTCTCATTTTATTAGAGGTTGTTCCAGAAGACTTTAGAGTTTATAAGTGGTTTTTTTGTCCTCTGTTCAAGAAATGTTTTTTTGACCAGTAATCAGTCCCTGCCTGCTAACATTCAATAATGGTCCAGTGATATAATGCTTTAGTCCTTTATTCCTGATCAACATTGCCTCCAAATAAAAGATAATCAAGCCCCATTGGTATAATGACATTGAACTTTTCTTGTTTTGTTGGCTATTCTTTTTTTGCAGAAACAGCCTGGGTAATTTTGTGAGGATTGGGTTTTAGAATCTAGATCTGTCTTTTTGGGTTTTTTTTTTTTTTCTTTTCTTTTTCTTTTTTTCTTTCTTTTTTTTTTTTTTAAGGAAACTTTCCAAGATTCCCCTAGGCTACAAGTTACAAAGATAGTTCTTACTTGCAGTAGTAGAGAGTTTATTTTTCCAGGAGTTCTCTTTATCATAGGCCCACTTATTCTCCATCTCTTTCCTCCCCACCCTCCCCCCCCCCCCCCATCCTATTAAATTGACCTGTGAAAAGACAAACTAATTAAAGGCATCTCCCTATGTTCCTTTTTGTCATATTTTCCCCATATTTTGCACTTTTGTCTCTTAGAAGCACTTATCATGTTAGGTGTTCACCTCCTTTATTACCTTCAGTGTTGAAAAGGATTAAGTTTATAAAGTTGAGCACAAATAGCAAAGTATTCCTGTCAGCTGTTGGGAACACATTCTCTGGTTTGTCCTGTTCCTTAAATAGTGGAGTTTGTTTTATTTTTATTTTTTATATTTTTATCAACTATATATAAAAGCCTTAGCATTCCCCAACAGAGAAATGGCTTTTCAATGCTAACGGAATCAACTGAGTTTTTAACAAACTAATGTGTTGACCTACTGTCCTACATGATTTTTTGCCTTTTCAACAATAACTTTGTCTACCCTGTGAGACAGCATTGCTGATAAGATAACTTGCTGTCAAATACAGTTTCAAGATGAATATGATGGTTTTGAAGGTCTTCTGCCATTGAATTCATATTGATTGAGAGTTTATATTTACTAAATGACACTTTCCTTGAAACATGCCGTTTTCTCTGTTGTCAATTAAAAAAAAAAAACATTCCTTGAAAATTTAATTGTTGTATTGAGTTGTGTTTAAGGGAACTCATTTTCTAAAACTTAGTGTCTGACTTATTTATGTCACTTTTGGAGAAGTAGATAGGAAAATCTTTTTCCAGAAACAAATCAGAGATGAGTGTCCTCCCTGTACTCCTTGTTGGGTATTTTTTGCTATGTAAAATTCTGTTGGCCTCAGAAGGGAGAGGCAGATACTATAATTGCCACATTACTGAAAGCCTGTAAAATAAGCAGACTAGCGTTTCCCTCTTAACTCCCTTGTCAAAATCTTTGCTTATTTTTTCTTTACTTGTAGGAGGGAGATGCTCTGAAACTTGTGTGGTATGTGTCACAGAATGCCATTGCAGTGCCTGGCTCAGTTAGTCAAAGTGATAGCTATTATAATTTGTGATTCAGGCTTTTTTTCTTTTTTTGCCAAATGATATTGTTTGAAGTGAAATTGAATTAATGATGATCTACTTTAGTCAGAAATTTATCATACCTGGGAACTAATGGTAAGACTTAAAATAATAAAGTCAGAAGAAGAAACATCTATGGTGATCTTGCCTATGCAATATAGGTTAATGTATTAACTTACGAATATTACAGCTTGCTGTGTTGAATTTGGGTCATAGCTAAAAGCAGCAATTAGTCACTTCTACAAAAATATTATTGCAAAAAAAAATTCTTCCTAAACTCCACCAAGAAATTGGTATCCTTGTTGAGGACTCGGCCTTTTAAAAAGTAGAACTAAATATATGAATGTTAATTGATTTTTAAAAAGAAAAAAGTTGATTGAACTATTTTTCCTTGCCACATTTAACCAATGCTAAGTAAAAACTAATTTTATCTCACACATAAAGGGATTCAGTATTTAGTGAATATGATTGACTTTGGAATTCAAATACCCCTGTGGTCTTGAAGTAGAATTCTCCTAACGGCAAAATTCTCTTTGCTTTCTGATAGTCTCCTGTTGGGCAGGGGATCGAGTAGCAACTTTCAGGAGATAGATGTGATTTGTTATTATTTTTATCCCTTCATGCATCTTTTCATATTTAAAGTATCTGGTGTGAGTTATGAGGATTGGTGTTTTGAGTGGCATTGGAATCTAAATTCTTCTGGGGTATCTTGCTGGCAGTGTGTGACAAGATCAGACAAATATGCCTTTCTCACAGTTTTTAAGATGGAAAACTGTCAGTTCAATAAACAGGTATGGCTCAAAACATGAATAGATGTGTCACCTTAATCCGTGTTTTCTTAATTGCTCTTTGATTTTTCTGTGTTTTTCTCCCATAGATTCATTCCACATATAGTGAATTTTATACCACCAAAGAATTTCTTTATATTTTGGTTGTCAGGATGAGAGTGATTTGTGCCCTTCACTTTTTTAGTATGTGAATAAGAAGCTTGTGATATGATCTGTTTAGTCCCTTGGAGTCTTAAACCTCCTTATTTTCCCATGTTGGTACATAGGTTTAAGAAAACCGTTTTGTAAAATACTTGCTGGGAAATAAGTGATAATTCTTTGTCATAATTTTCTGTTGGTTCCTTTTCCTTTAGGTATATAGCACTGGATAATTGGTAAAGTTTAACAGTTCTAAGAACTTGTGTGAGGAACAAGGAGCTTGACAACTAGCACTTTAGTCCTCATTCATTAGACAAAGGGCTTATTTAGTTTCTTAAAGGACTTGATTTCTAGAGCTAACTGCTTACCCTTTGACTCTTGTAAAATACTATGTAGTCATTTTTTTTTAATCATACAAAGAAATTGTCAAATATATGTAAGTTCCATAGAAGAGTCATTGCAATGTTTATGGACACTTCGTGTTCAGTTGAGTCATCTGGGGTGTAAAATTCTAGCATGCTTTTTACTAGTTTTTAATTTATTTTCATGTTTTTATTTCCTCTGTCCTACCTTCCATGTTATTCTGAAACAATCAAGAAAGGGAAATTTTCAACAATTTGATTTTTTAAAAAATAATAAAACCACGATGAACATTTGAGAATTTTCTTGGGAAGTTGTAAATTCCATTATTCTAACAAAGGGACTAGTGTTACCAGTAGTATTACCAACATTGTTCTTTCAAGGAGAGACTGCTGGATTTGATTCCTAGGTTAAATCCTGTCATATTGTTAAACCCAACCTGTTAGCAGACTAAAGAAAGAGTTTCATAAAACTATTTCTAACATGTCCCCTGTGCTAAGATGAACATTTGATTTTTCTGGACCTTTTATCCTGTGGTGCTAAGTGGTATTATTCCTTTTGGTGACTATTCCTAGTGCTATAAAGTTCTGGGACTAGTGAATGAAGGGCACTGAAAGATTGTTAGTGTCATTTTGTCAAAACAAAAGAACTTACTATATTTCTAATAAGTGGTCTTTAAGGTACTGAGAAGGCACAAGAATGTGGCAGGAAATCTAAATGAGGCAGAAAAGGATGACATTGGTTAAGACATCTTTAATTGTTCACTAAAATTCGATTCATAGTTCCAGTTATGCATTTAAGCCCACAGAATTTTTAGATTATTAGATGTTTGCTTATATCTATAAATAATTTCTAAATTAGGCTCTCTTTCCAGTTGGTGGTGATCTAGCTTTGGCCGTTCCAAATTGTGAATATTCCTACTATGTTGTACCCAGTTGCTTTATACTGATATTGCAACTTGAAGCTGGGGGGTTGGGGGAGGGGGTGGGAAAGTCTTTTTTAGATATCAGCTCACTGTGCTGAGAGAGGGACCAAACTCAAGGAAACCTCTGATCTATAAACACAACTGCTGCATTTTTTTTATAAATATATGTAAATGTCCTGTTGTAATATTTGATCTTGGAAATAAAAACAAAAACTGTTTTCAGTATTCACTTGTGTTTTGTTTCTGTGGGATAAAAATTCTGAGTTTTTTCATTAATTCAATTTTATATTGAATTGCATCAAGGGCATGGAGCTTCTGAATTAGTACATACTATTGCAATATTATTTTTGGGTACCCTCAACATGTGGACTGTTCCACAAAATTTACATCTACTTTATATGTATCCTCAGAATTGATGCTGAGTGGGAATCTTGGAAGCCATATGTTTGGGCAGCTAGTTGTCACAGTGGATAGAGCACCAGCCCTGAAGTCAGGAGGACTCAAGTTCAAATATGCTCTCAGACACTTAACACTTATTGCTGTGTGATCCTGGGGGGAAAAAAAAGTCATGTGGTCCCAGCCAGAGACTTACACATGTCAAGTGACTTGTTTAAGGTCATACATGTTTTCTGTTTCTCAATCTATTATGATAGGGAATTTTCAAAATGAGTAGTATCTACTAATGTGTCCATTATTCATCTTTAAAAGTCTTTTAAGTTCTTCCAAGAATTCTTTGTGCTGGGATCCATTTGACATTTCTCATTAAAAAAAGAATGGCTGCTTTTAGTTCCAGTATTGTCCTTTGAAAATGAATCCAGGTCTCTGGATTCTTTCTCCCTTGCTTACTCATTTTTATTTTTGTTCTTAGCAGCTACTTGTGTAATCAAGTTGTAGCCCCAAGGGATGGAGAATGATGCCCCAAGTCTAATGTGCTACTTACTGTTACTTACTGTTTGTTTACTCTTTCAGAAGAGATCTATCTCAGGGTCAAAACTGGTCTCTCTTCTTAAGCCACCATTAGGGCCCCCAGCCACATTGACCCACAGATAATCTTGCTCCCTGAGGTCCCTCAGGTGGCTGCAAACCACAGCTATCCTGCCCTGCACCTGAAACCAAGAACTTTGCCTTCCTGTAAGGGCCTCCAGATAACAGTCCCCTTCCCTCACTCTGAGGTTCACTTGCTGTGTGCTAGTTTTCCATGCAGCCACAGCCGAGGACGTGTCTGGTCAGATCTGCTGTGGACAGTGGAAGTTACCTCAATTACTTCTACTACCCATATTACAATCTACTGCAAAATTAAAGTTTCTAAGGTTGCCTCTCAATCCAACTGTCCCAGGGCTTATTGGTTCCACAGAGTTTGCACTCCATTCTGGCTGAAACTCTTACGTTGGTTCTTTCCTGGGGTCTTTTCTAATTGTCTTAAGAGTACTCCTTTGCTCCAAGTTTATTTCTACTGCTCTGATGCGATGTTCTGTCTTTTTGTGGGAGAGAAATTGGAGAGCCAAAAGTTTTCTTACTCCACTCTCCTCAAGAATCTCCTCTCCACCCTGTCCATTCTCAAATGTGTTTTACTTCTGACTTTTACCTCTCCCAATCTGCCCTCTCTTCTATCAGCTCTCTTACCCTTCTCTTATCTCCTTCTGCCCTCATTTCCTATATGGTAAGAATATGAGCATATATGTTTTTCCAAACTCTTTGAACCAATTCTGATGAGACAAATTCCACCCAACTTTCCTCTGTCTTCCCTTACACTAGAAAATCATTGTTTGGCTTTTTTATGTCAGATAATTTATCCCATTCTGCCTTTCCCTTTCTCCTTCCTATGCATTCTACTGTCTCATCCCTTAAATTTTTTTTTTTTTTTTTAGTTATCCCATCATATACAGTTCACAATTGTGCTTCCTTTGTTTATAACTATTGAGTCCCTTATGCTTTCTCTTTCCTATCTTTACATTTCTTTTGAGTCTTGTATTTGGAAGCCAAAATTTCTATTCAGCTCTGATCATTTCATAAGGAATGCTTAAAAGTTCTCTATTTCTTTGAATAGTCATTTTTCCCCTGAAGAATTACTTTTGCTGGATAGGTGTTATAATTCTATCTCCTTTGCCTTTTGGAATATATCTTTTAATAATGGAAGCTGCTAAATCTTGTGTTATCCTTCTTGTGGTTCCATGAAACTTGAATTGTTTCTGGCTACTTGTAATATTTTCTCCTTGAACTGGGAGTTTTAAAATTTGACTTTTCTGAGAGTTTTCATTTTGGGTTCTCTTTTAGAAGGTGATCAGTGGATTCTTTCATTTTCTATTTTATGCTCTGTTTCTAGAATATCAGGGCTGTTTTCCTTGATAATTTCTTGAAAGATAATATCTAGGCTCTTGTTTTGATCAGGACTTTTGGGTAGTCCAATAATTCTTAAATTATCTCTCCTGTATGTATTTTCTAGGTTAGTTGTTTTTCCAATGAGATATTTTACATTTTATTTTTTATTTTTTTTCATTCTTTTGATTTTGCTTTACTCTTTCTTCCTGTCTTATAAAGTCATTAGCTTTCACTTGCCTGATTTGATTTTTAAGGAATTATTTTCTTCATTGAGCTTTTGTACCTCCTTTTCCATTTGACCAATTCTACTTTTTAAGGAGTTCTTTTCAGTGAATTTTTGTATATACATACATTCATACGTATGTGTGTGTGTATATAATACATATATACAATACACACACATAACTCCCCCCCCCCCCAATTGACTAATTCTGCTCTTTAAGGCATTCTTTTTATTGGGTTCTTTTTTTTTGGAGGGGCCTCGTCATTTGGCCTATTCTGTTTTTTAAGGTGTTTTCTTAAGTATTTTTTTAATGCCTCTTTTACCTTGCTGTTGATTTTTTTCATGATTTTCTTACATCACTCATATCTCTTCCCAGTTTTTCTTCTACCTCTCTTACTTGATTTCAGAATATCTCTTCAGCTTTTCTATGGCTTGATGCCAATTCATACTTTTCTTTGAGGTTTGAATGTAGAAGTTTTGACTTTGTTGCCTTCTGATTATGTGTTTTTATCTTCCCTCGCACCACAGTAATTTTCTACAGTCAGGATCTTTTTCTGCTATTTGCTCCTTTTCCATCTTATAGCTTGACTTTTAACTAAAGTAGGGCTCTGTTTCCAGAGCTGAAGGGGCACCATCCCACACTGCCAGGTTTTTATGCAACTGTTTTCAGAAATAGTTCTGGGGCCTAGAAGTTTTCAGCTTTCAAGGTAGTATGAGCTAAGGAAAGGTGTGTTGACTACTTTCCTGAACTGGGCACTGCTCTGTGCGGGACCACAGCACTCTTTCCCATCCTGGAACTGTGAGCAGGAACCCCGGTCCCCTGAAACTGAAAGTTGTGGTATAGTAACACTTCTCACCCTGGGATAGAGACCCAGGACTGGGACCCAGATTCAGGTATGGACAGTGCAACATGGTTTTGGGTCCTGGACCAGCAAAGGGACCCCTGCAGTCTCCTTGTGACCAGGAGCCGGACTCCATGCTGTCTGTGGACTCAGAGGTCCAGAATCATCGCTGATTCAGTCACCTCCCCAGGGCCTTGGTTTGCCAGGGTCTGTTTTGCAATGGATGGTACTTTGCTATCACTCGGATGTAACAAATTTTTCCTGCTGAACCCTGTAAGTGGTCTTGGACTGGAAAATTATTTCACTCCATCCTTTTGTGGGTTCTTCAAAATAACTTCAAAACAACCTTTTGTCTCATTCTAGGGTTGAAGAAATTACTGTTGTTTGTCATTGAATTTAAAATTTTTTAAAAATATTTTTTCTACAATTACATGTAAAAATAATTTAACATTTTTTAAAATTTTGATTTCCAGATTTCCTCCCTTTTCCCTCTTACTTCCCATTGAGAAGATAAGCAATTTGCTATAGATTACATATGTACATATAGTTATGCAAAATATTTCCTATTAGTCATGTGAAAGAAAATGGACCAAAAAAAAAAGTAAAAAAAGTTTGCTTTGATCTGCATTAAATTTCTTTTTTTAAAATTATTTTTAGATCTGAGTTCTCCATATTTATCTTCCCCAATTGAGAAAGCAAGAAAAAGAACATTTAAAGTGAAGAGTTAATCATAATAAATTCTTTCATTGGCCATCTTAATTTTTTATCCTTATTCCATTTGCAGTGAATTTCAGGGTTTTCCTGGAGTAGATATGTAGAAGTTGGGCAATCTATCTACAATTCAGATAACCATCTTTTCCATAAGCTCATCATTTTCCCATATAAAGGCTAGCACTTTAGTAGCACTCTTTCATAGGGTGGAAGTTGGTAGTTAAAGGGTAAAATGATGTAAACCAAATCCCAGATATAATTTGCAATAGTTTTCTATTAATGAAAAGGGAGAGGGGGTGGGAAGACTTCCTCTTCAAAGCCTAGCTTAGATATATAGCTATTTTACATTTCCTCTTTTTTCCTCTATAAGGGAATGATTTCCCATCTCCCACACTCAATCAGCTGGTATTGAAATTTCAAGTGCCCCATAAGGGTACTGACTAACCTGTTCCCCTATTTGGGAATGAGCTGAGTCAGTTGTCTATTTTGAGTGACTTCCTCATCTCTTTTAATCTTCTGACCAATCAAGTTCATTTTCTCAATTCTCTCTTGTGCCAAACCCTTCCTACACACATGCACACACAGAATCATCACCACAACCATCCTGCATATATCTTATTTTCCCCTCATTCAAGATCCCTTTTTTTTTTCTAAGAAGTTTTTTATTGTTATACAATAAAGCTACTTTATTACAGTCAAATGCTTCCTTTGTGAATAGCTATCCTATTTGACAATTTTTCTTTCAAAGATTAAATTCTAATTGTTGATTAAGTTGGTCCCTTTCTTTTTCTCCTCACAGCAGTAAGCCAGAGTCAGAAGTTATTTTTCCAATATAAGCTTTTTTGATGGTTTGCCCTGAGCTTCTTACTCTACTTTTTCAGAAAATTGAAGCAAGTAGTATAGATGGCATAATATCCTGGGACCTTGCCAAATAAAACAATAGTATGATCTATTAAAAAAAACAAAAAGTTTTCTTGTTTTCTTTGGATGATGGCTCTTTTTTGTTTTCTCAATAGTATTTTATTTTTCTAAATACATATAGTTTTCAATATTCATTTTTTTAAGATTTTGAGTTCCATATTTTTTCTTCTTTCCTTCCCCTTTCCCAAGACAGCAAGCAGTCCACAATCCTTTTAAATATATTTCCATATTTGTCATGTACAAAAAAAATCAGACAAAAAGGGGGTAAAAACCACGAGAAAGAAGAAGCAAACAAACAAGCAAAAAAAGATGAAATTACTATGCTTTAATCCACATTCAGTCTCCACAGTTCTCGTTCTGGTTGCAGATGGCATTTCTTATTGGAATTAGGGGCAGCTAGATGGCACAGTGGATAGACTATCACTTTGGAGTTGGGAGAACCAAACCTATCAGAATTGTCTTAGATCACTGCTTTGCTGAATATCACTAAGTCTATCATAGTTATCTGGATGGTAGTTTTGTAAAGATAGATTTGCAATGATAAAGAATCAACTCTCAGGAAAATGAAGAGCCAATGCAACTCTCCTAGCAAATCCAAATAATAAAAGTAGGAATGTGTTTTCCGAGCAGGGACTTATTTTTACTTAGAATGTTCTAGCTGAGTATTGGAACTGGAAGGAAACTTAAAAATAATCCCATCCAACCCTCCTCATCCTCCCACCTACTTCAGATGCAGACATTGACATAGAGAAGTCGAATTTGACCAAAGTCACTCAATTTATGGGCAGAACTAGGCTAAAAGCTAGATCTTCTAACTCAATTTAACGATGGTCAAATTCAAACTCTAACACTTTCCAATACCAGTTGCCTCACCAATCCTCTGGCTGGCCCTGCCCCAAAGTTCCCTAAAAAGGTGCATCTCTCCTTGGGTTCTTATACCTCACAATTAGAATTTTAGATGGACAAAAGAACTTGGTTTCTAGTCAAGTAATCCGTTAAGACAACATATTTCATACTTACTTATGCTAGGCCCTGGAGAGGTTACAGAGATGAGTAAGACAGTCCCAACCCTAAAGAAGTCTAGTAGGAAAGTTAATAGGTAGATGGTTCCCCCCTCAAAAAAAAAAGGTATAAAGTGATAAGGGAGGGAGAGATCATTTTTGCAGGATCAGGGAAGAAGTATGTAGGCTGGACTTTGAAGAGTGGGTAAGATTTTGACAGACTTTAGGGACGGGCTAGGAAGGGAGAGAGAACAAACTTTTAAAGATAAAATATGCAAAATTAACACACAGTAACATGAATATGAAGGCAGGAGAGGAAAGAATTTATTGTGGGAAGCAATCAATAACATTTAAGTGCCTACTCTATGAGAAGCACTTTGCTAGGCACTTGAGGCATTGGGAATATAAAAGCAAAAATGAAATAACCCTAATTGCCTCATACCCCACATAAAAAATAAAGGAATGAATGAATAGATAGATAAGTAAATAGTTGTATGACTCTGGGAAAGTCACTGATTGCCTTACAAAAAAATAAATAAAATGGTTCCTGCTCTTAGGAGTTTCTATTTTTATTACTAAAACTGTTTTATTGTGTACTTACAGTGGGGTATCAGTGAAGTTAAATTCAGTGACACTGTGGCACTTTGGAAAAAGCAATGAGACTAAGGGGAACAGTTTTCTAATCCCTAATCACTAATTTGTATGGATAAGTTACTTCCTCTGTGTAAGCCTCAATTTCCTTATCCAAAAAAAGAGAGTTGAACTAGATCTGTCAAGTATCCTTTCCACTCTTGACAATCTGAAACTATGAGATTGTCCAAGGCAATCTTCGATGTAAACGCAGATGAGTCTGCTTAGTCAGGCAGTACAATGGAAAAAGCCCTGCTAAGGAGCTGTGGGAACCTGGGCAAGTTATTCAGCCTTTACCTCCATTTCCTCAGCTATAAAATGGGGAGTAATAATAGTACCTGCAGGGGCAGCTTGGTAGTGCACTGGATAAAATATCAGCTCTAAAAATCAGGAGGATCTGAATTCGAATGTGACCTCAAACACTTAATACATACTAGCTGTATGATCCTGAGCAAGTCACTTAACCTCAGTTACCTTACCCAAAATAATAATAATAATAGTACCTGCCTCCCATGATTATTGAAATCTCCAGAGAGGTAATATTTGTAAAGTGCTTAGCATAGTGCCTGTCTTAATCCATTCTATTTTAGTCGTTATTATAAAAGAAAAATTATCGGGAAAGGGACAGGATTTCAGTTAAAACAAAAATAATTATCCTTCAAAATAAACTGGGCATTCTAAGAAATAAATTATTAACTATTGTATTCTTCACCCTGAAACAGAAATCTTTGTAAAAATCCTTTGTGGTTTTAACCTATATTGGATTAATTACTGTCTAGGGGAAGGGGAAGGGAGAAAAATTTGCAACATAAGCTTTTGCAAGGGTGAATGTTAAACTATCTTTGTATGTATTTTGAAAAATAAAAAGCTATTAGTATTAAAAATCCTAATGTGATTTCAAAGCCTTTAAGCGTTTATATATTTTAGGAATATCTATTTGGTAATGAGCAATGAATTTATTATTATTATTATTTTAGAGCTAGACTGATAATAGTGATTCCACTCTATAGGACTCTATCTTTTCATCTTCCATGGCTATTTTTCACTGATCAGAGAAATTGAAGCAAACACTATTAATTGTAGTTCTCAAAAATGTTCTCTTTGCTGTAAAATAGAAATACAGATTCCGATCTGGAAGGACTTTTGAAATCTACCTAGTAGACCGAGGCACAGAGTGGCTCAATGGTTTGCCTAAGGTCTCCTTAGTGGCAAAAATTTAAATCGAGGTTTAGATTTCCTTCTACTCTGCCACCCTGACCTTCTCTTTCCAGCCAGTAATCCCATATATCCATGGTTTGATAGGACCTGTGATTTCCTAGAGACAGGAAACTCTAACCATGCAGATCAGCATCACCTTAATAAAGAAAAAAATATGCAAATACCCTGCAATTTATGGTCTTGGTCACCTGGAGCACTGGAAGGTCAGGCTGACTTTCCGCACTGAGTTGGGTAAGAGCAGGAGATTTTAATGAGTGTCCGTCCAGCAGGCTAATTAAGCATCGAAGTGCCTACCTAGTCACCTAGCTGTCAGCTTTTTAAACTAGCTATTATCTACTCCCTTTCCAGCTACTCAGTTCACCCTTTTACCACCCAGTCACCATGGTGAGTACTTTTCTTCCGGGGGTAGGGGGTTAAGCGCTAACTATGGAGCCTAACTCATATTTATGGAAAGTGTCCCCTCCTAAGAAGGCCTTTCGGATGGTCAGGAGGGACAACACCTGCTTTGATGTCTTGCTGAGATCTTTTCTGGGGAATTGCTCATTTACTTTTTTTGCTGAGGCAATTGGGGTTAGGTGACCTGCCCAGGTGCTGGAGTGGGCAAATGAGAACAGTTCTGCTTCAACGACCCAGCGAGGCCGGAAGCAGGCCCTTGGGGAGGGTTAGAGTTCAGTCAGACATCCCAGACGCCAAGGTCATCCTCGCCTAGGCCGTCGCTGGCCATCTTGACTTTTGTTTTGTCGCTGGACTTTGATGACTGAAAAAACAAGCGAGGCCGACCGCTCTGAGCAACTCTGCCTTACTTAAATCCAATTCACAATCAAGTCAAAACCTCACTGACATCACTGGTTCTCTGGAGAACAAAGGAACAAAACAGGAACCTTATGCTATGTTTTGTTTGGTCTAGGCAAGGGAAAGGGAACAAGTATTTAACTTTGGGTTTTGGTGGGGCTATTAGGTGTCTATCGATTCCTTTGTAAAACCTTTCCCACACCCCGTCCTCTCCCTAACCCAGGACGAGGGGTGTCCCAGGTGGAATATCCGGTGGTATCCCCATCGGTGCCCACCCTTGCCTGACAGGGGCGGGGATAATAGCAGGAATTTCTCTTCTGGTTTCTGCTTCTGAGGCTTCTGAGCTGAGGTCAGGCCTCTGGGCCTGCAACCAGGTGGAGGAGGATTAGAGACTATGCAGGGAAGCAAAGGAAGAGCTGGGAATGTCCTGAGAAGCAGAGGAGATTGTGAAAGTAGGGAGGAGATGGGAAGGTTAGTAGCCCCAGTGGGCCAACTTCCTACTGACTCATTCTGCTCCTTCGCAAAGCCATTGCATGTTCTTTCCTTTTTTTAAAGTCACATGGAGAAAGGAGGGTGGGATCGGACAGAAAAGAGGCAGCCACTTAGATGAGAGATTCCTCAGATAGAGACCATGTAGGGCAGAAGGAAAGGAGAGGTGTATGCTCAGCCATGTATATATGGACACACATACACATACACACAATGCACTCAGTATTTTTCTTAGTTCCTACACAAGAAGCAAATACACCTGATCCTTGGGAGGCTCAACTGGGACTACAGACAGAAGCAGCTCCATCGAGGAAAAGAAAATAGTCTGCTCAGATTTCTACCATCACTCCTGCTCTTCACCTGGCACAGATAGGAAGAAAAGAATCCCAGGCGCTCGTGAGTAGCCATTGATTTTGCTATTTCAACACCAGAGCATCTAATCACTCTGCTGTCGTTCTTTTTGAATTAGCTCTTAACTTTTCAACTGATTGGCACCTTGCCTGGTAAATAGTACACTTTTAAATGTTTAAAAATTGCTTTTTGAATTAGTGGGTCAGTCAACTTTTTATCTATATTCTATATTAAGCTAATAAGAACTAATTATAGGGTATAACTCGTGATTTTGAAAGTTTTACTTTATATTAGGGACACATTACCCATCTCTGTCAGATCCCTTACTGGCATCTACCTTTCTTTTTTTCCTTTTTCCCCTTCCTCCCCTTTTCCACCAATTTTTCTTTCCCTCCTTTCCCCCCTTTTTCCTCATTTCTCCTTTTCCTCCTTTTCCTCCTTTCCCTTTTTTTTCTCTTGTTCCCCCCCTTTCTCCCTTTTTTCCTTTTTCTTTTCCCTATAGTGGGAGAATGAGAGGTAGTAGTAACCAAATATTACTCCTTCTGTCAGTGTATAGGCAGGGCAAGAGAGGAGGAGAAATTCATAAACTTTGTTATTGGAGAGTTACTCAAGTTAACTTTCAGGTGGGGAAGATAAGAGGAACAATAAAGCCACAGGTTAAATTCAGATCTCATTTCATCTATCCTGTACTTCCCAGCTTCTTAAACTGTGGTTTGCAACTCCAACTGGGATCTTGTAATTGAATGTGGGGATGATAAAATTACTATGTATTTTCAGCAAATGTTTGATTTGCATACCTATTTTATATGCCTGGGGTCATTTAAAAATTTCTTAGGCAAAAAGGGCTTCAAGTGAAAAAAAGTTTAAGAAGCCCTGCTCTACCTGATTGTGAAGGGACTACATTCAAGTTTTGGGAGGTTTCCTTCTTTATCTTCATAAAAGGGCTACTACAAACATTTTTGCACATGTGGATCCCTTTCCCTCCTTTAAGATCTCTTTGGGATACAGGCCCAATAGAAACACAGTTTGATGACCCTTTGGGCATAGTTCCACATTGCTCTCCAATATGGTTTGATCCATTTACAATTCCACCAACAATGCATTGGTATCTTTGTTTTTCCACATCTCTTCCAACATTCATCATTATCTTTTCCTGTCATTTTAGTCAATCTGAGAAGTGTGTAGTGGTTCCTCAAAGTTGTCTTAATTTGCATTTCTCTAATCAATAGTGATTTAGAGCTTTTTTTTTTCAGATGATTAGAAATGGTTTTAATTTCTTTATCTGAAAATTATTCATATCCTTTGGCCATTTATCAATTGGACAATGGCTTATATTCTTATAAATTTAAGGTAGTACTCTATATATTTTGGAAATGAGGCCTATGGTCATAAAATTTTACTTCCCTCCTAAGGCATTTTGCTGTTAAGTTTTAAACAATTAATCTTCTGAAAAATTAGGTATAACATCTGACAGAGGTGATGAATTGAGATATAGACCAAGGCATATGATTTTGGACATGGACAACATGGAAATGTTTTGATTGATGATGTTTGTTTTTCTCTTTTTCTTCTAAATGGGAAATTTAACAGTTTAGCCAATTAACTATGAGGGGTAATGAGAGGGAAAGAAAAATAAAGGTTTTCCAATTAAAAAAAAGAAAAAGGTAAAATATTATACTTTTAAGTGAGTTTTGGATCCCAAAAGGACAATTTGTGGTCAGTCCCCAGAAGGTTGTTGGTTCCAGACTCTACCACTCCAGAATTTGAAGATAAGGTCAGCCAACAGTCTCTGAAATGGAAATTCAACACAAGATCCATGAATCTAGCTATAAGACCCCCACCTACTTCAGACCCATACTTAAATGTGCTGCTAGCAAATCTAAGAACCTTCTTAAATCTTAATAATAGGAATCTGACTCCCTTCTAAAAAGGAACACATCAATTGTAAGGTTTTTTCAAATTATTTATTTACAGCATTCCTTTTTTCTTTATTTTTTAATTCTTGAGACCCAAATTTCCTTCCTCCCTCCCCCACATACTGAGAAGGCAAGCAATATGATATTATTTATAATGTGATTTTAGTAGACCAAATGATGTGGTCTAGGAGAGCAATTTCTGATCACCAAATGATGAGACTGTTGTAGGCACCAAATGTTGGAGTATGGTCATGTGAAGAATGGTCACAATGACCATTCTCTCTGGCAAAAGTAGATTCATTTAGAAGAAGAGGATACAGACAAAATCAAGAAATGTAATAAACACCAGGAATGGTAAATATGAATTAAAGTTGATAGAGCATATAGTTAGCAAGGAAAGGGGTTTTTAATAATTATTGATGGAAAAGCCGAGTTCCCTAGCGGAATTCACAATTTGCCAGGAGAAAGGGAATACCCCATGAAATTGGAATATGCCCTTAGCTGGAAGGCTAAATAGCAAAAGAGATTTAACAACCTAAAAGAGTTAGTTTTAAAAAGAAGAAAAACACCATAAGATATGGTATGGGGTTGAGAGAGAGATACTATGAGGCAGAGGCTCCATGGTGGGTTATAACCCCAAGAGGGATTCATCAAAGATGGTGTGAGCCATGGACAGATTTATCAGGGAAATTTAACTTCAGGGCTTTGACATAACTCGGATTTCTGACCAGACATAGCAAGGTGAGGATGCCCACAATCTCCACAGAAGGTGGAACCTTGCGGCTAAACTGATCCCTATCAGTGCCTTCCCAACCTGCCCCAGGGATCCATCAACTCCAGTCTGCCAACCTCACCAGGTTATTGAGGACCTCATCAAATTGTACATGTGAAATCATGGAAAACATCCATTTAAAAGGTAGCTAAATACATTTCTACCATATATTGAATGACTTTCCATCTAGGGGAAGGGGAAAGGAAAGGAAAACTGGAACACAAGTTTTTGTAAGGGCTAATATTGAAAGCTTATCCATGCATATGTTTTAAAAATAAAAAACTTTAATTAAAAAAAAGTAGCTAAAATAGTGTACAATGATTGGCAGTGAATGACTTCTCTATTCTCAGCAATACAATGATGTAAGACAATTCCAAAGGACTTGTGGTAAAAAATGCTATCCACTTCCAGAAAAAGAATGGATGGACTCTGAATGAAGATTGAAGCATACTATTTTTCACTTTTTGTATTTTTTTATGGTTATTCCCCACCCTGCTTTGAATCTATGTCTGTTTTTATAACATGACTCTGGTATGGTTGCTTACTGTCTGAAGGAGAGGGATGATGAGGGAGGGAGAAAGAAAGCTTGGAACTTAAATTTCTTTTTAATGCATGTTAAAAATTTTTCTTTACTTGTAACTGGGAAAAATTATTAGGAAACATCAAATAAGGTATTTAATATTTAAATGGGAAATGTTAAATAGAACATAAAATATTATTAGGAAAAATGTTGTGATGAAAAATAAGTTGCAGCTTTGGAAATCAGAATATAAGAAAGGATAAAAAAGAGGAGTTTATAATCACTGATGTTGATTTCTCTTCTGTTCCATTCTTTTCTCTCTAATCTACCGTGCAAGTAACTGACAGTCTTTCTAATAATACACAGATTTGATTCTCTCATTTCTTTGTTCGGACACTGTAAATAGATTCTCCTTGCCTCTAGGATAAAATATAAGCTCCTTTAGCATGGCATTTAAAGCCTTCCATGATCTGGCTCCAACTGTTCTTGCTATTATTTTTAACTCACATTTTTATACCTTCATTTTGTTCCCCTAACCCCCACTATAACCTCTTAGCTTTCTAGCTTTTGTTCATATATCAGCTCAAATCCATTTTACATAGTAGGTTTTTCCCCAGACATTGCTACTGCTGTCCCTTCCATTTACATTGTATATATCTTACATGAATCCACTTTTTTCAAATATGATCTCCTTCATTAAAAGGTGAACTCTCCAAGGGCAAATCATATATTTTGCCTTTCTTTGTATCCCCATCACTTAGTACAGTGCTGGCATATAGTAGGTGCTTAATAAATGCTTGTTGATTGAAATAAGGTTGGTCAGCCTTTGTTGCTTTCTCCTCTTTCTACTCCCTGGAGAATAGCTAATAAATTGTTGTTTATTCTTTGTTCTTGAAGAGGCCTATGACATGAGGGAGTGGATTTAGGAGAGGGAGGTCTGTGCAAGGTTATCTGCTTCACTTTTCCCTCCAGAGCCATCTGGGTCCAGTGGCCAGACAGAGATCAGGATGATGGAGATGGCCCTGGGTGGAGTGGGGTGCAGTTTATTCTTTTTAAGCTAAGGTCTTTAACAGATCTCAGGTTGACTGAGGTAATACTGATTAGTGATTTAGGCTAGGTAAGAAATGAGGCAGAGAATGATTTCTTTTATCTACCAAAAAAAAAAAAAATCAATCTAGGAGGGAAAGATCTTTGGGGTTTCTGGCTAAAACAGAAATAATTGCTATTTACTAAGGTTACTCTGAGTCAATTAGGGACCAAATGGGCCTGGCCTGGGACCTATTGTTGGTCAGTCAATGAGAGCTCGAGTAATTTGGATTATATGGCTTGGTCCTAGCCTGTACACCCCAAGATATCATGGTCCCTTTCCAGAACGAAGGGCAAACAACAACCTCTGAGTAGGAGTAGAAGCTACCCTGCTAGGAACCAACTAGAACTTGCCAAGTGGGCAACACATCAAATAAATACCAATTTAATGGAATACTGAAAAAAGGAGAACTGGAAAAAAAATAATTTGTCAAATGTCTTCAACATTTTCCTGGGAAATAGTGAGTGATCATTCAAATTTAGAAAAATTCTGGCATCCAGTACATGGAAACATGGGCAGTCAGAGTATTGTTGGAAATTTATAAGGCATGCTATATTTCTTACCCTTTTTTTTCCCTTCCCTCAAGTTGTACATACCCTGTGGGGGTCAACAGTAGAAGGGACCACTCCAACCTGTAAATAATTTTTAAAAAATCAATTAGTAAACATTTAATAAATGCCTACTATGTTTCAGGCACTATGCTAAGTACAAAGGGTATAAAAAGAGGCAAAAGACAGTTTCTAGTTTCTGTTTTTCAGGAGTTTATAATCCCATCACAGGCCTGGGAGGTTTTTTAGTGGAGGGTCATTCTAGATATAGATGGAGTAGAATGAAAGTAATCTGAAAGGCAAGGCACCTGCAGCCTCTTAAATTGACCTTTGGTTCTGGCTCATTTATTAGCAGCTTCAATGAAGAGGGTTTTAAGAATATCTAAGAGTATTCAACTCCTAGTTAGACAGTTATCTGTAACAAGGTGAAAAGATCTAATCTTACCCTGGGGGCTCACCGCCTAGTTCTGGTTTACTAAATGTGAAGACTGACCAAAAAAGCTGAGAGCCTATCTTATCTTTTATCTGGCTGAGTGTCTAGTCCTAGTAACCTAGATTCTACAAGACAGAAGTCAAGAAGCCTGAGGTAACCCTGAAAAAATGAGCCTAGGAGATAGGAGTAGGGAATGATGCCCATCAAGATAGCATGCCCAGGAACGGCCAGAGCATCACTTTGCTGAGACCAGCAGATACGAGTGGAAGTGGCCCAGCAGAAATGCTGGGACCCACAGAAAAGGGGTCATGAAGAGTCAGATGCAACCAAAAAAATGCCTAAACAATAGACATTCTGGTGGCTACTCCTCCCTCAGCACAGAGAGGGTACATCCCCTCTACTTAGCCAACTCAAGCACTAGAGATTCCCAGCCTCCAGGAGCAGGAATTACAGTGTGTCCCACCATCCCAGGCCATTTCTCACCCTCCTTGCCTACCCTGTAGCATTTGACCCTCTACTCCTGGATACTTTCTTCTCCCTCAGTTTTAGAGATACCGACATCTCCTACTAGTCTGATAATCCTTGCTGGATTATCATAAGTGTCCTGATTACTAACCTCCAGACTCTCCTCTATTTTCTATCAATGATCTCATCAGCTCCCATGATCATCTCTGTGAATATGGCTGTCAGATCTATAGAAATCCAAACAGATGTTTTTTAAAATACTACTTTATTTTTCCAAATACATGCAAAGATGGTTTTTACCATTCACCTTTGCAAAACTTTGTGTTCCAAATTTCCTTCCTCCCCCCTTCCCAAGATATCAAGCCATCTGATATAGATTAAACATGTGCAATTCTTTAAATATTTACATAAATGCTGTGCAAAAAAAAATCAGCCAGATTTTTTTTTCTTAAGCCCCAGGTCCATATGAACAATTCCTGTGAGACATCTCCAACATAATGCCCCTATGGTTGTCTCAACCTTAACATGTTCAAATGAAACTCAAGATTTTACTCCCTAAATCCATACCTACTCTACACTTTGCATCTTCTGTTGATGGACTCCACTATCTTCACTCTCTTAGTTACCCTGGGTTGTGATCAAGAACAATTAATTGAGAGATATAGAGAAAGAGACAGAGAGACAGAGAGAGGAAAGGAAGGAGAGAGAGAGAGACAGAGACAGAGAGAGATACACAGAGATAGAGAGACAGACAGACAGAAAGAGAGAGAGACAGAGAAAGAAAGAAAGAAGGGAGGGAGGAGGGTAGGAGGGAGAGAATACTTCAGCTTGTATTCAGACACATTCATTTTCTGGGTATGGATAGGATTTTTTTTTTTTTTTTTTTATGAAAAATCATTCATGAGATTAGATTCAGGGAACCAAATGATGAGATTAGGGTTCTTGGTGGTCAGGGAATTAAATGATGAGGCAGGTTTGGGATTCAGAGAACCAAATGAAGAAGTTTGGCTCCCCTAAATCCCCTTTGAGATTCAGCACATGGGTAAGGAGTTGTGGGAACCACTTTTGGTGGCACAGAGATCCTTCATAAAGGAATTTATGAAGCTAGACTGGTAAAAGAAGTTTATTATTCACATTGGGAAGTCAGCTTTTCCCATGCGTGAATAGAAAGGCTGAATTACTTAGTGGCAAGATCTGACAGAGAAGTAAAGTTTCTAGCAGAGAAATCCCGACAGAGAGGTATAAAGTCTCATTGGGGAAATGGGTGAGGGAGATAAAGAGAGATAACGCTGAAAGAGAATATCATTCCAGCAGGCAGAGTTTGCTGCTATGCCAGGGATGATGGCATGTTAGGTTCTCTCCGAGGAGTGAGTTTAAAATTGTCTCTTTTTATAATAGAAGCCTTTGTCTACAAGCTGAGGCCTGCTCCTGATAGGGGCTGGGTTTCAGCTTGAGCTGGAATTCAATAGAAAATTTTAGAATTGAATGGGTCTTTCTCCAATTCAATGGGGTTAGAATCTCCAACTCCAGACTCAGCTAGTCCCACCTAGATAACAGAATGATGCTATTTGTTCTGAGGACAGAGGCCAGAATTCAAGGAGATTTTCTCCTTCAAGGATTTTTAGAGTTTCAGGGCTCCCTTGTCAATTCAGAGAGGCTGGAGAGACTTACATGAACTGATGCTAAGTGAAGAACAAAGAACAAAGAGAACACTTTACACAGCAACAAGATTATGTGATGATTAACTTTGAAGGACTTTTTAACAGTGAGATAATTCAGACCAGTTTCAATGGTCTTATGATGAAGAGAGCCATCTGCACCCAGAGAGAGGACTGTGGGAACTGAGTATGGACCACAACATAGCATTTTCACCTTTCTTGTTGTTTGCTTGATTTTGTTTCCTCATTTTTTTCCTTTTTGACCCGATTTTTCTTGTGCAGCATGATAATTGTAGAAATATCTATAGAAAAATGTTTACATGTATTATTTAACATATATGGGATTACTTGCTGTGGGGGGGGGGGAAGGGAAGGAGGAAAATTTTGGAATACAAGGTTTTTCAAGGGTGAATGTTGAAAACTATCTTTGCATGTTATTTTGAAAATACAAGGCTTTATTTTAAAAATAAGTCCTTCAGAGTAGTTGTGGATGATTGTACTACTGAGAATAGGAAAGCCATTTACAGCTGGCCACCCCAGGACATTGCTATTACTTTGTACATAGTACGTTAAACTTTGTTTGAGCTCATGGAGGACTTTCCAAGTTTTTTTTGTTTTTGTTTTTGTTTTTCCTGAGAGCATCCTACTCATCATTTCCCATAGAACAATAATATTCCCTCACAAACACATCATCATCATTGCTAACATTTAAATAGTATTTCAAGGTTTTCAAGGTGCTTTTCATTTGTTGTGTAATGCTGGAGAAACTGAGGCAAGATAGACATTAGAGAGTTTTTAATATTTTATTTGAAAGGGAAAGGTTTTCTGGGACCAAAAGGATCCATGGTTTGGTCCCAGGACTGAATGAGACTATCGTCTCCAAGAATCCAGCAGTTAATGTGTGCCTCCCATGAAATAGGTATACGCATGGCTCCAAGCTACCAAGATAAACAGAGGCAGGGAACAGTCAGAGCACTGAGAACAGGAACAGACCATCAATCCGGTTCTGACAGGGTAGGACGAGGCACCGGACATTCTGATGACTTAATAGGAATTAGGAGCCAGGAAGTCTGAACTCCCCCTTATTTTGAGTTTAAAAACATTTACAATTTATAATCTTAGAGTAACTACCCCTAACATATATCAGTTTTAATGATCAGGAGGAAGATTGCAACCAGAGGGATTAAGGCAGAACAATTTAAGAAACTGAGGCAGAGCAATTCAGGGAAACTGAGTCAGGACAATAAAGGGGAATTGTGGCACAGTAGTTGCAGCCTGCAGAAAAAGTTTGTTTAATCATAAACTTACATGTTTATGTACATGTAATACATGTAATACATGTAACATGTACATGTAATACATGTAATACATAAACTTACAGCAAGGCAATCCTGAAAGGTAGATGCTATTATTATTCTCAATTTATAGACAAAAAAACTGAAGCTTGGAGAAATTAAGTTACTGAATCAGTCAGCCAAGGAACATTTATTAAGTGCCAACTGTGTGACAGCACTGTACTAAGCCCTGGGGATACACTTGTTGTTCAATCATTTCAATGTGTTTAAATCTTTGTGATCCCATTGATTCTGGAGCAGTTTGCCATTTCCTTTTCCAGCTCATTTATAGATAAAGAAACTGAGGCAGTCAAGGAGTTGCCTAGGGGATACACAAAGAAAGATAAAAGACAATTGGGGAAAGATAACACATAAAAAGAACTTGAAAAGAGGATGGGGAACAAAGAGGATGCTGTATGAGGAAAGGAAATGACGAGATGTCTGGGCACCCTCCTGAAATGGAAGCTCCATTGCACCTTTATACAGTCAGATGGAGAGATTGTCCTAGGGGCAAGGAGCGTACACAAGGAGGGAATGTCTGAGATCTGAACTCAGATCCTCCTGACTCCCAGGCCTGTGCTCAGTGCATTATGCCAGTTAGTTCTACTGCTAATAGTTTCCTAAATAGACTTGTCTTCCTGTCTCTCTCCCCTGCAATTTACCTTCTGTGTAACCGGTGAAACAATCTTCTTAAAGCACTGAGCATATCATTCCCCTCCAAAAATAAATATGAAAATTAAAATCAACCTTCAGTATTGCCTCTGGAATAAAATGCAAACTCCTTGGTTTGGTATTTAAAAACCTTCACAACTGGACTCCAGTCTACATTTTCAGGCTTATTTTTCATGATTTCCTTTCATTAATTCTATGTTCCAAATTGCTCCCTGTTTCTTGTACTAAGCAATCCATCTTCCACCTTTGCATGTACTGTCTCCTATACTTAAAATGCACTCCTTCAGTGTGTCAGGCAAGGCAAACCATCCCTACCATCTCCCTGAAGATCCTGATGGAGAGATCCCTGGCCCCTGAGCCTTAGCCTTAGCCTCAGCTCTAAATGGAGGACCCTGAACCCAGAAAGCCTTAGGAATAACAGTAGCAGTCAAAGAATGGATCCTACTTCCATCCCAGTCCTCCCCCAGCCATCATCTTGGGAATAGTTGACCTGGCAGTTCCTCACATCAGAATATAATGCAATTTTAGTCAGTGAAAATGATAATTTTTATTTTTTAACTTTTTAATAATAGCTTTTTATTTTTCAAAACACAATGCAAAAATAGTTTTCAAGATTCACCATTTCCCCAGCCAAAAAAAAAAAAATCCCACAAATTAAAACATTGTCTTAAAAAAAAATTCACCATTGTAAAAACCTTGTGTTCCATATTTTTCTCCCCTCTTTCCTCCTTCCCTTCCCCGTCTCCTAGACAGCAAGTAATCCAGTACAGGTTAAACATATGCAATTCGTCTAAACATATTTCTACATTTATCAAGTTGCACAAGAAAAATCAGATCAAAAAGGGAAAAAATGAGAGAGAGAAAAAACAAGCAAGCAAACAACAAAAAAACAATTCAAACACTATGTTCTGATCCACCTTCAGTCCCCACAGTTCTCTATCTGAGTGCAGATGGCTCTCTTCATCACAAGATCATTGGAATTGGCCTGCATCATCTTATTGTTGAAAAGGACCAAGGAAATGACATTTTTTCAAAAAGAGTCATTAATATCTATTTTGCTACTGTACCCTGAGGATTGTGGGATTTGTCAATCTGACTTGCCAATGAAATCTCTTCTATGAATTATCTTCCCTATTAGAATGTGGACTCCTGGAGAGCAGGGACTGTCTGAGGTGATATTTGCATCCCCAGTGAATAGCATAATGCTTTGCATATAATGTATTAATTAATTAATGCTTTTTCACTTATTCACTCATTCATCATTCATTGTGTATATATTTACCTATTTACATGTCATATCTCTTTACAGAGAATAAAGACAAGATCTGTTTGTTTCTGTCTCAGTATAACCAATGATTAGCACAATGCCTTGAACGTACTTAATAAATGTTTGGACTGAAAAAAGATATAAAAAGAAGGATACATGGATATTTAGGACACAACTTTACTCAAGAGCATTCTTACTGGGGTTATTAAACATTTTTTATTGATGTGAAATGTTTTAAATACAATGATAGTAAAAAAAAAAAAACATATAAACCACAATTACTTATTCTAACCAAATTAGATTTTCATAGTATTGATTCAAAATTAGAAAAAATGTAACATGAATTATATTAAAAACAAAATAAAAACTTCCAAAGCCCATGATTATATTTAGAGGTACAGAAGAGCCTTTGGCAAAATATAAAACATTCATTTTAAAAATACTTTAAAAGTATAGGCATATAAGGTAATTTTTAAAAATCATAGCTTTTTATTTTTCAAAATACATGCAGAGATAGTTTTAAACATTCACCCTTGCGTTCCAAGTTTTCCCCTTCCTCTACACCCTCTCCCTCCCCTAGACAAGTAATCCAATATAGTTTAAACCAGTTTTTCTAAATATATTTCCACATTTGTTATGCTACGCAAGAAAATTTAGATCAATAGCAGGATGATTTTAGAGAGGCCTGAGGAAACTTACACAAACTGATGTTAAGTGAAATGAGCAGAACCATGAGGTCTTTGTACATGGCAACAGCAAGATTATACAGTCATCAATTCTGATGGATGTGGCTCTTTCCAACAATGAGATGATTCAGATTAGTTCCAATGATTTTGTCATGAAAAGAGCCATCTACACCCAGAGAGAGGACTATGGGAACTGAGTGAGGATCAAAACATAACATTTTCACTCTTTCTGTTCTTTTTTGCTTACATTTTGTTTTCTTTCTCAGTTTTTTTTCCTTCTTAATCTGATTTTCCTTGTGCAGCAAGATAACTGTATAAATTTATATATACACATATTGGATTTAACATATATTTTAACATATTTAACATGTATTGGATTATCTGCCTAGATGGCAAGATGGTGTGGGGGGAAGGAGGGGAAAATTATGAACACAAATTTTTGCAAGGGTCAATGTGGAAAAATTACCCATGTATATGTTTTGTAAATAAAAAGCTTTAATAAAAAATATTTCTTATCTTAAAAAAAAAGAAAAAAAAATCAGATCAAAATCATTCCAAAAGGGGGAATATGAGAAAGAAAGAAAAAAAAAAAAAAACAAGCAAACAACAATCACAACAAAAAATGAAAATACTATGCTGTGATCCTCACACTACTAAAAGGGGTGCCACAAACATTTTTGCACATGTGGGTCCCTTTCCCTCCTTTAAGATCTCTTGGTCTTATCCCGTAGGCTTTTTGGTTTCAAGCCCCTAACCAGCCTGTCAGAGTTGATATCTTTGCCATATCTAAACTAGATACAATAATCACTCCTTCCTAACAATTCCCTTGCTTCCCTTGATTTTAGGCAGTTTTTTCTCTAATTATTTTAATGATTTGATATCATATGATAAAGAGCTTCATAAATCCTAAATGCTATGTAAATATAAACTATCATCTAAACTATCTGGATAACATACAATGAAGGTTAAGTGCACACAACAAAATTCAGTGCTGAAATCACATGCAAGCTATACTCAAGTTGTTCTGATGGCTAGGTTGCATGGTGGATAGAAGTCCTCTGGGCTGAAGTAAAAAAGAATTGAATTCAAATTTTGTCTCCACCACTTACTACCTATGTGACCCTGGGCAAGTCACTTAATCCCATCTGCCTTAGTTTCTTCATCTGTAAAATGACTTGGAGAAGGAAATGGAGAAAGCAATAATCTCTAGTATCTTTGCCTTAAAAAACAAACAAACCCAAATGGGTTCACAAAGAGCCAGACAGGACTGACAAATGATTGACCATCAATCTTTAGTTTTCTCACTTATAAAATAGCGATAATAATAGCACCTACTTCTCAGAGTTGTAATTAAATAAGATAATGTTTTATTGAACACTCAGTAGGTGCTTAATAAGTATTTATTTCCTTCCTTCCTACAGGTCAGCTCCTCAGGTTTCTTTACCATGAAAATCTTTGCTGGTCAACCCTAGTTTTCTTTTTTTTTTTTTTTAAACTTTATTTTTCTGGAACGAAAGTAGGCATTTACAAAAGTGATAGTAGTATAAAAATAAGTGCATAAATAAAACATCTTAAAAGATAGATTGATTAAAGAATCAACCAGAAAGTATTCTTGCTTTATGATTTTCCTGTTTTCTCTTTGTACATTCCCCTGAATCTAGAATCAGTATTATTGTCTTTGGCTAGAAAGTACAATTTCTTGTTTCTTTCCTTTCAACGTCCCATTACACTATGTGGAGAAAGATATTCAGAAATATATGCCTAAATCTGTCCCATGAATATGTTAACTGTAAGGAGGTAAGTAATGATTTCACATCAATTTACATTTTAATCTTTATCACAGCAGAGGACTGGTGACAAATAAAGTTTTGCAAGGGTGAACGTTGAAAACTATCTTTGCATGTATTTTTAAAAATAAAAAACTATTATTTTAAAAATAAAATAACTAGGCAAAAAAAATTTTTTTGGTCTCTTGGATTTTGGAACCAGTATTTATAGCAGTCATTTTCCTTGATTCCGAGCTCACTGGAGTCTTTCCTGCTAAAAAGCCCTCCCTGACGCCTTTGAATTGATCAACAGTCACTGAGTCTATTGTTACAGTTTAGCTGGCACTGATATCAAAAGGTATTTAATTTCTCTTACAGCAACATTACAGTAACACCTTGTCCTTCTCCCCTTGCCCTCTCAGTCATTTGTAGTTTCCTGACAAAGATGCTTTCTTTTGAAATAATTTGTTCTGGAACATGGTGATCTCCGTAGGCGAACAAGACTTTTATTTTTAATTTAATTTTTTTTATTGTTAGAAATCTATTTTCTATCCCTTCTGTTCTATCCTCATTGAAAAAAAAAAGGAAAAAAACCCCTTGTGATAAATATGCATGTATTTTAAAAAATAAAAAACTATTTTTTAAAAATAAAATAACTAGGCAAAAAAATTCTTGTACTGACCAACTCCCTCATTCTGTAACCAGGGTGCATCAACTTTGTGTCAGGAATTGAGTTGAATCCTCTGTTATCCATCCTCTGCTGTGATAAAGCTTAAAATGTAAATTGATGCTGGAGCAAGTTGCCTGCCTTCTTAGAGTTAAGGTACTCAAGGGACAGTAGGCATAAATTTTTGAACATTTTTCCCCCTTACATAGTAAAGTGGGACATTGAAAGGGGAAAAAAAATTTATTGAAAAAAATTGTCCTTTTAATTAAGGAAAATAATACTGATTCTAGATTCAAGAGAAAGCATAAAGTAAAAATAGGAAAATCATAAAGCAATATCTTCTGGCTGTCTCTAATCAATCTTTATCTTTTAAAATGTTTTATCTATGTATTTATTTTTATATTACTGTCATTTTTGAAAATGCCTACTTTCTTTTTTTTTTCAGTTATTACTTTTTTTTTTATTTAATAGCCTTTTATTTACAGGTTATATACATGGGTAACTTTACAGCATTAACAATTGCCAAACCTCTTGCTCCAATTTTTCACCTCTTACCCCCCACCTCCTCCCCCAGATGGCAGGATGACCAGTAGATGTTAAATATATTAAAATATAAATTAGATACACAATAAGTATACATGACCAAACTGTTATTTTGCTGTACAAAAAGAATCAGACTCTGAAATATTGTACAATTAGCTTGTGAAGGAAATAAAAAATGCAGGTGGGCATAAATATAGGGATTGGGAATTCAATGTAATTGTTTTTAATCATCACCCAGAGTTCTTCCTCTGGGTGTAGCTGGTTCAGTTCATTACTGCTCCATTGGAAATGATTTGGTTGATCTCATTGCTGAGGATGGCCAGGTCCATCAGAACTGGTCATCATATAATATTGTTGTTGAAGTATATAATGATCTCCTGGTTCTGCTCATTTCACTCAGCATCAGTTCGTGTAAGTCTCTCCAGGCCTTTCTGAAATCATCCTGTTGGTCATTTCTTACAGAACAATAATATTCCATAATATCCATATACCACAATTTATTCAGCCATTCTCCAATTGATGGGCATCCACTCAGTTTCCAGTTTCTGGCCACTACAAAGAGGGCTGCCACTAACATTCTTGCACGTACAGGTCCCTTTCCCTTCTTTATGATCTCTTTGGGATATAAGCCCAGTAGTAACACTGCTGGATCAAAGGGTATGAAAATGCCTACTTTCATACCTAGGCACAATGGAAAAGACCCTGGACCTGGAGCCACGAAAATTTGAGTTCAAATCTGACTTCAAATATTTATTTACTGAGCCATATGATCTTTATTAAATCACTTAACTTCCATCTTCCTCAGTTTCTTCAATTGTAAAGTGGGAATAATAATAGCACTTACTTTCCAAGATTATTGTAAGAATCAAATGAAAGCCCTGAGCACAGTGCATGACACATAGTAGACACTATATATATATATATATATATATATATATATATATATATATATATATATATATTACAGGGGTCTGACAATCTCTGGTAAACAGACGTATGTAGGTAAAATTACCTATTCTTTATGACCATTACTTTTTTTTCATTTATTAAGAATTCACCTTCCTTATAGAGATTACTTCTAATATTATAATCGTATATATTGTTCCTATGGTTCTATTTATTTCACTTTGTGTCAGTTCACACAAATCTCATATTTCTCTGAATTCATTAGACTGGCCACTCTTATTGCACAATATTATTTTATCACGTTCATATTCACATAATTAAACCATGGTTTGTTCAGTCCCCACTCACTTTATTTCCAGTTCTTTGCAACCACAAAAAGTGTGGTGAAGAACATTTTGTTATATAATGAACTTTGTTTCTATCTTTGACTCTTTCTTGGGGTATATACCCAGTAGTGGAATCTCTGAGTCATCATCATTATCACTATATAACAATCCTTATCTTAATGACACAATACATTTCCTGACCCAAAATATTTTACACCCTCAATTTGTTTTTCAAAATCTTAAAAATTTTTTTATTCAGTTTCATGTTACTTCAGTTCCAAATTCTCTTTCCTTCACCTCTCCCTGTTCTGTTCATTGAGAAGAAAAACAAAACTCATTACAAATCTGTATCATCAAAAATATTAAATTTTTGCACAGCAAACAGTATGATATTGAAGAAGCCACTGGCCAAAGTCAATAACTACTAAAAAGAGGAAACTTTAAAATTAACTATTTAAGTGGATGCCCATCAGTTTGGGAATGATTGAATTAGTGATCATATAGGAATGTAATGGAATATTATTGTTATATAAGAAACAATCAGCAAAGTGGTTTCAGAGAGGCCTGGAGACTTACATGAACTGATGCTAAGCGAAATGAGCAGGACCAAGAGAACATTGTACACAGCAACAAGATTATGTAATGACCAATTGTGATGAGCATGGTCTTTTCAACAATGAGATGATTCAGGTCAATTCCAACAGACTTGTGATGGAGAGAATCCTCTGTATCCAGAGAGAGAATTATGGGGACTAAGTGTGGATCACAACATAGTGTTTTCATCTTTTGTGTTGTAGTTTTCTTGCTTGTTTGTTTTTCTCTTTTTTTTTCCTTTTTGAGCTGATTTTTATTGTGTAGCATGATAAATGCAGAAATATATTTAGAAAAAATTACTATTTAAAATTCAAAGTGATGATTAATCAAACTAATATTTTGACATTTGTTCATTAGCTTTAATGAATCAGTTTCCTGGAAAACTTACCCTCAAATGATAAAGGTCACAGTTGTTAAAATTACAAAAACCATATTGATAGGTGATTACCTGAAAATTAGCCTCCTCCAAACTTTTCCCTAGTAAAAGGATGACTAAAATTCTCTAGGATCAAAATACAGGTTGAACCAATCCACAGATTAGAAGCAGTTTGATGATGTGGATTTGGAGTCCCTAAGACAATCTTGGCTTTACTGCTTACTTTAACCATGTCTGACTTTAGACAATCATATTTCCTTTCTGGGCCTCAGTTTACTACTCTATAAAATGAGATTATTAAATTAAATTATCTGCAAGAACCCTTACAGCCCCAAATTCTATGATCTTAAAAATTTGCAGACTTCATAAAACAACATCTTACAACAAATTTTCTGTTCTCCAGCAGTACTGATAAGGGAAGGCTGGATTCCTCTCAGTTAAGAGTCCATATTCATCTAGGCACAATCATATTCTTTTTAAAAATTTTTGAAAAATTCCCCCAGAAACTATCTGTAAAAATTGGGTTACAGCCAGTTACAGACATGTTATAGCCAATACAGAAATATGACTAGTATCATAGCTAGAGTAGTTTGCTTTTATCTTTGTCATTTTAGTCATGACTGACTCTTGGTGACCCCGCTGGGGGTTTTCTTGAAAGAGATACTAGGGTGGTTTGCCATTTCCTTCTATAGCTCATTTTACAGATAAGGAAACTGAGGCAGACAGGATGAAGTGATTTACCCAGGGTCATACAGCTAGTAAGTGTCTGAGGTCAGATTTGAACTCAGGACTCTTTTGTGACTCTATGCACTGCACCATTTACCTGTCTCCAGATCTTAAATGACTATAATTGGCAATGCTTTCTTGAGGTTTTGCTTGAAACTCCAGGGTCCTCACAGTGTGGCACTCCCTACCTCTCCAGCCTTCTTTCATTCAATGCTCCTGCTATTCAGTTAACAAGCATTTATTAAACATCTACCATGTGCAAGCTCTGGAATACCATATCTTTTTTTTTTCCCTGAAACATTTATTAAACATAGTGCCAGGTACTATGCTAAGTGCTGGGGATACAAAAAGAGGCAAAAGACAGCCCCTGCCCTCAAAAAACTTACCGTCTAATTGGGGAAGACAATGAGCAAACAAATATGTTCAAACAAGCCCTAAAACAGGTGCTTTCTTGGCCTTCTTGCCTTTGCTCATATTTTCCTCTCCTCTGGGCTCAAAAAGTGAATTCGTAGGGCTGGAGAGATGATCAGGTACTCATGCTTCTTCCCCAACAAGTAGAAGTTAATGCTCTCTAAATTAATAATTATGTGGTAAACATTATCCCGATGATACTAAAAGGTGAAAGCAAAAACCTGAAACACAACTCACCTGTGTTCCATTGGGATAAGTTACAGCGGGCCAGATTTCCAGGGGGATGTGAACCAAGGGAATACTGAAGCTGCCAATGGGTCCCCCAGGTATTTTAATATAAAAGGCACACACTCTTCTGGAACTCTAGAGTTTCTTCTGGTCCCATGCCAGCCTTCTCCATGATGATACAAGGATCAGCATTATGTGAGGGCCAACAAGATAAATCTGCAGAAACAATTTGGATATAAGGGATGGGTTGTTCCTGCTTACACATTTTTTAAAAGGTCCATTTCTGACCATCCATCTTTATCAGTGAGGCTATTCCGTTATTCTTGAAAGTTTGAGTACTAATTGGTCAGAGGCACATGCCTGAGCTGGACCATCGACTTCTGATGAATGCTAATTGGCCACGGTTCATATGCTAGCTTGGGAGCAGTATCTGCAAGAACTCATGATTGGCCTTTGACTCTCAGTAGGCCTTTGGTATTTCCTTTATGTCTAAAGGAAATCTATAATGGGTTGATTTCTCTTAATTAGCGGGTAGCTAGGTGGAGTCACGGTGCACAGAGCACTGGGCTTGGAGTAAGGAAAATTAATCTTTCTGAGTTCAAATCTGGTCTTAGACACTTACTAGCTGTGTGACCCTGGGCAGGTTGCTTTACTCTGTCTGCCTCAGTTTCCTCATCTGTAAAAGAAACTGGAGAAGGAAATGGTGAATCACTCTAGCATCTCTGCCAAGAAAACTCTAAACTCCTAAAAAGAGGTCACAAAGATGAAAACATCTAAACAACAAAGTTCTTGCCCTTTTAGAGTGTAAACTTTAAGAAGGCAAAGACCACCTTATCTATATCTTCTATTTGTTTTATCTTCATCAGTGTCTAGCACAAATAGCCCTCTGCACACAGTAAGCATTAGATAAATAGGTGTTGGACTGACTCATTCCATTGAAATAAACTTAACTTCTTCATTTCCTCTTCCTGATCCTCTCAAAATCAGAGCTTAAAATGTCTTAGATTTAATAGTCTCAGGAGCAACTAGGTGACTCAGTAGATAGACCAGGAGGATTTGAGTTCAAATCCAGCCTCAGACACTTATTAGCTGTGGGACCCTAGTCACTTAACTCTGCTTGCCTTAAAAAAAAGAAAAAGAAAAAAATTAATAATCCCTTGGATGGAATGATGTGCTGGTCTTATGACCCTATTCATAAAACTCTATCCAAAATGTCACATATTTGTTTTTTCAAAATTTTACTTTTATCTTGTTCTCTCAGAATCTTATAACTTTTTCCAATGAATATACTGTATCCATTTGTTTGCTTAGAAATTTTGCCACATCCTTTGGCCAAAATAAACAAGGTTTTGACCAGGTGAAAAGACAAAGGTCCAAATGAGATTGCCAAATGTGGGTGGAGGGGAAAAGACTACACTAGTACTGGCTGTTTCTATGCTTCCTTCTCTTTTACTGTCGTCATTAATTCATACCTGAAGGAATATTCCTATTCTTTTCTATTTAAAGATGGCCTAGCCAGCCAGTTACCTAGTGCACAGAGTGCTGGGTCTGGATTTGACACAACACATTGTAGGATGGGCTTAGAGCACAGGAGAAAGCTGTATACAAAGGATCCTTTTTTTACATGACATATTCATAGGGCATTATAGTGCATAGTGTTTGACTTCAGACACTAGTTAATGAATGACCCTGCATAACTCTGCTTGGCTCAGTTTCTTCATATGTAAAATGAGTTGGAGAAGGAAATGGCAAACTAGTATCTTTGCCGAGAAAATCCCTAATGAGATTACAGAGTCCTGAAAAACAACCAAACAACAATATACATACATTTTTAAAAATTAGGTTATACATTCATTTTTTACATATTTCTATATGAGTCATGTTGAGAGAGAAAAATTAGAAAAAAAAGCAAAAACTATGAGAAAGAAAAAACAAACAAGTTTTAAAATGCATGGATACATTTTTAAGCCAGAATATTTTATTCTCCATAGACTGTAGCTGTATTTGTTTTAGGATCAGGCAAGTTTCATGTGCTATAATGGAGGATCTAAGTGAAGAGTGGAGTGGGGAAGGGCAATAACACAGAGGGTATAAATTTTAAACTTAGGGCAAATAAATATTTTATTCCAACTTTGGTCTAGAAAAGACAATGAACACCAGGATATTTCATCTTCCACCCCTGGGAAAACTGCCAAGTATCAACCTCAAATAGCTATAGTTGAGCCAATGCTTGGCTTATATTACCTAGGGGAACAGGAAAGTCATCTGGGGGCAAAGAGATTTTAAGATTGTATAAAATAACTTAAGATTCACCATCAAGGCAGTATTACCATGGCAATATCTGAGTCTAAAACATGGGTTCATTGTCCTGGAAATCATCTTGGAATCCTTGAAAGTATTGATTAATTTCCCAAATACAATCCAATCTGCCATTTTCCTCCTATTCTACTTTGGGTCCAACTCCATTGGATCCATATTGTCCACAAGTAATAGGAAATATAGGTACCACTGTACTCACCCAACTGCCAGCCAACTGCATGGCACAGTCTGGAAGCTAATTAGTTTGTTTTGGAAGACCTGCTCAAGTTTTTTATAGATTTTCTTCTAAAATAGATATTGGCACCTAAGCTGCATTTGAGTATCGCCATGTAGTAAGGATGGCTTTATTCTTCACATAATTCACTGAAAAGAGGCATGTGGATCCAGATGCTTCTGACCATGTCTCTATTCTCCACAGTCTGCCAGATTTCTTTGATATTCAGAAAGAGATATAGCACAGGAACAGATTTCCTTGAATGTCTACTATAGGTCTTATTCCCCCTATTTTACTGTGAGCTTTGTGATGGGAGGTTCTACATTGTATTTACTTGAGTATCCCATTTTTGTACACTGCACTGGGTACAATATATTGGAGAAAATGTTTGTTGAATTGAATGGATAACTTCTGAGATTTGAAACTCTTGATGAACTTCTCTCTAATTTGACTGTATATGGAATGTCATGTTCCTTCAGAATGAGCTGTCCCCTGTAACAAAGATTTAAAAAAAAAATCAAAACTACTTCATCAAAACTAACTACGTGACAACCAGGTCTGATAGAATATGATATTACATTCTGGATGCCACATTTTAAGGAAGGATACATCCAGTAATATGCAATAATATTTTATACTCGAAGCCACTTGTTAAGAAAGCACATTAACAAATTGAAGATGGTGCAAAGGAAAATGCCCAGAAGTCACAAATAGGATCAAGGGCCTTTAGCCAGGAGAAAAGAAGACTTGGTGGGATAGATTATTGTTTTTAAGCTCTGGAGGATCGTCATAGGAGATAGCAAGTAAATTTGTTTTTGGAAAGAAGAATTAGAAGAAATGAAATGAATGGACAAAAATCCAAAAACATTTAACAATTAATGAATGCAAAGTACTTGAAATACGAGTAGGAAAGAAAAAATGAGTAGAAGTTGCGGATTTTGGTACAAAACAATCTTAACAATGACACCTTCTGGGATTTGGAAGGCTGAAGAGTACTTTCCTTTTTTTTTTTTTTTTTTTTTTCCCAAAAAAGGCTTTCATTGATTGAGATCAAATGTAACATCTATAAAGTGCTCTTTATGATCCCGCTCCAGAGTTCTGGGGAAAGTTTTTTTTAAATTTTATTTTTAACACACATTGCTTTATGAATCATGTTGGGAGAGAAAAATAAGAGCAAAAGGGAAAAACCATGTGAAAGAAAAAAATGCAGAAAAAAAGAAGTGAACATAGCATGTGTAGATTTACATTCAGTCTCCTTAGATCTTTTTTTGGATGTAGATGGCTTTTTCTGTCTAAAGTCTACTGGGATTGCCTTGCATCGCTGAACCACTGAAAAGAACCAACTGTTTCACAGTTGATCATCACACATTCTTGCTGTTATTGTATACAATGCATTCCTGATTCTGCTTTTTTCTTTCAACATCAGTTCATGTAAAACTGGAGAAAGTTCTTAAAGTTTAGGTTTCACTGTTATCTAAGATCTTCCCAGAAAAGGAGGAAATAGAAAGAAATCCAATGTAACCTATAGATCTAGACAACTAATTATCTCCTGTACACAAAAGAAATGTTCAACACAAAATACTCACTAGCAAACATTCACAGTAAAACAAAATAAAACAAAGAATAAGTAGCAAAAAAAATAATAAATAGCAATAAACTATTATCTTTTGGGAGTTTGTGGAAATACTTAGCAGGCATTCCATGGGATTATTAAATAGGCACTTTTCATTTTTCTTCAGTTCTGCTTTCTCAAAACAATGACTCAAAATCTGTGTCTTTTAGCTTGTGGGGCCAGTGTTTGGACTCATCCTTCTCTTTGTGGTCATCTTCTCAGCTGTACAAGATCCTACTGCCAGTCAGCTCCAATTGAGAGTCTCAGGATCTCGCAAACTCTCAATTTCAAGAAGTTATCTTAATATCTCCTATTCCTCAGTTGCCAGAGCTTGAAGAATTCCAGGGAGAGCTGTTTCTCAGGTTCACTTAGGAGCTTTAGCTTACTAGTTCCAGCCTCCCTAGGGTTACATTGGGGAATGACAAGATGATGGCACATCTTTGTAAATGTCATTGTCTTTGCCATTTGTTCTTGCTTTCTGTGATTATCTTCAGTGACGGAGGAAAAACTGTTGGTCAGGGACAAGAGGGTAGGAGGTTGATTGAAAATGAGCTGTAATGACGCCTCCTCTTCTTCTGCTTTTTAGGCAACAGTCCCTTATCCAGCTCATGATGGCACGCTCTCGATCGTGTTCCTGCATCTTGGGGGTCAGCCTGGGCATTTCAGCCCAAGTGGCAGCTGGTGCCAACCTTGCTCTGCTCTTTCCTGGCTGGGAAGTGACCTATCTGAAAAATGGCCTAATAGGCAAGCATGCTCTGAGGGGCACGGGCCTCTGGGGAGCTGGCCTGATGGTAAGAACATCTTTTTTCCCACACTGGTCACCTTCTCTGCTCTTCTTCATGGTGGGTTTGCAATTAGATCAGAGAGAGATTTTTTTCTAAGGAGCCAAAAACCTGAGATGGCTTCGAGTGGGAAACCTGGGGAGAGAAGAATCTTTGGGACCCAGGAGTCAAACTGCAGTTTGGAAATTATAGGGAAAATTCTGACTAAGATGAGGACGTGAACTCACTCTTATCAGCACAGTCAGGTAGGCTTTAAATGCATTGTGTTCTGGTAGTTTGAAACTGAATAAGATGGAGCAACTGCTTTTTGTGATAGCAAAGAATTGGAAAATGAATGGATGCCCATCAACTGGGGAATGGCTGAACAAGCTATGGCACATGAAGATAATGGAATATTACTATTCTATAAAAAATGAACAAGCTGATAATAGAAATGCCTGGAAAGATTTACATGAACTGATGCTGAATAAAGCAAGCAGAACCAGGAATACATTATATATAGTAATAGCAAGAATGGGAAATGATCTACTATGAAAGACTTGATTCTTCTCAGTGATTCAGTAATCCAAAGCAATCCCAATAGACTTTGGATAGAAAATGCCATCTGCATTCAGAAAAAGAACTAAGGAGACTGAATGTAAATCAACACATGCTATGTTCACTTCTTTTTTCTGTTTTTTTTTTTAATCTCTCCCATGATTTTTCCCTTTTGCTCTGATTTTTCTCTCCCAACATGATTTATAAAGTAATGTGTATTAAAAATAAACTTAAAAAAAGATTGGGCAGCTAGATGGCACAATGGATAGAGCCGCAGGCTTGCAGTCACAGGGACCTAAATTCAAATCCAGCCTTAGACATTTACTAGCTATGCAATTCTGGGCAATTCATTTAATCCCAATCACCTCACCTCTCCCTCTCTCTGTCCCCCTTCTGCCTTTCCTTCCCGCCTCCCCCCCAAAAAAAAAGACATTGAATAAAATACTGAAATACAAGATAATCCTATATATTCAGGGTATATGGCTGGCCTAGTGAGCATGAAGGTGGTATCCTCAGGACCACCTGGTTCTCCCACTTAATCACACTTTACTTTTTTCCCCCATAGGTCCTGTTTGCATCTGTTCTCATCACACTGACAGGTTGGCGGCGGGCCTGTTTCAGTAACAGTGGACACTGCAAAAGTGTAAGTAATTGTATAAGTAAGAATGTTGTGATTCTTATATCTTTTTATTTTAATTCATTGCTTAGTTTGGTATATTTTTTGAATTAGAAAGGTATATAATATAGCTGTTGTGTATATATATATATGTATATCATATACATATATAAAATTATATTAAATACATGTCTATGTGATAGATTTTTATCTTCATCTATAGTGAAGATAAAAATCTTCAGGTTACTTTATTTCATTAAATTTCTGAGGTAGAAGGGAACTTAGGATATGGGTCAAGTTTCTCAATTATAGATATGTAAGCTGAGGTCCAGAGTTACATTAACAGAGGGCAGCTAGGTGATACAGTTGATGAAGCCCTAGTCCTGGAGTCAAGAGGACTTGTATTCAAAACTGACCCATCTGCTTTCCTGTCCCTGTTACCCAATATCCTAAATAAAGGAAAGTGACCCAGTAACCTGTAATGTCATCAGATTGTATAAAACTATAAATGTGTGTATCTCCTTTTGTTCTAAGCATTGCTATTTACCTGGAAACTGCCTTTCAGCTGATGCTAACTAAACTTTTTACTTTCTAGTCTTGCCTCTTTTCTGGCAGACGAAGTTGGGAAACATTACTTTCTACAAGGATCTTAGAACTTCTGGGTTTAGGAATTCTCAAGAGTTCTCTTTTAATGGAAGACCCGCACAATTTTCTTATATTATGTGATGTTTTCTGCTCCTATAAGTTTAGAGGTTTGAATTTTTTTTTTAATTGGATATCTGGACTAATATCAAAGTTAGGAAATTGACACAAATATATAAAATCAGAAACCATTCTTCAATGGATAAATGGTCAAAGATATTTTTATAAAATTTTCAAAGTAATTATAAATTATCAACAACTCTATGAAAGATTCTTACAACACTAATAAGAAAAATACAAATCAATGCAATTTGAAGGTTTTACTTCAATCCTAGCAAATTGAAAAAAATGACAAATGAGACAGAAAGATTAATACATTCTTGAAGGAGTTGTAAATTGGTCCTACTATTCTAAAACAATATGTAATTGAGCTAAAATGAATAAAGTGACCACATCTAGGAATATATCCAAGGTAGGTAAATACTTTGTTAAGGTCAAAAATAGAAAATAGTCACAGAAATACTTTGAACAATATCAAAGAACTGGAAGCAAAATGGATGCAAATTGAGTGGTAGGTATCTAAACAGATTCTGGTATATGATTGTAATGAAATGGTAATGTGCCATAAGAAAACATGAATAAGAAGAATTCAGAGAAACATGGAAAAATCTTATATGAACTGGTGTAATGGCTCTAGGCATTTTCTCTGACTATATTGCTTTCCTGGAATTGCCTTTCATCCTTCAATCTCTCTGACTTCTCTGATTTCCTTTGAGTCCTAATAAAAATCCCACCTTCTAGAGGAAGTCTTCCCCAATCCCTCTTCATTCTAGCACCCTTCCTTTGTAATTATTTTTTATTTATCCTGCTTATAGCTTGCTGTGCATATATTTTACATGTATGTTATCTCCTTGTAAGCTCCTTGTGAGTAGAGACTCTTTTGCATCTTTTTGTATCCCCAGTACTTGGCAGAGAGCCTGGTATATAGTAGATATTGAATAAATGTTAATTGATTAATGCAAAGTGAAGTAAACAGAACCAGGGAAATAATAAACATGGTGATTTCAATAATACAAGTGGGAAGAATAGAAAAAGGAAACTGAATTCTATAGTGATAATGACTAACCTTAGCCCAGGAGATGAAATCCCTCCTTTGGAGAAGTGGGACACTATGGGCATAGTAAGTAGTACTCTATCAGATTGGGTTGATGTGTTGGTTAGTTATGTTAAACTTTTTTTCCCTCTCTTCTCTTTTTCATTTTTTTTTTCCCAAGGGATGGCTTACAGTAGGGGGAACTATATTAAGAAATGAAGGTATTATAAAAATAAGAGAAAGCAAAAAGAATCATAACTTTTAAAATTAAAATTTATTTTTTCACAGTTACCATTGGAAAATGTTATTTTTAAAAAGATGTTTTGATGATCCTTTTGTTTTTATATAACAATCATCTCTGAATACAACCCTTTCCTTCCTTTAATGAAGGAAAAAAGGAAAAGAAAAAATGGTTAAGCAAAAGCAACTGACACAATGATGGTGCACAACAGTATATTCAATATTTTATGCTCATAGTCCTCCAATTTCCTACCAAGAGTAGAAAAGTACTTTCTCATCTCTGAAGTTATAATCATTCATCAATAAGCTTCATTTTAGTATTTTTTCATTTTATTGTTATAATTATTGTATAATTTGTTTTATTATTTATACTTGTTTCATTCTGAATCAGTTCATACAAATATTACCATATTTCTCTGAATTCCTCATATTTCTTATTTCTGAGTAACATGCCATTTTATTCATATGTGATTTATTCAATCATTCTCCAAATGATATATACACATAATGTGAACTCTCAAGTAGATTATTCTCAGGAATTGTTAAAACAAGAATCATAATCAGGTCAATTCTATAAGATTATCCTTTTATAAGATTTTTAGTGAAAGCTCTTCTCACTCCGTTTTTATTGTCTCTTTGAAAAGACAGTCAAAACAACCTTTGACATTTTGATTAGCATGTCTTTTTAAATAGTTTTTATATTTTCCAAATGCATGCAAAGATAGTTTTTATCATTCACCTTTGCAAAACCTTATGTTCAAAAATTCTCCCCAAGACAGCAAGCATCTGATATAGGTTAAATATGTGCATTTCTTCTAAACATATTTCCAAAATCATCATGCTACATAAAAAAAAAAAAAAAAAAAAAAACAGATAAGAGGGGGAAAAAAACATGAGAAAGGGAAAAAAATCCAAACAAATAAATAACAACAAAAACAAAAGGTGAAAATACTATGTTTTGATCCATCTGCAGTTCCAAATTGCTCTCCAGAATGGTTGGATCATTTCACAACTCCACCAACAATGTGTTAGTGTCCCATTTTTCCTTTATCCCTTCCAACATTTGTTATTATCTTTTCCTGTGATCTGAGCCATTGATTAGCATATCTTTAGACAATTCTTGGATCTGTTAGTAGATTCTGCCCTCATTTCTCTGCTCTCCAAGACTTTAAAAGATGACATTTTCCAAAATCAAACTGCTCATTCAGTACTACTGCCTTTTGTGTTGTAACTGCTTTAGTGCTTGAAACCACTTTGGTATAAAATAATTAGCAAATCTTTGTAACCTGGATGCCTATGATATAATTTCTTTCTGTCATGAATTGCATCTCTATTATCTTTTTTTTGGTAATATTCTTTTATAATCAATTATTCTCATGAATATATTTCTATTTCTCTTTACCACTCCTAGTGCCTATTTTACCTCTTTACACACACACACACACTCACACACACACACACACACACACACACACTTTATATCCAATTCTTTGTTGTCACACACAAAAAAATTGTAGATATTTTATTATATATGAAATCTTTTTTGTTTTTGATGTTGTTGGCGTATATTACCTGTATTAAGATCTTTGAATCAAAGGGAATGATCAGTTAAGTGCCTTTTATCATTCAGTTCCAATATTTTAACTTAAAATTGAAATCTTCTAGAATATATGCATAGTTTCTATGTACTTTGGGATTCAGGGTGATTTGGAGAATCTACTGTATGGAGAAAGTACTGTATGTCTCTCTCTCTCTTTTTAATAATGTACTCTTTTCTTGAATGCATTTTAAACTTCATATTTTTGAAGAAATAATATGGTTCCTTTAAGAAATTAGAAGATTTGGAAATGAACTAGAAGCCAGCAAAGATAATAATGATGTTAATAATAACTAATATTTATATAAGCATTTAATATGTGCCAGACACTTTATCATTTTTACTCCTTTGGTCCTCACAATAGCCCTTGAAGGTAGGTGCTTTTATTATCTCCATTTTACGGATGAAGAAATTCCTTTTTTTTTTTTTAATTTTTTTAAATTTTTTATTTAATAGCCTTTTGTTTACAGGTTATATGCATGGGTAACTTTACAGCATTAACAATTGCCAAACCTCTTGTTCCAATTTTTCACCTCTTACCCCCCACCCCCTCCCCCAGATGGCAGGATGACCAGTAGATGTTAAGTACATTAAAATATAAATTAGATACACAATAAGTATACATGACCAAACCGTTATTTTGCTGTACAAAAATAATCAAACTCTGAAATATTGTACAATTAGCTTGTGAAGGAAATCCAAAATGCAGGTGGGCATAAATATAGGGATTGGGAATTTAATGTAATGGTTTTTCATCATGTCCCAAAGTTCTTTCTCTGGGCATAGCTGGTTCAGTTCATTATTGCTCCATTGGAAATGATTTGGTTGATCTCATTGCTGAGGATGGCCAGGTCCATCAGAACTGGTCATCATATAGTATTGTTGTTGAAGTATATAATGATCTCCTGGTCCTGCTCATTTCACTCAGCATCAGTTCGTGTAAGTCTCTCCAGGCCTTTCTGAAATCATCCTGTTGGTCATTTCTTACAGAACAGTAATATTCCATAATACTCATATACCACAATTTATTTAGCCATTCTTTAGTTGATGGGCATCCACTCAGTTTCCAGTTTCTAGCCACTACAAAGAGACTGCCACAAACATTCGTGCACATACAGGTCCCTTTCCCTTCTTTATAATCTCTTTGGGATATAATCCCAGTAGTAACACTGCTGGATCAAAGGGTATGCACAGTTTGATAATTTTTTGAGCATAGTTCCAAACTACTCTCCAGAATGGTTGGATTTGTTCACAGCTCCACCAACAATGCATCAATGTCCCAGTTTTCCCGCATCCCCTCCAACAATCATCATTATTTTTGCATGAAGAAATTCCTAAAGCAAACAAGAATAGCTGACTGACCCAGGATCCCATAGCTAGTAAGTGCTCAGGTCAGATCCTGATTGCAGGTCCAACACTTCATCCACAGAACCACCTATTTTACCAAGAACCACATTGAATGATAAAGCTAATTATTTGTTAGCAATGCAAATGACAAACAAGTTATCCAGCACAATTACTGATTAGAAAAGAGATATTTACAGCTTGGCCAAAATTTTTCTTTTTCTATGCTATGTTTGTTTTGATTGAGGATTCAAGAATGGGGGCAGCTAGGTGGCAAAGTGGATAGAGCACCAACCCTGAAGTCATGAACTGAGTTCAAATCCAGCCTCAGACACTTAACACTTCCTGGCTGTGTGACTCTGAGCAAGTCAGTTAATCACAGTTGCCTCAACAAATAAACAGAAAAGAACTAATCTAAAAATCACATAAAAAGAAGATTCAAGAATGAGAAAGTTAGCATTTAGGCAGGAAAATTTGGCCATAATTTGGGGGAATTGTAAGTAAACAGTTAAAAGTCTATCTAGTAAGATCAAAAGCTGAATTAAAGTCATCTATAGAAGCTTTTGATTTAAAGATGTTGTAAGGTTCTATAGCACTTGCTGATTTTTGAGCCTAAACCTCTAGATGAGATGGATTCCATACAGAGAAAAGCATGTATCCTATAATCCTGGTAATTCTTTTCACCTTCCATGACGTGCCTAGCTTCATCCTAACATCCACAACATCCTATCATCCATCGGGAAGATAGGGTTACAAAGAGTTGGACATGACAGATAAACAAATGAACAACAGATTTGTCAGTAGGGGAAGCACAGTGACTTGCCTAGATCATACTGTAGGTTAGGGGGTTACTCCATCTCAAACTTAATTTCACTTTTCCCTCTTCCTCTATAGTTGCTCGTTTCCATGCTGGCAGGTTTACTGGCTTTTTTAGGGGCCTTTGCATGCTTTGTCACATCTGGTGTGGCCCTGAAGGATGGTCCCTTCTGCACGTTTGATGTTCCCTCATCCAATGAGACACAGGCTTTGAAGTACGGCTATCCATTTAAAGGCTTGAATGACAGGTAAATGGGAGGATTTTCATAGGACCATAGACTGGGAGAAGGAAGGGACTTTAGAAATTAAATGATAGCTTTACAAGACCGGTCCTTTCCCAGGAATGAGAATGCTCATCCTAATTTCTCATCATTTTTCTTAACTTGTTCTTTTGTCTTTTGTTGTGTCTATGCAGTCAAATCAGTTGTGTCCAATCCTTTGTGACCTCATTTGGGGTTTTCTTGGCAGAGACACTGCTGCGGTTTGTTATGTCCTTCTCCAGATCATTTTACAGATGAGGAAACTGAGGCAGCCAGGGTGAAGTGACTGCCGTCAGATTTGAATTCTTGAAGATTCCCGATTCCAGGCCTGGTGCTCTGTGCACTGTGGCACCACCTAACTGCCCACTAATGTCACTCACACCCCACTAATCTCTTGACAAAGGTAGCAAGAGGACTCAGAGGATAGAGACCTGGGCTTGAAGTAAGAAAAACCTGAGTTCAAATGCAGCCTCAGATGCTTCCCAGCTTTGTGACCCTGGATAAGTCACTTCACCCTATCTACCTCATTTATCATATGTAAAATGAGCTGGAGAAGAAATGGCAAATCCCTCTAGGATCTCTGCCAAGAAAATCCCATGAACAATGTGGTCCAGAAAGAGTCAGACATGACTGAACAACTGAACAACAGCATTAACAATTTCTGGGCTATTCTTGAATCCCAGTAGAATCTATTCTTGTAACAAAGAAAAAAAACATTTAAGTTAAAAAAAAGGCAAACAAACCAATCTACACAGTGACCCTCACTTCATCTGCCAAATTCCATATTAGTAGTTTATCACCTTTATTAAATGTTTGTTTTTTGGACAATATATTTTATCCTCTGTTCTCTAGGATCAAGATTGGTCTTTGCATTTAATCTGGGTTCAGTTATTTAATTATTGTTTTATTGTTGCTTTTATATATAGCATTGTGATTGATTATTGTATCCATTGTCCTTGCACATTTCTTTGAATTCCTAATGTTTTTTGTTGGTTATGGTGCAATAATATTCCTTTTGATAAGGGCCCTAAGTAACTAAGATTGGCAGAGAAAGCCTGAAGTACTGATAAGATTATTCCTTAGGGCAAATAGGGAAGGGCACTGTTGGGAATCAGTTTACAATCCTATTCCCTGTGGAGGTTTTGAGTAGCCCCACCTTATTGTAGCCAATAAGATATCAAAACCCCAAGGTTAAATTTCTCCTACAAATCTGCCCATGGCCTAGGCCATGTTTGCTGAACCCCTTTTGGGTTAGCCTGCCATAGCATTCTGGCATTCAACCCCCCCCCCCATACCTTATAGTGCCTTTCTCCCTGTTATATAGCTAACTAACTCTTTTAGGGGGCTAAACACTCTATGGATTTAGCCTGCCAGCTAACAATATGCTCATATCTCATGATGTATTCCTTTTCTCCTGGTTAATTGGGAGTTCCTTTGGGGAACTTGTCTTTTCCTTGCTAACTATATGCTTTCCCAATTCTATTTCATATTTACTACTTGGTGTCTGTTTTACCTCTTCATTTTGTCTGAAACCTTTTCTCGTAAATAAATCTATCTTTTGGCAAAGAAAAAAGCCATTGTTTATATTCACATGACCTAACCCCACATTTAGTGCTGAACCTGAATCTCATCATTTGGTCCAAACTGCTCTCTTCAGTGCTTTAATTTGGTATCTACTTCAGTCTCATCATTTTCATATACCATAATTCATTCTGCTATTACCCAATGAACATTTTGTTTCCAATTCTTTGCTGTTGTTTTGGTTTATAAAACATACTGCTATAAATATTTGGGACATTTCTTTCTATCTTCGAAATCCTTAGGTAATCAGTGGAATTAGTAAGTCAAAGGGTATGAGCAGTTTAGTAATTACTGGGGGAGTGTGGAGGATTGGGTACAATTATAGCTTGTTTTCTAAAATGGTTGGAGTGGGTAAACTCCTTTAGAGCTGTATTCTTTGCATTGTGTTTGTCACATGGTAAAATTTATTTTAAATGCTTACTGAATATTTTTAAAAAATGCTTATTGAATGACTAATTCCTTCATAATAGCATGTAACCCTTTTGACACAAAATTCCTTTTTTGACTTCTATTGTAATGCCGGAGAAATTGAGCAAGACAGAGATTAGAGAACAATTTAATAATTTATTAAATGGAGAGATATCCTGGGACCAAATGGATCCATCGTTGGTCCCAGGGCTGAATGAGACTATAGTTTCAAAGAATCCAGCACTGAGTATCGGGGCAGCAAGATTTTTATAGGATAACAAGAACAATGACATAATGGGGGGAGATACCTGGATGGGGATAATCTAATGGGGGGAGGCTCCTACAATGACACAATGGAGGGAGATACTGGAGAGGTTACTGATATTCTAATAATGTCTAAAATGGATAAAGACCTTTATCTTGTCAAACATTTAAGAGGGAATGATTATAGCCTGGAGTTTTGGGGCAGAGCAACTGAGGTAGATCTTTATCTCATCAAATATTGAGAGGGAAAGGTTATAACCTGAGGCAGAGTAACTAAATAGGACAACTGGAGAAACTGGGTCAGGACATTAAAAGGGAACTGTGGCATAACACTATTTGAAGTCTTACACTTATTTTCCTCTAATTTTGAGTTCAGTGAAGGTGAAAATCTAATTTCTTTATATTAGAATTCTGTAACTGTTTCGTTTTGTGAAATTCCTGTTTCTAAACTGTCTCCACTTCTTAATTTAATTTGTTTAGTTTTCTAAGTTCATTCTTCCTTTCTTGGTTTTCTTGTCTTTTTTTTTTTGTGATAGGAATTACCTTTACAACCACTTCCTCTGGGATTCAGTTTGCATTGAGCCTCCTAGAGCTGTCATCTGGCATGTAATTTTCTTCTCCACACTCTTGGGTGTCAGTGTCATCCAGATTCTCCTGGTATTAGCTCAACTGATCAACAGCTTATTGGGTCTCTTCTGTGGCTTCTTTGAGAAAAGAGAGGTAATTTCTCTTTAAGTGCCTCTGTAGCAAAATGGGCTTTAGCATCTTCCAGGATTCCTTCTTAGAATCCTGGAATAATCATAATAATAGCTAACATTAATTTATTATTTTTCTTTCCCTACAATTCTTTTTTAATAGTATTTTATTTTTTTCAATTACATGTAAAGACAATTTTAACATTCACCTAAAAATTTTTGAATTCCGAATTTTCTCTCTCCATTCTTCCTTTCCCCCATCCCTAAAAGGTAAGAATTTTAAATGGGTTATATATGTGCAATCATGTAAAACATTTCCATGTTAGTCATGCTAACCTTATTTTAGAACTTTAAAGTATGTGAAGGGGTTTGGATATATTACCTTATTTAAGACTCATAAAACCTGACAAGTAGGTACAATTATTATCCCTATTTCATAGATAAGGAAACTGAACTTGAGAAAGGGTAAGTGGTTTATCAAAGACGATGGCTATTAAGTATCAGGGAAGTGATGTGAACACAGGTGTTCCTAGATCTAAGACCAGGACTCTATCCACTATATCACTACCTCTAGTTGAGATATGAGTATCTAGAAATTGGAGTTGAATATGGATAAGGGGATGTGTGTGTAATGGAGTGGGGTGGGAGAGGGGAAATCCTAAAGTTAAAAGAAGTATCTAGAAAGACCACAAAAATTTTCATGGATCAAGAAGGCAAAGGACCTAGTTCGAGAAAGGCAGAGGAGAGAACAGTTCTAGAAATGATGTTAGGTTAGAAAAGAATCCAAAACAGAAAGACTTTAGACACTTCAACTTATTTTAGAAAAGACATTTCAGATGCAAATTGGCTACTAGCACGAAGTCTTCGGGATTCTTCTAGCTGTTTAGATAGAGTGAGTAAAAGTAAGTTGAGAGAAATCAGTATCACCAGGGTCTGGGATGCAGATGGATTGTTGGGATGGGGTGTGTGTGTGTGTGTGTGTGTGTGTGTGTGTGTGTGTGTGTGTGTGTCTGTGGTCCATCTGTTTTTTTGGGGGGAGAGAACAGCAAGACAAAGAAGGAAACATATTTTTTCTACTCACTTCAACATTAGGACTTCTTCAACTCAGTAGAGACTGATAGAAGAATATATTAGAGATCTTCAAATCATTGGGGCCAAAGCATAGAGCCTAGAACATTTTCATAGCCTATGGTCAAGGGGGCAGAGCTTTTTAGGTGTCCCCACTGCAGCTTTTTTTTTGCTTTCCTCTTGAAATTGTAACTTTAAAGGTTATTGGACTTGAGGGAAAGGCTAGAAAAAATGGATAGACTAGAGTGAGGTGAAGAGGCAGAGGGAATCCAAAAATCTGACCTCCATTGTGTTGTCCAAATTTAGAACTAGATAGTGATGAGTACTATCATTTTATTCTTGGATTTATTTATTTTTATATTATTATTACAATTATGTTATATATAGTCATATTATAACACATATGTGACTATATATTATACTATTATTATTATATATAAAATTATATGATTTATTTGGTTTCAGATTTAACTTCCAGTCTGTGGTAGAGATGCCCATCTCAAGTTGTCCTTTCAAAAAAGAAACTGATTATGGAAGCAAGGAAATGTGAAGAAAGTAAGAAACACACTCTCTACTGATAACTTTGTCATCTTTACTGAATTTCCAATGGGCACATTTATTGACGGGAAAGCCCAAATATAAGTTAACAAGCAAGAAACGAAATGTTTCTTGCTTGTTAATAGTTCATTAAAAATGAATTAACAACAGAGAAAGAACTATGGTGATAGAAAAGATCAGATGTCAAGCTCAGAAGAATACAATGGAAATAAAACAGCTTCTTGCAGAGCTTCAAGGAAAAAATGTAACATGGTCACAAGCCCAAAAATGTTCTTGGAAGAACTTAAAAAGGAGTTTAAAAATCAAATGAGAAATGTAAATGAAAAATTGAGAAAGAAAATAAGAGTAATGCAATAAAATCAAGAAAATTATGAAAAGAAAGTAAAAAGAAAAAAAAGAAAAAGAGATCCAAATACTTATTGAAGAAAATAAATATTTAAAAATTAGAATTAGGCAGGAAAAAATGACTTCAAAAGATCAAGAAATAATAAAACAAAATCAAAAGAATGAAAAAAAAAAAAAAGAGAGAGAACACGAAGTTATCTCATTAGGAAAACAATTGACCTGGGAAATAGAAGAGAAATGATATAAGAACTATTGGACTACCTGAAAGTCATGATCAAAAAAGAGTCAAGAACCTATGTGATAAGAAGTTATTAAGGAAAATTGTTCTGAAGTATTACAAATAAAGGATAAAATAAAAATTGAAAAAAAATCCATCTTTCACCATCTGAAAAGGTCCCAAAATGAAAACTTACAGTAAGTTTATGACTAAATTGCAAAGTTCCCAAATCAAACAGAAAATATTATAAGCATCTAGAAAGAAACAATTTAAATGTTGTGGAGCTACAGCCAGAATAACATGAGATTTAGAAATTTTTACTTAAAAGACCAAAGTGCTTATGGAGCATAATATTTTGAAAAGCAAAGGAGCTGGATTTGCAACCAAAAATAATCTATTCAGCAAAGTGCAGAATTTATGGAATCCTGCAAGGGGGAAAAATGGATATTTGATTAATCAAAAGATTTTTCAGCTATTCCTGAGGAAAAGACCAAAATTGAACAGAAATTTGATTTACAGATACAAGAATAAAGAGAAACATAAGAAGATAACCATGAAAGTCTAATCAAAGAGATTTAATAAGATTAAACTGTTTACTTCTTATATGGAATAATGATATTTGTAACACTTTAAGAATGTTATCATCTCCAGGGTAGTTAGAAAATATATACATATATAGAAGATTTTGAGTTGAGTTGATTATGGTCAGAGAATTCTAAAAAATAAAGTTGGGTAGGGAGAGGAAAAATGCAACAAATTATCTCATACAAAAGAGGCGTGAATGGAAGAACTCTACAGTGGAGTAGAGGAAGAGGTAAAGGGCAGGCAGACAGAGAGTCTTATTTTTATCAGAACTGAATTAAAAAGGGAATAACATACAGTTGATTATTTTAAAAAAAATCTTCTTTAGGGAGTGTCTCTTAGAAAAGTTTACAAATTAGGGAGACAGAAGACAAAAGGAAATCAGGTTTCTGAGGAGGGGTGGGGTAAAAAGACAAAAGGATAAACAGACGGGAAAATAAGATGGAGGAAAATATACAACTAGTAATCATAACTTTGAATATGAAGGGGATGAATTCACCCTTGAGTTCATTAAATGGAAAAACATTTAATGTAAACAGAGAGCAAAATGGATCAAAATCCAGAATCTGACAATATGTGGGGTTTTTCCCCCCCCAGGAAACACATTTAAAAATGAAAAGGACACATAGAATAAAAATAAAGGACTGAAGTAGAATGATGTTAAAAAAAAAAAAAAAAGAAGCAGAAGTAGCTATCATGATCTCAGAAAAAGTTAGCTAAAATAGATTTAATTAAAAGACATAAGTAAGATACCACAGATAATGACTATAAATATTAAGCATATATGTACCAAGTGGTACAACATCCAAATTTATAAAGGAAAAGATAAATGATTTACAAATGGAAATAGTGACACTATAATAGAAGGGACTTCAACCTTTCCCACTTAGAAGTAGATAAATTTAACCAAAAAATAAATAAGAAAGAAGTTGAGGAAATAAACAGAATCTTAATCTAGCTAGATATTATAGACATTTGGAGAGAATTGAATGGGAATAGAAAAGAATATATCTTTTTCTCAGTGGTGTGTGGATGCTTACAAAAACAGACAATATATTAGGCACAAAAGCTTTATGGTCAAATGCAGAAAAATAGAAATAATAAATGTTGCTTTTCAGATCCATAATCTACTAAAAGTGCATTTAGTAAAGGATCATGGAAACAGATTAAAATTAATTGAAAATTATATAATCTAATCTTAAGAATGAATAAATTAAAGATTAAATTATAGAAACAGCAAATAATATTATTAAAGAGAATTACAATAATGAAAAAACATGCCAAAACTTAAGGGTTGTAGCAAAAACAGTAATGAGAGGAAAATGTAGAATTTCTGAGTACTTATATCAATAAAATTGAAAAAGATCAGATCAACGAATTGTGTATGCAATTAAAAAACTAGAAAAAAGAACAAATAAAAAAGTCATAATTTCTATATATCATTATCAAAGCCTGGTAAAAAATATTTCATTTAAAATAAAATATCTGGGAGTATACCTATCAAACTATATGAACATATAATTATGAAATAATTATAAATAAGGTCAGATTTAAATAACTGGAGAAATATTAATTGTTCATGGGTGGGCCGATATAATAAAAATGACAATTTTATTTAAACTAATTTACTCATTCAGTGCCATCCCAATTGAACTACCAAAAAAATTACTTTATGAGCTATAAAAAAAATAAAATTCACTTGGAAAAACAAAAGTTAAGAATATTAAAGGAAATGATAAAAAAAAAAAAGTTAAGTAAGAATGTTTATCACCAGATTTTAAACTGTATTATAAGGTGATAATTATCTATACTATTTGGTATTGGTTAATAAATAGAATGGTGGATCAGTGGAATAGAATAGGTACACAATACAGAGTAGCAAATGAGTATAGTAACCTTGTGTTTCAGAATTGTAGAGCTCTGAGTTTTGGGGATAAGAACTCACTATTTGGTTAAAATTGCTGGGAAAACTGGATACATGACTTAGACATAAAGAGAAATATTAGAAGAGAACATGAACTATATTGCCTGTCAGATTTGTGGATAGAAGAATTTATGAAAAAAAGAGATAGAGAGCTTTGTGGGCTGTAAAATAAAATTTATTTATTTATTTATTTATTTATTTATTTTTAATTAAAGCTTTTTATTTACAAACCATATGCATAGGCAATTTTTCACCACTGACCCTTGCAAAACCTTTTGTTCCCAAATTTTCTCCTCCTTCCCCTCCCTCCTCCCCTAGTTGGCAGGTAATTTAATCCAATACATGTTAGATATGTTAAAATATATGTTAAATCCAATATATGTATACATATTTATACAGTTATCTTGTTACACAAGAAAAATCAGATCAAGAAGGAAAAAAAAAACTGAAAAAGAAAACAAAATGCAAGCAAACAACAGCAGAGAGATTGAGAATGCTATGCTGTAGTCCACACTCAGTTCCCACAGGCCTCTCTCTGGGTGTAAATGGCTCTCTTCATCACTGAACAAGTGACACTGGTTTGAATCATCTCATAAAATAAATAATTTTGGTTGCATTAAATTGAAAAAGTTTTTGAACAAATAAAACTAAAATGGTCAAGATTAGAAGAAAACCAGAAAATGGCAGGGGTGTGGGTGTAGGGGGGAGAACCTTATAGACAGTTTCTTAGATAAAGACCTCATATCTCAGATATCTAGAGAATTGAGTCATATTTGTAAAAATACGAGTTATTATTTAGTTGATAAATTTTCAAATGATATGAATAAGTAGTTTGTAGAAGAAGAAATCAATACTATAAATTTGTTGTTCAGTCGTTTTCAATCATGTCTGACTCTTTGTGACCCCATTTGAAGTTTTCTTTGCAAAGACTGGCATGATTTGCCATTTCCTTCTCCAGCTCAACTTAAAGATAAGGATATTGACACAAACAGCATTAAGTAATATGCCTAGAGTCTCACAAGTTTGTGAGGCTGGATTTGAACTCAGGTCTTTGTGATTCTAGGCCCAATGCTTTATCTACTTTGTCACATAAGCTGCAAAAATGAAAGGAAGGAAAGATTGATAATAGAGCACTTTGGTTTCAAAGTCCCAGGAGAAAAGGAGGAAATAGTCTCACTATTACCTCCTATTCCCTGAGTAATTTTTTTTAATGATAAAGTTAAATCTTAAAATAAGATTGTACATGAAGCTGTGAATCACTGTAGTGTATAACTTGTTTTTATTTTAAAGTATCTAATAAATCAGCATATATTCAATCAAGGCTGTTCTGTTTGTGTTTACTACAGACCTTCTGTTTTCCTGTGGTTATTTAAAAATGGTTGTTAGCCTTTTTTCTTCCTTACTTTCTCCCCTCCTTTCTTTCTTCTTTTAATTTTTTTTTTTTTGGTAACTTTATCTCTGACCATGTCCTTCCTCTACTTCTCTTCTTTCTCCCTAAATTGAAAAGGAGAAAAACTAAACCATTGCATGCAATAAAAATTTTCTTTTCTTCTTTTTTTTTTTTAATAGCCTTTTATTTACAGGTTATATGCATGGGTAACTTTACAGCATTAACAATTGCCAAACCTCTTGTTCCAATTTTTCACCTCTTACCCCCCCACCCCCTCCCCTAGATGGCAGGATGACCAGTAGATGTTAAATACATTAAAATATAAATTAGATACACAATAAGTATACATGACCAAAACGTTATTTTGCTGTACAAAAAGAATCAGACTCTGAAATATTGTACAATTAGCTTGTGAAGGAAATCCAAAATGCAGGTGGGCATAAATATAGGGATTGGGAATTCAATGTAATGGTTTTTAGTCATCTCCCAAAGTTCTTTCTCTGGGCATAGCTGGTTCAGTTCATTACTGCTCCATTGGAAATGATTTGGTTGATCTGTTGCTGAGGATGGTGCAATAAAAATTTTCAAGCAAAACAAACTAAAAATGTATTTCTCATCATCAGTTTGAATTTATCATATTTCTGCAAGAAGATAGGTAGGCAGCATATTTTATCATAGGTGACTGTAACATTAATCATTGTGCTTGTCTTTTAAAGTTGCTTATCTATAATCTTGTTGAATCAATTGTTCTTCAGGTTTTGCTTACAGCACTTTGCATCAATTCATACAAATCTTCCAGATTTCATATTAAACCATATCTTTCACCATTTCTTATGGCACAATCACATCCCATTATATTTACATATCATGATTTGTTCCGTCATCCTAATAGCTTAAAACTTCACTAAATTTTTGGGAACACTTGCATGTATGTGAGCATATTTAAAGTAAGTACAAAATACAAGATAATTTTGGGGAGAAGGCACTAGCAGATTGAAGGAATAAGAAAGTCTTCATCAAAAACATGATACTAAGCCATTCTTAGTGTGAGGGACAGCTAGTGCAAAGGAAATGAAGTGTTGAAGATTGAGTGTATGAGGAGCAGTAAAAAGGGCCAATTTGGCTGTACCTTGATGTTTATGAAATGTCATAGCGCATATAATAAGGGTGGAAAGTCAGGATAATAAAAGGTTGTACAGGGCTTTAAATGCTCATGTAAACTAGTTGGCAAGTAAGTAACAACCTGAACTTTCTGGCTATGTGGTTCAACTCTAAGTAATATTTGCTCTGCAAAGTATATTCCCTCAAAGATATCTATAGCAGGTTTTTGTTTGTTTGTTTGTTTGTTTTTGTTTTTGTGGTGGCAAAGAACTAGAAATTGAGGAGATGCCCATCAATTGGTGAATAGCTGAACAAGTTGTGGTATATGAATGCAGTGGAGTACCATTGTGCCATTCCTTATAGCATTGTGCTATAAGGAATGGTAATATAAGCAAATGCATCTCAGAAAAACCTGGAAAGCCTTATATGAATTGATGCAAAGTGAAATAAACAGAACCAGGAGGTTCTTTGTGTGTGATGATAAGCTATGAATGAGATAGCTCTTTTCAGCAATACAATGATCTGATACAGTTAAAGGATTCATGATGGAAAATACAATCCATATCCAGAGAAAAAACTGATGGAATCTGAGTGCAGATTTAAGTATATTATTTTTACTTTATTTTTTTCATGTTTTTTTCTTTTGATCTATTTCTTCTTTCACAACATGACTAATATGGAATTATGTATTATATGATTGTACATACATAATCTATATATCATTGTTTACCATTTTAAGGAGGAAGAATAGAAGGGAGATGGAAAAATTCAGCAATTAATTTTTTTTTAAAATATAAAAATTTATCTTTATATATAATTGGAAAATACTATTTTTAAAAGTTCCCTTTTATGAAATTACTGAAATGGAAGTTTAAAATTATCTTCAATGATACAGACCTGGTATACTTAGAGAATCTCAGAGATTCTACTAAAAAGTTATTAGAAATAATCCACAACTTTAGCAAAGTTGCTGGTTATAAAATAAACCTACATAAGTCATCAGCATTCTTATATATCACTAACAAAACCCAACAGTCAGAGTTACAAAGAGAAATTCCATTTAAAGTAACTACTGATTGTATAAAATATTTAGGAATCTATCTGCCAAGGGAAAATCAGAAACTTTATGAGCAAAACTACAAAACACTTTCCACACAAATTAAGTCTGATCTAACCAACTGGAAAAATATTAAATGCTCTTAGATTGGGCAAGCAAATATAATAAAGATGACAATACTACCTAAACTAATCTATTTATTTAGGCTATACCAATCAGACTTCCCAAAAACTATTTTGATGATCTAGAAAAAATAACAACAAAGTTCATATCGAAAAACAAAAGGTCAAGAATTTCAAGGGAATTAATGAAAAAAAAAATCAAATGAAGGTGGCCTAGCTGTACCAGATCTAAAATTATATTATAAGGCAGCGGTTACTAAAACTATCTGGTATTGGCTAAGAAATAGATTAGTTGATCAATGGAATAGGTTAGGTTCAAAGGACAAAACAGCCAATAACTTTAATTATCTAGTGTTTGACAAACCCAAAGACCCCAGTTTTTGGGATAAGGATACATTATTTGACAAAAATTGCTGGGAAAATTGGAAATTAGTATGGCAGAAACTAGGCATTGACCCACACTTAACACCGTACACCAAGATAAGATCAAAATGGGTTCATGATCTAGGCATAAAGAATGAGATCATAAATAAATTGGAAGAGCATAGGATAGTTTACCTCTCAGACCTGTGGAAGAGGAAGGAATTTATGACCAAAGAAGAACTAGAGATCACTACTGACTACAAAATAGAAAATTTTGATTATACCAAACTGAAAAGTTTTTGTACAAACAAAACTAATGCAGACAAGATTAGAAGGGAAGCAACAAACTGGGAAAACATCTTCACAGTTAAAGATTCTGATAAAGGCCTCATTTCCAAAATATATAGAGAATTGACTCTTAATTTATAAGAAATCAAGCCATTCTCCAATTGATAAATGGTCAAAGGATATGAACAGACAATTTTCAGATGATGAAATTGAAACTATTACTACTCATATGAAAGAGTGTTCCAAATCATTATTAATCAGAGAAATGCAAATTAAGACAACTCTGAGATACCACTATACACCTGTCAGATTGGCTAGAATGACAGGGAAAGATAATGGGGAATGTTGGAGGGGATGTGGGAAAACAGGGACACTGATACATTGATGGTGGAATTGTGAATACATCCAGCCATTCTGGAGAGCAATTTGGAACTATGCTCAAAAAGTTATCAAACTGTGCATACCCTTTGATCCAGCAGTGTTACTACTGGGCTTATATTCCAAAGAGATACTAAAGAAGGGAAAGGGACCTGTATGTGCACGAATGTTTGTGGCAGCCCTCTTTATAGTGGCTAGAAACTGGAAACTGAGTGGATGCCCATCAATTGGAGAATGGTTGAGTAAATTGTGGTATATGAATGTTATGGAATATTATTGTTCTGTAAGAAATGACCAGCAGGATGAATACAGAGAGGATTGACGAGACTTACATGAACTGATGCTGAGCGAAATGAGCAGAACCAGGAGATCATTATATAGTTCAACAACAATACTATATGAGGATGTATTCTGATGGAAGTGGATTTCTTCAACAAAGAGAAGATCTAACTTAGTTTCAATTGATCAAGGATGGACAGAAGCAGCTACACCCAAAGAAAGAACACTAGGAACTGAATGTAAACTGCTTGCATTTTTGTTCTTATTCCCCGGTTATTTATACCTTCTAAATCCCATTCTCCCTGAGCAACAAGAAAACTGTTTGGTTCTGCACACATATACTGTATCCAAGATCTACTGTAATCTATTTAACATGTATAGGACTGCTTGCCATCTTTGGGGAGAGGGCGGAGGGAGGGAGGGGAAAAATCGGAATAGAAGTGAGTGCAAGGAATAATGTAAAAAATTACCCTGGCATGGGTTCTGTCAATAAAAAGTTATTTAAAAAATTTTAAAAAATGATACAGACCTGGTATCAGAATTGAGATGAACACTGATTGAAGAATCTCCCCACATCTTGAGATCACAGAGTTTTACTAACTTGAGGCCAATAGGTTTCCATGGGAAAAGACTGGGTCCATAACTGGGCATTGCTGTTTGAATAAAGTTGCTTTGGACTAATTCTGTATTTCTAATGAAAATCTGTTTTTAAAAATAGTTAGGTTATCATACTGAGTTAATCAGAAAGCTTTTACTAAGAATTTTCTAGGTGTCAGCCACTGTGCTAAGCTTTGAAAATATGAAAAAAAATAAAACACAGTCCTTGGACTCATTGAGGTCATATTCTAATAAGAGAACATGCAAACAGCTGTTATCATTAAAAACTCATGCAGTTAATGAAACATGAAAAAAATACACAGAAGGAAAAAAAGAAGTTCAGAAGGGAACATGAAAAGGGATAGTGTTGTGTTAGTGTAGTGGGAGAACAGGTTCAATAGTTATAAGTAACCTGGATACTGGACTGGTTGTTCAAAGGAAAAGATTTCATTGTAATTTAAAGTGGTTGGGACCAAGCAGCATCAGAGGGCTGGTTGGTTTAAAGGAGTACTCCAGGATGCATATTTTATAGGAAAAGTTTTTTAATGTATAACTTTTAACTACAATATAAAGTCATTACCTAGAGGATAGAATCAAAACTCCTTGAGCTGTCTGTCATTCAAGGTCTGCTACAATCTGTCAATAATCTCTTGTCAAATATTTGAATGGGGCTTTCTTGTGAATTAGGACTTGAAAGTAGGAGTTTGAAATCAAAAGTATCTTTTTTTTTTTTTAAATAGCCTTTTATTTACAGATTATATGCATGGGTAACTTTACAGCATTAACAATTGCCAAACCTCTTGTTCCAGTTTTTCACCTCTTACCTCCCACCCCCTCCCCCAGATGGCAGGATGACCAGTAGATGTTAAATACATTAAAATATAAATTAGATACACAATAAGTATACATAACCAAACCGTTATTTTGCTGTACAAAAAGAATCAGACTCTGAAATATTGTACAATTAGCTTGTGAAGGAAATCAAAAATGCAGGTGGGCATAAATATAGGGATTGGGAGTTCAATGTAATAGTTTTTAGTCATTACCCAGAGTTCTTTCTCAGGGCGTAGCTGTTTCAGTTCATTACTGCTCCATTGGAAATGGAAATCAAAAGTATCTTGCTACAGCTCTCAAAATAAATCCAATCTAGAATAACATAGAACAATGAGCAGGATAGAGTTTGCAAGAGTAAACAGTCCATCCTCCTAGTATCTTCTGATCTGCTATTGTAAAAGTGGGAAATGGATTAATTTGTAAACAAAAAGGAAAACCAGCATTTTAATGCTACAAGTTAAATCTCAAATTTTTTGAGATAGAAAATATCAGTCATTTAAAAATTAAACTGTCTTTAAAGAGGTCAAAAGAAGAGGAAAAGGACAAAAAATATTTATAGCAACTCTTTGTGGTGCTGAAGATTTGGAAACCAAAGAGGGATATATAAATTTGGGAATGGCTGAATAAGTTATGGTCTGTGAATATTGTGGAATACTATTGCTGTTAGAAATGACGAATGGGATCATTTCAGAGAAATCTAGCAAGACATATGAACTGATGCAAAGTGAAGTGAATAGAACAGGAAAACAATTTATAGAGTAACAACGACATTGGAAAGACAAACAACGTTGAAAAGACTCTTGTATATATAGCTGCTTCTGGGAAGGACATTATTATGATTATTATTATTTTTAAAGCTAAGTTATGTGGCTGGTAGAGCAGAAGATCTGGAATGAAGCACATCCAAATTAGAATCTGCTGCTCCACGTATTTGTTGCCACCTGTATGACTGAGTAAAATCCATTCGACTGTTTCCTCCTTTGTAAAATGGGGATAACATAGCACTTTCCCCCCTCTCCCCCCCTCCCCGGGTTGTTGAGTGAGTCAAATAATTCACGTTGCATTTGCAAGACTTAAAGAACTCCTCAAACCCTGGTCATTGTTATTTTAATATTATTTTTATGCCCTTTGCTTTTAACCAGTGCCGTTGATCATTTTGCCACAGCTCCTCTGCCTCTTTTCTTTCCCCCTCCGCCTTTCTTTTCCCTCCTCCAGCTCTGCATTTCCTTGCCCCAATAAGCCTTTGAGGATGGCACATCGCGCACGCGCGCACTTGAATTCCCCGCCTCGGCACCTCCCACGCACAGAAATCCGGAGAGGGCGCGGAACGGGCGGAGCGGAAGTGACGCCCGGTTGCTAGGAGACGGTGTCCGAGCGACCTGGCTAAATCTGGCACGGGTTTCCATCTAGCAGCAGGCTCGGCCCCGGGGTCTCCCGGTCTGCCGCGACCATGTCCGTCACGGCTTCCATTCCTGGTGTGAGCGACAGGGACAAGAGCCACGTGGGCTCGGAGAACACCTACATCCTGCGTCCCGTCTTCCAACAGAGGTAGGGAGGGGGAGGGCTGAGGGCCTCGCGTGGGGGCCCGGAGCGGATGGAGTCAGGTTAGGAGCCTGGGTACGCTTGTAACATTTTAACGAGCGGCTCTTCGGGAAGGGCAGCCCCCGAATCACACAGTGTTATTTAAACTGAATCCTTAAGATTTCTTCCGTCCTTTCCTACGGCTTGAGACAGTCGACAAAGCAGTAAGCCGCGTTCTTATTGGGAGCCCGTTCGCCGTCTTCGAGGGTAAATGTTCACTGTAGGTTCTGGCCCGTGTAAGCGGGCTCCTCTCACCTTTTACTTGGGAGCCGCCGGCAGAGGGCGGCATTTTGGGCTGAGGCTCTGGATGATGGCCAGCTCGGGTCCTGGCGTGGAGCGAACTGCAGGGGGCAGCAGCGCGCGGCTCATCACCCCTGCTCCTGAGGTGTCAAAGGCATCCAGTCTGTTTCCTGAGGGCTAAGCTGTAGTGGGAGGATGTACTCTTCCCCCTGCTGGGCGAAGACCCTCCTCCTCTCTCTGATCCCTCCTAGGATGCTCATTGTCCCCTCCTCCTCCCTTCTCTAACCTCCCTCCCTCCTCTCACCTCCTTATCCCTTTCCCTCTTCCTCGAATCCCTCTCTCTCCTCTCTTCTTCCCTTTTTCTCCATGCCCCTCCTCCTCTCCTCAAATCTTAGCATCATCCCCCCAAGCTCTGATAATGTTGTACCTCTTCTTGGCAAAGCCGAATGCCCAATGCCCCTTATCCTTAAAAAACCACTACAAATTCCTAGGGAAAAGTTGTCCATATTCACATTCCTTCTTCAGCGGACAGTGCAATCTCTTTTGAAAATTCAATTTTATTTTAGTTTTAGTTCCAGTTTCTCTCTCTCCTTTTCATTCCCTCCCCCACTTATTGAAGAAGAAAAGAAAAACAATCCACTAGAAATATGTATAGTCTTGCAAGACAAATTCTGTCATTAGCCATGCCCAAAAAAGCAAAAACAAGAACCGAAAAAGGACTTCATGCTCTGGTCCATCATTTCTCTTTCTGGATGTGGATGGCCTGTTTCATCATGAATCCTTTGGAATTGTAGTCGGTTGGTCATTGTGTTGATTTGCGTTAAACTTTCAGAATTCATTACCTTTATAATATTGTTGCTAATGAGGTCCTGGGACACGGGTTGGCAGAGAAAGCCTGAAGCTTTCCCCGATTATTCCCCGAGGCAAGCAGGGAAGACACTGATGGGGATCAGTCAGCCTTACAGTCCCACTCCCTGTGGAGGTCCTGGATAGCCACAATTTGCTGGGTCCAGCCAGAAATCCAAGTTAAGTCAAATATCTTTGTAGAACCCCTTTTGGGTTAGCTCACCTGGGCGTTCTACCTTGTGGTGTCTTTCTCTTTATTATCGCTGACTAAATCTTTTAGGGTACTAAACTTCTGTATTAATTAATGGCATACTCACAACTCATGGTATATTCTTTTAACAGATTCTTCCAAACTCTTTTTCCTCAGTAACCCTTTTGCTTTCCCAAATCTATTTTACATTTATCACTCCTGATGTCTATTGTATCTCTTCATATTGTTTGAAACCTCTCAGAGTCTACATCAATCACAACACGTGGGGCTGAACCTCAGACGTGTCAGTTATTAGTGTATAAATTGTTCTTCTGGCTCTGCTCATTTAACTTCTCATAAAAGATTTTCTGAAACTATTACCTTCATCATTTCTTATGGCACAATTTCTTTTTTTTTATGAGGCTATTTATTTTTAAAACATATGCATGGATAATTTGACATTGACCCTTTCACAGTCTTGTGTTTCAGATTTTCTCCTCCTTTCTCCCATCTTCTCCCCTAGATGGCAAGCAATTCAGTATATATTAAACATGTTAAAATATGTTAAATCCAATATGTATAAACATTTATACAGTTCTCCTGCTGCAAAGAGAAATCAGTTCAAAAGGAGAAAGTAAAGAAATAAGAATAAGAATACAAGATGCAGCAAACAACAACAAAAAGTAAGAATGTTATGTTGTGATCCACGTTCAGTTCCCACAGTCTTCTCTCTGGGTGTAGATGGCTCTCTTCATCACAAGATCATTGGAAATGGCATCAATCATCTCATTGTTGGAACATCCACCAGAATTGATCATCCTTAATCTTGCTGTTGCCGTGTACAATGATCTCCTGTCTGCTCATTTCACTTAGCATCAGTTCATGTCCCTGTGGATTTCAGTCTTCTAATTTGTTTCCTTTCTTCAATTTAATTTTCATAACTGCGGAAACTAAACAAATACTTAGCCATTTCTCTTAACTGATTCTTCATGATCACATTTTCTTGGCAATGATATTGGAGCAGTTTGCTATTTCCTTCTCCAATTCATTTAACAGAGATGGAAACTGAAGCATAGAGTAAAGTGACTACCAAGGTCATATAACTAGGAAGTGTCTGAGGCCAGATTTGAATTTAGGAAGATCCTGATTTCCAGCTGTGATGACCCCACTAGCACCCAGGATACCTTAGAATCAGCCGGAGTCAGGATAAGCAAAAGTGCTTAATCTTTATTCTTGGTCTTTAGGGGTAGAAGTGAAGGGGATAGAAGCAGGATCTCCATAACCTCCTTCTTCCTTGTCCACTGCTAAAGTGACCCTGGCTAGTCTTACTCCACCCCCTAGTCCCTCCTACAATTCTTGTATACACCAATTATCGAGCTAGCCCAGGATAGTGGGAAGGGCCATTCCCCAAGCACATGCCCATAGAGTATTGTCCAATCAGTAATTAGCCCTAAGTGCTTGACCCGACCTCAGTGCAACGACTCAAGAGTTTTAGCCCTCTAGAGGCAGCCTGGCACTCTGTGTCTATTGCACTATCTAGCTGCCCCTTTACACCACAAAAGAGCAGCTATAAATATTTTGGTACATATGATTCCTTTTCCTCATTATTTGATAATTTTGGTTTATAGATCTAGTATTCTAGTATTGAGCATATTCTTGGATTACAAGGTATATGCACAGTTTAACAATTTTTGGAACATAGTTCCAGATTGCTTTTCATAATGGTTAACTAGCAAGTGAAGCTGTGATAGTCCCACTAATGTGAATCCTTCACTAGCTTATTCTCAGGAATTGTTAAAATGAGAATTATAGTCAGATCAGTTCTCTCAGAATTTCTTATTTAGCTGAAACTCTTTCAGCCTCTATTATCTCTATATTGTAAAATGGTAGAAACTCTTTAATCAGATAATCTACTCTGAGACTGTCTAATTAGCATTTTTAAACAAATCTTCTGGGAATTTATCAGACTATTTTGTTAAGCCCTGATGGGTACCTAGGTAGTCTCTATAACTCAATACATATCTTTTGTTTCCCCATCTCCTCTCTCCTTCCTGCCTCCTTCCTCCTCCCTTTCTCCTTCCTCTTTTCTCTCTGAGGTATTTAAGCTGCCCCCTTCCCAGAGCATGTCTATGAAAATCACCTTTGCATTTTGCTTCTCTTGAGTAAAGGTAACTTTTGGCAAAAAGAACACCACTATAATTTCCTTATATGTGTTGGAATCCAGTTCCAATGGATATCAAGAGTGTGGATGATGAATATGCATGAGCTAGGTGGAAAATATGTCGAGCAATTTTCATTTATTAATCTGAGAACACAGAGTTTATATACTCTTTAAGCTAGTGTTACATTAATATCAGCTACCTCCAGGTGGCATTATGACTCCAGGGTTAATGTATAGACCCTACTTTGACATTTCATTTTGACTTTAATTATCAATAACAAAGTATTTGTCAAAACAGAGTCATAAATAGTATAGTTGTGCTACCTTGTTTCTGTCACATGCATTCTTTATTAAGATTATCCTAAATTTATCTCAAGCATGTCTTTCATTCATTATTAAGGAACTGTGCACCCTTAGAGAGAGCAGGTCTCAAGTAATATCTGGAGCAGATTCTTCTGTATACAGACATATTTAATACTGGCCTTCTACACATAATGCACCTTGCATCTTGCCTTTCCAATCAAGAATTGTTCTCCTGACCCTCATCACTACCACAAACAATTTGGAATTAAAGTAATAATTTGAGTAACTCAATATGGCCTTTGATTTAGTAATGACACTACACATGTAACCTCAGTATTAAAGGCGAGTCACATAAAATATTGAGAATGGCACATTTTTTTAGTAGCAAAGAAATGGAAATTAAGTAGGTACCCATCTGATTGGCTTGGGGAATGACTTGGCTGAACAAAAACTGGAGTATAGATCATAGTAAATTATTAAGCTATAAGAAATGACAAACATAAAAAAAATGAGGGAAACTTGGACAGACTTATACAGAACAAAGGAAGCAAAATTTAAGAGAACAGTGTACAGCATAATAGTTAACAAAAAGGAGAACATGGAAAGATTTTAGAACTGAGTGATGCAGTGACTTGCATATTCAGTTCAGAGGATAGTGGTGAAGCTTGTCTTTTTCTGTTGAGGTGACAACTGCCGTATGGAGCATATATTTTCAGGCACAATCAGTTTGTTACTTGTTTTGTTTGGCTAATAATTAACAGCATTTTTTTAATGGGAGCTCATGGAGGAGTCATTAGGATGTGACTATTGAATACCAATCTAGTATTTCTAATGGCTGCTTCTAATGTTTTTTTTTTTTTTTTTAAATAAGCTTCTTGTTTTTCTAGGATGATTTCAGTTTTTTTCTTTAGTTTTTCCTCAATGTCTCTCATTTGATTTTTGAATTATTTTTTGAGTTCTATAAATTCTTTCTGGGCAGGGAGCCATTTCATGTTATTCTTTGGGGTTGAAGCTTTTTTTTTTTTTTTTTTTTTTACTGAAGCATCTCCTCTGAACATGAATCCCAGTTTTCCCTGTTCCCATAATATGTTTCAATGGGGGAGGGGTGTTCTTTGCTGGTTCTTTTTTTTTTTTTTTGACCTGGTGAAAATTTATTTTATTTATTATTTCATTATTTATTAATTTTTATTTTTTTTTTATTGAAGCAAGGATGTGCAAGGATAATTTTTCACCTATTGACCCTTGCAAAACCTTGTGTTCCAATCCCCCCCCCTTAGTCCACCCCCTCTTCTAGATGGCAAGTAATGCAATGTATGTTAAACATGGTAAAATATATGTAAAACCAATATAGGCATACATATTTATAGTTATCTTGCTGCCTAAGAAAAATCAGATCAAAAAGTAATAAAATGAGAAGGAAAACAAAATGCAAGCAAACAACAACAAAAAGAGTGAGAATGTTATGTTTTGATCCCCACTCAATTCCCACACTCCTCTCTCTGGGTATAGATGGCTCTCATCATCACAAGATCATTGGAATTGGTTTGAATCATCTCATTATTGGAAAGAGTCACATCCATCAGAATTGGTCATTGTATAATCTTGTTGTCATGTATAATGATCTCCTTTTTCTTCTCATTTCACTTAGCATCAGTTCATGTCTCTCTAGGCCTCTCTGAAATCATCCTTTTGGTCATTTCTTACAGGACAATAATATTCCATAACATTTACATACCATAACTTACCCAACCATTCTCCAACTGATGGGCATCCACTCATTTTCCAGTTTCTAGCCACTACAAACAGGGCTGCCACAAACATTTTGGCACATCCAGGTCCCTTTCCCTTCTTTAAGATCTCTTTGGGATATAAGCCCAGTAATAACACTGCTGGATCAAAAGGTATGCATAGTTTGATAACTTTTTGAGCCTAATTCTAAACTGTTTTCCAGAATGGCTGGATCAGTTTACAACTCCACTAACAATGTATTAGTGTCCCAGTTTTTCCACACCCCCTCTAACATGTATCATTTTCTTTTCCTGTCATCTTAGCCAATATATGAGGTGTGTAGTGGTATCTCAGAGTTGTCTTAATTTTCATTTTACTGATCAATAGTGATTTGGAGCACTTTTTCATATGACTAGAAATATTTTAATTTCTTCATTTGAAAATTGTCTGTTCATATCATTTGACCATTGAATTGGAAAATGACTTGAATTCTTATAAATTTGAGTCAGTTCTGTATATATTTTAGAAAGAGGCTTTTATTAGAACCCTTGAATATAAATTTTTTTTCCAGTTTATTGCTTCTCTTCTAATTTTGCCTGCATTGTTTTTTTTTAACTTAATATAATCAAAATTATGCATTTTGTATTCTATAATGTACTCCAGTTCTTCTTTAACCACAGATTCCTTCCTTCTTCACAGATCTGAGAGGTAAACTATTCTTCTTCTAATTTACTTTTAATGTTACGCTTTATGTCTAAATCATGAATCCATTTCGACCTTGTCTTGGTATAAGATGTTAGGTGTGGGTCAATGGCTAGTTTTTGCCATACTTATTTCCAATTTCCCAGTAATTTTTGTCAAATACTGAGTTCTTATCCAAAGCTGGAGTCTTTGGGTTTATCACATACTAGATTATTAGTCACTGACTATTGTGTCTTGAACTTAAGCTGTTCCACTGAATGATACTACTTTTTAATATTAAGCTTTTATTTTTCAAAATATATGTAAAGATAGTTTTCAACATTCACCCTTTCAAAACCTTATGTTCTATATTTTTTCCCTTCCCTTACTCTCTTCCCCTAGACAGCAAGTAATCCAATATAATAGGTTAAACATGTGTAATCCTTCCAAACATATTTCTACATTTATCATGCTGCACAGGAAAAATCAGATCAAAAAATAAGAGAAACAAACAAACAAAAAAACAAGCAACCAAACAACAACGATAAAGGTGAAAATACTATGTTGTGATCATATTCAGTCCCTGTAGTCCTCTTTCTGGATCAGATGGTACTCTCCATCACAAATATGTTGGAATTGGCCTGAATCTCTCCATTGTTGAAAAGAGCCAATAATGATAATTTTTTAAAAGGTGGTTTTGCAAAGAATCTTAAGAAACAGAAAAACAGCAACAAAATAAAGCCAAGTAAAACCATATCTATCTATCTACCTACCTACTTATCCATCTAATCAGAACTGAAGTAGTAAAATAGGCACTAGAAGCAGTAATCTGAAATAGATTTGGGAGAGCAATAGATTGTAAAAGATATTATATAAAAAGAGTATAATAGAGATTCACTTATGGCATAAAAAAAGTATATCTTAGGTATCAAACTTTACAAAGATTTACTATTTATTTAATGTCAATAATTTTATAGGCTTAAGCAGATACAAAACAGAAGGCAGTCATGGTGAATGAGTGATTGAGATTTTGGGGTACATAACTTAATATTTCTGGGGAATGGAGGTAGAGTCTATGAAGTATGGGAGGAACCGGGGAGCAGTTTGGAAAGATAAATATGTCATTTATGAGGAACTAGGTGGTATCCATCTATTTGACTAGATCCCAGAATTGTCTAAAGATATGCTAATCAATATCTCAAAGGTTATAGTGACTGTCTTTTAAAGATGCTAACTAAGCCATCCCAAAGGTTACTGTGCAAAGTCTAATGTGCCAATTTTTACTTCACTTCATTGAGACAATAGAGGCTGAATGAGAAGTGTTTTGGTTTTATTTTATTCTAACAGAACTGTCTGGAAGATGGCAAGAACTATTTACATACATTTATTTTTTTAATATTTCCAATTTCTTTTCTGTTTTTAATAAGTAAAATTTTGTTTTTAACTTTTTAAATAAGACATAGCAAAAAGCAGGTCTATAGCCTCTTCTTTGTACTTTGAGACTAAATATACTTAACTATAGTACTAGCACATAACTGAATATCAAGATCTTTCAAGCTTCAAATGTCATCAAATTTTGGAATAAGTAATTTTACTATTTCCTCATTTTCCTCCATTTGTAAAATAGGTATACTAAGTGGTATATTCATTTAACTCAAATATGTTTTCAAAATCTTTATTTGACAACACTGAGAAAGTGAAATATGTTGAAACTGTATAAAGGATGGAATAAAGTTGAGAAGTAAAATGAAGTTGAGATGATAAAGTCCTGGATCAGATTTCAGTGCAAAGTAGTTGATTTTCTGTTTCATTTAGGTTCCGACCCTCTACGGTGAAAGAATGCATCCACACCATACTCAAGGAAGAATTGGCAACTGCTCAGTATGAGCCAAGTGAAATGCCTGCCCTCACAAAGTTTTTATCAGAGAGCATCAAAAATAAATTAAAAGGTAGTCACAATGATTTCTCAGAATATTTTATTTCCCTCTTATCCATTCTTTCATATCTTTGCTGTGGAATTTGATGATTCATCTGGTACATGCATATTGGTATCTAGTTGCCCAAAATAATTTGGATGGCACTCTCTAAGTAATAAACATTGATGGGGTTATCACTGAGCCAGCATTGTGTGAGAAAGAATAAGGATAAGGGGGAAAACATTACCACAGTAGGCAATTTGAATTATGTAAGTTTAATTCTGGGTCCCTTTGTGCCCAAGTCGTGGATGCTTCCTACAGATCAAACCAACTACTTTTAGACATAACTGTCAGACAAGAAGCTTTTATCTCATTTGGAGGCATGTGAAATGGAGGAGCCCTTTCTACTCCAGAATGCATACTCCATTGTAACAGAATCATTGTATTCTTAAGATTATTTTCAAAGTAAAAAAGCTATAGTCCCACCAATAGCCACATTTCTTGTGCTGCTCTTTAAGGCCATCCATATTCTATATTCTGTATATATTCCACATTCTACTTACCTTTCTGAATGCTGGTTCAGTTTACACTGTCTATTCATTGAGTTTTTTTGGCTTTTCTGGGGCATGCCATTGCTATATGTCATTCTTACCAGCTGGGATTCTGTCCTACAACAAATCCTATTTATTTTTCAAGATCTTTTTCAAGCCCTTTGTTCTGCAAAGCCTCTCTAGACCATTTTAGCCCTTAGTGAAAACTAAAAACTCCTGCAGCACTTATTTTATGTATTATTCATTTTGTTTGCCTTAAGGCATCTCTTATTAGATTGAACTATTATTTAGTTATCATTTCATTTTTTTGGTTTTATTTTCTTTCTCTACATATAAATTCCTCAAGGATAGAGACTATGTTATACTTTTCAGTACCTAGCATGATGCCTTGTTTGCCATAGGCATTAAATAAAGTATTCATTACTTGATTCTAAAGTGAGTTGTTTTGACTTTGTTTTATTTTAAATTTGTCAGCTATTACAAGTTCTTTATTTGATAGCATTTGATAACTTGACCTTTTTGGGTGAATGTGTACCTGCCTGGCCTACTTTCTCTCTCTCTCAGTTCCCTCTCTCTACCCTGCTTCTCCTTTCTCTCTCACTTCCCTACTTCCCCCAAATTTGTATGATTGCTCTCTTTGGATTATTTCTTGATACTGAAAGCCAGGATATATATATATTTTTTTGCCTGTTCCATGTAATGTTCTTTATATAGAGAGTTTTTCATTATTAAATGGTATCATTTCCCAACACAGAACATGTTGCTTTGTTTAGAAGTTTCTAGATTAAAAACTTGACAATTCATTTTTTTTTTTTTTTTTTTTTTTTTGGAGTACAGCTGTTCATAAGCACAGAATAGGAAACAGTTCTAGCAAAATGTGACTTCTAGGTTTATTTGGGTCACTTTATAGTTCCATTCCTTTCCCATTGATTTGCTTTTGTTGTCTTAACAGAACAAAACATAGTTTTACAGATTTGAGTATCAGGATTCTGGTTGTTTTAATTTTTGAGTAAATATAAATGGAATTTGCTATGAATATTTTATTTTTTTGTTTGACTAAGAAAAAAGTGTAATTGATAAGTATGATCTCTATTCTGGCCTTCCTACTCTGCTGCTTATGGCAATTTTAGTGTGAATTTCTTTTCAATAGATAATTTCACTCTATTTGCTTATAACTCCATGTTCTTCCCTTTCTTCCCTTTTAGAAATGGGATTTGACCGATACAAAATGGTGGTACAAGTAGTGATTGGAGAACAAAGAGGTGAAGGAGTAAAGTAAGTCCTTGCCATCACTTCTGGTTTTGGGGCTTCCCCAAAGGATGCATTAGGTTTATCACCTCACAACAAGATTCTTTTTATGAATATAAATCCAAGTAAAATAGTAATGATAAAAGGAAAAAAGAGAAAAGAATTGTGGTTCTAAGTAGTGCTGTATTGTAACCACAGTTAAATGTGGATGTTGTGGATGAACGGGTTATTGGAAATTTTAAGCTGGATGTGCAATTGGCATTTCAGATTCAACATATCCAAGATAGAATCCATTCCTTTTACTATCCCAACTCTAACTTACCTATTTCTGTCCAAGATATCATTATCCTTTCAGTCATGTAGATTTACAGCATCAGAGTTTTCCTCAACTTCTAACTCTTCCCTAATCCCCAAATACAGTACTATCAGTTTTATTGATTCTACTATCCCAATATTTCTGTTTTTCTCCTTTTTTCTTTTATGGCAAATTTGCTCAACACAGATTGATTTATTTCTAAAGTGAAAACTTAGGTGTGACATACTTCACTTGTATTTTTACCTGAAAGCTTAAATTTTATTGGTGTCATGCAACACTTAAATTAAAGGGACTGGACCACTTCAATTTCGGTTTGATGTACTTTTAGTACTATGGAAGGAAATCAAAAAATGTTTATCTGCTACAAGCAAAACTTGCCTTAATTAGACACACTTATAAAATCTTTTCTAGGCTCCTGGACTATGTATAACATGGTATAGCCAATGATGTAGAAACCTGAAGAATTTGTGGTTTAGTAAAAAGAGCAGTATATTTAGGAGTTAGGAGGAATTTGATTATATTTCTGAGTCTTCTAGTGACCAGCTGTGTGACCTTGAACAAGTGACTAACTATTATGGGCCACATTTTTTTTCATATATAAAATAAGGAAGTGAAATAGATGTCTTAGATCCTTTCCTGATATAAATTTTTGATCTTTTTTTTCACTTTGATAATTTTTATGTTCTTTTCAGCTTTGAAAATTTTCTTATTCTATATCTAGTGTGACTAATTTAGTATTGAAACTTGAGTATTACTGAATTTAAAAGCTTTTAACAAACATCTCAGCTGAAGTCACATCTAAGAATATTTTAAAGAAAATTTACCAAAGACCCATTGCTCATAACAGATACCTAGCATATTGATGTTTCCTAATTCTTTTTTGGCTGATTAGTATGGCTGCTCGATGTTTCTGGGATGCAGACACAGACAACTATACTCATGATGTTTTTATGAATGTAAGTATATTTGGAAATTTTTTTTCCCTTTGGAGACATGAGGAGATGGCCTTATTTATAATATTCAGGAAGAGAGAGTGATCAGCAATGTCAAATATAATAAAGGAATCAGGAGGCATAAGGATTGAGAAAAAGTCATCACATTTATAAGGGATAGATAATTTGTAACTCTGGAGAGAGCAGCTTCAGTTAGTTGAGGTCTGGAGCCAGTTTGCAAGGGGATGAAGAGTGAGAGGAGAGAAAAAAGCAACAAATATAGAGAACTTTTTCTAGGACAGATTCTATGAAAGGGAGGAGATACAACTTGGGAGGATAGAAATAATAATATTTATGTTAATAAACATAAATTATAAATAGAAGGGATAAAAATCATGTTGGGAGAGAAAAATCAAAACATGGGAGGGGAAAAAACATAAAATAGAAGTGAACATGGCATGAATTGATTTATATTTAGTCTTAGTTCTTTTTCTGGTTGCAGATGGCATTTTCTGTCCAAAGTCTATTGGTATTTTTTTGGATCACTAAAGTACTGAGAAGAACCAAATCTTTCATAGTTGATCATTGCACATTCTTACTATTACTGTGTACAATGTATTCCTGGTTCTGCTTATGCTCAGCTTAAGTTCATGTAAATCTTCGCAGGTCTTTCTAAAATCAGTTTGTTCATCTTTTTTTTTTTTTTTTTTTTTTTTTTTTTAGGGTGCCATGTGGTTTGTGTGTGTGTGTGTGTGTGTGTGTGTGTGTGTGTTTATTTTCTTGCCATTATTTGTAACCTCATAAATTTCTTTGGTAATAGTTCATCATTTTTTAAAGAACATTAATATTCCAATGCCTTCATACACCATAGTTTATTCAGCCATTCCCTAATTGATGGGCATCTATTCATTTTCCAGTTCTTTGCTGCCACAAAAAGAGAAGCTGCAAACATTTTTGCACATGTGGGAACTTTTCCCTCATTTATGCTTTCCTTGGGATACAGACCCAATAAAAGCATTGCTGAGTTAAAGGGTATGCTCTTTGGGTATAGTGCCAAATTGCTCTCCAGAATGGTTGGATCAGTTTAGTGAGGATTTTTAATGGTGACTGAGATGTGAGCATGTCTGTAACCATTAGAGAATGAAATACAGATAGAGACTGAAAATTAGAAAGAGAGGTGATGGAGACCAGGTTAAGATGGACAGGTAAAAGGTGTAGAAGAGCTCATTTCTCCTACTTTTAGCTCATCATGAATCTAAAAAAGCCACCACATTGAACAATGACCAAAAAATTCAAAGAAAAACTTGAGCAAGAAACTTCATGTATCCTAGGACTAAGCAAAAAAATTTAATGAAAGACAATTTAAGAAGCACTGGACTCATTAAACTATCCATATTTTTTGGCCTTTGTACGAGGCCTGTACCTCAAAGAGGTCAAAGAAAAGAAAGGGATTTATATATGCCAAAATATTTTTTTCCTTCTTTTTTTTCCTCATTCTTTTTCTTTCTTTCTTTCTTTCTTTATTTTATTTAATAGCCTTTTATTTACAGGTTATATGCATGGATAACTTTACAGCATTAACAATTGCCAAATCTCTTGTTCCAATTTTTCACCTCCCACCCCCCACCCCTTCCCCTAGATGGCAGGATGACCAGTAGATGTTAAATACATTAAAATATAAATTAGATACACAATAAGTATACATGACCAAAACATTATTTTGCTGTATAAAAAGAATCAGACTCTGAAATATTGTGCAATTAGCTTGTGGAGGAAATCAAATATGCCAGTGGGCATAAATATAGGGATTGGGAATTTAATGTAATGGTTTTTCGTCATCTCCCAAAGTTCTTTCTCTGGGCGTAGCTGATTCAGTTCATTACTGCTCCATTGGAAATGATTTGGTTGATCTCGTTGCTGAGGATGGCCAGGTCCATCAGAATTGGTCATCATATAGTATTGTTGTTGAAGTATATAATGTTCTCCTGGTCCTGCTCATTTCACTCAGCATCAGTTCATGTAAGTCTCTCCAGGCCTTTCTGAAATCATCCTGTTGGTCATTTCTTACAGAACAGTAATATTCCATAGTATTCATATACCACAATTTATTCAGCCATTCTCCAACTGATGGACATCCATTCAGTTTCCAGTTTCTAGCCACTACAAAAAGGGCTGCCACAAACATTCGTGCACATACAGGTCCCTTTCCCTGCTTTATAATCTCTTTGGGATATAAGCCCAGTAGTAACACTGCTGGATCAAAGGGTATGCACAGTTTAATAACTTTTTGAGCATAGTTCCAAACTACTCTCCAAAATGGTTGTATTCGTTCACAACTCCACCAACAATGCATCAATGTCCCAGTTTTCCCACATCCCCTCCAACAATCATTATTATTTTTTCCTGTCATTTTAGCCAATCTGACAGGTGTGTAGTGGTATCTTAGAGTTGTCTTAATTTGCATTTCTCTGATTAATAGTGACTTGGAGCATCTTTTCATATGACTAGAAATAGTTTCAATTTCTTCATCTGAGAATTGTCTGTTCATATCTTTTGACCATTTTTCAATTGGAGAATATGCCAAAATATTTTAAAGAGATCTTTTTGTTATAACAGAAAACTGGAAACTTAAAGGGTTTTCCATCAACAAATTATGATATATATAGTACAACATTATTGCAATGTAAGAAATGATGAAAGATATGTTTTCTCAGAAACCTAAGAACACTGTATGAACTGATGCAAAGTGAAGTAAGCAAAACAATGAGCACAATTTATATAAGTAGCCTCTGCTGATCTGATTTGTGGGTAGAGCTTAAAAAACTCCTCCCAAAACCTTCATAAAAAGAGGGCTCAGAAGCCCATCGAACTCATTTCCCATCTCTGCTATAGCATCATGCCTTGTGATGGGTACCAGTTTTTGGCTAGCAGGAACAGTTGTCCTTTTCTTATTTATATCAGCAGGGATTAGCATAGTATCTGGAACTCTGTAGATTGTTAATAAATTTGTAAAGAAAAACAACTGTAAGATTAAAGAACTCTGATCACTTCCAAGAACAATCACACTTCCAGAGGACTGATGAGGAAGCATCTTAGGTAGATAGATAGTTCCCTATCATCTGAGAGGAGGTGAACTTATACTGTATGCTTTGATGCTGTTGTCCCAAATTCCCAATCACATTGAAAAATTAGTTTTCCAGAGGGTGGCTGACTACTACTTTGCTTTGGGTTTTGTGGATAACCCTGGTGTGTTAAGAGGTGTTTTGTCTGTTTGCTTTTGCTCATAAGCCTCTCCTGGTGGGCTTTCTCTGTTGATATGAGTTAGACTTTTTGAAACAGATTATTTGCTAAGGGAGTATAGTAAAAACAATCCCTACCCAAACTTTGGGCATACTGTCCCCAAAGAATCCAAGAAAAAGTAGGTTCAAGTTTAGAGAGCAAAGGGGTAAACACAGTCACTGACTGGGAAGTACTTTTTTCTCTTTTTGGCCTTCATGAAGTTTTTTTGTGGATGATGGATAGCTTTTTGCTGTTTCTAGAGTTCTGAAGCTGTCTTTCTTTAGTATGTCTAGTTTATCCTTTGCTTCCATTTTCAGCTATTCTGAGTTCTGAAGATAACACTAAGATGTCCATGGGAAGTCTGCGTTTATATTCTCCCTTACCCTTCAAAACTTACAAGGTCATATTCTGGTCTGTGGGAAGGGGAGAAAACAGGATTTTTTTTTGTACCTGAGGTGATTCCTTCTTTTTTTTGAAGGGTAAGAACTGGTTAGAACTGCTTTGGGTTGGCCAGTCAGTCAAATGCAGTATTCCTAACTGGTTTCCTTTTTTATGCCCACAAAGTATGGCTGAGTCTCCTCAACCAATCCCAAAACACTTACTCTCTATAGCATAATTTCATTTCAATCATTGGCTTTTGTTCTTTGCAAGTTGATTAAATATTTTACATATTTACGTTAGGGCCTATGATTGGCTGATTCAAAAAAAAGTCTGGTGGCACACTTTGTAGAGCCCTGGCCCTGATGTCAGGAGAACCTGAGTTCAAATCTGGCCTCCAACTCTTACTAGCTGTATGACCCTGGCAAGTCACTTAATGATGACTTCCCCCTCTCCATTCCCCTCTCTCCCCCCAAAAAAGATTGACTTAGTATATTCTTAGAGACTGAAAGAACAAAACCAGACATACATGGTTAATGTGGTAGGAAAGGAAGATAGTACAAAGAAAGAAGTTAGTGATAGGGTTAATTTCCCTCCCCTCTTCCCCCCAGAAGGGAAAAAAAACACAACAGAGGGTCTTTAGGTATTTTTAAAAAATCAACCTATAGAAGAGTAGTGAGGGGGAGTTCAGAAGAAAACACAGAGAAGCAGAACAACTTTTAAAAAGCAAGGTGTGTATAACAGTTAAGATTTCAGATGTAATCTTTTTTTCCCCCTGAGGCAATTGAGGTTAAGTGACTTGCCCAAGGTCACAAGTGTTAAGTGTCTGAGACCAGATTTGAACCCAGATCCTCCTGACTTCAGGGCTGGTGCTCTATTCACTGTGCCAACTAGGTGCCCCCCAGAGGTAATCTTTTCAGTTCTGTTCTATATATGGAAATGTTGTGGGTTTTTGGGGAGAGGGAGATTCATTAAATTTAGAATAAAACAATGGTTAAAAATAATATGTAATACTTTAACATATTTAACATGTATGGGACTACCTGCCATCTAGGGGAGGGGGTGGGGGGAAAGAGGGGAAAAGTTGGAAGAGAAGGTTTTGCAAGGGTCAATGTTGAAAAATTACCCATGCATATGTTTTGTTTATAAAAAGCTATAATAAAAGTTTTTTTTAAAAAAATATGTAATAGGAAAGAAGGAGATTTAGCAGTACCTGATTTCAGACTATGCTACAAAACTGTAATTTTGAAAACTATTTGGTACTGATTTAAAAATAGTAAAGTTGATAAGGGAGACAAATTAGTAATGCAAAATACCAGAAACCATGGACAATTGGGGAACAGAGAACTTGGTAAATTTGAAAACCCCAACTATCAGGGGAAAAACACTATTAAACACAAATTTCTAGAAACAGTAGAAAGCAGTCTAGCAGAAATTGGGTTAAAACCATTTTATACAGCAATAACCTCCAGAAAAATACACGTAGATATAAAAGATCACATCATAAACAACAAATCTTAAGTAATAAGGAAGAAGGTACTTTTTGCAACTATAGTTAGGGGAAATATTACTGACTGAGCAAGAAACATAAAGACAGAATGGACAATTTTGATTACATTATAGATATAAGGAGCTTTTACAGAGGCATAAGAAACACAAGCTGCAATTAGAGTGAAAATAGTTGATTGGTAAGGAATTTTTACAGTGAGTTTCTCTGATGGGATTGTAGTGTCCAACCTGATAATATGAGAGCAGGAGTCCTTGTCCAATAAAAGAAGGTGAGGGAATATATTTAGGAAGTTCTCAGAGAATGAGGGATAGGATGTCAACGGCCACATCCATAAATGTTCCCAATTGCTAAAATAAAACAAATGAAAGTTGAAATAGCCCCAAAGTTCCTTCCAACACTCATTATTGTTGTAGGGATGGCAGAAGAGGAAGATGACAGTTGTTGGGAGAAATGTGGGAAAACAGGCCTATTGATGGAGCTGGTGAATTGGGACTAGGGAAGTCACTGAGCTGTTCATGCTTTTTGACCTATCAGTGCTCTTACTGGACTTATAACCTAGCAAATTAATGTACAGGCAGAGTCCCTGTGGGGATACCCATGGCTGTACCTTTTCCCTTGTTTTGGCCACAAAGAGCTGGGGTATGTAATAATCATCTATTGAGGAGTAGATGAATTGTATATAAAATTAGTGGACTATTGTGCTGAAATGACACAAGGGACAAATCCAGGAAGACTTCTATGAATTGATGCCAAGAGGGCAAGAAGAACCTCTAGAACAATTTGAACAGTGATGACTACATTGTGGGGAGGGGCAACTATTAAGGACTTAGGAAATCTGTTAAGTGCGATGATGATCTGTCAACTACAATTCCAAGGAAGGACAATGGCAGGACATACTTTTTATCTGTTGATAGAGGTAAGGAATGAGACATGGCCGGGAATGAGGAGTGTTGTGCTTGACTGTTTAATTATTACAAGGGAGGGTTGGGCAGGGAGGGTAAAAAATATTTGCAGGGAAAAAAATAACAAAAGTTTCAATGAAGTACTTTTAAAGTGCCACTGAATAGCAGGATATTTGTGGGGAAATGACAATTGGGACAGCTGTGGAACTACTGGGCTAATGGAACTAATTTGTTTTTCTATAAAGTAAAGTAGAGTGGGGGAGGATTCCGAGAAGATGAAAGAGTAAGTCAGAAAATTCCAGGCTCTCCAAATTTTTTCCACAAAAAGACAGAATTTTGCCTCAAAGAAAACATAAGCTGCAGAAATAAAAAATCAGGATAAAGCAGTTATCCTCCTTAAAAAAAACTTGAGAGAAACAGAATCTGGGAGAAGTTAGGTCCAGATGAAGTGCAAACACTGAAACTACAAACAACCAGGGTTGGGGGGGGGATGAGCCCAGGAACTTTCACTTAAATAACAGTATAGGAGTTAAAAAGCTGAGCAAACGTTAGAGTAGGATCCTATCCTCTTGACTGAAGCCAGACCCAGCTCTGCTGATCAAAGCCCAAGATGGGGTATTGGGTTAGAAGGAAGGAGCACAAGCCCAGTGTGTGAATGCTGTAGCAGAGGGGCTGAGATGCTACTCTCTGTGAGCACTTGCCAGGAGAGCAGAGTCCCTTGATTTCCATTTCTGGGTAGAGGAGAGAGCTGAAAGTTGCAGCCATAAGGACCTGCAGAAAGTAGGAATATTTATGTGACAACATGGTCTGCTATAGCCATATCTTGGCAATGGAGAGGAGTGCCTAAAGACCTGATGCTTGGGCTACCATTTCCAACACCCTAGGAGTAGAACTAATTATAACAATATATTGCTAACCAATAGGATAGACTTAGAGCTAGAAGTATCTTATAGATTATCTAAACCAACCCTCTCATTTACACAAGAGGAGACTAAGGGCCACTAATTTTCCCAGATTTAAAAAAACAATCCATGTTTGAATTTGCTAATTGTTCTTCCTAGTTTTTTGTAAAGTAGGGCTATTCCATAAAGGTATAAATTCCCAGTAAATGCTTGATTAATTAGACTTAATCATTCTTTTTAAACTGATTTCCTTTGTATTTGTTGATTAGTTCCTGTTAATGATAATATATTGAATTTCACAAGAAAAAATAAGCTGCTAAAAATAAAAGTGAATAAGCAAAGGAGAAAGAACCAGACCATAGACAGCTACTCTGGAGATAGAGAAAATATGAGTTCATATTCAGCAGAAGATAAGGAAGTTAAAAAAGCCATTCCTAACTCAGAGAAAAACAACTGATCTGGAGAACAGATTGAGGAAAGACAATATGAGAATTTTTTGACTACTTGAAAGTTATAATCAACAAAGACTCAATATAATTTTATGAAAAATTACTAAGGAAAATTTCCCTGCAATTTTAAAACAAGAGGGTAAAATAGGAAAAAAATCCATTTATCACCACTTGAAAGAGCTCCTCGGATGAAAACTTAACAGGAATGTAATAGTCAAGTTTCAAAGTTTCCAGGTTAAGGAGAAAATAGAGCAAGCAACAAGAAAAAAAAAAAAAAAAAACAACAACACAATTTAAAGACTATGGAGCTTTAATTAGGATCACACAAAAGCTGCTACGTTAAAAGATCATAGTTCTTGGAACAGATTTTTCAAAGAGCGAAAGAGGTGGGGTCATGACCAGCAAAGTTGAGTATAATCCTGAGGGGAAAAATGGATATTCAATGGACTAAAAGTTTTCCAGGTATTTGTGACAAAAAGATCAGAACTCAATGGAAAATTCTACATAGAAGATTAAGGAGAAACATAAGATAAACATTAAAAGCCAATTATAAGGGAATTAATAAGATCAAAGGGTTTGCTGCTTATTTGTGAAAATATCAGCAGGCTTAAGACTGTCATTACTTGGGTAGTTTGAAAGAAAACTTGGGCTTAGCTGAGTAAGAATGGTTGATTCTAAAAAAAATAAAATTGAGCAGGAAGAGGTAAAAAGGAGCAATTATCATACAAATGACACATAAAAGGAAGAACTGACAGAAGCAAATGGAGGTGGAGGGCTGCTAATGCTAGAACCTTATTTTCATAGGAACTGGATTTGCTTCTTTAGGGAAAATAACATACACGTCTAGAAGAGTATAAAAGTCTAAGAAATAAAGAGGGCCAGGGAATAGAGTAAGGGAGGAACTCTTAGAGGAGTAGGTAGATTAAGGAAAAGGAGGGCAAGATATAGTGGTTAAAGAGGAATACAATAAACTGGATGAAAAAGATAGAAAAATATAGGATGGAGAGAAATACATAATTAGTAATTAGAACTTTGAATGTGAATGGGATGAATTTACTTATAAAATGAAGGCAGCAGATAGATTAAAAATAAGAAACTGACAATATGCTCTTTACAAGAAAAACAAATGAGAGATGAGCAAAAGGGATAGAGTAGAATTTATATTTCAGCTGAGATTTAAAAAAAATCAGGGGTAGCAATCATGATGTCAAAGTTAAAGTTAAAACAATTACAAGAGATAAACAGGAAAAGCATACTATGTGTCACCAATAATATTCAGTAATGTTTTAGAAATACTAGCAATAAAAGTAGAATCCGAATGGGAAATGAGGTAATTATCTCTTTTTGCAGATAATACATATTTAGACCCAACTAAAAAATTTGTTGAAATATTAATTTTAACAAAGTAGGATATAAAATAAACCTCCATAAATTATCAATATCTTTATAGAATCTAGTAAGAAGAAACCTAGTAAACCTAATAAGAAGAAATAGCAAGAGATATCCCATTTTAAATAACTATAGATAGGGGCAGTTAGATGGTACAGTGGATAGAACACCAGCCCTGAAGTTAGGAGTACCTGAGTTAAAATCTGGCCTTAAATACTTAATGCTTCCTAGCTGTGTGATCTTGGGCAAGTCACTTAATTCCAATTGCCTCAGCAAAAACAAACTATAGATAGTATAAAATATTTGAGAGTATACCTTTTATAACACTTTACACAAAGGCCTATGTAATTGGAGAAATATTGTTCATGGATAGGGAAATCTATTATAAAAATGACAGTTTTACCAAATATATTTGGTGCCATTCTAATTACCAAAAAATTATTTTACTGAATTAGAAAAAATAAAATTTATTTGGAAGAATAAAAAGTCAGGAATTTCAAAGAAAGTTATGAAAAAATGTAAAACAGGTTCAACAGTACTAGACTTTAAATTATAAGGCAATAAATATTAAAACTATGGTACAAGATAAGAAATTGAAAGAGAGGTAGAACAGAATAGACATATAGTATATAGTAATTAGAGATTATAGTAACATCTGACAAACACAAAAAGTTTGGGGAATAAAAATTCATCTGTTAAAAAGTACTGGGAAAGTTGGAAAGCTTTCTGCCAGAAATTGGGTATAAACCAGTATCTTAAACTATTAACCAAGATAAGGTCAAAATAGATACATGACCAAGATATAAAAGGAAATAATGCAAGAAAATTAGAACATGAAACATATTACCTATCAGACTCATGGATAGAATAATTTATGAATGAACAAGAGCACTGTGAAGTGTAAAATGGATAGAATTAATTAAAAAGTTATTGTATAAATTAAACTAATGTAGCCAAGATTAGAAACAATGCAAAAATTATGGAGAAAAAATTTTCATAGACAATCTCTTAAGACAAAGACAGATCAAAGACAAAGAGACTCTTATTTCTCAAATAACTATTAAGTGTGTAAGAACATGTCTTTTTTTAATTGGCAGAATGATCAAAGGATACAAAGGGGCAGTTTTTCAAAGAAGAGATCATATATATATTCTAAATCATCATTAATGGAATACAAATTAATTTGGCTTTGAGATATCATCTTATACCCATCAGATTAATTTAAATGATATCCTTTAATTGGGGAATGGCTAAAAAAATTGTGGTATATGATTGTGATGGAATACTGCTGCATTATAAGAGATGATGCATTGGTTAATTTCAGAAAAAAACAGAAAGATTTGGATCCATGAAGGAAGATGCTCTCCCCTCCAGAGAAAGAACTCATAATTAGAAGTGTGTGCTTTTACATATGTGTGTGTATGGATATATGTACATATGTACATTCATGGTTAATTGTTGCTTCTACAGTATAGTGGAGAGGGGGAAAAAAAGTGCATAGCAGAGAACAAAAGAAAACAAGCACAGAAAAGCTGGGTCGCTTTGAAAACAACGTGTCGCCTTTATTACATAGTTTAAAAAAAAGTAAACCATATGAAATGGTTTTATATTGAATCCTTTATATTCTGCTATGCACATGGAATTTTTTTTTATTTGTATTTAAGATTAAAATGAATTTTAAAAATGTAAAATAAGTAAGCTGAGAGTAGTAGTAGTACATTCTTTGTAGATGGAAATATTCATATTTGTTGCTATTAAGTTTGGAATAAGAAAATATTTAAGTCATTTGAAAAAGAGGGGACACAATCAGGGAAGGACAGGAGATAGAATCAAGGTTACAAGGTGAGGGTGAGTAAAGGGGAGGTCTATCTCTTTATCAGAGACTAAAGAAGGAATGTGACTTACCTATTACATAAAGGAGATAGCTTAGATTTCCTGAGTAAAGATTTTGAATCGCTGGAATTCATCAATTTTCAATCCAACATATTTTCTAAGCATTAATTGTAGTATATATACAGTGGTATGCTATATGGTAGACATAAAAAGACACAAAACAGTCCTTGTCTTCAAGAAGCAATCTCAAGATTTTTTAATTTTGAAGTTTTTATTGAATTTTACATTCAGATCAATATTTTCTCCTTCCTACTTTCCCTATTTGAGAAATCAAGAAAAATGAAATTGCTTTTATAAGCATATAGAATTTAAAAAATGAATTTCTACATTGGGATTCCCCCTCCCCCCCCCAATAATCTTTATAGTCTGTATTCCGAGTTAATTTCTCTATCAGGAAGTAGATAGCATGTTTTATTTTCCTTAAGATTTTTTATACAGAGGAACTTTTTGAGATGCTTTGAATGAATTCACCTAAAAGTAAAGATGGACTAGATGACTTCAGTCTTTTTATAGTGCCTTTATTCCTCATAGATGAATAACTAAACTTACATTTTTTCAATCTAGTTTTTTTATTTAAAAAAAAAATTATTTTTACATCACCTGTATCCCTCTCCTCTCCTGTCCCCAGAGCATTCCTTTATAACAAAGGGGAAAAAAAAGACAAAGGAAAGAAAAAAAAAATCAGAAATGGTTAATACCCTGAAAAATTCTGACCACATATTATGTGGATAGATTCCAGGTCATCTGTGAAATTGAATGGGAAAAAATTATATTAACATTTGGTTTCCTTTGTAATTACATTATTTCATTTTATGGATTTAAATATATTATTCTGAGTAGGATCTCAGAGGATTCACCAGACTGTTAGAGGGGTCCATAACAACAACTCTTGCTTTAAATAGACACAGAAATAGAGAAGCAGAAGGCTGGAAATCTTTTCCAGAAGCCACACCTCTAGAAAATGGGGAATGACTGGAATCTCCACCTGAGTAGGTTGTGGAAGGAGCAAACCCAGGGAGACTAGCCAAAAAGGCTGACCCATGAGAGAGGATAGATAGCAAAGCTCTATAACCCTGGAGGGGAGGGAGTGGCTGTGGTTACACGCCTTTCCTACAAAGGTCTCATTACCTTTGTAATCCAAGTCTGCCTTCTGTCATCCAAACGGTATATATCAGTGGAAGAGTGTACTCCAGGTTTATGAAGGGAATGTTTTGTTGCCATTCTTCCTACTATGACGTGTTAGGTCTTCACTTTGAATTCATTTTATCTGTTGCTTGAATATTTAAAGCTAACTGTACTGGTAAGGTAAATAAAGCTGTAGTTTTAGTAGGGAGTTTCTACAACCTACTTTGGAACCTTTGAGAGAGTAGTTATTCTCCTCACCCCCTTGATCTATAGACATGTGAATGCCAAGTTGGAGAGGTAGCCCCATAAATGCAAAACCTTGAGGGCAAAGACTTTTTCATGTTTATAAATCTCTAGTCTCAGCAGAGTACCCAGCACATATTAAGCACTTTATAAGTTCTTATTGATTGTCAAAAGACTTCAAACCTAAACATCCATTTATAATTCTTAATTATTAAAACATATCTGAGGTCTCAGTGCTTCTCCGTCCATTACCTCTGTGTTCACAGAAATATCTCATCCTTAGGAATCATTTGGTTCAGCTCTTTGTTTTACAAATGAGACATCTGAGGCCCAGAATAATGAACTGATTTTATTCAAGATCACACAACCTTGAAGTGATAAAGTAGGCCTAGAGAACAATACTTTTTACTTCATATTTAGTGCTCTTTCCACTGTTCTCATAGCTTTTTCTTTTAGGAGAAACTAGGGATGTTGTCTTTCTCTTTGATGTCATATGCAGAGAACTTCTGGTGAGGAAACTTCCTCTATCAATGCAAAAATCATTCTCTTAGCTCCCTGGAGCACTGAGGTTGTGGTTTGTTAAGGATTACATGGATGTTATCGAATTTGTCAAGAAGCTAGAGCTGAATTTAGGTCTTCCTGACTTTGAGGATAGCTCTCTTTATCCACTCTGCAAGTCTGCCTTTCACTGTTAAAGAGTATTTCTAAGGGAAGGCCTTTTTTATCTTAAATGTTCTGAGCAAAGGATTAAAGATGTCAGAAAAGATCAAGAATGAGAGAGGATAGAAAATTTGAATGTCATTTCATTTATCCTGGTGTACTAAAAGAGAATTAAGTTGAGTAGATCCTCTATGGAAGAATTATAATGGACAAGAATTAGCCCAAAACAAGAAGGCTGGGAATGGTTCTTATTGCCTTGTTAGAGCATCTATCCATGATGAAATCTTTCAGAATATCCAAAAGTGATCTGAAAGTTACTATATCAATCATTAATTGTTGCAAGTGTATTATTTAGCACTAAAAATATTTTTTCTTGTTTTCTTAGGACAGTTTATTCTGTGTTGTAGCTGCATTTGGCTGTTTCTACTATTGATCCTTTGAAGAGCATGGTAAAGAAATATGACCAAAAAAGAAATGAAATTTTTCTTTATGTGCTGAATTTATAGTTCAACAAACAAGCATTTGTACATGTCTTATTAAAATAAAGATTGGTTGATAGTTTGGCAACTATCAGACCTATCCTATTTAGGACTTTTTTATTTTTATTTTTGTTTTATATTTTAAATTTTTGGTTATTTGTACTTCTAGAATTTTCATTTACTGTGCCCTTGGAATTGACACAAATTTTCAATAAAATGGAACCTTGGATATCCCAAATCAGTACTCTATTGGAATGCATATTGCTATTTGGGGCGAACTAGCCAGTCTGGGTTGTCTAAATCCATTAGCTTTTTTTATAGGATCAAATGGTTCTTAGTATAGTGGACACTCAGCAAATATTAAATGAGGTCGGTTTTCAGCCAGACTTGTAAATGTGGTAAAATGGAAAAAGCACAGAATACGGAGTCAGAACAACAAAGGTTTTGCCCTGACTCTATCATTAGCTGTCTAACCCTAGGCATGTTACTTCATTTTTCAGGGTCTACATTTCCTTTTTAGAATTAGCTGACTTCTGAAATGTTTTTTCCAGGTCTAAAATTCTAGGATCTTTTGTTTATTTATTTTAAACTTGGATGTTTTTTCCCTCCAATCTAAAAACTGTACTTATCCTTGTTAAACTTCGTCCTCTCTGTCATATGACATTTGGTATAAATGCTTGATATGACCTTGACAAGTTAAGTAAATGAATTGGAAACAAAGTCTTGTGTGTATTTTCTTAATTTTTTCTTTCAGTGTCGCAATACTCACTTCCCTAAAATTTGCTTGAAGACTTCACCCTTATGTTTTGTCTCGAATTTTGCTGCTATATTGCCATTGTGGTACTTGCTGTGGTCATCCCAAGCTAAAACTTGGTAAATTCTGCTCTGGCTAAAAGGATCCTAGAACAACAGAACTTGCAAGCATCAAAGCCAGCTGATTATTTTGAGAATAAATATTGCTTTGTTATTTAGTCATCCTTTGAGCTCTTGGCCAAGAGGTGAAAAATAGTTTATTTTGCAGTTTGTTTTTTCCCATTCAGGTCATTTAAATTTCAGAAATTACTGAATATTTCAACTGGCTAACATATTCTTTAGCTTCAGGACATTTCCTATTCAAATATCCATGGTCTTTCTAGGCCTTTAATACAAGCTGGGTAGAAACATACATGTAGATGTATGCAAAAAAGTCTAGCTTTAAGTAAATACAATTTACATGACTATATTGTGCATAATCCCTGCAGTTTAAAAGAAAGACTTCATAAATAAGAATGAAATGAATTCTCTAAATTTTTTTTATTATAATTGCATGTGAATATATATACTACACTTTATAAGTCTCTTTTTTCGCCATGAGGCAACTTGGGTTAAGTGACTTGCCCAAGGTCACACAGCTAGGAGGTGTTAAGTGTCTGAGGCCAAATTTGAATTCAGATCCTCCTGACTTCAGCGCTGATGCTCTATCCACTGCCCCATCTAGTTGCCCCACCACTATGAAACAAAGGATATTTAGAAAAAAATGACCTTGGACTTTTGAAGTCTTTTTAGTCAGATTTGGACTAATCCCTATTTCAGGATCCCTGGATGTTAAGGTGAATTATTGTGTGGGAATGCACATGAAATTTATCTATCAGTAATAATGACACAAGGTTTGATTCTTCATTTGAGTTTAACATCTGCTGTTAATTTTCTTGGTTGTTCCTTGTTATAAATGAGGTATATTCAGAAAAGAAGTGATAAATTATTAATATAGTATATCAATATGACATTCTAAATCATATACAGCTACAACAGAACTGAGTGGAGCTTTTAAATGATTTGCTTATTGAGGAAAATCCGACGCCTTAGCTTTCTGCTTGCTCCAACCCTTCTCTTTTTCCTCTCTTTACTTCAACAAGCATTTATTAAATACTTGTTGGAGCATATGTTCTATAAAGACCCCCAATAAAACATGTCTGCACTCAAGGAACTTATATTTTGCTTTCATTCTACCTTCTCTGACAATGAGCAATGCTCCAACAATGGAGCATAGTATGAGTGGGTTAGGTAAAAAGAAGAGAGTATAAAAGCAAAATTGATAGATAGGTAACCCCGGGGTAAAGTTGTTCTAAATTGACTTGTAAGAAGAGAAAACAGTAGGTAAATAGCAAAATGACATATATAGTGTGGCAGTTGGTTGAGCATCTGCTATATATTTTCCCTTGGCCACTCTCTCTAATGTCACTTCCAGGAGCAGATGAAGTTGGCATAGGACCTGGTATAGAAGTAGCTCATGATATTTGCTGCCTGCTTTCTGGAAGACTGGAATACCACAGAAGTTGGCATGGTGAGCTCTACCTTCTGGATCTTTTCCTACCTTCTCCATCCCCTTTTTAGTTTCAGCTTGACATTTTAAAGAAAAAAGACTAAAGAGGTCCAAAGACCTTTCATGGATTTGGAAACTAACATTTGAACTTATACTTGAAATTTTGAACCTACATGACTCAACCTCCTATTGTACCCTTTCTTCCTTTTTGCATTTTTTCCCTTTCCCTGAGCAGATGTTATAAATCCCTTCATCTATCCTACAGATGAAGCTTTCCTTATGATTTAACATGAGAAAGATTGGAACCCCCAAAAGCAAAATAAGTTAAATGCTTATGAATTCAATTCCATTTCTGTGCAGATTACTAATGTTTGGTCTGCAAGCCTCTTCTCAGCCTATAAACTCCTCCATTAAAAAATTAATGATGTGTGATTTCTAAGACAGGATTGAGTGGGTGTATTAACGATATAATGACCAGTAAGCCATTCCTCAGTTTATTTCCACACTTAATAAGTGCAAAGCATGACACTAGACTAGGCACATAGTTAAGATTACAGTTTTACCTGTGTGCAATTCTGCACCTTTTTAATTTTCAGGAATTGCTGGTGTTGCATATCATTTCACTTCAAGTCGATAGATGGAACACTCACTTATAGGAGCTGGAAACTTTTCAGTTCCTTCGATCCCCAGCCTGACAGGAAAGATGACGACTAAACAAGTGACCTTCAACATGGGGTGAGAGGTTTGCTACTCAGCCCACTTGATTCCTATAAGCAGCTCTCTCTCTATGGGTGTCTAGTTCACCTCTCCGAGTCTCACCTTGCCCTACCTTTTCTCCTAAGCCCCCAGCAATGCACCTTGGAGTTTCTCCATTTTGTGAAAACGTAAGTCTGGTTGAAGAACTGTTACAAGCTGGGACAAAGAAGTGGCCTTTGCCTGTGTAACTGATGCCCGCGGGTTCTTTTCCCTTTATATAATAAAAGGCATCAGAATTAGGGTCAAGTGATACAAGATCACAACTGGCCGCAAGGTTACGTACGGCCTCGCTGGAGCAGCTTGGGCTTTGGGTGCCTACTCTGGAGAGTCTGAAACCTATTCGAGCAGCCGCACGGGCTCAGCTATAAGCCCCCAGATGAAGTCTATGTCTTTCTCCCGTAGACTGCTGGCCTCTTGAAGCTCATGCAGAAAACAGGGGTCCTCCCTAAGTCTCGCCCTGGGCAAATATGCGTGGCTGCTGGGTTGCAGAGTAAAGGTTCCCAGGAGCCGCTCGGCCAGTGCTGCAGCCTCTCTTTTCTCTCCACGTCTCCTTTTCTGCTCATGCTCCTCCCTGCCCGTTTCCTCGTTTCCCATTTACCACCTCCTCCCTCTGGCCCCGCTGCAGATGTGGAACCTTGGTTACGTGCTTCGAAGTTCCTGGTGGGAAGCTCTGGGGGGGTGGACTCCCTAAGAGGAGGGGAGTGGTAAAGATGTTTCCGGTTTGGGGTCAGCTGCCTTCCCGCGGTCCTCCTTCCTTACTGCTCCGCCGGTGACGCGGCGCTTGAGGGAGCTCTCGCGGCCGAGAGGAGAGCCAGCGGCGCAGACACACGCAGACAGGCAGACGGGGCAGCGGGCGGCGCAGGTAGGCGGCCTCGCCCGAGGCGGACGGGGACCTGACTGCGGCAGCTTGCGGGGAAGGGGCGGGGCCGAGCAGGGGTGCGGTGGGTGAAGCTCTGGGGGTCGCGGGTCGGAGGCGGCGCTGGGGTGGGGTCGGTGTCCTGGAAACCTGGGGAGTCCGAGTCTTGCGTTCCGGCCCCGCTTCTTCCGCGAGTGAGGCATTTGACCTCTGGCCAGTCACTTCATTTTCTTGGTCTGTTTCCCAAACTTTAAATGTAGGTGCTGACAGCAGCGGGGCTAAAGGGGGCATCAGACCCGGGGCGCCCGCCCGTGTCTCTGGGGTCTGGGGATGCCGGAGGGTGGGGCGTGCTCGGAAGGGATGGAGGGAGGAGGGCTGGCTGGGGGGCCAGGGCTGGGGGGCCAGGGCTGGGGCTGAGGACGGGATCGGGGCTGCGGAGGCAGGCGTCAGGCTGGGGAGGTGGTGCAAGCCCGCCGGAGAAAGTGGCGGAGGAGGGAGGGGTGCTCCCGGGGAAGGATCCACGGGGACCGTGGCGTCTGAGGAGACCCTGCACAGGCAGCTGGGGCGAGGATCGCCAGAGAGTGCGGCAGAGCCCGTGGGAAGCTCTTACTCGGTATTGTTACTGGCGAGATACAAAGTTTAGATGGGACCGAATTTCTGCTCTTCGGGTGCTTGTTAACCCAGAAGAGCTACTGTATATGATAGCTGCCATTGGGTTCTTAGGAATCCGTGTAAAGGGACAACGATAATCCCTTAAATTTATGTAGCATTTTTAAATTTGCAAATTCTGACGCATAGTGGCCAGGGCAGAACAGCGGATCCCTGGTCAGTGCCAGCGACCGGAATATGAATTAATATATACATGCTGTTTGAATAGTCAGTTTGTTGGGGGGAGGGGGAACAGATCAATCCAGCCCAAGAATTGTTTTCCATGAGACCGCTCTATGGGGAATCTGGGTACTATTTTAACTACTGCTTTTATTCTCTAGTTATTTCCATTTGGACCAGCTCTGCCAATCATGCAGATAAAATGAGCTAATTTTGAATTTAAAGTCAGTTTCCTTTCATCTTCCTTTGCATATCCTTTCTGCTGTTTAATAATCGCCAGTGCCTCCTAGCATGAGAAATTGGCCAGGGAAATGCATTTTAAGTTTCCAAACACTATGTTGAGGCTAGTATTTCAAAATTATCCTCTCCATTCAAGTGGAATTGAATGTTATCAGCTCCTGTAGTTTTGAAAATGGGCAGAAGAGTGCTGAGGGACATTAAGTTAAAGATAGATGTGAAGATAACAGTATTTTTTCACATTTGCCTTGCGCTAATTGCACCTGTTTTGTCCCATTCTTCTTTAAAGCCCAGCTTCAGTCTCAAGCTATAGATTTATTTTCTTTCCATCTGGTTTACAGATCCTTGTTTTTTTGCTGAGAATTTTCTTTTCAGTTATGCAATTATTTAAGGGAAAGTTATCAAGTCAGACTTTGGAGTCAGTAGACAACGATCAATTTACAATGTATCCATGGGAAAGATCTGTAGCCAGGTCAAATAAGTAATAAGACTTACTAGATGATGGAAGAATTAATGAGAATTTACATACACATACTGCTCTCTGAAAAAATAAATATGATAGTATTAAGATAACGAATAAGAAAAAATAAATATCTTGGAGCAGGAATGAATTGTTTTTAGAAACATAGTAGTAGTAGCAGCACATTTTTCTTTTGTGTTATTAACACAATGGATTGTGTTATCCATTATTTTCATTTGGGAAAGCACAGAATCATAGATTGTTAAAAGTAGAAAGGATCTCCCAGGTCTTTTAGTTCAGTCTTACTATTTTTCAGATGATGAAACTGAAGCAGAAAAGTCCAAGATTACACAGCTATTTAGTGACAGATGCAAGTCTGCCAGTTCCTAGGCTAGTCTTTTTTTCCACTATATCACCTCCTCTTTCTTATTATCTTGATGAAGTGATTAGAGGCAAGTGTCAAATTAATGACAGAACTGATCTTATTTTTTTTTACTCATGCTTTTTACTCATTACTTCCTGAATCAGCAGAAATTTATTTAGTTTTTCTCATCCTCTCTTTGGTCAAGGAGTTATAGTGCTTTAAAAAAAACAAAAACAAAAAAACTTTATTATGAACTCTAAACTAGCATAAAATCCATAAACACTTAAAAGTTTTATATTTTTTTAAATGAATTTTTCAAGCAACTGTAACTACTAATAACTTAAAAGTTAATCCTTTATTTAGTGTCCATTTCTGCTTTTTGTCCACTGTTGTGCCATATATCCTTTTTATGTAGTTGAAATCAGTGAAAATATTATTTTCATCTTGCTCATTTTACTTCATACTATTTCATGTCTTTTTCTCTTTTTATATGTCATGTTGATCTTAATTGTAATTGCATTGATAGCATATTACATTGCTGTGTCATGCTTAGAACCTTGTTCTCATAGTTCTTTCCTACCTTATTTAGCCTGAGGAGTTCCTTTTTTTTTTTTTTAAATATACATATATTTTACTTGGTATTTTATTTTTACATTCTCTAGATTTCTTCTTATACTCCTTCTCAGAGAATCAATCCTTTAACAGTTTTTTTTTAAACAAAGAAAAAGAGAAGAAAAAAATTCAGCAAAACCAATCAGCACATCCCAAAGAATATTCAGATCCTGATGTTACATGAAATGTTTATTTTATTTATTTTTGAGACTGGGTCTCTCTGTCTCACTCTGGCAGGAAATATGTTGGCCACTCTAGTGTGTATTGTTAATCTATTCCATTTTTGAGAAGGCCTGATTAGCTCCTTAAACAATCTAGTATCCTGTCATCTCCCCAAACATATTTAGTCAGTCCACTGAGGTTTAGGACTCTTGAGATGTCCTAGCTTTTTTTTTTTTTTTTTTTTTTTTTTTGGCATGACTGTATTAGTCAATTGTCTTGATAATTGAAAGCTGCCTACATTACTGTAGGTAAACCAAATTGGCAGCTATATAGCTCTGTGAATCAGAAAATTATAATGGTTTGAGGTTTTTTATGTTTAGTTTTGGATAGCTGCCAGGGAGTACAGGAACCTATTGGTCTTATATCAAATCCACAGCTACTTGAATGCTAGGTTTGATGTAGGGTCTGCTAAAAATAACATGATCTATTTAGGGAAAATCAAATGGATGTTCTGGACGGGAATGGTGCTTATAAGGAAGGAGTAGACTGGTTTATGCTCTAAAATATCTATTACAGAGAGTGATATGGGAATTGCGGTTTTATAAATTTTTCTCTTACTCACTTTGAGTAATAGGATTTAGGAACAGATACAACATTTTGAGTCTTCAGATAGGTTATAGTATCCGAGGAAAAACACCAAAAACTTTTGTAGGAAAAACTACTAGAACTGCAGTGATCCAGCCATTGGAACTGATAGGATAGATGCTATTCTTAGAAATCTCTGCCATTTGAATTTTTCTCTCTGAAAGAGTGAGCTATGATTATTTCCTTTGATAATATTAGAAAGCTGAAAACTTATTTTTTGTCAACAGCAATTTTTTGGCCTTGGAGATCGTGGATTTCTGAGTTGAAATTCTAGTCTGTGTTTAATCCCCACTACAGTCAAGTAGTACTGTATGAAATGAGTAAATTAGCTATAGAAATTCTCTAAGTATGGTGTTGGACTTTGTCCAAACTTTGGCACATTTGGTACATCTTAAGTATATAAGAGGCTGCTTGGAATAGTGAATAAATGTAGGCAACACTGGAGTAAGGAAGAACAAAGTTTAGGTTCTTCTACTGACACATTCTAGCTGTGTGACACTGGGCAAGTCAGAATAGCTTAGTGTCCCTGGAAGCTCTTTAAGATTATAAATTCCAAAGTGCCATTTGGTGGAGGAAATTTCCATATTGAGAGTTCCCTACAATGATAAAAATGATAGGTCCTGATACTGACTCCCCTTATCTCCCCCCAAGTGTCATAGAGGGATATCTAGTTGCAGTTTTAAGCTTTAATGACACTTTTGGAACACCTGTATAAATTCTAGTGATTCTTACCAGATTCTTACCAGACTATGTCTTCATTGAGATATAGTCAAATAGATAATCTGATTCTTGCACCTTTTCTTACATAGTAGAATTTCTCTCATAATCTGGCTAAAATCTCTCACTTATCAAAAAGATTCCTAGCAGTGGAGTCAGTTGTATTTGGAGGTTACTTTAGCTTTCTTTTCCTATCTTGAAACTGGGGACTTTTTCCATTGGATGTGAGCTAAAGCTCTTCAAATTTGACTGATATTACTTCATGTTCTTGTCCAGAGCCCTCAATGCATTGTAGATGACTTTATAATGACAAGAAAATTAAGACTGCTCCAAGCTGAGTTGGAAAAGTCTGTTCTTTGTTTAAACACAATTTCCCAGTGGTAGTAATGAGTTAAGATCCCCAGGTAAGTATTGTTAAATGCTTTATTGATTTTGAGGCTGACTGTTGGTATACCATTTGGGAAAATACTGAGGGAAAGAGGAAAGCATTAATATTGTAGCTGACATTTTGGCATATAAACGGATGGATAAAGCAAGAATACTGTACCTTGTAATAATGCCCAGAAGTCTCCTATTTCCATGTAATTCCTTATAGTAGTCTGGCGGTTTAGAATATATCATTCAGATTTTTTTTGGTTTTAACAAAGTGTGTAAGATTACAGTTTATCATATTTTTAGGTAGTTTAACTTGTAACAACTGAATCCTGGTAATGTCAAGCTGAGTGGGCTTGCTTCCTTAATAGAGTGGTAGAAAAGATTTTGATTAGTGTGAACTGTGTTTTGGGGTGAGAGAGGGTATGTGTGTGTTTATTTCCATTTTGTACAGAGTCCAGCTTTCATGTATGTGTATGAGGCTTTCCCTGGAATGAAGTTTGGAAAAACTTACCGGATCATAGCTTTCACCTCTACCCCATATGCTTTCCGTCTCTTAAGTGCCTCCTTAGTAGAAATATGCTGTTTCCTATTAGATCTTGCTTGGGACATCATTGGAATACTAAATAATAAGACAATCAGTGTGTACTGAGGAATGAGTCAGCAGAAAGAGAAGCCAGCTTTTGTGAACTAGAATAAGAATTCTAAGTGCAGATCTAGTAAAGAATATAGCTTACTTCTGAACTTTGAGCACATTCCCACTTTGGGGAAATTGATTAATGAATCCATGAGGAATTCTGGGTAAGAGGGCAGGTTATCCTCTTCTTGAAACCCCTGAGAATGAGGGATTTGAATGATTAAAATAGGGTGACTGTGTTCTAAGGGCTGAATAGTTGTGATATTAAAGGGAGCACCTCACCCTGATTTCATATTCAGCTCCTCTGACTCTTGTCACAGAACCTTGCACTGCTTATTGGCATTTGATAAAAGAAATATCTCTCAGGGAGAAGTCACAGAGGAAACAAGAAATCCTGACTGTTAGGATTCTTTCAAGGTGCTGAGTCAGTGGAATTGATGAGATAATGATTCTCTAATTTACATGTACTTAGTACTTACTATAATTCCACAAGATTCACAGCTTTAAGTACAAGGAGGAGCTCTCAGGGCCAAGAAGAACTAGCCCACTCTTGGAGGAGGAGACATATTCATTCTATCTTCCACCTTTGTGCTGACTGGAGACACTGGGTGGGTGGGTGGGTGGTGCTAGAGGCAGAAGCTAGTGGCAGGAACCAAGGAGAGAGAGAGGCCTCTAATAAAGCTGACTGGGCCCAAGGAAGGAGACAAGACTTTGAAAAGGACACAATAAAGGATTTGGACTTTAACTCCTGGCTGCATTTGGTGTGATTATTCTGAACTGAAACTAAGGCTGCCTCCAGAAGCCCCCCAAGAAACCTGCTCTCAGAGAACATTATATTTTAGAGAAGAACACCATACCTGACCCATTTCAGTAATGTTAATTTAGAGAGATGTTATATTTTTGGTACAATTGCTCTTTGATCTCATTCAGTTTCATGAATGAGTGTTTTGAACAGATGTGTCCAATGCTACACAGGAAAATGACATTCCTTCTCAAATTTCCTCCCCTCCTCTAAAAAGTTGCTGTATTTTCACAACCCTCTTCGCTCCTTGAGCAAACACACAATGAAATAAGGGAGTCTGTTTTTTTCTTGAACTTTGAATCCCAATCAATAAACTTTTGTTAAGTTCTTACTATGTTTAGGGCCCTATGCTAAGGTACAGTGGAAGTACTGTGAGAGGTATAAGGAAGTATAAGAAATGGTCATTGACCTTAGAGAAATAATACACAAGCAAATGAACATTGCTTTTCAAAACTATCTCTTTGTTTGGGCTTGTCACATTTTTTTGTACGCATGTATTTGTTGGTTACACGGATAGAGGTATGACTTAATGATGATCATTTATCTTGGCAAACTTCCTTACCTCCTTCAAGCTCTTTCCCACTTCATTGTTGTTTGATTCCAAAAAATTCCTTAGGCTGTCTTGATTTTTAATAGATTCTAGATCTATGAATCACAAGGGACCTCAGAGAACATCTGGTCCCATCTCTTCATTTTACAGATAAGTAAACTGAGACCTTGGGAGATTGGGTGACTTGCCCAAAGTCAAAAAGGTAGTAAACATTAGAGATGGCATTTGAACCCAGGTCCCTTCACTCCAGAGATAGTCCTCTTTCTATGGTATGCACTTTCCCTTAATTAGAAGGGAAGAAAAATAGGGCAAAAGAAGTCAGTGGTTTTTTTTTTTTTTTTTTGAGAATTAGAATGATAGATATTTGCATATATCAGTTATGTATTTAATAACAGCTTTTAACAATATTAAAAATGTGTATCTTATCTATTTCTGAAAGAATTTTAGATTTACAAATTAAATAAGATAATTGGAAGAAAGTAGAGGGATGTCATTTTATTGGAAGCTGGAATAGCTAGATAAGAAAAACTTCATAATATATTGAGAGTTTTGCCTATTCTGACTTGACAAACTCAGAAGTTGAAATTCCTTGATGTTTGGTATTTGCTGTTTTCTTAGAGAATCAGCTAACCTTCTTGGATAAGAAGGCTGAGGATTAATTTGGTGTCATGCTTCTGGTCTTTCATATTTAAGGATAATTTTAAAATTGGTTAAATGTTACCTTAAATTCTTTTAAAATTTAACCGTTTTGAAGTAGGTCAAAATGCATTTTGATGCTTGCTATATAGATGTAGTGCTATATCAGTTTGATAAGAAGAGAAATAAGAGTATTCAGGGATAAAAGATTACTATGATTATATTACTATTAGCTAGAAGGAAAAATTAATTCTATTTGCCTTCTTTCAGATAGGCAAATTGCCCAGGAGGGTTAGTGATTCATTAAGAAAGTACCTTATTCTCTAAATCACTATTGATCAGAGAAATGCAAATTAAGACAACTCTGAGGTACCACTATACATCTCTCAGATTGGCTAAGATGGCAGGAAAAGATAATGAGGAATGTTGAAGGGAATGTGGGAAAACTGGGACATTAATGCATTGTTGATAGTGTTGTGAGCTAATCCAACCATTCTGGAGAGCAATTTGGAACTATGTCCAAAGGGCTATCAGATTGTGCATACCCTTTGATCTAGCAGTGTCTCTCCTGAGCCTGTATCCTAAAGAAATCATAAAAAAAGGGAAAAGGGATTCACATGTGCAAAAATGTTTAGTGGCAAGAAACTGGAAACTAAATGGATGCCCACTGGTTGGGGAATGGTTGAATAAGTTATGATATATGAATGTTATGGAATATTGTGATTTTATAAGAAACAATCAGCAGGATGATTTTAAGAGCGGCTTAGAGAGACTTAATGAACTGATTCTAAGTGAAATGAGCAGAACGAGGAGATCATTGTCCACAGCAACAATAAAATTATATGATGATCAATTCTGATGGATGTGGCTCTTTTCAACAATGAGATGATTCAGGCCATTTCCAATGATCTTGTGATGAAAAGAGCTATCTATACCTAGAGAGAGGACTATGGGAACTGAGTGTGGATCACAGCATAGCATTTTCATTCTCTTTGTTTTTTGCTTATGTTTTGTTTTCTTTTGCATTTTTTTCCCTTTTGATTTGATTTTTCTTGTGCAGTATGATAATTGCATAAATATATTGGATTTGACACTTTTTAAACATGTTTAACATTTTGGATTGCTTGTCATCTGGGGAGGTGGTGGGGGAAAGAAAGGGAAAAATTTGGAATACAAGGTTTTGCAAGGATCAATTATCCTTGCAATCAGTTATCAATGGATAATTGATCCATGCATATGTTTTGAAAATAAAAAGCTTTAATAAAAAAAATTCTTTTTAAAAAAAGAAAGTACCTTAGCTGCATCCTTTTTGTTGATAGTGCAGCCTTTTAAATATTTGTGACTTCAGTTGTGTTCCTTCCACCCTAAGTTCCCTCAAATGGTTTTAGGTATGAAGTCATCCTAAGATGAGGTAGTGAGAGCTTAATTAGTGATACATGTAATATTGGATGCTTCATTTTATATTAATTGTCAGTGTCATCAAGTTATCTGTTGTATCTTTCAAGGAATATTGTTATGATTTTGTCATATTCAAAGGAGAACACTTACTTTGCAGAGCAAATTGATTAAAATGTTCATGCCTTTTTTACTATGTGATACCACTATTGGCCATACATAGCCAAATTTCAAGAAGGTCAAAGAAAAAGAAAGAAGTACCATAAATATCAAAAGATCACAGCAGCATAGCTACCACATCATAGTAGGAACAAAATAGACACCATCAATTGAAGAATGGCTAAGCAAACTGATATATTAATGTAATATAATATTTAGTACTGCACAGCACAACCTATATGACAATATCAGTGAAATTTTGAAAGATTTCTATGAACTGATACAGAAGAAAATAAGAACAACCAAGAGAGCAACACGGACTATTACCACAAAAATGTAAAGAGAAACAAAATTAAAAAATATCAGTCCTTATCAATTGCAATGACTACTCTTGACTCCAGAGGACTGATGATGAAATGTACTATATATCTCTTGATAGAGAGGTGGTGGATTATAGATGCAGAATGAAACTTATGCTAACAGAAATGGCAAATGTGTCCTTTTGTTTATTACTTAATTCTACTTTTTTGTTACAAAAGAGTTTTTTTTTAATAAACACCTTTTATTTTTCAAAGTACATGCAAATACAGTTTTCAACTTTCACCCTTGCAAAACCTTGTATGCCAAATTTTTCTCCCTTCCTCTCTCCTTTACCCATGCCCCAAATAGCAAGTAATCCAATATAAGTTAAACATGTACAATTTTTCTGTTGGAATCTTTACAAAGTGTTAAGCCATTGGAGTTGATTTGATCTTAGAAAGAGATATTTTGGGCCAGAACTTGAAACAAGGTACAGGTGGAACTGATAGAACAATGCTTGTGTTCACACCTCTAGAGAGCTCATAAATATCTAAGTACTCAATGGAGTTCACACGTTTGGGAGGATGCAGGGTTTAGTAGGGCTTAGTCTGAATTCACACCTCCCTTAGGGCCAGAGAGCACTCTGGGAGATAACCCAGAATCCCTCTCCCTCCAGAAGGCGGAGTTAACCTTTGGGAGATCACATATAGGGAGCTTTTGAAACTTGAGTTTACTTCTTGTGGGACTGACTGGAGTTAGTTACTTGAGGAGTTACTAAAAACTCTGGGAGCTCGAGAGAGATTTACTTGGAGTCGGAGAGAGCTCTTGGAACTCACAAGCCCTATCTTTGAGGCAAGAGATTCATTGCATTTTCTACCTTGGGGCTGAAGAAAGCAGAAGCAGAAGCCAAGAACAAAGCTGCAAGATCTCTTGGAACCAAGCAGAGAGATAGGCCTCAACTAACCGGGCTAATTTGGAAGGAGAAATAAGCGTTTACACTTTTATTAGCTGGCTGTGATTTTGGAGTTTTTTTTTTTCAACTGAGACTAAGGCTGCCTCCAGAAAACTTTCACATTTTGGCGCCCAACGTGGGGCTGACAGGACCCTCAGCTGATTTCAGCAGGAAAGCTCCAATCCTGATTTCAGTAGAAAAACCTTTGATCCTGATTTAAGTGGAAAAGCCTGTGATCCTGATCAAGTGGAAAAGTCTCCTCAACTCAGAAATTAGAGTGAGTACAATAAAGAAATTTTGTTAAAAGAATTAAAGTAGAATTTCAGCTAAGATGGGACAGATCTTTAGAAAACAGCCTTCTGTTTCTGTTCAAGGAAAATGTTTAGAGAGCATTGTTAAAGTTATGGAAAGCGAAGGTTTGATTATAATTATGGAGCAGATCACTGAATTTTTACAAACTGTTAAGAATATATGTCCTTGTTTCTCTCTGGAGAAAGAGTTGGATCTGGATGAATGGAACTTAGTAGGAGAAGATCTTTGTCAATTCTGTAATAAAAATGGCCCTAACTCAATTTCTAAAGACATATTTAATACATATAATTCAATACAACTGGCTATAAGAAGTTATTTAAGTGTTAAAATGAAAAAGAAGAAAGTGTCAACTAAACTAGGTGATAAGAAGGAAAATTCAGATAATGGAGTTAAGTACAATTCTGAGTGTGATACTTCACAGCAGGAGGAATTAGATCATTCCTCATGGAGGCTCCAACTGTGGCCGTTCAGGTAAGTGCATTCCAGTTTCATGATTGAAACCAACCCCTTTGGTGGATGTTGTGGTATATCTTATTTTCCTGGCTATGCTTACTTTGTATCTGTTCATCTAAGTTTTTCCTTGTTTCTTTGTGTTCATATCATGTTGTTCTTCCTTTTATCTTTAAATCATCTTGAGGTGGTTTGGTTTGAATCATACTAAACTTCTTATAAGTAAAATTTCCCCTCTATTAGTTACTTTTTTTTGAGATGATTCATAATCTTCTACTATTTTTGCCTTTAGGACTTTTTCAGATAGTTTTATATTCTAAATAATTATTGCTCTTGGTTACCATATTTTATCTTTGCTTGTCCAGGAGACTAAATGGTTGCTGATTGAGGTAATTTCAAGTCTCTATTGATCCCCAGAATATAGCAATATCATTATATTGGTTAAATTTAAGTAGAAAATGGTGAGAGTACTACATACATATTTGCCATTTTTCTGCATCAGTATTGCCAGGTTTTGGTATGTTTTAATAAAATATAATATATTTTTGTTTCTAACTCAATGGTTTTGATTTTTGCTCTAAGAAGTCAGTATATGACTATACAAAAAGTTGAATTGGAAAAGCTCATTCATTAGTAACTGAAACGTGAAGCACATGAAGGGGAAGAATGTGAAGTCAGTCTAGAAAGATATGGATAGAACATATCCATATGGCCTTCAGTTCCAACCAGAGGTGTCTTTATTCTAAATATTATATCAGTAGTAACAACTGAAATTTGTTCCACAAGGGAGTGATGTTGTTGGACATGTGCTTTTATGAATATAGCTACTCTGTGGAGGATAAATTGAAAGAAAAGAAGGAAAAATTAAATTAGTTTGCTTTTTTAATAATCTAGGACATAGAAAGTCAGAGGATGATGGCCATGTTACTAGAGAGAAGGGGACAGATGAAATGTTATAGAGATAAAGGATTGACAAAATTTGGCAGTTAGTTTGAATATAGAGAATGAGTTGGAGTGATTTCTAGGGGTGCACCTGAATGACTAGAGGGATAGTGATACTATTAATATGAGTAAAAATGTTAGGAGGGAGATAGTGGCTTTAACAGGAAAGAGGATAAGTTCTGTTTTGCACATGTTCTATTTGAGATGTTAATGAGATTCAGTTAGAAATGTCCAGAAAGTACCTGGTAATGTGAAAATAGAACTCAATATGCATATTTGGGACTCATCTGAACGCAGATGAAAATTGAACCCCTGGGAACTCACGAGATTACTGAGAGAGATTAAGGAGTGGAGAGCAGAGGTTAAATGTTCATTTTGGGGTAGAAGATATGAGAGAGGGTATCCAAATGAAAGAAGCCAGGATGGTGAAGAATATAAAGTGAGATCATGTCATGAGATAAGATAGTAAATTGAAAAAATTCAAAGCATGCTTAGCCTGAAGAAAAGGAGGGTGGGAAAAGAAACTTTTTTGAATATAATAATGATTGAAGGAGAATTTTTCTCCAGATCAGACATTTTACTCAAAATTAGTTCATATGGTATATAATGAATGTGGAAAGCCCTTCAACCATAGCATAGAAGTACTGAATATTAGATGGCTCCTATTGGAGAAAATCACTTGTGAATTTAATAAAATGTGAGTGAGAGGTCAGCAAGTATATTTTCTTTCAGCTCCTCCAGATCAAACTACAGTCTTGGAGGAGAAAACAAATAAATAAGAACTGTCCATTTCTGCCTTCATTCTGTTGTCAATTATTCTCATCCTAAAAAATACTCATTGCAATTCTTTCAAGCTGCTTTCCCCTATAAACTCTACCGTCCTGCAACAGCATCAGCTCATTCAGCCCTTGCCATATCTTAGCCCTATATTTCTTTCACACTCTTTTCTCTTCCTAGTCATGCATTATTTTGGGAAGGTTAATAAACATAATTGTGAGGACTGAGTCTGCTATAAATGTATGCCTAATTTCAACTGGACCATCACTTAAATAGAGTATCTTCACCTACATGTCTCACTAATAGAAAATCATTATATCTCAAATAAGCTTATCTTTTCTCCAACACTGCTCTTCCTTCTATCATTACTATTTCTGCCTGTGAAATCACCATTCATCCATTCTCCCATTGGGTTAACCTGCAGTGTTTCTCTGTACCCTTGTCCTGTGACTGGTTGGTTTCTCTCAGAATCTCAATTTTAAGGAAAGTGTCTTATTCCTCTTCAGGCTTCAATCTTGACTCTGCCCAAATAGCAATATTGTATTTTATACAACACACACATACACACACAGTTCATAATTGTTTAGCTTCTAAAAATATCTGTTAAGCATCTATTGTAAACAGACTACTGTGATAAATGTTAGGGACATAGACATTTTAAATGATAGATAATCCCCCATATAAAACATAAATTAGAGGGGCATAACACACACATATACACATATACAACTATAGTATTAAAGAAAAAAGGGAAAGTGCAAAAGTACAAAACCAGAACTTTACAAAGTCTCAGAGAAGCAATGATTATTTTTGACTATGGAATATAGAATGGATCAGGGAATGCCTCATGAAGAACATGACATTTATGCCAAGCTTTAAAGTACACATGTGTAGGATTTCAATAGTTAAAAGAGATTTGGAGGGCTGGATAGACTGGCATTCCATACATAAGAAACATTGATCATAAAAACAGAACAACCCAGAAAATGTATGTGGGAAGGACGCAGTGTGAGATAGAACTAGAAAGATAAGGTGATGCTATTCCATGGAAAAACTTGAATATTAGACTAATAATTTCTTCCTTTTATTATTTTTCAACTTTAGAAAAATCTTCCTCACATTATCTCACTTTATCACCACTATTGAAAACTGAAAAATAAATCCCTATAAGCAAATATATATAGTCAAGCAAAACTAGTTCCCCCATTGGCCATATCTAAGAAAGATGTCTCATTCTGCATCCTGAGCCCGTCTTCTCTCAGACAGAAGATGGGAAGCATATTTCATTAGGGGTCTTCTGGTTGTGGTTGGTTAGTCATCACATCAATCAGCCTTTAAGAAGGCTTTTAGAGTTGTTTTACTGATCTTATTTCATAAGCAAATAAGATCTGCTGCAAGATTTTAAGCAGTGAAAGGGCCATGATCAGGTCATGAGGAAAATTAAGTTGGCATCAAAATGAAGAATAAGTTAGAACAGGGAAAGAAATCAGCACGAGAAGTACCATTTGAAAGGCAGTTGTAATCGTTCAGGAACGTTGTAAAGAGGATCTGTACCAAGATAGTGGCATTGGCAATAGAAAAGAGAAGTGGGGAAGATCTTAGAAAGATTGTGGAGGTAGAATTGCTAGAATTTGATAACTACATATGAGAAGTAAGGAAGGAAGGGGGTAAAGGAGGTGGCAGAAGGTGAAGAACAGTTTGAGAACAAGCATTTATAAAGCACTTATATGTCCCTGGCACAGCACCAAACTCTGGGAATACAAAACAGGTGGAAAGACAGATAGCCTATACTTTCAAAAAATTTACCTTCTAACAGGAGATATATCATTCATAATAGAAAACTGAAAGAGTGTGAGAGTGTGTGTTTGTGTGTGTGTGATATAAAATGGAAGGTACCTGCTATTTGGAGAAAGTCAAGATTGAAGAGGAATAAGACACTTTACTTAAAATTGAGATTCTGAGAGAAATCAACCAGTCTAGGACAAGGGTACAGGGAAACACTATAGGTTAACCCAATGGGAGATAGGATGAATGGTGATTTTTTTTTTCTTTTTTAATAATTATAACTTTTTATTGACAGAACCGATGTCTGGGTAATTTTTTATAACATTATCCCTTGTGCTCACTTCTGTTCTGACTTTTCCCCTCCCTCTATCCTCTCCCCCAGATGGCAAGCAGTCTGATACATGTTAAATATGTCACAGTATATCCTAGATACAATATGTGTGTGCAGAACCAAACAGTTCTCTTGTTGCACAGGAAGAATTGGATTCAGAAGGTAAAAATAACCCAGGAAGAAAAACAAAAATGCAAACAGTTTACATTCATTTCTTTGGAGTAGCTGCTTTTGTCCATCATTGATCTACTGAAACTGAGTTAGATCTTCTCTTTGTTGAAGAAATCCACTTCCATCAGAATACATTCATTCTCATACGGTATCATTGCTGACGTATCTAATGATCTCTTTAGTTCAGTTCATTTCACTTAGCATCAGTTCATGTAAGTCTCTCCAAGCCTCTCTGTATTCATCCTGCTGGTCATTTCTTACAGAACAATAATATTTCATAACATTCATATATCACAATTTACTCAACCATTCTCCAGTTCTTGGACATCCATGATGAATGGTGATTTCACAGGCAGAAATAATAATGATAGAAGGAAGAGCAGTGCTAGAGCTCATTTGAGATATGATTTTTGATTAGTGAGACATGTAGGTGGAGATGCTCTATTTAAGTGATGGCCCAATTGAATTAGGTATACATTTATAGCAGACTTAGTCCTCACACTTATATTTATTGACCTTCCCCAACCCTATTCTGCAGCAAATGATTAGGAAGAAAGAAAAAGTGAAAAAATACAGGGCTGGGATTTGGTTTTTCTCAGTTTCCTTGCAAACTATCATTTCATGTAGAGTATACTCTATGAAGTGAAGATAATAAATGAATAAATGAAGCATTGAATTCTTTTGTCCAAAGTACTAAGCTAAGCATTGAGATTACAAATACTAAAACACGACACAATCTGTCATCAAGAAACTTGGATTCTAATGGGAAAGACAACCTATGTGAACACGTAGGTGGCTGGTGATGCAGTAGGTAAACTGGTTTTGGAGTCGGGAAAACCTGAGTTAAAATTCATTCTCTGACACGAAGTAGCTGTGTGACCCTGGGCAAGTCATTTAACCTTTCTTTGCTATAATCAGTTTTATCATCTGTAAAGTAGCAATAATACTAGCAACTACTTTCCAGAGTTTCTGTGAGGATAAAATGAGATAATATTTGTAAAAAACTTTGCAATTTTTAATGTGCTATATAAATGTGGTTGTTTAATCTATAAACTGCCTCAGACTGAGACCTGGGAAAGATCTTAGCATAAAAAGGCCAAAGTCTCCCACTGCATCCAGAGCTATCTCAAGTTATTATGATCTGAATTTTGCTGTTGAATCAGATGGCTCTGGAAGAGAGTGAGGCTGGTGACTTTGCCTAGATGGCCCTCCCTCATTAAAATCCAGTTCACTTGCAAGTCTTGATATCATCTTTCCCAATGTTATGGTACCTTCAATAATGAAGGACAAACAACTGCCACCACAATCTACAAGCCAAATGGAAAAATACCATTGTTCTTAGGGTGATTGTGGTAAAACAGATGCTTCTTTTAAAATCTCATTTCCACTGATGAAATCTTTTTGGTTTCTGATATTGAACTATTTGAAGTGCCAAGGATTTTGGTGGCAAGAACCTTCTGGGAAATAATTTGTTTAAACATCCCCGATAGATGATAGATGGATACCCTCTTAGTTTTCAGTTTGAGAATACTATTTTAAAAAAAAACTATGAATATTAATGTTGATGGTCTTTTCCTCTTTCTTTGACTTAATCTGCAGACGCAGGTTTGTCTAATAGCTGCATCAAAAGATATGCCTGGTTTGGTAATTTGGGGGTCCTTGTTCTAAATTGCTTTCTAGAGGGCCTGGGTCATTTCACAGCTCCAGCTGTAGGTTCTTCCAGCATTTGTCATTTTTTGTTAGTTTAATATATGTGAACTAGAACTTCAACATTGTTTTAATTTGCACTTTTCTAATCATGAGTCACTAAGAGCATTTTTTTCCCCCTTATGGCTGTTGATAACTTTCTTTTTTTAAAAAACTGCCTGTTCATAAACTTTCAATAAGTTCTTATAAATCTTGAATGTGAGACATTGTTATCAGACAGATTTGTTGTGAGATAAATGGTATGATTTGAAGGAAAGCCAAAAAACTCTAGCCATATAATACAGCTGAGTTTTGATAAGGAAGACTAGTAGGAGCTTGAGGACTTGGATACTGGTTGTGGAGGTTTCAGAGATAAATTTGATCTACATATATATAGTCAGTACATATTTTTAAGGACCTGTTTTTGAGTGAATATTGGGGACTTGTATCTTTTTTTGCAGTAAATAGGAAGCAAGAAAGAAACACATTTTTAAAAATTCACTCACTTTTAAGTTTGTAATTGTATTTTTGACTCTTTGAAAATCTACCTAGAAACTTTGTCAGAATTTCCTGAAGGGGCGTGCAGAATGATGGGTCATCTTGGATAAATTACCAGTTGGTTGCAGCTCAGATTTTTCTAAAAGGGGAAGAAGATTTCTAGAAATTACAGACCAATAAACCTTTTTATTCAATTCCCAAGAAAATTAATGATTTGTAAGTAATTAGGAAAGAATCAAATGATTATTAGAGAAGACTTGAGTCATGACAAATTAACCTCATTTCCTTTTTTGGTAAGAATAGTAGATGAGGACTATTGTAGACTGTTGTAAATGGTACATAGCTATTTGTACAGCATCTTAATTAATTAAAGTAGGGAAATTTCTAGGAATTGGACACAGAATTTTGACCAAAGTATTTAAAATTTTAATTAGAGATTTTGTTAAACAAAGTGAAGACAAGCTTAATTTTGATTGTCACAGATTTGAGGATAATTAATATAGACTCAATATACAAAATGAGCTTGACTGCCAGAACTCTGGGTGGGCCAAAACCCTGTTAAAATGAAAAGTAAACAAATGTAAAACCTTGTTTTAGGTTCCAAAGAATTAATTGTATAATTAAGTTGTTAGTCAATCACAAACTCTCTTCCTTCCTAATCTAATTATGCACAAGGTTGAAAGATACAATGTTATTTCACCTATCAGAAACTCAGCTGGATATAAAACAAGATATAAAACAAAACCACATAAATCATCAGTATTTTTTTTTTTTATATTACTGACAAAGCCCATCAGCAAGAGATAGAGAAATTCCGTTTAAAATAACCAGAGACAAAATATTTGGGTGTCTACCTGCCAAGACAAACCTAAGAACCATATAAATACAATTACGAAACATTTCTCACACAAAGTTGAATCTAAACAAATGGAAAAATAGCAGCTGTGACAGGAAAAGATAATGACAAATGTTGGAGGGGATGTGGGAAAATTGGGACTCAATACATTGTTGGTGAAACTGTAAACGGATCCCAGTCATTCTGGAGAGCAATTTGGAACTATGCTCAAAAAATTGGGTATACATTTATGGCAGACCCCAGATTCAAACCAGTTCCAATTGTTCAGTGATGAAGAGAGGTATGTACACCTAGAGGACTGTGGGAGCTGAGTGTGGATCACAATATAGCATTTACATTCTTTTTGTTGTTTGTTTGCATTTTGTTTCCTTTTTGATCTGATTTTTCTTGTGCAGCAAGAGAATTGTATAAATATGTTTACGTATTGGATTTAACATATATTTTAACATGTGTAACATATATTGGATTGCTTGCCATCTACGGGAAGGGATGGGGAGAAGAATGGGAAAATCTGAAACACAAGGCTATGTAAGGATCAATGTTGAAAAATTATCTATGCATATGTTTTGAAAATAAAAAGCTTTTAAAAAAATGAGGCAGATTTAGGCAGATCGATCTTGTGACTTGCCCAGGGTCACATAACTAACTGGTGATTATGGTGGGATTTGTACTCTGGTCTTCCTGACTTCTTGTCAGAATCAACAAGACATTCTGTTCTACCAGTCATGTTCTGAGTAAAAGGAATTCTTTGACCAAGAGAACACTGTACACAGCAACAAGAAGATTATGTGACGACCAACTAGGCTGGACTTGGTTCTTTTCAACAATGATGTTGTTCAGGTCAAATTTAATAGACTTGTGATGGATAGAGTCATCTGTAGTACCCAGAGAAAAGACTATGGGACTGAATATGAATCACAACATAACATTTTCAATTTTTTGTTTTTGTTGTTTGCTTGCTTTGTTTTGATTTTTCTTGTATAACATGATAAATGTAGAAATATGTTTAGAAGAATTGCACATGTTCAACCTATATTGGATTTCTTGCTGTCTTGGGGAGGAGGGAAATGGGGAAGCAGTGACAAATTTTGGAAAGCAAAATTTTACAAGGGTGAATATTGAAAACTATCTTTGCATGTATTTTGAAAAATAAAAAGGTATTATTTTTTTAAAAAAAGGAAAAATAGCAATTGCTCATGGGTAGGCTGAGCCAATATAATAACAAAGACAATTCTACCTAAATTGATCTACTTGTTCAGTGCCATACCAATCAAACTGCTAAAAAATTATTTTGTAGAACTGGAAAAAATAATACCCAAAATTCATTTGGAACAGAAGGTCAAGAATATCAAAGGAATTAATGAAAAAAAAATACAAAGGATGGGGACTTACCAGTACCAAATCTAAAACTATATTATAAAGCAGCAGGCATCATAACCATTTGCTTTTGGCTAAGAAAAAAAGTGGTGGATCAGTGGAATAGATTAGAGACATATGACACAATAATCGAGGCCTGTAGTAATCTAGGATTTGAGAAACCCCCAACTCCAGCTTTTGGAATAAGAACTCACTATTTGACAAAAATTTCTAGGAAAACTGGAAAATATATCAGAAACTCAACAAAAACCTACATCTCATACTTCATACCAAAATAAGGTCAAAATGAGTATATGATTTGGGCATAAAGGATGATACCATAAACAAATTAGGAGAGCAAGGGATAATTTACTTTTCAGATCTTTGGAGAAGGAAGGAATTTATGACCAAAGAAGAGCTAGAGAGCATAATGAAAGACAAAATAGATAACTTTGATTACATTAAATTAATAAAAAGGTTTTACACAAACAAAACCAATAGAAACAAGATTAAAAGGGAAGTACAACACTGGGAAAACCATCTTTACACCCAGTATTTCTGATAAAGGTTTCATTTCTAAAATATATAAAGAACTGTGTCAAATTTATAAGAATATGTCATTCCCCAATTGACAAATGGTCAAAGGATATGAACAAACAATTTTCAGATGACAAAATTAAAGCTATCTATAGTCATATAAAAAATGCTCTCAATCACTATTGATTAGAGAAATGCAAATTAAAACATCCCTGAGGTACCACCTCATACCTCTCAGATTGGCTAAGATGACAGGAAAAGAGAAATGATAAATGTTGAAAGGGATGCGAGAAAACTGGGACCCTAATGCATTGTTGGTGGAATTGTGAAATGATTCAACCATTCAAGAGAGCAATCTGGAACTGGATAGTCCAAAGAGCTATCAAACTCTGCATATCCTTTGACCCAGCAGTGTCATCACTGGGACTGTATCCCAAAGAGGTTATTAAAAAGGGAAAAGGATTCACATGTGCAAAAATGTATGTAGCAGCTCTTTTTGTAGTAACAAAGAATTGGAACATGAGTAAATGTCCATCAATTGGTGAATGGCTGAATAAGATGTGGTATATGAAAGTAATGGAACACTATTGTTCTATAAAAAATAACGAACAAGCTGATTTTAGAAAAGACTTGGAAAGATTTACACAAACTGATGCTGAACAAAACACGCAGAACCAGGAATACATTCATTGTACATAATAACAGCAAGAATGTGTGATGATCAACTATGAAAGCCTTAGTTCTTCACAGTAGTTCATGATCCAAAGCAGTCCCAATAGACTTTGGACAGAAAATGCCATCTGCATCCAGAAAAAGTACTAAGGAGACTGAATCTGAATATAAATCCAATACATGATATATTCACTCTTTTTTTCTGTTTTTTTTTCCTTTCCCATTATTTTTCCCTTTTGTTCTGATTTTTCTCTCCCAATATGATTCATAAAACAATGTGTATTAAAATAAATTTTAAAAATTTTAAAATTAAAAAAAAAATACTGTACTTTGAATCACAGTCTCCACAGTTCTCTCTCTGGATATAGATTACACTTTCCATCACTAATCTATTGGATGCTATTGGAATTGCCATAAATCAACTCATTGTTGAAAAGAGCCAAGTCCATCACAGTTGATCATCACACAATTTTGTTTTGCTGCATACAATGTTCTCTTGGTTCTATTCTTTTCACTTTTGTGATCTTGGGACACTAACACAGTATAGAATGTTGGATCAAAGGATATGCACAGTTTGACAGCCCTTGGGCATTGTTCCAAATTGCTCTCCAGAATGATTGGATCATTTCACAATTCCATCAACAATGCATTAGGATCTCAATTTTCCCACCTCCCCTTCAACATTCATCATTATCTAGACTAGATGCCTTCCCAATAAAATCAGGGGCAAGAATGCTCATTATCACTACTGTTATTCAATATTTGTACTTTTAGTCTTGCTGTAGCAATTAGAGAAGTACAATAAATTAGAATAGGCAATGAGAAAACAAAACTATTACTTTGCAGATGGTATAGTAGTATACTTAGGATTATATGACTGTATACTTAGAGAATTTTAGAGATTAATTAAAAAACTAGTTGAAATGATTCACAACTTTAGGAAAGTTGCAGGATATAAAATAAGCCCACAAAAAAAATCATCAGTATTTCTATATACACCAACAAATCCCGGCAGGAAGAAATAGAAAAAGAACTAACATTTAAAATAACTGTAGGAAATATGAAATATTTGGGCGTCTACCTCCCTAGAACTATAGAAACACATTTATAAAATACTTTTCACATAAATGCAGGGCTTTTAGGTCACACAGACTGCTGGGTCTGGAGTCAGGAAGACTTTTCTTCCCGAGTTCAAATCTGCTTTGAGACCATTACTAGCTATGTGACTTTGGGGAAATCTCTTAACCCCATTTGCCTCAGTTTTCCTCATCTGCAACTGGAGATGGAGAAGGAAATGACAACACTCCAGTGTCTTTGCCAAGAAAAACCCAAATGAGGTCTTTAAGAGTCAGAAGTGACTGAAGATTTCCTGAACAACTTTGAAACAAATGAAAGAAGATCTAAATCATTGGAGGAATAGTATTTGTTCATGGGTAGGCTGAACCAATATAATAAAAATGACAGTTCTATCTAAATTAATTTATTCAATACCATACCAATCAAATCAGCCATTACAAATTAAAGTTTAAAAAAATAGTAACAAAATGTATACAGAAGAACAAAAGGTTAAGAATGTCAAGAGAATTTGTGGCGGGGAGGGGAATGAAAAAAAGTGGCCTAACAATACCAGGTCTCAAACTTTTATAAATCAATAATCATCAAAACAGTCTTACATTGCATTTGTTTCACAGTGTGTTTTGGGCTTTTCTTGGCAAAAATACTTGAATAGTTTGGCATTTCTTTCTCCAACTCATTTTACTGGCATTTCTTTCTCCAACTCATTTTACAGATGTGAAATGGAGGCAAATAGGGTTAAATGACCTGTCCAGGGTTACATAATCTAGTAAATGTCTGAGACCAGAGTTGAACTTGGAAAAGAGATCTTCCTGAGTCCAGATCTAGCACTCTATTCACTTTTCTGTCTAGCTGCCCCCAAACAATTTAGTATTGGCTAAGAATAGAGTGGTAGATCAGTGAAATAGGTTAGTATAAAATACATAGTAGTGAACGACCAGAGTAATCTCATGTTTGACAAACCCAAAGATTCAAGCTTTTTAGACAAGAACTCATTACTTGAGAAAAATTGATGGGAAAACTGGAAAAGCTGTTTGGTAGAAGCAATATATAGGTCAATATCTCACACCAGATAGTGAGATTAGGCCAAAATGGACACATGATTTAGATGTGAAAAGGTGATATCATAAGGAAATTAGGGGATCATGGAAAATTTTACCCGTTAGTTCTATGGATAAGGAAAGAATTTATGACCAAACAAGAAATAGTGAGTATTACAAGATGTAAAATGAGCAATATTGACTATATTAAATTTAAAAGGTTTTGCGCAAATAAAAGCAATGGAGCCAAGATTGGAAGGAAAGGAGCAAAAAAGTACCCCAAAAAACCTTACCCCAATATTATGGCAGGTTTTTCTGAAAAAAAAAAAAAAGTTTCATTTCTCAAATAGAGAGAATTGAGTCAAATTTATAAGAATATGAGTTATTCCCCAATTGATAAATGGTCAGTGAATATGAACCTGTCTGTCATTTAGTTATTCTTGTGACAGCTGGACTTTGTAATTGTCTTATCAGGTTATTCTTGAAGTAAATTCCACATGAGAGATATAAGTATCTTTAGTTGGGGAGGCAGCTTCCTACAAGTATTCTCTATCTTCCTATTATAGCCCTCCACTAGAAGCTTCTGCTCAGGTTGTGATCAGACAATTCTATTCAACAAAGTTTTGCATATACTACACTCAGCAAGAGAACACTAAAACACAAGTTGCTGCTTTTTGGAGAGCATGAAGGTGAAGGAATGGGGAGAGGAGAGGGCAGAAGATCAAAAAAGATTTTTTTCTGTCTAACTGTCTGGATCCTGGCTTTTGGCTGCTGATTTGCTGATTTTAGAATTTTTTTTTAAGCAGATACCCCTGAGAGGAGTACTATCTTAAACGTTATAAGAAGAAATAAGATGATCAAGACTAAGTTAAACTATCTAGCTGTATAGGTTCCTTGTAATATATATACATCTAAACTTCTGTCCCCCAACTCTTTATCTTCCATCCATTCTTACTTTCAAAAAGTATTCACTGAGTTTCATGATATAATAATGGTAAGTACTATGGAAAATTTAAAATATATATGAGATATGGTCCCTGCTCCCAAACATTTTTCTCCCACTGCCTAGACTACCTTCTATCTGGATCCCCTAGGTTCTTCCCCTTCTTACTTAAGTCTGAATTGTTCTTGCTTATTATATGCCCTCCCTGGGATTACTAGAATACTGAAGCAGTGCTTTCTCATGATGTAACTACACTTGGGCTAGCCACAGGCAAAAGAAAACAAGGCATCAGACACCCAAGAATCTGTAGTTTAAAAAGTAAAAGTAGATAAGACTTAGAAGAATGAGAGCAAAAAAAAGTGTCAAGAAATCATTGAAACAAAGCCTCAAACAAACAAAGAAATCTGTAACATGAATCAGCAATGTATGGTATAGTCATAAAAATTTATACTGGCCATGGTTCTTTTAAATTTATTTTTATTAAAGCTTTTTATTTACAAAACATGCATGGGTAATTTTTCAGCATTGACCCTTGCCTTCTGTTCCAGTTTTCCCCTCCTTCTTCCCTTCCCCTCCCCTAGATGGCAGGTAGTCTAGTACATGTTAAATATGTTAAAATATATGTCATATATATTAGTATATATATTTATACAGTTATCTTGTTGCACAAGAAAAATCATATCAAGGAGGAAAAAAAAGAACTTGGGAAAGAAAACAAAATGCGAGCAAACAACAGAGAGAGTGAGAATGCTATATTGTGTGACATACTCTGTTCCCATGGCTCTCGCTCTCTGGGTGTAGATGGCTCTCTTCTTCACTGAACAAATGGAACTGGTTTGAATCATCTCATTGTTGAAGAGAGTCATCAGAATTGATCATCATATAGTCTTCTTGTTCTGCACATTTCACTTAGCATCAGTTCATATAAGTTTCTCCAGGTTTGTCTGAATCATCCTGCTGATTGTTTCTTTCAGAACAATAATATCCCATTACCTTCAGATACCATAACTTATTCAGCCATTTTCCAGTTGATCAACATCCTTTCAGTTTCCAGCTTCTAGCCACTACAAAAAGGGCTGCCACAAACATTTTTGCACATGTGAGTCCCTTTCCCTCCTTTAAGATCTTTTTGGGATATAAGCCCAATAGAAACACTGCTGGATCAAAGGATATGCACAGTTTGATAGCTTTTTGAGCATAGTTCCAAATTGCTCTCCAGAATGGTTGGATCCATTCACAGCTCCACCAACAATATATTAGTGTCCCACTTTTCCCACATTCCCTCCAGATTCATCATCATTTCTTCCTGTCATTTTAGCCAATCTGAGAGGTGTGTAGTGGTATCTCAGAATTGTCTTAATTTGCATTTCTCTGATCAGTAGTGATTTGGAGCACTTTTTCATATGTCCACAAATAGTTTCAATTTCTTCATCTGAAAATTGTCCATTCATATCCTTTGACCAGTTATCAATTGGGGAATGCTGGCCATGGATCTATGTAGCAAAATCATGAATAGGTAAAATTTACTTTTGACATTCTAGCTAGTTTCCAAGAGAAGAATGTCAAAGGTAGATTTTAGTAAGTATTCCTTACTAAAAGATAATTAAAGCAAAAGGGAATAAAGGTGGAACCCTTTCAGAAGCATCATTCACTGTTTCTTTCTTATTGAGTATTACTACTTATGCCAAATGAAGCTGGCATACTTTGTGGAAAGGAATACTTTGGATTTGATCATTTGTTGAGTACATTTGTTGTTGTTGTCACTAAAATATTAGCTTCCTTTTTCTTCCTTAGTAAGAAGAAAATCTCTTCCATCTTTTATGTGCAGGGTAGAGAAAATGGATACAACGAATTCAACCAAATTGAATTCGAGGAAGAGGAGGAGAGAATCAACTGGACCCAATGGGGCAACAGAAGAAGATGGGATTCTTGCCAAAATGCCTCGCTGCTTTGTAAGTAAACAAGGGATTTTTTGTTTTGACATTTCTCATCTTTAAAAGGAATTGGAATAACATTGATGAGATCAATGTTGCATGTTCTCTTAATTAACAGAAAGATTCCTTATTCACACAGTTTTCATAAAGCTTAATCTGTCTGTGCAGGTGTAGTATAATTTACAATTTAGGCGAGCTACTTTATACAAAAGTTTGGAAGGAATATTGGTAAAATTTGGACATGTTAAGTACAGATTATGACCAAATAGCAAGCTTCAACAATGAATTGAGGGAAATAGGGGTTCTAACCACATATCTAATTTAGGATTCTCAATTTAACCCCACTTACTTTTCCAGTAAATTCAGTTCTTGTACCTAGATTCCTCTCTATTTTGCTGCCAAAAAAAAAAAAAAAAAAAATCAGTGTTCACTTCACTGCTTCTTATTCCCAAAGCCTTCTTTCGTTCATACTTCAAGTGTGTCTCACATGGGAAAGTGGAGCCAAGACGGTTTCCCAACCTTCCCACTCTATCTCTATTCTATCTCAGCTCTGTAATATTCATCAAACCTTTCCCCAGAAACATTGCCAACTCCCTTGAAATTTTCAGTTCCTTTTATTGTTGTACAATCAGTAAATGGTAAAAGTGTTCCAAAAAATACAAGTGTTTCTCATTTTTATGTGTGCTTAACTTACAGAGCACTGGTCTTCTTTACCTGTATCATCCACATTGAGTTTTGACCCATTGTTGAAAAATCCAAGATACTCCTTGAAGTTAAAAAGTGCTCTAGAAATCTAGTGAATTAATAAACTTAATTAAGCCATTGTTTCCCCAATACTTGTTTATAGATGGAGAGCTTAAGAAGGTTACAAGAGGACTGTTGAGGTTTTTTTGGGCTTTTTTTTTTTTTTTTTTTTTTTTTTGGTCATAGGTTGCAATATAATTTATAGTAGAGTATAGTGGGATTGATGGTAAAAGTGAAGATTATAAAAATGGATTTTCCTTCTCAATTCTCTTTTAGTATGAATTTTAAAGGAAAAAGGAATTCTGAATTGTATCCTTTTGTTCTCATAATATAATCTTGGGGCCATCCTGGTTTTCCTAATGGCCTTGCAATTTAAGAATGCCCTTCCCAGGATGAATGAGGCAAATTAGATAGATAGCAGTAACTTTGAAAAAAAATCTGGGGATTTTAATGGGTTGCAAACTCAAAAGGCATCATCTTTTTGATATGGCTGCCAAAAAAATTAATCTGATTTTTGGTTACATTAAGAGAAACATAATGTCTTGTCATGGCCAATAGGTTTTGGACTTGAGTGTCAAGAATGGGTAACTAAATTTTAAAATAAATAATTTATCTTTTAAATATATTTTAAAAATAATTTTCTTAGTGGGATTCTTGCACAGTGGACCTGTGAAGGATAGTGTTTTGTTTTTGGTTTTGTTGTTTTAACTGTAGGACTTGTCAGGAATAGGTTAATTCATTATCAAGAGTCATGGAGAAAAGCAAATAGCTTGTTGCTAAATGTAAATAATCTGGAGGCAGCTAGGTGGCACAGTGGATAGAGCACTAGCCCTGAAGTCAGGAGGACCTGAATTCAAATCTGGTCTCCGACACTTAACACGTCCTAGCTGTGTGACCCTGGGCAAGTCACTTAACTCCATTTGCCTCAGCCAAAAAAAAAAAAGTAAATAACTGGAGTTCTCAGGAGAGAGAATAGATGTGACAGTAGCAGCAGGTTTTTAATTATAGTTCACCAATAACTTCATCATTGAGAGATTGAAATCAGTTTACTACACAGATAAGACAGCAATATTTATGATGTTTTGGAACATAAGGATAGTATGCCAAGAAGCATGTAGGGTTACAGGTATAATACTTCACATATAATACTTCACATTTGCTTAATAAGCAGAGGTTAAATATAGAAGGTGTCAAATGAAACCAGGGAAGGCTTTTTAGACTTCTTTGAAAAGTGGTCAGTAACATATCCTACCAGGGCTTGAGTATAATTGATGATAATGTTATGTTTGACATATACTTGTTGATGTGCAAAAATGTTTGTGGCAACCCTTTTTATGGTAACAAGGAACTGAAAACTGAGTGGATGCCCATCAGTTGGAGAATGGCTGAAGAAGTTATCGTATATGAATGTTATGGAATATTATTGTTCTAAAAGAAATGATCAGGAGGATGATTTCAGAGAGGCCTGGAGACCCTTAAATGAACTGATGCTAAGTGAAGTGAGTAGAACCATAAAAACATTGTACATAGCAACAACAAGACTGTGGGATGATCAACTCTGATAGATCTGGCTTTTTTTAACAATGAGATGATTCGGACGAATTCCAGTAGACTTGTGATAGAAAGAGCCATCTGCATCCAGAAAGAGGATTATGAGGGACTGCATGTGGATCACAACATAGTATTTTCATCTTTTTTTTTTTTTTAATCTCATTTTCCCCCCTTTCTGGTCTGATTTTTCTTGTTCAGCATGATAAATATGGAAATATGTTTAGAAGAACTGCACGTTTAACCAGTATTGTGTATTACTTATTGTCTAGGAGAGGGAAAGAAGAGAAGAAAAAAATTAGCTTTAGCAAGGGTGAATGTTGAAAACTATCTTTGCATATATTTAAAAAGTAAAAAGCTGTTGTTAAAAATTTTTTTAAATTACTTGTTGACTGATTGTGGGCGATTAAAAATTGACTTCCATTAGCATTATTGTAATCATCTTTGAAGATGAAAGGCAAAAAATTTATATCTGTCATTCAATAAACATTAAGCACGTACTCTGAACCAGGCATTGCACTAAGTGTTAGAGATATAAAGAAAAAAAAAAGTCCTGGCTGTCATCATACATGGAAATAATCCATAGAAGGCACTAGAATTGAAGGAATTGGGAAAAGCTTCTTGTAGGAGGTGAAAGGTTTGCTAACACTTGAGTGAAGTCAGGGGAGCCAAAAGATAAATGAGAAGGGAGAGAATTTCAGGAAGCGGGGATAGAAAGTGAGAAATTCATGGAGTTGGAAAATGGAATGTCTTGTTGCAAGGAGGCTAGCGTTCCTAGATCATAGCCTGTGTACTGGGAAATTAAAAGTCTATAGAAATGTGGCAGTGAAAGGTAGATAGAGGGGAAAGACAACAGGTAAAGAATGGTTTTGAATTCCAAACAGAATTTAAATTGATTTTGGAGGTTATAGGGAGCCACTGGAATTTATCGACTAGTAAGATACACACTTTGGGGAAGATCACTTTGTCAGCTGAGTAGTAGATGGACTGGAGTGGGGGAATCTTGTGATGAGAACAATCAGGAGGTTTTTGTAGTAGTCCAGGCATTCAGTGTTAAAATCCTACCTTTATAAGAGTGGTAGCAGTATCAAAATAGAGGATGGAACATATATCAGAGATGTTATAAAATTAAATCAATAGATATTTGGCAACAAGGCTAAGAGGAAGTGAAGAGTCAAGGAAGACATTTAGAATGTGAGTCTGGATGATTGAGTCTGGGAAGATGATGGTGGCAATAGTAAGGAAGTTTGGAGTAGGAAGGATTTAGCAGGGAAAGATAATGAATTAAAGATATCTATAAGACATCTTGTTTGAAATGTCCCATAGACAGATGTAAGACTGGAGATCAGCAAAGACCTTAGAGCTGGATAAGTGGATTTGATTATAATCAGCATGGAGATGATTATTGAATCCATAGAAACTGATAAAATCAAGTGAAATAGTACAGAGGGCGTAGAGATAGGTGTCATGTGACATCTACAGTTGCCTATATGACCTGAATGAAAATTCAATAAAAGAGACTGAGAAGATAGGTAGGAGAATCAGGAATAGTGTCCCAAAAACCTGGAGAATAGAAATTCTCAAGAATAGGGTAATTAATAATGTCAAATGCTATAGCCATATGCAGAAGAATGTGACAATTAAGAGATAACTTTGAAGAGAGCAATTTTGGTTGAATAAAGAGATTAGACTGCAGAAAGAAGTGAGAGGAACGGAAGTAGAAATATATTTGTAGTGAACTTTTAAAAGAAATTATTATAGCTTTTTATTTACAGAAAATATGGATGGGTAATTTTCCAACATTGACCCTTGCAAAAACCTTCTGTTCCAAATTTTCCCCTTCTTCCCCCATCCTTTCCCCTAGATGGCAAGCAGGCATTCCCCCTACACTGCAAACAGTGTAATGTTATTACATGTTAAATATGTTTTAAAAATCCAATATATGTATGCATATTTATACAGTTATCTTGCTGCACAAGAAAAATCAGATCAAGAAGGAAGAAAAAGAAAAACTGAGAAGGAAAACAAAATGCAAGCAAATAACAGAGTGAAAAATGCTATGTTGTATTCCACACTGTTCCCACAGTTCTTTCTCTAGGTGTAGATGATTCTCTTCATTATTGAACAATTGAAACTGATTTGAATCATCTCAAATGTTGAAGCGAGCCACATCCATCAGAATTGATTGTTGTGTAGTCTTGTTGTTGCCGTGTATAATCTCCTGGTTCTACTCATTTCACTTAGCATCAGTTCATGTAAGTCTCTCCAGGCTTCTCTGAAATCATCCTGCTGGTTATGGAATTGTATTCCATAACATTCATATACCATAATTTATTCAGCCATTCTTCAATTGATGGACATCCTCTCAGTTTCCAGTTTCTAGCTACTACAAAAAGGGCTGCCACAAACATTTTTGCACATGTGGGTCCTTTTCCCTTCTTTAAGATCTTTTTGGGATACAGGCCCAGTAAAGATACTGCTGGGTCAAAGGATATGCACAGTTTGATAGCTTTTTAAGCATAGTTCCTTATTGTTCTCCAGAATGATTGGATTCATTCACAACTCCACCAACAATGTATCAGTGTCCCAGTTTTCCCACATCCCCTCCAACATTGTACATTATCTTTCCCTGTCATTCTAGCCAATCTGAGAGGTGTGTAGTGGTATCTCAGAGTTGTCTTAATTTGCATTTCTCTGATCAATAGTGATTTGGATCACCTTTTCATATGTCCACAAATAGTTTCAATTTCTTCATCTGAAAATTGTTCATATCCTTTGACCATTTATCAATTGGAGAATGGCTTAATTTTTTGTAAATTTGAGTCAATTCTCTATATATTTTGGAAATGAGACCTTTATCAGAACCTTTGAATGTAAAAATGTTTTCCTAGTTTATTGCTTCCCTTCTAATCTTAACTGCATTAGTTTTATTTTACAAAAACTTTTTAACCTAATATAATCAAAATTATCTGTTTTATAATCAATAATGGTCTCTAGTTCTTCTTTGATCACAAATTCTTAACTTCTCCACAGATCTGAGAGGTAAACAAACTATCCTGTGTTCTTCTAATTTATTTATAATATCATTCTTTATGTTTAGATCATGAATCCATTTTGACCTTATCTTGGTATACGGTGTTAAGTGTGAATCAGTGCTTAGTTTCTGCCATACTAGTTTCCAATTTTCCCAGAAGTTTTGCCAAATAGTGAATTTTTTGAGAATGGAGAAAAATGAGAATATTTGTAGGTAATAGAAAAGCATGAAGGAGACAAGGAGATAATGATAAGTGAAAGAAGGGGTAATCTGCTAGAGAAGATAGGATATATTGGGATCACTTGTGTATGTACAGAGTTTTGCCTTGGTAAGTAGAAAACAGACAGTGAAGGTGGAGTTAATTGTAGTAGTAGTAGGCATCCAGATCATGTGAGATGAAGAGGAAGCTCTTAGCAAATGAATTCAATTTTTCCAGTGACAATAAAGCAAGGTTCCCAACAGAGAGGGTCAGAGGAGAATTATCATGGGGGGTTTGAAGAAGGATGATTTGGGAAAGTCACAGTGGTTAGTAGGGATAGTGAGTCAGTGTGACATTTATACCATAGGCATACAACAGCAAAATTATTCTGCAAACCTCTCATCACCTAGTTTATCACCCCCTTTGAGACGGTCTACCAGTCTTTATCCAAGCAAATCTCTAAGGAGCTTATTTGCCTACATTTGCTTTGCTGATAGTCCCCAGTTCTTTTGCTCCTGAGCTTTTGACTTTTTTGTGTAATTCTGTAATGGAAGAAGTAATTTACTATAGTTTTAAAATTGCTTTGTGTTTTTTTTTTTTTTTTTAATCATTATTTGGTCTGGTACAAATTTCAGGATCATTTTGTTTTTGTTCTGACCTCCATCTTTGCTGGAAGTTATATTTATCATATCTTATTTTCAGTTATAACATTCCATTACATTTACTGCTCTAGGTCAGACTCTCATTATCTCTTATCTCAACTTAATTGTTCTTTTAATCTCTCCTCTTTCACATGGCTACCAGATTGCCATTCCTAAAGCACAGATCATTCTTCATTATTACATTACATTTTGGTTCCATATTTTTCCAAGGGAAAAACACAAACTCCTCTTTTTGGAATTTAAAGCCTTTTACAATCTGGTTTCAATCTATTTTCCCAGGCTAATTACACATTGCCATTACCACCTCCATGCTCATCTCTATGTAGGTAAACCTGATCTACTTGTTGTTCCTGGTGCTTGATGCCTTCCTCATTTTTGCATAAGATGTTCCCTCTGCCTGAAATGAATGTTCTCTTTACTCCCCTCTGCTGCTAGGAATTCTCATGTCCTTTTCAGGCTTAGATCAAATGTTACTTCATAGGATTCTTAAGTCCCTTACTTTTCTTAATTACATTTCTATCTATTGTATATTTACTCTTTTGAATGTATGTTGTATTTTCCTAGTAGAATATAAATTTTTTGAGGTAAGGGACTTTATTTTTTTTTCTTTCCTTGCATTTTAGTACCCAGTGTTATGCCTGATGCATAGCAGGTATTGAATTCCTTACATGTCTTGTTATCAAACAAATGTTTATCAATAATGGTTGATACAAAAACCTTTTCCTTTTAACTGTTTTTTAAATTCTACCTGCCTAAATTTGTTTGTGCAAAATATTTTTAATTTTATGTAACCTAACTCAAATGTTTTAATTTTTATGATTGTCTTTCTTTCCTTTGTTTGACTAAGAATTCTCCAATTTTTTATGACACTAAACATTTAAGTCTTTTTTTAATTTTTTTTTTTAGCTTATTGTGGCATATGATAGAAAGTTTTGGTCTAAACTTGACTTTTATCTGACAAATTACAAAACTCATTTAAGTTGAAAACCAATAAAAGGCATAGAAGAAAGATTCTTCTTTAATGTGATTAAAAGCTTTTATACAAAACTAGATTGAACTTTATTTGCAATGGAGAAATACCAAAAAGTTTCTAAAGTACAAATTATTATCAAAACTATTTGATAATGGTTTAAATATGGGGGAAAATAGATCAGTGTAATAGACTAGATAAACAAGAAACCAAAGCAATAAAAAACAGGAATCTAATATTCAAGAAACCCAAGAATATAAACTGAGGGAAATATTCCTTAAGAACTGTCTCTACCTGAATCTCTGAACTTATTCCATAAGGATCACTTCTCTTAGCCACATGTTAAAAAGAGATTTGATTATACCATGTAGTCTTAAGATGTCAGGATATTTAATTGTTGTTTTTTAAAATTTGTTCTTCCTCTAGTAATTTGGTTTTCATCTTTTTTTTTTTTTTATGAAAGCTAACTGTTTCTTCTCCTTTATTTTTCTTAAAGGGCTTAAAGGAGCCAGCCCCATTTTCAGATGAAGTTGAAATTGACTTCAGTAAGCCCTATATCAGAGTAACTATGGAGGAGGCCAGAAGAGGGACTCCTTGTAAGTAAATTTCATATTAAGTGTGCTTCCTTATTCTTGTTAATTTTTTAGTATCTCATGGATTGAATTAGCATAATAGTTACTGTCCTCTATAAATATATAGGAATTTATGTCTTATGGAGTAGGTTTTCCTCTCATCTGTCTTGCCACTGTTTGAAAGGTAAGTGAATAGAAGCTCAGAGAGTGCAATGTAACCTTCTCCTTTCTTCCATTTATTGGTTAGGATTGAAGAGGTTATATACTGTAATGGGTAGCAACCTATCAATCTGGGGAAATGTTTACTAACTCACAGTTTCATTGCCATTGCTTTCAATGGCATTACTTTTCTTTCTATAACCTAGGCTTAGAATTTCTGTCAGCCAACTTCTCTACTGCCAGAATCCAGTTAGTTGCTAACTACTGTTCATTTCTACTTCTGCAGCTTCTCATCTCTATTTCTGCTATCATCAGTCTGATGTAAGTCTTTCTGGGCACTTGAAATATTTTACTTGGGACTTTTCCTGCCCTCAGTCTTGCTCCCCTCCAGTTCTTTGTTAATTTCATGTTCTGTATACAGATATTTGAGCATTTCAGATTATTTCTTCAAATTCTTTTGTGGCTGTATTACATAATGACTGAAGTTCAGAAACCTGGGATGTGGCTCAATCTTCATCCTACTCTTGTAATTTTTTTCCTTCTTTTACTCTGCTTTAGTCTGTAAAAGAACCAGTTTTAGACTTAGGGTATCAGTAAAACAATCATTTCTTCTGCCTGGAACCAATCTCTTCAACTTAGGGCTTTCCTCTTTTTATTATTTTCTAAATTTTCCACTGTGTCTCTTAGTCTGTATGCAGCCTAAGGATCCTTCCAATCTATGGAGAAGGAAAGAGGGTAAGAGTCTTCAAAACATTTAATTCAGTCCTTAATTATTTCTGAATTTACCTTCTGCTACTGTTGCCACTGTACCATTCTGGTACCTACTTTTTCCCATTTCATCTTTTGCTCTGGCTATTACACATTTTAAAATAAGAAGAATGATTCTTCTCCCTCTCCCCTCCCCCCCCCCATTCATTTTCAAGGAAAAAGTGTGAAAATTCAGAAACAATATACCTGTGTAATTCATATACACTAAGTTACCAATTTAGTCAGTTCTATCTCAGAAATATCTTCTATATCAGTCTGCTCTTCTTAATCTTCATTACTATAACCATGATATGGATAGAAATACAGTGAGTGTGTCCTTGGATATTCTCAGATATAATAGATCTGGGTAATGTTATTGAAAATACAAATAAAACAAATCAGTGTAGTTTTAGGCTGGGTGATTCTAAATTTCCTAAGTTATTCAGGTACAGCTCCCTAGCTGGCTTGATCTATCTTTACATATGGAGTATTTTGATCTCTCATGTCTTTGAGAATAGGAGAAAGGTATCTCCTTCTAGAGAATTATCTTTGGAACTTATTTAGTAAAACATGATAAGTAGAGCCCTTTCACTTGTATTTTTGGTTCATTTGAAACCAATCAGGAAACCTCTTGAAAGGAGAACAAGTCCTTGGTCCACATTACTATATTGAATTAGCTGACCAGACATTTTTTCCATTGTTTGTCTTTCATTCTCAAAGAGGACCATGGATCAGGGATGTAAAGGTAAGACAGGAAAATACAAAATAGTTGCAGTATTCCTAATACTTTAAAAATGTATTCAATCCAAAACAAAACCCCCAAATTCATAGAAAGACACATCTACTTTCAAATTGGATTGAACACTATCCTGTGAGTGTGTTCTGTACTTTTCTGCCTCTTTGGATGAGGTAGCATTTCACTTGGACTCCAAAAGTAAGGTAGGAATTCAGGGAGTAGAAAGAGAATAACGAGGGAGGGGAGCATTTTAAGAATTGAGAACAGCTGTAAGACTTGGGTTGTACAGGGTCATGAATGTTGAGCAAATTAATTTCAAGTTTAATATGCAGTAGTGAAATATTTTTTTCAGAAGGGTAATGGACCATATCTGTGCATAAGAAAAATTTTCCTAACATCAGTATAAAAGAGAAGTTAAAATGTAGGAGAACCTGAAAGGAAGTTATTGTATCAGTCAATTACCAGCTTTTAAGCACCTACTATGTATTACCTGTTAAAGGCTGAGGAGACAAAGACAAGAATGAATTCATATTCACTTTTTCTAAGGAACATTTATTCCATTGAGGTGGTGATATGTTCATGATACATATATGATAAAGTTCATGCAGGTGGTGATAAGGGCTTGTGCCATAAATGAAACATTTGAAATAGGGAGAAGGGGAGTGACCAGAGAGATGTTGCTGAGCTGGAACCAATAGGACCTGGTAACTGATTAGATAAGAGAGGGGTTAGAGATAGAAATATCAATGATAAACTGGAAGTTACAAATATAGAAATGTTGATGAATCAGTGAGTGATGAATCAGACAGCAATAGTGAAGTCAGATTGTTTTATCTTATTTAGGTTACTCTGTCATTTTTATTACATTAATGGGTCTGGCTCAATTGTGAACAATTAATATTTTTCTAATTACTTAGTTCTGTCTTCATTTCTACAAAGAATGTTTTGTTCTTTTGTGTGCCTTGATAAGTGAATTCACAAATATTTAATACTGTATTTTAAAAATTTTTTCTTTTTTAATGTAAGAAATTTTTAAATCCACACAGATACTTTTTTGGTGTCTGTGTGTGTGTATGTGTGTGTTTCTATATATTTTTTCCCAGTTACATGTAAAATAATTTTTTTTTACAATTGTTTTTAAAAATTTGAGTTCCAGATTCTCTCCCATCCTTCTTTCTCCCTCCCTCCATTAAGAAAGCATATGTATGTGTATCTAATTTATATTTTAATGTATTTAACATCTACTGGTCATCCTGCCATCTAGGGGAGGGGGTGGGGGGGGTAAGAGGTGAAAATTGGAACAAGAGGTTTGGCAATTGTTAATGCTGTAAAGTTACCCATGCATATAACCTGTAAATAAAAGGCTATTAAATTTAAAAAAAATAATAATAAATAAATAAAAATTAAAAAAAAAAAAAAAGAAAGCATATGTAAAGTTATACCAAACATTTTCATAAAAGTCATGTTGCAGAGGCAGCTAGGTGGTGCAGTAGATAGAGCACCAGCCTTGATATCAGGAGGACCTGGGTTCAAATTTGGCCTTAGACTCGTAACACTTCCTGGCTGTGTGACCCTGGGCAAGTCACTTAACCCAATTGCCTCAGTAAAAAAAAAAAAATAAAAGTCATCTTGGAAAAAAAAAACCAGATCTAATCTCCCTCCTCCTCCTACCCCAGGAAAAAAAAACACTTTAAGAAAAAATAAAGTTGTTTTTTTTTAAAAGTATGCTTCAATCTGTATTCAGACACAATCACATCCTTATGATGAAAATGCTATCCATACCCAGAGATCTGTTGTATTGCTGAGAATAGCAAAGTCATTCAGAGCTGATCATCACACAACCTTACTGTTATTTTGTATGTAGTACATTTCATTTTGCATGAGCTCATGGAGGTCTTTCCACCTCTTTCTGAGAGCATCCTGCTTATCATTTCTTATAGAACAATAGTATTCCATCATAATCACATACCAGTTTATTCAGCCATTCCCCAGCTGATAGGCATCCCCTCAATTTCTGATTCTTTGCCCTGACAAAAGAGCTGTTTATACATATTTTTGTAATATAGGTCTTTCCCCTTTTAAAAAAATCTCTTTATCACTCTTTGGGCATAGTTCTTATCTTTTGATTATTTATCAATTGGGGAATGACTTTTATTTTTCTTAAATTTGACTCAATTCCTCTACATATTTGAGAAAAGAGACCTTCATCAGAGAAACTTCCTTTAAAATTCTCTTCACAATTACTATTGCTAACTATATTCCTCCTTCCCCATTTATTCTGTTCTCCCTCTTCTTCCACCTTGTCCATCCTCCACTCCTTCTGACTACTCCCTCCCCAATATATCCTCTCTTCTATCATCCTTCCCTCTTCTCATATTCCCTTCCCTTCCTACTTTCCTGCAAGGTAAGAAAAATTTCTATACGCATATTGAGTCACACAGAGAATTTAAAATTCTTTCTTTATGTCTTTAGATCCAGATTTGTCTCCATACTTCTTCCTCCATCCATTAAAAAGTCAAGAAAAACAAAACCCATTACAAATATGTATAATCCTGTAAAAGAAATTTCTGCATTAGTCATGTGCCCTCTGCTTCTAGATTAAGAAAACTATCAGCACAATTGATCTTATTAATAACAAAATCAATAGAAATTATATGATGATTTCAATAGGTATTGAAAAAGCTTTAGACAAAATACGTATTTAATTCCTTTTAAAAAATACTAGAGAGAATAGGAATAAAGACAACTTTCCTTCAAATGAAGAGTAGTATCTATCTAAAATCATCAGCAAATTATGTGCAATGGGGATAAACTAGAAGTCTACCCAGTAAAATCAGGGGTGGGTGAAGCAAAGATGACTATTAAAAACACTATTATTATTATTATTGTATTAGAAATGTTAGCTAAAGCAATAAGGGAAGAAAAAGAAATTGAAGGAAATATGTAATAGTGAGGAAACAAAATGTTTACTCTTTACAGGTGAAACAGTGATATACTTAGAGAATTCACTAAAAAAACTAGTTGAAATAATGACCAACTTTAGCAAAGTTGCAGGATATAAAACAAACCTCCATAAATCAGCGTTTCTGTATATAAGAAACAAAGCTCACCATTCAAGAAATAGAAGGAGAATTTCCATTGACAATATAAAATACTTGGGAGTCTTTACATGAATATAATTACAAAACACTTTTCACACAAATAAAATCCAATCTAAACAAAAAATATCACTTGCTTGTAGGTGGGCCAAGCCAGTATAATACATGACAATTCCTAATTTACTAATTTAGTTATCCAGTACTATATAGAACTAAAAAAAAAAATAACATTCATCCGGAAGAATAAAGGTCAAGAATATCAAGGGAATTGATGGGGAGGAAAAAAAAAAAAGAAAATGGCCTAACCATACCAAATCACAAAACTGTATTATAAAGCTGTAATCATTAAAGCTATCTCATATTGACTAAGAAATAGAGTGGTAGATCAGTGAAATAGATTAGGTACACAAGACACAGTTGTAAATGACTAGAGTAACCTAGTACTTAACAAATCCAAAGACCCTAGAACTCAACTATTTGATAAAAACTGCTAAGAAAACAAGCCACCAACTAGGTATAAACTAACATCATATCAAGATGAGATCAAAATGGGTACATGATTTAGACATTTTCGAACAAAATTATCAAAACTGTCTATAGTCATGAAAAATGCTCTAACTCACTGTTGATTAGAGAAATGCAGATTAAAACAACTTTGAGGCATCGTATCAAGCCTATCAGATTACCTAATATGATGGAAAAGGAAAATGACAACAGTTGGAAGTGATATGGGAAAATTGGAACACTAATGCACTATTGGTGGAGTTGTGAACTGATCCCACCATTCTGGAGAGCAGTCCGGAGCTGTGCCCAAAAGGGCACCCAAACTACATACCTTTGGATTCAGCAGTATCACTAGTATTTATGTATCCTAGAGAAATCATATAAAAAGGACCTACCTGCACAAAAATATTTATAACAAATTCTTTTTGTAGTAACAAAAAATTGAAAATTTAGGGGATGTCTATCAATTGACATATGATTGAATAAAGTGTGATTTATGAGTGGAATGGAATATTATTGTGCAGTAAAAAAAGATGAACAGGTAGATTTATACGAACTGACACAAAGTGAAATAAGCAGAACCAGGAAAACATTGTACACAATAACAGCAACCTTGTGTAATAATCAATTATGAACAATTGAGTTCTTTTCAGCAATATAATGATCCAAGATAACTACAAAAGATTCATGATGGAAAATGCTATCCACAACCAGAGAAAGAACTGGTGAATGTAGATCAAAGCACATTATTTTTAACTTGGTAAATTTTTTTCCCTTGTGGTCTGTTTCTTTCACAACATGATTATTATGGAAATATGTTTTACACAATTGTGTGTGTGTGTGTGTGTGTGTGTGTGTGTGTGTGTGTGTGTGTGTATCCTATATCAAATTGCTTGCTGTTTTAGGAAGAGGGGAGAGAGGGAGAAAAATTTGAAACTCAAAATTTTATAAAAACAAATGTCAAAAATTGATTTTTCAAAGAATTGGAAAAAATCACTGTTAAAAAGAGTAGTAAATTATATATATATATATATATATGTATATATATATATATATCACACACACACACGCTTCATAATGTCAGTGTCATAGCACTGTATATTGAAAGGTGCTTGGCATCTGCATCTTCATGAAAGGACAAACCCTGCTGAGTATTTTACTTTTGCCAAATAGCTCAGCTGTATTCATCTCTGATGTTTCCTTCTGTGATGTGATAGTTTCTGGTTACTTATAATCGCTTGATCAGCAGAGTACTTGATATGAGTCAGTGTGACTTAATAAATTATCTCATGGATAGCAGACTGTAACAAACCCAGATTAGAAACATAGTAACTGCAGTAGTATAAGGAAAGTCAAATTCCAAAATGCCAAAGACATTTAGTTCAAGGGTCAAATTAAGTCATATGATAAGAGATTCAGTTGGATGCAGCATGCATCCTCCTACTGAAGGGAATTCTGAGTTTAACATTGTGCCCAACCCTGAAAAAAGTATTGTTATTACCAAGCATAAAAGTTTGTAAACTGAATTGTGGACCATTTTTGGTGAAATAAAGTTGAAAATAAATAGAATGCTCATAAGTACCAGATCATTTTTTTAAGCTAAGTCCAAATAAATTATTTGCCAGCCCCATTAGCCTTAGTGAATTATGAATACTATTTAGTATTGAATTCCTATTTAAGAATAATTATCCTATAAGACTAACTATTTGGATTCATAGTTCTTTCATCAAAAATATGACAGTTCTTTTTGTGATGCTGTGGTTCCAATAGTGACAGGTATCAGCAGCATTCCTGGGACCAGAACTTTGACATTGTTTCTGAGACTAGTGCTCTTTATGTTATTACTTTCAACAGATATTCTTCAGTCTCTTGATTCTAGGTCATCTAGACTTTTAGACTTTACAATTTTAACAAATATTTATTACATGTTTACATTATGCTAGGTGCTAATGGAGATGCAGAAGTAAGATATAGTCTCCATCCCTAAAGAAATTATAAATAGAAAAGATAAGAAAAAAAATAGATATCTCTATCCACTGCATCACTCTTCTACCCCTGTTAGGAAATATAGGTGACCTGAAAACAAAAATTTTTAAAGGAACACGAAAACTGCTTGTTTATATCCCTTGACCAAGTTATCTGTTGGGAAATGATTCATGTTTGTGTGAATTCCATATGAAACCTGAATTTCAGATATTTGTCAGTGATGTTTATGCAAAAATTTTTCTCCAAATAATTTTTTCTTCCAATTCTGACTGAATTGATTTGATTGTACAAAAGCTTTTCAATGTTATATAATTCAAATGGTTTACTATCTTTTGTAGGTAACAATTCTTCTCCTAGGCATAGTTATTGAAGGAAAATTTTTTATTCTTTTAGGCTTTTATTTTAATAAAAAGAAAATAGAGGAGGAGGTGTTAAATTCCAGCTCATTTGGTAGACATAGTAGTCAGTCAGTTATTGAGTCCAGTGACAGTTTTTGGCATTTACCTAGAGGGAAACTATATCTCTGTCTTGTCTAATGGTGATCTTATCCAGTGCCATTTACAGAGTATAAGATGATGAATCACTTCTTTTTAATGAAGCTTTCTTATCTTTCATTTTAAGATGATCGACCTGTAAGGGTTTATGCTGATGGCATATTTGACTTATTTCACTCTGGTCATGCCCGGGCCCTGATGCAAGCAAAGAATCTATTCCCTAATACGTACCTTATTGTGGGAGGTAAGATTTTTTTCACTTTTGGTCAGAAAGAGATGGTAAGTATCTCTTCTTTCTTTCTACTACTGAAATATGGCGGTAGGAGTAACAACAATCAAGAGAATGGACTTTGCTTATAGAACCAAGACACTGTATAATCCCTTCATTTACTTTTAGACTAAGTTACTTGAGTCATTGAGCATTATTGACTTACTTTGTTCATAGTTTTGTATATGGGACCACTTGAGGGTACTATAAAGTAATCCAGCTGTATATATAGGTATTTGTTACCTGAACTATAACGAGATAGCTAAATCTATTCCAGTGCATAGAGCTAAACTAAACTAAACTATTCATTCCTAGACCTTTATTTTTATCCACTCTAGGAAAGTTCTTGTTACAGGAGCAACCTGCTAGTGGCTGCTGTGGATCTAATTCTGACCAACGGAATAGATCCCTTCATGTGAGAGGATGATAACAATACAAGGAGACTGAGTGATAGTTGGCAATATCTGACCTCCCTCTTCTTCCGCTTGCCTTCAATTTATTTCATTCCCAATTCACAAGCAACATCTGTAAAGGCTGATTTTCAATTCCTAACCCTCCCCTTAATGGTACAGTCTCCTTTATCCCTTTACAGCCTTTCTGGGTTTCACACTTAGGTGTGGTCCTCAACAGTTCTTAACACACAAAGTCCTTAGAATTAGAGGAATGTGCATCTGTGGTTGGGAAAATACATATTCAATCACTTTGCTTTTGGGGCTTAGCTATATCTAGAAAGTTGTTCAGCATGTGGATATTGATTCATTTTCTAGAGGGGAAAGAATATAAGCTGGGGGTTGAGCAAGTAGTAGTGATTTTTGTCTCAACTTAATGGTTCCCATTGACTCAGTTTGCAGTGATGAACTGACACATAATTTCAAGGGCTTCACAGTGATGAATGAAAACGAACGCTACGATGCAGTTCAACACTGCCGCTATGTGGATGAAGTGGTGAGAAATGCTCCTTGGACATTAACACCTGAATTCTTGGCAGAGCATCGGGTAAGACGTGTGTGTGTGTGTGTGTGTGTGTGTGTGTGTGTGTGTGTGTATCCATTCTTGAGTCTGCCTCCCCTTCTACTCTCAAGAGAGTGGTTCCTGGGCTTGTCCCTCCCCTCCTATAGAAGAGGATATAGAATGTTTATATGAGTATCTATCTTGTTTTCAGGATCTGGTATCTGGGAACAAAATTTTGGAGTAAAAGTTTGATGAGGAGCAGAAAGTAGTGTTTTCTTTTTATTTAGGAAATGAATACTGTAAATTCTTTGTCTTATCTTGATTTTCATATAAAATGAAAAATGCCATTGTTTCTGGAAAAGGTGGGTATAAAAAGTGAGGAAACTTAATAGAGCAGAATGAAGAGCTTTGAACATGTTTAATTAAGGCATATATTCTCACAGATGTGACCTTTGGCAAGTCTCATTGGCCTCTTGGAATTCCAGACTAAAAGCTGGTCTTCTTAGGTAGAGGGATTTTCCTTGCTGGAAATTCCTTACATTGATGAAATCACAAGTTTAATTAAGAAAAAATATTCTTTTAGATATAAAAACTGTAGAAAGCTACTTAAGTGAAGAAATGAAGAATAGTTAAGGCTGAGATATTGTGAAACAAGACTTAGGATGGTGTAGGGATAGGGAAAATTTGTTGGAGGCCCTTGCAAATAGATGAAATCATCTGCTTCTATACTTTAAATGAGTAAAGGAAAAACTAGTATATGAGATGATTTTTTTAGTGATTTAACTTGAGTAGATCCTAGGTAAAATTAGAAAGTTGATCTTTAGTGTTCTCTCATATCATCCATCAAACACCCTCTTTACTATTTTTTTCTTGTAACATTGGTCAGCTCATACTGGTTCTCATTCTCTCTCTTACCTAGTTATCAATAAATTATTACTTAACTGATAATTAAGTTTATAAGTGATGTCTCCCTTCCTTTGCTTGCCCCGTCCTTTTTTTTTTCAGGCAACTGAGACTCAGGAAACATTCTCTTGGATGATTCTGTTTGACTGAGATGCTTTACTCTGTAAACAGCTTCTTCAAGTTTGGAGAATGTTGGCCAATGACCTGTGGAGCCACTAATCCTACACCTTTCCCCTATTCCTCTTTAAAAGAGAGTAAATAAAGAAAAATTTGCTTTGCTATCCCTAAAAGATTGCTGTTCTACATCATCCCTTATCATTCCAAATAAGAATTACCATATAGTAAGATCAATTCTGTTAATGAAAAAAATTACAAATGAAGATGACTTAGCCATACCAGATCTAAAACTATATTATAAAGCATTGTACTTTAAAATTATTTGGTACTGGCTAAGAAATACTCTATTTGTTGATCAGTGGTTCACAAGACATAATAGTCAATGACTATTATTATCTCTAGTGTTTGATAAATCCAAAGACTCCAGCTTCTGGGATAAGAACTCACTATTTGACAGAAATTGCTGGGAAAATTGGAAAACAGTATAGAAGAAACTAAGCATTGATCAAACATTTAATATCCTATACCAAGATAAGATTGAATAGGATTCATGATTTAGACAAAAAGAGTGATATAAGCAAATTAGGAGAACAAGGACTAGTCTACCTCTTAGATCTGTTGAGAAGGAAGGAATTCATGGCCAAAGAAGAATTAGGGAACATTTAAAAATGCAAAATGGATAATTTTGATCACATTAAATTAAAAAGGTTTTGTACAAACAAAACCAATGCAGCCACAATTAGAAGGGAAGCCAGAGAAAAAATTTTTACATCCAATGTTTATGATAAAGGCATCATTTCTAAAATATATAGAGAATTGACTTAAATTTATAAGAATATAAATCATTCTCCAACTGACAAATGGTCAAAGGATATGAACAGTTTTCAGATGAAGAAATTAAAGTTATATCTAATCATATGAAAAAATGTTTTAAATCATTATTGATTAGAGAAATGCAAATTAAGACAACTCTGATGTACATTTCACATTTCATAGATTGGTTAAGATGATAGGAAAAAATAATGGTAAAATGTTAGAGGGAATGTGGGAAAACTGGGACACTATTATATTTATTGTTGGTGGAGTTGTGAACTGATCCAACCAATCTGGAGAGCAATTTGAAACTATGCTCAAACATATCCTTTGATCTAGCATTGTTTCTATTTGGCCTGTTTCCCAAAGAGATCATAAAAGAAGGGAAAGGATCCATGTATACAAAAATGTATGTGGCAGCCCTCTTTGTAGTGGGAAGGAACTGGAAACTGAATGGCTGAATAAATTATGGTATATGAATGTAATGGAATATTAATGTCCTATAAGAAATGATCAACAGGATGATTTCAGAAAGGCCTGGAGAGACTTACATGAATTGATTTTAAGTGAAGTGAGTAGAACCAAGAGAACACTGTACATACATAGCAACAAAATTTGGGGATAACCAACTGTGATGGACTTGGTTCTTTTCAACAATGAAATGAGTCAGCCCAGTTCCAATAGACTTGTAAGGGAGAGAGCTATCTGCATCCAGAAACAGGACTGTGGTTTCTAAATGTGGATCATAACATAGTGTTTTCACCTTTTTTGTTGTTGTTTTTTGCTTGCTTTTTTTTTTTTTTTTTTCATTTTTTTCCTTTTTGATCAGATTTTTCTTGTGAAGCATGATAAGTATGGAAATATGTTTAGAAGAATTGCACATGTTTAACCTATATTGGATTACTTGCTGTGGGGGAGGAGAGAAGGGAGAGTGAGTGAGGGAAAAAAATTTAGAATACGAAGTTTTTCAAAGGTTAATGTTGAAAACTATTTTTGCATGTATTTTGAAAAATAAAAAACTTATTATACAAAATATAACATTAGTTACCAAAAAAAAGATGAATTCTGGAATCAAAAAGCCTTTTTTTTAATTTGGCTTTTGGAACTCAACTATAACTCCTTAATATTAGCAGTAAAATAGTTTTTAGTTACAGTTTCATCTTATTTCATTAAATGATGAAAAGAGAAGCAATCAATTAGAGACAAATTTGTTTTTAAACTAATTCTGTATTAACAAAGACCTTTACTTAGTCAGTCCTTTACAGGATTGGAAAAAGAAGAGTTTTCTCATCTTCCTTCATAGGATCAATTTGCTACTTATGAGATTTACTACAAGACTCACAGGCCAAACTCCATTCCTTAAGCAAAGTCAGGGTGGCAATTTTCCTTCCTCCTTCCTTTCTCCTTCCTCCCTCATTCTCGTCCCCCTCCTCTCCCTCTTTTCCCTCCTTTCTTCACTTCCTCCCTTCCTCCTTCTTCCCTCACTCCTTTCTTTTCTCTTCCCTTCCTTCCCTCCCTCCTTCCCTCCCTCTCATTTTTTCAAATGCACATAAAGAAGGTTTTCAGTATTCATTTTTATAAGATTTTGTGTTCCAGATTTTTCTCCCTTAACTCCTCCTTTCTAAGACAGTAAGCTATCTGATATAGGTTAAGCATGTATAATCATGGTGTAACAGCTTTAAAAATAGGTTTCAAGTTATTGAAGCCAATAAACCTCACTTTTGCTGCTATTCCCTGATGACGTTATTGGGCTGTTATTTGTGTAGTTTGTGGATAAATTAGGAAATTTATGAGTATGACCATTACCTGATGAGGTTGTTGGACTATTAGAAAATTTATGACTATGACAGAGAGGTTAGATCCTAACTTCTGATCAGTGGTTTGCTTTCCTACGAAGTTTTTGCTGGATGTTTTCAGATGGTAATTTTCCTGGGTTTGAAATACTTTACTATTTTCAGATTGATTTTGTAGCCCATGATGACATCCCATATTCTTCTGCTGGGAGTGATGATGTTTACAAACATATCAAAGAAGCAGGTGAGTCAGTGATGGATTCTTAAATTGTGGGACTCAATAGTAACAGAGAGGGTTTAACAGGGAAAGAAACTAATTCCAAGACTATGTCTTATCTCTGGTCATATTATAAAGTCTGATGTAAAGCTGAGACAGTCTTGCCTTTTCATATGGTGGTTTTCAGCACCTTCTGCCCTTGCCTTCCTTTTGACAGCTAATTTAATTTCAAAAAAATCTTGTTTATGTATATTGAGTTGCCCAAATTCTTCTTAATCCCAGTGTCCGTAGTCTTCCTAATTTCTACTTGCAGTTCTTTTTCCATAATATTGCCTTCCTCTTCTATGGAATCATTTTCTAAGTCTGAAGGTTCCCTTTTGTAACACATAAGAGACTGGGATTCTGTACTTTGCTATGGCAATGCTATGGTTATACTGACCAGGCTTCCCTTATGAAATATAAATAAGTTCCATCATCTGGGCTAAACAGTGTTCTATCGTGTGTGTGTGTGTGTGTGTGTGTGTGTGTGTGTGTGTGTGTGTGTATGTGTGTGTGATGTTGTTAGGCATGTTCGCGCCAACACAGAGGACAGAGGGTATATCCACATCAGACATCATCACCCGTATCGTTCGGGACTATGACGTATATGCAAGACGGAACCTGCAGCGTGGATACACTGCCAAGGAACTCAATGTCAGCTTCATCAATGTGAGTCATAGCCCTTTGGTTCTTCCAAGGCCCTATGGAGTGTATACCTGCCCAGGATAACAGAATGGGCTTGGCTTTCATGTTTCATTAGTTTAGCATCAGTGTAAAGCTTTTAAATGTGTACTAATATATAAGAATACATAGACAATTGGATAAGGTCAATAAATCAATATGTACATAAAGAGTAAAATATTTCTATTTAATACATGTAAATGGAAAGTGATTTGATATTTGAAATTTAATAATCATTGAACAAATTTTATGTGTAAACATATTTTGCCTTTGAAATTTGATTATTTCTTTATAGACATAATTCTCTTTGGAGTTTACAATTATAGTATTATTAGCAACTCTGAGGTCATATTGATAGTATTTTATGGTCACAAAGTGATTTCATAAGTATTATGATTCCTTATTTTATTTGATTCTCAGAACTACTCATAGGTCTATACTGTTACCATTTTACAAATGAAGCTGAGATAAAAGTTCAGTGATTGGCTTAGGCTCAGCCAAATGGCTAGTTAGTGATAAGGCCAGAAGTGGACTTAGGACCTTAGCCTTCAAATCCAATACACTTTGCACTAAACTAGTGTTTCTCAAAGTTTTTGGCTGCAGGACCCCTAATTTTTTATTAAAAATTATTGAAGACCCAAAGAGCATTTGTTTATATGGATGGTTTCTATTGATATTTACCATATTAATCATTAAAACCAATAACTTTTTAAAATGTTTACTATTTCACTTAAAAATAATAAGTCCATTATATGTTAATGTAAATAACATTTTTATGAAAAATACCATATTTTTCAAGACAGGAAAGCTTAGTGATAAGAATGGCATTGTTGTACATAGTTTTGCAAATCTCTTTGATGCCTGGCTTAACAAAAAATAATTGAATTTTCCTTTCTGCTTCTGCATTTAATAGTATGAAAAATAGTTTTTTACTTGGAGATCCCCTGAAAGGGACTCAGGGTTCATGGACCATACTTGGAGAACCACTGTACCAGACTATGCTGACTTTCTATTCAACTTGATTTAAGATGCCTGAATCTTCAAATCTAAGACAGATTATTCAGGCAACAAATACTGACTACTGAAGGAATCCTTGTATAGTTTTCTGGGAACCAAGTAATATTTTATTCCCTCATTTTATTTAAGAGGAAACTGAATAACAGAATGAGGAAAGATCTAAACTAGTGTTAAAGACAGACCTAGAATTTATCACCCCTGTTTTCTAAGCAGATCTCTAGCTATGCAAGTGACATTTTCTTGACAGTCTTATCCATTGATCTTGCCATTTTCTGGATATCTCCCTCAGAAATGGATATTATCTGAATTTCCCATGCTTCAGGCTTGGGTTTTATACCTAAAGAATCCATCTGCATTAGTTAAGTGTCTGTTTCTCTCTGGATAGCCATTGTATTTTGTTTATGGGTCCCAGGCCTATATGAAGAACTTGGTGTAAGATGATCATTTAGACCATAATACATGTTCATCCGTATTTATCTTCTAAAATAAATTGTAATGGGATATGGATGGAAATGGTATTTTTAAAATAGGAAATTATAGACAAGATGTTAGAAACTTTCTTTTCCTTTTATAGCCCATTCTAAGTGAATATTTTTTCAAAATAATTATTTCCTTTTCCAGGAGAAGAAATATAATTTACAGGAACGTGTAGACAAAGTAAAGAAGAAAGTAAAAGATGTAGAGGAGAAGTCAAAAGAATTTGTGCAGAAGGTGGAAGAGAAAAGCATTGACCTCATTCAGAAGTGGGAGGAGAAATCTCGAGAATTTATTGGAAACTTCCTGGAGATGTTTGGTCCAGAAGGAGCACTGGTATGATTTTTCTCACTGGTTAGAGGATATATCCTTTTAAGCATTTGGACACTTTTCCTGAAAAATATATTAGATGAATTCTTACTTTTAGTAAATATACCTGTTTGAGTCTGAATATTAAAGAATCTGCTTTGAAAAAGCAAGTGTCCTTTCCAAATTATTTGACAGTAGCATATTTCACAGCAACAGAGATTTATGCTAAATTACAAAAAAAGATTTCTTGAGAGGATTTGGATATTGAAAAGGATGATCAAACAGCTTTAGCTACCACCAGGAGACTTTCAACAACTTTGAAGACTGATGATTTTCAATTGAAATGGATTGATCTATAATTTTGTCTAGAGGGAAAGGGTTGATGTAGAGATGACTTTCTGAGGGCATCTCATCTACTTCTAGGATCCTATGGTTATATAGTCAGCAGATAGCTTGCTATAGCGTAGAATCTCTTTAAAATGTATTTGTGCCAAGGAAGTTTCCAAAGCCATTGCCAAGTGTATGATTCTGCATTCTTGTGTGACCTAAAGTCATCCTGCAATATCTGAAGCCTAGAATAAGTCACTAGATAACTTATTCAAATACCATGTGATCTAAAAGCAAGCCACTAGGTCTCCTAGGGCTCATTTTCTTCAGTTTAATTGAGAGTTAGAGTGTGTGATCTCCTGGTTATGTTCTGACTCAGAATCCACAATTCATTACTACTGATCTCGCACTAACCAGCAGTCTCCTCTAACTTTCCTTTTGTTACCCTCTCTATTCCCAGAAACACATGCTGAAGGAAGGAAAAGGCCGAATGCTTCAAGCCATCAGTCCCAAGCAGAGCCCAAGCAATAGCCCCACTCGTGAACGCTCCCCTTCTCCCTCTTTTCGATGGCCCTTCTCTGGCAAGACTTCTCCACCATCCTCCCCATCGAACCTCTCGGTACACAAGGGTGTTCAGTATGACATAAGTGAAGATGATGAAGAGGATTAATTTGCCAGCCCAACTCCCTTCTTCCTTCCTCTGTCCTCCAGCTGTCTTTTGAATTCCAAATTGTCAACTCAAGGATAGTTGTAGGCAAGGGAAGGAGGACCTGGGACAGAGATCAAAGTAGCCTGTCCTCCAAAAGGCATCACTTTGGGAAGCAGAGGAGGGACTGCCTTAGATGCCTCTCTTCCATTCCCCTGCACCAGCCTGTAGGAGGACATTGCTTTACTATTTGCATTCAGATAATCTTGAAGGGAAAAATAATAGTTTTATTAATTAAGAAAATAGCCTTTTAAATGTAATAAGTGGAGCCCCAACCAGGAGAGGAAAAAGAGAATTGTTTCCAGAGGCCTTCCTCCCACTCCCCCCAATCACTATAATTTTGTTTCTGCTCTGAAGCAGACTGACTTGCCAAGCCTTTACACCTGATGTGAGCCATGCCAGATGTGGTTTAGGGAAAATGATGTGAACTTCCTTATTTTTGATTTCCATTTTTTCTTTTTTTTTTCTTTTCTTTTTCTTTTTTTTTTTTGAAGGCAAAGCTGACCTCCTGAAGTCACAAATACCCTAAGCTGGTTGCTGGCAAATTTGCTGAGGTGTAGTAGGGCGCTCTCAGAGGAGGTTCTCTAGATTTGTTTCTTTTCACTTCTTGAGGTGGATCTGCTGGAAATATACTAGCATTGTGATCCTTGAGGACAGGAGTACAGGGATAATAATTCATCAAACAATTTCCCTGAAATGTTAATCTTTTTCAGAAAGTCATCTCCAATTTACCAAGCTGCCTAGGAGCCCTTTGTGTGGGCTTTTGCCTCTTTTTCTCTCTGGCCTGCTTTTAGAGCACAGAGCATACTGTGATACCTGTGTAGGTGTGCGCTCATGTGTACACAATGATATGCAAACTCAGCTTATAAACTGAATTCCAGTGGGGAAACAGTCTTGAACCCAATCGTTCCCATATCTAGAACTTTACCTTGCTTTTACCAAAAAGGATACCACTGCAAGTGTTTGAAGGCTTTCAGTGTGTTCTTTTAATCCATGTTCCCATGCCCATATTTAATGACTGAAGAAGAATCTTTGGAGTTTGGAAACCGAGTCAAGAACCTGCCTCCCTTTCTCTGACAAAAGCCACACTTTCTCATTGCTTTTCCTCAGAACTCTCTTGAACTTGGTTAGTACTCCCGATCTCTTCCTCCGCTCTGAGAGACAGAGCAGACAGAGATAGTTCACCTCTTTTTGCAAAACCAGACCCCAAATTCCTTTCCCAAACGTGTGACCTGAGTTAGGTGCAGCCCTCACTGGCTCCCTCCCACCCACCATTCACCTGGGCCTGCCTCAGGGGAATGCCCCTTGACTCCTGTCCCAAGGAATGCAGATGCTTCAGGCTGTGCTGCTGCTGCTGCTGCTGCTGCTGCGCATGTGCCTGCTTTGTAGCTTCACCATCCTGCCTCCTCAACCAAATGGCCAGCAGAGCAGCTGCTAGTACCCCAGTGCTCACCTAGTGGGCCCAGTGGAACGACTGCTTGTGTCTGGCTCTGCTCGGTTGCTTATCAGTGCCCCTTGTGGGGGTGGAGTTTTAGTGTTTTCAGCTTCGAAAACCACAAATTGCTTTCTGTGTTTGTCCATGTGTTGGGGTTGTTTGCCTCCCATGGCCTCCCACATGAATGCTTTCTAATAAAACCTGTTTTTTGTGCCTGCTAGATGACAAGTAATTGTCACAGGATTTACACTGTATTTACCCAGCAAGGCAGCTAGAATTCTTAAGGTTCAAGCTGCCTGGAGAGGCTGCTTACATATCAAAGTGAAGGAAATGAAATAGAGGGAGAGTTCCTCTGGATTCCCCTGTGGCTTATGGAAACTGTGTTTCTGATGAAGCGCCATTTTTATTCTGGAGCCTTTTGGTTCTAATGATCTTTGGTTTGGGATCCTCTGTAACATTTAAAATCTATGTTATGCTGCTTCATGGCTTCATTTGATCAAGTGTTCATTTAACTTCTTTGCTTCAGCCAGGCAGGCTTCCCTTGTTAGTGATACTGTTTTTGTCTAGAACATTCTTCCTGGTACAGATTTTATATTTTTTGAGACCATATTTAAAAGCTGATGGTATGGGGGAGGCAAAGCCGTTACTGCTGAAATCTGTCCCCATGGTATTTTATGGTATGGAATGTCCTAGTATCTTAAGTTTACAATTTCTTCTTTAAATGTGTATCTATCCACAAAGAGAGACCTTTAGAATATGGTTTGTCCTCCTTTCAGTTGTTCACCAGAAGTGTATTGACTTTGGAGTGTTAGCAGATAAGACTTGCCAATAACTGTTGGAATACTCTGTTCAGATATGCCCCATCCTTAGAAAGTAACCTCTAGGCAAATTGTTTAGCCACAAATTGTAAAACCTGAGTTTGTGGTCAGCAGCTATCTTTTGACCTGTTTCAAGTGGACATCATCCAAATACCAGATAGCTTTTCATGAGGTTGATTTCTTTTGTGGCCAGAAATGTTTGTCTGGATATCTTAAAGTATACCTTTTCAGCAGGTTTGCACCTGAGGAAAGGGAAACTAAGAAAGGAAAATAATTGATTCCACTGGAATGATGCCTCTTCCACTCTTTACCTAATTAAATCAAATTAGAGGGGAGAACTTTCTGTACCATGATTACTCCTTTGTTTATGAAGGGGTAGGATTGTTTCTCAATATCCATGGGTCAGTGAAAGTAGTAGGCCCAAATGGGATAGATAAGGTGCACATAGCATAGACTTGATAGACGGTTCAAAGCTAGATAATGGTCTGCAGGTTAGAAAGAGGTGCTGGTGGCAGTCATAGATTAAGGATGGGGCATTTTAGTAGTGACCTGGACAGAATATATACTTTCTGCTTTACAAAGTCATTAATCACCACAACAGTGAGGAAATGAGATGTAAGAATTTACATGAAAAATGGAAAGGGATTATTTCTCCTGTTTTGGCCTCTCCTGAGAAATCAAAAATCAGACCATAATTAAAGGCTCAAGCGAGAATATGAGCCAGAGTGTTCTGTAAATTATGGAGAGGAAAAAAAATCTACACACATCATTAATAAAGGGAATAGGTAACTTCTTTTTCCACCATAAAAACACATTAGGTTATACCATAATTAATTTTTTTCTTTCTTTGCCTGGGGCTAAACACCTAGGAAGTAAGCATTGATGGGGATTCATTTCTGTAGTACTTCTTCACAGCCTTTTTTTGTTCTTCCATCTTTAGATTATCTTGATCTAAATATGACTTCCTCTATAAAAGAGTTTGATGCTTTTTAGGACCTTACTATAGATCTATTCCCCACAGTCTCTTCAAATCAACTACATTTACCTTTTTAGTCCTCTCAAAAGCCATAGCTCTCAAGAATTTTCTCTGTATACAGTATGATAGGGAGCCTGACCAGTGCAAATGGGAAAAAAAATAAAAAGATTGATGTTTTGTAAGTAATTGTATTTTTTTTAACTCATCAATATAAGTATTTCTAAGATTGTATATTTTTCAGAGTCATATCACAATTATTTGTACTTTTTTCCTTCTCTCGCAGAGCAGGTTGTCATGGGATACAGAATAGTCCCTACTAGCTGTTTTCCTGATTAATAAATGGAATATGGTCTTGGGGTTATGATATTAGAATACTAATTTCCTTTTTAAAAAGCCCACAACACAGCATTTTCTTTCTGCCAAAGTCTTAGGTAGGTTTTTACTAGATAGGGACAGGAAGGTAAAAAGTGAAAGACTCTGTTTTATATTAGGATCCAAATTGAAATGACTCAGGTTAAGTTCATTCAGATTGAACATGGCCTTCCTGACCCCATAAACAAAGATTTTTCATCTTAGATTATTTTGAGGTTGAAGCTCCTGGGGGAAAGGAATTGTCTTGAAAAGAAACACAGATCTTGGCATGAATGTTAACTTTATCAATAATGCCATAGAACCCAAAGGAAAGTTTTTCTCCGTCGGTGTGTAGTTTATCAGTCTCTGTCTATGTTGTTAATCTGTTCAGAGTTGTTTTGGCTTTTGTCATTTAGCCAAATAAATGCAAAGTGATTTTAACCAATGTTCTCATACTATGTGTTTTGATGTGAGGTGATATATTTGTTTGGGGGGGACAAGGAAGTTTTCCATTTACCTTTCCCTAGCAGAGCTCTTTGTTCCTGATTTAAATTATCATATTATGCAAGCTAGATAACTGTATTATCTCAAAGACATCCTGCTATTACAGCCTGATAGAGAAGCTTCACAAAAATTTTGCCACATGTAAGTGAAACCCAGCCCTAGTGTCCTAAAGTGATGCATTTATATTCTATAGTAAATGGGATATTTTCTAGTTTCATTTTGTTCTTATCCCAACCATCTGATTTCTTTAAGTCTTGGGGAATGACTAAATTGTGTAAAGTATTTGCAGTTTCAAAGGATCTGTTATATTTTGACAATACTAGTAAATTTACTTTTCATTTGCTTTGAGTTGTGTCCTCAGATAGAGTATGGTGAACTTTTATGTACAAATGGACTTGTGAGTATTCTGACTTTAGGTTGGACCTCTGTATATACTCTGCTTTCCATCTTCCCCCCAAACCCTTACATTTTCAGAGTTCAGAACTCCATCATTTAATTTTTTTTTATAAAATCTTTTCTTTCTTACCCCCACCAGTACTTTATCATGTTAAAATATTCAACTTAATTTCTGTAGTTGTTGGCAGCCTACATGACAGAATTTCCATGTTCTTGTTGTATCTGGATTGCTGAAGAAGGATCTTTCCTTTTTTGGTGGCTCCAGCCATCTTTTGAGAGAGCCAGTCTATCTTCATTTAAGCATCAGTTGCAGAGGATGGGTCCAGAAAAGAGAGAGGTTCAAAGCCCATCTTAGCATCTCGTTTCCGATAGTAAATTCTTGTCAGCACACTCATCAGAAAGGTCTCTATTACCAGAAGGTGGCAGTTCATCACTAACAAAATATCACAGAGATTGCATTGAGAAACAAAGGCAGTAGCTTGCTGACAAATTCAAGTTTACATAATCTATTGAAAAGATTGTTAAGTTATTTCAGTCAGATTCAACTCTTTAAGTGTTTTCTTCGTAAAAATATTAGAGTGGTTTGCCATTTTTTTCTTTCAAGCTCATTTTATACATGAGGAAACTGAGGCAGAGTTAAATGATGGATCCAGTGAATAGATCTAGGACCCAGATTCTAGGCCCAGCTCTATCCCCCAGTGCCATCTAGCTGCCCTGTTAAAAAGGATTGTGGGTTTATCAGATTTCTGACTTGATTTGTGTGATATTTCTCTGCCCGATTTTTTAGGATTACCAGTTAAGGCTTGATTGATACTAGTGCATCTAAGTCACCTGAAAGTAAGTTTAAATCTCAACTCAGTAATCCAGATTTATTACCAAAGGACTGATGTTACTGGAGATCGGTTGTAAAATCCTCATTATGGCTTGTGCCTACATAGACAATAGGACCTGGAGTTGGGAAGAGGCATCTTCAAGTTCAAATCCGACCACAGACACTTCCTAGCTGTGTGAAGCTGAGCAAACCTTTACCCTGTTTGCCTCAGTGTGTTCATTTGTAAAATGAGCTGGAGAAGCAAATGACAAAACCACTCCAGGATCTCTGCTAAGAAAACCCCAAATAGGGTTATGAAGAACACTATTGAAAAATGACTGAACAACAGATAGACAGCAGGGCCCAAGAAAAATTAAAAATTAGGCCATCCTGTATTTGCATAGCACTACAATAAGGATATTGATATAAGAGAAAATATTTCCACCTTAGAGATCAGGAAATGGGCCTACAGAGGTTAAGATTTCTCAAGGCCATAGTAAATTAAAGGACTAGGACTAGTGTCCAAGTCTCCTTTAGTCTAGTCCTTTAGACTCCAAGATAAGTTCTATGAAGATATTAAAGAAAAAGTGTGTATGATACAATTAAAACTATCTTATTCCACAATATATCTCTGTAAGCATTGCCTTTCCTTTGATAAGGATGCTTATTCTTATACCAAAGGTTATGTGATAGAAATTGTAACAGTCATTGACTCTTGAATGTTCTCCTTGTTTGGGCTTGACAGCTAGTCTCGAGGTATTGAGTTTTAATTTTCTCTCCCTATGTAAGGCAGAGGTGTAGAGAATTAAAGTGGCTTTGACCTCTTTAAAGATTCTCTTCTTAAAAAATGAGCATCTGTAGGGGTTTGGGACAGAAGCTGAGATTATCTCTGCTTTCTCTTTGTGTTTTTTTTTTTTTCCTCCTCCCCAGCCTTCTTTTAGGAAGTGAGTTAAGGATTTGCAGATACTCACCTTGGGACCTGATTTTAGAGGAAAAGGGGGGAGAACAAGCAATCTGTCCAGTACTGGCCAATATTGAGAAGATAGAGGGTTGCAGGGCAGTAAATATGAGGAGCACCTATGAAAGAGAGCAAAATGGGAATGCAGCCTAGAATGTATTTGGAGAAGAAGAATAGAGAAAATGGACCAAAAACAGTAATTGACATTGTCATGGAATGACAGTTGATGGAATTTGGAGAAATGAAGAGAGAAGAACATGCTATGTCTCTTCACTTATTGAAGGACTGTCATATAGAAGAAGGAACTTCCTGCTCCTCTCTGAAGAGCAGGACAAGGAACAGTTGGTAAAAATAACAGTGTTAAGCTACATGGAAAGAACAACTTCCTAAAAGTTGCAGATGTTCAAAAGTAGAATTGGTTGTCTTGTGAATTCTTGTCACTTGGAGTCTGCAAGTGAAGTGAATGACCACTTATTGGGATTATCTTAGACCAGGACTTGTTAAACTTTTTTCCACTTGTGATCCTTCTTTTCCCCGAGAAATTTTTATGTGACTCTGGGTATATAGCTATATAAAATAGGAATACAAATCAAACATTTATTGATCATCATAATTTCACTACCCCCATATTTAGGTAGGAGACCTCATATGGAGTTATGACCCATAGTTTAAAAAGTAGATCATAGACCAGATGATGTTTTTAGTTCTTTCCAAATGAGATTTGTAACTTTACCTGAAAAGAGTAAAAGCCTTGTGATTTCCCAGTATGAGTGTAGATAGACTAGGTTTTCAAGCATTTTTTTCATTGCATATAAGTTCAACCGTGCTTATATTGAAATGATAGCACAGTCAGAGACTCAGAATTTTAAAATCCATGTAAACCAGAAAACCTCCCCTTAAGAGTTTTCGATCTCTTCCCTCGTCAAACATTTGGCTGAAACTGCTAATCAAGAGCAATATGTATTGTTTCAAAGCTCATGAAACCCTGACTTACCTGGAGGTACTGATACATAAACATCAAAGTAAGCAGAGTCAGGAAGAACAGCATAAAGATTGAATTGGTTGATCCATTGGTTAATCAAGTCAACCAACACTTATTAAGCACCTACTTTCCATGTATTGTATAAATCTTCATTTCTTCTGCCTAATCCAAAAACTGCTATTTGTCTTAAAAAGTTCCATTATACCAACTTAGCTTAGTCAAGACCAGGTTCTGAGTTTCCTTCTATTCCTTCATGTTTATGATGGGTAGGATCTCACAATCACAGTGCATTCCCCATATGATCTTGGAGTGTACAAAGAAGTTGTTTTTTCCTGTTAGAACATTATTCAATTGAACCTTTGTTTTATGTCTAGCATCATAGATAGGTTTTGCTGAACATAAAAAGAATTATAATGTCTGCCTTCAAGAAAATTAGGATGTAGTTGGGGAAATAAAGCTACTTTATGTATTGTTAGAGAATATTGTTAGGTATTATATACAGATACTCAGATGACTTGGTAATCTCATTAATTTGTAAGTTCCAACAATACAGCTGGCCATCCTTCCATATCTATCTGCTCATCTTGTGAATCTCTTCCTTAATTTCACTTGTTACTGAGAGATTGCCAGAAGACTCCAAACATCTTCTTTTCCTATCGTGCAATTTCTTGATATATTTTGCTTCTTTTCATTGGACTTCCATATTGGTAATATGTTACATGCTGCCTAGACCAATTGCTGTCAGGGTGCGTGTGTGTGTGTGTGTGTGTGTGTGTGTGTGTGTGTGTGTGTGTGTGTATTTATTTTGGAGACTTGATCTCCTCACCTTACCCCAGCTAGAAGTGAAGTTACCACTTGGAGGCCCGGTCCAGTACTGTAACACATGGATGCTTTACCCTGCTCCATTTTTCCAATTTGAGTCAATTTATCCTTGATAACCTGGTGGCCCTTACTTCCTGGGGACCCACCATATTGGTGCCAGCCGTGGATACCTGATTAGCTTAACTCTACTGTAGTTCATCACCCCCAAATTTAAGCAACTGACCAGCCTCAGCCTCCCCAAGTAGTAAGGATTATAGATGTATTTTGTGTCTCACTGCCACATGATACCACTAGTTAGGTGGTGGTTGTTCAGTCATCTCAGTCATGTCCAACTCTCTGATTACTTGGGTTTCTCTTGGCAAAGATACAGGAGTGGTTTACCACTTCCTTCTCCAGCTCATTTTACAGATGGGGAGATTGAGGCAGACAGGGTTAAGTGAGTTAACCCAGTATCACACAGTAGGAAGTGCCTGAGACTAGTTTTAAACTTGTGAAGATGAATTTTCCTGATTCCAAGACCAGCACTCTATCTACTGTGCCACTTAGTTGCCTATAGTAGGATATAATTATTAAATTAACCCAGATATATCAATGATAAATGTTGTGGGCCATTTGCAAAGTATAAACTTGATACTTTTGGTCTGAATTATTGTTGAAGGGAGGTAATGTTTAAGGTGGGTTTGGAAAGATGAGTGCGATTTGACTAGGTGGAGAGGAGAAATAGGGCCTTCTAAGAGCACTAGAAGCTGGGAAAGAACTCCCACAGAAGGTGGGAATTGAACAATCTTGAAGCCAGGGAGATTAAAGGTGGAGGGGAGGGGGCAGAGTGTTCAAGGTATGGGAAAGCCAGCAGAAAAACATCCCTATAGGAAAGAGAGGGTCTTGTTTAAGGAAAAGTAGATCATTGTAATTGGAATGAAGAGTACAAGATTGAAAAGATAAGAAAAGACTAGCCTACAACAAACTTATGTCCAATGGAGTATTTTTTATTTAATCCTGGAAGTAATATAGAGAGCCACTGGAGTTTATTGAGTAAGAGTAGGAGCAGAGACATTGTTAGTTCTGCACTTTAGGAAGATCACTGAGGCCTGAGTAGAAGGTGAACCAGGGTAGGCAAGACTTGAGAGCCTAAATAGAAAGCTATTGTAATAGTCCAGGCAGAAGGTAAAGATGGCCTGCACCAGGTGGGAGGGTGTGTGAATGGAGACAAGGGGATGTATATATAAGAGATGTTACAAAGTGTAGCAATAGATTGAATATATGGGTTGAGTGAGAGTGAGAAGTCAAGAATCACATTGAGGTTTCAAACCTGGGTGATAGGAAAGATGGTGGTGCCCTTAATAATAAGAAGAGAGGAGGGCTTTGAGGGGAGGATAGTAATTTTTGTGTGGAACTTGTTGAGTTTGAGATTCTTATAGGACATCCATCTTGATATGTCCAAGAGGGAGTAAGTCATATATGATTATAGCTCAGAACTAAGACTGGATATATAAATATTGGAATCATCTCTATAGAAATGATAGTTGAATGTATGGTAGCTGATAAGATCCCCAAATATAAAGTGAAAAGAAAAGAGGACCCAGCACAGAACTTTGGAGAGTACCATATGTATTCTTTTATAATTATTTGTATGTATATTTTGCACCTCCCAATTGTAAACTCTCTGAGCAAGGAGTGTATCTTAACTAAACTTCCCTAGCACCTAGAACACAATCTTCTGTATATGGTAGGTGCTTAATAAGTGTTTTTTGAATGTATTAACCTATATTTGAGAAGATGAAGATATAGATTAGAGCAGTGGCATTGGAAATATAAGACATGAGATAATAAAAATTAGTATAGAGGAAGTTGATACACATAATTGGGAAGTGGGGGATGACTAAGAGGAAAGAGTTAAAGATAATTCTCAAGTTCTTAGGATAAATGGAACAATGATGGAGAGAAAAAAGAGAATTCCCAAAGAGGTTTCATTTTGAGTATTGGCAGGGTATTCCAGTGGAGACATCTTAAACTCTGATGGAATTATAAAATTATTGGTAAGATCCAAGAAATAATGGTGATTAGGAATCTGGAAGTCTGAATACTGACAGCTGAAGAGTGTCCTGAGGCAAGTTACTAGAGATATTTTGCCATATTGAAGTCATATGAAGAAATTTGAGGAAACATGACAGGCTTCTAAGCATTTGAAGGACTGGTAATATAGATGAAGGGCAGTTTAGTGGCGCATAGAATGCTGGGTCTGAAGTCAGGAAGGCCTGAGTTCAAATGCAGCTTCAGACTTCCCCTACTAGTAGTGTGACCCTGAATAAGTTACTCAACTCTGCCTCAGTTTCCTCATCTGTAAAATGAGCTAGAGAAATTCATTCTAGTATCTGTACCAAGAAAACCTCAAATGAGGTCACAAAGACTTGGATGTGACTGAAAAGCAACTGAATAACATGACAGCAAATGTTCACGGCTGCTGTCTCTGAACCTTATGGATAGACTACGAATGATTTTCCTTTTCAGATTTTCCTTCCGATTTAACTTCTTATCCCTTTTCTCTCTCCGTGATTCATCCCCTTTGGGTTTAGTTGAGGACAGATTAATTTCCTGGCTCCCCAAACTTAGAGAAATCCCAGGGATGTCCAAAATTCCTTTTGGAAAATTTGGGGATAAGGACAGGGCTCTCTAGCTTGGGATACTGTCTCTTTCAAGCGAAGAAGCTGCATCGAAGCATGGAAGCAATCGAAGAAGAAACATCGGTGCACTTAGATGCAGTTACCTGAAAGAGGGCAAATTTGCCTCCCATGTTCTGAGCACGTAGGTGTGATTTGGCCTGGCGGAAGACGATGCCCAGGGCCCAGAGTGCCAGTAAGGTGGACACACCAAGGACGGTATTCATCCATAAAGCTGTGCTCCCTGCAGAGATCTGGGTGGGTCAGAGAAGAAAGGAGTCGGTGATAGAATTCTGCCCAGAATCTTCCCCACAATGATGGTGAGAGGGAAAAGGCCATAGTGCCCTTCCTCTCCTTGCACCGTCATGTTGGGCTTTACTTCCCCACATAAACCCCTGCACTGCTTCGTCCCACCAGAATAAGGCAGGGCCTCTTACGTTTGCTCATCTGGAGACAGCGTGGAATGAGGCTCATCCCCTGTCCTACTTACATCTGACGGATCATAGATGCCATCAGGTATCAGCATCAGTCCCAGCAGGACAAAGACCATTTTAAGGAAGGCGTACTGGAAGGGGGCCAGGATCAGCACCTGCAGCTTCCTCCTGAGGAGAGTGAGAGGAATCCTTGGCACAGAGCCCACCCCTCCTTTGGTGGACAAAGTGGCTGCTCAATTTGGGTTAAGTGGATTCTCTTCTGGGGATTGGTAGAAAGGGAACAGAGAAGCAGCTAAGAACTGAGTTTAAATCCCATCTGATATTTACTCTCTGATTTTTGAGCAAGTTAGCTATTCAGTCTCACTTTCCTCATCTATAAAATAGGGATGGCAATAGCATCTTCCTCCCAGTTTGTGAGTAACAAAAAATGAGAATATGTAAAACATTCACTAACCTGAAAGTGCTATATAAATACTTGCTATCATAATATTAGAAAGCAGGACATTCTCATTCCAGGCTCCCACACACCCTCATCTCAAAGATAACAACTAATGGGAAAAATTCAGGGTCAAGGCAGATGAGTGTTGAATTTGGAGGCAGGAAGATCCGATTTAAAATCTTGCCTCAGACACTAGCTGTGTGATTGCAAGCACATCATTTAAACTCTTACTAAGTTAAAAATGGGATTCATAGGACCCATCTCAGCATTGTTTTGGAAATTAAATATTGTGAAGTGCTTAGTACAATGTCTGGCACATAGTTAATAAATGCTTGCTTCTATTCCCCTCTCCAAACACCAAAGAGAGCCAAATGAAGTAGTTAAAAGCCTGATCTGCCCTTGCTAACTACTGTTTGGAAGAGTCTGTCTCTGTCTCTCTGCTTCTCTCTCACTCTCTTTTCCTCTCCCTCCCTTTCTCTTCCCCCTCCCCTGCCCCTTTTCCATACTTGGTAAGGATGAGGTGGGGACAGCAGGGGCAGCAACAGCAGCACGGGCCAGTGTGGACTATCATTGGGGTATCCTTCAGCGTCCTCAGTACTGCTTCCTTTCCACCATAACCTTGCACCATGACCAGCATCACCAAGTAAAAGCAAATCGCAAAATACCTGGAGACAGAGAGGAAGGGAAAGAGGAAGTTAGCTGTCCTAGGAGAAATAAATTTGTTGCCTGAGGAAGGGAAAATATAAAGTAAGAAAGAGATGGGGCAGCAGAGCCTGGCTTTGTGTGGAACAGCAAGATGAGAGAACAGGAGCAGGGGACAGTGGAAAAGGAGTTGTGTGATTCTAGAAATGGGAAAAGGAATGCTCCTTAGCATAGCAAAGCTTCAGAAATGCTGAATAACCAGTTTGAGAAGTGCTCATCTTTTGATCAAGTTTGGGGGCAGCAAGCTCCTGATCAGCCCCATGATGGGCAGAGGTTGCAAGCACAGAGAGAATAGCAGAAGCTGAGAATGTTCAAAGCTAGATGGGCAAAAACAGAGCATGAAGGCATGTGGGGTTAGCAGTAGAAGCCAGATCCTACAGGGGCACCAGGATGCTTACGAGGTGACAGCCATCTCCACGAACACCAGGGAGCGGGGTATCCACAGTCCACAGCAGCAAAATAAAGATACTACCTACTTGGAAAGAATCAGACAGTTGGTTGGGAGAAGGGAGAATACTTCCTAGGACAGAGCATCTTTTTGCTATAGCTCCAAAGTCCAGTTTCTTAGGTGGGTCAGCCCTAAAAGACAATTACATGACTTCGGTGGATACATCAATGAAGGTCACTTCCAAATTTAGGCCTTCAGGCCTAAAATCTTCCCAGCTCTAGGCTTGTATTTCTCTCCGCTAGATGTGGCTGCCCTGTTGCCCCACCAGCACCTTAAGCATAACACAAGAAAATCATTTTTCCTCTATCTTAGTTTTCTCATCTATAAAAATGGCAGGTGGTTCTCTATCACAATCTCTAGGATAGTTATTTTAAACCATCTCCCTTCAGTCCTCCAGATTTGCCCTTCCTCCTCATTCTTAGCAGATCGTCCCATCCATTGTACCTGAGAAGATTGGTGAGCTGCCTCAACTCAGAGAAAACAGTGCTAAGAATCTTAAAGGACAAGAAATTTAAGACCTTTTGGGAACATGGGTGATTTTTAAAATGTGTTTTTAATTTTTATTTTTGAAATACTGATACTATTTGTAGGTTGGGCCTCCAGAAGAGGACTGGGAAAAGTGAAAAACTGGTTAAAAGAGCTGTCTAAGAATGAGTTTTGGATTTCTGAATAATGTCATGAATTGTTTTACTGTCCTCCTGTCCCTCTTCTTCTCTTTACCTGAAATTGTATCCCCCAGAACTGAACTCTCCAAAGAGAGTTTATCATCTACTCAGTTTTGGAATTCTGCCTAGAGCTATGCTGATTAGGGAGTAAGTGCAAACTCATCCAACCCATTATACCCAACCAACCCTGAACCTCTTTATGATGTATCATCTGGCCTGCTGCTGCCTTATGTTCTTCCTTTCTACTCCCACCATCCCATTTTCCATCTCCTGTTCTGCTCTGGGCATAGTAATTAAATCAGTGCTAGCATCCTTTCTGGCTTCACCAGCATCCCTGAAGTTCTCCAGAACCAAAATGTCTTCTGGTAGACAGACAGGATTTGAATTATCCTTGTCTATTACAGTAACCAGTGCAGATCAAGCTACTAATTACTCCATTTGCTCATTACTGTCATTCTCCTTGGTCCTTAATGAGTGGAAGGAGAATAAGCATCTACTATATGCTAGGCATTGTGCTAAGCACTTTAATCATATTAGATTATACTGCAAATTCCTTAAAGACAGGATTTGTCTTTTGTATTGGATCCTCAGTACAGAGCACCATATTTAGTATATAAAGATTTAGTAAATTCATTTTCTTTTCTTCCTCCCTCCCTCCCTCCCTTTCCTTCCTCCCTCCCTCTCTCCCTTTCTTCTTCCCTCCTTCCTTCCTTCCTTCCTTCCTTCCTTCCTTCCTTCCTTCCTTCCTTCCTTCCTTCCTTCCTTCCTTCCTTCCTTCCTTCCTTCCTTCCTTCCTTCCTTCCTCTCTTTCTCTCCCTCTTTTCACCTTTCCTTCCTCCCTCTCTTTTTTTCTTTACAACCAACTTAGCTTTCTCTCCCCATCACCCTACTGAAACTGTTCTTTGTTGGATCATCCTTTAATATCCTACCCCTTGATTATGGTTGTCCCTCAAGGGTCAGTCATGGATTTTTTTTTTTTCTCTTCTTGTCCCATAGTCTCCCTTGCCGACTTCACCAGTTATTATCTCTGTGAAGGGATTCAAATAGACTATTTGTCCCTGATCTGTGGTAGAGCCTTCTGAACTCATATTGGTCCAGTGGGTCACACTATCTTGACTCCAATATAGTGATATCATTTTGGTTCTCTTTGAGAACAAAGGATAACAACCAACCAATTTTTATTCTGTTGATGGCACCACCATCCTTCCAATCTCCTAGGTCTATTCAGAAATATTCTTAACTCATTCCCCACATCCAATCAGTTGCCAAACCCTATGAACTCTACCTCCATCTGCCAGCCATCTTCTCTCCATTCACAAGGTCACCATCCTACTTCAGGCTCTGTCCATCTCTTTCAGTGGTGGTGGGGGGTGTATCTATTCAAAGTCTTCTAATTGATTTCCCTGCCTCAAGGCACAGGTTGGGTCACTCAAGCTCAGAAAATTTTATTTACCCTCCTTATAGTATCTAAGGCAGGGGTGAGGAACTTTTTTTTTTTTTAATCTAAGGACCATTTGAATATTTATAACATTATTTGTGGCTCTTTCAACTTACTGAACTCAAGCAGAGAGAGGTTATTGTTTCTAGCTTGCAATTCATCATCCACTGGGGTTGCCTTAGCAAATGATTTAGAAGGGCCTTATGTGGCCTCCAGTTTGGACATTCCCCATCCTTGGTCTAGGGACTCTTTAACTGACTCTAATCTATCTTTCTAGGAGTATCTCACATTACTCTTCTTTATGTACTCTGCCCCTCAATTAGCTTTTCCCCAATCGTGGCATTCCATGTCCTCTGGCCTCCCATCCCTCCTCATCTCAGACTTTCAAAAATCTTATCTTCCTTCAAAGACTTAGCTCAGGTGTCACTGGCTCCATGAAGCTTTTCTTGAGTCCCTTTGTTGTTAGTGCTTTCTCCTACCTCAAATTTTTATTGATCTGCTTTATATAATAGTAATAGTAATAATAACAATAGATAGAATTTATATAGAACTTGAAGGTTTGCAAAGTGCTTTACAAATACTATCTCATTTGATCCTCACAACAACCTGGGAGGTAAGTGATATCATTGGCCCCATTTTAGTAGGTGAGGAAACTGAGGAAAACAAAGATGGGGTCATTTGTCCAGCTTCACATAGCTAGTGAGTATCTGAAGCAGTGAAATGGAAGATACTTTTGAGGGCTGAGACTCATTTTTGAGTCTCACAAAATGCAGTGCCTTCCACAAAAATAAGCATTTCATAAATCTTTGTTCAAAGAAATGAACTGAATGGAATTCCTTCTATCCTCTGGAGGATAACTCCTCAAACACTTAAAGAGCTGAGTTTGATGGCTGCACTATTACTGGTCCTTCTGCCTTGCCAAAATTGGTAGATCTCTCACCGTTGGAGCAGAACTGGTCCACATTAGGGTCTTCCTCTTAACGGGGCATCTTGTATTCTTGTACAGGTAAATGGCATCCTCCAAGTATATGATGACAGAGATCACAGTGAACAGTGTCAGGATTCCTGTGATAGTCAGCTCCATGGAGTTCAATTCTGGGGTGCAATAATAATAAGTAAGAATGACTTATTTTTACACAATACTTTGACATTTACAAAGTGCTTTACATAGATGATTTAATCTGATCCTCAAAACAATCTTGGAAGTTGAATATTGAAAATATTATCACTAGGGACATTTTAATGCCTTACCCAAAGTCAGAAGGGGCAGCTATATGATGCCGTGAATACAGTCTTGAAGTCAAGGAGACTCATCTTCATGAGTTCAAATCTACCCTCTGACACTTCTAGCTGTGTAACCCTGGGCAAGTCACTTAACCCTGTTTGCTGCACTTTCCTCATCTATAAAATGAGCTGGAGAAGGAAGTGGAGAACTATTCCAGGATCTTTGTCAAGAAAATTCCAAATGGGGTATGAAAAAATCAGACATGACTGAAAAAGACCTGAATAACAAGATTTCACCCTCTTCTCCTTGATAGTCTCTTCTCTCTGCACATTCAGGAAATAACTCTCTTCTGGTCCTTCTCTTCCTCTTCTTCCTCCTCCTCCCTACCAGACTGCTCCTCAATCTCTTGCTGGATTGTCATGTAGGTCATAGCTTCTATCCTGTCCTTGTCTTCTTTCTCTTCTTCCCCTTCATCTGGTGATCTCATCAGTTCCCATGGATTTAATTATCATCTCTGCTGATGATTGCCAGTTCTGCCCCGACCTCTCTGCTGACCTCCAACTACCTTTCAGAAATCTTGAACTGGATATACAGTAGAGATCTGAAACTCAATATGTCCAAAACCCATTATCTTTTGCCCCAAACACATCCCTTTCCCAAACTTCCTTTTACTTTTGAGGGCAACATCATAGTCCCAGTCCTTCATCCTTGACTCCTCACTCTCTCATCTCCCATATCAAATCAGTTGCAGAGGTGGGGGAAAGGGGAAGGGTTGCCTCTCGGTTTCACCTCTGCAACATCTCTTAAGCCCCCTTTTCTCCTCTGACATTGCCACTATTACTTCACTCCTGGACTAGGGCAGTAATCTGCTGGAGGGTCAGCCTGCCTCAAATCTCTCTTCTCTCTAATCCATTCTTTCTTCAGTTGCCAAAGGGATTTTCCTAAAGTATAGGTCTGACCATATCACCATCACCTTCATCCCCCTCCTCCATTCGATGGTTCCTTATCACTTCCAGAGTCCAATATAAAATTTTTTTTGTTCAGCATTCAAGGTGAGAAAAATAACTTTTTCTCTTACTGAGGACATCCCTGGGAAGTAAGTGCTCTTATTAGCTTCATTTTACAGTCGAGGAAACTGAGGCAGACAGAGGTTACGTGCTTGCTCAAGTTAAATATCTAAAAACCAAATTTGAACTCGGGTCTTTTAACTTTTAGGTCTCTCGCACCACCAGCTGAGCTGCCTGGTTGCAACTGGCTTTAAGTGCCAGAGAGGTTTGCATCTGATCCTGGAGGTGATGGGAAGCTCCCAGCATTTATTAAGTAGAATAGTGACATAATAAGACTTATGCTTTAGACATATCATCTTGGCAGCTATATGGAAGATGAATTAGAGATAAGAAAGGCTGGATCAGAGAAACCATTTTAGAAGCTATTATAATAGTCTCTCATCTCCCTCCCTCCCTCCCTTCCTCTCTCCCTCTCTCTCTCTCTCTCTCTTTCTCTCTTTTTCCCTCCCTCCTTCCCTCCCTCTCTCTCTTTCTCCCTCTCCTCCCCCCACTTTCCTTTCCTATGGAAGTAGAATTCACAATTAAAAAGCTCTTGCTTTCATAGCTATGTAAGAACAACAACAGTTAGGTGGTTCAGTGGATAGAGCATTAGTCCTGGAGTCAGGAAGATTTGAGTTCAAATTTGACCTCAGATACTTCCTAGCCATGTGACTGTGAGCAATTTACTTAACCCTGTGTGCCTCAGTTTCCCCATCTATCAAATGAGATGGAGAAGGAAATGACAAATCATTCTGGTATCTTTGCCAAGGAAACCCTAAATGGGATCACAGAGAGTCTGGCACACCAAAAAAATGACTAAATGATAACAATAGATCAGCCACCATTGCTGGGCAGGGAGAAGGAGTGGACAAGTCTGGGAATGCTAGTGGTGCTTCAACAGAAAATAGGACCTCTGAAAGAGGGGTGTGTTTGAAGGGCTCAGGGGGGGATTGAAGGGGAGTGTATGACACTATGGAATTACAGCAATGTTGTTTTAAGAGTGACTTTGAACAAATAATTTTGATTATTAAAAACACATAAACGAATTATAAAAGACATAAAGAGACTTTGAACCCTAGATATCATCCTACTTTCTCTCTTGCCCACCCTCCATATCCAATTTGTTTCCAAAGCCGCCTTTGCAACATTTTTAAAAAAATATATCTCCTTCTCTCTCTTGACACTGCCATCACTCTAGTGCAAGTGCTTATCTCCTTGTTGCAGAAGTATTGCAGTAGGCTCTGTGTGTGTGTGTATATGGGGGGGGAGGTATCTGCCTACCTCCATTCTCTCCCCATAAATTCTCCACTCATCCACCAAAGCAGTTTTTCTAAAGTTCAGGGCTGACCATGTCACATACACCCTTATCCTCTGCTCAATAAATTCTCTTGGTTCCCTATCACCTCCAGAATCATATACAAAATCATTCAAAATTCTTTATAACCTAGACTTCCTTCAGACTCCCCTTGCTTTTCAGGATTTTCAGGACACTGGCGTGCTGCTTCCCGCAATAAGATGCTCCATCTCTTGGTTCTAAACTGTTTCTCTAATGACATCCCAGGCCTAAAATGTTCTTCCTCTTCCCTGGCTTCCTTAAAGTCCCAAATGAATTCCCAACTACAGAAAGCTTTTACTAACCTCTCAATTCTAATGCTTTCCCCTTGTTAATTATTTCCCTATTTTTCTGACATAAATTTGTTTGCATACTGTCTCTCCCAATAAATTGTAAGCTCCTTGCCATCAGGGACTTTCTTTTGTGTTTCCAGTAGGTAGCAGAGTGACCAACATATAGTAAGCACTTAATAAATGCTTGATGGACTAAAAGTGCATCTAAAAGAATGAGTGGATGGGAAAAAACAAACCATCCTATGGAACATATGTGAGCTCCAAGGCATTCTCAATCAGAGGCTGCTAGTTGGTTTCTCAGTCTACATGATGGAGGTGATGAGGCTATACCAAAGAGAATTGAACACTGAACCAGGAAGGTTGCCCACTCAATAGATTTTAAGAAAAATGATTCATAATAAATCAAAAATCTTTTGTAGTTTTAAAGAATAACTATGCAAGGACATGCATAGAAAACATGCACATATTTTAAAATGTATATATTTCTACATGTCCACGATATTTATTCTAGTTATCATTTTGTTTGGGGAAATGAATAAATGATGGATATCAATATTCATTAGAAAAATTGGTCTATAATTTTCTTTATCTTTTTTGGCTCTACCTGGTTTAGGTATCAGCAGCATATCTGTATCATAAAAGGAATTTGGTAGGCCTTCTCCTATTTTTCCAGTTTGTAAAATGTTGGAATTAAATTGTTTTTTAAATGTTAAGTTGAATTCACTTGTAAATTCATTTGGCCCTGAAGATTTTTTTCTGAGGTAGATCATTACTAGATTGTTTAATTTCTTTTTCTAAAATGGGACTATTTAAGTAATTTATTTTCTCCTCTGTTAATCTGGGCAATCTGTATTTTTGTAGGTAATTACCTATTAATGATGGATATAAAAAAGGACTTAATTATTCCCATCTGTCCAGTGTGCCAGGACTCCTCAAGTTCATCTTATCTCCCTCTCCTCCCTCCCCAGAAATGGCGGCTGTTGTTACATAACTGTGATGGCATGGGCTTTTTACTTGTCTGAGACTGACTATGAGGATCTGGTTGTTTCTTCTGAATTTGTCTCTCTCCATGAGAACAGGTGACTAAACAGTGATTCTGAGATGGCTGTATATAGCCCTGGGAAGTACCTCATGAGCTCAAGAGTTCAGGAAATCTTGGGTCTATATATTGGTTATCTAGCAAGAGGTGATTTTCAAAACTTCTCTTAGGAGAACATAACCACTGCTAGGGGGAATGCTACAATTGAAAGAACTAAGAAAGCTCCAAACTTTGCCCTAGCTTTCCAAAAATTTTGGACCTTGAGCAAGTTGTTAAAAATAAAATGCCATTTCAATAGTCTTCCTGCAGCTTTTACATTCTAGGATAGTTTGATAAAGGTTGTGAGTTATTCTTTCATGTTTTAAGTATTTGCCATTGGAGGCTTATAAGTCTTTTATGTTTTTCTTTTGTAGCGGAGGAAATAAATATTTGACCTGTATTTGATCTATTTTATATGTTGACTTCCTTTCTAAAAGGACCCTGTTAGTTCCTTTAGGGAATAATCTAGACATTATTTATCTCTAAAATTTGTTTGAGATTTTTCCTTAAGTTCTATTACAATAGAGGGGAGCAAAATGAGCCAGACAGTGTGAGAAAAACTAAACCTGCTTCCTTTTATTTTTAGTTTCCTTTATTCTTAGTTTCCTCCAGGATAGAACTCCATGGAAGTCACTCAAAATGTGGAAGCACTTTGATTGGAAATGGTGCCCTTCCCCACTCTTTCCCTATCCCTTACAGGGAAATATAATAGAGATCAATTTTAGACATGTTACACTTAAGATTCCTATGCATGGGATATCTAATTCAAGGTAAAAAAAATTGTCAAAAAGTTTTTTAAAAGTTGGTGATTAGGGACTGGAGCTCAAAAAAAAGAGTGGGGTGTGTGTGTGTGTGTGTGTGTAAATGTGCATATATATATATGTTCAAAATATACACAGACATATTCATATTTAAATATATTGCACAGACACACACATATATGCATATCCCTGTCACTGAGAGCAAGTATAGAGAGAAAAGACAGAAGTCCAGGAAAGAGGTTTGAGGGTAGTTTATAGTAACAAAGGAGGACTGAAAAGTGATCAAAAATGTAAGAAGAGAAATATTGGAGTCAAAAGATCCAGAGAGAAGAGAATATCAAGGATAAGATCAAACAATTCACAAGCATTTATTAAGTACCTACTGCATGCCCAGATCTATTCTAAGCATCAGGATAAAAAGACAAAACTGAAAGTTTTCTTGCCCTCTCTTAAATGCTAATACATGAAATGCTACAGAGAAGAGGTAGTTAGGTGACTCAACGGATAGAACTCTGGACCTAGAGTCAGGAAGAGCTGAGTTCAATCCAGCCTTGGACACTTATTAACTATGTGACCTTGGGTAAGTCACTTAATCTCTTTCCCTTAATCCACTGGAGAAGGAAATGGAAAATCATTTTAGTGTCTTTGCCAAGAGAGCAGCAAGAGCACTGTGCCACCTGGTACAGTGGATAGTTCTGGGCTTGGAGTCAGAAAGATCCATCTTCCTGGGTTCAAATCTGACCTCAGATACTGACTAGCTGTGTGATCCTGGGCAAGTCACTTAACCCTGTCTGCCTCAGTTTCCTCATCTGTAAAATGAGCTGAAGAAGAAGACTACAAACTATTCCAAATGGGGCCACAAATTGATGGACACAACTGAAAAAGACTGAACGACATCTTTGCCAAGAAAGCAACATGGAGAATATGATCCATAGTATCGTGAAGAATTGGATATGACTGAACAACAACAATGACAGAGAAAACAAGGATTCAGAAAAGGCCATTGGAGAGAGTCATGAAGAGGTCATTGGTATTTTGGAGAAGAAAAATTCAGCTGAATAATGAGATCAGAAATCAGATGGCAGGGGTTGAAAAGTGATAGGAGACAAGTGGAAATAGTTATTTCTTAGATTTTGGCTGAGAATGGGAAGAGAGATAACAAATTAACAGATCCTACATCTGGAATTAGAAGGGACTTGAAACTGCAGGAATATGAGTCAAATGAGCTTTTCTTAGGCATAAAGGAAACTTAGAATTGATTCTCTGGCTTCGACAGAAAAAAAGAGCAACCTAATGATCTAGTAAGACATTGTTGGTCAAATGTTTACGGCAGCCCTATTTGTACTGGCTAGAAACTGGAAAATGAATGGATGCCCATCAATTGTGGAATGGCTGAATAAATTGTGGTATATGAATGTTATGGAATATTATTGTTCTGTAAGAAATGACCAGCAGGATGAATGCAGGCTTGGAGGGACTCATATGAACTGATGCTGAGTGAAATGAGCAGGACCAGGAGATCATTATATACTTCAACAACGATACTGTATGAGGATGTATTCTGATGGAAGTGGATTTCTTCGACAAAGAGAAGATCCAATTCAGTTTCAATTGATCAATGATGAACAGAAGCTGCTACACCCAGAGAAAGAACACTGGGAAATGAATGTGGACTATTTGCATTTTTGTTTTTCTTCCCAGGTTATTTGTACTTTCTGAATCTGATTTTTCTTGTGCAACAAGAGAACTGTATGGCTCTGCACGCATATATTGTATGTAAGATTTACTTTAACATGTTTAACATGTATGAGACTGTCTGCCATCTAGGGGAGGGGGTGGAGGGAGGAAAGGGAAAAGTTGAAACAGAAGTGAGTACAAGGGACAATGTTGAAAAATTACCCATGCATATGTTCTGTCAATAAAAAGCTATAATAAAAAAAAAGATGTTTTTGGTCTATATCAAGTACCATATTTACCACTTTCCTCAGCCAGATTAGTAAATCTTCCCTAATAATTCCTTCCCTTCTAATCAATACTGCATAAAATTTGTTCTAAACCAGCATTCCCCGAACCATGTTTCATGGAATTCTGGTGTTCTGAGGTATGTGAAGAAAGGTTCCATGAAAAAGTGTTATAAATAATTTCTTCCTAAAATATTTTTAAATTATGTATGGATTCATTTATGGTTGTTTGTTGCTTTTTTAAAAAGTCTTAATTTCCTCTTTTGTACCAAAATATCACCTGTTCCCATCCTCTCCTTATTGCTGGGATTTTTCATACTTTCAGGCTCCCTAGACCAATAGTTCTCAAAGAGTGGTCCAGAAAATCCTTGAGGGTCTCAGAAATCCTTTCAGAAAGTCTATAAATTCAAAATTAATTTTTATTTCTGATATGGTAAATATCTATAAATGTAACCCACATAAACAAAAACTCTTTTGACAACTCCTCAGTAGTTTTTAATCACATAAAGATACTGAGAACAAAACTTTGAGAACCATTGCTCTAAACCAGTGGATATTTCCAACAATATATTTTCATCAAGAAAAAAACAAGTGGATGACAGATATCTCTTGCTCAGATTAGAACTTGCATTTAGATACCTATTTATATAGAGTTTGTCTATCAATAAGCACATTTGGGACAGAAAGTACATATGGACAATGAATTAGGCCTGGAGTTTAACAGGAAGAGGAAGGTGGACTGAATTACCTTCAGGAAATTACAAAATTTCTTCAATGGTCCCATACTTCCCATGAAAGCAAAAGCCCATCATTTGACTGCCAACATTCTACTAGTAATGAAAAATGTAAAATACATTAGTCTCAAAAGAATTAAAAAAGAATAACAATAGAGGGCAAAGAAGAGACAACTAACGAGAATGTCCAAAGAAAATGGGAGCAAAGATGTCATCAGTTGTCGTCTCATGTATAGTCTTGATATAACAAAAGACCTTAAGAAAGGTAGAATGTTTAAGATAAACTTTAACAAACTGAATATATGGTTCCTGGAAAATGTAAAAACTTACAAAGTTCCCTTAAAAGTTAGTCATCTGATCAACTGTGATGGACGTGGTTCTTTTCAAAATGAGATGATTCAGTCCAATTCCAATAGATTTGTGATGGATAGAGCCATCTGTATCCAGAGAGTGGACTGTGGGGATTGATTGTGGATCACAACATAGTATTTTCACCTTTGTTGTTTTTGTTGTTTGCTTGCTTGTTTTTTTCATTTTGACTTTTTGATATCATTATTCTTGTGCAGCTTGATAAATGTGGAAATCTGTTTAGAAGAATTGTACCTGTTTAACCTATATCAGATTTCTTGCTGTCTAGGGGATGAGTGAGGGAAGCAAGAAAAATTTGGTATACAACGTTTTTCAAGGGTGAATGTTGAAAGTGATCTTTGCATGTATTTTGGGTTTTTTGTTTGTTTTTTATTTTCCTTTTTTCATTATTTATTTATTTACAAAGCATATGCATGGGTAATTTTTCCAACATTGATCCTTGCAAAACTGTTTATTCCAAATTTTCCCCTCCTTCCCCCTACCCCTTCCCCTAGCTGGCAGGTAATCTAATACATGTTAAATATGTTGAAATACATGTTAAATCCAATATATGTATACATATTTATTACAGTTATCTTGCTGCACACACACAAAAAATCAGATCAAGAAGGAAGGAAAAGAAAAACTGAGAAAGAAAACCATGCAAGCAAATAACAGAGAGAGTGAGAATGCTATGTTGTGTTCCACACTCTTATTCCAGAGTTCTCTTTCTGGGGACAGATGGTTCTCCTCTTCACTGAACAAGTGGAACTAGTTTGAATCATCTCATTGTTGAAGAGAGCTACGTCCATTGGAATCGATTGTAATATAGTCTTGTTGTTGCTGTGTAAAATGATCTCCTGGTTCTGTCCCTTTCACTTAGTATCAGTTCATGTAAGTCTCTCCGAACCTCTCTGAAATTATCCTTTGCATGTGTTTTGAAAATAAGAAGCAATTATTTAAAAAGTTACAATCATCTTATTCCAACTAAACTTTATGTGCCAAACTCTAGCTTCTCTTTTGACAGCTTTTATATACCATTAAAAACACAGACATCCTTAAGTAGAAGCAAAGGATAAGAAAAAGAAAGACTGGTCTCAGGGTTGAAGGCAAGGAATTACAAGTAGTCAGTCAAAGCACTCTGCCTTGTAATATTAGGAGAAATCAAGGAAGTACTTCAGTACATTGGATGGACCTTTCCCTCTCTACTCTCCTTATTGCAGTCCCTCTGTGGAGAATTATGGGAAGACTTGGAAATAAATCACTCAGGATAAGTAGGCATGGATAACTTTCAGACTATATCCAAACTGTTGTGATTATAGAGTCCTTGAGGTAGTTGGTTCACTATGTTTTAAGCCTGGAAATATTTAATTTAATGCTCCCTTAGCAAGCAGCAATTTTTACAATCCTTTTCTCTCAACTATTTGCCATTTTTTAAATTTAAAAACTTTTTATTTCCCCCAGTAACATGTAAAACAATTTTTTACATTTGTTTTTAAAACTTTTGAGTTCCAGAGTCTCTCCCTTTTTTTCCTATCTCCAGTGAGAAGACACATGTGATGCTATGCAAAACATTTCCATAAAAATCATGTTGCAAAAGAAAACATAGATTTCTTCTCCCTACTTTCCTAAAAAAAAAAAAAAACAAACCAAAACCTTGAGAAAAATAAGTAAAAAAAAAGTATGCTTGAATCTATATTCAGACACAATCAGTCCTTTCTCTGTGTATGGATAGCATGTTTCATCATAAGCCTTTCAGAATAGTCTTGAATCATACAATCCTTTAAGAAAAATCTCAGGATATACTAGAAATTATTTTGTTAAAGGGCACAACCTCCAAAATAGTCCCAGTTTGACTCCCTTATGTTCATGAAAGTCCTATTGTCTAAGGCTCTCAACTTTGAATTTTAACTATAATTTCTTATGTACAGTCAGTTACTAAATTTTATTGATTCTTTCCGCATAATGTTGCTCAACTCTGGAACTTTCTTTTTATTCTTATTATCCTCCTTAGTTCACAGCCTCATTATCTTACTTCTGGATTGGTGTAATAATCTTCAATTAGTTTATCTCTGTCTCTTCCCATCCATTCCATTCATTTATTCCTATATACATTTATTATTGTACACACTGATAAATCATTCTAACATATTACTTCTGTCCTGCCACTCCTTTCCTCAAAAACTTTAAATGACTCCCAATTGCTTAAAGAATAAAGTCCAGATTTCTCTGTTTTTCAAGGTTCTCCATACTCTGACTTCAACTTACCTTTCCAAATATCTTTTATTTCCTATTGCTTCCTAATAGAAACCTTTCAATCTAGCCAGTCTAGCCTTCTCTCTTGTGCTCATTTCTGTCTGTGCTATTTTATTCATTCTATGTCTCCCACCTAGAGGGTCTGTTTCATCTCTTCTCCAATTTTTGCTCCTCTTTTTAGGGCTCATTTTATATTTCTTATCTATGACGCTTTGCCCAGTCATCCTTCTTTGAATTGCTTTTATTGTCTGTATCATTCATTTGGGCCCTTACAGTGAAATAAAAAATAGTAAATGATTAACTGGTATGTCAGGGTAACTTGTCTCCCTAATTAAACTGGGGGCTTCATGAGGACAGGGATGATGTCTTACCATTTGTTCATATGAGAAAAAAAAGAGTGGGGCAGTGGGTAGAGCACCAGCCCTGAAGTCTGGAGGACCTGAGTTTAAATCTGATCTCCGATACTTAACACTTTCTAGCTGGATACTTAACACTTTCAAGCTATGTGACCTGGGCAAGTCACTTAACCCCAATTGCCTCAGGGGAAAAAAACCTGATTAAAAAAAGGTTGGCATGGGTTTTCCCCCCTAAAGTTTCATGAACAGCTTTTGTTCATTACTATTATTTCACAATAATTCCCTGCTCTTCTCCTCACCCCATAACATAGAAAAACAATAAATAAAGCAAAATAGACCGGAGTCTGCCACTGATGGCCAAGATGATCATGTTTCCCCACTCAAATGTTTAGTTAACAAAGAATTCTATACTACATATGTAATAGATAGGCATAAAAAGCAAGTTTATAATGAAACCAGATACCTAGGGATAGTTATCCTGTTCACATTTGCTAAACCTTCATTATGATCAGCATTGTCTAATCTAATTCTAGTTTAATCCATAGCATGACCCAATTCAGTTGTTTTTGCACTTTGAGTGCTAAGAGAATTTTTCATAGAAAAACATGAAACTCATCTGCCTGAGTTGCCTGCTTGAGAAGGCAACAGAGCACTGACTATGGGAGCAAAGTCAATGTACATTTCTAATTGGATGTCCCCACAGAATTTTCTCTTAGCTTGTGACATCTGGAAACAGCTGCCTTTTAGAATTAAGGGGAATCCTGTGCATACCCTTTGACTTAGCAGTGCCATTACTGGGTCGTATCCCAAGGAAATCAGGGATAAAGGAGGGAAAAGGACCCACATGTGCAAAAATGTTTGTAGCAGCTCTTTTTGTAGTGGCAAAGAACTGGAAAGTGAATAGATGTCCATTAATTGGGGAATGGCTGAATAAATTATGGTATATGGAGATAATGGAATATCATTGTTATGTAAAAATGATGAATAAGCTGATGTTAGAAAGTCCTGGAAAGATTTACATGAACTGATGCTGAGTGAAACAAGTAGAAGCAGGAATACATTGTATACAATCACAGCAACATTTGTATTTCCTAGAGATTCCTAGCATTTACAAGGCTGGATTTTCCTGTTGGTTTTTTTGAGCTCTCCAGTAAGTAAAGAAAGGCTATTTTACACCTTCCAAGGATACATACTGTCAATTTAGGAACCCATTCAGGACCTTTTCTTCATGTTTCCCCCTCCCCCTTCAAATTGTTTCAGAGATGTGTGACTCACTAGTCAGGAGCTGGGCTGCTGTGGGAGGATGGGAAAGGCATTCTACTGGAACGCTGTAGTTGATTGTCAGCACCTTGAAAAGACTGGGTGGAAACCTGGGGGAGAAACACATTTCACTAACCCCAATGTTCAAAATCATATAGAAACAGAGAGATTTGATGCAGGCAGGGCTTTCTCCCTGTATTACTCAATGGTCTCTCTAGCCACTGTCTTCTCCAACTATTATGGACTGGCTTCTGTAATCATTGGTAAGATTCACATCTAGAAGCGATTTTAGAGATTCCCTAGAAGCAGTTCTGCTATTTTACAGATAAAGAAACTGTGTCCCAGAAAAAGAAAGGGCTTTTTAATCCCAATTAAAAGCAGTCCAAGTTATTTAAATTTAGGATGCTAATTATTGTGGATAGGGAATGATAGAATTCATCACATCAAACAAATACCAAAGTTCCAGAATCAAAATGAATCTTCAACCTGAAGAAACATGTTTATTATGACCAGAGTTAAGCTTTGAATTCAGGTCTTTGGTTTCTAATCTAGGGTTCATTCTGCTATATTTCATTGCCTCTGTGTGGGGGTTGATCTCATTTAAAATATATATATATATATATATATTTATTTATTTTGTTTTCAAATAAGTGACTGATTTTATTTATTTATTTTAGCTTTTTTCCCAAAATATATGCAAAAATATATGAAAGTTTTCAACATTCACTCTTACAAAACCTTGTGTTCCAAATTTTTCTCCTTTATTCCATCCCCTCCCTCAGATAGCAAATAATCCAATATATGTTAAACATGTACAGTTCTTCTATACATATTTCCACAATTGCCATGCTGCGCAAGAAAAATCAAAGGTTGATCTCATTTTTTTCTTAGTTTGTCCTACTTCAACAAGGAATTTTGTTGGAGAGATCCTTGGCAGAGGGAGGACTAAGCAGCTTGACTGTGAAAAATCTATTTTACTCTCTTAGCAGGACTTGATATGGAGTGGGAGGGGAGAAAATGGAAGAAAATAAGCTTTTATATAGTGCCTACTATGTTTCAGGCACGGCGCTGAAGTATTTTACTATCTCATCCCAGTTGACCTTCTAACAACAGTCCTTCCAGGTCAATGCAATTTTATTATTATTATTTTTTTTACATTTTACATTTACATTTAAGAAAGCTGAGATAGACAAAGATTTTAAGTAACTTGCCTAAGCTACATAGCTAGTAAGTGTCTGGAGCTGCATTTGAACTCAGGCATTGCTGACTAAGCACAATATTCTATCCACCACCAAATGCCACCACGATATAGTCAAAATCATTCTGATTTTGGAATCAGAGGAAGTGGGCTCAACTTTTGTCTCTGATGCCTACTGTCTGAGAGACCCTGGATCCCAACATCCTCATCGATAAAATGTGAGGATTAGGCTGAGTTGACCTCTTTTAGTACTAGCTATGATTCTGCAACTGCTTTCTGGGATTAATTTTGAATTCCAGGAAACTTGGCTACTTATCAGTGATTCCATCTTCCTCTCCTCTGAGCTGGGGTGGCCAAATGACTCAGAGAAAATTACTCCTTTTTACATGGGGAAGAGGCAAAGAATAGGGGCCAGCATGTCAAGTAGAACCACTATCTAAGGGCATTCTAGGTCACTAGAAGTCTTCTCCCTAGCTGCAGTGACCAAGAAGAGTCCCCAGTCCCTCTCCCTGGGCTGGACTGCTAACTCATTCCCTTTCTTTGCCGGGAATAGGTTCAATGTAGAGGTTCCCTCTATGAGAATTAGGAATAAGGTATGAGCAGGCTTATTTGGGAAGGCTTATAATTTAGCAAACAAACTTTCAGGGACTTACAGTTCCAGAACTGCTCTCACTTACCTGGGATCAGGTTTTAACTGAGAATCGCTTAGCTCCATTATCCAGAGTTGTCTACTGCTGTGGTCTGGCTGCCTCAAGAGGTGGGTAAAGATGAAGTTCAAGGTGTGTTTTGGCTGAGCTCCTGAGATTTCAGTGTGAAGCTGATGGTTTCCGTGCTAACCTACTCCCTCTTCCCTCCTTCCTGTCAAGCCAAGTTCCTGGTATCAGAGTTCATTCCCAGTGAAATGTAATCCTCTCTGATCAGTTGAATGCCCCAGGTTCTGACTCCTCCCTGATTTTTTTTTTTTTTTTTTTTTTTTTTAACTAACACAGATAAACCTTATTCATGCTAAGAGCCCTATTAGGGTTGGCTGTCAGTAAGACTCTCATCATGGGAGTAGAGGGTCCCAAGACGTTTGAAGTGAGCAGAAATCTTTTCTCCTCCTTTATGAGTCCCTGATGAGGAGGATGGAACTTCCTTTCTCCATTAGAATTCCATGTTCTTATGCCCAAAGAGCTATAAAACTGTGCATACTTTTTGATCCAGCAATTCCATTGCTTGTCTATATTTTAAAGACCTTCAAAATAAAAGGTGGTGATGGTGGTAGGGAAGACCTATTTGAATAAAAATATTTATAGCAGCAATGATGGCAAAGAATTGGAAATTTTTTTGTGGTGGCAAAGGATTGGAAATAGAGAGGATCCCCATTAATTGGGGGATGGCTAAATAAGCTGTGGTATATGATTGTGATGGAATATTACTGTGCTATAGGAAATGACAAACAGAATGATCTCAGAAAAACTTAGAAAGACCTACATGAATTGATACATAGTAAAGTGAATAGAACCAGGACTACGTTGTACACAGTAATAGCAATTTTGCATGATGAAGAATTATGAATGATTTAGGTGTTCTCAGCAATACAAAGATCTAAGACATCCCCAAAAGACCAATGATGAAGTATACTGTCTGCCTCTAAAGAAAGAAATGATTTAGTTTGAATAGAGATTGAAGCGCGCTATTTTCCACTTTCTTTCATTCTTTTTCTTTTATTTGTGTTTTCTTGTATAAAATGACTAATGTGGAAATACTTCACACATTGAACATTTATAAACCATAACTGATTGCTTACCATCTCAGGGAGGGATAGAGGAAGAAAGGAGGAATAAAATTTGGAACTTAAAACTTAAGAAAAAACAAATGTAAAAAATTTATTTTAACATGTAATTGAGAGAAAATTATATAAATATATAATATATATGCATATATATTTCGATGATTTACAGGCAGTCTTTGCCTATCCCTATAATTCTATTAGTACCTTTGTTGATTATCTCCAATTTACTCTGTTTATATTTTATTGCTACATAGTTCCTTGCATATTCTCTTCCTTCTTAGATTATGAGTTCCTTGAAATCAGGATTTGTTTTTAGTACATGGTGGGTACTTAATAAATGCTTATTGACTTGACTTGTTGCTAAGAGTCCAGGGGAAGGATACATAGGTGAGCCATCCATCAGCCCTGCTCTTTTCTTCTTACATATCCCTTTTCATCTCTGGAAAAAAAAAAGTGGGACCCAAGATTTACTTCATGACTCAAGGACCATTCTTAGGAGCTGCATTTCAGAGAACAGAAACTAGAAGTTAGGGAGAGGGACACGTGGAAGCCTTGGCCAAATATACTTGGCTAAACTCTACAACCTTGTCTGTACTATCAGGGCTAAAGGAGGAGTTTGCTGGTGGGGACAGATCAGGAAGCAGTTTTCCAGGGTACTTGGTGTTAAATTAAAATGAGAATCTATCAGGGGGAATCATGTTCATAAATTCAGGGAAGAAAGAAAGCTTAACATGTTTCTTGTCCTTGAGTTAGAGAGACAAATGATGACTAGGTGGAAAATCCCCATATGATTAGATTCTCATTCTATTTTATTTTATTTTATTTTTTACTAGCTTTTTATTTACAAGTTATATGCATGAGTAATTTTACAGCATTGACAATTGCCAAATCTTTTGTTTCAGTTTTTCCCCTCCTTCCCCCCACCCTCTCCCCTAGATGGCAGGATGACCAGTAGATGTTAAATATATTAAAGTATAAATTAGATACACAATAAGTATACATCTCATTCTATTTTAACACCAAGTGTACTAGCAATCTCTAAGAAGGGGCAAGAATACTCTGCTCACCAGCACCTCTGTCTTTCTTCACTCAGTTCCTAAAGAAGGACTTGAACTCTACCTGGAGGTTGGGAAGAGGTGATGGAGGTGGTGTGTGATGGTGGCTGATTAAGTTACTTTCCTGTTTATCTTTTTCTTGTTTTGTACATTTCTTTGTTAAAGAAATTATACTTTTTATATTTTATCTCTAATATCTATCCCCTTTTCTCTCATCCTGGCAGAAACTTTGTTCAAGGTTTCACTATTTCTAATCTGAGTTATTGCTGTAACATTCTAATTATACTCCTTGCTTCTACTCTCACTGTCCTCCAATCTTATCTTCTACCCAGTTGTCAAAATAATCTTTTAAGAGTTAAGTGTGACCATATCATTCCTGTATTTAAGAGTCTTCAGGGCTCACTATGATTAAATGCATATTTTCTTATGAGTCAGATAAAATACAAATTCCTCTGTTTGGCTTGTAAAGCTCTTTACAATATGGGTTCAGGCTACTATGAACTTATTTCATATCACTTCCCTTAACTGTTCCAGCCTAATTGGATAACTCCTAACCTGACATTCAATTTCCCATGTCCATGCTTTTGCAACCTTCTGGTTGGAATTCATTGTGTTTCTCAAAATCCTTTGCTTCATTGAAGAGTCAGTTAAGGTTTCCTTTTTTTTTTTTCATCAATAGTTACAGTATTTTTTTGAATTGGGTTGGTGGAGACAGCCTTGGAGGCCAGCAGATGGGATGAGGAGAATGGAGGGGATAAACAAGTTTCATATCTCCAAGTGTAATGGGCTGAGGTTTGAGTTGGTGCACTGAGGTTCCAAGTACTTGAGGCTAAATAGTAATTGGGCTATACTCTATTAGTATACATGAATGGATAAAGAATGGTCCCTGCCCACTCTCTGTGCAAGTGCTGATGTGTTGTATAGGAAATGACGATTTTGGTGGGTGGAGGTGGAGGGAGACAGGAAGAGAAGGCTGAGAGTTTGGGCCTGAGTTCGAGACTCTCCGGGCTGCTGGGTGCGTGGCTGCTGGTCGAGCTAGCTTCTTGACTCAGCTGCATACATTGCTATCGTCGATTCTCTTCCACCTGCGATCCGATCCTTCTACACTGACAATAAAGACTGACGATTTTCCCCTAACCTGAATCCCTGCCTCCTGAGGACCTAAAAACACACGATCGTTACATCTGGCGCCCAACGTGGGGCGCCAATTGCTTCGGCCCTCGAGGCAGAGTGTGGTCAGCAACATACATTTGACACATAGTAGGGCTGTTTTTCATTCCCTGTGGCAAAACTGTCCATTCATATCTTTTATAAGGCTCAGCTAAGTTAACGCTGGGCACTGAAAAGGCAAATCTTTTCATATCCTCCTTATCCAGAGGGATAGAATAGAAACAATCCTTAATATCTATGACCCAAAGAGGCCATTCTCTAGGCAACTGAGTAGGAGATGGAAGTCCAGGCTGAAGAGTTCCCATAGTTTCCATCTGTTCATTCACTTTTCTTAAATCCGTTAACATCCTCCATTTTCCAGATTTCTTTTTCACAACAAACACTGGAGAATTCCAAGGACTTAGAGAAGGTTTTAAGTGTCCTTGGTCAAGCTGTTCCTGTACTATATCTAATAAGGCCTGAATTTTATCCTTACTTAAGGGCCACTGCTCTATCCACACTGGTGTATCAGTTTTCCATTGGATAGGAACAGGTGAAAGTGTTGGTAGGCCTTCAACAGCAGCCCTGCTTAAAAAACCGAAGTGCTCATTTTTAGCCCTAGTTGCTGTAAAACGTCTCTTCCCCACAGATTGACTGGGATTTTTTCAACTATAAAAGGAGTAAAAACTCCTGTTTTGCCTTCAAAAGTCCATTTCATAGGGGTAGTACTAACTTCAGCTGCTATTGATCCTCCTACACCAGACATGTAGGTGTCTGCTTTAATCTTTGGCCAGTGACTGGGCCAGCTGGCACCTCTAATGACGGTCCGATCTGCACCAGTGTCTACCAATCCTTCCAATGGAAGGCCATTTACATAGATTGTGAGCATAGGTCGGTCAGTTGTTACAGCTGCTGTCCAGTAAATTGCTGGATTTTGTGATCTGGAATCAGAATCTGGGTGACTATCACCAGGCTGCTTATTAGGATTCTGTATGAGTAAACCTGATGCTACTATTTCTCCTGGGTGATAAGTCACACATTGTCTGCCTGTATTAGTGACTGAGATATTATCTACACATTCCCCAGTTTCCCACATCAGCATGTGGATGGACACTGTTTTATACATACTCTCAGGAGGTAAAATGGTCAAGCCTACTGTGCCTGGAGGCAAGGGATCCATTGGCTGGAGAGGAACAGATTTCACCTCTCCAGGGGCTATCTCAGTTGTCTCAGCTGCATACAACTCTATTCTACCTAATTGTAATCCCTTTCTGCCATCACAACCTACCCAGTGCTTGTGGCTAGAATTTTATTAAAGGCCACTAAGCGAGCAGTACAATTATCTGGGACAAGACCTGACAAGATATACACCTTTTATACCAATACACAAATTAATGTGTGTTGTGAGACCATCCCAGAGTGGCAAATTTTATTAGCGATGGCTCCAAATTTTATACATGGGTCTCCATTAAAGATAACTAGACTATTACATAATTGGCAATGGATTCTTGAAGAAAAAGTTTCTAAAGTTCCTCTTAAAGGACCAACTATCTTCACGGATGCATCCAAACATAATATTTGTGCTGTGTACTCTCATGATCTAACTATAAAGAGAGTAGTCAGAACTCCTTTTCAGTCCACTCAGCAGAATGAATTGTATGCAATCATTCTAGCTCTTACTTATTATCCAGGAGACATAAATATAATATCTGATTCGGCCTATTCAGTAGGTGTGGTACAAAGAATTGCCACAGCCCAAATAAAATTTGCAGCCTCTAATATATATCAGCTCTTTAAGAAACTTCAAGAGCAAGTGAGAAAGCATCCAGGTAAGATCTACATATTACATGTCCATTCTCATAGTGGACTTCCAGGTCCCATATTTGATGGCAATTCAAAGGCAGATAGCCTTCTGACTATGTTGGTCAATACCCCTTTGTTCCAAGAAGCTCAGGCATCTCATTCTAAATATCATCAAGCTGCTCGAGCTTTACGTTTGCAATTTGGAATAACAAGAGAGGAAGCTAGGAGCATAGTAAAAACCTGTACGGCTTGCCTTCCTTTCCATGCTCCTACACTGCCTCCAGGGAAGAACCCTTGTGGTTTGAGACCCAATGAAATCTGGCAAATGGATGTGACCCATTATAAATCTTTTGGTCGTCTATCTTTCATCCACGTTGTGGTAGACACCTTTTCGGGATTTACTTTTGCAATACCAGCAGCAAAAGAGACAGCCCGAGTGGTCACTGAATTCCTCATACAAGCATTTGCCATTATGGGTGTGCCACAAGCAATAAAAACAGACAATGGTCCTGCTTATACTTCAAAACATTTTGCACACTTTTGTGCACAGTATAAGATTTTACACACCACGGGTATACCTTTTAATCCTCAAGGACAGGCAATAGTGGAGAGGAGAAACAGAGATATTAAGACGCTCCTCCAAAAACAAAAGAAAGGGGGAGCCACAGGTAACCCTAGAGAACTTCTAAATCTAGCTCTTTATACTATTAACTTCTTGATTTTTGACAAAGATGCACTGGCTCCGGCAGACAGGTTTTATAACCCACCGGAAGGTCAGTGTCCAGTGCGTGCAGCTCCACTATCTTTAGATAATCGCCAGGTGATGTGGAGAGACCCAGAAAGTGGTGAATGGAAAGGACCAGATAGGCTAACTGCTTTGGGGAGAGGGTTTGCTTGTATCTCTGCAGGTGGAGAAGGAATCAGATGGGTGCCAACGAGCCATATTCGCATTGTCCATCGCAGAGAGACGGAGCAGACCCTTGAAACAAAGGAGAAGACCCAAGAAATATCGGGTGGTTCTGTTGCTGATTGTGCTCACCATTGAAAGAGCATGGCAGTTATGGCGTTTGACTCATGGACATCAAAGATTGTTGGACTTCAAAACCCTCAGGAATCATTGGATTCTCTGAGCCATAAGACTCAAAAACCCTCAAGAATCATTGGATTCTCTGAGACATAGGACTTGAAAAATCTCAGGAATCATTGGATTCTCTGAGATATAGGACTTGAAAACTCTCAGGAATCATTGGATTCTCTGAGACATAGGACTTGAAAACTCTCAGGAATCATTGGATTCTCTGAGACATAGGACTTGAAAATTCTCAGGAATCATTGGATTCTCTGAGAAATGATAAGACTGTTACAGGACTTCAAAATCTGCTGGAATCATTGGATTCCCTAACACATAAAAAGACTTTTGCAGGACTTCAAAAACTCAGGGGGATCATTGGATTCCCTGACATGTGAAGTAATGGACAATAGATTGGTTTTGGACTATCTCTTGGCTGCTGAAGAAGGTGTATGTGTGACTGTTGTTTACATACCCTCCTTCTAGGACTTCTGGTGATCTTTTCCAACACCATGTTGATTTATATTGTTTGCTATTCCGCTACTTGCATGTACAATTTATGTTTGTTACACCACATCGAGACTGTACTGACTGTGGGGAGAGTCATCCCTAATAGCCTCTGCGTTATTGCTATGTACTTGTGTAATACCTCCCATTCTGATGGGTTTGTGCATAATAAGACCCTTCAGCCCAGAAACCCGCTAGCAACCCCCATTTCCCTTTGGTGCTTTTCATCTCCCTTCCTGAGATGTCAGGTAGGGCGTGATCATCTCCTTTTTAGTGCTTTCACTGCCTTTTTTGAGAAGTCAGGGAGGCTGTGATTACCTCCTTTTCGGTGCTTTCACCTCCTTCCCTGAGAAGTTAGGGAGGCTGTGATCACCTCCCCTTGGGGGCTCTGACCTCCCTGAGGAATCAGGGATGGCATGAACGCTTGTGTTCTAAAATAAAAGAAAGCGGGAAATGTAATGGGCTGAGGTTTGAGTTGGTGCACTGAGGTTCCAAGTACTTGAGGCTAAATAGTAATTGGGCTATACTCTATTAGTATACATGAATGGATAAAGAATGGTCCCTGCCCACTCTCTGTGCAAGTGCTGATGTGTTGTATAGGAAATGACGATTTTGGTGGGTGGAGGTGGAGGGAGACAGGAAGAGAAGGCTGAGAGTTTGGGCCTGAGTTCGAGACTCTCCGGGCTGCTGGGTGCGTGGCTGCTGGTCGAGCTAGCTTCTTGACTCAGCTGCATACATTGCTATCGTCGATTCTCTTCCACCTGCGATCCGATCCTTCTACACTGACAATAAAGACTGACGATTTTCCCCTAACCTGAATCCCTGCCTCCTGAGGACCTAAAAACACACGATCGTTACATCCAAGTACCCATTGAATATCTTCAACTTGATGTCTCACATACATCTTTTTAAAAAGAAAATATTTTATTTTTTCCAAATACATGCAAAGGTAATTTTCAACATTCATCTTTGTAAAATCTTAAGGGTGTTACAAATTTTTCTCCCTTCCCCTTCTCCCCAAGACAGTAAGCAATACTATATAAGTTAAACGTGAAATTCTCTGAAACATATTTCCATATTCATCACAGACATCTTAAATTCAATACAACTAAAATGGAATTCATTACAATTTCCTCTCAGATTTTTCTTTTTTTCTTTTCCCATTATGTTTTCTTTTTTTCCCTTCTAACTTCTCTATTAAGGGAACTGTTATTCTCCCACTCACCTAGGATTATAAGAGAGATGAAGTCAACTTTTCACTCTCTCTCCCTTTCTCCCCTTCCATGGTCAATCAGATACCAAGTCCTGTCGATGACACCTTTGTAATATCTCTCCTATATTACTCTCTCACATTGCCACCACTCTGGCCCAGGCCATTATCATTTCATGCCTTGAATACTGCAGTAGTCTGTGAACTGGTCTTCTTACCTCAACTCTCTCCTCATCCCAATCCATTTTTCACACACTGCCAAAGTACTCTTCCCAAAGCAAAGATCTCTGACCATGCTGCCTCCCCCTCCATTCAGTAAACTTCAATGGCTCCCTATTACCTTCAGGATCAATTGTAAATTCCTCTGTTCGGCATTCAAAAACCTAGTCACTTCCTACTTTTCCAGCTTTCTTGTGCCTTACACCCCACTACATGCTCTGACCCAGTGACACTGGTCTTGCTATTCCTTCAACAAGTCACTTCATCAATTGTGGACATTTTCACTGATTCAGTTTCACTGGTCCATTACTAGAATTCTCTCTTTGCTCCTGGCTTCCTTCAAATCCTACAGTAAGATTTTCTGATTTCCCTTAATATAATGCTTGTACATAGCTATTTGCATATTGTCTCTCCCATTAGACTATGAGCTTCTTGAAAGCAGGGGAATTCTTTGCTTTGCTTTTCTCCCCCAGTTCCCAGTACAGGGTCCACACATATTGGTTCCCAAATATGTGTTGGTTTAATTTGACTCCAAGGAAAAACCTCCATGTAGGGAGCAGAGTGCCAGGGATCAGGAGTATGGGAAGGGATGAGGCAATGGGAAAAGATACTGGTTTCTCTGCTTTGACCAGTGACACATCCACTTATTCTTGACAGTAGGACAAGCTGACTCAGCCTCCTGAAAATCATCTCCAATCAAACATTCCCCTGGGTCATTCAACCCAGATTTAAGGTGGGAGACCTTGAGGTTAACTGCTCAGCATACTGAACTTTAGACTTGCCCAGAGCAGGGATGAGGGCGGGAGGTTGTTTCCTATAACTTTTCTTCCAGTGGGGCCTGAGACTGTTTTAGGGAGAAAAGATTTGGGGTACTATCAGGGGCATCCAATCCAATACCCTCATTCGCATATAAATAAACTAGGGAGACTTTCCCAAGATCACATAGTTAATAAACACCAGAGGCAGGATTTGAATTCAGGTCCCTTGACTCCAAAAGGATTTCTCCATTAGTTTAAAAAAAAAAATTAAAGTAGTATGGAGTAAGAGGTAAAAATGGATTATTAATTTTATTTGAAAGGAAGAAAGAATTATGGGTCTGAGGGAATGAACTGTCTTGTCTTAGCCCCTAAAGCAGTACACCTCTGCTTTTATCTCATATTTCCTTTCACTTCTTTAAGCAAAGAGAGAGAGCTTGTTTCCTACCTACTTCCTCCCAGGAGATTCTCCCATGTCCTAGCCAGTTAGACCCAAAACTGATGCACAAGGACATAGGGAACGGAGGCTCAACATGATCCCCTGAGGCAATTGGGATTAAGTGACTTGCCCAGAGTCACACAACTAGGAAGTATTAAGTGTCTGAGACCAGATTTAAACTCAGGTGCTCCTGACTTAAGGGCTGATACTCCATTTACTATGCCAACTAGCTGCCCTCTCCTTATCTTCTTTCTTCCCAGTAAGAGTGTAAGCCTCTGGTGGGCAGGGATTGATTTTGTCTCTTAACAAAGCAGCTAGGTGCACTATAATGCACAGAATCTGGAAGACCCATTTTCCTGAGTTCAAATCCAGTCTCAGACACTTAATGACTAGGTAACTGTGGGCAAATCACCTAATCCTGTTTGCCTCAGTTTCTGCATCTGTAAAATGAGTTGGAGAAGGAAATGGCAAATCATTCTAGTATTTTTTCAAAACAAACAAAAACAAAACAAATGAGGTCACAAAGAGTTGGATTCAACTAAACAAAATGGTTTTCCAACACATAGTATAGAATCCCACATATAGAAAGAGCTCAATAAAGCTTCTGGGTCCTACTCTCTTTTTGACATTCTTCTACACTAGGCTTGTGAATTAATATAGTGCTTACTAATTAATATTTATTATAATAGCAGGTAACAATAGTAATAATAGTTATATTTGTTATAATAGCAGATTTTTATTTGAAAATTATTAGGACTATTATAAAAATGTATAGGGTGGTTTAAAGATATAGCTTCAACATCTTATTGATGAGTCAAACATCAAGTATTTGATGTAGTCATGTGACTACATGATTGCCTGTCAATTGTGACTCATTCCTGGAATCAAATAGACCTAAGGGAATTTTTTTCCCCCAAAAGAGTTGAGAGTTTCCCCCCTGTTATAATATAGTTATGTCCCTCTTTAGTTCCTGAGAGAGTCTTAATGGCTAGCTTCTTTTGTTAAGAAAACTAAACCTATTAAATACTAGATTGATATTGGAATATCTCTGAGTAATTATAACAGGAGACATGCAAGAACATTTACAATTTTTAATGTATGTGTCAAATTATAGTATAGAGAGATTATTATCTAAAGGGGGAAATGATCTGGTAAGGTAATAAAACAAAGTGTTGTGCCACAGTTCTCTTTTATTGTTCTGGCTCAGTTTCCCTGAATTGTTTTGACTCAATTTCCCTAATTGTCCTTACTCGGTTTCCCTAATTGTTCTGCCTCAGTTTCCCTAAATTGTTCTGCCTCAGTTTCCCTAATTGGTCCTGCCTCAGTTTCCTTAATTGTTCTTCCCCAATCCCCTTCCTTGCAACCCTCCCCCCCCCATTCATTAAGACTGCTATAACTCAGAGGTTATAAATTGTCAATGTATAAACTCAAAAAGGGGGAGTCCAGACTTTCTATCTCTAGCCAGATACTTTCTTACCTCCCCATTAGTGAGAATTTATGGTCCTACTCCCCAACCTGTCAGAACGGAAATTCCTGCCTGGAAATTCCTGCTCACCAGAGTTTGGACTCCACCCCCTGCCTTTGTTTAGCTACTGTGTATAAATATGTCATGGAGAACTCACATTGGCTGCTGGATTCTTGGAGATGTAAATGTTTCAATTTTCTTGATTACTTTGATGACAAGTAAATCTCCCTTCTCAGAATTAGTCTATTGTGAGCCCTCTAAGTAATTTGATATGTACCTGACTTAGCATAATCATGCCATTATGGGAATTGTGAGAAAAACTTTTTTGAATTGTTTAAACCTAAAGAAACTGAAGTAAATCCCTGATTCTAAGTAGATGAACCAGAAGCATCCAACAGTCAAATGAGACAGCTATTTCAAGATTCCAGATGAGAGCTGAATCTACTATTTTAGCTTTGTCCTCTCTTTCCCCTTTTGTGATGCACCTAATCATTAAGGGCTTGATTCAAGTGTTCATTGGCATGTTCTTATTCAGACATTTTTGTTCCCTCTCTTTTCAATAAATTACTTAGAATACACTTCCCTGAGGGATTTTCCTTCAATGAACTAACTCCCTGGGCAATATCTTGTGATATATACCTACCTCTTCTTTATTGAAAATAAGGACAGGTGTTCTTTCAGACCTTTTTCCTTTGGTCAAAAGGAGGAAATATCAAAATATTTTGGACACCTTGTTTCCCAGAGTTAAGGCCTAGCAAGCAGCCTCTGCCCTGGATTTGGCATAACAATAAACCTTTGTGCTGAGGATGATATCACTTACTGGCAAAATGTATTGCCAGGTGTTTACTGAAGCATTTAGCTTTCTTTATTTCCCATGACCATCCATCACATGTCTGATGAGAGTAAATTCTGTATGACCTGAGTGAGCCCTGTAAAATTATGTAAAATCACCCAAAAAAATGTCTCCTTTGATCTACAAATCCAAATGATCTTGCATCCTCTAGAGCAAGATAAGCTTTCTTAAGGGAAGTCATGACCCCCAGCAATATTTCACATTTACCTGAAATGTTTCTTAGACATACATAAAATGGGTCTTCAGAAAATGACTTTTTGTAGATCATTTCTTCCTTGAGAATGTTATGCCCCACAAGAGAATCCCTCTTGGTGTTTCTTTAACAATAAAGCTTTTTTACCATAGCCTCTGGGTTTAGTGAATTCCTTCCCTCAGAATTCGTGCTTTGGAGAGAAGGAACCCCACCCATTCTTGCATAACCTCTCCATCGGTACCCTCATCCCTCATCATGTCCATAATCATTGTTTCTTGTCACTGACAGGTACTGCACTCTATATCCATCACAGGACCTAGTTCTGTGCTCCATAAGGTGGCCATGACCCCTAAAGACAATGGCTTTTCCCACAGGATCAAAGAACACCTGTATTGTCCCAAGAAATGCTAACCATAAAGACTCTCTCAAGATCTAAGAATGATTATATTATGGGCCAATTCTTTTCATGTATATAAGTGACCTCAACTTTAGCATTTCTAAATCCTCCTTCTTAGGAGGTGAGGCTTCCATTTGCAAATGCCATTTTTCTCACTCTTAATTAATTAGACTTCAATTTATGTCCCAACTCTCTCAATTTTAGCCTACTTTTTGCTATTTCAAACATCCACAGGTTAGAAGCTAGTTCCAATCTGGTTGACAAGGCAGTTTTTTTTTTTTTTTAATGTCATTGGCTAAGTCTCCACTGATGTTTCCCCCCTACCCCTTACTACCATTAGTTGAGAATTAATATAGTTAGCCAGGCAACTAGGTGGCTGAGCTTAGCCTCAGGAAAAGTGGTGTTTGTAATTCAGATATGACTATGTGACTCTGGGCAAATCACTTAATCCTATTTACCTCAGTTTCCTCATTTGTAAAAATGAGCTGGAGAAGGAAATGGTGAACTCCTCTGCTATCTTTGTCAAAAAACTTGCAATTGGGATTACAAAGAAACAGATATGATTGAACAACTGTTGTGCCACAGTTCCCTTTTATTGTCCTGACTCAATTTCCCTGAATTGTTCTGCCTCAGTTTCCCTGGTTGCAACCCTCCTTTTCTGCCCATTGGAACTGAGATAATGAGGGCTGTGAAGATCTGACTTTCCAGAAGATAAGACTCCAGATGTCCTATTTCAGATACTAATTGACATTGTTTATAACTCTAAGTTTCAGAATTCCTGGCTCTAATCTGGACACCTCCTTAACTCCCAGTTTGTTAGAATTTATGGTCCTAGCCCCCCAGCCTGTCAGAACTGGATTGATGGTCCCTACCTGGAGATTCCTGCTCACCAGAGTTTGGATTCCATCCCTCTTTGTCTTAGAGCTTCAAGCTTGGAGCCAAGGATATATATGTCATTGAGAACTCACATTTGCTTCTGGGTGCTTTGGACATCAGCTCTGGGGGCAACATGCCTCCAGTACAATTCTCCCTTTCAAATAAATTATTAAAAATTCTCTAATCGCTATCTTGCCTCAGTTTCTCCGGCATTACACAACAACAAATAGCCAGCTTTAAGTAGATTTTAGAAAGGGATATTTATATACTAAGATGGTACAAGGAGGATAATTGGCATAAAAGTTTTCCCCAAAGGATCTGTGACATACTTTTCCAAAAATACATATGGAGACCCAGATAAAGTGGGTCCAAATTAAGAGAGCACATGACAAAGTAACAACTCATAGTTAGAAATCCTTTTCTCCTATTCATGGGATGCTCAAGAAGTTATTCTGAAGTATTGTTCTGTTCTTGGATATTAGACATTTTCCCTGTGGGAGAGAGACCCATAAGTTCTGGAGAGACTCAGCTTTCCACGTAGGAAGCAATCATATATGATTTTCCTTTTATAAGTCATTCAGCACTTTATGAATATGGTTCCATAATTATATAATTATAGTTAGACCTAAGTTACACTTAGGCATTATCCTTGCCAATGCTAGATTCCCTGTGGAGACACGAATCTGTTTAAACTTGGTTCCTACCTAGTGGTTCACTACCACTAGCTGCTCTTTACAGTCAGTGCAGGACACTGATGGGAAGATAGAAAGTCTAATATCTTTCTTTCAAAGATGGTGGGTTTGTCTCTGCTCAAAGGTAAGGAAGCAGAGAAAAGACTTCTTCCTTCCTCACCTTCCTGGAAAGTCACATTTGCTCAATTTTCAAAAGAAATACAGGATTAATATTAACTTTTGCTTTAGACCCCACCTTTACAAAGAAAAGCAAGACACAAAATAGTCCTCCATCTTGGGTGTATCGTTTCTACTTCAGCGAAGGTGGCAAAAATTATAGAAAAGGAGGAAGAGAATACTAAGAATCACAGTTTTTGGAGAGTCTAAAAGACTTAATGGTTGATACTTTTAATCAGTGATTATCATAATAGGGTTCAGGGATCCATAGAACCCTTTAGGAAATCTTTGAGGATAAAACTATTTTTATAACAATACTAATGTTATAATTTCTAATGTGGTAAGCCTTGCCATATAAACAAAAGCTCTTTTTTTAGATCCAAAGGGGTGTAGAGAAGATTCTGGGAAATGGGGGAAATAGATCAGAAAATTCCAAGCTCTCTAGATTTCCCCCACAAATAAGACAAAATAGAGTAGGAAAAATAAACAAGATTTGGGGCAGAACAGTGGTCCTTCTGGGACACCTGAAAAAGATCTGAGGAAAGAAACCAGAACACAGGTTTGGCCAGTGTGAAGTGTGGTGTAAATAACTCTAGACTAGCTTGATAAAACAGCAGTCAGGGAGATATGAGGCTAGGTGGGTTGTGAGGTAAGCCTCAGCACTTGCCCCAGGCTGGATGATATGGGGAGTTGGGTTTCTCATAGGGAGAAGACTGAGGGAACCTCTGCTAGTAAGGGACGCTGGCTCCAGTCGTACTATCCAGACACGGCTCTGGTTGAGGAGGAACGAGTTCTGGTTAAGGTGGGGATGTTACTGGCTGTAGGAACCTACAGGAAGATAGAGTTCTTGGTTTTGGTTCCAGGCCAGAGGGGAGAACTGAAGGAGGACCTGAAACCAGAGGCACCATCCTCCACATCCCAAGACTAGAAGTAATTACAATAACAAGCTGCTATAAATTTTTTTTAAAAGTGCAAAGGAACAAGAACCCACCATATAGAGTTACTGTGGGAATGGAGAAGACCAGGATTTTGTTTTCAGTGGAGAATACTGAAGCAGAAAAAGCCTCTACTATCCCAAAGAGTAATATCAAATGGTCACTTGCCCCAAAAGAATTCATAGGAATCAATTGAGAGAGATAAAAGAAAAAAAAAAACCCAAGAAGATTATGAAAAGAAAGCTAACCAACTAGAAAAGAAAATCCAGAATCTTAAGGAAGAAAATGACTCCTTGAAAATTAAAATTGGGCAAAGGGAAGCCAGTAAAGTTATGAGACTAAAAATAATAAAATAGAAAGAATGAAAAAATAGAACAGAATGTGAAACATCTCACAAGAAAAAACAGTTGATCTGGAGAAGTGGTCAAGGAGAGAAAATATATTGGAGTATCTGAAAGCTATGACCAAAAAAAGAAACTTGATATAAGAATGCAAGATGTAATTGGGGCAGCTGAGATGATGGAGTGGACAGAACACCAGCCCTGCAGTCAAGAGAACCTGAATTCAATTCCAGCCTCAGATATTTAACAACTACTAGCTGTGGGATCCTGAATAAGTCACTTAACCCCAATTCCTTCATCAAAAAAAAAAAAAAGTAATTGAAGAAAATTGTCCTGAAGTGTAAAAACAATAGGAGGAAGTAGAAATAGAAAAAAAAATCCATTTATCACCTGAGTTCCTATGAGGATAACCTACAGGATATGAGGATAATTCTATAGGAATATAATAACCAAATTCTGAAACTCCTAGCTCAAGCAGAAAATATTAATAGCAACAAGAAAAAACAATTTAAATATAGTGAATTATAGAATTATGCAATACTTAACCATAACTATACCAGAAGACTGCAGGCCTTGGCACTCTTAGAAGAGCAAAAAAACTAGGGTTATGGCTAAAAATATCATATCCAGCAAAGTTAGTAATTTTAAATCCTGAATTTTAAAAGATGGATATTCAATGAATTACTTGTCCTTTAAGATTTTGTTTCAAAACCCCCAAATTTAATAGAAAAATTTACATACAAGAACCAAGAGAAATATGAAGTAAACATCAAAGAATAGTCACAAGGGACTCAATAAGGGCAAACTGTTCATTTTTTATATGTGGAAATGTAAACAGCATGTCTAAGATTGTCATTAGTTATTGGGTAGTTTGAAAGAAAGACTAAGAGAGCTAAGTGTAATCCAATTCTAAAAAGCAAAACCCTGTAGGAAAAGGTTAAAAGAATAGTTATCTTATTCAAATGAGGTGTGAGAGGAAGAATTGACACAGAAGAATTAGATGGAGGAAGAGAGCTGGTAGTTCTGGGATGTCCTCTCAGTGGGGATTGGTTAAAGAGGGAATAATTCATATATATACCTACAATGGTATACAAGCCTTCTAAATTCAGAAAGATAGAGTGCAAGAGGACAGGGATGGAGGAGAGGATAAGGGAGGGATTTTTAGAAGGAACCCTACTCACATCAGATTTGGGTTAAAGAGAGAACAACATATATATTTAAAAGAGAATAAAAGTCTTCTAAATTTATAAAGAAATAAGACGGTGAGGGAGTAGAATGAGGGGAGATGTAGAAGAATATGTGGACTAATGGAAATGAAATAAAAAAGGAACTACATATTTTTGGAAGATTATGGAAATCATCTAAATTCAGATAGAAACAAGATGGCAAAGGGAAAAGGTTGGGGAAGATAAGGGAGAGATCCTTGAAGAGAGAATAGGTTAAGTAATAGGAGAGCAAGGTAACAGGTAAAAAGTAAAGCAGAGAAGTCAGGAGGAATAGGAAATAAAAGATATACAAAATAAAGATAATAAGTAGCCTTTGTTAGATTAAAAAAAAGCAGAGCTAGTACTGTTAAAGTTAAAATAGACAATCAAAAGAGAAAAAAAGAGAAACTATACTAGATGTTAGCCATAATTAATAATATCATTTCAGACTTAAAATAGTATAAGGTTGGAACAATGCTGTGGTGTAGAAAATTATGAGTTGCACTGTTTGATAAAAATTGCTGGGAAAATTGGAAACTAATATGGCAGAAACTAGGCATTGACCCACACTTAACACCGTACACCAAGATAAGGTCAAAATGGGTACATGACCTAGGCATAAAGAATGAAATTATTAATAAATTAGAGGAACACAGGATAGTTTACCTCTCAGACCTGTGGAAGGGGAAGGACTTTATGACCAAAGCAGAACTAGAGATCATTACTGATCACAAAATAGAAAATTTCGATTATACCAAACTGAAAAGTTTTTGTACAAACAAAATTAATGCAGACAAGATTAGAAGGGAAACAATAAACTGGGAAAATATTTTTACAGTCAAAGGTACTGATAAAGGCCTCATTTCCAAAATATATAGAGAATTAACTCTAATTTATAAAAAATCAAGCCATTCTCCAATTGAAAAATGGTCAAAGGATATGAACAGACAATTCTCAGATGAAGAAATTGAAACTATTTCTAGTCATATGAAAAGATGCTCCAAGTCACTATTAATCAGAGAAATGCAAATTAAGACAACTCTAAGATACCACTACACACCTGTCAGATTGGCTAAGATGACAGGAAAAAATAATAATGATTGTTGGAGGGGATGTGGGAAAACTGGGACATTGATGCATTGTTGGTGGAGTTGTGAACGAATCCAACCATTTTGGAGAATAGTTTGGAATTACGCTCAAAAAGTTATTAAACTGTGCATACCCTTTGATCCAGCAGTGTTACTACTGGGCTTATATCCCAAAGAGATTATAAAGCAGGGAAAGGGACCTGTATGTGCACGAATGTTTGTGGCAGCCCTTTTTGTAGTGGCTAGAAACTGGAAACTGAATGGATGTCCATCAGTTGGAGAATGGCTGAACAAACTGTGGTATATGAATACTATGGAATATTACTGTTCTGTAAGAAATGACCAACAGGAGGATTTCAGAAAGGCCTGGAGAGACTTACATGAACTGATGCTGAGTGAAATGAGCAGGACCAGGAGAACATTATATACTTCAACAACAATACTATATGATGACCAGTTCTGATGGACCTGGCCATCCTCAGCAACGAGATCAACCAATTCATTTCCAATGGAGCAGTAATGAACTGAACCAGCTATGCCCAGAGAAAGAACTTTGGGAGATGACGAAAAACCAATACATTAAATTCCCAATCTCTATATTTATGCCCACCGACATATTTGATTTCCTCCACAAGCTAATTGCACAATACTTCAGAGTCTGATTCTTTTTATACAGCAAAATAATGTTTTGGTCATGAATACTTATTGTGTACCTAATTTATATTTTAATGTATTTAACATCTACTGGTCATCCTGCCATCTAGGGGAAGGGGTGGGGGGCGGGAGGTGAAAAATTGGAACAAGAGATTTGGCAATTGTTAATGCTGTAAAGTTATCCATGCATATAATCTGTAAATAAAAGGCTATTTAAAAAAAAAAAAAAGAAAAAGAAAATTATGAGTTGGTGAACTTAGAAAAATATGGAAAGATTTGGACTTATGAAGGAAGATGTTATCTACCTTTAGAGAAACAGAGGGCAAAAAAACATAGTAATGTCTTACATAGATCCATTCAAATGTAGAATGATTATAGATATTCATGTATATGTATATGTATGTATGCATGTGCATATATACATATATATGTTAGTGTGTATGTATGTATATATGTGTATATATACAGACTTAATTGTGGCCTTCTTGGAGGGTGGGGGAAGAAAGGAGAAAAAAGAATAAAATACAAAGTATACAAAAGAAAACAAAAAGAAATCTACAAGGAAGCAAAGAAAAGATGGACAGCTCTGAACCCAATGTGTAGCTTTCTTGAAATGGAAATTTTTGCTTTATATTTTGAATCCTCTCATGTTCTACTGTGCACATAACAATTTTTTTCTTTTCCTATTTTGTATTTGTTTTAAAGTTAAAAAAAATGAAAAAATAGTATAAAGAGGTCTTGAGTCCAAAAAAGTTTGAGAACCAATGATTTAATAAATGATTGAATAAAAAAAAGCATAAATGTTACTATGTTGAGGGCACTATACTAAATGTTCAGAGTACAAATAGGAAAAGTTAGAAAAGCTAGATAACTGGAGCATTTCTACTTTTTTCATTTCATACTCCAATTGGAGGAGACAATGAGTAAATTCAGTTACAGAGCAGATGGAAAAACCAATGGGTGCAGGAAATGTTCAAGTAGCAAGACCCAGGAGCTCTTAAATTATGTCAATTGTTCCTATGATGGTGCTAGGGGTCTTCACAGCAGATGGTAAGCTCTATAGGATCTTAAGATAAAGTGATGGGGCAAATGTAAAGTCTAGTGGGTCCTTTGTCTCATGAGAAGGAATCAAGTTGGAGACTCTCATCTCATCTAAGCCATATGAGCAGTTAAGCAACCCAAGTGAGTTATGAAAGAACTTGGAGAAGGAGATGGGGAAAAGGGTGGTGACTAATGTTCTTGTAATTCATCCATCTCATTTGGGTTCTAGAATTGCTCCACTGAGGAAGGGAGGAAAGGAGAATATTCTATACTCTCACAAATCTCTCAATTTCCCCCACTGTTTGACAAATTACAACTGATTATACCCTCCTTCTTCTTCCTCAACTCCTATTTGTGTGCTTCTGAGTAAGTCCTATAAATGTGATGATTGGGTGGATTACAAATTTGTGTTATCTAAATTCAACTGGGCCCTTATTGTAGAAAGCCAATATTTTTATTTCTCCTTGATTTATTCCTTATCAAAGCTATTCAAAACCAAATTTTCTTTCCTTTAGGCTCTCACACATCCCTCTCTCAGTTTAGGACCTCAGTTGTTATTTTACTGAGAAGGCTGAGGACATTCACAGTAAACCCATTTCTTTCTATCTAAAAATCTCTGTGTTACATCCCACTTTCTCTTCATTTCTCCCAGCCTTGTTCTTGCCAAGGCTAATGACCCTTCATGTATCCTTGATTCCATCCTGGACTGTGTTGTTCTTTATCTTTTTAAGCATAATAACAAAATAGCACAAATTTAAAATAGATTCCAAACAAATTTTTTCCAATTCCTGATTTTTTTAATGTTTCATTTTTTTCCCTTTATTAAAGCTTTTCATTTTTCAAAATACATGCATGGATAATTCTTCAACATTAGCCCTTACAAAATCCCACATCCAAATTCCCCTCACCCCATGGCAAGCACTCCAATACATACTAAACAGGGTAGAAATACATGTCAAATCCATGCATACCCATCCATACAACCGTTGTGCCACACAAAAGATAATCAAATCAAACCAGTAAAAAGAAAAAGAGAGAAGGAAAATAAAATGCAAGCAAACAAACAAAAAGAGTGAAAATGCTATATTGTGAACCACACTCAGTTCTCACAGTCCTCTCTTTGGGTGGCTCTCTTCATCACTGAACAATTGGAATTGCAAAACAAAATTTGTTGTCAGTAAGTAACATTAATGCATTTCTGAATTATCTTACCAAAAATAATTCATTTATCTCTTTATCTGAGCATTCTATACTAATTTAGTCAGAGGCTAGCATGGAATAATTAAAATCTATTTTCACTTACGGTTTTCAAACTGGCTATTATTGTTAAAATCCATAAATATTTTACCTTAATGCCAAATTTCAATATATTTTCTATCAATAATTGTTTTACTCAGAGAGGGTCAAATACCACAATCATTCTATGAGAAAAAAGAAAAATAACACATATATCATATTTAAATGAGACTATTATAATATTATTTCAGAGTTCTTCCTAGGAGGAAGAAGAGGGTACAGACAAGTGAATTGCAATTTATAAGCAAAAAAAGAATTTTAAAATTGTTACAAAGGATAAAATGTGTCTTTGATTAACATATCTCTTTACTCAAGGCCAAAGGAAACAGAACCTTTCTTTTCAGATAAGATTAAGATAAAGGGACAAATGATCCTGTAATAAGAATCTTTCATTTTCCTTTTATAACATTTTATTGTGTCATTTTCATAGGTATTTGATGAGCTATTTCCTGTTACTATCAATTTCTGTTGGCTAAAACCTGTTTCATGGAATGATAAAATAAAAGGAAAACTTTTTGATATTCCTTAGACAGGCAGCCAAAGGGGATAAGTCTCCCAAAGTGATATAGGTATTTATGAAGGCCTCTGTAGGTAGGTCAGTCAGTTCAATGCAAATCTTCTAAATACAGTTTAATCTGTAATTTACCTTAATATACCTGTACAGTCTATTTAACTAGGTTTGTTTCTATAGAAAATATATGAGATTATAATTCTGTTTAAGTTTTTCAACTTTTCTGATGTTGAGGGAAGCATAGGATTATGAATCTGTCTTTGTAAACTTTCATAGCCTAAAATAATGTATGAGATTTCAATATGTAATTTATTTTTCTGCCTTTCTTATATAATTTTGTCTATAAAAAGCTTCATTAGAATCCTGCTGTTTGCTCAGGGCTATTTTTCTACCTCTTAATGTACTTATGCATAATAAAACCTAGATTTTTATCTCTATAATTTCTGTATCCTAGTACAGGCATTCAGGCAGCAGTAACCTACTACATGTACTCAAAGAGGAGATATTTTTCTCATCACAATACTTTTAAACTTTTCCTGAGATGTTCCACATGGCCAAATTACATTCTGAAAGTGGGAATTGTTATCATAATCTCTATTACATGGTCATGAAATCATGGACTTTATATTCCCCACAAAAAGATACAAATATATTCTTCTGTTATTTTTTAAGGTAAGAATTTTAGTTTGCTATACTCAAAATATTCTCATGCTGTAAATGTCTGTCAAGAATGGTTTTTTAATCTTTTGCCTTTCTTTTTATTATTATAATTATAATTATAGCTTTTTATTGACAAAACATATGCATGGGTAATTTTTCAACACTGACTCTTGCAAAACCTTCTGTTCCAAATTTTCCCCTCCTTCCCCTTACCCCCTCCCCTAGATGACAGGCAGTCCCATACATGTTAAAGTATATGTTAAATACAATATATGTATACATATTTATACAGTTATCTTGTTGCACAAGAAAAATCAGATTTGGAAAGAAGGTAAAAATAACCTGGGAAGAAAAACAAAACTGCAAGTAAACAACAACAAAAAGAGTGCAAATGCTATATTGTGCTCCACACTCATTTCCCAGTGTTCTTTTGTTGGGTGTAGCTGGTTCTGTTCATCATTGATCAATTGGAACTGATTTGTACTAAATGGTTTTAATGACCGCTGCTTTATAATATACCTTTAGATCTGGTACAGCTAGGCCACCATCATTTGCTTTTTTTTTTTTTTTAATTAGTTCCCTTGAAATTCTTGACCTTTTGTTCTTCCAGATGAATTTTGTTGTTATTATTTCTACATCAGTAAAATAGTTTCTTGGGAATCTGATTGGTACAGCACTAAATAAGTAGATTAGTTTAGGTAGTATTATCATCTTTACTATATTCACTCAACCTATCCAAGAGCACTTGATATTTTTCCAGTTGTTTAGATCTGATTTTATTTGTGTGGAAAATATTTTGTAGTTTTGCTCATATAATTCCTGACTTTCCTTTGGCAGATAGATTCCCAATATTTTATACTATCAACAGTTATTTTAAATGTAATTTCTCTTTGTATCTCATGCTGTTGGATTTTGTTAGTGATCTATAAAAATGCTGATAATTTATGTGGATTTATTTTGTATCCTACAACCTTGCTAAACTTGTGGATTATTTCTAATAGCTTTTTAGTAGAATCTCTGGTATTCTCTAAGTATACCATCATATCATCTGCAAAGAGTGATAATTTGGTTTCTTCATTACCTACTCTAATTCCTTTAATCTCTTTCTCATCTCTTATTGCCGAAGCTAGTTTTTCTAATACAATACTGAATAGTAATGGTGATAGTGGGCAACTTTGTTTCACTCCTGATTTTATTGGGAATGGTTCCAGTTTATCACCATTACATATGATGCCTACTGATGGTTTTAAATAGATGCTATTGATTGTTTTAAGGAAAAGTCCATTTATTCCTATACACTCTAGTGTTTTTAATAGGAATTAGTGTTGGATTTTATCAAATGCTTTTTCTGTATTTGGTGATCACATGGCTTTTGTTAATTTGGTTATTGATATAGTCAATTATGTTAATAGTTTTCCTAATATTGAACCAACCCTGCATTCCTGGTTTAAATCCCACTTGGTCATGGTGTATTATCCTGGGAATGATTTTCTGTGATCTTTTTGCTAATATTTTATTTAAGATTTTTGCATCAATATTCATTAGGGAGATTGGTCTATAATTTTCTTTCTCTGTTTTCAACCTACCTGTATTAGGTATCAGTACCATGTCTGTGTCATAAAAGGAATTTGGTAGGCCTCCTTCATTCTCTATTTTTTCAAATAGTTTATATAGCATTGCAGTTAATTGTTCTTTAAATGTTTGGTAGAATTCACATGTAAATCCATCTGGTCCTGGGGTTTTTTTCTTAGGGAGTTGATTAATAGCTTGTTCTATTTCTTTTTCTAAAATGGGACTATTTAAGTAATTTATTTTCCCTTCTGTTAATCTGAGCAATCTATATTTTTGTAAATATTTCTCCATTTTGCTTAGGTTATCAAATTCACTGGCATAAAGTTAGACAAAATAACTTCTAATTATTACTCTAATTTCCTCTTCATTGATGGAAAGTTCTTCCTTTTCATTTTTGAGACTAACAATTTGATTTTCCTCTTTCCTTCTTCTAATCAAATTAACTAAAGGTTTATCTTTTTCTTTTCATAAAACTCTTAGTTTTATTTATTAATTCAATAGGTTTTTTTTTTACTTTCAATTTTATTAATCTCTCCTTTTATTTTTAGAATTTCAAGTTTGGTATTTGATTGAGGAGATTTAATTTGTTCTTTTTCTAGCTTTTTTAGTTGCAAGCCTAATTCATTGATCTTTTCTTTCTCTATTTTATGCAAGTAAGCATCTAGAGATATAAAATTTCCCCTTATTTGGCTGCATTCCATAAATTTCAATATGTTGTCTCATTATTGTCATTCTCTTGGATGAAATTATTGATTGTGTCTATGATTTGCTGTTTCATCCATTCATTCTTTAGGATGAGATTATTTAGTTTCCAATTGTTTTTTGGTCTATTTTCCCCTGACCATTTATTGAAAGTAATTTTTATTGCATTATGATCTGAAAAAAATGCATTTACTGTTTCTGCCTCTCTGCATTTGATTTTGAGGTCTTTGTATCCTAATATATGGTCAATTTTTTATATAGGTTCCACGAACTGGCGAGAAGAAAGTGTACTCCTTTCTGTCTTCATTCAATTTTCCTAAAGTATTCTATTTACCTCTTTAACTTCTTTCTTATTTATTTTGTGGTTTGATTTATATAGTTCTGAGAGAGTAAGGTTGAGATCTTCCACTATTATAATTTTGCTGTCTATTTCTTCTTGCAACTCTCTTAACTTCTCCTTTAAGAATTTAGATGCTATACCACTTGGTGCATATATGTTTAATATTGATATTGCTTCATTATCTATGGTATCCTTTAGCAAGATATAGTTTCCTTCTTTATCTCTTTTAATTGGATTAGTTTTTGCTTTTGCTTGATCTGAATGGCTTTTTTTACTTCACCTGAAGCATAATAGATTCTGCTCCAGCCTTTTACCTTTACTCTGTATGTATAGCTCTGCTTTAAATGTGTTTCTTGTAAACAACATACTGTAGGATTTTGGCTTTTAATCCAGTCTGCTATCCATTAACACTTTTTGGGAGAGTTCACCCCATTAACATTTACAGTTAAAACTACTAATTCTGTATTTTCTGCCATCTTATTAACCCCAAATTATACTTTTCTCTTTCCTTTTTCCCCTTTTCCTCTTCCCCAGTATTTTACTTATGAGCACTACATGCCTCAAGAAGTCCTCCCCCTTTAGAGACCATTCCCTTTTCTTATACCTTTCCCCTACTATTTCTGTTTCCCTTTCTATTTAGCCTGCCTCTTCCCTTTTCACCTTTCCACTCCCACTTTTCTATAATGTGAGAAAAGTTTCTTGGTGAAACCAAATATGATTAATATTCTTTCTTTGAGCCAAACCTGAGGAGAGTAAGATTCACACAATGTTCATCACCCTCCTTTCTTTCCCTCAATTATAACAGGTTTTCTTTGCCTCTTCCTGAGATGTAATTTCTTTTATTTTATCTCCACATTCCCCTTTTTTTCTGGTACAATCTTATTTCCACTTCTAGTTTCTTTTTTATATTATAATACTAAAATCAGATTATAATGCACTCTCTTTGTATACCCATAACAGAAATACAGTTCTCAAGAGTTCTTTTCTTTTTACTTTTTTATGCTTTTCTTGAGTTCTATATTTGGAGGTCAATTTTTTTTCTTTAGCTTTGGTCTTTTCATTAGAAATAGATGGAATTCACCTGTTTCATTGAATGCCAATCTTCTTCCCTGAAAGAAAACCTACTCCTCCAAGAGATTTCTAGAGTCAGCATGATCTACATATCCTGTGTTAAGCATTAAATTACTCTGGCGTCCTAGCCACATAGACTAGGTTCAAATAATTCAATAAAATTTTCCCACATAAATTCATTTCTAAGTTTTCTTGATAAATGTCTAAATTTGATTCATAATGCAATTCCAGCTATTGTCCTATATTAACAAAAATATCTAAGTAGTTGAAATAAAATCCAGATCATGAGATATTTCAAAATTGATTAAAATATTTCCAAAATAGTTGATATGTTGATTAGTTTTGCTAAACTGCTTTTTTTCCTCTTTCTTTTTTATTCTTTATTACTGGAGATAACTCTATGGGAAAGGACTGGGAAGGAGGAGATATTTGGAAATGAAAATGATATAAAAACCAAAGATATCATTAAATGGTTCTTTAATAAGAAAAGAAAAAGAAATTAGCCAAAATAAATATAAATATGTAAAAATATGAGGGTTTTTTTTGGAGGGGGGGTGAGGAGGGAGATCTGTTTTCTTTCACAACATGACTTATATGAAAATATTTTGCATAGCTTCACATGTGCTTTCTCAATGGGGAGGGGTGGTGAGAAGGGAGGAAAGGAGAGAAATTTTTTACAAATTTACAGGTATAGAATTTTTCCCATTTTTCTCTGATCTCAATGGGATCCAAAATTCCTAAAATTTTCTTTCCATTTCTTCCTATGGACTTTAATTAAAGTCTACTAGCTTAACACTTTAAAGATAATTTCACAGTGCCATTACTAATTTCTCAGTTACTCACATTTATATATTTCCCAATCATATCTTAAACCTATGCTCAGAACTAGTTTCTGCATTCCACTAAACTCTAATTTGCAAATGAGTACTATATCAGTTAAGCTGAAATTGTCAACACTTTTCCCACAGATCAAAATTGAAACCCCTTAGAGATCAAATAATATATTACAAGATTGTGCAAATAGAGACTGTTCCCAGTCAACTGGTTACCCAGCTTTTCTATTTTGAAAGAGATCTTCACTATCTTAAGAGGTGCCCTACCTGGATGGAATTAACTAGGACTTTTTACAGTTCCTCAGAAATTTTCTCATAGAATCAAAATCTATTCAAATTTCTATTATATGTATTTGCATTTAATTTATCTAGACAATTTGGTTTTGTTAAATTATTCACAGTAATGTGATTATGATGGAAGACTAGTATTCTATAAGAAATGATGAACAGAATGTTCTCAGAAAAACCTGGAAAGTCCCCTATGAGCTCAATAAAAGTAAAATGTACTGTTTACAAAGTGATAGCAATGTTGTGACAATGTGAGTTGATCATCGTCAGCTCTGAATGACTTTGCTATTTTCAGCAATGCTATGATCCAGGATTACTCTGAAGGATTTATGATGAAAAATGCTATCCATATCCAGAGAAAGAACTGGTTGTGTATAAATACAGATTGAAGCAAAATTTATTTTTACTTTATTTTTCTTGAGGGTTTTTTTTGGAGGGGGGGTGAGGAGGGAGATCTGTTTTCTTTCACAACATGACTTATATGAAAATGTTTTGCATAGCTTCACATGTGCTTTCTCAATGGGGAGGGGTGGTGAGAAGGGAGGAAAGGAGAGAATCTGGAACTCAAAAGCTTTAAAAACAAATGCTAAAAATTGTTTTACATGTAATTGGGGGAAATAAAATATTAAATTTACAATCCCAGAAAAAAAAAGTGAGATCTCAAAATGACTACTGACCACTCAAAGAAGAATATTATTAGTATTTGTCCAGATCAGACCAGACCATCCATGAATTTACACAGGGAGGGTAGCCAAGATTGTGCCACAATGATAAATAACAGAAAGACCAGCCGGTTGCTTATTTGTCAGTAGGAAAATGAAGTGAAAGAGTACAGGGTTTAAAAAATACCTAGTCTTTCCTGTTAAGAATCAAGAGTTTCTCAGGCCAGGTCTTGCTTTTGACTTCTAAATCACAGTGCCTTATCAGCAAGATTAGTGCATTTGCTAGACTGAACACTCTGGAATTCAACATTTTCTGTCTGATTATTCAGGGGAAAGAGATAGACAAACAAAACAGACAACATAGGCAAGTACACAGAACACCAATCTGTCTCTGCTATTTTTAATGTTTTATACATGTAATATTTTATTTTTCTCCAGTTACATGTTAAAGAAATTCTTAAACATTTTTTGATCACAAATTGTAACTTGTTCAGTCATTCTCCAATTTGTGGACATTGCCTCAGATTGTGATTCTTTGCCACCTCAAAAAAATCTTTAAAAAATTTTTTATACATCCTTAGAACTTCCCAGCTATAATATATATGTTACTATACTCTTAGATCTACTAGAGAGAAGGCAAAAATGAGTCAAGTCCAGGTAGGACAGATCTGTGCTCCATCTTTGAATAGTATATACTCTAAATCTGTTAAATATCTAAGTGTTATGGGTAGTGGTCCTGTGAGCCCCAAATTCTAATTCCATGTATAATAAAAGGACAGTGAAGTACTCTAAACACTTTCAATTTATCAAGGAGTCCAGGGGTCTCTAACTGGATCCAAAATCTTCCTTATGATTAGGCACCCTATCTTTAGGTGCTAGCTATTTTTACACACTTGGGAAAGAACTAAAATAGAATGAGGTAGTCTAATTTCATAACTAATTAACACCAGAAGCAGGGAAAACTCTATGTTTGGTTGAGGGCATGTCCATCAGTTATAACCACTTTGCCAGAGGCTTTTCAATTATTAGCTGCAGGTTTTACCTAGTCTAGGCATTCTACCTACACCTCAAGACATTTTCATAGGAAATCAAATATCCAGTGTTTGGGTCAATGATATTCTAGAAAATATGGAAGTAGAAGACAAAAGGAAAAGTCACAATGGAGCAGTGACAACGATTAATGAAAATGAAGGGTATGGTTGCTCTAATCAGCAAACTTAGATTCAATTTAATGGGCTTTTCTTTAACAGCTATATGATTTTATTCTATATTCTACAATGATACCATTAATGCATAATATTAATATCACTAATATATAAGAGGTTATTTGGTTTTAACATGTATAACTCTTATCCATACATAACTAACTTAATCTTAATACTATTCTGCTTAATTCACTAATATTGTCACTGATATCTATGAAATCAACATAAACTGAGTAAAGGCTGATTAATATGAGTAGGGGGTATAAAAATGATTGTCACAGGTTCCATACATATGTTACAGCTGAACATTCTCATTTCTTTGCTATATAAGGATAAAACTGGAAGGAGGATAAAAACACAAATGATGGGGAAAAACATCTGCAAACATATTTATAACAAACACTTTTTTACTATTAAGGGTAATGAAGTCACTGCATATAAACTGAACAACACAGGTCTTAATATATAATAGAAGCAGTGTAAATGTCACTTAAAAAAAGATATTAAAAAGCAATAAGACTGAAACAAATATGCAAAAAAGACATCAACATAATTTTGAGAGTAATAAGGAATCAATATTCAAGCTACCTGACATCTTATCATTACAAAAAAAATTTGTTTAAAAAAACAATAACTGAGAACTCATTTAGATAAAGTTTTATGAGAATGATTTAGATATAAATAAAGTTCATGTTGATGATGGTATCAAAAGGAAGAAAACTTTTACAAGCAATTCTACAATAAGTCTCAACTTTATCATAACTTAATGAAAACTTATGATTCTACTATCTTTATTTTCTAATTTATTCAAGCAAAATTTCACCATAAAGGTCTTCAGTATCAAGGGGCCTTTTATGCATATAATATCAAAATTATACAAGATTTTTGGAAGACTCTAACCAGAGATAATTCCATTAAATTACTAATCTGATTTCTAGTATCAGACTAAGTATAAAGCAAAGAAATGTCTGTTATCTAGAGATATTTGCTATTTACTGCCATGGAAAAGATACAATGAAGAGATCACATTGAAGAATTCATTATATATGGCAGTCTTCCAGATGATGCTGGGAATAGATGACATTGCACTATTACTTCAAGTCCCTAAATATTGCAGAACCTCTTAATCACTCAAAATAGTTTGGCCTAACTATCCACACAAGAAAAACCAAGTGAATAAAGACTGCTTATATTCAAGCCATATTACAAAGTTGGGTGGAACTTATAAAGTCAAGAAGACCCATCTTCAAAAATCAGCCTTAGACACTTAATATCTGTATAACTCTGGGCAAATCATTTAACTACTGAAGAAATCTGAGCTTTTTTAACTGCAAAATGGGTGTAATAATAGGATCTTCCTCACAAAGTTGTTTGCATCAAATGAAAAAATAAAAATTATAAAGTACTTAGCACAGGGCTTAGGCATAGAGTAGGTGCTTTAAAAATGCTTAATCTCTTACCTTTCCCTCCTCCCAGTTTATCAATTATTTATATATTACACAATATCTAGAAGATAACCTGGATCCTCTGAAAATTTGGTTTGAATTTGTGCTAAATGGGGATTGTTTTAAGGAACTGGATTTTTTAGCCTAGAGAAAAGGAAACATTTGGTTTTAAATATTTAAAGGGTTGTCCTGTGGGACATGTTCTCCTTGGCCCCAAAAGGTGGAACTAGGAGTGATAGATGGCAGTCACAAAAACATGAATTTAGGCTTGAGGCAGATAAAAACTGTATAATACTTAGCTCTATTCAAGGGTAGAATGAACTGTCTCAGGAGATAGTGAATAGACTCCCCCTCATTAAAAGTTTTAAATGAAAAAACCTAAAGAATTACTTGTTAAATATATCACAGAAGAAATTTTTATTATTATACTTTATAGCACTGGTTGGACTAGTGGAGCTCTAAGGTCCTTTTCAGCTCTGAAATTCTGTGAATTAGCCGCATGTTGAAAATTCACTTTTATACTCCTCCTGTGTTATGGTGGATTTATTTTGTGTGAACACTAAGGGGCACTAATGTGCAGCATAATGAGGGTATTCCATGTGGGTTCCTTACCATGGTGTGAGTTTGGATTCTATATATTTAATGTTGCATTGATTTTGCTATTCAGTAATAAAGCTCATAAATGATAAATCCTGCTCACCCTTTGCCTGTTGTTGATACTACCTCTGAAAATTATTAGTCTTTTCTGTAGTGTCTCATCTGCCAACACAAATGAGTCATCCACAATTCCCCAGCTAGTAGGTATCATCGTCAGAACTTAGGGTTTTTGCCTTTCCATTATATTAGACTGTCTATATAAAAGAATAAGTAACAACATAATGCCTATCGAGCAGGAGTAAAGCATAGCTGCCTCTGAGTTTCAAGAGAAGGAGACACCAAACATCCCTGACAGATTTTGTCATAGACACATGCTAGACTGATAAAAATAATTCTTTCCCAAAATTCTTTCTAACTTTTGGCTATTTGGACTGGATCTTGGTTGGGTTTTTTCAGTAGTCTTCAACTCTTTGTGATCTCATTTGGGGTTTTCTTGGCAAAGATACTGGAATGGTTTGTCATTTCCTTTTTCAGCTCATTTTATAGATGAGGAAACTGAGGCAAGTCCAGTCACACAATTAGTAAGTACTTGAAGCAGATTTGAACTCATGAGATGACCCTGATTCTAAGATCAGTGGTTTATCTACTTCTTTACCCTTGGACTGGGTCATCCCCAACCATATTCCAGAAACTATTATTTTCATGCAGCAACCTTTAGTAGTTTCTCCCCATAAGACTACAGATTTGGAGCATTTCATATATTCTCAGACTTAGTTGATATGTTGATTAGTTTTGCTAAACTGCTTTTTTTCCTCTTTCTTTTTTATTCTTTATTACTGGAGATAACTCTATGGGAAAGGACTGGGAAGGAGGAGATATTTGGAAATGAAAATGATATAAAAACCAAAGATATCATTAAATGGTTCTTTAATAAGAAAAGAAAAAGAAAGAGACATATCCCTCCACCCCAAATCTTAGGGTATTCCATCCTTAAAGGAGATTGTGGTAAATCTATGTTTGGGCCCAAAGTATTTTCTTACTTTTCTCTTCCACTGTTTAAATTGAGTTTTTAATATGGTCTTTGGCAAATTAAATTGTGGTACATCAGCAAAATGGAATGAATGCTCCTGGACTGGCAAAAGAAAAGATATGAAGAATACAGAGAAATATGGAAAGACTCAATAATATAAAATGAAGAAGGAAGAATTAGAATACAAATTGGCTAGGATGGTATAAAATATCCTATAGAACAACACTTTTCAAGTCTTTAAACAGAAAAAAGATTAGGAGTCACAGAGTAAAAAAATGGTTATTTTTATTTTGCTAAAATGTATATTATTGTCCTACACTCCACTGGAACTGTGATCTCATCCATGTGAGTATCCTATCCTGTGTGATTTATCTAGCATCTTCTTTCTCTTAAAAAAAAATCAAAATATTGTCAGATTTTATGGTTTCATTTCAGGTTTTATTCTATATTTTATTTATTTGTATTGAGACATTAAATTTAATTCAATTTCAATTAAATTTAACAAAGATTTCCTCAGTATTTACTGTGAGCAAAGCGTTGCACTAGGACTGGGAAAGACATAAAATTGAAATTAGATTCAATCCCTGACTAATTAACATGACAGAAATGACTTGAAAACAACAAATGACCCAGTGAACAGAGAGTTTCAAAGGCAAGAAGCTCTAGGTTCAAGTCCTACCTCTGAATACACTGATGAATTTTTTGATCTATAAGTACCCCAGACAACACTTCTAGCAAATTGCAGAGAAATGACCCATCTATGGTTTTAAAATAGTATTTTACTTTTTCCAATTACATGTAAAGACAAATTTTAGCATTCATTGTTTATGTAATTTACCTTTAATGAGAGAATTTAATACACAAATATTAAATTAAAACTTAATAATGTGAATTATTTCATTGCACTATTTTCTTTTTTCTGCAGCATATTTTCTGCTTCATATTTCTGCAGCATAAATACAAGCATATTTTGATCTATAAACAGTAGTAAAGTATATAATATTGATTAACTGTGCTTAGGGTATATGCTTGCATAACTAATGAGTAATGTTTAATTTTTCTAGGTAAAAAACTTTTCAAAAATATAATAGTTATCATTCATTTTTTTAAAATGTTGAGTTCCAAATTTTCTCTCTTCTTTCCTCACTTCCCTCCTCCTTAAGATGACAAGCAATTTGATATAGGTTGCATATGTGCAATCATGTAAGACATTTCCACATTAGTCATGTTGTGAAAGAAGATACAGACCAAAAGGAAAGAAAACACAATCATATTGGGAAGGCTTCTAGCTTATTGTATTCAAACACCACCAATTCGTTCTCTGGATGTGAACAGCATTTTTAGAGTCCTTTGGAATTGTCTTGGATCACTGTATTGCTAAGAATAGCTAAGTTATTTATAGTTGAACATACAGTGTTGAGCATACAATAATTGAGAATACAATGTTGCTATTACTGTATACAGTGTTCTCCTGGTTTTTTCACTTCATTTTACATCAATTCATGTAAGTTTTTCCAGGTTTTTCTAAGAGCATCCTGCTCATCATTTCTTATAGCACAATTCCATTATATTCATATAGCATAACTTGTTCAGTTATTTCCCAGTTGAGGGGTATCCACTCAAATTCAATACTTTGCCACATAAAAAGCTGCCATAAATATTTTTTGTATAAGTAAGTCTATTCCCCCCTCCCTTTTTTTTTTTTTTTGCGCATCTCTTTGGGATATAGAACTAACAATAGTATTGCTGGATTGAAGGTATGCACAATTTTATACCTTTTGGGCATAGTTCCAAATTGATCTCCAGAATAGTTAAATTAGTGAACGATTTCATCAACAGTGTAGTAGTGTCTCAGTTTTCCTATATCTCTGCCAACAGTTATTATGTTACTTTTTTGTCATACTAGTCAGTCTGACATGTGTGAAATAATACCTGACAGTTTTAATTTCTATAATCAATAGTGCAATCAGTTGTTGCATTTCTCTAATCAAGTGATTTTTTAAATATTATTATAGATAGCTTTGATTTTTTTCATCTGAAAACTGCCTGTTCATATCTTTTGACTATTTATTAATTGGGAAGTGACTTATATGCTTTAAATTTTGAATCAGTTCACTGTATATTTGAAAAATTAGACCTTTATCAGATACATTTCCTGTAAAAATTACTTCCCAGCTTTTTGTTTTCCTTCTAGTCATGTGTCCATTGGTTTTGTTTGTATAAAACCTATTAATTTAATATGATCAAAATTATCCATTTTATATCTTCTGCTTTCTCTTGCTTTTGTTTGATTTTAATTTTTTTTCTCCTCCATAAGTCTGACAGGTAAACTATTCCTTCATCTCCTAATTTGTTTATGGTATTATTACTTTTTGAGTCTAAATTATATACCCATTTTGACCTTATTTTAGTATATGGCGTGAGATGTTGGGCTATATCTAATTTTTGCCATACTGTTTTCAATTTTCCCAGCAATTTTTGTCAAATAGTTGAATTCTTAACCCAGAAGGTGGGATCTTTGGATTGATCAAATTCTAAATTACTATGGTCATTTACTACTGTCTTGTGTACCTAATCTATCCCACTGATCCACATGCTATTTCTTAACCAGTACTACCTAGTTTTGATGATCACCACTTTATGATATAATTTGAGATCTGCTATTGCTAGGTCAAATCTTTTGCATTTCTCCACCTCCCCCCCAATTAGTTCCCTTGATATTCTTGACCTTTTGTTCTTCCAGATGAATTTTGTTATTTTTTTTCTAGCTCTATAAAATAATTTTTGAGAGTTTGGTTAGTATGGCACTGAAAAAGTAAATTATTTTAGATAGAATTGTCATTTTATTGGCCCTGTCTATTCATGAGTAATTGATATTTTCCCAGTTTATATTTGTTTTTATTTGTGTGCAATGTTTTGTAATTATATTCATATAGTTCTTGGGTTTTTCTTGGCAAGTAGATCTTAAGAATTTTCTATTGTCTACAGTTATTTTAAATGGAATTTCTCTATTATTGCTTTTGGACTTACAATGTTTGTGTTTGTTTTATATCCTGCAACTTTGCTAAAGTGAATTATTTCAAGTAGTTTTTAGTTGATTCTCTAGGATTCACTAAACTTACCTTCATATCATTTACAAAAAGTGATAATTTTGTTTCCTCATTGACTATTCTTATTCCTTCAATTTCTTTTTCTTTTCTTATTGTTATAGCTAACATTTCTAGTATGATACTGAAAAATAGTGATGATAATGGGAATTCTTGCTTCACCCCTGATCATATTGAAAAGGCTTCTAGCTTATTGCCATTACATAATGTTTGTTAATGTTTTAGATAGATACTTCTCATTTCAAGGAAATTTCCCTTTATTCCTAGTCTCTTTAGAGTTTCTTTTTTTTTTTTTTTAATATGAATGGATTCTGTATTTTGTCAAAAGTATTTTCAGCATCTATTGGGATAATTATATGATTTCTGTTGCTTTTGTTATTGATGTGGTCGATTATGCTGACAGTTTTCCTAATATTGAACTAGTCCTATATACCTAGTATAAATCTTACCTGGCCATAGTGTATGATACTTATGATATATTACTATAATGCAAGCATTTTATTTTTAAAAATTTGCATCAAAATTCATTATAAAAATTGGCCTATAGTTTCTTTTTTTGTTTTAGGTCTTCCTGATGTAGGTGTCAGCATCATATTTGAGTCATAAAAGGAATTTGTTAGTACTTGGCCCATCTACATTGATAGAAAAGAGTTCCTCCACAGAAGGTTTCTGCATCAATGAATCATTGTTATAATAATGATGATGATGAATTTTTAAAATTTGTGGGGTAGAGACAGGGCAAGTCACCTTTTGGTGACTCGGATTTTTTAAAAGTAGAGAACAGCCACAAATGTGTTTTTAATATATTTTCCCCAATTTTATATCCTTAAACACCTGTGCAGCTGGTGTTAATTTATGTCCACTCATAAATGACATTCAGGTTTCCATGATATATCCTCACTGTTTTTTTATCATGGCCCTTTGCTCTGACCATCTTTATCTTATAGAAAATTTGGATTCCACCCCTGAATCCTTAGGATCTGATAGTTAAACTTCTACTTAACTTCACCAGTTTCCTGTTCATCTCCTCACCATAGTTCTAAGCTTGAATATTTTTTTCCTGCTTCTCTCTCCACTACTTTTCAGTATCTCAGTCCTTAGCATAGTGGTTGGTTCATAGTAAACATTTCATAAATGCTGTCTTCTTGTCTGTCTGTCTATCCATCTACTTATCTATCTCTCTTTATATATCCACCTACATATCCATCCATCTATCTATCATCTATCTATCTATCTATCTATTTACCTACATATCTATCCATCTACTTATCTATCTAAATACATATCTAACCATCTACTTACCTATTATCTCTCTATCTCTCTACTTATCTATCTATCTATCTATATTTATCTACCTACATATCTATCCATCTATTTATCTATATGTATTTATCTACTTACATATCTATCCATCTATTTACCTACCTATCTACATATCTATCCATTTACTTATCTATCTATATATTTATCTACCTACATATCTATCCATCTACTTACCTACCTATCTATCTACATATCTATCCATTTTCTTATCTACCTATATATTTGTCTACCTACATAGCTATCCATCTACTTATCTATCTATCTATCTACTTATCTCTATATATATTTATTTACCTACATATCTATCCATCTACTTACCTACCTATCTATCTACCTACCTACCCATCTATCTTTTTCATTTTCACAAGAACATTCCTACAATTCCTCACAAGAGCAGAACTTGGACAATAAACTTGGAAGCTAGAGGTTAAAGAGTAGATAAATAAAACAAGAGAACCAGATGGAAGCATCTCTGTTTCAAAACTCCCAAGTTTCTCTCTCTCTTCATTCATTATGATGTCACTTTGTATTTTCTTCCTTCTGGTATCCATCGACTTGGCAACTTCTCCTCATAGGATTCTGAAGGTCAGCGACAGGTCATGGATAGCCAGCAGGGAGGAGAGAGTCCAGCACCGGCTCTACTCTCCCCTGGGGGTCCTAAGTGTCTGGTCATGCACCCCAGGAGGCCGGCAGTGCCCCACAGGAATGTACGTCACTCCTGGGCTCCATCTAGCATTTTTGCTGCCTTCAATGTTGTGCTGTTGATCACCATCAGTGGTCTGTTCTTCTCCTTTCCGTGAGTGGGTCTTTCTTGATTCTCTGCTTCTGACAGAGCTCCTCGTCTCACATGGCCCAGCTGGCTGCCCCTTCTCTTTCTAGGAATACTGAGTGGATAGGGAGGGTCTGCTAGAGGGTGCTAGATACTCCCTCATCTCTCACGGAAATCACAGCATCTCACAGATACCCATATCTTCTCCCAAACAGTGAGATGCCCAAACTTCCTTCAAGCCAATGCTGCTATTCCTGGTCTAGGGCAACCTCCCTGTCCTTCTTCAAAGTCCATCCAGATACTTCAAGGTCCTGAATGGGTAAAAAAAAAAAAATGGACCATATTTCTTGATCTTTGTTCATCAGAGTTACCAAGAAGGACAGGAATTCTCATCCCTTGCTTCCTTAGAACAGGCCACCACCTGACTTGGGCCTAGGTGGAATGAATGAGACAATATCCAATTCTGGAAGTTTACATTCAATATACTTTCCTTTTAGTCCTACTGAACCCTGTGGGTTGAAGTGAGTTGGGAGGGGAGGGAAATACATAGAGGGGTGGCGGGAAGACTGGATACTTAGCCCGGCTTTGGTTCTGTTTTCAGTTGCAGGTGGCTTGCTCAGCATGGTGACTGGGTATCTCCCACCATCACTGGCTTCCTTTTTGTTCCCACTGTGGTCAGTCTCATTTTTCTCAATTTCTCTGATCCTGGCATTCTCCACCGAGGTGAGGTCCCCCTGCCTACCTGAGACCCTGTCCTCCAAGAAGTAAAAGGGAGAGGGAAGGAGGAGGAGGGGTAGTGGCTATAGATCACGCAAACCACTGCGATCTAAAACTTCTCCCTTCTTTGTGCCTCAGTTTTCCAGAATACCTGCCTTTTTCTCTTCTGCTTCTAGAAACTGTATTTCCTAAACTATCAAGCAATGACACAGGGAGTACCTGAGGCCAAAGTAGGTTTCTGCTTTTGGCTGGAAGCTAAGAGACCCAGAATCTCTGCCTGACTGCCACTAATTGGCTGTGCGAGCTTGGGAAGTCATTTTCCCACTTGGGGCATAGGTTGCTGCAACTGTAAAAGAGGAAACTAGTCTGGATGACTGAGCATGGGAAGGAAGAGAAGGGGAGAAACTTAGCAGTTGTGGAGCAGGATGATAAGAACTTGCTCCTTCTTCCATCCCACTGGATCCCTCCTTCCCTTCCTGATAACCCCCATTTTTTCCCTTTCCCTACCTGCCCCATCCCCTTGGCAGACCAACCATAACTCCCAAATCCTTGTTTCTAAATCAAAACTTCTCCTGCTGGAAAATCCACATGCTCAGGTATCCCTGTAGGGGTGTCCCCTGAGTCTGGATGCCACCTGTGAAGGTTTCTGCTCTACCTCTTCTCCATAGACAGTTCTTTCCCTCCTAGGAGGATTTTTCAGACCTGGAAGGTCTCAGGCTTCCAGTACATTTTTCTGGGGACCAGCTGGTTGGTAAGCATCATCAGGCACTTCCTGCTTTTCTCTATGTCAGGCTCTGAGTGGCAGTGCCCACTGGCCATCAAGGTGGTATGGGTGAACCGGAGAGCTTTCCGCCTGCAGTGGTGCCAGAGGTGTTGCTACCACCGGCCTCCCCGGACCTACCACTGTCCCTGGTGCAACATCTGTGTGGAGGTAAGTCCTGGATGGGCATCTAAGCTGACTTCATGACCCTATAAGCCAAACTGAAATGGATATACCAACATCCCACATTTCCTATAGTACCTTCCTCAGAACAACTTCTGGGAGGTAAGACATTGAAAGCATTATCTCCATTTCCCAGCTGAGGAAACTGAGACTCTGTGAGGTTATATCCCTTTCTCAGCAAATCTATTTATCTTTCTTGTACATCAGCACAGCTTCCTATATCACATAGACACAATTATGGAGAAAACCTTTTAAGAATGTTCCAAAACATGTCTCCCATCAGCTAACTCCACTACAGTAGGAAACATGTATGTGTTAGACATGCTTATAAAAGCTAGAGATGCAGGAGAGCCCGGGTGTTGGAAATCAAGGAAATTGGGAGAACTGGGTTTGATTTCCAATCCTGCCACTAACTAGCTCTGAAAGCTCCAGTAGTACCACAATGTGAAACAAGCACTGATTCTGGAGTCAGAAGATGTGAGTTCAAATTTTACTTCTGACCCTCACTACCTATGTGATCTTAGGCAACTGATTGAACTTCTCTGCTTTTGGTTTCTTTTTTATCTCTGAAATGGGTAGGTGCGGAGGTTGTACTTGGTACCCTTCCTGTTTTAAATCTATGATTCCTCTCCAGATCTTTATGTTGTCATCTGAAAAATGAATCAAATAGATAAGTGATCTCAAAGAATCCTTCCTGAGAGTTTGGACAGTCGAGAACATAGAAGTTCTTAGCTTTTTGAGTCAAGGGCAGTCTCCTGTGGTAGTCTGGCAAAGCCTTTTTAAAATTGATCATTGAAGGAAAAAGATAAATTTCAGTGAAAGAGTGGTGAAAAATAGAGGTGTCATTTTTATTCCAGAGCAGTTAGGTAGTGCAAATGGATAGTGCAAATGAAGTCAGGAAGATAACTCTTCCTGAGTTCAAATCCAACTTCAAACACTTATTAGTTGTATAACTCGGGGCATATCACTTCACCCTATTTGCCTCAGTTTTTTCATCTGTAAAATGAGTTGGAAAGGGAAATTGCAAACCACTCCAACATCTTTACCAAGAAACTCCAAATGGGGTCACAAAGAGCCAGACATGACTGAGCAAAAATTTTTATCTCACCCAACTTCACAAATCCTGTGAAACCTACTTAAATACTTCAGACCTTGCATTAAGAATCGTTGGCTTGAAATTTGTATATTATATATTTACACAAACATAGTTACATCTCTTGGGGGCATGGGCAAATGTGATACTATTACCCTTCTTCATCTTGCCTGAGGAGATTATGCAAAAGTGTGTGCTTGTGGCAATTCATATATAGGAGTGGGATGAAGGCAGAAATAGTCCAGGGTGAAGAAACTCTGTCTCTTGCTGACTCAAGTCATTGGGAGGAGACTGTCTTAGAACAATAATCAAAACCTCATTTACAGAACTTTTATAATTTTATCATTTTACAGCATTATTTTATCAAATAGCTTTTCATTCATGTTCTAATGAGATAATATGTAGAAAACCCTTTCAATCCTTAAAATTCTATATAATTGCCAGCTATTATAATTTCTCATTTGCTTTCCTCATGCCAACTCTGTTGTATAAGCAGGAACAGTATAATTAGCATCTTCATTTTATAGTTGGGGAAATTAAAACTCTGAATGTTGATATGTTTTGCCCAGAGCATGTACCTTCTGATTTCTCACCTGGCAGCTCCAGGCTGCCTCTCTGAAAGGATAAACTGGGCCAGGGAACAAAAGTTGTTGGCTAATTTACCTCTGGGTTTCTTCCTACATATGGAAGGGGGGAAAAGTGAATCCAAAGGAAAAGATTTGAAAATGATTGGAGAGATAAAGGGAAAGGAAAAAAAAGGGGTTTGAGGCTTAGGGATTCCTTAGTTGAGCACCGGGCCCCACTTGGCCCCAATTCACCCCATTCCTCCTAGGATTTTGATCACCACTGTAAGTGGGTCAACAACTGCATCGGGCAACGCAACTTCCGATGCTTCATGTTGCTGGTGGTCTCACTCTGCCTCTACACGGGATCCCTGCTTTCTTCCTGCTTGGCTTTCCTGATCCGAACTTCCCAACAGCCCTTCTCCGTGGATAAGGCTTTTGCGTATCCTCTTCAGGGTCACTGGAGCTGGGGCTTCCTGAAAGAGGATGTGGTCTGAGAGCAAGGGCAGGAGAAGGGAAAGGGCAGCAATCAAAAAGGGGGAGATGTCAGGGAGAGGTCCATGCACACAGATAGGGGCAAGGAAAGGAATAAAGATAATATAGGCGCTTAAGACTGGGAAGAGGAAAGAGGATGGGAACAGGAGCATGAGGTTAATGAGCGCAGGGAATGGGGGAGGGAGAAGGAAGAGGGGAGTAGTCAGAGAAGGGGTAAGGACAGGGAAGGGTTGAGGGAAGGATCCTATGGACCAGAAGGAGGAATGAGAAATGGGAAGGGAGTGAAGATGGAATGATGGGTCGGGGAGTGGTAAAACAGGAGGAGTCGGAATGGGCAAAGGACTAGGAAGGGAGCAGGATGGAGGGAGGAGGGGAAAGGGATGAAGGAGACAGGGAACACTCGGGGAAGGGGCAGGAGGGCAGCCGGGAAGGACGAGGGACCCGGAGTTCTCTGGCCTTAGCCCAACTGCAGGATTGTGGTCGCTATCCCTGCGGCTGCCTTCCTGTTGCCGCTGCTGCTGCTGCTGGGGATGCAGGCTCTGTCCGTTAGCTCAGCTGAGCGCTCCTACGAGGTCAAGGTACCGATGCTGGAGTGTTGGGGTGGGGCTGGGGCGCAGGGTTAATCTCTGATGGCTCCATATTACCAGTTCTAGGGAGCTTTCTTCCCACTCTTCCCTCCATCACTCATTACACATCTAAGCGGCTAGTGCCACAAAGACAAAAACTCTGGGCCTGACTTCACAGTTTGCCTCAGGCATCTACAGGCTGCGAGGCTCTGGGCAAGCTGCCGCTTCTCATCCTCAGTTTTCTCATCTGTAAAATGGGAATCATAATGGCACTTACCTCCCAGGGTTGCTTGTGAAAGCAAAATGGGATGCCATATAAAATGCCCTGCAGACCTTTAAATGATGGCTATTATTACAGTCATTAAGCACACCCCATCTTCTCTGCAAGGAAGGCACTGGGCTGGGTGCTGGGAACCCAACAGCCTTCAAGGTGCCAATATTCTAATGAGGAAGAAGTTTGGGAGAGGGGGAAGAAAGCTAAAACAAGTATTATCAAATGACTATAAATACAAGACAATGCAGTAAGTAATAAACTAACCAATTTTCTGTTTGCCTCCCCCAGTGCCGTTACCTGCAGGGTTATAATCCCTTTGACCAGGGTTGTGCCAGCAACTGGTATTTAACCTTTTGTGTGCCACTGGGACCTAAGTAAGTGTGGGGCTTCAACCTGAGTGAATCACCCCGAGGGTGGGAGGCTCACACTGAGCTCCCTAGCCTCTTCCCCATCCCCTCCCTTCTCTGGTATTCTCAATCTCCATTCTTTGCTCCTTTCCCCAAGGCCCTCCTTAAGGCATCACATAAAGAGCTAGTGTGGTTAGTGGGGCTGGGCAGCCTTCCTTGCTATACCATCCCCTCCCAGTTTTCTCTGGCTCCAATTTCTCTAGAAGTGGGCTATTCAGCTTCAAAACACAGGGAGGGGACGTTGGAAGCATGGAGCGATGCAAATATTCCAGGCCAACCACCCTGGCATTCTTCCTTCTAGAAAGGGGATGGGAGAAGAGCTAGCTTAGATATCTTGTTTTCTTTTTCCAGGTATATGGCTGAAGCTATCCGGCTGCAAAGGGTAGTGGGGCCAGACAAGGTCCCAATATCCAGATTATGTTCTCCTCAGTGGCACACTGCCCCTTGCCCCCTCCCTGTACCTTACTCCCACTCAGCCGGTGTATCTTGTCCCTACGCCATCTCCGTGCCCACCCTTCAGTCTACAGGTGGCGTGCCAGGCCTTCGCCCTACCAACATGCCAAGACCCCACCCCGCCAATTCGCTAAACTCCCATTCTGTTCCTGGGCTTGCCCCCCCACTCTTCCCCATGAAACCTTGGAGGTCAGGGAGAGGTCCTTTGAGGGGTGGGGAAGCAGCTCCTCAGCAAAAGGTAAGGTCCGAAGAGTGTGTGTTTGTAAAGGGGGAGAGTGAGTGTATGTGTGGGGAGGGGGCTGTTGGCTGAGGATCGGAGGGCCCAGAGACACCATGTTGTCAGATTCTGACAAACTTCGCCAAGCCCATTGAGTCTCTAGAGACAGACTGGCCACTGCATCTCCCTACCATAAAAAAGGATGAGTGAATCCAAAGGTTGCCTGAAATACGTCCAAGTACCCATCACCCTGTCCAAATTCACTATGACCCTCATGGAAGTGGAGGTGGTGGTGGTAGTAATGGCAGCCAGATGTATTGGTAGCTAAGACACAAGGCTTCTAGCCCCAGATCTCCTACTTACTGGCTGGGTGACCTTGGGGAAGAAAGCTCCCCCTCTGGGTCCTAATTCCCTTTTTGTAAAAGAAGGCAATTTGAGCTCTGAAGGTAACCTTGAGATAAAAGAGCAAGGGATCTTTCAGCTTTGCCAAAGCTAGTAGAGAAGGATGTGTGTGTGTGTGTGTGTATGTATGCAGGTGTGTACATCTATGGATGATAGGGTTCCGGGTAGGGGGAATTCCCCAGAGCACTATGGGTATATCCCCACCTCTTTCTCCCTCATTGTTCAGCTTCAAGGTGTGGGGGTTCTTCCTCAACTCAGAGAGGCCCAGATAGAAGCTTTGGGGAGCCACTCACCTGGAGCCGGCCCGTGCCAAGGAACTCTCCTATGCCAGCACCACCCTTCCCTGGGCTCCTTCCCTTGAGCCACGCTACGTGGGGCTTGCCATTCCCAGATCCCATCCTTTCCTTTTCTCATTTTGGCTTCCACTGATGGGAGTATTTGATTACCCTAGAGTCTCCATTAAATATCCCTTTACTACCTTCCTAGAGCAGTGTGGAGTGGTGCAAGGGCCATTGGATACATCGAAGTCTTTGCCACTTCCTCCCAGGATGCCCTTAGAGGGATGTTACTCTCTGGGCTCTCGCTGCTGTGCCGGTAGAATGAGAAGGTTGGCTTGGGTTGCTGGCTTCTGGCTTCATCAGAGAAGAATATTAGCTCTGTCCCGAGCATGAGTCAATGTAGCCCAATAGCTCATGCCCACTGGTCTCTGCTGAGGGGGTCTAGCTGCTGATGCTTTCTGTCTGTAGGGGGCAGCAGACAGCTATTGATGACATTTGCCCAGGTGGAGTATCTCACCTGGGCCAGGTTCCTGAGGATTATGAAATCCCTTGTGTTACAAGCCTCCCATTCCTAGTGTTTATCTGGGTTGGAGTCCACACACAGATATGAAGAAAGACCACATCCCCTCCATTCGACTCACTGTTGATGGGGATTACCCCTTGCCATCAACTACACAAGGTTAAAAATTTGTAGGGTTTTTTTTTGGGGGGGAGATGCTGTGTCAAAAAGAATACCCATGAATCTAAGCCTGGTATAGTGGATTCTAATCCTATCTCAGGTTCAATGCTGGATAAGTCGCTTGCCTTTTCTGAGCCTGCTTCCACAACTGTAAAATAGGGTTGGACTAGATAGCCTCAAAGACTCTTTGTAGGGCAGGCAAGTGGCATAGTAGTTAATGCCCTGGTCTTAGAATCAGAAAAATTTATCTTCCTGAGTTCAAATCCAGCCTCAGATACTTATTAGTTGAGAGACCCTTTTGCCTCAGTTTCCTCCTCTGTAAAATGAGCTGGGAAGGAAATAGCAAACCATTCTCGGATCTCTGCCAAGAAAACGCCAAATGTGGTCACGGAGAGTCAGAATTGAACAACGAAAATCCTTTCTAGCTCTAAGTCCATTATCCTGTGGTTATTAGGTTTCCTCTCCATTCATTCTAAGCCCTGGCCAGGAGGGCTATGGTTATCCCAGCTCTACCCCATGGAGGAAAATCAGTCCCCTTGGGCTCATCTATACTCCATTTTTATATAGGTGAAATAAGATATAAATGAACTGACGGTGGTCCAGGGAAATGGATTTAAACTAGTGTTAAAATATTAACAAAAGGGGTAGCTAGATGGTGCAGTGAATAGAGCACCAGCCCTAAAATCAGGAAGAGCTGAGTTCAAATGTGGTCTCAAACATTTAATACTTTACTAGCTCTTTGAGGCTGGATAAGTTACTTTACCCCAATTGTCTTGCAAAAAATAAAATATTAACCAGAGTGATGTGGTAAATAGGATTCCTGTTTTACCTTTCTAAGGAGAGGCAACATCATGAATTGAAGTGGTATGGAAGTCAAGACTAGCTTAAATTTGTGTAGATTTTTTTTCTCTCAATTTCTATTCTTTGCTCCTTTCCCCAATACTCTCCTTAGGGCATCATATAAAGATAACTCTTTAAGATAGATTGTGCAAGTATTGCTTAAATTTTATAGACAGGAAAATTACGACATTAAGTACTTACCATGTGCCATCTTCTCTGCTAAGTGACTTAAGTTTCTCATTTGATCCTCAGAACTACCCTGGGAGGCAGGTTATTATCACTGTTAAGTATTGGAGCCAGGTAAAAACACAGGTCTTTAAGGTCAGAATTCAGCATTTTTTCCCCCATTGATACACTTGTCCATTGGGAGCCTTCAATCAATGCACTTTTGAGCCTCCAATCTTGGGAGGAACTTTTCCTATTAGCACCTCCTTAGTTTCCACAGGTATAAGGTCCTTTCCTCTTCTGGTTCCCAGTTCATCCCTTTTATAACCTGTTCTGATAGCCACCCATCTCATTTTATCTGGCTAGGATCTTCCCTGGGAATCCATGAGAGGTTGGACTTCATGGCTTCCAGACCTCTCCCATCTCTAATTTCCATGATCTAGGAATCAGAGTACCAATGTACCAATGTACCTCATATTTCTGATCTCTGTTTAGGTCCCCCTCTTTCTTGGCCTTGTGTCTATAGCCCCAACCCTTTCTTTCAATCACACCCAAGCCAAACCCCGGACACCCTGATATACTATTCACCTTGTCCCACTGCACACTCACCATGCACATTGTCGTGTTAAAAGGCAGCTCCAGTCTGGTCTTAGGAAACCCCCTTGTTTTTACAGTATTTTTAAAAATACTTGTTTTCTCACCCTACACTGTAAAATTGAAACCTCCAGACTGATCTATTACATTCTGGTTTGAGTGAGCACGCATTCACCAGGATCTCCCTACCCTTAGCTCAAGGCTCAGAGAGGAAGTGTTTGAAACTTCTATCTCCAAGTGAGGATGGCTCTTGGGACAGACAGAGGGGTTTTAATCTCTGAAAGGAGCATAGAAGGGAGGCTTGAGAAGGAAAGATTGGGCCCCAAACCTCAGAGACAACCCAGGATCATAAATGCTGAGGATGACAGGGAGAAAATAGGGTGAACTCAGATTGCTTCATCCGGGTTTTCTGGGGTTCAGAACCTCCCTAAATAAGTACACTCAGAATTTTATCTCACAGTTGAAATAACTTGGTTTTATTGTAGAAGGTTACAGTGAGGACCAGTATTACATAACTATTGGGTGGCTAATGAATATGGTACAGTGGATAGAGCCTACACTCAGATCTGAGTTCAAATTTGATCTCAAATACTAGCTGTGTGACCCTGGGCAAATCACTTAACCCTGTTCGCCTTAGGTTTTTTATCTGCAAAAAATGAGCTGGAGTGTCTTTGCTAAGAAAACCCCAAATGGGGTCAGACATAATTGAAATGACTGTAGTAGGGTGCCCACAGTAATTGGGGGAAGATAACATTTCCAAGCTTGGCATTATAGCTTGTTAAGAACTTCAGAAAGTAGACAATACTTGGGTCCCTGACTTCAAACTGTCTCCAAAAGACAATCCCAAAGAATAAGATATAATGGCTAATCTCCTTATAGGACTCATGTTTTTCTATGCAAAGTCCCTCTTCAGTTTTCTTCCTAAGAACTTCAATCATCCTGTGTGAGTTTTTCCCCACCACCCTGTCAAGATATTAGGAGATACCCTTTTTTCCTAGAGCCAGCAAGCAGGCTGTGCCCTGAGCTTGCCATAACAACAATCCTTTGGGTTTTCCCTCTGGCAAAATCACATAATTATCATACTGCTTTGACCAGCACCAGGTGTTCTCTGAGCTCAGATAAGCACAGGACAATCTCAGACAAGTTCTGGTCATGGAAGCCTGGATGAATCACACATGGCTCATTGTTGCTGTTACTCCTCATTGTCAGGGCTACAGCTGACTGCACAGCCATTGGGATAAGTATGGAGGTCTCCCCATACCGCCTTGGGTCCTTCCACTGGGGTGGGACCCTGGCACATTCCTTGCTTACAAGCCATTTCCCTCACAATGAAATTAAACTTTTGATTCCTGATTTATCTCTTGCCTGCTTTGTATGACTCTGGTCAAATTAGGTTAGGTCCGGTTGATATCATCTATATACACATTTCATTTCTTTCACTATCTCCACTCCAGCTCTTAATTTCTCTAGGTCTCCATGCTAATACTAATAGATGATAATTTGGGGGTAAAATACTTCCCCTCTAGTATCACTTCTCTTTCTTCCTCCTCCTTTTACTTCTTTCTCCTTCTCTTCCTCTTCCTCATAGTCTTCTTCCTCCTCTTCCTGTTCTTCCTCTTCCTCCTGCTGTTCTTTCTCTTTTCTTCTTCCTCCTCCTCCTCCTTCCCTCACCCCAGGTCTGCATCACCCCACCCATCTCTCCTTAAGTCCTGATAAAGAAAATGGGAAATTATCAGGGCACCCCAGCCATTTATAGGGTTGGTTTCCTGGGCCAGGCGCAGAATTCTCTGTTGACCCCAACCTCCCACACAAGCAAAAGCTTAAGAGATATTTGGATCAAGAGAGAGCAGGAAACCCTTAATTTTACAGTGAGAAAGACTGACCATAGGAGTCAAAGTTGCCTAGGAGCCTATCTCCTTTTCTACTACTCTTCTCCACCAGCCCACCCCCCAATCCAGAGAAACTCTTAAACCCTCTCAAACAATCTTGGGAAAACTTGGGAAGGATGGGGTCAACCACAGGAACCTTTGGTACCTACCAGTCAGGGTGTAGAAAGCCTCTTCCTAGGCAACTAAGCCTTTTGTTTGAGGACTTTGAAGGCTAATTCTGCTAACTGTGAACCCTGGTGAATCAGAATCTCTCTGAACTTCAGTTTTCTTTATAAAATGAGAGGTTTGTAAACAATATGAACACACATGGTCCCCCGAGGTGGTTTGGTAGATTAGTCGAGGTATGGGTTTTCCCTGCATGTAATTAGTTCCTAAAACCTCTCTCATACTATAGTACTTTGGGTTGCCATGGGAAATCCCTTCTCCCCTCTACCTTTATGTAGAAAGTCATTTGGGTATAAATAGGGTTTTGATTTCTGTGTCTGTGTCTCTGTCTCTCTCAGAAATGGGGTTAAATAAATTTCCCAATGTCTGAGGCTGGTTTTTAATTCAGATCCTTCTGACTCCAGAACTGATAGTCTATCCACTGTGCCACAGGGTATTGGTTTCTCACTTTGTACACTGAAATGAGTCATCTGGAGTCCAAGGAAATTTTAGAGATTAGTCTCTAGGGGTCTTAACCTTTCAGCAGTTTGGTGAAGTCTATTGATCCTGTTTCAGAGTAACATTTATAAATATTGAAGGAAATATTAAATTTCATCTAAAGATGAGTGAAAATTAAAACATCTATTTTTTTCCTTAATTAAGTTCAAATCGATCTTTGGATCCCTATCTGTAGACCCCAGATTAAGAACTCCTGCTCTAGTCCAACCTTCTCATTTTATTGATGGGAAAACTGAGACTCAGCAAGGTCAGGTGGCTTTCCCAACATCACTCAGAGCTGGATTCCATCTCCATCGCTTAGTCCTTTTCATCGGTGGCTGAGCAGGAGTTCAGGGAAATGCAGATGAGGGGCCTATGTTGGGACCCCAGGCTTTAGATGCCTGCAGCAGCTCCTCCTTCTCTTCCCTCACCCCTTCCCAGGGTCAAAGAGCAATAGTAACAGCGAGACCAGTATTAACTGACCAGTTTTTGAGATTTGAAGAGTGTTCCCAGGCCTGTCAGTTTCTTCTCCCATAGGAAGGACCTTTTAAGAGAACAAAGGACAGCTAGGTAGTGAAATACATAGTGCAACAGGTCTAGAATCAGGGCCTGAGTTTGAATGTGACCTCAGGCTCAGCTGTGTGATCCTGATTTCCTCAGAAAGGAATAGAACAGAGAATTTAGTGAGAAACAACCAGAGGTGATAGTTTAAAAAGTTTAGAAATATGGTCTCCACAGGTGGGGGGAAAAGATAGTGCATGACACACTGAAATTCAATTTGCATTGCTAACATTTTATCACTTTCTTGTTCAGTCCTGTCCAGCTCTCTATGATACCTTTTGGGGTTTTTTTTTATTATTTTTTATTATAGCTTTTTATTTACAAGTTATATGCATGGGTAATTTTACAGCATTGACAAATGCCAAATCTTTTATTCCAATTTTTCCTTTTGGGGTTTTCTTGACAGAAATACTGAGGTGGTTTGCATTTCCTTTTTCAGCAAATAAGGTTAAGTGACTTGCCCAGTATCACCCAACTGTGAGTGCCTTTGGCTGGATTTGAATTTAGGAAGATGAGTCTTCCTGACTTTAGGCCTGCCATTCTATCCACTGCACCATCTAGTTGCCTACTAATAAACAATAATAAAAAATACAAATAAGCAATAAACAAAATAATAAATCAAGCCTTCATTTATATCATTTGTTAATTTTTCTAACTGTAAATGTGGATACTGAAAATATAACAAAGTGCTCTCCCTGAGCCAATTTGAACTAGCTCCGGGACACCTCTGGAAGCAGCACAATACTTATAGGAAAAGTAGGATCCAACAAATATAGGTTCTAATGCTGATTCTGAGAACAGCTGTGTGACTTGGGGTGAATCATTCTCTTTTCTGAATCTCAGTTTTCCCCTCTGTAAACTAAAAAGATCTCCAGAATCCTTTTCAACTATAATTAATGTTCCATTGTTCTAAGTTAGACTTAAGATAAGGGAATTTAAAATTGGCTGGTTTCTAAAGGCAAAGCTGAAAGAAAGGAAGAAGAAGGAGGTATGCAAGGAAGAAAGAAACAAGAAAAAAATGAGAAGGTAGGAAAAAAGGAAGAAGAAAAGAAGGAAAAAAGGAAGAAGGAAATGAAAGAAGGAAAAAAGAAAGGAAGAAAGAAGAAAAAAGAAAGAAGGAAAGAAAAGAAGAAAGGAAGAAGGTAGGAAAAATAAAGGAAGAAAAAAGGTAGGAAAAAATAAAGAAGAAAGAATAGAAAGAGAAGGTAGGAAAGAAGGAAGGAAGAAGAAAAGAAAAAAAGAGAAGGAAGAAAAAGAAGGAAAGATGGAAGGAAGAAAAGGTAGGAAAAAGGAAGAAAGAAGGAAAGAAAGAAAGAAAAAGGGAAGCAGGAACAAAGAAGATAGGAAAGGAAGAAAGAAAAAGAAAAGAAAGAAGGAAATAAGAAAGGAAGAGAAAAACATTTTAGAGGGAGGAAGAGAAAGAAGGACCTACACCCAGAAGTGTCCATGTACAATACAGAGATAATAGCACCTCTCTCAAAGGGTTTTGGGGAAGATCAAATGGGTTATCATTCTAAAGTATTTTGCAAACTTTAAAGTGCTATACTGGTGCTACTTATTTTTAATTTTTAAAGCAGATTAGGGCAGTAATTGGAGAGGCAGGACCTAGACTTCAGAAGATAAATGGTACATGGCAGCAGAAGATAAGGGGCACAGGAGTAGCACAGACAGCTTGAGGACCAAAGGTCTACTCTGGACCACCACTTACTAATGGACCTCAGTTTCTTAATTTGTACAATTAGATATCCTCTGAGGTCCCTAGCTTGATGATTCCAGGACCTTGTGATCTAAGTTCCCTTTGGGCTCTGAGTCCAATGATTTTGTAGGTCCTTGGGACAGCCAGGTGGTGCAGCGGATAGAGCATCAAGGCTAGCAGCTTCTTTTGGCCTGAATTCAAATTTGATCTTAGAAACTTGAAAGCTATTGAACAGTCACTTAACCCTGTCTGCCTCAGTTTCCTCCTCTGTCAAATGAGCTGGAGGAGGAAGTGGCAGACACATAGTATCTTTGCCATGAAAACCCCGAGTGGGGCTCCTTTACTTCTTGCTCCTCTTGCCTTTTCTTTCTTCCTCTTTCCCTCGCTCCTTCCCTTCTTTCCATCTTTTCCTTTTCTTTTTTCTTTTGCAAAGCCAGGCCAACTGGTTTGCATCCTGTGGCCCTTTCAGAGGACCTTAGGTTGATCTGAGCTACCTGGAATCAGTCATGTGCACCCCTGGGAAAGTGTCTGAAGCTAGAGAGAAGTTCACGTCTGATAATAAATTGGCAGGTTTCCTGGAGAGATGTCAGCATCCCACCAGCAGGAAGGCTCTGATAATCCAGCCCTGCCTCTGCCCTGCCCTGCCTTGCCCTGCTGCTACCCCCCACTCCCACCCCAGAGACTGCCTTCTTAGAAGCTGTTTCCTGCTGCTTCTGTTCGAAAGCCTCCTGGCACAGGTGTGGAGAAGCTCTGGGGGGCCGAGAGGGCTAAGAGAAGAGACCAGCTTGAGGAGGAAGGAAGTGTGGGTTACTTCAGCCTTTGTCTCTGCAGGGGAAGTGAGACTGGAGCTGTTGGCAGCAGGGAGTCTGGACTGAAGACTCAGAAAATGAGAAGCTTTATAAAAGATTTAGACATGCATCCAACCCTTTCCCTGCTGGAGAGTAGGATGTGCTGTGCATGAGAGGCGGGGGACAGGGATCCCTCCAAACCCATTTTCAGGACTCTGTGACTTTTGGAGAGAGGGGACCTAGATTCCATTAGCTCTCTGTGACTTGGGCAGATTCCTTTTTCCTTTTATCAGTTATATATAGACTTGTCATTTCTACTTCTTTCCCTTTGCTGGTCTTTGGGCTAGAAGTCCTTTGAGAACAGGATCTGGTTCACATTTATCTCCTGTGCCCATGCAAACTCATGATAAATGTCTGTTGTAGCTGATATTAATGAAACCCAGCTCTAGGGGACAGAGTGTGCATTCAAATAGGGGCTCTGGACCGAAGTAAGGATATTAGAATTCTAGTCTTGGCCCTGTTACTAACAAATTTATTAACTCACTATGTGACTTCTTTCAACACCATTCATTCATTCATTCATTCATCCAATCCCAGTATTTAATAAGCACCTCTTCTATACCAGGCACTATCCTAGGCACTAAATACAAGTGGAAAAAATAAAACAATCTTTACTCTCAGGGAGCTTCCATTCTTCTTGTCCCTACCTCACCCCCATATTTTTTTTAAATTAATGTTTACTTTTATTAAATTTATTGTTAATTAATAAAATTATTACTTATATAATAAAATTAAATTTATTTTTAATGTTGATTTTAAAAATGTTTGATTCCAAATTCTTTCTCTCATTGCCACCTGTCCCTCACCTATTAAAAAGGTAAGCAATGTGAGATTCATTAAATGTGTGAAATTTTGCAAAACATTTTCATATCAGCCATGTCACTAAAAGAAAAGAAAGAAAAGTAAAGTGGAAAATTATGCTTCAATCTGCACTTAGAATTCATCAGCTTTCTAGTTGGGGGTTCATAACATTTTTCATCATGAGTCCTTTGGAATTGTCTTGGATCATTGTATTGATCAGAGTAGCTAAATCTTTCACATTTGATCATTACAATATTGCTGTTACTATGTACAGCATTCAAGGAGCTTCCATTCTAAAGACATTAAATATCTATAGATATTTATTTCCTCATCTGTCAAGGGGTTGGTGAGATAGCTCCACCTACATCTCTCAGTTGTTTCAAAAATAATATATGTGAAAATATGTGTGAAAATTTAAAAATTAGTCTGGATTGAGAATGAAAGCTAAAAAAACCCAAAAAAAACCTATTACTGAGGGGAGACAGAGGAAGAAAGATATTTTTATTTATGAGCATAAATAAAGCATAAGCATTTAATTATAACATAAAATGAAGGGAATAAGGTTAAGGTCATTGAAAAAGTGGAGTGGAGATTTTTTTCTTAGGAGAGTCCCTATCTGTTTGCTTTCTGATAGTTGGCTATCTTTTTTTCCTTCTTTTTTTTTTCTTCTTCTTTTTACTTTTTAAAATTATGACTGGTGCTGAGTTTAAAATCAAAGGTAAAGATAAGTAACAGTGGCTGTGGAGGGCTTCTGGGAGAGGGAAGCATTGGATAAAGGGGGTATATAGGATATTTGGCAAGAGATCAGAGTCAGAAATGGGAAGAAACCCCTTAGAGATGAAGGCAGGATTCCAACCACCTACTGAAATCATAGCCTTTATCCATGAATAATCCATGACCTAAAGTTTTCCCAACTTAGACTTGGGAGTCAGAACATCATGGGACCTTAGAGAAGGAAGTCATCTGTTTTAACCACTCATTTTATTTTTCAAAAAATCTAATGATACATTTTGTTTGGACATAAGAAGTACTTCCCAGTGAAAGCTCCCTACAAAGTCTATCCATTCAAAATAGTCCATTTATTAATTACTAACAAAATGAATTTGTCTTTTAGTTTGAACACCAATTGTTACATTTAATCCTGGTTTTGTTACTTCTTTATGTTCATTTAATTTATATTTTTGTAGTCATTGTGTACACTGATCTTTTAAGGTTTTGTTCTTTATTTTCCTTCCACATTTCTTTGAATTTCTCATATTTGTCATTCATCAGGATGTAGAAATAGTCATTGCATTCCTGTCATAATTTGCTCAGTCATCCCCCTAGTTACTGGGCACATTTCCCAACCCACCTCCAGATTTTTGCTATCACAAATAGTACTTTTATGAATATTTTTGTATATACGGATCTTTTCTTGCTGTTAATAACCTCTTTGATTCATTTAATTCCAGTAGTGAAATTTCTCGATCTAAAAGCATGAACAATTTAATAATTTATCTTATAACTTCTAAACTATTTTGCAGATTGATTGCACCAACTCATCATTCCACAATAGTGAATTAACTTGCCTATTTCCACAGGCAACAAAGAATTTTCTCGTTTTATCATATGTGTTGTAGGAGCATAACTTTGGATGAGAAGGGATTGTTGAGATAATCTAGTATTTGTTGTTATTTGTCATTAATTCATTTTTCAGTCTTGGACTCTTCATGACATTGTTTGGAATTTTCTTGGCAAAGTTACTGGAGGGATTTGCTATTTCCTTTTTCAACTCATTTGACAGATGAGGAAACTGAGGCATATAGGGTTAAGTGACTTTCCCAGAGTTTCTTGCCTAGGATGCCTGACTCTAGACTCAAGTGTTGTTTGCATTCTAGAGCTACCAAGCTGCTTCACTTTTCCATTATACCATATCCATTTGTTACAGGGATCATAGAATCACAGTAAGTCATAGTTGGAAAGTACTTTAGAAATCATAAAGATACAACTTCTTCTTTGGATAGAAATGGAAACTGAATTATAGAGGAAGATTTCTTTTCCTCTTTCTCCAAAAGTCCTAAATTGATATCATGATGGGATACCCTACTCTCCTGTGCAACCAAATAGAACAAAGACTTAGGAACCAGACGTTTAAGTGGATCTAGAATTCCCTTCCCTTTCTGGGTAAAATTTTTTGCCATTCCTTTTGTATCAAAGAAAAGGTCTGAATTATTATGATATTAAAAGAAAGAATGTTGATATTAAACAATGCTGTTTTTAAGATGAATTTCTGAGTTTCTAAACTTTTCCTGTGTTGTCTGCTGGTCTTCATGTATCATCTGCAGCTTCTCCAAACTCTAAAAATTCCCAATTTAATTTCTTATACCAAGATGTGATATATTGAAATCACAATGGGGTAAATTGGGATATGGAAGGATTAACTGTATAAAACCAGGTATCAAGTGAACAATATAGGGAGGTGTTGGGAATGTAGGATTTACAACATCTTTAGCTGTAGAGTTGGGAGTCTTGGTTCTTTGAGTTCATATAGTACACCTAGTACAAGGCTAGCTAACCAGTGAAAATAAGACCCATTTATAGACCTGATGCAATGGTAGCAGAAATAACAGATCAATTAGGCCTAGACAGAACCTGTGGGAACCTAGGAGGGAACACAGAATTGTAAAAATTGTTGATTTTTTTTCTGCCAGAGGTGATATTTGTGATCTGTAACTTTCAGAGCTGGCCATTTACCAAAATGAGAGAAGTTGTAGGTGGGGAAGGAGGTGGAAGATGAGCCTAGAAAGTCTTAGCTTAATTAAAGAGAAAAGGCGTTTTTCTAACTATTCCAAGAGCTTTTCACTGACCTCATCAGAGTTAGTGATGGTGCAGTAGTCTCTGCTTGAGCAATTGAAAGATAACAGGGATTTCAACAAGTTACTTAATCTTTTTAGGTCTCACCTTATTCCTTTGTAAAAGGAGAGGATTATTGGAACAGATTAGATAAAATCAGTCTAGTATTTGATAACAGAAGAGCACACACTACTAGTGAAAGTACTCTATCTTAAACAAGAATTTTAGGAAAACTAGAAATCAGTTTGATGGAAATTAGGTTCACATCAGTATCCTTATACCTAATATCACAAGTTCCAATTAGATACTCAAACTAAACATAAATTTAAAAAACGATAATTTAATAGAAAGTGATATCTTTAACAACTATGTGGCCAGTGAGGCAATTCTTGACTGGATAAAAGTTAGAGGAGAGCATAAAAGATGAAGTACACAATTCCATCTGTTTTTTTTTTTTTTTGACATTTTTGACATGGATAACTAATAAAAAGATCAACTAGTTGAGTTAAGGGGGGGATGGCAGGATTGAGAACCACAAACTATCAACAGCCATGCTCCATGCCACTAGGAGTAGGGAAAATGCAAATTAAAACAACTCCAAGGTTTTACTTCATGCCTATCAAATTGGTAAAGCTGATAAAAGGTGGAAATAGTCAGTGTTGAGGGGTCTATAGGATATATAGGCACAAAAATACATTATTGGTGGAGTTATCAATTGATTTAAGCATGCTAGAAAACAATTTAGAATTATTCCAAATTCTGTATCCTTTGATATAATGATTCTATTACTAGACTCTAAGGAGGGCAGAGAAAGAAAGGCCCCATGCATATCAGAATATTTATAGCAAAACTTTTTGGGAGGCAATTGAGGTAAAGTGACTTACATACAGGTAGGAAATATCTGAGGTCAGATATTCAGGTCCTCTTGACTCCAGTATCAGCGTTCTATCTGCTGTACAATCTAGGTGCTCTGATATATAGTTCTAATGGAATATTATTGTATCACAAAAAATAATGAATATAAGGAATTCAGAGAAACATGGGAAGACTTATGTATACTGATGCAGAATGAAGTAATCAGAACCAGCTCAATAATATACACAGTGTTTTTAATAATGGAAATTAAAGAAAACAACAGTGAAAGGCAACTGGATTGTGATTGATTGGTCCCAAAGAACAACAGATAATGAAGCAAACTTCCCTTTTGAAGGGAAAGGGACTCTTTTATGGGTCTTTGACAATCTAGGGAAGCTTTTCTTACAATGATGTTTTTAAATTCATACAATAAAAAATATATCTGATTATCAAGGAGACCAAATATATTAAAATGCAGTTATCAAGATATATGTATATATCATACATATATATATATATATTTTTAAAAGATCAAATTCAGAGACCTTAGGTCAAGAATTCCTTCTTTGAGGGAAGGATATGAAACAATGAAGATCCCATACTAATTGGTCCAACTGCCTCTACTCCTATAGGTATTCTGTGTGAACTACATGGCTAGTAGTATTAAATCACACTAAGACTTTTGGGACATGCTGTACAGCATGTATGTATATGACAGAAGACTGAATTTCAGTTTCTAATCTCAAATTCTTTCTTCCCCCTATCCCTGATGCTTTCCTCCCATCTGTCACTATATAAATGAAAGGTTGTTAACCTGGGGTCCATTGGGTCCACGAATAGATTATAGAGGATCTGTAAATCTGGACAGGAAAATATTTATCTTTATTTTTAAATATAATTTATTTCCTTTATGATTCCACATTTTATGCATAATACCATTATTTTATGCATTTTAAAAACATTGTTCTGAGAAGAGGTCCATAGGTTTCATCAGACTATATATGCCATGGACCTGTGTGATAGTCTAGATTTCTTATGGTACAGAGAAAGGATCTGCTTCTTCTACTTCTTTGTGATTTAGAGCAAATCACTTAACTTCAGTTTCTTCATCTTAAAATAAGAGGGTTGGACTAAATGATCTCTGATTATTCTTGCAGCTCTAAAGCTGTGAGCCTGTGATAGATGCTTAGCCATTAATCCCAGGAAGTCTCTTCTAACAGGAGACTTCTTGCTTTGTTTCTTTCCCTTTTGGGGTTCTGCCCTCTGGAAGCTCCTTCATTCCCTACACCACAGGGCTATTGATCCTTCAAAGCTCTTTTGAGAAAAATCACTGAACTGAATGTTTAAATGCCCCCAGTCCAGTCTAAAGTCGTGAGGATGCAGGTTATTGGACTTTACAGGATGGTGCTTTGAGAGGAAGGGCTTGTGGTCATGTTAGGGAAGAGGGTCTCAGTCATGGTGTGTTTGATCCAAGTCAGAGAGAAAAGACCATATCCTTAAGTGCCACTGGAGTTATTAATGTAAAAGACCTTGCTTTCAAGACACATTTGTTAAGATTAGGTGGGTTCCCCTACTCCCCCCTAATATCCTGTGGCAGGAAAGAGAAGTAAAAAAAATAAAACATCCAAAAAACACAGATGTGAGGTTACTTTAAAGAGAGGAAAAAGGACCAGCGGTTTGGTTTATGTTACACCCTTTTTTGGCCCAGCGGGTAGTCAAGCCACCAGCAGCAAAAGCAATTTGGCGGCGGAACCTTCTGCCCCACACCCTGGACCCCCTGCAGGCCCCCTGCTGCGAGACTCATAGACAGATCCATCCTGGCCAGTCCTCAGCAAGCAGCTTTGTTCCTCAGCCTCCCTGACCTTCACCATAATAAGCGTGCATTCTTCAACCTTGTTGAACTCTTCAGTAGCTGAGCCTGATCCTATGAAGAACTCCCTCCTTCTGGAAACCCTCCGACCTTGCATCCAAGACAATGCCCTTCTTTGGTTCTTCTGTGACCTCTCTGACCACCCCTTCTCTGCATCTGATGGACATTCCCCAGGCGGTCTGTGGCCCTCTGCTCTTTTCTCTTTTTATATACACTGACCCTTCTACTTGACCCCAGCCTTGTATTTCCAAACACTTGAAGACATTACTACCTGGATATCCTGTAGTGAGGGCAGCTAGGTTGGGCCTGAGTCAGGAAGACCCGAATTCAAATATGACCTCAGTCATTTACAAGCTATGTGATCCTGAGCAACTCACTTAACCCTTTTTGCCTCAGTTTCCTCATCTGTAGAAAAGGAAATAGCAAACCACTCCAAGGATCTATGCTGCTCACCTGTTATGTTTGTTTTGGGGTTTGTTTGTTGGTTTTACTTACTTCTTTATCAATGAACATTCTAAGTGCCTACCCCATTTCATAGTTTAGTTACTATTAGATCAAGAAGAATTATTCTTATTTTGATCTTACAGGCCCAAAGCCTCCTTTGTGCTCAATTTATGGACTCGGGAAGAAAAATCAAGGAGTTACAGTTTACAGGGGAAAAGTCCATAGTTTTAGTTGTTTGTTAGGAAGTCAAACTCTTCTGCATTCAATTAAAACAACTCTTGAGGTATCACCTCACACCTTTTGGATTGACTAATATGATAAAAAGGAAAATGACAGATGTTGGAGAGGATGTGGGAAAACACTAGCACTTTGTTGGTGGAGTTGTGTACTGATCCAACCGTTCTGAAGGGCAATTTGGAACTATGCCCAAAAGATAATCAAATTGTGTATACCCTTTGACCCAACCATACAAAAACTAGTTCAGAATCCCAAAGAGATCAAAGAAAACAAACAAACAAAACAACAACAAAAAAGCAACACACGTGTGCAAAAATTATCACAGCTCTTTTTGTGATGGTAAAGAATTAGTAATTGAGGGGATGTTTACCAATTGGGGAATGGCTAAACAAGTTATGATATATAATTGTAATGGAGCACTATTGTGCTATAAGAAATGATGAGCAGGATGCTTTCGGAAAAAAACCTGGCAAGATTTATGGGAGCTGAGACAGAGAGCAATGAGCAGAACCAAGAGAACATTGTACATAGTAATAGCAATATTGCACAGTGATGAACAATGAAGTACTTGCCTATTCTAATTAATGTGGTTCTAAAGAACTTACCAAAAAATTGCTATATACACTCAGAGAGAGAACTAATGAACTCTGGGTGCAATTTGAAGTATAATTTTTTCACTTTATTTTTCTTGATCTTTTATTTTTTTGCAACATGGCTAATATGGAAATATATTTGACATTATTCTACAAGTGTAGTTGATATTATATTGTTTGCCTTCTCAAAGCAGGGGCTGGAGGGAGAGAATTTGGTACTCAACATTTTAAAAAATGAATGTTAAGCATACATAAAAATAATAAGCTAAAAAATCTCTTATGCATTTGTTGAGGAGTGAGATACCTTAACAGCGATAGGGGTCCCCAGGCTGGTGTGCAAAAGGTTTTGCAAAAGAATTTGCAGTCCCAGTCTCCAAGTGAAGTTTGGCAAAAATGGTTTTATTTTCACTGAGAGGTCTTTCTCTCAACGGGGCCCTTCCAGATAAGGAAGAGAGCAAAGTTTGGAATACAGAGTTTTGATTTTATTTAGCTTTCTATGGCTTGGGGATAAGAAGTCATTTATTGGGCTAATTTCCAAATCAATAAGGGTGGTGATTGTTTTCCAGGCCAAAGTGATTCCCATATCAATTGGAGGTGGGAGTTTCCTGTGGGAACTAGGTAGTTTTCCTAGAGACAGAAGGGGTTGAGATTCAGGGTTTTCTTTCTTCCTTTTTAAAATTTTTTTGCTGAGGTATTTGGGGTTAAGTGACTTGCCCAGGGTCACACAGCTAGGAAGTGCTAAGTGTCTGAGACCATATTTTAGGACTGGTGCTCTATCCACTGCACCACCTAGCTGCCCCAATCAGGCTTTTTCTAACCCAGATCCAAAATCAGGGGGACACAGAGTCTTATTACATCATATTCAAAGTTTCCACAATCTGTCATCACCTTACTTTTGCAGAGTTATATTATTATTCTCCTGTACTCATTTTACTCTCTAGCCTAATTGGATTATTCTCTATCCCCTCCAATTCTTTACCCTGTTTTTTCCTCCATGACTTTACTAAGACTCATCCCATTGACTAGAAAGCCCTCTTTCCCTTCTTTGCTTTGTGTGATTGCTCTGCATGCTTTAAAATTCTTCAGAGACCCATTCTCCAATACATTGTGTTTTGCACCTCTCTAGTGTGCTTATATAAATAGAGTGTGCTATTGATGTAATAAGGATTCTGTCTCCCTGATCTTTGTGGAGGGTGGGTCACGTGACCTCGGAAATTCCTCAAAATGATCCTCACCCACCTGAATCTCCCTTAGGAAAGCTACCAGGTTTCCCAAGGGATATTCCCACTTCCCAATTGATCCGGGAATCACTTTGGTCTGGGAAACAACCCTTTATGGATTTCAAAATTAGCCCCTAATCCTCAAAGCCCCTAGTCTCAAACCATGGAAGGCCAATAAAAAACAAGATTCTGTACCTTTGCTAATTCCTAATCAGGAACTGGACCACCGAGTGGCTTCTCAGTGTAAATAACACCTCCCCCCCCCCTTTTTTTTTGGCCAAAAACCTCCCTTGGAGATCAGTGTTGAGGTCAGGTACCTAAATGCAATTAGGGTTTAGTTAAGGTCTAGTGGCGGGTTTGGGGTACAGGGAGTCAAACAGAGTTCCCCTGCAGCCCCCTTAGATTCGGCGCAAGGATACAACGGTATATGAGGTCTAGTAGCGGCGCAGATTCCCAATAAAAGCATTTATTGGCCCAGAGAGCTAGATTAATAAAAGAGTTTTATTACTGAGTTTAGAAGTAGGAGATAGGTGAAGGTAGAGATAAGGAGGGCACTGGACAGAGGGTCCAGTGGACAGAGGGTCCTCACATGGCGACCATGTTTGGAATCTCTGCAAAGAGGGGTTCTCAGTGTGGTCCTTTTAAGTCAGGGACTTAGCTCGAGGGGCTTTGGGGTGTAGTCCCAAAGTTGGCTCAGATCTGGGTAGGGCTGGGACAGGTCTGGACCTTCTATTGGAATTCAAAGGGACCAGGATTTGTGAGTCAAAGGGTAATTTACATTAGCTAAGGGGGTTGGGAATCAAAGATTGGAATCTTTCCCGCATCATCAGGACTTCAAATTCTTTCCCAAAAACCAGTGACACAGGCCTGGGGACCCCCATTGCTACTGGGTATCTCTCACCCCTCAACATTTCTCACTTCTCAACACTATAATTCATAGAATCATAGATTTGGAGCTAGAAGCAGAGTTGGGCTGGAGCCAGTTTGAACTGTTCTCAAAAGATTATTGTTAGATTTTTTTAATATGTATCAGAAATCAAAGAACATGGTGTAATGCTAGAGAAATTGAGGCAAGATAGAGATCAGAGAATTTTTAATATTTTATTTAAAGGGAGAGATTTACTGGGACCAAATGGTCCCAGAGCTGAATGACACTATCGGCTCCATGAATCCAGCATCCAGCCATGATCCAGCATCCAGGAGCCAATGTGAGTTCTCAATGACATATTTATACATAGTAGCTAAAGAAAAGCAGGGGGGTGGAGTCCAAACTCTGATGAGCAGGAATCTCTAGGCAGGAACCATTAATTCAGTTCTGACAGATTGGGGGGTAGGACCATAAATTCTAACAAGCTGGGAGTTAAGAAAGTGTCTGACTACAGACACAAAGTCTGGAGTCCCTCTTTCTGAGTTTACACATTGACAATTTATAACCTTAGAGCAAATATCCCTGAGTTATATCAGTCTTCATGAACCAGAAGGGAGGTTTGCCACTAAGGGGATTGAGGCAGAACAATTAAGGGAATTGAGGCAGGACCAATTAGGGAAACTGAGGCAGAACAATTTAGGGAAACTGAGGCAGAAAATTTTAGGGAAACTGAGGCAGAACCAATTAGGGAAACTGGGGCAGAACCAATTAGGGAAACTGAGGCAAAACCAATTTAGGGAAACTGAGGCAGAACCAATTAGGGAAACTGAGGCAAAATCAATTTAGGGAAACTGAGTCAGAACAATTGGAAGAGAACTGTGGCATGGCAATGGGTGGTCTAGAATTTTAAAAGTCATGGGAAAAAATGTAGGCTGAAGTGGTCCGAGAAGGTTTTGTGGAGAAGATGGGACTTAGGTTGGTCTTTCAACAATAGACAGATTTGGATAAGTACAATGGAGGGTTTGCGTCAGGAATCTGAGGAGATAATCTTTGTAACTGTTTGTTTCATTCGTGCCCTACTCTTTTGACCCCATTTGGAGTTTTCTTGGAAGAGACTCATCAGTTGTTTGTCATTTCTTCAACTCATTTTACAGATAAGGAAACTGAGGTAAACAGATTTAAGTGACTTGTCACACAGCTAATAAGTGCTGGAGGCCGGATTTGAACTCAGGAAATGAGTTTTCCCAATTCCAAACACAGTGCTCTATCCCCTATGCCTCCATTAAATATTTAGTGTCTATGCAACAGGCATAAGATGAAAGAAAGAAAGAAAGAAAGAAAGAAAGAAAGAAAGAAAGAAAGAAAGAAAGAAAGAAAGAAAGAAAGAAAGAAAGAAAGAAAGAAAGAAAGAAAGAAAGAAAGAAAGAAAGAAAGAAAGAAAGAAAGAAAGAAAGAAAGAAAGAAAGAAAGAAAGAAAGAAAGAAAGAAAGAAAGGAAGAAAAGAAAGTCCATGCTATATTTAGTTATGAGAAACATATACACATGTAATTATAAGAAAGACACAAGTTGGGGCAGCTAGTAGGTGCAGTGGATAGAGTACCAGCCTTGAAGTCAGGAGAACCTTAGTTCAAATCTGATTTCAGACACTTAAGGCTTCCTAACTGTGTGACCCTGGGCAAGTCACTTAACCCCAACTGCCTCAGCAAAATGAATAAATAAAAAAGATACACGTCAATTTTGTAAGGGAAGCAGTGGTAACCTAGAATAGGAAAGACCTCATGCCCAAAGCTCAGACTAGAAAGGTAGATCAGAGGATCTCGAAAGTCGGATTTTTATCTCAAGCAACCAAGAACTAAAGAAGCATTTCAAGCAAAGTTCAGTTGATTTAATAAGGACTCCTATTTCCATATCATTTAAAGCTTTTAAAAGATCTATCATTTAAATCTTTAAAAAGCATTTATCTTACAACCACCAAGAATGTGAAGTACTGGGTAACTGTGTAAAGTTCATTTCATTGCTCCCGTCGCCTCGGGCACCCGAATGAATAGAAGTTGCAAAGTGCAAGGTGGATTGAGGAGGAAGTATGGAGAGTCCTAGAAACGTTCCTCACCTGGTCTCAGCTCTTTGCTTTGCACTCGGTTCTTAAGAAAGGAGGAGAGGTGCGTGAGATCCCTGGAGAGTTCGTGGTACTTTACTCTGGTGTGAAAGTCTGTGGGTGGAAGGATTAAGTGTAGATGCCCAGAGGGGAGAAGCTGGTGAGGTTAGAATGGGAGCATTGATTTGCATAGGTTGGCTGGCATAGGGAACAGTATCCCTCCAGGCCAATGAAGAAGGAAGAATATTCACTTATGGGAAAGGGTAGAAGAGGAACAACTCCCTAATCTAATTCACTGGAAAGATAAAAGTTAAAAAAAAAAAAAGACTTCATCATTGGCTCCCCACTCTTCTGTACTTGAGCCACTTTACTCCCAAATATGTTCAATCCAATGCAGTCTCCATAGGCTTTGGACAGAAAATGCCATCTGCATCCAGAAAAAGAATTATGGAGAGTGAATGTAAATCAACACGTGCTATGTTCACTTCTTTTTTCTGTTTTTTTTTTCCTCCCATGGTTTTTCATTTTTGCTCTGATTTTTGTCTCCCAACATGATTAATAAAGCAATGTGTATTTAAAAAAAAAAAACTACCAGGTGAAGAAATCATCTTTTTAAAAAAAAAAGAAATATGTTCAAACATGGTAAAATGTCTAGAAGGTTTGTATGTATTTAACCTATATCAGATTGCTTGCTGTCTTGGGGAGAGCGGAAAGTAAAGGAGGGAGGTTGAAAACTTTAGAACACAAAATCTTACAAAAATGAATGTTGAACTCTTTTTACACATATTTGAAAAAACAAAATATCGTTGAAAAAAGAAATCCAATTTATGGTTGATTCAAATACCTAACTAAACTGTTCTCTGCTGTTAATTAAATTGCCCTATGAATCCCATCGTTATCCCCTCTGAACATCCTGTCCAAAACATTCTTCTGGGGCCACTCCTCAGTTTGGGGATAAGGGACGGTCTTGTTTGCTTAAGTTTGGATCCCCAAAGCTTAGCATAGTGTATAGCATAAAGTAGTGCTTAATAATGTTTCATTCATTCATCCAGGGAGGGAATTCTGGCTACAGACTATCTCCAAATGACAATAAAAAGCACAATTCCATATTATTAATTTTGCGTGGGTTTAAAACACGCGTGCTGGTCTGCTGGCTGCAAGAGCATCCACAGAAACCTGCCTCTTTCGCCCCCTCTTTCAGAGGTCCCTAAGCATCAGTTTTTCAGCCATCTTCCCCCCCTCCCCAACAATTTACCAGCACATTTTGGACTGGTAGGTAGATTTGAAATGTTGATTGTTCCATCTAAGCTTTCTTTTTTTGTAAAGAGCAAACTGAGGTCTGGAGAAGGAATGGTTACCGTGGAAGGTTACTGGAAGAAGTAGTACTAGAACCTGGGGCTCTTAACTCCCAGCCTGGGTACCACCTCCATAGGATAGCACCATCCAGGCTCACCCCAGCCTAGAGGAGAGAGAAAACCTGTTATTACTGTAGAATCCTGCACCTGGAGTCAAGAACATGTGGATTCCAACCATTTGGGAGACTAATTAGAACTAAGCCCAAAAAGCTCTGACCCAGCAGTGCCATTATGGGTCTGTATCCCAAGTAAAATATAAAGAAGAGGAAAGGACCCACATGTGCAAAAATATTTGGAAGCAGCTCTATTTGTAGTGGCAAAGGATTGGAAAGTGAGAGGAAGCCATCAATTGGAGAACCACTGAACAACTTGGGGCACATGAAGGTAAAGGAATAGTACTGTTCCCTAAAAAAAAGATGAACAAGGTGATTTTAGAAAAGCCTGGAAAGATTTACACGAATTGATGCTGAGTGAAGTGAGCAGAACCAGGAATACATTATACACAATAACAGCAGGAATGTGTGATGGTCAATTATGAAAGACTTGTTTCTTTTCAGTTCAGTGATCCAAACCAATCTCAATAGACTTTGGACAGAAAATGCTATCTGCATCTAGAAAAAACAAAACAAAACAACAAAGGAGACTGAATGTAAATCAACATATGCTATGTTCACTTCTTTTTTTCTATTTTTTTTCTCTCCCCCATGTTTTTCCCTTTTGCTCTGATTTTTCTCTCCCAACATGATTCATAAAGAAATGTGTTTTAAAAATAAATACATCTACTAGGAAAAAAAAGGAAAAAAGGGAAGATGTAGATTCCAATCTTAAGAAACTTGTTAGTTGTGTGATCTTTAGAGAAATGACTTCGTTCTTCTCAGAATCCTCAATTTCCTCATTCATAATGTAGAATAATTACATTTGCTACTTATTTAGTATATAAATGTATATAGTTATATATGACACAACCTCATAAAGTGGTGGTGAGGCTCAAATGTTTGTAAAATAAATGCTTTAGCAACCTTGAAAGGCTATGTAAATGTCAGTTATTATTACATGGAGAAGTGGATTGTCTTTCAGCCGTTCATTCTATCACACTCATTTTAGCATTTATTACTCTTCTAAAGATCACACTGTTTAGAGATTTCCATTGTTGCCTGTTTAGCTGGTTTAGAATGACTTGTCATTTCCCTATTCTCCTCTCCTCCACCCACTAGTGTCATGGGAATAGCTTTCCTGGATGCTTTCCTTCTGACTTGACTGTAAGTTTGCAGAGGGTAGGGTGAGAGGAGGTTATATGTAAATTAGGGTCTGTTTATTAAAAAACCCAAAAACTTGGTTTATTGATATTATCTTCCTTCTCCCTCTCTTCCTCCTCAACATTATCACCACCCAGTGACTCCTTTTATTACCATCCTTTTATTCATTTTATCATCTTGAAACAATTTCCCTTCTTCAGCATCCACTACCTTCTCTGTGCTCCCATCCTTTTTAATGGATGACATAGCCCAAAGCCCAGAGATATTGGGCCCCTGCATCCAAACTCCAGTCATACTTTGATTACTACTTTTATGCTGATTTCTGTGACAGCCACAAACCAGAAGCCCTCCCTGCTCTGGCTGGCTGATAATTGTTCATATGTGGGGTTTTCCCCTCTTCTAATACAGTATAAACTCCCCTGCCCACTGCCTTGTGAGGCTGTTCCGTAACATCTGGAACAGAGTTTGAAGTGGGTGGTAGACAGCCCAGCCCATTTGCCCTCAGTACTGTGGGAAATTTCCTGCCTGTTACTCAAGGCTGTATTAAACCATCCCTTGTGTTCCCTCCAACACAATTTCAGGTTTAGTCCTGGGGATTAATAATAGTTGACATTTATGTACCATTTCAAGATTTGTAAAATGCTCTTTTAGAGACACAATCTCATTTGATCCTCCTAACAACCCTGTCTGGTAGATTTTATTGATTATATTATCCCTGTGAGATATAACCTCCACTAAAGTTTCCTCAGTACTACATGCTTATAGGCTTAGTTTTACAATTCAAGAAGATGCAAAAGGAGAATTATACTAGCCCCCTTTCGATTAGATGTTACCAAATTTGGTAAAAGGAAATGCATAATAAGGATTTGTAAAAAATAAGTGTTCTGTTGGGCCACAGATAGCAATGAATAATTAATTATATAGCCTTGCTTCGATTAGCTAAGAAGATTGTGAGCTCTCTTATCAGCAAATGGTAAGATGAGAGGAGGAGTGGGGGGCTATAAAAGCTTTGTTCTTTGTTCAGTTCCCCACACCCCATGGGTATAGCTTTTTAAGTAAGGGGATCTATGCCCTTTCTCAAGAGAAAGAATAAAGACCTTTTCTGATCTCCAACTCAGACTCCCAAATTTCAATTTTGGTGGCTTTCTATTACACACATCCCTATTTAACAGATGAGGAAATTGAGATTACTCTCTTGTGATCCCACAGTTATACAAGTTCTGGAAGCGGGATTGGAATCAGGTCTTTTCTGATTACCTTTTAAAAAAATTTTTTTTAAAAATTTTCCTGATACCCCGCTCAAATCCCTTTCTGCCATGAAATCTTCCTTACTCACCACAGGCCACATTGATAGCTCCCTCCTCTCTGTGTATGGGAAAGCAACATAAATAAATCTATCCCTTGTTCCAGTTTTCTTTCTAGAAGAATATGACAAAGACTAAATCTTCAATAGAATATAAGCACTTTGAGGGCAGGGCTTTCATTTTATTCACAAAATCTTCAGGTGCTAACATCAAGGTTGGCAGCGACTATTTATGGATCCTAATATAGTTAGTTCTATTATGGCTTATAATAATAGTAACCAGCAGAAGTTTTTTTTTTAAAGCACTTTAAGGTTTCCAAATTGTTTTATTAATATTATTTCCTTTTCTCACTGTATATGTAAGTATATTATCATCTTTTTTCATTGTATATGCAATGTCCTTTGACTGAAATAGTGAAAGGATATTCCCATGGTCCAGATGGGGTCTTTCCTGGATTAGGGTCCTTCCTTCATGAAAAGTTTTCATGGAAATCTGGATGAACTAAATCTTAACTAATAGCACAACTTGCCTTATGTGATCCATAGGATTTGAGTGTTACAATTTGATGAGACCTTAACAGATTTCTAACCTAAGCTCTTCCACAGGGAACAGGTTTATCCAGATTAAAAATGATTTGCTCAGAATCACAAGGGCAGAGCCAATATTTAAAATCACATCCTCTGGTTCCAAATCTCAACTTCATCCCTTTTCATTGTCCCACATACCACGCTTGCCTGCTGCTCCTTGGCTTAGAACTACATACTTACTAATTGAATTCTGACCTTACTCCTACTTCTTTCCATTCATTACTCTTTCCATTCCCCTCTCCCTCAAAGCTTTTTCCATTCTAATTTTTAAAAGGTAGTGATTGGGGGGGAGAGGATGAGAACTATGAAAACTGAAAATATGAGAAAAGAATCAAATCTCCAAGTACTATTAATTAGAATTGTTTAAAGAACTGCAAAAAAACCAAAACAAAACAAAACCTCCGCTCTGTTTAAATCACTCTATTTATAAAAATGTCATTTTCTTGTTATCATTGTCATGTTCAGTGACTCCAAATAGGATTCTCTTGTAAAAGAAACTGGAGTGATTTGCCATTTCCTTCTCTGCAAACAGGCTTAAGTGACTACCCAGAATCACTGGTGAAGGTCTGAATCTATATTTGGGCCTAGGGTTCTACTCACTAAGTCACCTACTTGTCTTTAGCAGAATATTCTATATATATATATATATATATATATTTTTTTTTTTTTTTTAAATCACAAATGTTTAACTTTCAGCAACATTATGGCTATACCTTAGGCTTCTGATGGGGCAGTTGATGAGGAATTGTATACAACTGAGTGACTCAACAACAACATAGGCTTCTGAGGTCTGTTCTGGGAAATTGCCTAGTTCCTAAACTGGGATATCTAGACTTCCCCTTTTTTTTCTGTTAGTATTATATACTTTTTTTTTCTATTTACATCAAATATTTTCTTTCGCTTATGTATCTTTGTTGGGTGATCCATATATGATGTTAATGCCCCGATAAGGTAAGAGTCAGAGACAACATGGCAAAAGGGAAAGAACACTGGATTAGCAACTAAGGCATTTAAGTTCCAGTGTCCATCAAATCCACTATGTGATCTTGGACAAGTCATTTCTCTCATATGGGTCTCAATTACTTCTTCTGAAATATAAAAGGTGGTGAATTAGATAGAGCACTGAACCATGAGTTAAGAAGACCTGAATTCAAATCCAGCCTCAGATACTGGCTGTGACACTAGACAACTTAATCTCTTCTTACCTTTGTTTCCTAATCTATAAAATAAGGGTAATAATAGCACCTACATCCCAGGGTTGTGTGGATGAAATGAGAGAATATTTAACAAAACAATTTGCAAACCTTAACTATATAAATGTTAGCTAACTATTATCTGATTCAAAAAGCATTTATTAATCTATTTAGTGCCAAGCAAAATGTTAGGTGCTAAGGATATAAAAGCAAAAATGAAGGCAGCATCCAGAGAGCAGACTGTGGGGACTGAATGAGGATCATAACATAGTATTTTCACCATTTCTGTTGTTATTTGCTTGCTTTTTTCTCTTTCTCATTTTTTCCTTTTTGATCTAATTTTTCTTGTGCAGCACAATAATTGTGGAAATATGTATAGAAGAACTGGAGATGTTTAACATATATTTGATTACTTGCTGTTTATCCCCTACTTTATACCCTTACTTGCTGTTTAGGGGAGGGGATAAAGGAAGAGTGGGAGAAAAATTGTAACATAAGGTTTTGCAAGGGTGAATGTCGAAAACTATCTTTGCATATATTTTGAAAACAAAAGGCTATTATTATTTGTAAAAAAAAAAAAAAAGAGAGAGAGAGAGAAAGAGAGAGAGAGAGAGAGAGAGAGAGAGAGAGAGAGAGAGAGAGCAGATAGATGGCTCAGTGGAAAGCACACTGGCCCTAGAGCCAGGAGGACTTCAGCTCAAATGTGGCCCAAGACACTAACTAGCTGTATGACTATGGGCAAGTCACTTAATCTTGATTATTCAGAAAAAAAATGGGAAAAAATCTGTTACTCTCTGCTCACAAAGAACCTACATTCTACAGGGGGACATTTAGGCTGGAACATTTTATATGCTTATGGGCTTCCAGGATTAGTCCTAGAGTCTTTGGACATAAACCCAGAGGACCTCTCCACAGTGCCCCAACATTTTCTAAAGCTCTTTAGCACAAGGTGTTTTTCTTTCCAAAGGGTAATTTGGCCAGCCTTGTGGCCAGAGTTCGATGAAGTTCAGTGGGAGACTTATGAAAGAGGGATTGTTAAGCCCTACATACACATGATGGAGAGGTGATTAAGTTAGTTTGCTTCTCTTTCTTGCCAAAAGAATAAACTTTCACAGAGCTCAACTTTCTAAGCAGAAATGCGGGAAAGAGAAAATAGAGCACTGGAGGGGAAGGTTTGGAGGGCTGTCTAACTGACCAACTTTCCAGTAAGCCTTCAGACATGGCCCCTGACTTGATGATTTGTGTGGAGAGGCAGAGGTGAGCACCAGGTGAAATGCTGAAAGAATGGCAACAAATTCATAGGTTGACTGGTTCTGGGCTGATAACTTTGCTTTCCTTTTAATTGTCCCAATGAACTAAAACTCAGAGAGATGAAGGAGCAAATTCTGGAAGACTTTCCCCTATGCTATTCTCCTCCCTCCGAAAAAGCAAAAAAACACCCCCCCTTAAGATAAACAGTCCAACCCATTTATTCCTTCTTTCTTCTTCCTCACTTTATAGATAGTATTATATCTAAGATCCTATACACAACTGAAGGAGGAGGTATAGCATATGTGAAGCAGGAAAAAGGCCTGGCTCTGGACTTAAGGTCAGAGTCAAGAAATCTGGTTCAAGTTCTGGATTCAGATCCAGGGCTCTGTTATCATCCATGTGACCTTAATTTCCCTACCTGAAAAATGAAAATAGAATTATACTATCAGATTTGGAAGAGACTAGGAGACTTAGTCCAAGATATACTAAACAAGAATTCCTTTTTAGGGGGGATATATTCTTCCCAAGTCCTGCTTTCTCTAAGCTAAAAAATGCTTTGTTACTTAATTGTACATTCTGTTCACCAGTTCTAATTTTTTCAGTCTTTCAATGTGGTGCCCATAATTGGAATCCATGACAAGTGGTCATACAGCTCCTAATAAAAGATCTCTGCTGATTGGGAACTCAGTACTACATGAAATGACCTATTGCCTTTATGGATGGATCCTGCTGAAGCCATGCTAATTAGGACCCTGATGTAGAAGGCAGAAAACCCTGGCTTAAGTCTTGCTCGTACACTAGGTCCTTGTGAAAGGCACTTACACTACATTGTCTTCCATGTTTCAATCTGTAATCTATTGCACTACTTGCCTCACACAGTTGTTTAGAAGAAAGTGTTTTGCTAAATTTAAAATGCTATGTAAATTATAATAGTTTTTGCATTGAACTGAAATTTGTCTCTGAAACTTCCACACTTTTTTCCAAGTTCTTTCCTCTAGAGCCAAACAACATAATTCTAATTTCTATTTGGAAGGACACTTAAGACAGCTTTCACATCCTTCCTAAATCTTGTCTTTTCTGGCTAAACATCTCTAGTTTTATACATATATATATATATATATATATATATATATATATATATATAGTTTAATAGATCATTTTTCAGGAAGGCTCCATGCCGGCCATGCTCCTGTGACTTGGTTCTACTTTTCCAATTTATTTCCTAAAATATAGTGTTCAAAACTGAATATAATATTAAATATGGTTTGTTCAGGGCAAATTACAACAACAATGATACTTCCTATTAAGATAGTGCTTTTAAGGTTTTCAAAACACTCTATAACAATGATTTCATTCAATCTTCCTACAAACGCTATAAAATAAGTGCTGTAGAGCAGAGATTTCCAATGTGTGATTAATGAGCTGCATGGACATAGAGGGGGCACGTAGTGGGCCAGAACCAGATTAAGATGTAATTGGGAAATGTTTTAAAAATAAATAAAAATACAACAGAATATGGATAATGTTAATAGGAGGACATGTTTATGGAATAGTGATAGAGTAGCTAGTCTGGAATAAGGAAGATCTATTTTCTTAAGTTCAAATCTGGCCACTTACTAGCTGTGTGACCCTGTACAGATCATTTAACTATTTGCCTCAGTTTCCCCATCTGTAAATGAGCTGGAGAAGAAAATGGCAAACCACTGCAGTATCTTTGCCAAGAAAACAAATACCAAATTGGATGATGAAAAGTCCAATATAATTGACATGACTGAACAACACTAGATACTTTTCTCTAGTAGGCTGCAATTCATTTAACATCAGGTTTTGGTTCTTGTCCTTTAAAGAATTTTGTTTAACTGAACAATTTTTCTTGTCTCATCTTGTCCTCAAGAATAAAATGAGAAACTATTAAATGTATAGCTAAAATCCAGGTATGCTTTGCCTAATGGAATTCCTTTGATCTAGGAGGCCACAACTCTGAGTTAATTTTGCATAAACTTTTTTTGATGAAACATTGTTGGCTTTTAATAGTCATTGCTACCCTTTCTTAATGTTTATACATCATCCTTTTATGAATATGTTCTAAAATTTTGCCAGTAATGTAAGTTAGGCTTATTAACTGGTAATTTGAAGATTTCCCTCTTCCCTGTTTTGAAATTTTGAATGTTTTTCTCTCTCCAATTTTGAGACGACACTTCTGATTCTCATCTTTTTTCAAATATTATAGTAGTTTAGTGATCACATCTGTCATTTCAGTTAGTATCTTGCAATGTAATTTGTCAGAACTCTGTGATTTGGATCCATTGAAGCTAGCTAGATATAGCTTGATCAAGTCTCTTATTTTTGTTGTTGTTCAGTCATTTCATTCATGTCTGACTCTTACTGATTTTTCTGAGTTTTTCTTGGCAAAAATATTGGAGTGTTTTGTCATTTCCTTCTTCAACTCATTTTGTTGTTGAGGAAACTGAGGTAAACAGGGTTAGATGACTTTTCCAGGGTCATATAGCTAATAAATGTCTTAGGCCAGACTTGAACTTAGAAAGATAAATCTTCCTGGTTCTAGGCTCATTGCACTACTAAGTAGTCCTGTCTTTTATCTTAGCTTTCAATTCCTTGTTAATCATGTTGATTCTATCCTTCCAAATTTCTGTATAGAAAGGGAAATAAAATAAAATTTAGAAAGAAAATGAAACAAAATTTCCCCTTTTTGTAAAGCAAAACAAAATGAATTTTATCTTCTCTCTGTTTTTTTCATTATCATTATGCTATCTACTCCCAGACTCAACCCCCTGCCCTACCATCATTTCTTCCAGCTCTCTCTGTACCTAGTTTGTCCTTTTCTAGGTATTGTGATTCTGAGTTTTGTCAGATACAATGCCCCCATGAATCTCAAATTTCTACAGATTTTATACAAGTTACAGAAAGAATGGTTGGGGCAAGAAATAACTATGACTTCCATGGGGGGAAGAGGAGATATCCCTTCTTTTACATTCTTCTCATTCTCAACATGTTTTTTTTTTTTTTTTTTTTTTTAAGGAAGGAAGGAAGAAATGGGGGGGAGGAAGAGAGGGAGAGAGGAAGGAAGGAGAAGAGAGAAAGGAAGAAAAAAGAAAGAAAAGAAAAGGGAAAGGGAAAAACCTTTTTTGTGGTCTATCATTCACACCTGTTCAGATGGTACAAAGGTTTAGTATTTTTTACATTATTCTTATAAGATCATGCTATTCTTTTATAGTCATCATTAATTACCTGCCTTTGTTTCCATCAACAAAGCAGAGGTAAATGCATGGGTGGAGTTCATGTTCTCACTATGAGTAGACTTGAAAATTCTCCCTCCCTCATTGGGGGAAAATTCTTTTGATTACATCATCCTGGAGGTTAGTATATGAGCTCTTCAGTATGATAAGGTCATTCATGGACTTTGGCTAAATATGTTCTCAGTATGTGCAGTTAAAAAAGGAAGGAGTGGAAGGATATTGTATATGACATTTGAATTTATGATGTCAGAAAAAGTGAAGGTGTAGGCAAAAAAGGAGATGAGAGAAAGAAAAAGAGAGAGACAGAGACAGTGACAGAGACAGAGATAGAGGGAGGGAGGGAGAGACACAGAGAGAGAGAGAGACAGAGAGAGAGAGAGACAGAGAGAGAGACAGAGAGAGAGAGAGAGAGAGAGAGAGAGAGAGAGGAGTGGAACAACTTGAAGTAGAAAACCTACAACTATGATCTCAAGAGAGAACTAGTCCTGTTAATAAATAATTGATCTGTGGGAGAAATGTGGACACAAGCTCTGGCTGAGAGATTCATCCAGCAAAGGTACCATAGGAAATAGTGTCAGGACTGCTTCAAGAGAGAATAAACAGTGGGGTCCAATGGTACCAGATGTGTGGGTTGACTTGACCATATCCTCTATATGGCTTGAGTTCCAGTATGATCTACATTTCTACCCACTCTTCCTACAGGAATTATATGTACTTATGTGAAAGCATACCTCCCCCCAGATTTATGGGTGGAATATTTCATAGTTACTATTCTTTTCATACCATTTTAGTAAAGCCTTTTTTTGGGAGGCTAATTGTGTCTACGGCTAACTATTAAAGGTCAGCTCATTGGTGGGTGTTCATGAGCTATAGTTTTAGGAAAATGGGCCCACGGGGTACCTTTGGCACCTTCCTGGGAACCCAACTTGCAAACTTTTGAGCACCAAGTTGTTTTTTTTTTTTAACTTTTTTTTAAATTTTAATTTTATTTTATTTAATAGCCTTTTATTTACAGGTTATATATATGGGTAACTTTACAGCATTGACAATTGCCAAACCTCTTGTTCCAATTTTTCACCTCTTACCCCCCACCTGCTCCCCCAGATGGCAGGATGATCAGTAGATGTTAAATATATTTAAATATAAATTAGATACACAATAAGTATACATGATCAAACCGTTATTTTGCTGTACAAAAAGAATCAGACTCTGAAATATTGTACAATTAGCTTGTGAAGGAAATAAAAAATGCAGGTGGGCATAAATATAGGGATTGGGAATTCAGTGTAATGGTTTTTAGTCATCACCCAGAGTTCTTTCTCTGGGCTTAGCTGGTTCAATTCATTACTGCTCCATTGGAAATGATTTGGTTGATCTCGTTGCTGAGGATGGCCAGGTCCATCAGAACTGGTCATCATATAGTATTGTTGTTGAAGTATATAATGATCTCCTGGTCCTGCTCATTTCACTCAGCATCAGTTCGTGTAAGTCTCTCCAGGCCTTTCTGAAATCATCCTGTTGGTCATTTCTTACAGAACAGTAATATTCCATAGTATTCATATACCACAGTTTGTTCAGCCATTCTCCAACTGATGGACATCCATTCAGTTTCCAGTTTCTAGCCACAACAAAAAGGGCTGCCACAAACATTCGGAGCACCAAGTTGTACCAAAAGTCCTGAAGGTGTGCTACCTTTAAAAACAATGTTTCTTAATTGCCTGCTATTATTGTGAATACTTATATATCCATTCCCTTTTATCTAAAAACCCAGTGTAAAACTAAATCTTAGCCTGGGAGGACTATTTTCACTGTGTGAAACTTTGAAGAGAAGTTTTGAAGTCTGTGGAGGGCCAGGAGCATACACACTTGCCCAGCTCTGACATGAATGGAAGTGTTGGGGACAAAAAGACCTACCCAAATTGACTACTACAGAGATCACTCATAGAAAGCAGTATTATTTATTAGAATCTCAAGAGGTGGACCCCATCCTGGTCTGTGAGCCAAATTCACAGCAGGAGAGGGCCAGAGCCTGTAAATGCTTACAGCTTTTATACATTTCAGACAAAGAATCTCCAAAATCCCACCCTCTACATATTGTGATTGGTCACATGAGTCTACTGTTCCTTTAGTTAATCAGTGGAATGCAGTAGACAGGGTCATGGACATCTTCTTCGGCTACTCCCTTCATTGGACAACAGAATGTAGCCCAGGCCTTATCTAAAATAACATGACTCCCAAGAAGCCAAAACTGAGGCCTATAGGCTTGATCTACTTTAGCTAATAGTCTCTGATCAATATGTTCTTTAAGTTCTTCTCCTTTTCCCACACAGAAGTAAAAGCAGACACTGAACCCATTTGAGAAGCCCCCAAAGCATATTCACAAGCAGGTGTAAGTTTTCATAAATAGAATAACCTATAAGCAAAGAGAATAGCATAATGTAATGCTGGAGAAAGTTTTGAATATTTTACTTGGGTTTCTGAGAGGAAGACATTGTGCTGGGGGCCTGTTGCCCACAGGGCTGATGCCCAAAGTATCAAAGCATCCAGCATCCAATGTGAGGTCCCAAGGACATATATATGGCTCTAAGCTCGGTGGATAAAGGGGGTAGAGTCCAAACTCTGGTGAGTGAGAATCTCCAGGCAGGGACCATTAATCTGGTTTTGACAGATTGGGGGGGGGGGGGAAGGACCATAAATTCTTACAACTGGAGGGACTTAGGAGGTGTCCAGCTAGAGCCAGAAGTCTGAAACTTAGAGATATAGACAATATCAATTAGGTATCTGAGATAGGACATCTGGAATCTTATCTTCTGGAATGCCAGATCTCCACAGCCCTAATTATCTCAGTTCTAATGAGCAGAAAAGGGGGGGGGGGTTGTTACCAGGGAAACTGAGTTAGAACAATTAGGGAAACTGAGGCAGGACAATAAAAGGGAACTGTGACATATTACAAATATGCATATATATGTAAATATTAATGCCTCTAGATTTAAGTGAAAAAAATCTTTGAGGGGAAAAAAGTGAACAAAGCATAGAAGTGGGGTGATCATACTTACCCACAAAGTGTCCACTTCTTAAACCTCTTGCTATAATGGAAAACATCCTTAAATTCTTTGACTGATCTCTTTTTGCCACCTTTTGCTCCTTTTTGCCATCCTCTCAATTGTGTACCATGTGGGACACCCTTTCATCCACTCACATACTTTAAATCTTACCTATGGAGTCACACCTATATTAAATTCTATAAGTGGAAACCTCTTATTAATTTTTTATATGAGGAAATCCAAAACCCAGAGTAGCAAAGTGAGTGATGGAAATAGAAACAATGTTTTTTTGGGTTTTTTTACATCAGAAAGAATAGATGGATAGAAAGTCACTGAAACAGTTGAGAATCATGGGAAACATCATAGGCTCCACATGGAAACAAATTATAGTTGTGATAGGGGACTTCTGCTGCAGGGCTTTTGCTGCCAAAAGGAGAACAATTAATAATTTTTCAACTCATCTTAGTGACAATTCCATCCTCCATGGTCCCTTTACAATCCTTTCATATGGAATAATTTAATGCTGAAAAAGGAAGAGAAAGGGCTTTTGTGTATAGACAGAGAGACAGATGAACATTTTGATGTCTGAAAGAAATAGGAAAAGGTTTAATAAAAACTGTTAAACTATGTATACAAAGAAGCAAAGTTTTCAGATGGAATTTGAACAATTTTGTATGGAAAATTAATGATGGCACAAATATAAAAACATTTCATCTTACAAGAGATAATGGATGATGTCTTCCTTATCAGTAGGTGTTTTAGAGGGGGCAGAAAAAGAACTTTTATTTGGTTAAAAAAAAAAACTGGGGAAATATGACCACAAAGAAATATAATTTCAAGGGCACAGTGAGATGAAGGACTATGATGACATACAAATTTATGTTCTCACCATGGTTCATTATGAAGGGCACCAAAGGACAGCTTGTTGTGATCTTCTTCCTTGAAACTGTATTTGTATGTGTATTTTTCCAGTTTTTAATAGTAAAGCCCATAATGCCATGCAGCTCCAAGTTCTTATCATGGTGCAATATGGAGGACACCAGAGGACAACTTCTAATCTGTCTTTTCCCTTTCCTCCTATCAGAGCAGAATGAGGAAAGGTATAACCTAGAGATTGCCTCCTATGGATTTCTATACCTATTACTCTGTGGTATTTGGGTTGGTCCATGTATTTGGGCAAATTTTTTTCTTCCCCATTCATTTTCAGCTTAAAGTTCTATTGATCTGATTTTTGAGTTCCATATATATATATATATATATATATATATATATTCTAAATCCTAAATCAGCCCCAAACATGGCTGTTTTGGGTCTCCACACTCATGTCTGATTTTGTGTCCATCTAAGCTTATTTTGAGTTCCTTTGGTGTTTTGGCTTTGCCCAAATTTTATTAAATGATTGCATTTATCCATATTCATTTCAACCTTACAGCAACTAGGTAGAGCAGTGGGTAGGGTGCCACACTGAAGTTAGGAAAACTTGTCTTCATGAGTTCAAATCTGTCTTCAGATACTTATTAGCTGTGACCCCAGGCAAGTCACTTAGCTCTGTTTGCCTCAGTTTTGTCATTTGTAAAATGCACTGGAGAAGGAAAAGGCAAACCACTCCAGTATCTCTACCAAGAAAACCCTTAACGGGTTCATGAAGAGGTAACTAGGATTGAAACGACTGAATAAGGACAAAAAAAAAAAAAATCTCAATCTATCTTGCTTAAAAGTTGACCTCTAAACAACATTGCTTTGTTTGATTGGTGTGTGAAAACCCTTGTCTAAATCCTATAAAATGTAAACCTTCCAGAACTGAGAGAATAAAACATACCCCCTTTCTTGATTGTTCTTCTCTATCAAATGACCTAATAAATTTAATAAAACTATTTTAGATTTTGAGGTTTATTCTCACAAACATCAATATATACACATGCTTACATATGTGTGTATATATGGATGTATGTTGTTTGTCCTTCATTTTTGAAGTGGACCAATGACATCACAGGGAGATGTCTTGTCTCACACATAAACTGGATTTAAGTACGGTAGAGTTGCACAAAGTCATCAGCCTCATTCTCTCTGTCAGAAAACCCAGGACAAGGCAAAAGTCTTTGCTACTTGACAAAGCTCTGAGGGCTCCATTGCATCAGCTTCAGCCACCTTCATGGCTGTTGGAACAAAAACGTTCTCATCTGCTCACCAGAGGAAGCCTTCACGTGCTTGGTGTAGGCACCTCCCCATACTCATCTTAAGGGTTGGAGGATTGTTGGTCACTCCCAACCTGGTTTAGCCTGTCTGCCAAGATGGTTTTACTCAGGGTGTGGCCACTACACAAGAATCTCTAGCCATAGGTGAGGATTGGGTGAAAGTGGACACCAGAGTTAGATGAGCATCCCTGAAAAGGGCTGGCAGTCCTCATGTCAGTCTTCCCTCCCATACACTCTGTATAAATGTTTTTTATCAGTCCTCCAGCTCTCATCATTCCTACATTAGCCATTATATTTCCTTCCTCCATTTTTGTCTTTTTATTCTTAGAAATCAGAGTAGTGCCTGAAATTACAAAATTTTAAAATTGAGCTTGTTGATTAATTGGCTGACTACTTAATTATGCCCCCTACATCATCTGGCTGTTGTGGAGAAAATGTTTTGGAAACTATGAGTACAAAAAACCACAAAACACATAAAAAAGTATGTTTCATTATCATTTGCCTTCTTTTAAAGGGCCCCCTATCTCATAGGTCAACTCCTACTGCTTCTGTCATTCACATGTCAGTCACATCTTCATTGGTTAAGCACTCATTTGAACATTTACATCGATGGCATTTAGAGATAAATACACAGAGTGATTAGAAAGCAATGATGACTGGTTTTCATCCTTGACTTTTGGCTGGTTTTCCTTTGCACCTGGTCTCTCTCTTACTGCATTTCCTCTCTGCCTCTGCCTCCCTCTCTCATTTCCTCCTTCCCTCTTCCCCCTTCTTTCTCTCTTTTCACACACACACACACACACACACACACACACACACACGAACACACCTGTCTTTAATCCCCTATAATCCTAAACATTGATTAGCTCCTATTCGACTATAAACTCCTCAATGGCAGAAGTTTTGTCATTATTTTTTGGAGGATAATAATAAATACCTCTTCTTTACTAGTGGCCAGAAGAACTGTTGACTTCGGGGAAACTAATGAGTAAGGAAACTACAGAGTGATCAAGTCATTCGAACTGAAAACAGTTTGTGGCCTCCAGTTTCCTTTAATGATGTTTTCATTCTTCCTTTCTTGTTGCAGAATTCGACCAAGGACTGTTTCTATTTCACCAGACCTTGGACCTGTGGTGACAGAGATAACAAGAAGGGACAGCCTGGCTCAGGCGAGTAGAATGTTAGCACAGTAGAATGGAGCAGGAAGCAGACCAAGGCAGGCTGTGATGTGCCTAACTTTGTGGTCACAAAGGCAGTGAAACACAGTTCCTTCTTCATAAGAGGGAAATCTTCCTGTTTCATTCACAAAGGTTATTCACTCTCTGAAGATCTCTTAGTTTATGATGAATGCCAGCCTTGCCGATTAATCCAATTCAGTTCAATTCACTTGAATTCAATACATATCTCTATTGATATGAAAACTTAAAAAAAAGGACTTGTCAAAGACCAAAGTTTTACCTTCTTAAATAACAAATTGTGTGATGAGAAAGTTTTGATTGAATAGAAATGATAAACCTTGGCTTTCACTCTCTTCCTTCCCTTTCCCTTCCTTTTCTCCAAAGGTGCATGGATATATCCAGTACTTAGCACAGTGCCTGGCACACAATAAACACTTAATAAATGTTTTTGATTGATTGATTGATTATTTATCAATGTCCAGTGCTTTCATCTATGCTAGCACTCATTTGTTATTGAAATGACCCATGGAAACTGGCCATCATGTTGAAGCTCATTTAAACACTTTGGGGGATGGCAAATGGGGCACATGAGGTTAGGAAGGGAGGATGGTGCAATGGAAAAGTCTCTAGACTCAGATTTAGATGATTTGGATTCAAATCCTGACTCAATCATTTTCTGTATGGCTATTATTTCCCTCTCTAAGCTTCAGTGTTTTCATCTGTAAAATGAAAGGGTTTACTCAATGACTTTGAGAGTTTCTTCTAACACCAAATCTGTGATTTTGTATTTTATTTCAATCTTGTTCTCTTATTGACAGAAGTGAAGGTGCGGTTTGGATAAAAGGCAGTAAAGGGCAAGTCTTGTTCTCAAAATGAAAAAGACTTTTTATTGCTTTTGTTTTATAGTACAAATGTCATCCCTCTAGACTCCAGCATTATGGCAATCTCACCTCCCGGAACATCATTTAAGAACTAGGAAGGAACCATTAGAAGGGAAGTTCCTACACAGCAAGGACTGTCCTTCACTTTCTTTGCTTAGCACAATGCCTGGCAAACAGCAGGAGCTTAAGAAATGCTTATTGATCGAGGAATCAAAGAAAAGCCATTGAACATTCAGGCTACAGGGAAGTCTGTGTAGTTGAAGTCTAAGAAGACTATATCTAAGAGCTTAAGCACCTACTATTCAGTTAGTCTAAGCATTTATTTAACACCTACTGTGTGCCAGACATTGTTTTAAGTGCTGTGGATACAAAGAAGGGTAAAAGACAATCTCTATGCTTCATCTACTTATAGCCTGCTTACTCTTATTTTATGCTGGCATATTTTGCATAAAGTTGCCCCAAATTGTCATTATTATAAGTGAATCCCACTAGTGTCTGGGCCTGACAATTAAAACAGATGCCTAGGATCTGAAGGAGTGCTATTGGGTGGAGATGGTGCTTCTGCAGGCTGTGAAATTCTAGACATGTGAGATTACTAAACATAGTATCTTTGCCTATTCGGGGCTGCTGGTTCACAACAAACTTTCAACAAACTCCTAATCTTTGGTTTCTAATTGTCTGGCTAATCACTCATGTTATAAGTGCAATGGTGCACTGGTTAAACAATTTTCTTTTTCAGCACACAAAAAAGTACACATATGCTTTTGAGCTTAATATACATTATGATAATTTTTCCATCATTTTCTTAAGTCTAGACAATAACACAAACATAAGTCAAACCCTGATTAATAGAAAAGCATAAATTCTAACTCCAAAGATTTAACAATAGGCTTTTGTGAACTAGTTCAAGCGGGCTCCAATGGGGCTCCTCTGGTCTCGTTGAACTACTTTCCTACATTACATTGTTTTTCCTTGATATTTCATTGACCAAATACACAATGTAAGTAGGCCAGGACAACACATGCCATTCTAACAGGTTTGGAAAGCTACTTCTCCTGCCAATATTGGATTAAAAACAGAAAAATAGGATTATTAGAAAGAGGAGAGGAATAGTTGCTATGGGCAGGGGCATAGAAGCAACATGAAGAGACAACCGAAATGCCCAATATTATTCCCAAAGACAGATGATAAATGCACTTTTCTCCTATCCAATCCACACCAAATTAGTGAATAGCAGTGAAATCACAGGGCCAGTGCTAAACCCAGCTCTATTTGCAGAATATTATGCTAGTGCCAAGAAACAAATACATCGTAAGAAAGAGTCCCTGTTCTCAAGCAATTGGAGGTGGGAGAGTGGGGGAAGGGAGGCAGAAATACAGCAAATGTAGAGATAAGCAAATGATAAAGTACAGATACAAAGTCCTTTTGAGGAGGCAAAGAACACTAACAGTTGTGGGAGAGGAAAGTATGGGAAGGAGTCCCTGAATTGTGTGTCAAAGATAACTTAAGATTCAGAAATGAGGAGAGAGGGAATTTCAAATATGGGGTGTCTGGATCAGGGCAAGGAGAAGAGAGGTAGAATTTTAAAAATATTTATTTTAAATGATAGACTTATGGACATGGGAAAGGGAATAAACATTTATAAAGTCCCTACTATGTGCCAATCACTATGCTAAAATTTTTTGCAAATATTATCTTATCTGATTCCTTACACAACCTTGAGAGGTAGGTGCTAAATAGAAATTAAATGACTTGCCCAGGAATCACACAACTAATAAATGTTTTAATCTGAATTTGAACTCAGATCTTTATGAGTCTGGGTCCATTGCTTTGCCACTTTGCCACCAGCTACCTTCAGTAGATCAATTTGACTGGAACACATGTGAAGGGGAATAATAGTTAATAAGAAAGATCCTGCCAAACAAGATATGGAGAGCATTACAAAATATAAAATGGATAATTTTGATTATATAAAATTAAAAAACTTAACAAACAAAACTAATGCAACCAAAATTAGAAGGAAAGCAGAAAACTGGGGGAAAAAAACCTTTTGTACTGTAAGTATCTGAATAAAGATTCATTTTTTTAAATAAAGCTTTTTATGTTCAAAACACTTGCATAGATAGTTTTTAACATTCACTCTTGCAGAATCTTGTGTTCCAAATTTTTTTCTCCCTCTTTTCCCCCATCCCCTCCCAAAAGGGGAGGGAGAGGATAATTTCCACAATTATCTTGCTGCACAAGAAAAATCATATCAAAAAGGAAAATATAAGAAAGAAAACAAAATGCAATCAAATAAATATAAAAATAACAACAAAAAAAGGTGAAAATACTATGTTGTGATCCATACTCAGTATCCATAGTCATCTTTCTGGGTGCAGTGGCTTTGTGCCATCACAAAACCATTGAATCTGGCCTGAATAACCTTACTGTTGAAAAGCATCACGTCCATCAGAATTGATCATTGTATTATCTTGTTGTTTCTGTATACAATGATCTCTAGTTCTATTCACTTCACTTAGCATCAGTTCATGTAAGTCTCTCCAGGCCTTTCTGAAGTCATCCTGCAGATCATTTCCTATAGAACAATAATATTTCATAACATTCATATATTTGAGTCAATTCTCTGTATTAAAGGGTTTATTTCTTACGTATATAGCAAACTGAATCAAATTTATAAGAATTCAAGTCATTCCCCAACTGAAAAATGGTTAAAGAAAATAAAGAGATTTGAGATGAAGAAAGCAAAGCTATGGTCATATTAAAAAAATGCTCTAATCAATTATTACTTAGAGAAAGGCACCTCTCTAACATAAAACAGCTCTGAGGTACTACCTCACACCCATCAGATTGACTAAAATGTGATAAAAAAGAAAATGATAAATGCTGGATGGAATGTGAAAAAATTGTGACACTAATGCATTATTAGTGAAGTTGTGAACTGATCCAGCAATACCACTGTTAGGTCTGTATCCCAAAGAAATTTTTAAAAGAGGGAAAAGAACCTATTTGTACAAAAATATTTATAACAAACAACTCTTTTTGTGGTGGCTAAGAATATGGAAATTCAGGGTTTTCTATCATTGGGAAATAGTTGAACAAATTGTGGCTTATGATTATAATGGAATATTATTGTGCTTTAAGAAATAACAAGCAGGATGATTTCAGAAACCCTGGAAAGATTTCCATGAACTGATACAAAGTGAAGTGAGCAAACCAGGGGAACATTGTACATAGTAAAAATATTGGGAAGAATAGAATTAAGAACTCAAAATTTTTAAAAAATGAAAACTTATATGTAAATATAAAAATCATATATAAAAATTATATAAATTGGGGGAAAATAAAATAATATTTTTTAAATGAAAGAAAATGGGGGGGAAAAGAAGTCTAAGAGAAGGCTTATTACATCATTTTTTTTTTTTGGCACACTGGAAAGATGTCTTTACACGTGCCATTTTTTGTAAAATGTAGGGGAAAAGTCATTAATTTGGACCCCCCAAAAAAAGAAAAGAAAAGAAAGGCAGGTGGAAGTCATACTACAGAGAACTTTAAAGTAGGCTGAGGATTTTGTTATTTTATCTTAGAGTTAATAAGGAGACACTAAAGGTTTTTGAATAGGGGAAGGACATGGTAAGATCAATGTTTTAGAAAAAGTCTGTGAGTAGAAAAGTTAGTGGGGAGGGACTATATAGGAGCAGAATATGTTCTCATGCTGTCATGTCACTTTGCTATTGAGTAAGGCTTGCTGTGTTGGTTTGCTTAACTATTTTCCCGTTAGAAGTGGAAGTAGAAAAAGAATTGTTAAGATGTGCACATACAGAGGGAAATTAATGTGTATAGGAAAGAAAAGGTATCAATACAGCAATTTTTTTAAAGTAATAGCTGACATCTTGACTTTGAAGATGAGGATTTGTTTTGACAAAAAAAATTTCCTCATTTGTCCATGTCCAAAAGCATTGAATCTACCATCTCTCTTGTCAGGAGGGCACCAGTATCCTGGTCATTGTATTAACCTAATTTAGCCTAACCCAATTTACATTTCACTATTTTTTAGATTCTTAGAGCAATTAAGCTGATCTTATCTCCTCTAAACTTCTTATTTTAAAGATGATGGCTGTTGGGATCTGGTTTGAATCAGATTAGTCTTTTTATAGTGTCTGATATTAGAACTAAAGAAGGTGCTTGTAGTTTAAAAAAAAAAAAAAAGGATATTTACTCCTTTCTGCAGGATATTCAACAAGGATGTGTATAAAGAACAATGCAAGGTGATTCATGTGAGTGATGTTCCCCTGATCTCTGAGGTATCTTGTGTCCCCCTAACACAGGGAAGGACCTAGAGCTCCTCATGGTTAGTCTGCAGTCAAGCAACCATAAAGTGACGTCAATAGCCTTAACAATTAATTCTCTGAGTCAATCAAGTCTGAAGGATAGTTTCAATACCTTATATTTTTAAATTAACAAGCATTTATTTCTCTCCCTTCCTTCTTCCTCATCTATTGAAAAAAGAAAACCACAAAACTCTTGGGGGGAAAATGCACACTTAGAAGGAAGGATGTAAAAGCAGGATAACCTTGAAAACAATTTGTACTATTTATTACATAGTTTTTTTTTTTAATAAACTTTTAAATGGAAATTCATGATTTTATACTGAACCCTCTTTGTGTTGTGCTTTGTGTATAAAAATGTTCTTTTAAAAAATCTTTTTGAATTTAACTTCAAAATGAATAAAATTTTAAAATATGCCTAGTCAAACAACAAATTTCCACATTGTCCGAATCCAAAAACATTGGTCTCATTCTGTATCTTGAGTCTGTCACTTCTCTGTCAGGTAGCATGTTTCATCAATATAGATCTGTAGAATATTGGGTGGCCATTGCACTGATCAGAATTCTTAGGTCATAATAACTTTTAAGGAAAGACTAGTCTGAGTTGCATGTGGGGGTGGAGGGGAGGATATTTCTCCTGCCACAAGAGAGGATTCCTAGAATGGGGAAGTGAGTTGCCTATTCATTATTTCACAGAGCTAGTGGTAACAGAAAAAGAGGGGCCAAGTACAGTCCTGGACCTGGAAGACTTGAGTTCAAATCTGGCCTCAGATACTTACTATGTGATTCTGGGCAAGTCACTTATTTTCTATTTGCCAGAAGAAGAAGGAAATGGCAAATCACTCCAATATCTTTGCCAAGAAAATTCCAAGAACAGTATGTTCTACAGGGTCATGAAAAATCAGATCCAACTAAATAATTGAAAGACAACAAGCAATAAATAACTGATGTTCATAATGAACCTTGACTCATTCAGAATAAGTTACATTAATTCCAGTTATCTATTAAAGAAGGCTAGGAAGGGAAAGAAACATTTTCAAAAGATTTCTGGTAAAAAATTTGGTGCTACCCTTTATTCATTCCTTGGCTTTTCAGTATGTTGATAGTCTAGATTTGACATGTTGCTATTGTTAAAGACAGAAATCCCATTTTTTCTTTTGTAAAAAAAGATATATTTTTTGTTTTTTTATCATAGTAATTTCCCATGTCCATATGCTTTCTTCCTTTCCCACCCAAGTGAACAAAGCAAGACCAACTAATATAGTTTAACATCTGAAAATGGGCAAAATCTTCCACACCCACTGATCTTGCTATTTTTTTATAGAGACATGTGCCATCTGATGTCGCCAGTTTCAAATCAAATCAGGAAACCCATTGAGCATTTGTTATATTCACAGAACTCTATTAAGTAGGCCACTAATATCCACTTGTCATATCCCATTCTTTGTGACATTGGACAGGAGATTGCTGAATAGAACTTTAGGCATTTGTGTGATCTTAGCAATTGTTTTATATGACTCTTTCATCTTACAGAGGAAGAAAATAGAAAGTCAGAGACTATGGGCTCATATTCCATTTCTGAGGCTTACTATATGGGTAATCTTGGACTTTTAGCCCCTCTAGTCTCAGTTGTCTCAACTATAAATTGAGGAGTGGACTCTATGGCTTTTGAATTCTTTACCTAGCTGTATGATCTCAAAAAGAGGAACAAAATAGAAGTGATTTGTTCACTGTCACACAGCCTGTGAATGTAAATGACAAGGCAAGAAAATCCCATATTCTTTCCAATCTAGTATCCTATCTTCACTTCTATTTCTCTCCTTATTCTTCCCACTCACTTTCTCCATTTTAGTCAGCATTAGATAGCCTTGTCTCTCTGCAGGCTGGATTTTCAAAAGGCATGAGGGTCCTTCCTTACTCTCTACCTCCTTGTTAAAAATTAAAAAAATAAAAATAAAAATTCAGCAAAATTCAGTAGACATTTGTTAAGTATCTACTGTGGATATGATATTATGTGTGTGTGTGTGTGTGTGTGTGTGTGTGTGTGTGTGTGTGTGTGTGTTTTTCAAGGCAATTGGGATTAAATGATTTGTCCAGGATCACACAGCAATAAGCGTTAAGTTATTATTAACAGACACTTATGTGTCTGAGGATGGATTTGAACTCAGATCCTCCTGATTTCAGAACTAGTGCTCTATTTTGCTAGGCAGTTAGCTGCCCCTATTGGGTAGTATATTGATTACTCAGATAAACCCTCTCCTTTCTCTCATGGAGTTTATGAATGTTAACTCAGAATTCTTTTTCATCTGAGTCCAACATAGTAAAGGTTCCAGTTCTATGAAGAATGGTACAATTTCAGGTAACAGGAAAGGAGAAGGTCTTGCCTTCAACTGGAGGTTTGGGGGAAAATTCCATGAGAGGGATGCTGTGCCACCTAGATCCTAGGTGTAGCAATATGTTTGGATGATGGATGAAAGCTGCAGAAATGAGCCCTCTCAGGAAGGAAGCCTGCTCAAGCACAGGAGATGCTCTGGGCCAATCCCCCTCAGGCCCTGTGCTACTTAAGTTCTGAGTTGAATTGGGAAGACAGACACAAATATGGAAAAAATAGAAAACTTTCAAGATGGCTGCAATAGAGATATCACATGGAACTCTATAGGTTCCACACACTTAAAGGGTCCAGAGGAAGGCAAGCAATTCTTCCTTTGGGTGGAGTTATTAGTGAAGGATTTTACTTCCCAAGGGATTGCTCCTGATTTGGGAAAATAATTGGAGAACTGCCTAAATATTTCTAAAGTCATAGACAAAAGTCTCACCCAATCCCCTTATAACAACATGGTGAGGCAATGTGGGCAAGATTTATCATCATTATTTGTTAAGAAAACTGAGTCTTAGAGAGGCTGTGAGTTGCAGAAAACTGCAAAGCTACTGAAGTCATAAATCCTGAACTGCAAGCCGTGAAGGAGAGATGAGGAGAGATGTGGGGGTTGGGGTTTGATGAGTCCTGTGGATTAAATGCTAATGCCTTCTCAAACACCGCTGAATTCTGGACCAAGCCTTTGAATTCTCTTATTTTCACCATCTGTGTGATAGGGAAATGGACACAACCTACACCCACTACTGGATATGTATCCCAAAGAAATTATAAAGGGGGGAAAAGGACTCACATATGCAAAAGTGTTTGTAGCAGCCCTTTTTGTGGTAGCAAAGAATTGGAAAATAAGTAGATGTTCATCAGTTGGGGAATGGCTGAATAACTTATGAATAAGTACATAAAGATAATGTAACATTATTTTTATATAAAAATGATGAACAAGCTGATTTTAGAAAGGCCTGGAAAGATTCAAATGAACTGATGCTGAGTGAAACAAGCAGAACCAGGAATAAAGTGTACACAATAACAGCAAGAATGTGTGATGATCAACTATGATTCTCAGCAGTTCAGTGATCCAAAGCAATTCCAAAAGACTTGGATAGAAAATGCCATCTGCATCCAGAAAAAGAACTATGGAGATAGAATATAAATTAACACATGCTATGTACATTTTTTTCTGTTTTTTTTTTCTTTTCTGGTTTTCCCCTTTTATTCTGATTTTTCTTTCCCAACATGATTCATAAAGAAACATATATTTAAAAAGCTAAATATATATATATGTATATATACACATACATGTAACTAGAAAAAAAAAACAATAAAAAGAAAAAAAAAGAATTAAATCTCCTACCCAGAATTATAGTAAAAATTAAATGGTACTTTTTCTTTTAATTTGTGGAATATTTGACATAAGGGACTCCTAATGAGTCTCAAATATAGCTTGATACTTACTCTGCAACTTAAAATCTGGAACCCTCAAGAAGTCAAATGCATTGTCCAGGATCATACAATATGTGGCAGAGGCCAAACTAGAAGCCAACTTTCTTTATATAATTGCAGACTACCTCAAAATGCAAACCTCTTGTAAACCTCAGAACTCTGTAAATGTGAGCTAGCTAATGCAGCTGCATGAAAACCCCATCAAAAAGCCACCTATTGTTTCAAAGGTGACAGGTCCAATACGACTTTCTTAACTCCTTTCTGTTTTCCTTTCAAAACCTGTTGGGCTAAGGTGGAGAAGAGGGAGAGTCTCCTGGGTTGATTTGGATTGTCATGATCCTTTTCCCTATAAAAGCTGGACAGTCAGTTCAATTCAATTCTATTAAATAAACACAGTCATTATTTTAGGGATAACACTTTTAAATAAAATGACAATTTTTGCTCTTAGGTAGCTAACAATCTAACAATGGGAGGATAAGACAAGGACAATCTAGGATTGTTCTGCTTGGGAGGATAAAAGGCAACTCTCCTGTCTAGTACTAGATGGTTTTCACTTGTTTTAAGCTGAGCAGCTGACTTTGAAGATGGGAGGTGAGGGTGGGGGACTGCCATGCTACTCTATGACTCAACAAGTGTGGTAAGAAATGAACAAAAAAATACATCTGGGTAAAAAATAGTTCAGTCACAAGAATTAGGGGTTTGATTTCTAGCATGCCTCCCTTCTCAGGCTCTCAAAAGTGTAACTCCATAACTTACTGGCAATTTGGACTTGGGGCCTCAGCTCTTGCCCCATTTGGTATTTTGAGGAATCAAGTGGTTTTTTTCATCCTTTGGCTTTAGCAGTGTGGCCAGCCACATTTTTGTGCTAATTTCTATTGCTTTTTATAAATATTTTTGAAAATAAGAATTTTAAAAAATAAAAATCAGCCTTTTCTTTCACTTCCTTCTCCTCCCTCCCCCAATCCTACTCCATTGAGAAAGCAAGAAAAACAATATTTGTGACAAACATGTATAGTCAAGCAAAACAAAGTTTCCCATTGGCCATATCTAAATATATCTAAAGATTACATACATGTAATCTTATTACATATTACACATATGTACATATAGGTGTGTGTTATGTGGATACATGTATGAAACGTGAGGGCCACTTCCTAAGAATTGGTGAACTTAAAGCAGATTCAAAGTTGTATGTGTGTGTGTGTGTGTGTGTATTCTGAATCTATCCTCTGAGTCCTGAACTTATCTGTGAGGGGGTAGGCAACATCACCATGGGTGTGGAACATTGCTTATACTGTCAGACTCCATGAACATGTTTTAGTTTTGCTGAACTACTTATTTCTCTTTTTATTTTATTTGTTCTTTGTGTCAAGAACTACTTTGTTCTTTGTGGAATGACCCACTGGGGAGAGGAGGATGAAAGGCTACCTTCAGGTGACATTAAAACAAAAGACAGCAATACTTTTTTTTTTTTTTTTTTAACAAGGGGAACAATGGTGAAGAACTCTAGAGGTTTGGGCCTCCAATTAGCCAGTGAGATAGCATCAAAATATGAGAGAAAATTCATCCTGCCATTGTTTGGGAAACAGGTCATCATGCTCCAGAGATTAAAGCCATGTGAAACTATAAGAGAGAAAAGAGAAAGAGGAATGGAGCAGGGGGAGAGGAGGTAGAAGAGAGAGAGTGAAAAGGAAAAGGAGAGAGAGAGAGAGAGAGAGAGAGAATACATACCCTTTCTGCTGGCTATTAGTCAGAGGCCAAAGGGACCTCCTAAAAGATAGTTTAGAGTTTGGCCTTCTACCAGGGAAAAGCTCACATTTAAATATTATAAAGATCTCTGAGGATTTTCATCCATTTTTTGGATCAAATAACTATTCAAGAATGCCTTTGTTTTCAACCTCTCCTTTGACAGAACTATTCTTTTTTTTTTTTATTTTAGCTTTTTGTTTACAAGATATATGCATGGGTAATTTTTCAGCATTGACAATTGCAAAACCTCTTGTTCCAACTTTTCCCCTCCTTCCCCCCACTCCTTCCCCCAGATGGCAGGTAGTCCAATATATGTTAAATATGTTAGAGTATAAGTTAAATACAATATATGTATACATGTCTAAACAGTTATTTTGCTGTACAAAAAGAATCAGATTCTGAAATATTGTACAATTAGACCATGAAGGAAATAAAAAATGCAGGTGGGCAAAAATGTAGGGATTGGGAATTCTGTGTAGTGGTTCTTAGTCATCTCCCAGAGTTCTTTCCCTGGGTGTAGCTGGTTCAATTCATTACCGTTCCATTAGAACTGATTTGGTTCATCTCATTGTTGAGGATGGCCACGTTCATCAGAATTGATCATCATACAGTATCGTTGTTGAAGTATATAATGATCTCTTGGTCCTACTCATTTCACTCAGCATCAGTTCATGTAAGTCTCTCTGAGCCTCTCTGTATTCATCCTGCTGGTCATTTCTTACAGAACAATAATATTCCATAACATTCATATACCACAATTTACCCAACCATTCTCCAATGGATGGGCATCCACTCAGTTTCCAGTTTCTGGCCACTACAAAGAGGGCTGCCACAAACATTCGTGTACATACAGGTCCCTTTCCCTTCTTTAGTATCTCTTTGGAGTAGAAACACTGCTGGATCAAAGGGTATGCACAGTTTGATAACTTTTTGAGCATAGTTCCAAATCACTCTCCAGAATGGCTGGATGGATTCACAATTCCACCCACAATGTATCAGTGTCCCAGTTTTCCCGCATCCCCTCCAACAATCATCATTATTTTTTCCTGTCATCTTAGCCAATCTGACAGGTGTGTAGTGGTATATCAGAGTTGTCTTAATTTGCATTTCTCTGATTAATAATGACTTGGAGCATCTTTTCATATGACTAGAAATAGTTTCAATTTCTTCATCTGAGAATTGGACAGAACTATTCTTTACACTGATGGGATGTCTACCTTGAGCATCTGAAGACTTTCCTAAGCAGAATGGCAGGATGAGAACAGTCTTTTCCAATGGCCATGAAGCAGCTGAAGCAGGGGCTGTGGAGTGCTTAGATCTTGAGCAGGTACTGAGTACATCAAGGTCATCTTCTGCATCCTGGACCATCACCACAGGGCCTGATTTCTGTCTCACCAATGGACTAGGATGACTCAGGAAGAGAAAATGAGGCTGAGGACTTTGTGCAGCTCCCCCCTCACTTAAATCTAATTTACTCAGGAGTCAAAAGGCATCACCCATCCCTTTGCAATGAGGTAGGCAATACTCTGCAGTGGAAGGAGCACTAAAGTTGGAGGCAGATTTCAAATCCTGCCTCTTTCCTTAGCTGTGGGATCCTGGCCAATTCTAATTTTTCTAAGCCCCACGTACCGCTCCTTTGTTTCCTTGGATTCATTCAAATCAAATATGATAGGTTGATGGCTCTGGGATTCCCAAGATCCTTTCAAGGGGTCTGAGAGGGCCAAGCTATTTTTATAATAATACTAAGAAATTTTAATTCCTTTTATGATAAATATAGATAGATATAATCCATATAAACAAAAACTCTTGGTGGGAGATCCTCAATAATTTTAAGAATTTAAGGGATCCTTAGGCTAAAATGTTTGAGAAATGCTGCCATAGAAGGATGAGATGCTTCCATAATATGTTGACTATGTGCTTTAAAGTGAAAAATCAGGCTAACTTATGGGGCATGGAGTTGAGGGTGGTTCCTATGCTTATATTTTCCCCAGAAAATGAACCCCCCCCCACAACACACACTCACATGCACATTTTGAATAAGCATCATGAAAATCTTGAGGGCTCAAAAAATTTTTGAAGTCAATATATAGATCTGAATTAAAATCCAGCCTCAGACTCTTACTAGCTGTATGACCATGGGCAAGTCACTTCATCCTGTCTACCTCAGTTTCCTCATCTGTAAAATGAGCTGGAGAAGGAAATGGGAAATCATTGCAGTATCTTTGCCAAGAAAAACCCAAATGGGATCACAAAAAACAACTCTGACAAAGAATCTGACATGACTAAAACTACCGAACAACGACAATAAAAAGAAAGTAAAGAGCTTTGGGAACCTTCAGGTGCGGTACAAATGCCAGCTATTATTACTGTGACTATTACTATCATTGTTATCTGGGATCTTTCACTGAAGCCTATGACTTGTCTGTTTGCTGAAGCTCAGTAAACCTTGAAGTACAGGCTGGTTATTATCTTTGTGGATGCTGTTGCCCTAGAAGGAGAAGAGAAATTTGAACTCCGGTTGGTATGTCCTATTGAGACGATCCCACAGCAGGTGTGGGATGCCAAAAAGTGGAGACTGCCAGAACTTCAAAGGGAGCCTGCAGAAGTCCTGTGCATGTTAAAAATGGAAAACCCATATGTTCCAGTAGGAGCATGTTTAAGGAGACGGGATAATTGCTACCTGGGTTTGGAAAGTGCCGAGCACCTTCAGTTTCTAAATTATCCCCCAAGAAGGTGTGAGGGGAAGTTTATACTTACATACAGAGGAACTGTAATCATTTGAATTGGGGTGCAAGCCCTCAAGGAGGAAATGCTATGTTCCAACATCCCTCCTGTCCAAAAAGCAATTCTCGTGTCTTTTTTTTGTCCCAAATGAATGAACTTGATCAAAGGAGAAGAAAGATGAACAATTAGGGACTTATCAGAAAAAAAACATATGTTAGACAAAAGGTCCCCTTTCCTACCTCCCCCACTAACTCAGGTATTAGTGACTAGGGTGAAAAAGGAATCTGATTATAGTCAGCTAATTGTGTCCTTTATTCTCCAAGAGGACCATGACATCAGGGAGGTGACTACAGAGCATGCAAGGAAATTAGGTTTAAGTAAGGGAGGGCTGTCCAAAGTCACCTGCCTCACTTTCCCCTCCAAAGCCATCTGGGTGGCCAGATATGGATCAGGACAACTGGAGATGGCCCTGGATGCAGTGGGAGATCTTGACTTTTTAAGCTCAAGTCTATATCAGATCTCAATTTGACTGAGGTTGCACCCATTCACTGATTTAGTAAACACTTATGTGTGCATGCATGTGGGGTCATAAATAGTCAGACATGATTAATATGATTGAACCTGCATGTACACATAGGTGTTTAATAAATGCTCCACGTCCAGCACCCTATTGCACCATATAAGTGCCTCAAATAATTATTAAATTCCCAGTATGTACCAGGTCTGTGCTAAGTGCTGGATCATAGATTTAGAGCAGGCAGGAGTCCACAAAGACACAGTCGCACTCCCTCTTTCCATGTGTGAAGACACAAAGTACTTCCCCAAAGCCAGTATTTGAACTTATGTTTTGTGCCTCCAAACCCAAGAGTCTTTCTATTGCACCATTTTCTCTCCCTCTTTTCTGGATCAGAAAAGCCATGGGATCATAAATGCAGAGCTGTAAGGGACCCCTGAAACCATCTAGTCCAACCCTGCAAAGTCAATGACTTGCCCATGGTCACAGAGATAGTATTAGAAGTGATATCTGAACCCAGAACCTCTGATTCCAGACACAGAACTTTCCCCGCATTGTATTCCTTCATCTTTTTGATGTCCAGGATGTCGTTCAGTTCCTCCCAGTATCATTGATCTAGACTTGGAAAGGACCTCAAAGGCCATCTAGTCCAACCCTCTCATTATACAGATAAGGAATCTGGAGGATAGATTTTTCCCATGGTCACATAGCTAATAAAAATTATGGTTTTGAAGTCAAAGCCAACATTTTCTCTACTATATCAAATTGTCTTCTTATAGAATTGGAGAGTCTTCAGCAATTGGGGATGAATTGGGGGGGGGGAATCATTAGAATTATGCCAAGGAGGCCATCTAGAGTGGTCAGCTAGTCTTTGAGACATCTGGATGATGCAACAGATAGAGTGCTGGACCTGGAATCAGAAAGATCTGAATTCAAATCCAGCCTGAGAAACTTACTAGCTCTGTGACTCTGCAAGACTTTTTGTCTGCCAAAATTTATTTGTCTGTAAAATGGTGAGAATAGCAGCACCTATTTTTGAGAGTTGTTGTGCGGATAAAATAAGATCATATTTGTAAATGACTTTGAAAACCCTCAAAATGCCGTATAAATGCTAGCTATTTGTATTATTGTTGTTTGTCTTTCATTTTCCAAGAAGACCAATGGAAGCCTGTGAGAGAACCAGTCACTGGAATATCAGAAACTCTATTTTGATGGAGAGAAGCCAGGAATATGATAGTTTGAAACTACTATGGCCAATGGTTTTCCCTGGACCTTTTGCTGTAGAACCACTCAGGCTGAAGTAACTTTTAAGACTGACATGAGGGTTCATTTGTGCTTTATTGAAGGTCTTAAATAATCAGTTGTTCCAAGAGTAAAGCTTGGAGGGTGTGTCCAGACTTTAAGAGTTTCTCCTTTGTTTCTTTTATAGGGTACTGGTCCCTTGATAAGGAGAGCTCTCCGATAAAGTTTAGATTCAAATAGTCCTTGGCACACCCCTGGTCACAGTCCAGGCCCTTTGAATACTACATTAAAAATAACTGATTAAATTGTGAAAGACTTAGTTACTCTGAGCAAGAGAATGATCCAAGACAGTTCCAAAAGATTCATGATGAAAACTCCACCGCCAGAGAGAGAACTGATGAACTCTGAGTATACATCGAAGCATATATTTTTAAAAAGATTTTCTTTGCTTTTCTTGTTTTTGTCTATGTGTTTTCTTTTGCAACATGGCTAGTACAGAAATATGTTTTGCATGACTTCAATTACGTACTTGATATATTGCTTACCTTCTCAATAGGCAGGGGAAAGGCAGGAAGGTGAGAAAAATTTAGAACAGAATTTTAAAAAACTTATGTAAAAAAAACTTATATGCAATTGAGAAATATTTAATAAAGTTAAAAAAACTTTTTAAAAAGTTTGATGATTCAGTTCATACACACTTGAAGTTGGACTTTAAAGAGAGAGAGAGAGAGAGAAAGAGAGAGAGAGAGAGAGAGAGAGAGAGAGAGAGAGAGAGAGAGAAGGTATAGAACTGAGAAATAAGAGACAGAAGTAGAGAAGAGAGAGAAAAGGGAAAATAAGAAGACAGAATCACAGAGTGAGGAGACACAGAGAGAGGAGAGCTAACACATAGGAACTGCTTTAGCAATGCTTCACTGTTGCCCTGGAAGGGAAGGTTGGTCATCCATGAGGTCGCCCCAGAGAACTCTTATGGCCTCAGGAATGGAGTGCATGGAAGCAGAAATGGCATGTTAAAAGGATCCTGAGCTCAATGGGGAGCTATAAGAATATTAGCTGGCCAACAGTGGAATAACAATAACAGAGAAATGAAAGAGTTCCTGTAAGCAAGCTGTCTAGGAACCAGTGGAAGAACTAGATCAAGCAGAAATAGGGCTTTGAGGACAATAGGTAAAGAGCCCAGATGTAGAGGCTTATCCTCTATTAGTTATTGTGAGTAATGTGGATTGTGCCTTATCAACCCTAAATAGTGTCCTTTTATTGAAGAGAAAATCCTTAGCTCTGATGTGATCTTACAAAGAATGGGAAATTATTTTGATTATTTAAGGACTCATAGATCTTTTGTATTTTCTTTTAGGTTAAATAAAAGTTGTCCTCTATCATTTTGTTAGCTTGAATACTTGCATGAGATCTTTTCTATAGAAACACATACGGACCAAATTCTGACATTACCAGAGGTAAACACTGGTTGGGGGCACAAATCAAAGAAATTATAATTATATAAGAAACCAATAAGAAAGAATCCTCTCTGTGTAAATTTCAAACTTTAGTTCTAGAGCTTGAGTTACATAGCTTAATAATGTTTAAAATGACTCAATTTCTATGATCTTAGATAAAAAGATTACCCTCTATTGAGCAGATTTAAAATTTACAAAGGTGATTGTGTGTGTGATATGCTCAGATGCCAATAGTATTCTTCAGAGTACTTTATGGATACTATAGAAAATAATCACGGCAACTGAACCTGAACATCTATGTCTTTTATACCAAAGGTTATAAGAAGTTAGTGTTGAAAAGAAATATAAGTTTTCTGCAACTCAGAACTTTCTTTTGAAAGGAAATAAAAATTGAACCCTAAAAATTAGGTCTATGTTTTAGAGATGAAAAGCTTGTGGACTCCTGCACAACATACTGCATTTGAAATATAGCTGTTAAACTTGCAAATTTAAGTGTGGTTTTTATGGTTGTTTTTTTCTTAAAAAAAAAAAAAACAACCCAAACTTTATTGAGTTTAAATGTTCCCTTAATCGATGAAGGGTTCATTTGGACCTTGGGCTATTTTCGTGAAGGCTTCCTCTCTATCTTGTTGTCCTGGGAGGGTGCCCCATGCTTTGATAGCAACAGCAGCAATTTGTTCATATGCTGCTATAGGATAATTAATCTATGCTAAAGTGTCTGCATAACCTGTTAGTTGGTCAGAGGTGACTGGTATATTAACTCCAGATTGCCTATTTTGTAGGGCTTGTATTCTGCAGAGTTCACTATACTCAGAAAGCCACCACAAGGTTTGTCCAGGTTCTAAACATGTCCTTGCTATAGATTTCTATAGCAAGCACTAGGGGTTAAAAATTCAAATGCCAAATTCTCTAATAACATCTTAACACTGAACTGCAAATGTTATTGGAAGATTCTAAGAGTTTTGATTTAAAAAATTCTATGATGTTTAAATGTTGGGAAGAGAATTGAAAGAAGAAATTCTTTACTGGGTTTTCATTACCTGAAGGAGATATCAGATACGTATTGATGAATCAGTTGATAAAGTTTTATTAAATGCCTGCCATGGGTAAGGCACTGTGCCCTGTGCTGGGAATTCAAAGACAAAAAAAAGATAGTCTCTCCCTTCAGAGAGCTCCACAAGTATAGACCAAAGATATATAGGATACAGATATGAATACGAGATGATTGGGGTAGAGGGAATAAGGAACTTCCTTCTGGGATATTAGGAAAGACCTTATGTAGAAGGTGATAATTAAGCTGAATACTGAAGGAAACTAGAGATTCTAAGAGACAGAGTTAAGGTGGAAGAGCTTTCCAGGAGGGAGAAACAGCATGTACATTGCTGTTGTTCATCCTTTGTTCTCAAAATGGATCAGTGACATTGCAGGTAAGTTAGACTTAAGTGAGGCAGAACTGTGTGGTCATCAGCCTCGTTTTTCCCCTCCAGAATCATAGGAGTCCAGTGGCTCCACAGCTCAGGGTGATTGAAGGTAACCCTGGATGCAGTGGGAGACCTTGATTTTATTAATCTAAGGTCTTGGTTTGAGGTAATAGCTATTCAGTGATTAAGATTAGGTAAGAATTGGGGCAAAAGGTGACCTTCACAACATTATCACTCTGGATGGGGAAAACCCTCAGAGTTTCTGCCAGAACAGAGACCATTGCTACTTACACTCACTCTGAGTCATTAAAACCCAAAGAGCAAGTGAACCTTGAGTGGGAATCTATTATTGGCCAGTCACTGAGAGCCAGAGTGATTTGGTGGAGTGCTGTGTGTGAAGAGCAATGAGAAGACTGTATAAAAAATCAAAACTTCTACCTTGGGTCAGAACACAGCTTGGTCAACAGGACTGTAGGTAGTAACTAACCCTGCCTTGGGACATCAGCAAAATCTGAAGGGCTCCTGTGGGCTCTTTAATACCCTTAAGTGACCAGGAAGCCCCCATCAATGTTCAGTGACCATAAGAAAAGCTACTTCAATGGGCTTGATCCTTAGCCCATTGGGACATTTGAGTTTTTGGAACAGTTTCATTGCCCTAAATGGGGGTGGGAAAGAGACAATCAACAAGCTCAGTTTTGTTGAGTAACTGTCTGTTGTCCTTTTCTGTCAGCATGTGTGCCTTGTAGTAAGTGCTATATTGAAAGCTATTAGCCAGAGATTGTTGCCTAAGGTCAACTAAGTTGTTGTGAGGGGAAAATATGAGATAATATAATATAATAATAAAAAATATAAAATACCATAATAGCCTCAAAGTGCTATGTGAGTGCTAGCTATTGTTAACATTATCATGCCATATTGCTTTCTCCATAGGCTCTACAAAGCTTGCAGTGAATAGCTAACGAAAACCCAGTTTCTACATCTATTAAAAAAAAAAAAAAACTCCTGAGGCTTTTTTCAGCTCTAAATCAATGAACTATGATCTCCCCAAAGAATATGGGCATGTAGATCTAGTGAAAACTCTAGTCCTGCCACAGGACAGATTCTATCTGTGCCCAAAGTATGAGAACCAAATATATTTAAAGAAAACTACTTGAGTCAAATTTATAGAAATGCAAGCCATTTCCCAATTGATAAATGGTCAAAGGATACGAACAGACAATTTTTAGATAAATAAATTAAAGCCATTTCTGGTCATATGAAAAAATGCTCTAAATCACTATTGATTAGAGAAATACAAATTAAGACAACTCTGAGGTACCATCTCATACTTATTAGATTGGCTTAGATGACAGGAAAATATAATGATAAATGATGGAGGAAGATGTGGGGAAACTGGGACACGGATGCATTGTTGGTGGATTGTGAACTGATCCAACCATTCTGGAGAGCAGTTTGGAATTATGCCCAAAAAGCTGTAAAACTGTGCATACCCTTTGATCCAGTAGTGGCTTTGCTGGGTCTGCATCTCAATTAGGTCATAAAGGAAGGAAAGGGATCCATATGTGCAAAAATGTTTGTGACAGCTCTTTCTGTGGTAGAAAGGAATTGAAAAATGGGTGGATGCCCATCAATTGAGGAATGGCTGAATAAGTTGTAGTAACAAATGTAATGGAATATTATTGTTGTATAAGAAATAATGAGCAGGATGATTTCAGAAAACCTGGAAAGACTTAAATAAACTGATGATGAGTGAAGTGAGCAAAACCAGAAGAACAATGTAGACATTAACAGCAAGATTATGTGATGATCAACTGTGATAGACAGAACTTGGTCTGACAAAAATCAGAGGTAAGAATACTGGGGACAGGGTGAAGGTGTGTAGGGTGTGTAGATTTTTTAAAAGGATGTGTAGATTAAAATTTAGAGGTGGGGGAAGAGAATAAGGGAGGGACTATTAGAGAAATGGGTAGAATAAGGATTAGGAGGGGAAGAGAAGAAGATAAAGTAATAGGGATGGGATAAAAAGGGGCTGAAAAGGACAATAGTGAGCAAAAAAAAAAGATGGAGAAAAATTTACAAATACTTGGAGTGTGAACAGAATGAACTAACCCATTAAACAAAAAGGATACTAATACCTAATTCAGGCAGAGTGAAAACAGAGAAAAAAGTTATAGAACAATTTCATTAATGAATATGAAAGCAAAAATACTAAATAAAATACTAGATAAAATATTACAACAATATATTACAAAAATTATACATTATGACCAAGTAAGATTTATAACAGGAATGCAGAGATGGTTTAACATAAGGAAAACTATTAACATAATTGGTTATATCAATAAGCAATTTTTTTTACAAAATCATATGATTATACCAATAGTTATATAAAAAGTTTTTGATAAAGTATAGCACTCATTTCTATTAAAAAAACACTTGAAAGTATAAACATAAATGAAATTTTCCTTAAATTGATAAAAAGCATTTTTCTAAAATCCTATATCTTCTAAAATGTTTATTGGAGCTCTTTTGGGAGTAGCAAAGAACTGGAAATTGTAGGGATATCCATCAATTGAGGAATGGTTGAACAAGTTGTGGTAAGTGATTGTGATGGAACACTGCTGTGATATAAGAAATGATGAGCTCAATGATCTCAGAAAAACATGGATAAACTTGCATGAAATAATGTGTGAAATGAGTGAAATGAGCAGAACCAAGAGAATTTTCTATATGGTAACAGCAATATTGTTTAAAGCACAATTTTGAATGACTAAATAATTTTGACTGTTATAAATATCCAAATTAACTACAAAGGACATCTAAAGGAAGAAGCTATATGCATTTAGAGAAAGAACTGGTAAATAGAAGTATGAATAGAATGATTTTACATATATATATATTTTTGTGTCTAATGGTAGCTGTCTCTAGGGCAGGTAGGTGGGAAGGAAAGAAAAAAGGAAAAGAAAAAGGAAAAAGAAAAAAGTTACATGATCACATGATCATTTTGTTATATATTTTAAAGAAATGAAAGTTATATACAATAGATTTACAGTTTTATGTGCAATTAATTATCTTTTTATTATGCTGTGTTATGGAAATAATTGTTTTAGAGTATAAATTAAAAGTAAAATTTAAAAAATTGTTTTAAATGGCCAAAAAAGCGGGGGGGGGGGGGGGGGGGGGGGGGGGGGAAGGAATCAAAGTATTTAGAACATGCCTTGCCCACCCACAAGGAAATCCGCAACTGGAATGCTTTGATAAATATGGAAATTCTCAGCCTTGAGTCAGAATGTGATCTTTCTGGGACATGCCCATAATGTCACTAGAAACCATGCCATGGGATTAACTCCATACTTGATGCCAGAGCAAAGACTTCAGCTGCCAGTTGACATGTGCTCTGGAGTATCTTGGGACAAGGAGATCCAAACACTCACGACCAATATAGATTACAAGACTGAGAGCTGTGAGAGGTCCATGCCTTAACTTTGGCTTCATTGTGGAAGAATACTGGGAGGAATATACACTTTTACAAAAAGAGGCACATTCTTATTTCTCTTCCCTGGAGCCAAGCCTGTTTCTGATGGTTGCACAGCACCAACTGTCTATTTTTTGGTTGTCCTTTCCATTTGTATTAAGGTCACCATTTGTGAATAAATTGTTTTCCAGCCAGGAGTTGGAATCCTGACATCCAAGTGACACTGGAAAGCCCAGGATAACAGAGATAAAGAAGCCATATCTAATCAAGTAATTGAGAGACTAGGAGGTCTGCCAGTCTATAAAAATAGGACCAGAAAGTGACCATAAACTGCAATCACTTGCAGCTCACAGGACAACTGGTTGGGCTAGCAAATGAATGGGAGTCAAAGATCCTATCTCAAGGATGTCCCAGAAAAAGGATCTACTTTTATTAGGATTAAAGGAATGAGGGAGTGGGAGTTGGCTAACCATCAGGGAATGAGTTAGCAGCCCTACTCACCACCATGAATACCCATCTCACATGCAGGGGATCTGGGAGATATGTCCAAGGTGGGGCTGTTGTGGTGAAGAGTTCTTAGGAGGGCAAGACTAAATCTGGATATACTACAAGTTAATGTGGAGTGTCCCTTACACCTTAACCACTCCAACAAATGGCTTAGCAGAGGGAAATTAATAATAGAAGAAGCTGTCATTGAAGATCTCAAGGAGTCAGCTGCTACATATGATAAATACTCATAGGTTTATATGATAAGTCATTCAACAAGTATTGTCCCTATTGCCCTCAGATATTAGTGGGCCCAAAACTTTGGCTGCTGCCCAGTATGTCTGAAAATAGCTTCTCATGCAGAGATCATAGAGTTGGAGCAAGCAAAAGTCACAGAAATACAAAATAAAACATTCTGGACTCTGGTCAGTGATTAGACTAGCTTGTGGTGCCTTAAAGTAATGACTGAAGATGTCACACACATGAAAAGTTGAATATTGGATCCTGGAGGAAAGGGAGAAAAAAACAAGAAAGTACATGCAAAGTTGACTATATATAAATTTACCATGCAAAAACATATTATATTGCCTCTTATTTACTATCGACATAGCTTGTATTTGTTTATGTAATTGTGTGTTATCTTCTCCATTAGACTGTAAGTTCTACTAAGGCAGGGAGTATTTTAATCTTTTTTTATATCTTTTGTCCTTAGCACAATGCTTGACATATAACAAGTGCCTAATAAATGCTTGCCAATGATTTCCTTGGATATACTGTATTCAAGTGTATTTTATATGAATATTAAGTACTCTGCGGGAATTTCCACAATTACAGGGCTTTTTGTTGTTTTTTGGGGGAGAGGGGTGATGACTGAAAGAACTGCATCAAATTGTGTCCACCAAAATATGGTAGAGGAAAATTAATAATGAAAGAAGCTGTCATTGAAGAGCTCAAGGAATTAGCTGCTGAATATGATGTAGGATGTGGGGATAGTGAAGCATGGTAATTCATTCATCATTGGTTAGCAAACTCCTACCCTCTTACTCTTCTAACACAGTGATATCAGATTTATAACTGCTAGAATAAGCCAAAGTTTCTTCTTTTTTGCCGATTTTCTTACATTCCCCTCCCTTACCCCATTCACCTAAGCCTTCTCCCTCCAATGTCCTACTTTATATTTTTCTATCTTTCTCAGTATACTTTCTGGAACTCTTGAATTATCAAATTTCTATTATTTTTAGTTATTTTTTTAAAAAACTATTTATTTTGTTTTTAAGTCTTAATTCTTTCCCTCTCCATTTTCTTTTAGAAGGCAAGAAAAATAAAACTCGTTACAAATATGCATAGTCAAGCAAGACAAAGTCTTTCAGTAGCAATGTCCAAAGGGGGAATCAATTCTCTGGAGATAGTTCCTTGGATGATCATTTTGCTGATCAGAGGTTCTAAGTCTTTCAAAGTTGTTTATCTTTACAATAGTATTGTTATTTTATAAACTATCCTCCCAGTTCTGTTCACTTCAATTTCATCAGTTTCATCAGTTCATATAAGTCTTCTCAGGGTTCTCTGAAACTATTCCTTTCATCATTTTTTTTCCCCTGAGGCATTTGGGATTAAGTGACTTGCCCAGGGTCACACAGCCAGAAAGTATTAAGTGTCTGAGATCAGATTTGAACTCAGGTCCTCCTGACTTCAGGGCTGGTACACTATCCACTGCCCCACCTAGTTGCCCCACCTTTATCATTTCTTATAACACACTAGTCTCCCATCCCATTCATATACCATAACTTCAGCCATCCCCAACTGATGGGTACCTCTTCAGCTCCTACTTCTTTGCTGGAACAAACAGACTGCTATAAATATTTTTGCCCAGGAGGGTTACCTTCCTCTTTCTTTGAATTTTTTTTGGAGCATAGATTTAATAGTATCATCTCTGGGCCCAAGGGTACATGCAAAGCTTAATAGATTTTAGGGCACAATTCCAAATTGCTTTCCAAAATGGCTGGAGCCTTTGTTTTTTCAATCTCTTCCTCTCCTATTCTTTCCATCTTCTGACACTCACAGTTACTTGACTTTCTCCAGATAAGACTGTACCCTTGTTTATCCTTTCCAGGACTTTTCTCTCTCTCTCCCTTCCTTGGTCCCACTTACTGGTCATGAAGCAGGAGTCAGAATACTCCTTACTCCCTTTTGCTACTTCTTGGTTTTTCCTTTACCACTATCACTGAGCAATTTTTCTTCTAAAGATTATGGTATCCAATTTACCACCCAATCCACATAACAGTGGCTTATTCCTCAGGTTATTCTCCATTCTTACAAAATTTAATGCCTTGAACGAAGATTTTCTTTCTGCCCCTGAATTGAATAACTTCATAAAATTATGAAATGGGTTCTTTGAGTACTTACCAGGAGAACCTATGATGGCAGCAGGAAACAGAACTGTAATCACTTTAATAATCACAAAGGGTGCAGTAGCAAATAGCATAAACAGTAAAAGGGGGACAGAGGCAAATGGCATGAGGAAGGATGGTGAAGGGAGGTAAGCAGTATGGGGAATAGGATGGAGAAAGGGAAAAGCAGAGAATATTATTCATATAACAATGGGTTAGAGCTGAGAAATTTAGGCATCATGGATCCATCAGAGATGGAAAACAATTCTGGTTGAGAAGGCAGGAATTGGAGGTTGGGGGAAAAAACTAACTCTTGGGTACAAATAAGTAAACTATTAAACTATTCCAAAAAGTAAAGATACAGATCAAACTATTCAAATCATTTCAAATTTGTCAGTAAAACTTAAGAAGTTAACATGTCCACATCATCTCAAAATTATCAGCACCATTTGGGGACTCGCTGGTTTTTATTGTAGAGGTCTGGAATTTGTCTGGGATTTATATATTGTAGGACTCAAAAGTCCAGACATCAGCATCTCCATGATATTCCTGGATTCAACACATATTACCAATATGTAGTTTTTCTTTAATATATAACATATTTGTAAATTATGCTCCTTTGATCTCTGGGATTGTTTGTATGGCTGCCAGCTCCCTCTTTGCATCTTATTTCCTATTATAACCACTTTATCCTGTTTACTTATAAATTTACTATAGTGACTAGAAGGGGAATGGAGGTCAGGAGGTCCAGAACAAGATTTCTCAATCCACTCAATTCTTATGACCCACAGGACTTCTTATTCTTGATCTTGTCATTACCCACAAATGTTTCACTTCCACGTTCTAGAATAATGAAATTACTTTCATATGGCCACAGTTTCCTATTATTCTATATCTCTCTAGGCCTTTCTTTTACCAAACTTATCTTTTGTCCTCCCCATTACCTTCAGTTCTTCTACCCATTAGCATTTTCCCAGGCTATCATCCCTGCTCTGGTTACTCTTCTATTCCTAATTTCAATGCCTTAGTGAACCAAGTCAACACTATATTATCTTCTACCCTCAAATATTCTGCTCCTTTGTTTATCTCTATTCATGCCTTGCCAAATCCCAAACCTGAATTGCTACCACCAAGCACTTTCTCTGATCTTACTCATTTGATGCTTAATGGGTTCTTCTAATTTAAGATTAAGATCTTACATTATTTGGTCTCTAGTCCATTAGAAGAGAAAAGTGAGATCTAGAAAGGCTAAAAAAAAAAAAAAATTGTCTCTAGTCACAGAGATAGAGGGGGAGAGAAGGGAGGAAATGAGGGAAATAGGGAGGGAGGGAAGGAGGAAGAGAGAGAAAGAGAGAGAGAGAGAGAGAGAGAGAGAGAGAGAGAGAGAACCAAAATTATGTTCTAGGAAGATAATTCTGACAGCAGTATACAAAATAAATTGGGAGAACAAGAGATGAGGCAAGGTGAACAGTTAGGAGCCAATTTTCAATAGCCTGGGTCTTAAAAGCCTAAATTAGAGAGTTAGATTAGGAACAGAGAGACAAGGATGAATTTCAGATACATTTTGAAAGTGGAAACAAGAAGATTAAGTGATTAATTAAGTGTTAAGAGTGAAAAGAGATCAAAGATAACAATAAAATTTCCAGTCTGGATAACTGAATCTGGGGAGCCCATAAATAAAAATGGGGAAGTTGGGAGAAAGAAATTTTTTTTTTGAAAGAATGGATTTTTTGGGGAAGATAATGAGTTCCATTTTGAATATGTTGAGTTTGAAATGTCAGCAAGACATCAGCTCAGGCAGGACCAGGAGAACATTATATACTTCAACAACAATACTATATAATGACCAGTTCTGATGGACCTGGCCATCCTCAGCAACGAGATCAACCAAATCATTTCCAATGGAGCAGTAATGAACTGAACCAGCTACGCCCAGAGAAAGAACTTTGGGAGATGACGAAAAACCATTACATTAAATTCCCAGTCCCTATATTTATGCCCACTGGCATATTTGATTTCCTCCACAAGCTAATTGCACAATATTTCAGAGTCTGATTCTTTTTACACAGCAAAATAATGTTTAGGTCATGAATACTTATTGTGTATCTAATTTATATTTTAATGTATTTAACATCTACTGGTCATCCTGCCATCTAGGGGAAGGGGTGGGGGGCGGGAGGTGAAAAATTGGAACAAGAGATTTGGCAATTGTTAATGCTGTAAAGTTACCCATGCATATAACCTGTAAATAAAAGGCTATTAAAAAAAAAAAAAAAAGACATCAGCTCAGGGAAGAAATATAAATTGGATATAAAGATTAGTAGTCTTCTAAATAGATAACTGAAGTCACAAAAATAGATGAGATCACCAAATAAAAGAGTATAGAGAAAGGAAAGAAAAAAGATAAATAGATTTAGAAAGCTGGCAAATGTAAATGTTCTTGAGGTGATAGGGAAAAGGGAACCAACCTATAAGCCAATAATCCAAATAGGAAATAACAATTTCTCAAGCATTAATTAGTTTCAAGCATTGTGCTAAGTGCTGGGAATTTAAAGAAAGGCAAAATCATTGACCTTGCTCTCAAAGTGTATGTTTACTTCCCAGAAGAGAAAACTGAGATAGAGATTAAGGGACTTTTCCAGAGTCCCACAGGTAGTCTGATGCAGAATTCCAAATCAATTCCTCCAAGACTAGTAGGTGTCTTATCTGGACTAGATAAGAAAACCGAGGAGAGTCAGAGAGAATTGTGGGAGTGCTAAGTCATGCAAGGCTGAGTAGGTCACACTCAATAAGGAGAGAGCAATTGACAGTTGGGTAGAAAGTATTTCAGTGGCAGTTAGGTGGTTCAGTGAGTAAGGTTCTAAGCTTGGAGACAGAAAGACTCAAATTTAAATCCAGCCTCAGGTACTTAGTACCTGTGTGATCCTAGACAAATCACTTAATCCTGTTTCCCTCAAAATCCTCATATGCAAAATGAGTTGAAGAAAGAAATGACAAACCACCCCAGTATCTTTGTCAAGAAAAACCCATGGATAGCATTGCTGTGCTATGGTCTACAGGCTCCTGAAGAGGTAGACACAACTGAACAACAGCAGGAAGTAAATCTACTGACCTTTTTTCAGTAGTATCTAGTCTAAGAATATTTGCAAGTAGATATTTGAATAAATGCTTTGGGTGATAATGGTGATTTAAACCAACCAGCAGAACCACCTTTCCCCAGCTGTTCCTTTTCTCTTTATTTGACTTCACTGAAACAATAGTGAGGAACAGATGAAAGATCAGGAATAAGTGTCTTATAGACATCCCAGTAACTTTATGCAAAATGACTCATTAGCGCTCCCTGAATCAGAAGACATACAGTTCCTATAGTAAATGACTCCCTAGGCCAAATCAAATATGGTGCAACTACAGAAATGGAGTGATTCATAGTCACTCAACTCAGAAGTTTCCTCATTCCATCTAGCCCTAGACCACCAGACTGGCTTGTAAGCCATGGAAAGTTTGAGCAGTTCTTCAGACATAAACAAGTTGGTGATGGGGACACACAAGGTCTAGGTCTTAAGCCAGTCTTTTCCCAAGGGGGAGCTGGGTACCAGACAGAGAGGTTGGGGAATACTAAAGTGCCAGCTATTTTACCTTATTCCAAGCAAAGTTACAAAGCCATACTCAGTATTTTACCATTTGAATGGAGGTGACCATAGATTTTAAAAGACTATGTCAATAAAATATAAAGTCCTGGCAAATCTACAAAGATAGAAACACCTCAAGGATAGTCTGTCCACAGATTGCATCTGCTATCTAAAGATTAATCAACTATGTATGGAGAGAGTCTTAACCCTGAGAATGATTACATAAAATGGAAGAAGAAATAAATAAGTAGACAGATATAAAGATACATACATAGATTCTTAAATATGTGCCAGATATTAAATGAGAAAATCATTGATTGTAGCAACCTGTGCACTAAAGTAAAATAAAAACTAGTCCTCAGTCCTAATTGGTCCACCTTCCATTTATAAGTAGTGATAGCACAGTTGCAGGAAATAAGGAAGCAGATGCTAAGAATTAGAGTTTCGTTTATAGACATAATTACATTAGAATAATGTAGTTATGTAACAAATATTTGCTTATATATTAAAATTTATTATAATATAGTTGGACATGTATACATAATACATTTTGTACAATATATTATACCATATTGTCCTAATATAATTACAATGATTAGTACTCAGAATGTGGGATCTTTGCACCCATGTACTGTTAGAAGAATGGAATCGCATACCACTGCACACCTCTCAGATTGGCTAAGATGACAGGAAAAAATAATGACAAATGTTGGAGGGGATGTGGGAAAACTGGGACACTGATGCATTGTTGGTGGAGTTGTGATCAGATTCAGCCATTCTGGAGAGCAATTTGGAACTAGTCTCAAAAAGTTATCAAACTGTGCATACCCTTTAGCCCAGCAGTGTTTCTACAGTGTTTCTATTCTATATAGAGAATTTAAAGGACAGAAAGGGACCTGTATGTGCAAAAATGTTTGTGGCAGCTCTTTTTGTAGTGGCCAGAAACTGGAAACTGAGTGGATGCCCATCACTTGGAGAATAAGTTATAGTATAGGAATGTAATGGAATATTATTGTTCTCTAAGAAACGACCAGCAGGATGAATACAGAGAGGCTTGGAGAGATTTACATGAACTGATGCTGAGTGAAATGAGCAGAACCAGGAGATCATTATATACATCAACAACAATACTGTATGATGATCAATTCTGATGGACCTGGTTTTTTCCAACAATGAGATGATTCAGGCCAGTTCCAGTGATTTTGTGATGAAGAAAGCCATCTATACCCAGGGAGAGGACTGTGGAAATTGAATTTGGATTACATTATATTCTCACTCTTTTTGTTGTTATTTGCTTGCATTTTGTTTTTTTACTCATTTTCTTGTCTTTTTGATCTGATTTTTCTTGTATAGCAAGCAATATATATGTGTTTACACATATTGGATTTAACATATATTTTAACATGTACAACATATACTGAATTTTTTGCCATCTAGGGGAGGGGTTGGGGAGAAGGAGGAGAAAATCTGAAACACAAGGCTATGCAAGGATCGATGTTGAAAAATTATCTGTGCATATGTTCTGAAAAAACTTAAAAAAAAGAATGGAATCATATCAATATCAGAATTCTCACAATGCATGAAACTAGAAATAAGAGTTAGCAGTGGAAAGAATGCTCACAAATTTTTCTTGATGAAGAAAAGGATCTGTTGTTACCATGTAACATATGAAGATAATAAGAGTTCTCACTTCATAGTACCTGTGGCTTGCAGGGTTCATGAAGGACAAACAAGAAGAACTATATGTGTGATAAATGAGATCTATGAGCCAACATTTGCTGCAGAGTGTGAAGAGAATTTTGTGAAAAACTTGATAAGATCATAAAAGTAGTCCATAGATCCAGAGATTTCAAGGGGCTGGGATACTTACCTCTATTACAATTTAATTGGTTTCCTTTATAATTCTCCACATTTTTATGCTTTTAAAACATCCTCCTGGGAAGGGGCCCATTGGCTTCATCAGCTGCCAAAAGGGGCCAGGACCCAAAACAGCTTAAGAACTTTTTTATTAAGAACACAGACTTTGAGATTCAGAGAATTCAATGCACAAATAGGTTTAGGAGAGGGTGACAAAAATTGTTTTGGGAAGTATTGGTCCAATTTGAGAAAGGAAAAAGCCAAAGAATGACAGGGCTTGTTTGGTTTTGTTTCTCTACTCCCTACGACCAGCAGATAGGACATAGATTCTATCTATGATTTCAGTGGACCTTATGATTTCAAGTGGGGAATTCTCACTTGAAGGGACTCCTTTTACTGATGCAGGTTGGATCTTTCTTTGCAACTTATATAGTTTTAGAGAATTGCTTAGAGGATCGGTGCCAAAGGATACACAAAGATTTTTGTGGGTTGCATATTGACCTAGAAAACCATGTATTAATATTATCTATGTTCTATTATATTTTATTTATACTTTTGTTTATTTTGTATACCTTGTAAAATGTTGTGTTCCAAATTTTTTCCCTCCCTTCCCTCCATTCCTTCCCCTAGATGGCAAGTAATCCCAAATATATTAAACATATGCAATTCTTCTATAATTACAAGAGAAAGAAGATATTAGACATTGTAAATACTGAACAACAGCAAAAAAAAGGAAAGAAATAGACTATATGTCAACAACAGGCAATTAGTGATTGATGCAGAGATGACCTTAGAATGAGCTGTCTCTGTGCAATAAGACTGGCTAGTTAAAGCAAAGGTCATAATGAATATCACATAAAAAGAAAGGATTCAAAATGAGAGTATGACTATATAATTGCCATAATTTAAACCTGACCTGTTCAAACAAGTCACTGGTGCTAAAAAATGGGAAATGGAAAGAGATGAACATTTTCAACTGTATTATTTTATTCAGAAGTTTAATCAACATCAATCAAACATGCAAGCATTTATTAAGCACCTGCTATGATTCAATCATTGTTCTAGGAACCAGGAAGATAAAGGTGAAGATTAAACAGTCCTTGCCCCTATGGAATTTATATTCTATTAGAGAAGATAACATGTACATATGCTAACATTTATAGAATAGATACAAAATAGACATAAGGTAATTTAGAGTGGTAGGGAAGATACAAGTAGTTGGGAGAATGATCAAGAAAGACTTCATGTTGAAGGTAATGCTTGAGCTATATCTTAAAGAAAGAGAAATATTCCAGTAAGTGAGGAGGAAGTGAATTTCAAGCAATGGTGATGGCCATTAAAAAAAAAAACAAACAAACAAACAAACATGGAGAGATATAAAGATAAGTTTCTAATGGTTAAATTTGATATAAGCAACTTAGAATTTATAGGAGTTAAAATGTAAATTTTTGATTACATAAGATTTAAAAGTTGTTATACAAACAAAATCAATACAGTCAAAATTAAAAGAGTGGGGAGGGGTAGTTAGATGGCACAGTGGATAAGCACTGATCTTGAAGTCAGGAGGATCTGGGTTCAAATCTGGCCTCAGACACTTAGTTCTTGCTATCTGTGTGAACCTGGGCAAGTCACTAAACCCCTACTGCCACAGCAAAAACATAAAAACAAAGTGAGGGGGGGAGGATGTTTTTTGGGCAGCAAGTTCAATGAAAGTCTCATTTCTAAGATATATAAGGAAATGAGTCACATTTTTATTAATAAGAGTAGTTCCCCATTGAAAAATGGTCAAAGAATATGTGGCAGTTAAAAAGTTCCAGAAACATAGTTTCTGGATAATGTAATAATTTTATTAATAAGTCCAGCAAGTATATTAATTAATGTATGGTCATTTGATTGTCTCTCTGAGACCAAAGACAATAAGGAGGTCTCACAGTTTATGTGTCCTTTGAAGAGCAGGTATTCCTCGGTATAGGAATCAACCTTAATTGGTTAACAATTTAAAAGAAAATAAATTTCAATAGTATTTAATTTTTTCCAATTACATATAAAGCTAGTTTTCAACATTCATTTTTGTAAGATTTTGAGTTCCAATTTTTTTCTTCCATTAATCCTTTCCCTCACCTCTCCCCAAAACAGCAAGTAGTCTGATATTAGTCATACATGTACATTCTTTTAAAACATATTTCCATACTAGTCATGTTGTGAAAGAAAAATCAGAACAAAAGGGAAAAACCACAAGAAAAAAAGCAAATCCTCTCCCCCAAAAGGAGGTAAAAATAGTATTCTTCAATCTGCATTCAGTCTCCACAGTTCTGTCTCTGGATGAGGATGACATTTTCTATCCCAACTCTACTGAAATTGTCTTGGATCACTTTTACTGCTGGAAAAAGGTAAATCTATCATAATCTAATATCATAAATCATCACATAATCTTGCTGTTATTTTATACAATTGTTCTCTTTGTCTTGCTCACTTCACTCAGCATCAGTTCATGTAAGTCTTTCTGGACTTTTCTGAAATCAGCTTGCTCATCATTTCTTATAGAATAATAATATCCCATTCATATATCCACAACTTATTTAACTATTCCCCAATTGATGGAATCCCCTCAGTTTCCAATTCCTTGCCATAATAAAAAGAGCTGCTACAAGCATTTTTGCATATGTGGGTCCTTTCCCCTCTTATGATCTTTTTGGGATACAGACCTAATAATGACATTGCTGGATCAAAGGGCATGTACAGTTATATAGATCTTTGGGCTTAATTAATTGGTTAATAATTAATGAGAGAATGAATATTACAATGAAGGGTTGGGGCTGAACTTTGATTGTCACTAACTTCTTTTTTTAAAAAAAATTTAATATTTTGTTTTCTCCAGCTACAAGTAAAACAATTTTTTACATTTTTTTAAAAATTTGAGTTCCAAATTCTCCCCCTTCCTCCCCATCCCTGCCCCCATTTAAGAAGTCACATGTGAAATTATGCAAAACATTTACATAAAAGTCATTTTGTGAAAGAAAACAGATTTCTACCCCACCTCCTGCAAAAAATCTCTCAAGAAAAAAAAAAGTAAAAAAAAAAAAAAAAAAGAATAAACTTCAATCTGTATTCAGATTCAGTCAGTTCTTTTTTGGAGATATGGATACCATTTTTTATCCTAAGTTTTTCAGAGCAATCAAGGATCAGTGTATTGTTGAGAATAGCAAAGTCATTCACAGTTGATCATTCCAGAACATTGCTATTACTTTGTACATGATACATTTCACTTTGCTGGAGTTCATGGAGGACTTTAGCAGATTTTCCTGAGAGCATTCTTCTCATCATTTTCCTTAGCACAATAATATTCCATTATAATCACATACTACAATTTATTCAACCATTCCCCATTTGATTGCCTGGGACAATCAATTCAAAGAATTTATGCTCCAGGATGATTTCAGAGAGGCCTGGAGAGACTTACATGAACTGATGCTAAGTAAAGTAAGCAGAACCAGGAGATCATTGTACACAACAACAAAATTATACAATGATCAGCTCTGATGGATGTGGCTCTTTTCAAAAATGAGATGATTCAGACCAGTTACAATGATCTTGTGATGAAGAGAGCCATCTCTGCACCCAGAGAGAGAACCGTGGGAACAGGGTGTGGATCATAGCAATCACTTTGTTTGTTATTGTTTGCTTGCATTTTGTTTTCTTTCTGATCTGATTCAAGCTTTCATCCTATAATCTCTCCATTATTTCTTTTTGATCTGATTTTTCTTGTGCAACATGATAATTGTGGAACTATATATAGATATAGAAGAATTGCATATGTTTGACATATTTTGGATTACTTGCCCATCTAGGGGAAGGAATGAAGGGAAGGAAGGGAAAAAATTTGGAACACAAGATTTGGCAAGAGTGAATGTTAAAAACTATCTTTGCATGTATTTTAAAAAAGAGAGGGAGAAATCAAGTATAACTTTGTAGTTATACTCAAGAAACTAAAGAATAATAGTGCCTTTGACAGTTTGAAAGAAGGTGGATTGGTGGGGAGTGAAAGTTAATAAGTTCTAATTTGAGCATATGTATCTGAGACATCCAATTTCAAATTTCCAATAGGCATTTTTTAATAATATAAAAATAAAGTTCAATATTACTACTTTGAAGCCCAGTGGAGAGTCTGGAACTAGATACATAAATCTGTGAATCATCTGTATAGAAAAGTCAAAGCCATGAGAACTGATTAAGTCATTAAAAGAGAATGTAGAAAGATAGAAGGGAAAATTCTGAATTAGAGGGTGTGATATGAATGATGAATTAGTAAAGGAAACTGAGAAAAAGCATTCAGACAAGTAGGAAGAGAAGGAGAGAACTGTGTCACTAAAACAACAAGGAAAAGTGTTTACAGGAGGAAAGAGTAGCAGAAACCTTGAGAAAATAAGGATTCATCAAAGACCAACAGGTCTGGCCATTAAGGCTATTGATTACTTTGGAGACAGCAAGTTCAGTTGAATGATAAGGAGAAGTAAATTAGAGATTAAGTGAAGGCAACAGGAATTGGGAACTTTTTTCCTATGAGTTTCTCTAAGAAATAGTGGAGAGATTATAGGATGAAAGCTTGAAAGATTAATAGGATTTAGTGAAGTGTGTTATTTGTTTGTTTTTAGTATGGGAGAGACTGGTATTTTTTAAGGCAGTAGGAAAGAAACTGTTAGAGAGAGGCTAAAAATAGGAGAAAGAGGGATTGAGTGAGAAAAAAATCTTTTGGAGACCACACAGTTAAGAATGAGTCAAGGCCATGGCAAGGAGAAGGGCTAATTCATAATTAAATATTGGTGGAAAGGTAAAGAAAGGGGAGATGATGTCTAGGGGTTTTATAATGATGAGAAGAGGAGAATAAACAGAAAGCCAGTTTGACTATACTAAAATTTCTTAAACTGTGATTTGCAACTCCATATGGCATCACATAACTGAATGTGGGACCACAAAATATTTAAATATTGATCAACTCTGAAAAACATTGAAGATGCTCTGTGTCCTGCAGTATCAAATATTTCACTGAGATTTAATTCTTTATGTAAAAATAAATAAACACATCTATCTCATTAGTATACAAATTTGATTTGATTTTAATAAATGCTAAAATTATATGCATACCAAAGAATTGTTTTTAAATAAATTTTTTTTATGATTTATTATCAGTAAATGTATTTTATGCATCTACATATCTGGGGTCATGTAAAAATCAGAGTAAAGGGGTCATGAGGGAGAAAAGTTTAAGAAATTCTGGGCTATACTACAGAGTATGGAAAGGAGAATAATATATAATGAGGCTGGAAAGGTAGGCAGTGTTGTGAAAGACTTTAAAAGCCAAATAAAGAAAATTATATTTTATATTAGAAGTGATAGGCAATTTATTGAGTAGGAACCGTGATATTCAGACCTGAAGTTGGGAGGCTTTTTGTATAGTCTAAAATGTATAAATAACAAAAAAAAAATGACAGGTGTATGAGAAATGTTTTGAAGATGGAAAAGGCAAGATTTGATCATTACTTGATTATGTGGAGTGAGAGACTGAGAAGAGTTGAGATTTAAAATATCAAGGTTGAATACCTGGAAAATTGGAAGGACTGTGGCATTCTTAGCAAAAAAATAATTTGCTAAAACAAGGAGGACAAAAAAGTTTAGAACCAACTTTATTCAGCAAACACTCAGTCTGCCAAGCAAGCAAAATGACATAGCACCTATGGACAACGCAGGTTTTGTTGTGTAATTTCATTTGTGAAACATTATAGAGTAGGTGATATGAGTAGTCTAAGCAGCATCTCCTTATAAAATAGCAAAAATCAGTTAGAGGCCAAAATAAATCTGCAGAGAGCTCAGTGTGTGACTGGACTAAGAAGCCATATTGTCCCAGACATTCATAGGTAAAACTGGCATGAAGACAACAAATCATTGGAAAATAGAATAGATTTTTTTAATATTTCATAACAATTGATTTTCATCATTGATGACACTGAATCCATTACATTTAGATCTTTATGGGATGCTTCATGACAAAGAAGAAACATCATTTAAGAAAGTAAAGTCAGGAAGAATGCCTGGACCAAGATAAGAACATGCAAAAGAGAAATCTGAAGATGATAAAATCTTAAAAGCACTGAAATAGTATTTTACAACCTGTCTAAGAGAAGGAGATATCCTGAAAAAATGGAAAGAATAATGACTGCCTGTAAAATGTGATTCAGAGAATAACAACTAACAACCAGATATTAATGTTCTATTATTTCAACACACATGGAGCTTGGATCTCATTATATGGGCACACCCTTCAACAAATAGATCACAATTTATTCACACCTTCTCATCACATCTTCAAGGGGGTTGATTCAAATCTACCCTCTTTTCTGGACATATTTTTCTATGATAACATTCCTTATTCTGCTTCTATTGCTCAATTCTTTCTTAGTGATATTTTACATCCTACTCAAACCCACCTTGCACCTTTGAATGACCTTCAATTTTAATTTTTCAGACTATGGTATTTCATGATTCAGTCATATGGCAACTTTGGAAGACTTCTAAAGATAAAAAGATAGGCCTTTGTTTCAGGGAAGAAGTTAGGGTCACTAATAAATTGGACCCAATTGGCTGTTCTTCATCATATTTATATAAGATGTAAAGATACATGCTGATGGATCAATGCTCTTTGTGTAGTCCTTTGAACTGTACAACAGGCATTCTTCATCCACTTATTTTTTCCTGTAGACGGGTAGGCTGAATTCTTTTGAATGATTGTTGTTGTTGTTCAATCATACAGCTGTGTTAGTCTTTTTGTTACCCCAGCAGGTCAATACTGTCCATAGTGTTTTCTTGGCAAAGACACTGGATTGGTTTGCCACTTCTATTGAGGTTATGGAGTTCAGTCAGATTCTTCCTGTACCAGGGCCACCAAAATAATGGGGTTACCTACTAAAATAATAGGATATGGGGTGACACCCCAAGAGTATATTAGGATTACAGATTAGTATCATGGTTTGTCTAAAAAGACATCCTCCAAGTCAAGGGGCAAAAACTTTATTATGCTGCTAAAAACTGGCTAAATCTATAAGGAAGAAAACTAATCTCAGAAAGGAGTTAGCAGGGGAGGGAGATTATATCATTGACTGTCAGGCTAACTCTAAAAAGAGTTAGTAGGGAATTACTGTATGAACAGATGAGATCTTATAAGGGAAATATATTCTTGGAAGTTTGACATCATAACTTGGCTTCCTGATTGGATACAAAAAAATGGAATTGTTATGTTTTTGTCAATTCAGCTAAGACATCTACCAGAGATCTTGACCTAGGTCGGGGCTGTAATAAAATCCATTTAAACAAAGGGTTCACGTGCTCCTTTCTGCTCATCTCATGGAATAGATAGGCTTCTAGATTGTATACAGTAATTCTGGTTTATTTTGTTAATGGGCCATTTAGCTATCCAGGATCTCATCATTTCCTTTTCCAGTGAATTAAGGCAAACACAGACTTGCCTAGAGTTACATAGCTAGTAAGTGTCTGGGACTAGATTTGAACTCAGGTCTTCCTGATTCCAGAGCATCCTATATACTGAGTCACCTACTTGACTCCTTTGAGTGATTAAGGATTTAACATAGAAATCTCTACAATGTTCTTGTGCTTGATGCAATCAGTAGGATGTCATTAGCAAATAGAAGAATGTGAAAGATCTTTTTACCTACAAAAAATTCCTTTTCCATTTGGGCTCTGTCTATTTTTTCATATTTATATACATATGAGAACAATCTATGTGTATGTATTAAGTATTATTTACTTAATGATACACAAAGCACTTTCATAAACATAATTTGCTTTGATTTTTCACAGAAATGCTATAAAATAGGCAGCATAGATATTGTCCTCATTTCACAAACAAAGACCTTAAATTACATGCCCTGATTTATACTGCTACTGAGAAGATAGACTAGTACTCAGTTCTAACTTCTACAATCAATCTTCTTTCCTCTACACTATCTTTCTATCTTATCCTATATGCATATGTATAAACAGACCTACATACACATACATACATCTGGTAACTGATGAAAAGGAGAGAAGGACGAATGAAGGAAGGCAGGAGTAAAGGATGGAATGGAAGGAAGGAATGAAGGGAGAAGGTGAGGAAGAAAAGGAAAGAATCAGATCATTGCAACAATCAAAAATTCAACAAAGTTTCATCTATCAGTTTGCTGTAAATAAAACCGGCAACACTGTCTGAATAAAACTATGGTGTGTCTATGCTGTAAATGTTGTGTATACATAACTTCAATATAGAAATTATATATCTCTATATATAAATATATAATTTAACAATAGAACTAGAGAGAATGAACAAAAGGGAAATAGAAAAACTGTATAGAGATTGTATGAGGTTGGAGCTTTCTGTCTGGAATAGACTAAGGGAGGGCATTGCCTTGAGGAGCTATCATGAGGGAGAAGATTGAGACTTTTTCTGTCTGACTCCAGAGAATCAAAGGAGGACCAATTTGTGAAGGTTACAAGTCGATCAGTTAATTGATAAGCATTTAAGTGATTACCATGTGTCAAGTTATAAATTCAAGCAAGTAAGACAATCCTTATCCTCAAGAAGTTTGTATACTAATGAGGAAAGATAATATATAAAAGGGAACTAGAAAATTGGGGCAGAGTACCTACCTGGGGGCAAGAAAAGAAAGAGATCTGGACAGTGAATCAAACTGTGGGTAAAGTGACATAGCCAGGGCCCCTTTTGAAATAATGATCTGGGCAGAGTCACCTTCTCCAGAGGGGGAAAAATCTAGAAGTTAGAATTGCCCAATAATGAATGGCATGGGTACTTAATCATTAGATGTGTTTAAACAGAATCTGTTTATGGGTCTTTAGGAATGTTATAGAAGGGATTACTGAAAAGGGTGAAGAAGTCAGACTAAATCTTCTCTGAGTACTTTCCAACTCTCAGATCCATGAAAGAAAAAGATGATAACAGCACATATTTACTTAATGATTTACTTAATGAGCACTTTCATAAACATGTTCTGATTTGATTTTTCACAGAAACGCTATAAGATAGGCAGCATATTGTCCTCATTTCACAAAGACCTTAAATGACATGCCCTAGTTTATAATGCTACTGACAAGATAAATGACCAATACTCAATTCTTCTGATTTCCATATCCATTCTCTATACTATCTCTATCCTATTCTTTAGATAGAGGGACCATATTTTAAACATTTAATAAGTTTATGCATTATACCAGGCACTGGGCTAAGCACTGGAGATGCAAATAAGAAAAGGAAAGTCCCTGTCCTTTAGGAGTTTACACTCTAATGGGGAAAGACAACAAATAAAAGAAAGCTGAAAAGTGGAAGTGAGAAGAAGGGATGCTGCTAGGAGGAATCCTGTTTAAGGACATGATGGTCCATGGAATAGAAACCCAGCAGAGTGCTTGGAGGTTGGAGAGTTCCTTGGAATGTCCTGCACTTTAGAGCCCTTTGTTCAGGAAGACTTCTGGAATTCACTGCTCCATTCTCCGATCAGAGGGAGAGGCTACTGAGGAAGCAATATCAAAATCTGAGTAGAGTTTTGGCACAATAGAAAGTATTCATGTATTAAGAAGACCAGAGATAGGAGAGGATCATATTCCTACATTCCCAAGTAAACTGAATAACATTACAGAGGTAAATAACAACAGGAACAAGGGAACATCATTCTCCCCAATCCCCCAATTTACCCTTCTGAGCAGCCTGTTCTTTTTTTTTTTAATCACTTTTTATTTATGAGATATATGCATAGGTAATTTTTCAGCACTGACAGTTGCAAATCCTTTTGTTCCAACTTTCTCCCTCCTTCACCCCACCCCTTCCCCCAGATGGCAGATTGACCAATACATGTTAAATATGTTAGAGTATATGTTAAATACAACATATGTATACATGTCCATACAGTTATTTTGCTGTACAAAAAGAGTCGGACTTTGAAATAGTGTACAATTAACCTGTGAAGGAAATCACAAATGCAGGCGGACAAAAATAGAGGGATTGGGAATTCTATGTAGTGGTTCATAGTCATCTCCCAGGGTTCTTTCGCTGGGTGTAGCTGGTTCTATTCATTATTGAACAAATGGAACTGTTTTGGTTCATCTCATTGTTGAAGAGAGCCACATCCATCCAGAATACATCCTCATACAGTATTGTTATTGAAGTATATAATGATTTCCTGGTCCTGCTCATTTCACTCAGCATCAGTTCATGTAAGTCTCTCCAAGCCTCTCTGTATTCATCCTGTTGGTCATTTCTTACAGAACAATAATATTCCATAATATTCATATACCACAATTTATTCAACCATTCTCCAATTGATAGACATCCATTCAGTTTCCAGTTTCTAGCCACTACAAAGAGGGCTGCCACAAACATTTGTGCACATACAGGTCCCTTTCCCTGCTTTATAATCTCTTTGGGATATAAGCCCAGTAGTAGCACTGCTGGATCAAAGGGTATGATGACTTTTTGAGCATAGTTCCAAATTGCTCTCCAGAATGGCTGGATGTATTCACAATTCCACCAACAATGTATCAGTGTCCCAGTTTTCCCGCATCCCCTCCAACATTCCTCATTATCTTTCCCTGTCATTCTAGCCAGTCTGACAGGTGGGTAGTGGTATCTCAGAGTTGTGTTAATTTGCATTTCTCTGATTAATAATGACTTGGAGCATCTTTTCATATGGCTAGAAATGGTTTCAATTTCTTCATCTGAGAATTGTCTGTTCATATCCTTTGACCATTTATCAATTGGAGAATGGCTTGATTTCTTATAAATTAGAGTCAATTCTCTATATATTTTGGAAATGAGGCCTTTATCAGAATCTTTGACTGTTAAAAAATGTTTTCCCAGTTTATTGCTTCCCTTCTAATCTTGCCTGCATTAGTTTTGTTTGTACAAAAACTTTTCAATTTGATATAATCAAATTTTTCCATTTTATGATCAGTAATGATCTCTAGTTCGTCTTTGGTCATAAATTCCTTCTTCTTCCACAGTTCTGAGAGGTAAATTATCCTATGCTCTTCTAATTTATTTATAATCTCACTCTTTATGCCTAAATCATGAACGCATTTTGACCTTATCTTTGGTGTAGTGTGGGTCAATGCCTAGTTTCCTGAGCAGTCTGTTCTTAGGGGTTCTGAGCTCAGGCAGCATCTTACATGACTTTCCTGCCCCTGGGATGCAGGAATTGTATGCAGAAAAGTCAAAGGATCAGAGAATCATTGCTATAGAGCTGGAAGAGACCTCAAAGGCTCTCTCATGAGACCCAGAATCATTGGGACTTACTTGAGGTCACACAGAGAATAAAGAAATGGAGGCTTTAGAGGTTTGGTTCCAATAGCTGAGTTCAAAAAGAGCAGACAGTCTCATATGTTGCTCCAATAGGATGGTCATCTAGTTTCTTATTCTGATTCAATATTAGGTCAGAGGTACTTTATCGTAGACTACAAATGGGCAGGTGGCATGTGAATAGAAAGCTGGAGTCAGGAGGACCCGAGTCCAAACCCAGCATCAGATACTTCCTAGCTGTGTGACCCTAGGCAGATCACTTAATCCTATTTGCCTCAGTTTCCCCATCTGTAAAATGATAAAGAAATATAAAACCATTCAAGTATCTCCGTGTCTCTGTGTGTCTCTGTCTCTCTCTCTTTCTTCCTCTGCCTCTCTCCTTCTTCTTCCCCCTCCTCTTTTTGGATTCCAAGTCTTTTGATGAATTATCAAAATTTTGTTCAATTATACTGGGAGTCTATTCTACAAATCTGTCCTGCTTCCCAAACTCTGTCTCTCTTTAAACATCTAAACTATTTATTTTCCCTCCTCCTCCCCACTTCAGTCAATATCTAGACATTCCAATCTCCAGTTCTGAGCTAAGTTATTTCACCATGATTTCCTATTATTCTTCCTCCCATCCAACACACCTAGACACCCACATCCACACCCCCTATAAACTTTTAAAAACTTTATGGTTTATTCAATATTCATTAGATTGTGTTTCTTGAGGGCAAGGACAATCTTTTGCTTCTTTTTATATGCAATATACAAATATAATATTTGTATATATGTGCATACATAAAGGAAATACTATACTATAATGCTTTTTTTCCCCCTGAGGCAATTGAGGTTAAGTGACTTGCCCAGGGTCACACAGCTAGGAAGTGTTAATCTGTCTGAGGTCAGTTGAACTCAGGTCCTCCTGAACAGGGCTAGTGCTCTATCCACTGAACTACCTAGCTGCCCCTAGTACAATGCTTTTTTTTCCTATTTTTTTTATTGTAGCTTTTTATTTACAAGATACATGCATAGATAATTTTTCAGCATTGACAATTGCAAAACCTTTTGTTCCAATTTTTCACCTTCTTCCCCCCACTCCCTCCCCCAGATGGCAGGTAGACCAATACATGTTAAATATGTTAAAGTATATGTTAAATTCAACATATGTATACATGTCCATAATTTGCTGCACAAGAAGAATCGGACTTTGAAATAGTATAATACAATGCTTTTAAAACTGTGGTTTGCACTCCCATGTGTAACTGCATATGGGGGTTGTGAAAATTTTGGCAATAGTAAAACACATGAAATATTTCACCAAGATTTAATTCCTTTTTTTCCTCAATAGTATTTTCTTTTTCTTTTTTTATTAAAGCTTTTTATTTTTCAAAACATATGCATAGATAATTCTGCAAGATTAGCCCTTGCAAAACCTTGTGTTCCAGATTCCCCCCCCTTCTTTCACTCCCCTCCCCTAGATGGCAAGTAGTCCAATATATGTTAAACATGGAAGAAATATGTTAAATCCAATGTATGCATAGTATTTTATTTTTCTAATAAATGTAAAGATAGTTTTCAACATTCATTTTTGTAAGACTTTTTTGTTCCAAATTTTTCTCCCTCCCTCATCTCCCCTCTCTACAAGACAAGAAGCAATCTTATTAAACACTGGCTAAATATGTACAATTCTTTTAAAGAAATTCCCATATTTATCATGTTATGCAAGAAAAAATCATAATAAAAGGGGAAAAAATCAAGAGAAAGAAAGAAAACAAACAAAAAGATAAAAATACTATGCTTCAATCCACATTCAGTAGATGTGGATTCTTTCTGTGGATGCTGATAGCATTTTCCATTGCAAGTCTATTGGAATTGTCTTGAATCACTGCATTGCTGAGAAGAGTCAAATCCATCACAGTTGATCATCACGTAATCTTATTACTATGTTCAATGTTGCTGTGTTTATATAGAAGTAAAAACAATCATATCCATCTCATTAGTATGCAAACTTGCTATCATCCCTAATAAATGGTAAAATTATATCTATACCAAAGATTGTTCTAATTTTTAAAAATTAATTATCAGTAAATGTTTTATTTCTATATCTATTTAAATGCCCATATACCTAGGGTCAAATAAAAATTTTTTGGGTGAAAGGGGTTGCGAGTAGAAAAAGTTTAAGAAGCACCGCTCTAGTGTATAATATAACTCAGTGGTTAGCACAATGCCTGGTGGGTAGTATGCATTTCATAAATGGTTATTGATTGATGTAAAAATTAAAGAAAAAATTAAATTTTAAAAAAATGATGTAAAAATAAAAAATCCAACTTATATTATGGTTGTGATTTCTCTAACCAGCCAGGAGATCCATATAGGATTAAAGCTGGAGTTTCTAGCCTCATTGGGCAAAATGAATCCCATCTTTTTGCCCTCCTGTGTATATAGCCCACCTGGCCTGTTGGAGTGGCAGGCCAGGAGCAAGACTGAATTCAGTATATCCAAATTTTCCAGACAAGAAGAGACCTAACTATTGATCCCAAAGCAAGCTGAAGCTCTGGCAAACTTGCCAAGGCTTGGCTGTATCATGGACTCTGACCCTCCACCCTGGAACAGGGACAAGGACTGTCAGAGGTCACAATGGCTCTGGTACCTGCTGTCTTTTTCTACTGTCTTGCTCAGGAAGGCCTCATGTGCCCCCATCCTGCCTCCCCTGGCACTTCTGAAGCAGCAAGATAGCCTCCAGTCAGGGCTAGCTCATCCCTGCAGGGTGAATGGCTCACTTTTTCCTAGGTGGAGGGGAAGGTGAGTGTTCACAGAAAGAGACATCCTGTGTTAAATGAAAATACTGAAGAGGTCTATTGTGTAATCAGCTGTTAAGAGTCTTTTTCTCAGAAAAGAGAAAGTCTTCAAGTGGATGATGTGAGGTCCTTTTTGAAGGGGGAAGAGTTCAAGAAAAGGATAATTAGGAGCTCTAACCCTGTGGTTATGGGCTTTTAAAATCTCTCCACCTAGGGTGAGAGAGAAAGGGGGATGAAAATTATATTCCCTCTCATTAGCAGGGGGTCTAAAGGCTTCTTTCTGGGGGGAGGCAGTGTCAGGTTAGTTAATTTTTGCAATAGTTTGACTCCCCCCAACAATTAAGCATCTGCTCTCCACCCTGGATCACTGCTGGAGGTAATTAAAGGCTTTGTTTCTGGCACCCCAGAGGCCGGGGAAACAGCACACACTCTCCCAGCTTGGGTGCTTCCTCGGTGCAAATGGGATTGATCTCTCAGCAAGGTGGTGAGACACCTGCCTGGGGTGGGGGTAGGATGGATTAGTAGTCAGCCCAGAGGGTGCTGGGCAGGGTGTTGGGAAAGGTTAAGCAGGGTGAGAAGGAAGAACAGGCAACCTCATAGCTCCTGGATAAAGCCCTTTAGGCTCAGAATCTGCACTTCTCCTCTTCCTCCTCTTCCATAGTCAGAGGTTTAGTCCCTTTATAGTAGTTCCATTTGCAGCAACATTCCCTTCCTTCTTCTAGTTGTCTGTGTTTTTTATCCCTCTATCCCTTCTCCTCTAATCTAATTCCCTAAAACAGCAGCAGTACAGCAGGCAGTTAAGGGGTGAGATGGAGAGATTACAACAGGTGGGTAGAAAGAATATTCCAGGAATCGGGAACATTGGGAGTGAAGGTCCACAGGGAAAGGGAAAGCATAGGAATATATTCAAATAATAGTTTAGTCCATAGGATCACAAAGAGTCGGATACAACGGAACAATAATAAAAGTATGTGAAAGGGAATGAATGGAGATAAGGCTGAAAAGATAGATTGAAGGAAGACCTAAAAGAGTTTTAAATGAGGGCTAAGAAGGAGGGACTTGTATCTGGAAGGCAGTGAGGAACCCCTTTGTGAGCAGCAGAGTAACATGGTCATTGTAACCTAAGTATAACAGGGGCCTAGCCAATGAGCTCAGTCTGTGAGCAGACACACAATAAAGCCAATGGACTTCTCCGTGTGGAAGTCCCCAAACCTTCCATGAGAATTACAACAAAGAATCATGAAGGGACCTTGGAAGGATCTGTGACTAGTTCTAGTTCGTCACCCCCATGCTGAGGAGTAACTATCTCTTGGATTATGTACCCAGAAAGGGGGCATCCAAAGCTTCTGGGTGATCTCTTCCCCTCTCTTGGTATGACTTTTTAAATAAATTCATCTGGTAAGAAATGATGCTATAAGAGGAGAGGCTTTGAGTCCTTTCCTTCCAAAGCTGACACTGCAATAGATTTAGACACAAAAAGGACCTCAGAGGTGATCTGGTCTAATCCTTTAGTTTTGTAGGTTAAGTGATTCACCCAAATTTGTCAAAGGGAGAAGTGACAGAGCTGGTCTCAAAATCCAGCTCTTCTGACCTCCAATCCAACATCCTTTTCACTGCACCAATTGAATTTAGTAGTGATGGAGTGTTAGAGTGGAGAGGGAAAAGATTGGAGACAGATTATTTCAAAAATCAAGATGTGGGTGGGGCAAAACCTGGATTAGGGTGGTGAAAATGGGATTGAGAAGGGGAGAAGTGTTGGAAGGGTTTTAAGACCATCTCAACTGAACATCAGTGGATAAGGAAATGACAAATTCTGTGCCTGTGTGATGGGGTGGAAAGATAGGCCATTAGACACTTACAGAGTGGACTCTACACTCTGGCATTCAAAAGGGAAGTACATAGAGGTGCCTATGTTCCATCCGTGTCCTGCTGCTGTCCAGTTTTACTTTATTAGTCCTAGAGAACTCATCAAATCTCCTTGATTCTTTAAAAAAAAATGTAAAGGTTGGAGCCAAGATGGCAGAGAAAAGGCAGGGACTTGTCTGAGCTCTCCAAAATTCTCCTCCAAACAATTTAAAAAATAATTTTAAAAAATTCTGAACTGAAAATTCTTCCAAACTAGCCATTCCATGTGAGTAACAAAACTCAAAAAAAGAAGATTGTAAATGAAACCAGAAGTTTCCTAGTTTCTTAATAATATCATAATTCTTAATTAGTCATTATTAATTACAATTCTTAACAATATTATAATTCTTAATAATAATATGATAATAGCTAGTATTAATATAGTGCCTCAATTTAGTCATTATTAATTGTAATTCTTAACAATTTTATAATTCTTAATATTATAATAGCTAATATTAATATAGTACCCCCAATTTGGTCATTATTAATTACAATTCTTAATATTACAAATCTTAATATTATAATAGCTAGTATTAACATAATACCTCAATTTAGTCATTACTAATTATAATTCTTAACAATTTTACAATTCTTAATAATAATAATATTATAATAGCTAGTATTAATATAATGCCTTAAGATTTACAAAGCAATTTACAATTATCTTCTTTACAACACTGAGAGAGAGATGTTAACATTATCCTTTTTTTAGATAAAAAAACTGAGGCAGACAGACATTATTGGTTTGCCCAGGCTCACATACCTAATAAGTGTGTGAGGCAGGATTTGAACCTTCTGAATTTTTAGGTTCTTTCTGTACATTTTTGGCATCACAATTGTCATATTCCTCCAACTTAAACTTCTTCAATTTAAAAATAGAGGGGAAAGTCATTTTTTTCCTTGACTGGGAACAAATAAGCCCAAACAAGCCAAACAAATCACACAGTGGTCAGTGGCCATGTCCACAGGCATGTGCCTCTTTCTGTACCTTGAATTCATTACTTCAGTACATCTTCAGTTTTCTGGAGATGTTGGTTATTGGTTTGATCTTTAAAATTCTCAAGTCTTTCAGACCTTTTTCTTTTTTTCTTATTTTTCTTTATAATATATATATATATATACATATACATACATATATATACATATACATATATATATATATATATTTTTTTTTTTTTTTTTTGCTGAGTCAATTGGGGTTAAGTGACTTGCCCAGGGTCACACAGCCAGGAAGTGTTAAGTGTCTGAGCCCAGATTTGACCTCAGGTCCTCCTGACTTCAGGACTGGTGCTCTATCCATCGCACCATCTGGCTGCCCCTTATAATAATGTTTTTGATGCTTCATGAATGTTAGGATCTCTTCCTTTCTGCTTCCCAAGTCAGTGTCCCTCAGAGCCTGGTCTTGGCCCCATCCAAGAACCTGGACAAGGTTTATCAGGTGACCTTCGTCAGGAGGGCTCATGAAACACCTTTTTCAAGCATCTCCATGACCAGACCTCTTCCTGCTTAGAAGCCTATGATGGCACTCATACCACATTAAAGCTCTTGATGATCCCTTCTAAGCTTTATGTTTATTTAATGGCCTCAGCTCTAAGTCTTTAGTTCATAAAAGACAAAACTCTAGTCTGCAAATAAAGACCTGCTCCAACCTCTAAGAACCATTTCTCCTATCTTACTCTTTCTCCCTATTTTTCCATATTCATTCTCTTCCTTTTTTAGTCCAACCAACATTATGGAGAATGGCTTCTGCATTGACTGAGTTTGGATCACCAACCTTCTCTCCCTTTTGAAACATGTCAGGTTGACTCAAGTTGACTCAACTCAACAAACATTTGTTGGGTATCAACTATTTGGAGAACACTGTACTAGGCACTTGGGGACATGTAGCTATGGATCAGACATAGTCCCTGACCTCGTGAAGCTTACAATTAGTACATGTACACGAATAACCAAAATGCAAAATGATAAGTAAGTTATGTGGATTCCAAATTCTTTCCAAGAGAAATCCACAGCAGATTTATATAGCAATGGATTTATAAAATTAGGATGGAAGATTGAGAGAGCATCTCAGAGGTCTTACCCCTGAATTTTACAGATGAGGAATGTGGGACTTAGGCTCTCATCCAGTTCCTCTGACTCTCAAGCCGATGCTCTTTCCACTGTACCATACATGGACATCCAAGGCTGGCAGTTCCCTCCATAAGTCATATGTTCCATTTCCCCAGTTCCTGACCCTCACAGATAGCTGTTTTCAAAGCTCCCCAGAAGCACAGCAGAAAGAAACTCCATAATTTCTCTGGGTAACAAGTTTCTATACTTTGCAACTCTCACAGTCAGGAAGTTTTTTTGCTTGTCTAACCTAAGTCAAATTATTTAGGAAGCAGAAGGTGTGGGTAAGGAGGCAGGATTCCTCAGTTCAACCACTGGTCCAATGAGGGTCTCAAGACTGGTCGATTTGCCTCTGGCTCTTAGGAAATGGAAGGCCTCCCCTCAGGGCATGGCAAAGAGCCCAGCCAAGTGGAAAACCAGTCCCCTGCCCTTTCCTCCCCCTCCCACTCCTGGGCACACACCTGCCCGAGGGCAGAGCTGCTGACAACCTTGGCATCTGAGGAGCTAGATGCAATGTTATATAACTGAACTTGGCCAGACATTCTGGTCTGACCGGTATGGATGGAGCCTGCAAGTTAAAAATTGTCCCAGTGATACTCTCCTGGGGGGTGGAGATGGGGGGAAGAGAGATCTTAAATACACACGGCTCAGGAGTTAGGCTCCAAGCAAAGAGAAGAGTAATAAATGAATAAAACTTTCACAGATTAATGCTCCCTTATTATCTGAATGTAAGCATGTGTGTAAAAAATAAAGCACTGTTTCTCCAGCTCCCTCCCCCCAGATCCACCAGCACCCACTCACCTACTGGCAGAGATGTACACCTTTAGAAACACTTTCTGCACATACTCCAGAGGAATGCTATTCACAATTTTTGCTTTCTTAGGCAGCTTCTCCAATACCAGCTCAACTTCACCCTGCTTCCTTCTATTTCTAGCCTCTTCCCAGAATGCTGGGGCTGATTACAATTCCCTGGGAAATTTATTCAGCTTTTTCCAACCTCCTAATCCAAACAATCTTTTATTGCCCCACTACCACATATTGATGACCCTTTCTTTCCTCTTGTCCTTTCCACCATTGATTTCCCTTGCATGGACCCACAGATGATCAGCGGTGGAAAGGACTTTAGATTTCATCTAAATTCCAACTCTCTCATTTAACAGATTTGGCTAAAGGAGGCCCAAAAACCAAAGTGACTTAGGTTCCAAGATAAGAGGGTTAGTGGAAGAGCTGGGAAGAGAATCCAATTCTCTTGATTTCTCACTTGTTCCTGGCTCTCTTTCTTTTTACATATTAATTCTTTTCGTCCGAATCCAACCATTTTGGAAAGTAGTTTGGAACTATGCTCAAAAAGTTATTAAACTGTGCATACCCTTTGATCCAGCAGTGTCACTACTGGGCTTATATCCCAAAGAGATTATAAAGCAGGGAAAGGGACCTGTATGTGCACGAATGTTTGTGGCAGCCCTTTTTGTAGTGGCTAAAAACTGGAAACTGAATGGATGTCCATCAGTTAGAGAATGGCTGAATAAATTGTGGTATATGAATACTATGGAATATTACAGTTCTGTAAGAAATGACCAACAGGATGATTTCAGAAAGGCCTGGAGAGACTTACACAAACTGATGCTGAGTGAAATGAGCAGGACCAGGAGAACATTATATACTTCAACAACAATACTATATGATGACCAGTTCTGATGGACCTGGCCATCCTCAGCAACGAGATCAACCAAATCATTTCCAATGGAACAGTAATGAACTGAACCAGCTACGCCCAGAGAAAGAACTTTGGGAGATGACGAAAAACCATTACATTAAATTCCCAATCCCTATATTTATGCCCACCGGCATATTTGATTTCCTCCACAAGCTAATTGCACAATATTTCAGAGTCTGATTCTTTTTATACAGCAAAATAATGTTTTGGTCATGAATACTTATTGTGTATCTAATTTATATTTTAATGTATTTAACATCTACTGGTCATCCTGCCATCTAGGGGAAGGGGTGGGGGGTGGGAGGTAAAAAATTGGAATAAGAGATTTGGCAGTTGTTAATGCTGTAAAGTTATCCATGCATATAACCTGTAAATAAAAGGCTATTAAATAAAAAAATAAAATAAAATAAAACCAAATTAATTCTTTTCGTCCCCTCTGAAGGTAGTATAGTTGGACCTAGCACTGGATTTTGAGACATAAAGTAATGTGTTCACTATTATAAGCATTTGTTTTGTTACCCCATGCAAGGTAATTAATCTCTCTAGGGTTGTGTCATCCATCAGGTTGTAAATTCCTTGAAGTCTGAGACTGCTTTTTGCCTCTCTTTATGTCTCCAGCACTTAGCACAATGTTAACAGAGGAAGCACTTAATAAATGCTTGTTAACTGATAGCTTCCTCATCTGTAAATTAAAGGGGTCATACATCTTGGCTGCTAAGAATCCTCCCAACTTTAAATCCATGGTGGTAAAAAAAAAAATCTGTTTTGGAAATTCAAAAGTAAATATGACACAAACTTTGCATTCAATGAGCTTAGAAGAAGAAAAATTACAAGCAAAAAAAATTGATGTGAGGGAGAATGTGATATGTATGAAAAACAGGTTTAAGACAAGAGAAATTGAGCAAATGAAAAGGCATTTATTAAACACCTGTTCTATGCCACGCACAGTGCTAGTTGTTAGGCATAACAAACAAAAAAGTGAGGAAGTCCCTACCCTTGAGGAGTTTACAGCCTAATGAGACAGGAGAGGAGCAACTAGGGGTAGGAGTTCTGGTCTGGAACATCACAGAAATAGTGAAGTCCATTGACCCATTGATTTGAATACTCTTTTCAAAGATGGAACAAGTGATAAGATGTCCCAGGACATAGATGCGTACCTGCTGGGGCTACCTTTTAGAGGAATTTACACTTACTAGTCAATCAAGTTAAGACTTAGGGAGGGATTCCAAATCAAGGCACTAAGCAGAGAAATAAGGTTTAGTTGTGGGAATTCATGAAGGCTTTATAGAGGAAGTAGAATCTGATCTGGGTTCTGAAAGAACGAAGGAACTTCAACAGTCAAAAATGAGGGATAGACTATATGATGATCAATTCTGATGGATGTGGCTCTCTTCAACAATGAGATGAACCAAATCAATTCCAATAGAGCAGTAATGAACTGAACCAGCTACACCCAGCGAAAGAACTCAAGGAAATGAGTGTGAACCACTACATAGAATTCCCAATCCCTCTATTTTTGTCCGCCTGCATTTTTGATCTCTTTCACAGACTAATTGTACACAATTTCAAAGTCTGATTCTTTTTGTACAGCAAAATAACTGTTTGAACATGTATACTTATATTGTATTTAACTTATATTCTAACATATTTAACATGTATTGGTCAACCTGCCATCTGGGGGAAGGGGTGGGGGGAAGAAGGGGGAAAGCCGGAACAAAAGGTCTTGCAATTGTCATTGCTGAAAAATTACCCATGCATATATCTTGTAGATAAAAAGCTATAATAAAAAAAGATGAGGAATAGAGGGATCCATTTGGATCATGAAGGTCAATATGAGTAAAGAAGACTTAGTAGGGCAAGATAACAAGAATCATGAACAAGCACTTGCATAGCACTTTAAAGTTTTCAAACTACCTTATAAAGATTCTCACAATAACACTGTGAGGTAGGTGCTGTTAATACCCTATATTCTATAGAGAGAAGTCTGAGATAAGGTTGAAAAGCTAGATTGGAGTTTGAACTGTGGAGGTCTTCAAATCTCCAGATGATCTTATACTTTAGTCCGTAAGCAATGGGGTAAGCAACTGAAGGTATCAGATGAGAAAAAAACAAACAAAAAACACAGGATGGGTTGAAAAAGGCAATGGGAAAGAAGAGTTAACGGTGAGTGGGAGTTAGAATATTTAATATGCTTTTCTGCAAGATCAGCAAACGAACACTGGTTTGTTTAAAAGAAAAAAAAAACAACCAAAAAACCTATTCCAGGCTTTAAAGGGAGCAGGATGTGGGCAAGTAAAAAAAAAAAAAAAAATTGGATTAGTGTAGAAAGTATGCATACATATTCCCTACTTTACCCCATTGCCCCTGTTTCATTCTATCTTTATGCAGACTTCCTGCCAGCTCTCAGCTGACCCAATCAGTAGGACAAGCTAGGGTAAAGGTAAGGCTCACTCAATGAATGCTTTAAAGGAGGGTGAATGACTATTGGCCTATCACCCAAAGTGCTTAGAATTCTTGGAGATTTCTATCTAAACTCAAGCCCTGTTTGAAGGAGGCAGCCCAGTCATTGGAAACAGACCAGTTCTACCCACTCAGTTTGCTATGTAGCTGGGCAAGTTACTTAACTTTCCTTATCTGTTTTCTTCTCTTGCATGGAGTGGGAGAAAGGATGGATAGGGAGCATCAGGGTAGAATGGAGAGAGCACGAGGTTCAGAATTAGAATAGAAGTATTGAGTTTTAGCCTTGCCCTTGCCATTAATTGACTTTGGGCACAATGCTTTAATTTTTTTCCGCTTTTATAAAATTAGGGTGATACCTGAGATTTTTTTCAAGCTCTAAATCAGTGGTTCTCAAAGTATGGGGATTTGAGAATCCTGGGGATCTCTGAAACCCTTTTAGAGGGTCTACAAATTCAAAAATTGTTGAGGTTTTCTTGGGGGTCAGCCTTAGTCTTAGTTGAAATAAATAATTACTTCAAAATCGCAGCCAGCTAGTAAAAATTGCAAACTTTATTTCTCCTTATAAAATTCAGCCCGGTTAGTTGAGGCCTATCTCTCTTTCAGCCCGGTTAGTTGAGGCCTATCTCTCTGCCTGGCTCCAAGAGATCTTGCAACTTTGTCCTTGGCTCTTGCCTCTGCTTTCTTCAGTCTCCAGTCAGCTCCGACTCGTGGCTTCTCAATCTCCAGTCTGTGGCGAGTAGTCTTTTCTTCCAGAGTGTTCTGTCTCAGAGGCCTGTTGATGTTCCAGAGAAATTCCCCTCTCGCTCCAAGAGCTTCCTTCCTTTATGTGATCTCCCAAAGGTTAACTCCTCCTTCTTGAGGCAGGGATTATGGGTTATCTCCCAGAGTGCTCTCTGGTCCTAAGGAAGGTGTGAATTCAGACTAAGCCAGGCCTGAATTCTCATGTGAACTCCATTGAGTACTTAGATACTTGAGCTCTCTAAAGGTGTGGACACAAGCATTGTTCAATCAGTTCCACTTAGTATCTTGTTTCAAGTTCTGGCCCAAAATCAGATCAAATCAACTCCAATGTCTTCACTTTGTAAAAGGATTCCAACATCTCCCCATTTCTTTTGATTTCAAATCAGATTAGGGGGTTTCTTGAGGGGCTCACTTGAAACAAGGTGTACATAAATCCAACCATATGACAGGCATTATACATAGTTACATAAGCACATAGCAATATAACACAGGCTAGTAGTAATGTAACAAACAACATGAATTGTTGATGACCGGACCATAGTTATGGAGAATTACCAGACTGCAGACCTTGCATCAAGCAAGGGATGGCGGCTGGATGGCCAGGAGGGCTGAGCGACCCCCCACACCTCAGAATATGTATTCATGGTATTGTGTCAGCCACAAAGGAGACCCAGGAAACTCAGATAACAATTATCACAGGATGTCCTTCTTTATCCTCGGAATATCTGCTCCTTCCTGTAGCCCCCTCCCCATACCTTCTCTCGTAGCACACATACTACACTCTCCCCTGCCTCACCTTTTGCACCAAGCCCTACCCTATATAATGTGAGCTGTTTCCAGCAATAAATGAGATTTACTACAACCATATGCTGTCTCCCTCCTCTTTCCCGCCCGTTTCTCTTTCAGGCTGGATCCCCCTCGGTGACCCACTAATAACTGAGAGGCCCGCTGGACCGGTCAGGTGGCGCCCAACGTGGAGGCTGAGGTGCGGACCCTTGCCAGACGGACCCCTACCCAAAGAAGTCGTCGCGACCCCTGATGTGAGGACCTCTTTCGCCACTTGCGGAAGCTCCAGTCCTGGTAAGTTGATTTCAGGTGATTTCTTATGAGACAGGTGATTCTTACCAGGATAATTTCTTATGAGACAGGTGATTCTTACCAGACAATCTGGAACTCTGGATAAGGTAAAAGACTTTTTTCTTTCCTAATCTTGCAGTGGACACCCAAAGCCCTCAAGTCGGGCTTGGGTCGTTGGTGGGAGCTAAGCTCTGGCACAATTCTTGAGGAATTGCTGCGGTTTGACAAAAGGCTTCTTTTGTCGGCTCTCTGTCTCTAAGAGATATGAGAGAGGCTGCAAGGATTTGGAAAACTAAAAGTTTTTTACCTGTCCACAATCTAGACACTCCCCTGCCTCTAAAATCTTTCCTGGAGCAGATTCTTTACTTGAGGAAACTCCCTCTGCCCAAATCCTTTCCAGAGACTAAGGCCCTTCCTTTGCATCTCAATGCATTTCTAATCTTTTTTTTTCCATCACTAGAAAGCCCTGCTCTCAGGCAGGGACTCCCGACACAAGACACGAGAGGAAGTGTCTCTTTAACACCCCCCTTCCAGACCAAGGAGACACATGGCCGTTTTGGGGACCCCACCCTTCTCGGGGGTCCCAGGCCAGTGCTCTTTGATCTGTGCTGGGGAGATAACCGGAGAAATGTAAGAGGAGCTGTGTTTGAGCCCTTCTCCCACTCCACTGTTAAATGCAATGGAGTTTCTAATGGTCAGGCCCCAGCCATGAGGAGAAAGGTCCCTGACTTGGGGTGAAGTTAGAGAATGTCTCTGCCTACGGCTGCTACTCCCTGGACAGGGGTGAGCGGTCTCTCCTTCAGGAGCAAGATCTGGGGGCTTAGATGAGCTGCCCCGCCCTCAAGTTCCAGCATGGAATTGCCAGAGGAGCCCTCGCCATTCGAGATGCACCACGCTGGGCAAGATGGCATCTCTTTCTCCCCCACCCTCGTTCCGGCCTTTCCTCCCCCTCTTCCATGGAGTGGGGAGTGTAGAACTCGAGGCTTGTTTTAGACTCTCCCATGTGGCTTGGCAACCTGCCGTTTAAATACTCCTATCCTGTCCCCTTCTTGGGGTACTGTACACAGTGGGGAGATTGGGGAGTCACTCTTAATCTCCTCAAATCTCCGGCAAAGTTTTAAACTTTTAAAACAAGAACTTTGCTGGCAATCTGAACTACCTGGCTCTTAAAGCCGCAGCTTCCAGCCCTCGGGAAGCATGCTCAGCCCATACATTTTAAATGGGACTCGGTTTCCCTGATTTGGTCATCCTATGTTAGAGCAATGCCCCCTCCCGGCACAGTCTTTTAACTGTAGAAGCCTCAGAATTACGCTTTTGCATGGAGGCTGTCTACAAAGACAGGGGATTTTAAACTGCTCTCGGTTTTTTTTCTTAGCTTCAGGGCACTACTTAAAGCCTTTTCCCAGCTGCTTGTGGAGAGATAACCTAGGTAAACCAGGCTAGGTCTGTCTCTCTCTCACTTTCCTACCTAACCCTACAGGTGGGAACTCTTACACTCCTAATTTTCTCAGTCCTAAAACCTTTTGCTCTTAGCACACTCTGTTCTATTTTCTGGATTGGCATTCTATGTCCCTGCCAACAAAAGGTTCTTTTTTGGGCTCCAATCCTGGCCAGGTTGCAGCTTCAAGAAAGACCTTTGGAATGATGGCTGGGGAATAAAATTCCAGGTCGAGGCAAATTAAATTCTTTAGAAGATGGTTTTCTTTTTTCTTTTCTCCCCTCATTCCTTGACTGCAGCAAGAAATGAGTTAATGGGAGAAACTGGAACCATTTAAGAATTCGGTGAACATCTTTAGGAAAGAAGTCTGCCTTTCCTGTCTGTGCTTTTCTCAAGCTCTCTAGACTTGTACCCTGTTTTCCCTCCCCCTTGGGATCTAGAGGACTACTACGATCACACAAAGGCTCCAGAAAGACAGCCTTGGGCCTCCCCGGCCATAGTAGGCCTTGGTGGCACGGCTGGGGGCTGCGGTTCCGCAGACAGGAGAAGCCAATTGAGGGGTGTTTCCTTTTACGTATGCCCAGGCACTCACCGGGAGCGTTCTTTGACTTACAAATGTGGGGGCCCTTCAGATTTCTATTGCCGCAGCTGGTCTTGTGAGACCACGGGCGATGTGTATTGGAACCCCTCCTCCTCCTGGGATTACATTACTGTCATCCCAGCCAGTCTGACCCAAAATGGACCCTTGACAAAACCTGCAAGAATAAATGGTGCCACCCCCTGAAAATTCAGTTCACAGAGCCAGGAAAAAGGTTCGCTGCTTGGGCCTGAGGGGCCACTTGGGGCCTCCAGTTTTACAAGTTAAATCATGATGACGGGTTGACCTTCACTATCAAACGTCTCAAAACACCCCCAGCCCCTTCTCCCCCATTAGCTATTGGCCCTAACGTAGAACTACACACCGGAGAGGGCCATAGAGTGCCCTCCCCCCACAAGCCGAACCTGTCCACCCCTGCTAGCCCCTCTAGCTCGCCTACATCCTTGTTCCAGCCCACTTTTACCTGAGGGGCCTCCTTCTTCTACCTCTCTACTCTTATCCTTAGTAAATGCCTCCGCACAAACCCTTCATGGGATTAACTTCACCCAGACGGGGGATTTGCTACTCAGCATCGCCCCCTTTTTATGAAGGTTTAGCCCACTTCGGTGCCCCAACCTTCACAAACGACACCGGCCTTCTTCGCTGGGGCACCGGTGAACACCATGGCCTTACTCTCAGCAAAATTATAGGCATCGGTCTTTGTCTTCTCGGACCCTCCATGCGCCCCCCCCCCCCTCAGCTCGCATCCATATGCAATCTGACAATCACTGTCAACTCCTCTTATTCTTACGTGGCAGCCCCTAATAATTCTTACTTTGCTTGCTCCACGGGGCTTACCACCTTCATTGAATCCCATTGCCTTATAAATAGCCGTGACTACTGCGTACTCGTTTCCCTTTTTCCACATCTCTCGGTAAGAGAACCTAACGATCTGCAGCAATCCTGGAACTCAGGGATTGACTACGGGATCAGAAGAAAAAGAGAGCCCCTAACCGCAATTACACTCGCCTTAGTAATAGGCCTGGGGCTGTCGGGATCGGGGACCGGAATCGCCTCCTTGATTAAGACTAATCACCAATACGCACAGCTAAGTGAGGCCATTGATAAAGATCTTAAGGAACTTCAATCAGGCCTTCAGCATTTAAAAGATACTGTGGCCTCCCTGGCGGAAGTAGTACTTCAAAACAGGAAAGGTCTAGATCTGTTGTTTCTGCAACAAGGCGGCCTTTGTGCTGCCCTGAAGGAGGAATGTTGCTTCTTTGTGAATAAGCTTGGTCTGGTAGAAGATAGCATTCTATACTTATTGTGTACCTAATTTATATTTTAATGTATTTAACATCTACTGGTCATCCTGCCATCTAGGGGAAGGGGTGGGGGGCGGAAGGTGAAAAATTGGAACAAGAGATTTGGCAATTGTTAATGCTGTAAAGTTATCCATGCATAAAATCTGTAAATAAAAGGCTATTTAAAAAAAAAAAAAAAAAGAAGAAGATAGCATTCTAAAGGTAAGGGACAGTTTAGAGAAACGCAAAAGGGAAAGGGAGCAACAAGAATCATGGTACCACAATTGGTTCTCTATCTCCCCATGGCTTACTCCCTAGCATACTAGGGCCATTTGTTGGTATACTGCTTCTCATCTCCTTTGGCCCTTGGCTATTCAACAAACTAACTACCTTTGTTAAGTCCCAAATTGATTCCGCAATCCAGAAAAATGTTCAGGTTTTGTACCCCCGGCTCCACAATTCTGACTCAAAGGAGGATCTGTTTGCCCCACAACCTGAACCCCTCCGCTTCTCTGATCTTAAGGAAGAGCTGAATGCTCCATGGTACCGGAAACTTTGTTTAAAATAAGACTTTACCCCCCCCCTTTTTTTTATTATTATTTGAACCTCTTAGGCCATAAGCTGTGGATGAGCCCATGACGGGAATATTGTGATTTTTATGTTTTGGATAATCATGCCTGGCTGTAGGAGCACCCAATGACGGGATTATTGTGAGTCTGCTCCCAGTGGGAACGGGGACCACTCACATAGCCTAAGACAGGGGCACTACCCTTTTGTATGGGGCATCAAACATAACGGCAAATCACATAGCCTAAGACAGGCCATCCACCGACCTAATGTATAGGCTCTTTCATTTTTATTAATTAAAGTGGGATATGTTGATGACCGGAACATAGTTATGGAGAATTACCAGACTGCAGACCTTGCATCAAGCAATGGATGGCGGCTGGATGGCCAGGAGGGCTGAGCGAGCCCCACACCTCAGAATATGTATTCATGGTATTGTGTCAGCCACAAAGGAGACCCAGGAAACTCAGATAACAATTATCACAGGATGTCCTTCTTTATCCTCGGAATATCTGCTCCTTCCTGTAGCCCCCTCCCCATACCTTCTCTCGTAGCACACGTACTACACTCTCCCCTGCCTCACCTTTTGCACCAAGCCCTACCCTATATAATGTGAGCTGTTTCCAGCAATAAATGAGATTTACTACAACAGTATGCTGTCTCCCTCCTCTTTCCCGCCCGTTTCTCTTTCAGGCTGGATCCCCCTCGGTGACCCACTAATAACCGAGAGGCCCGCTGGACGGGTCAATGAATTAACATGAGAATTTACACATTAAAACATTGTCCATTAGTGTGCCAAGAATCCAATAAAAGATTTTAAAGTTATTTTAACAGTCTCATCATCCATGCTCTTTCAGTATCAGATGTTTTCTTGAATCTTCTCCTTTGTTTTGAGGTCTTTCTCTTTTATCATCTGGTAATTATATTGGAGCTGTTTGCATTGAACACTGCCCTGTTTGGTAAAAAGGCCTGTATTCTCCCCAACTGTAATCCTGATTGCTTTTCTGTTGGTTGATGACTTCAGAGTCTTGAATTTCTAAAGACTCTCTGGGTGTAACCTCAGCTGCTATCATGCCCCACTTGTCCTTTGATTGATACTTAAGAGCTGAGCTCTGCCTCTTACTTCTCTGGGTCAATCTACATTCAGAGGCCCAGTGAAAGCCTTGATTGCATTTTGGACATGGAGTTTTGGGTTTTCTCTCACCCTGCCTTCTCATTCTGTCTCCATATCTACATTGAGCTCTCAAATGTCCAACTTTTCCACACTGAAAACATCGATGAGTTTCTCTAGAATTCCGTTGCCAAGAGGAACCCCATCTTTCCATGTTCATCATGATTTGGTTATAATAAGCATTTGTGCCCACTGTGGCACAGCGTCTTATGAACTCCTCTAAAGGAGCATCTTTGTCTAGTCCCCATATAATTCTTTTGCAAATCTCATTGGCATTTTCCTTAGCCAGATGTCTAGTCATTATTTCTGTAGCAGCATTATCTCCAATGGTTCTGATCACAGCTGTTTGCAAACGTCCCACAAAATCTGCAAAAGGTTCATTGGGACCTTGCTCTATTTTTGTGAAAACTTTGTTTCCATCTTTTTGTCCAGGGAGAGAATTCCAAGCTTTTATTGCAGCCTTAGAAATTTGCTCAGTATCACACTCAGGATTGTACTTATCTCCATTATCTGAATTTTCCTGCTTATCACCAAGTTTAGTTGGCACTTTCTTCTTTTTCATTTTAACACTTAAATAACTTCTTATGGCCAGTTGTATTATATTGTATGTATTAAACATGTCTTTAGAAATTGAGTTAGGGCCATTTTTATTACGGAATTGACAAAGATCCTTTCCTACTAAGTTCCATTCCTCCAGATCCAAATCTTTCTCCAGAGAGAAACAAGGACATATTTTCTTAACAGTTTGTAAAAGTTCAGTGATCTGCTCCATATTTATAATCAAACCTTGGCTTTCCATAACTTTAACAATGCTCTCTAAACATTTTCCTTGAACAGAAACGGAAGGCTGTTTTCTAAAGATCTGTCCCATCTTAGCTGAAATTCTACTTTAATTCTTTTAATAAAATTTCTTTGTTGTACTCACTCTAATTTCTGGCTTGAAGAGGCTTTTCCACTTGATCAGGATCACAGGCTTTTCCACTTAAATCAGGATCAGAGGCTTTTCTACTGAAATCAGGATCGGAGCTTTTCCACTAAAATCAGCTGAGTATCCTGTCAGTCCCACGTTCAGGGCGCCAAAATGTTGACAAAAAAAAAAAAATAGTTTTTATTTCCAATGTGGTAAATACAACCAGATAAACAAAAACGCTTTGGAGAGATCCTCAATAATTTTTAATAGGATAAAGATACTGAAAACAAAAGTTTGAGAACCACTGCTCTAAATCCATGGTCCTATGATCTTAATAATGGTTCATATTCATCTAGTACTTTAAGGTTTGCAAACCGAAATACTTTCTTCATGACACTCCTGTGTGGTATGTAGGGCCAGTGGGAAACTCAACAAGGGTTACACAGCTGGGATTCTACTGAAAAGTAGGTGACATATTTCACCTGCAGTTCCTTGGAATATTGATTTTATGAGAACTTTGATCAGAGTTCTTGTCCTTCAAAGTTATTTTTCTCTATGCTGTATAAATTGTTCCCCTAATTCTGCTCACTTCATTTGGCATGTATTCATAAAGGTCTTCCCAAGATCTTCTAAAACTGTCCATTTCATCACTCCTGAGATTATTTTGTTATGTTCATGTGCTTTTAACACATTAGTGTTCTTTTTATATCATGTTATAATGAAATAAGCTAAAATTAGTGACATAATACAGGCCTGTAATGTTTTGTTTTGTTTTGAAGGTCAAAGTTCCTTGTCCAGTATTCTCATTTTAGGAAGCTAAGGCCTTAGAAAATGAAATGATTTTTCTTCATCACCTCCAGTATTTGTCATGTCTGATAGATATGAGGTAATGCCTCAGATTATTTCATTTTGCATTTCTCTAATCAATAGTAATTTAGAATATCTTTTCACATGACTATAGTTGGCTTTGCTTTCTTTTTCTCCCCTTTATTTATTTAATGTACATGGCTTTATGAATCATGTTGGGAGAGAAAAATCAGAGCAAAAGGGAAAAACCATGGGATAGAGGGGAAAAAAACAGAAAAAAGAAGTGAACATAACATGTGTTAATTTACATTCAATCTCCATAGTTCTTTTTCTGGATGCAGATGGCATTTTCTATCCAAAATATATTGGAATTGCCTTGGAGGCTTTGATTTCTTTTTCTGAAAGCTGCCTATTCATATACTTTGACCATCAATTGGGGAATGGCTCTCATTTTCATAAATTTGACTCAATTGTCTATATATTTGAGAAATTATCTCATTCTTTTTAAATTTTATTTTTATACATTTTACAATGATCAGCACAGTAGTATGCATATGTAATTTAAAAGTAAGTAAATAAATATTTATTACTGATAGATGTCAGAAATTTAAAAAAAAGTTTAAAGATTCCTGCTCTGGAAAACCAGTCCCAAACCTGTCTCACATACACAGGGGGATAGAAGAGATGACTTCTGGAGGTACATGAGATCCTATATTCTTTGTCTCTTTCATTCATTCATTTGTCTTTGGATTCATTCAACTGAGCAGATAACTCTTCTAGTAGGAGGAAGGAGAGGAGGAACAGAAGGATGAGGAGTGAGGGTGGTTGGTGATGATGGTAGTAGTAGTAACAATAGCAACAGCAGCAGCAGTCATTTTATTGCTCTTTAAAGTTTACAAAGTGCTTTATATTATATCCTTTGATTCTCAATAACCAATGTGAAAGACATCATGAAAGCTCTTGTGGAGGGTAAAAAGGTAAAGTCTCTGTTCTCAAGGAATTTGTAATCTGTTCTTATTGATCTCTCCATCCTACAAGTGGGTTAAATGGAGTAGTCAGTGAGAAGGGGGGAGGAGTAGAAGGTTGAAGAGCGGGGGATGAGGGACAACTTTTTCTGTGATTTTTTATATATACACATATTATTACAGATGCCAGAAAATCTTGCTTTCTGTGGCTAACAAGTACTTCATTTTACATCTTTTTATTTTTTAATTTTAATTTTTCTATTTTTAATAAAGCTTTTTATTTTCAAAACACATGCATGGATAATTTGACAACACTGACCTATGCAAAGCTTTGTGTTTCAGATTTTCTCCTCCTTCTCCCCATCCCCTTACCTAGATGGCAAGCAATTCAATATATGTTAAACATGTTAAAATATATGTTAAATTCAATATGTATAAATATTTATATAATTCTCTTGCTGCACAAGAGAAATCAGATTTTGAAAAAAGAAAGTAAATGAGTAAGAAAACAAAATGCAAGTGAACAACAACAAAAAGAGTGAGAATGTTCATGCTGTGATCCACATTCAGTTGCTACAGTCCTCTCTCTGGGTGTAGATGTCTCTCTTCATCACAAGATCATTGGAATTGGTATAATCATTTCATTGTTGAAGAGAGCCACGTCCATCAGAATCTTCCATCAGAATCGATTATCATATAATCTTCTTGTTGCCATGTACAATGATCTCCTGATTCTGCTCATTTCACTTAGCATCAGTTCATGTCAGTCTCACCAGGTCTCTCTGTATTCATCCTGCAGATCGTTTCTCCCAGAACAATAATATTCCATAGTATTCGTATACTGTAACTTATTCAGCCATTCTCCAATTGATGCGCATCCATTCAGTTTCCAGTTTCTGGCCACTATAAAGAAGGCTGCCACAAACATTTTTGCACATGTGGATCCCTTTCCCTCCTTTAATATCTCTTTGGGATACAGGTTCAGTAGCAACACTGCTGAATCAGAGGAGTATTCACAGTTTGATAACTTTTTGAGCATAGTTCCAAATTGCTCTCCAGAATGGTTGGATGTGTTCACAATTCCACCAACAGTGCATCAGTGTCCCAGTTTTACCACATCCCCTCTGACATTCATTCTTATCTTTTCCTGTCATTTGGAATCTGAAAGGTGTGGAATAGTACCTCAGAGTTGTCTTAATTTGCATTTCTCTGATCAATAGTGATTTGGAGCACCTTTTTATATGATTAGAAATAGTTTTAATTTCATCTGAAAATTGTTCATATCCTGTGACCATTTGTCAATTGGAGAATGGCTTGGATTCTTATAAATTTGAGTCAATTCTTTATAAACTTTAGAAATGTCATTTTATATCAACTTAAATGATTTATATGGAATAACAAATTATATTAATACTTGTCTGTCTCAGGGCCAGGTGGCTATCACCTCTCCCTCAGGGTTCTAGAATACCCCTGAGGGTTTTGTGGATTGTTTCTTTTCTCTGCCAACAACTCAATCTCTCCCTACTGGCTATATTTCTCCTGTTGTTGGAACCAATACCCAGTTAACTACTTAACATTGGGCAGTTTTTATGAAGGGATATTTACTTCCAAAATGTAGCAAGAACAAATAACATTTTCCCCAACATTGTGAAATCATCCTCTCCCCTATGCCATATCAATATCTGAGGAAAAACTATTCAGCTTAATTCAGTTACCATATAGCATCAGTCCTACCAAGTTCATATTCAAAGGCAAACATTACTGACAGGATCTCTTATCTCCTAGGATATGGGCCATTCTCTTTTCTTTCTCCTTTTCCTTTCTACTTCCCTAGAAGATAAGATAAATTTCTATCCCCCAACAAGATATGTATATTATTCCCTTTTGAAGCCAAATCTAATGAGATTAAGATTAAAATAATGCTCATTTACTTTTCTTTTTCCCCTTTACTGTAATAGGTCTTTTGTCTTTTGTATCTCTTTGAGTGATTTATCCCATTTAACCTCCCCTTTCCTCTTCTCCCAGTATAATCCTCTTTTCCATCCTTTAATTTCCTTTTTAATATCATCATGGAAAGGTCAGTTTATACCTTACCCCCTTATACTCCTCCTAACAACTCTAACAAGATATAGTTCTCAAGAGTCACAAGACCCAAAGGGTTACACAACAGCTCATACATACCCTTTGACTCAGCAGTGCCATTACCGAGTCTGTATCCCAAGGAAATCATAAAGAAAGGAAAAAGACCCATATGTGCAAAAATGTTTGTAACAGCTCTTTTTGTATTGGCAAAGAACTGGAAAATGAGTAGATGCCCATCAATTGAGGAATGGCTAAAAAAGTTATGGTATATGAAGATAATGGAATATTATTGTTCTATAAAAATGATAAACAAGCTGATTTTAGAAAGGCCTGGAAAAATTTACATGAATTGACGTTGAACAAAACAAGTAGAGTCAGGCCCATATTGTATACAATTACAGCGGAATTGTGTTATGATCAATTATGGAAGATTTGGTTTTTCTCAGCAGTTCAGTGATCCAAAGCAATCCCAATAAACTTTGGATAGAAAATGCCATCTGTATCCAGAAAGAACTATGGAGGTAGAATGTAAATCAACACATGTTATGTTCACTTTCCCCCCTGTTTTTCTTTTCTTTTGTAATGGTTTTTCCCTTTTGTTTTGATTTTTCTCTCCCAATATGATTCATAAAGAAATATGTATTTAAAAAGTTGATATACTACACAACAACAAGATTATGCAATGATCAATTCTGATGGACATGGTTCCTTTCAACAATGAAGGGATCTACACCCAAAGAGAGGACCATGGGAGCTGAGTGTGGACCACAACAAGTTAGCATTCTCACGCTTTCTGTTGTTGTTTGCTTGCATTCTGCTTTCTTTCCCAGTTTTTTTTTTTCCTTCTTGATCCAATTTTTCTTGTTCAGTAAGATAACTATATTGGATTTATCATATATTTTAACATATTTAACATGTATTGGACTACCTGCCATCTAGGGGAGGGAGTGGAGTGGGGGAAGAAGGGGATAATTTGGAACACAAGGCTTTGCAAGGGTCAATGTTGAAATATTACCCATGCATATGTTTTATAAATAAAAATCTTTAATAATAATATTAAAAAATGAAGTGATTCAGGCCAATTCCAGTAGACTTGTGATGGAGAGAGTCATCTGCATTCAGAAAGAAAACTGTAGGTACTGAATGTGGATTGCAACATACAGTTTTCATCTTTTTTATGGTTGTTTGCTTGGTTTTTTGTTTTCTTTCTCTTTTTTTCCTTTTTGATCTGATTTTTCTTGTGCATCATGATAACTGTGGAAATATGTATAGAAGAACTGAACATGTTTAACATATATTGGAGTAGTTGCTGTCTAGGAGAGGCAGTGGAGAGAAGGCAAGGAGAAAAAATTTGGAACAAGGTTTTGCAAAGATGAATGTTGAAAACTATTGCATATATTTTGAAAATAATCTAAAAAAGAAAAAAGTGTATATGTAAAAATAAAATAAAGTACATTTTTTTGGGGAAGGAATAAACTAAGTCTCAGAGTAGCTTTTAAAAAAAGAATTACAAGATACAGGCCATTCTTTAATGGGCATCAATGCTATGCTGACTGCAAACTCAAAGTCTGGATGGATTCCTTTGAACTCATTAGTTTGGAGGCTCTGCTCCATCACCTAAAATGGAAAAGCAATAATCCAGAGGCAAAAGACTGCTGCTTATTTCTTGAGACTACATGGCTTTGACTTGAGGCATTTCTTTTTACAACACAATCTCTGACTGGAGATAGGAGTCTCAAAGAGAGGCATTCAAAGTTGACTCAGACCTCTTTGAAGATACCCAGGTCTGTTTATGCACCCAATGGAAAAAAAGTTCTCCTAACCACATAGTTAATACACTGGAATCAGTTACAGAATGTCTATATGTTCTCCATGGTTATCAGGGGGATAGATCAGGAAAGACTTCACATAGAAGAAGATGCCTCAGGTGAGCAGGGATTGTTTCTTGAGCTAAGACAGAAACACAATCTAGTAGGGTAATATGATGCAGGTACAGACAGGTCTAGTAGGGTAATATGACACATGTACAAGTTGATTGGACACTGTCCTTTGTTCTCAAACAAAGACCAAAATGACATCATCATGCTATTGTCAAGTCCATCTGACTGTAGTTGCTCAGACCAGTATGAGCCCATAACGATCTACCATAGGTTGGGCGTAGTCCATGAGAACATTTCGGGTAGATTCTCTAAATTTGCACATCTTGAGGTTCTTTTGAGCTACTTCAGTTTTGCTTTGCTGGTAGAGCACAGAATCTTCTTTGATGAAGGTACTCCATGCTAGGCAGTCCTGTGCCAGTGTCTCCCACATCATGTAGTCATTTCAGAGTTCTTCAGAGAGACCCTGAAGGTGTCCTTGTAATTCTTCTGATCACCACATGAGCACTTACCTTGTTGAGTTCTCCATAACATAATCTTTTAAACAAGAGTATGTTTGGCATTCAAATAACATGACCAGCCTGTTGGAGTTGTACACTATGTACATATACCTATACTTATACATATATTTATACAGATACATATTTAGAAAACACTATATAATATGCATATTAGAACAAAACAAAGCAAAACAAAGCATAAAGTACTTCTACTCCAGGTCATCATGATTCTCCCAGAAGTACACTTCCCAGGACCCCATGGAGAAATGACATCTGAGGTACTCTGTGCATATCCAGAATGCTATTTACAGGATCAATAAAATCTCAAAGTCACTTGGGGACAGCAAAACACATGTAGAAACATTTCATACCTGAAAAACAGTCAGGGGGTGGGGAGCGAACACAGCATGTGCTGATTTTACCTTCTATCTCCTCCTTAGATCTTTTTCTGATTACAAATGGCATTTTCTATCCCAAATTTATTGGGATTGTTTTGGATCACTGAATCACTAGAAGAACCAAGTCTTTTAGCTCTGATGGTAAAACACTCAGGGGCCCATGCAATTCCCCTAATTCAGATCTAATCTAATCATTTCTCACCTTCTCCTCCTCTATGGTTTCCTGGAAGGGGAGATAACATTCTGAAATCTAAAGAGATTAAGGACCTGCTACTTCCTTTCCTCAGGAAAAATAATCTGGCTCTAGGAAAACTAGGTAGAAGAAGAGATAAGAAGAAATTCCCTAAAACTAGCCTTTACGTAAAATAAATTAGAAGATCTAAAGATGCCTCTCCAACTGCTCTGAGCTATCTCAGGATTTAGAACTGGAAGAAGCCTCAGATACAATCTAGTTCCCATCCCTGAAAACAACAACAACAACAACAAGAAGGATTTTCCAGATAAGGAATAATAACAACAAATACTAAGAACAGAACACATTCTAGGCACAGGGGCAAGGACAAAGTTTAAAAAATCAACAAGGATTTATTAAGTCTTTACTCTGTCATACACTATATTAAGCTCTACAGATAGAAGACAAAAATTGAATAGTCAGTCCTTTTCTCAAAGGGCTTTAAGTCTATTCAGGGTGGCAACATGAAATAACAAAATATATACAAAATAACTGTTAGAAGGAATTGGAAACTGAGTGGATTCCATCAGTTGGAGAAAGACTGAATAAGTTATAGTATATGAATGTTATAACAAACAATTAATGGCTGAATAAGTTGTGATATATGAAAGTAATGAAATATTATTGTTCTATAAAAAATGATGAACAAGTTGATTTTAGAAAGGCCTGGAAAGATTTACATGAACATATGCTGAGCAAAACAAGCAGAACTAGGAATACATTGTACACAATAACAGCAAGAATATGTGATGATCACTTGTGAAAGACTTGGGTCTTCTCAATGGTTCAGTGATCCAAAGCAATCCCAATAGACTTTGGACAGAAAATGACATCTGCATCCAGAAAAAGATCGAAGGAGACTGAATGTAAATCAACACATTCTGTGTTCACTTTTTCTGTTTTTTTTTTTTTTCTTTCTTTCTCCCATGGCTTTTCCCTTTAGCTCTGATTTTCCTCTCCTAACATGATTCATAAAACAATGTGTATTAAAAATAAATTAATTTACTAGGAAAAAAAAAAAGAAAAGATCAACAGGATGATTTCAGAAGGGCCTGGAGAGACTTAAATGAACTGATGCTGAGTGAATTGAGTAGAACTAAGAGAGTATTGTACACAGCAACAAAATTATATGATGATCAATTCTGATGGATATGGTTCCTCTGATGGAGGGGATTCAGGCCAATTCCAATAGACTTGTGATGGAGAAAGCTAATTGCATCCAGAAAGAGATCGTCAGGACTAAATGTGCCTCACAACATAGTATTTTCACTTTTTTTTGTTGTTTGCTTGCTTTTTTTTTTCTCATTTTATTCTTTTTGATCTTATTTTTCTTGTGCATCATGATAACTGTGGAAATATGTATAGAATTGCACATGTTTAACATATATTGGATTACTTGCCGTCTAAGGGAGGAGGTGGAGAGAAGGGAAGGAGAAAAATTTGGAACACAAGGTTTTTCAAGGGAGAATATTGAAAACTATCTTTGCATGTATTTTGAAAATAAAAAGCTATTATGCCTCTTAAGTTTATCTATAAGGATTCAGAACCAAATCCCAAGATGTAACCAAGTTCTAGTGCCACAGAAGATTGAATTCAGCAGCCATTACATTCAACTTATTTCTCCAAAAAGAATACCCATTATAACATATTGAAAAAAATGGTTATCTCACCTTTCCTTGAAGGCTTTTAGTGAGGAAGAACCTATTATCTTCTGAGGTAGCCCATTCTACTTTTATTTATTTATTTAAAACTCAAAAAACAAAATAGGGAAAAAAAAAAAACCTCATTGCTTTGTGCACAGTAGAACATAAGTGAGGATTCAAAATTTAAAATGATAAATGTACATTTCAAGAAACCTTATATCATAAATACTACATATTTTGAAAAAAGAAAAAGAAAATGAAAAGCTATTATTAAATTAAGTATGGTATGGATTTTTGTATAGTTATGTATTAAATGTTTACCAATATACCCCTGTAAAAATAAATGTTTTAAATTGCCCTTATGTTCCTCAAAGATAGGAACCTTCTATTTACACTTCTCATCCCTCATCTAGTCCCTTTCCCCTTTACTACCATGCCTCGTATAATGCTATGTATAGAGATAATAGAATAAACGGAGAAATCAAAAAGGAAGTTGTGCCAGTCTGTTTTGTCATATTTCTCTTGATAAGCATCCGTTTGCATCCAAAGCCTCAAACAGTGCTATATTCAACTCATCTTTTAGCATAATTCTGTCCTCTAAAATCCCAACTTCTTTAAGAAGCCTTTGCCAAACCCCTCAATCCTGGTGCATTCCCTCCAGAGATGAGTTCCAATTTGCATGTTATCTCCTCCATTATCCAAGATAGACAGTTCTAGGTGGGGATAAGGATGTGCAAGAGTAAGGCAGTTCTGTGTATAGGATCAGGTCACTGGGACACAGAGAGAACATTAAGGGACTGTGGGAGTGAAGATCTTGTGTCAAAAGAGCTGCAACCTTGATCACACTCTCTCTACAGTTGCAGAGAAGAAAAACACCTCCATTCCTTCATAACCAAACTTCCCTTGGAGTTTTTCCAAGCCAGAGGTCAAGGGATGCTGACACAGTATGTCCAAAAGATGAATGCACTGGAGCACTGGCCTCCAACTCTGCCTTGTAGGATCTTGTTTCTGAATCTCTTATCTTTCTAGTGAGATTCTTGGACACATTATCATCTGTTGATAGTTTCCCTATTTTTTGTCCAGAAATGCAAAAAATATTTGAAAATCATTTTGACTCCTATTAGATGCACCATGGTCATTGTTTCAGAAGGCAGTCCATTCCACTTTCAGATGCCCTATGCTTCTTTATATTGAGTCATATTTGTTTCTGTGTAACTTTTACTAGGGGTCCTAGCTTTGACCTCTGGAGAAACACAGAATAAGTCTCATTTCTCCTCAACCTGACAGAAATTAAAATATTTTTTAAAATTTTGTTAAATCATGAACTCTTGGAGAGAATGGCTTATGTTGTATCTCTGAATCAACAAAATCTACTACAGTGTCTTGCACAGGGCAAGCAATTAATAAATAAATGCTTGATACAAGCTAAGTGGCACAGTAGTAGTGTCAAGTGAGGAGTCAAGAAGACCCAAGTTTAAATCTGACTTGAGACACTGTCTAGCTATATGACCTGGACAAGTCACTTAACCCTGTTTGCCTCAGTTTCCTCATCTGTAAAAATGAATTGGAGAAGGAAATGACAAAGCCCTCCTGTATCTTTGCCAAGAAAATCCCAAAGAAGACTGGGATTATACCCCAAAGAGATCTTTAAGGAGGGAAAGGGACCCACATGGGCAAAAATGTTTGTGGCAGCCCTTTTTGTAGTGGCAAAGAAATGGAAACTGAGTGGATGCCCATCAAGTGGTGAATGGCTAAATAAGTTATGGTATATGAATGCTAGGGAATATTATCGTTCTGTAAGAAATGACCAGCAGGATGATTTCAGAGAGGCTTAGAGAGGCTTACATGAACTGATGCTGAGTGAAATGAGCAGAACTAGGAGATCATTATAAATGGCAACAAGATTATACAACGATCAATTCTGACAGATATGGCTGTCTTCAACAATGAGAGGATTCAAACCAGTTCCAATTATTCAGTGATGAAGAGAGCCATCTACACCCAGAGAGAGAACTGTGGGAACAGAGTGTGTTCCCAACATAGCATTTTCACCCTCCCTGTTATTTGTTTGCATTTTGTTTTCTTTCTCAGTTTTTCTTTTCCTTCCTTCTTGACCTGATTTTTCTTATGCAGCAAGATAACTGTATAAATATATATACATATATTTTATTTAACATGTATTTCAACATATTTAACATGTATTGGACTACCTGCCAGCTAGGGAGGGGGTGAGGGGAAAGAAGGGAAATTTTAGAATAAAAGGGTTTTCAGGGATCAGTATTGGAAAAATTACCCATGTATATGCTTTGTAAATAAATAATTATTTTTAAAAAAGAAAAAGAAAATCCCAAAGAAGGAGGAATCTTTCTGAATTCAGACCCAATACTCTTATCCACCTTGTGCCACCCATCTGTCCTGCTCTATTGTATCCACCCTCTATAATCCCATCATCTGATTCAACTTCCTAAAGTACAAGAGTCTGCTATGCTCATAGAACCTCTTCCTGAATTGTCAACCCTATTTTCCTTGCTCTTACACCTCCCCAATTCTGATGTTCACAGGCCAAGGGGGATCCCATTGCTGTCAGGGGATCTCTCAACCCTCAATTCTCACACCTCAACAATTCCATTTCAGCATCCCTATGTTGCAAAAAAATCATGTTGCACTCAACAAACTCAATTATTGTTGCATTCCCTGGAGATGACAATTTCTGTTCAGCATGTACCTGTACATAGAGCCAGAGGGAAAGCTAGTTCAAACCAAAGGATTTACTGATATGGTGATTTACTGAGACAACTACAAAATATTCTCTGGTCCCACTCCTTCCAAACTTAACATACACTATCCTACAAATACAACAGCAGGAGGAAAAATAGTCATCTGCATTATGTATACTAGAGAAGGGAGAGAATGAGCATTTATTAAGTGCCTACTATGTGCTAGATACTGTATTCAGCACTAGTATTTCATCCTCACAACTCTGTGAGGTTGGTGCTATTATTTTCCAGATGAGAAAACTGGTTAAGTGACTTGACTAGGATTACACACTAGTGTTTGAGATCAGATTTAAACTCAGGGTTTTTTGACTCTTGGCCTGACAGTTTATCTACTGTACACTTAGCTGCCCAGCTGTTATTTTATTTACAAATATTATCTCATTTGATTACTAATAGAAAGATATAGGGAACTTACATGGCCAAGGTGACATGCTACCAACTTTGTAGGTGGCCTTTTTTCCTTCCCTCTAGGTATAGTATTTCTACTGGTCAGGTCAATCAACTCCATGGGCATAGTTTACTTCATAGCATAACTTCCATAATTTGTTAATTCACAAGGCTCTTCCTAATTTATATCCTGACTAGATTTCTTGGGTCCTTCTCCCTGAAAGAGGCATGATCAGTGGCAAGGAGAAGAAAGGTGAAGGTGAAGAGTCACTCCTTTCTTGAATATGAAGTCTTCTTTCATAGCTGGCACTTTTTTTTCTTTGTTAGAGCAAACATTCCTCAGAGCTATCTTGCTTCAAATGACTTCATCGAGATTTCATCTTTTATCCTACCCCACTAGACATGATGTAATAGGACTCTTTGTTTCCCTGATCTTTGTGGGGAGCCTGGGTCAGAAAACCCTTAATCTTCTGGCTCTGGCTCACCACCCTCCCACCTTTAATTCACTTGGAGGTCACTCTCAGTGTCACAATAAACCTTTTTTTTTTTTTTTTTTTTTTTTGCCAATGTGGAAATTGGGACTGTGAATTCTTTCGAATTCTTCGCAAAACCTGTGACATTGGCCTGGGGACCCCCAAACTCTATTAGAGTGTCTCATTCCTCAACAGACGGGCATAACAAACTCTTTCATCAATATCTGCTAATTGCCCTATTCCATAAAGCTTGATTGGAGATTTTCTTCACATCTTATGGTAGAACACATTGTAAACATTTCCTCTTCCTCTTCAGTTTAAGATTTGAATAAGAAAGTAGACACATTGAATATATAAATTAGGTAATTTATAATAAAAAATAATCCATTGAATTTTTTTCAATTGAGGAAACTGAAGCTTAGAGAAGTGACTGGCTGATTTGAAATACAAATTTAGCTCCTTTCCATTCAGGTTCACTGCTTTACTCCCTCCCATGTGATTCCTTATGACTTCAGACATTACCTTAATTCAGGTAACTCCCAAATCTAGAAGGATTTACCATTCCTTGACCTACTCTCTCTGAGGAGAAGGAAATAAGTATTTATATAGCAACTACTGTGTGCCATGCAGCTATGCATCTGATCCTAGCAGATCACTTAACCTCTGCCTTAATTCACTGGAGAAAGAAACGGCAAATCACGTTAGTATCTACCTAGAAAACCCTATATGGCATTGATATAAACTGAGATCTTTGGAGGGGAAGGGTTGGAAAGGCCCTATGGTGAACCGTGTTCCCTTTGCGGGGAAGGGTGCTCCTGACTCTCAAATCCTGGGAGGGGCACACCCTTCCCAGTCAGCTCCCAGATAAGTAATCTTAGTTGATTGGAAATCTCAGCTTGGGGCATAATAACTCAAACTACTTCCCAGCTCCAGCCAAGACTGATCCAATATAACCAAGGGTTTGTCCTTGCAGAAGTCCTAACAGGATTTTCCCCACTGATGAAGATTTTTTTTAGTGTAAACCCATCTTTGCAATAGTCCTAACAGGACCTTGCCTGCTAAAGAAGCTGGCTTCTTAGAGTACTGTTTTCTTATGGTACATAAACCCACTCTTTGCCACAAACCTCATGCCTGTATTTATTGGGGTTTGCGAATTCTTTCTCAAAGCCTGACCCTGGCCATTGCTATTAGGAGATCTCTGACCCTCGGTTCTTGAATCTCATAAGCATCACAAACAGATACACCTGAACAACAGCAACAACATGCAGGGACTGTGCTAAGCATTTTATTTTTAAAACAAATGTCTCATTTGATTTTCACAATGACCCTAAGAGTTAGTTGCTATTTTTTTCCTCTAATAAACTTGTTTTTAATACACATTGCTTTATGAATCATATTGGGAGAGAAAAATCAGAGCAAAAGGGGAAAACTATGGGAGAGATAAAAAAAACAAAATCAAAAAAGAAGTGAACATAGCATATGTTGATTTCCTTAGTTCTTTTAGTGTTTGCAGATGGTATTTTCTATCCAAAGTCTATTGGGATTGTGTTGGATCACTGAACCACTGAGAAGAATCAAGTCTTTCATAATTGATCATTTTCTGAAGGCCCTATCAATGAAAACTGGTACCTTAATCCTTTTCCTGGCTCACAAAAGAGAAATGATTTTTGTGAATTGGAAAATAAGCAAACTGCAACTCAGTTTGTCTAGAACATTTAATCAGAATCTAGGGAACCTCATTAACTAAAGTTAAGTCAATTTTAAATGTTTATCTCAATTTTAAGAATTGTCTTGTTTTCTCCCTAAAACAAAAAGGAACTTATCTAAGGGAATAGAAACTACAGCTAAGATTATTTGGCTATTACTTAGGAAATTTCTAAAATTGTTAACTAAGTTACCTGGAGTTATTGTCATCATGATAAGCTTTATCAGTCTACCTCCAAGTATGAGGTGTGCAACTCCTTTCATCTTTCACAAGAATGGAGGGGGTTATCAAACAGCACAGCCCATGAAAGCACTAAGAGTATTTAGGGTGAGCAATTTAGCAAGTTCAACCCCCTTCCCTGGGGTATCTGTCAATTCTCCTTAATTTATAAGCTTGCCAGTTCTCTTGAAACCATCAGGATAAGCATCATTAGCTCTGAGAAATAAGTCTATATTATAAACCTGTATAATGATAGAACCTTTGTACCAAGATAAGTTTAAAGACATAAAACATGTTAAACAAAATCTCTTATGGATTTAAGTCCTGGCAAAATTTTAAAATAATGTATCTAGCCCTAAGCTGCAATTAGTAGAATTTGCTATTATAGATAAAATCTCTTAAGACTGTAACTAATATTTTTTTGAGTTCTGAATTTGATTGCCTAATTATTAAGAGAGAATTATCATAAGCTATTCAGAGAAATGTGACCCTCAACAGTTAAGGATCTGTATCTGGACAACAATTGGAACTTTCTGCTCAAGGTGAGATCCTTCTGACTCAGTTTCCCAGTTCTGTTTTTTTTTGTTTCTCATCTGATCATTCCTGAGTCTGATAAGGTGGAACTATTATAAATGGATATCAAACTTAAACTAAGAAAGCTTTATTTTGTCATGTGTATGCTCCCAAGCTGAGGCCTGAAGAACCAGTTCTGATGATATTATCATACCCCTGTATTTTCCTCCTATAACAAATGTCTATTATAAGAGCAAATGATGAACACAAATGCAATTATATAACATCTTGTTTTCAATCTAAAAATATGTAGTTGTTTTATTCTAAATAATTTGGTGAATGAGTATTTGATCTAGCCATCTATTTGTCACAGATACATATAGATGTTTGTGTGAAATAAAATCCTTATAGGTTTCCAAAATAATGTAAGAATAATTAGCATGAGGTCTGTAAGACCTAACTTATTTTGTTGTTTATTGAAACTAAAGCTAACATCTTATTGGCTGTCCTTGGAGACTTGTCTTTCTATCTCAGATTTTTGTTAGATTTGCTTTGTATACTAGATTTTGGTCAGTTTACAGCTGCATTGGCCAGTTTCAAGAAATTGAATCAACTATTGGATACTTCAATCGGTTCCACCTTACTCCCCTCCATAAAAGAATGAGACCCTGCAGGTGACTTAGCTCTATAACCATTGTTAGTAGGAAGTAGTTTCAGAAGATGAGATCATCTTCTCTGCTGCCATAGGACTTTGGGCCCCATTGGTTTGGGAAGGAATTGGAACTGATTGGTGAATTGGACTCCAAATTATCCAGTGTTGAATGAGTCTCCCCTTACAATGTATTTGGGACTTAGGATAGTTCAAATTTTCACATCTCAGATATGGGATGGATTCCATGATGTTTTCAGACCCCTCAGTATTATATTGTACAGGATATTTTAAAATATCCACAGATGTTTCTAGCTACAGATGCTGTTTTAAGAAATGGCACTGGAATCCAAATCATGAATGTGCTAGGAGGATATACTGTAAAATGTTACAATTGTGTTTTATCTCAGTGACTTACTTCTATCCCAATGTCTTCTAATTCGCTACCTATGATTCTTGATATTGAACACCCATCATATCTGATGATGTCTACTAAGATTAATCACCATTGGTATACCTCAGTGGATGAACAAGTTTGAGATAATATCAAAGGAAAATTAGAAAACACAAGTAGGAAAAGGAGAATTGTTAGATTACTCATTGTTGGAGTTCTAGCAACTATAGCAATTATTATATCACTTGCTATTTCAGTTTCAGTTCCTACTAGAATCTATTCAGACTGTCCAATTTGCAAATCAATTAGCAAACAATGTATCATAAGCTCTTAAAGAAAAAATTAATATAGATAATGAGTTAAAAAAGGACCAAAGTTAATGGAACAATCATTAATATGGGGATCATGTAAACAATTTGTAAACTTGATCACAACTAATTTGTAATTATAAATTCACTCATGTATATGTAACTCTATAGATGGGATAATTATACCACCAATATGACATGGCTTCAAAAAAGGAACAGAGTAAATGGATCTATAAATAATTCCAACTTAGCTTCAGATATATCTGAATTAGCTGCTTTGGCAGAAAACATGGCAAAAAGTAGTGTCCCTGGAACTGATGCTGACAGAATAGCAAACCAAATATTTGAGTGGTTAAAAAAAGATAAATCCTGCAAATAATCTGACTTCTATGCTTTTACATTTGTTCTTCTTTTATGTGTTATTCTTATACTCATTGGCTTAACCCTTTCTGCTTTGTGGTGTGTTTTGTAATCATTGTCAACTACTTTAGACCTACTCTGTTAGAGCTATCCATTCAAAATGCATGCAACAGAAACAAGGCATTTTAACTATTCTATTTATGCCTCAACAATGAATTAAAGACATAACTTGAGGTAAATTCATTAATATGATATTTTCTGCTATTTACTACTCTGTTTCAACAAGTACTTTGGTATTGATAAAACATAAGAACTATTTACAGTTCTGTTGATGTTGATGAGCATCACATGTAAGCTATTTATAACTCTGAGTTGATAAGTATCTTAGTATTGATAGTTAAGATGGATACTGAAATGTCAAAGTATGGAATGTGCATTAACTCTTCAGGAATATGATGTCAACTGAAGGTAGCTAGTAATGTTGTAACATTAGCCTAAAAGGTATATAAATCCTGGCACTCAGATTAATAAATGGAAATGGCAAAGCATATCTTCTGACTGGCCCTGGAAATTCATTCACACTCTCAATAGTCAGTAGAACTGGACTCCAACAATGCACAATGTGATTTTTGGTTCTGGTTGTTTCACTCAACATTAGTTCATGTAAATCTTTCCAGGGCTTTCTAAAATCAGCTTGTTCATCATTTTTTTTTTAGAACAATAATATTCCATTACCTCTATGTACCACAATTTATTTAGCCATTCCCCAACTGATGGGCATCTACTCATTTTCCAATTCTTTGCTTATCACAAAAAGAGCTGCTACAAACATATTTGCACATGTGGGTCCTTTCCCTCCTTTATGATTTCCTTGGGAAACAGACTCAGTAATGGCACTGCTGGGTCAAAGAGTATGCATGGTTTTAGGTGCTGGTTTTTAACCTCTTTTACAGTTGAGGAAACTGAGGCAGACAGAGGTTAAATGACTTGACCAGGATCATGTGTCTGGTTAAGTATCTGAGGTCACATTTGAATTCAAGTTTTCTTGACTCCAGTTCCACTATCTATGCAATGCTTCAAGGTAGTTTGCAATTCTTGTTTTGTCATGTAACCATTCAAATTGAGAGGACTCTCTGTCTTTCAATATTGTATCAAACAAAAGTTCTCAGGGTAATGAAATAAACTATAATGACACAAAGAATCCATGGGAATTTAAAAATTCTATGTGAAAATTGTTACAAAACTTACCTAAGGGTTTTTCAAAGTGGCCATTTTGCCCCACATTTAGACAGCCCCAACCAAACCAAGAAAACCAGCTCTTCTACCATAAAAAAATGGCTTTTCCCCTCCCAAAGAGAAAGTTTAAATAAAAACCCTCAAAAAACAAACTTGGAACCAAAAGGTCAGCCTTGGAATCTTAGTAGCCTATCATCCAGGGCCAAGCTGAAAACAAAAACATTCATAAAATCCCAGACTATTTCCACACCCTGTAATACCTTCAGAATTAAAACAAAAACAAAAACAAAAACAAATCAGTTTATTTTTTTTTTTAAAGTAAACTTTGAAACCATTTGAAGATAAAGGAGCTTCCCATGGGCACATGTTAAAATGATAAAGAGGAAAAACTATTGGTATTTTGCAAATAAACTTTGATTCACTCATCATAATTCTAAAGACTTCTGTTAGCAGATCACAGAAATAGTTGCTCTATATGGGCTTAATGGAGATTTGATCACACCCAAGAATAAGGATATTATTATTTTGTTTTCTTTTTCTTTTCTTTTTTTCTTCAGAGACTATATATTGCAGGATCTTAATTTTTGGCTTAGTTGATATTGAAATATGCATGTCAGAACATGACTCCAAAGTCAGCCTCAAGTGCATACTGCCTAATGTGACTCCATTAGTCAATGAAAATCATGGCCACTGGAGGACTTAGATTTGGTAGTATGGCTCAAGATAAGGATCTAGATTTAATTGAGGGGGATCTCATAGAAGATTTTTCTTTGGTATCTTCCACTTCCTTCAGGGCTGTCTTATGCTACTGGTCCTACTAATCACCCCACAAGGGATTTCTTTTCTCAGTTCTCTGAGATGAAACAGAATTGGAGTGCTTCTCCCAGGATTTCCCCCTTCCATTGGCCTGGACCTGTTTTTCCTGGACTCATAGGTTTATAGCATCCAAGAGTCAGATGGCACCTCAAAACCCATCTAACCCAATCTCCTCATTTTATAGATGAAGAAACTGAGCAGGAGGAAGATGACTAACATGGAATTAACAGAATTAAATTCGGAATTATATGTAGAATTTGAATTGCAGATCTATCCCTGACCATAACACTTAATCAAATGATTTTTTTCTCACTTATAAAATGAGCAGAATGGACCAACCCTTCTTAATTTTAGGGGTTTCTCTTATTTATTTCCTATTTAGTTATAACATAATTTGTTTGTCCATATTTATTTTCTACCTCAATGCCCAGCACCTAGTAGATGCTCAATACATATTTAGTGACTGACTAGATGATCTCTAAGGTCTCTCTTGGCTGTAAATCTATGACCCTTTAAGCCTGAGTAATTTGTCCAAAGTATCTTTATTAAGGTTCTTCCGTTCTGAGCCTATGATCTCTAAAGACTTTTTAATCTCTTCAGTTTTGTGTGCCTGTAAATATAATATCAGCTCCTCGAAGGCATGGATTGTCACACTTTTTTAATTAATTGATTTATTTTTAGTCACCAACAACTTGTCCAATGCCTAGCACATAGCAGGCCCTAATAAATGTTTGGAAAATCATTGAACTGAATTGAGATAGTGAGAGAGACATAAAAATTTATTCTACCTGTGCTTTGTCTGGGATGGAAATGCAGTAATGATATGAATGGGCAGTTGACACAGAAACAGGAATGGCAGTAAGCACAGAGTCACCTTCAGAGCACTGCCAGAGGCAAGGATAGTTAACTCACTTTATGTTCCTTTCTAGGGATAACCTGTTTAGCTGGAAAGAGAATAGCAGAGTTCAACGAACACAGCTCAATCTTAGCTGACACCTAATTCTTTTCCATTAGCAGAGCTCCATGTAGGTCTAACAACACAAAGCAGAACCAGAAAAGGGACCCTTCATTCATCCATTGAAAGCACCAACAATCTTTATAGAACAAGACTAGGTGTTGAAAAGCACTTTTCTAAGATCAGAAAAACTTTAACACACACAGGGAAAAGACAAAAGGGAGAATTCTGGATATATAGTCAAAAACTTTCAGCACTTTTTTATAGTTTCCAATTTCTCTGAACAGGTCATAATGGACAAAGTACTAGACTTGAAATCATCAGAGACCTAAGTTTGAATTTACCTCTGACAGGCACTAGCTATATGACCACAGACAAATCATAAAACTTCTCACTGCCTCAGTTTCTTTTTAAAATATTTATTTATTTATTTAATATGTTCCCCAGTTACATTTAAAACATTTACATTTGTTTTTTAAAACTTTTGGATTCCAGGTTCTTTCCTTTATCCCCACTCCCAACCCCCATTAAGGAACTATATATGATATTATTCAAAACATTTCTATAGAAGTCAGATTGTGAAAGAAAACAGAGATCTCCCACTCTAATAAAAAAAAAAATCTCAAAAAAATAAAATTAGAGAGAGATACAGAAACAGAGACAGAATCAGAGACAGAGACACAGAAAAAATGCTTCAATCTGTCTTCAGACACAACCACTTTCTTCTCTGGATATGGATATGATTTTTCATCATAAAGTCCTTCAGAGTAGTCATGGATGATTGTACTACCGAGAACAGCCAAGTCAATTTCAGCTGGTTATCTCAGAATATTGCTATGCAACAGTACATTTCACTTTGCTTGAGTTCATGAAGGACTTTCTAGGTTTTTTCTGAAAACATCTTGCTCATCATTTCTCATATAACAATAACATTCCATGACAATAACATACCACATTTTATTCAGCCATTCCCCAATTGATGGGCATCTCCTCAATTTTCAATTTTTTTGCCTTAAGAAGAGAGCTGCTACAAATATTTTTGTACATATAAATCCTTTTCCTGTTTTTTTTTTTAAAGTCTCTTTTGGTATTCATATCTAGTAGTGGTATTGTTAAGTCAAAGGATAAACATGAGTTTTCATATCTTTTGATCATTTATCAATTGGAGCATGTTTGCTTCAATTTCTTCAATTAAAAAATGAAAATAGTGGTACCTACCTCATAGGTAACTAGTTGGTGCAGTGGATAGAGTGCCAGACCTCTAGTCAGATTTGACCTCAGACACTTACTAGCTGGATAAATCCAGGGCAACTTGGTTAACTGTCTGTTTCATTTCCTCATCTGTAAAATGAACTGGAAAAAAATGGCAACCACTCCAGTAATTCTGCCAAGAAAACTCCAAATGGAGTCACAAAAAGTCATCTTGACTAGAACAAAACAACAAATATCACAGGGTTCCTGAATCAAATGAGATAACATATTTATATAAGCAAAGTGCCTTATAAAGCACAAAATATGTATAAATGGCAATTATTCTTATTTTTATTATTTATTAAACACTGGCCAATGCATTGGTACTCTGAATCTAGTGAGAATATGGTATGAGACCCTCCTGATTCATTGTAAACCAGTCCATTTACCCCTTGGCAAAAAAAGAGATCCAGAAAAGACTCAAAGGAAGAGAAACGACAATGCCAAGAACAATGTTGTAACTGATTTTCTTGAAATAGCAAATTCTGCCACTGAAATAGAAGTTGACTGACATATGGTTTGAATAAAAATTGGTAAAAATGGCAGAATTTAAACAGGAAGGAAGGTTTCCCTATCTGATCCTCCTGTGGTACAGCTTAGAAAATGCTGATCTAGTCAGCCCCACATGGGTTTGGGGAAAATGCTTTCCGTGATTCAGATTAGAAACCAAGGTAGGGTTTGGGTTCAGATATGAAAGAGAAGCCATCTCCATACTGGGAAAATGTAGCACAGTGGAAAGAATGTTAGTTTTGAAGTCAGAGCACTTAAATTCAAATTTGTGCAACTCACTGAAGCTCAGAGGACGCCAATTTTCTCATTTGTAAAACTTGGTACTTGCATTACACGGTCTCTAAATCCTTCTTAGCTTCAAATCTATCATCCTAATGTTATCTATGATGTGGGATGTGGCACCAAATAATATCAAGTGCCAAAAGTTGGGGTTCAGTTATGTGAAGAATTCACACTGGCTATTCTCTGTGGTAAAAGATAGATTTATTTAGAGAAATAGATTACAAACAAAATGAAGGAGTACACTAGACACCAGGAAGGGTAAATATGAAACAGAATTGGAAGAGCACATGAAAGACCAATTCCTCAGTGGAACTCAGTATTATCCAGTAGAAAGGGAGCACCCTATGAGATTAGGACATGTCTTTAGCTGGGATCAGAAGGGTTTCCATGCGCATACAAATCAGACAGCCCTGAAAAGCCTTTTGTTTTATTTTTGATTTGGATCTCTGTGTACCTGAGTTAGGAGATGACAATGTCCCCCTTCTTTAGGTCTATAATGAGTTGTACAGCCCAATTGTGAATTGAGGCTGAGAATGATTCTATTGTCTGATTGATTAATTTTCTTTATTTGCCTTGGCAATCATGGGATATAGGTCCTGTCTCTGTTGATCTTCAGTGACCAATGCTTGTAGGTAACTCTCTACCTGTCCCACAGTCTGTCAGCTACTCCATTGTGAATGCAGTCATTGAGCATCTCGGCTTCCAGCTAAAGCTGGGGTTATCAGCTGAAGTGTAATTAGCTTCTTCCTCATGAAAGAAAGAGTAGGTTTTGCCATCTTTCTTAGCTTAAAGTACAAAGGTCTTTTTACTACAACCTATTTTCGTTGGGAAAGAACTCACATACCAAATCACTAGACACAGATTTTTAAAATCTTGAGACTTTTCTTCCTTTATAATGAGTCTTTATGTCTTTGAGCCTTGCCTAGAATGGCTATTTCCTCTTTAGGGTGAATGAAGTGAGTTGTCAAAGTTGTCTCACAAGATGGAGAAAGTGTTCCAAAGATTGAGAGAAGTTCAGCTGGGCCCCAGGACCAAGTTTCTTTTTACAGAAATAACGTGGTTTACAAGGAGTGGGACTTTTTCTTTGTGAGACTAAGTTGGGGCCACCTTAGCATTGAAACTCTTCTAGAAGATAATTTAGTAACCCTAAAAATTGGATTGGACTAGACATTTTTCCTCATTTATGACTTAGAATGTGAGGTTATTTGTCCTGGCTAATCAGGGCAAAGATCCAACCTATAGGGAGTATTAGCCCAGGCCCCTATATAATTCTTGTCTGTTAATGGGCCCCTCCTCTCCTTGCCTAATTGCTTGTGGGGAGGAAGATGCCCTTTCTCATGAATCATAATAAAATTCCTTTCTGCTTTTGCCTTGAGAAATCTTCTTAATTTATTTGAACCAGTGGTCTTGTCTCACATAGTTTATGGGGGCTTGTCTGGGATCATGTGGCCTAGTGAGTGCGCGAGGTCTCCAGAGCTAGCAGCCTGTGAACTTCTGGGACCTTTCCCTGCTTCCAAGATCAAATAGCCTGATGATGAGGAGAAACTCAAGGCAAAATAAAAGTCAGTAAATTAGGAAATTCTGTGGCAAATCCCAAGTGACAGGAATTGGGCATGGCATCAGTCAGGTAACTTTCATGCATGAAACGCCAAAAAGGTAAGCACCTATCTGTGAGACCCTTGAGTCAACCCTTGAGTTGACAGACTCTGGAGGGGTGCTCTGGACAAGATAGGCCTTTTAGCTGATGGGATTTTGAGGCAAGAGACTGACCTGTGAGACTCTTCTGTTTACCCTCAAGTCGAGAGACTCTGGAGGGGTGATAGGGCTTTTAGGAGATTCTTGAGTCAAGAGACTGGAGGGGTACTCTGAAAAGTCTCATCAGATCTTCAAAACAGGATGGGAGCATTCAGCCAAAAGCTTCCCACTGCTAAAAATGATTACTCTGTATGGGAGGATGCTCCCAGGGCTAATTGAGTATGTCCAAATCTGTATGTAAAATATATTTTTGTATGTCTGTATGATTTCTCTGTGTATGTCTGCTTTGCATTCTGTGTTCTGTGTTAAATGCTGAGTGAGAGTTAAGGAGTCAGCTTCTGTTGATGGTTTGGAAAAGATCAAGCTGAGTTGGAAAGATCCTGTATATAGAAAGGTTAGTGATAAAGTTTCAGTATGTAGGAATGAGAAGAGCATAGACTGTGTAGGAATGAGAAGAGCATAGACTGAAAGGGATTAGAGAATTTGAGAATTTTTGGGAAAATGGAAAAGCATTGTGCTCCCACTTAAAAAAAATTATTAGTGAAATAAAAAATGACATTTCTATGGACCCAGAATTGGCCAATTTGAGTCTGCAGAAATAATTGTTATAAAAATGTAAACAACAACAACAACAACAACAAACCAAAAAACAAGCAAAAAAAAAAATATAGCAAATTCTGGGATTTTTGAGAATAAATTTTAAGTTGCTTGGCCCTATCAGCTAAATTGAGTTGGTCTAATTGTGTTTTTAAGTAGACCTAATTTACATGATTAAAAGCCTTTTGAGGGAAACTGCCCAAGAGAAAAAAACAAACAACAAACTGCTTCCTCTATGGGTTTTTCAAACCTTTCAGGTTTGTGGAATCTATCTTGGCTAGGCAGGTGTCCCTGGCTGACCTAAATTCCTCTGGTGTTTGTAACCCCCCCAGCATCTTTGACATGAGCTCCCTCCCCAGAATTTCTGGCATAGAGAGTGAGACAGCATAGGCTATGGTCTGTAAACGGACACCAAGGTCCAAATTTCTCTGATCCTCTTCCCCTGGGGTCTTAGAGTCTGCCAATTTCTTAAAGTACTGTAGTCAGATTTGAAAGGAGAGATTTCTGCTACCTTAAGTATTGGGATTGTGTGTTTACACTGGAATTCTGATTCTGATAGTGTAGGGGATAATTACTATTAACTCTAAAAGTTCAAACTTGTTTATTCTGGTATAAGAATTTAGAAATATGTGCATTGATATTGAAGTATTGTTACTAGAAATTTATATCTGTATTTGATTTGATTTTAAATTAAAAATTTTGGTTCTCTAGGAACTTACCTAAAGAAATCACGTTTGTATCTCCTAATTAGATGAAATATATTTAAGCTACTATGGTAATTTGTAAAACTTGTATGAGCTGTGCTTTAACATTTTGTTGGCCCAGCTAGATATGTGGCATAAATTTTGCGAAATTTGATCCAAGGCTTTTTAGAATATTAATCTTAAAGTTTGTAAAAGCAAGAAAATTTGGCATAGGGATGTATGTAATTGCAGAATAAATTGTATCTGAAAGGTATGCAACATGTCTAAAAATAAATAGGAAATATTAAAAAGGTATCCCTGGGAGAGAGAGGGAGCCTGGCTCCAGAATATTTAGGTTAGGTTTTAATGAAATGACATCAGTGGGAAACAAATATAGAGGGGGATGGTTGGAAGCTTTCCCTTGAGCAAAGAGGGGTTAATGGAATAACATTGGAACAAATTGTACCTAAGAATGGATTGGTAAAGATTATTGATTCTGATAAAGGAACATATTTTACTTTAAGGTTTTATAAGAAAGAATGGGCAAGGATTGCAAATTGAATAGTAATTCCATACACTTGGGCTTCAGCCCTCATCTGGAAAAGTGGAAAGAATGAATCAGATTCCTAAGAAGCTGATTTCTAAATTAACGTTAGAGACTAGATCACCTTGTACCAAATGTTTACTTATTGATTTGTTAAAGAATTAGCACTGTCCCCAGAAATGACCTGGGACTCCCCTCATATGAGATTGGCTTATTCTATTTGGGAGAAGAAAGAGAAAAACCCTCTTTTGAAACAAAGGATAAATTTTTAAGGAATTATATACTGGCAGTGTTCTTATCCCTTTTTAGCTTTTAGAAAACAAGAACTACTGACCCAGGCAACCCTTTTGGAGTTTGCAGTTTGCAGGAGAGTGAGCCCTTACTAAGTCCTGGAAGAAGCAGAATGGGAAGAATCTAGTAAGACTGAGACTGCAGTCTGAAAGCTGAAGAACACTAGGCTTACAGGACCCATAGAGGAACTTCAAAAATATCTATTAGGGACAATTTGTAATCTCTAAAATGGACTTTGCAATTAGAAATATTTTGGTGGGAGATGGGTTTGTTGCCTAGAGGAATTTTAACAATATTTGTGTTGTACCTGTTACTTATTTTTATTTTTTTTTGGGGGGGGGAAATATAAGTTTAGAGGGATTCCTCAATTGGAGGAAGTTGAATTAAAATTTTTTTTGAATTAAGAAATCATTAATGTTAACTCTAATGTTTTATGTGAAATCAAGATATTCTATATTCTGTATGAGTTTTAATTGGTTGTATTGAATCATCTTAAAGTTGTACTCATTATTTAAAGGGACTCTGAGAATAATAGTTTTTGCCTTTGTTCCTCTGAACATATTTCTGTTATGGACAATATGTAATTTAGAATTTTTCTATGTATGGGGCATTTTAAACATAAAATGATTTGTGTAATGTTGAACTTAAAATCATCTACTTAGATATGAAAGATAAGCTGTAAACCTTCTAGGATGAATTTCTTGTTGTTATCAATGTAAGGTCATAGTCAATACTTTTTTAGGATATAAGATCCTTGAGAGCTAGATTCATCTGAAGCCTTGATTAATGAGAATCCCTTGGGATAGTAGCTGATCTTATTTGTGTAATACTGGTGAAATGGAGGCAAGATAGAGATTAGAGGTTTTTAATATTTTATTAATGGAGAGCTTGGACTAGTTGACTGGATCGGACTCTTGTCTCAAAGTATCCAGCAAGGAGAGAGGGATCCCAGGGATTCTTATAGGGCTCCAGCGATCAGGGAAATAAAGGCAGAGGGGGAAATAGAGCACTGGTGAGCAGGAACTTCCAGGAATGGACCATAAATTTGGTTCTGGCAGGTTGGGGGTAAGGAAAGAAGGATCATAGATTCTGATAAGTTGGGAGGACTAGGAGCCAGAATGTCTGAAGTAGGAGATATGTCCACATATCTGAGATAAACCATCTGCAGTTTATGACTTTTTGGAATGCTAGTAGTCAGGGCTCCCAGCCCTAATTATGTCAGTCCTAATGGCCAGGAAGGGGGGTTGCCACCAGGGAGACTGAGGCAGAACAATCCAGGGAAACTAATGCAGGGAAACTGAGGTATAACATTTGGAGTTTTAAATTCAGGTAGGACTGTTTGATAAATCATCAAGCCAATGATCTACCATCTGAAAAGAATATGTCATAAGCCACTCAGGAGAATGTGATCCTGAATTGTTACAGGTGGAAGTTAGTATCCGGGGGAAAAAAATTTTTGAAGACAACCTTGGCCTCTGTTGAGTTGGGATTCTTCTGACTCAGTTTCCCAGTCATGTTCTTTTGAATAAGAACCCACCTGATTACTCCTAAGCTGGATTAAGGTGGATTGTTACTACATGATTAATTAAAAACTGGAACAATTACCTGAAAGTAAAACTGAGTTAAAGATGCTTTATCCTGTATCCTGTATGTGCTCTCAGGTCAAGGCCTGAAGGACTTGTTTTAATGCTATCATGTCCCTCCTTTTTTTTCTCTAATGGCAAGTTTTTATAATTAGGACAAATGGTCAGTAGAAGCCATGAGCACCATTCAAAAAAAAATGTGGTCATTATATGTTAAAGTAAGAAAGTGAATATTGGCCTAATCATCCATCTGTTGCTAGGTGCATATGTTTGTCTATTTATTTTAATATCTCTGTTGTTGCTGACTTTTGTGGTAGGCATCTTTATTTGTGAAAGGTTACCTACTCCAATTATGGGGGACATAACTGCTTGAGATGATAAGTGGCTACCTGAGCCCAAGAAGAAAACTACCCTCAGGAAGGAGATGTCTGTGGAAGGCCATCCTCATAGCACTTGGTGAGGGGGGACCCTCCTATTTCCAATTTGTATTATCCAAGATGCTTAGAATGAAGGGCAAGGAAGGGAGGAAATTGTCTGGGTGATTTCATAGTTAATATTCCCATGAGAAAAGACTGTTTCCAGGAGAAAATACCTTGGTAAAAGATATAACCATCTTATTATGGTTATATAAAATCATATATATGATCTTGGTTTAGAGGAGTCTGTTGGAGACTGGCTCTATGGTTTCTCCTGATAGCTCTCTAGAGTTATGTTCCCCCTGTATCATGTAACTTATTACCAATGTGGTTCAGAAAACTCTGTGCAAAATCATTAAGAAAGAAAGTACAGTCTTAAGATTAGTGTGATTGATGGTGCTCAAGAGACAAGGGTGGGAACTGGAGCCTGGGAGGACAGGTCAGACTCTGAAGATGAAGTCCATCAGGGAGTTGAAGAAATATTTAAACTTTGGTGAGAGAAGCTTTCAACGGATGAAAGGGGGGATTGAATGAAGTGAACTGTGAAAGCTGTCTCACAAGATGGAGACAGAGTTTTAAAGAATGAGTGAGGGTCAGCTGCACCCCAGGGCCATGATTTTCCAGAAATCATGTGGTTTACAAGGAGGGGGACCTTTTCTTTGTGAGACTAGGTTAGGGCCACTTTGGCATTGAAACTCCCAAATAAGATAATTTAGTAATCCTAAAGATGGGGTTGGGTTGAAAGTTTTTCTCTTTTATAACTGAGAATGTGAGGTCATTTGTCCTGGCTAATTAGGGCAAAAGTCCAGTCTATAGGGAGCCTATATATTAGCCCAGACCCCTATATAATTCTTGTCTGTTAATTGGACCTTGTTTCTCCTTGCCTAACTGCTTATGGGGAGAGAGATGCCCTTTCTCACGAGATCGTAATAAAATTCCTTTCTGCTTTTGCTTGAGAAAGCTCGTTAATTTGATTTTTTTGAGCCGGTGGTCTTGTCCCACACAAGGCTATACTTGGTTGTAGGCACTGAGAAGTACTGAGCTGCCCTAATGCACTCAAGCTAAAGGCTTTGACTTACGGTTAGAAATTCCGTGTGGCTCCCTGCTAATCAATAACATTTAAGTACTAGTTTAGGGAAATTCTTCTAGCAAGTTGCCAAAGGCTCCCTAGATTCTGGTTCTCTCCAGCTTCTGAAAACCAAGAGTCTTTTGGTCTCTCATAAATGAACTCCATGTGGGAAATGCACAGGAACAAAAAACTAAGCTCAGAAAGCAAGGTCTTTGTCTAAAATAATTCCTGACTAACAATTGTGACTGGCAGCAAACTTAGATCATAAAGACCATTCAACTAAGATAGGCAATCTGCTTATTATAGTTAGGATCTTCACCAGGAGCCTGAAGGCCAATCCTGATTAAGTCATGAATTCTTGGAGCTTGAGTTATATGTATTGACAAGCTGGAACATATTTAAAAGAGAAATTCCAGGTTGTTGAAAGGAGAGGAAACCAATTCATAGGTGGAATAAGATGAAAGGAATTTGGGCACGCTTATCTTGGAGAGAAGACTTGGGGAACACATAATTACTGTGTTCAAGTATTTGAAGGGCATCCTGTGGAAGAAGGATAAAATTTACTATGTGTTACTCTGGAGGGCAGAATTAGAACTAATGGGTTCAGGAAGTCAGATTATAGCTCAAGATATGAACTATGTAAATTGAAGCACTACCAAAATGGAATGTGCTGTTTTATAAGGTAGTTTCTATCCCTAGAAGTGTTCAAGCAAGGGCATGTCTAAGAGGTTGTAGGAGAGATTCAGTTAAATTCACACATTTAGAAATATTAGCCACTGTGCTAGATATCAGAGAGATAAAGGCAAAAATATCTCTTCTTTCAAGAAGCTTATATTATCTTGTGGACAGTTGGGGTGGGGGTGGGGTGGAGGGCAGAGAGGAAAGGAAACCCATACAAGTATTAGTCAATACAAAAAATATACAAAGCAATTGTGGGTGAGCTACTAACAAACTGTAGAGATCAGGAAAGGCCTTAGGAGGTAGTATTTATGCTGAATCATAAAGTTGTACCCAGAAGTATCTATTACTAGAACAGTATCTTAAAGATATATATTTTTAAAATTTAGTATGATAAAATCTTTTAAATTTGTTTTTAATAGTATTTTTTCCCCCAAATACATGCAAAGATAGTTTTCAGCATTTACTTCTGCCAAACCTTGTGTTCCAAATTTTTCTCCCTCTCCTCGCCTCCTTTCCCAAGACAGCAGGCAATCCAATATAGATTAAAATATAAATTCTTCTAAACATATTTCCATATTCATCATGCTGCACAAGAAAAATCAGATCAAGAGGGGGAAAACATGAGAAAGGAAAAAAAAAAACCTACCAAACAATAACAACAACAAAAAAGAAAGTGAAAATACTTTGAAACACATTCAGTCTTCATAGTTCTGTCTCTGGATGCAGATGGTACTTTGTTGGAATTGCCTTGAATTATCTCATTATTGAAAAGAGCCAAGTTCATCACAGTTGATCAAAAGATATTAATTTTTTAAAAAAAGAATAAGATGTATTTATTTGAAATCATGAAAAACTGGAAACAAGTCTATAGATGGAAAATGGCATTAAATTATGGTGTGTTGATACAATGGAGTAATATAATACCATTAAAAATATATATATGACTGGATGGAAATGTGGTAAGAGCTAAAGCAGAGCAAAAAGAAAACATAACAGACAAACATTCATTATGACCAAATAAAAAGAATCAGGATTGGACCTGAGATTTCATTGTTATAGATAACTTCTAGTGAAATAACTCGCTTTACTGATGTTGATTAGCACTTTATCTGTGATTTAAAGTTTTTTTTGAAAGCATTGCTTGAAGCAGTCAAGAGACTTTTGCAGGGTAAAAGAGGAAGTCTAAGGCAGCTGGGTGGCTTAGTGGATAGAATGCAAGGCATGGAGTCAGAAGTCCCATCTTCCTGAGTTCAAATTTGTCCTCAGACACTTCCTAACTAAATCTTGGATGAGTCATTAACTTTGCTTTAATTTCTCAGCTGTAAAATGAGCTGGAGGAGGAAACAGCAAACCACTCCAGTATCTTTTTCAAGAAAACTCCAAATGGGGTCATGAAGAATCAGACAACAACTGAAAAATATCTGAACAACAAATGGGGATGTGTCAGAGCAAATGTTACCTAGGTCTTCCTGGCTTGGTAGTTGATGCTCCATCCACTATGTCAAACTTCCTCTTTCTAAAAAAAAAAAAAAAATCAGATCAAAAGGCAAAATATTTTTAAAAAGAAAAGCAATTACAAGAATGCACAGCAAATAAAATATCTTTCCCCAAAGTTTATATATAATTTTTCTTTTATCAAAATAAAAATCATGTATAACACTTTTCATTGAGAATATTAGTTTAGTGTTTTTAAAAAGAATTAGGACAAGATGATGGAAAGAAACAGATTCCCAAATCCCTACAGATGGGATGCCATACTTTTAGGAACTGAGAAGAAAATTTTAGTTCTGTGACATGTAGTCTTTATAGCAAGATGGTCCAGAGGTTAGTTAGAGTTAATTTTAGGCCATATTTGATATAATAGTCCAAATGAATGGATCAGTGTATAATCTAGTTCCACTAGAGGAAAAAAAATCACTCAAAACCTCTCCTGGGGATTACAAGTTATCAACACTATATTGTCTATGAAGGACATGGTTGAGGAATTTAATTCTCCTCCAGCCCTTTCTAAAATGGTATAGAACAGTTCTCCTTAGAAACAGTATGGCAAATGAGATAGCATCTGCAAGGCCCTTTTAACTGTACTCTACAGGAGTACAGGATTATAACTACAGGAGTTTAAACTCCTACTCTGTTCTTAGAGAATAATTGCAATGAGTCATTGTTTTAGCTTGTGGACCTCTGGGCCTCTTAATGTGATCTGTATCATATGAACTTGTCTTTTGTCTCTGCCTTCTGTTTTGTGAACTGCCTTTGCTTCAGACCATTGCCCCTCACTTTGACTTTTGTTTTTATTACCAAAATAGATTATTATTGGTTGCTTTTTGTCATACAAAATAGGCATGACCATGTTACTCATTTAAAAATATTATTAAGAACTTTGATATGGACACAGACTGGATCCATGATTTCATTAATAATAATAATAGCTAGCATTTATATGATGCTTTATAGTTTGCAAAGTGCTTGCCATATATTATCTAACAACAACCCTGCAAGGTTGTTACTATTATCATTCCCATTTTGCAGATGAGGAAACTAAGGAAAGCAAAGATTTGGGTTTTTTTAAGTGACTTTTCCAGGGCCACATAGCAAGTAAATGTCTGAGGCTGGATTCAAATTCCAGTGTTTATATGTTGATCAATTCTGATGGACGTGACTCTTTTCAACAATGAGATGATTCAGGCCAATTCTAACAGACCTGTGATGGAGAGAGCCATCTGCATTCAGAGAGGGGACTATGGAGACTTAATGTAGATCACAACAAAGTATTTCCACTTTTGTTGTTTTTGTTTGCTTGGTTTTTCTTTCTCTCATTTTTTTTCTTTTTTGATCTGATTTTCCTTATGCAGCATGATAAATGTGGAAATATGTTTAGAAAAATTATAGATGTTTAATCTATATTGGATTGTTTGCTGTCTTGGAGAGGGGAATAAGGGAAAGGAAGGGAAAAAATGTGGAAAACAGGGTTTTGCAAAGGTGAATGTTGAAAACTATCTTTGCATGTATTTTTAAAAAAATTTTCTATTATACCTTTTTATTTACAAGATATATGCATAGGTAATTTTTCAGCATTGACAATTGCAAAACCTTTTGTTCCAACTTTTCTCCTTCTTCCCCACACCCCTTCCCCCAGATGTCAGGCTGACCAATACATGTTAAATATGTTAAAGTATAAGTTAAATACAATATATGTATACATGTCCTAACAGTTATTTTGCTGTACAAAAAGAGTCAGACTTTGAAATAGTGTACAATTAACCTGTGAAGGAAATAAAAAATGCAGGTGGACAAAAATAGAGGGATTGGGAATTCTATGTAGTGGTTCATAGTCATCTCCCAGAGTTCTTTCCTTTGCATGTATTTTGAAAATAAAAAGCTATTATCAAATTCCCATTCCTATCTAACTAATTCCAAGTTCACTGCACCAAGTGCATAATAAGGGAACTCTGTCTACCAATGCATCTTCACTGCAACTTATAAGTCTTATTGCCTAGAGCACTGAGGGGTTATTTGCTCAGGATCACACAGTCTTGCAGTTGAGATGGGTCTTAAATCTAGATATTCTTGGCTTCCAGGCCAGCTCTCTAGCTAACTCTGCTGCCTCTCACTGGCACCTAATATGTAGATACTATCCAGTGGTTCTCAAACTTTTGTTTTCAGTATCTTTATCCTATTAAAAATTATTGAGGATCTCTCCAAAGCGTTTTTGTTTATCTGGATTATATTTATAGACATTTACCATATTGGAAATAAAAACTATTTTTTGAATTTGTAGCCCCTCTAAAAGGGTTTCAGAGATCCCCAGGATTCTCTAGACCATACTTTGAGAACCACTGTATACTAATGAAGACTTAAGTATATAAATGAGTTATGCAGTGCCATTATGATAACACATCTGAGATAACAATTAGTTCAGATCAAGAAAACAGAGCTTTAGTCTTGTTTCTGGTATGAACACACATCTTGGGGTGATCTTGGAATAGTCATTTGACTCTCTAGGAATCATTTCAACATCTGTAAGATGAGGAAGTTGGATATCAGAAAGACCTGAAACTGGAAGTCAGAAGATCTGAGTTTAACTTCTTTAGGATTCTATTTCTCCTTGTGTAGAATGGATGAGTGGGAATATATGAATGAGTGGGAAGGAGGGAGAGAAATAAAGAGGAAAAGAGAGAACTAAGAAAGAAACACAGAGAGACAGAGAGCTCTATATATTAGGAGAGAGGGAGAGTGACAGAGACAGACAGACAGACAAAGAGAAGAGAAATTTAGCTTTGGTAAAGAAATAAATGTAAAAATTGAGGAACATCCAGGTAATCAGCTGTGTTACAAGGAATAGTACAATCTAGCACATGAGATGTCAGTCCAGGAATGGATATTTTTACTATATAGATAGGGATAATAATTAGGAGCAGGAAGCTAGATGACTCAGTGGGTAGAGCACTGGGCCTGCAGTCAAGAAGATTGGAATTCATACCAACCTTAGACACCAGCTGTGTGACCCTGGACAAATCATTTCACCCTGCATGCCTCAGTTTCCTCATCTGTAAAATGAGCTATAGGAGGAAATGGCCAACACTCCAGTATGTCTGCCAAGAAAACCCTCAAAAGGGGTTTTTGAAGAATCAGCCCAACTGAAAATAGCCAAGCAAGAAGAAGGAGAGGGGCTGGATGTGAGAGTTCACTGATATACAGAACTCCCAGAGGAGGGCAGTCCCTCTACCAGATCAGTTCAGGATTTTCTCTTCACTTCTCATCTTAGAGAATCAACTAATACTCAGAGGATGCAGGTCAGCATCTTCACCGAAACTTATAGTCTTACTGCTTAGAGCACTGAGAGGTTACGTCATTTGCTCAGGGTCACACAGCTACTATGTGTTAAGGGTGAGACTTGAACTCAGGTCTTTCTGGCTAAGAGGTTAGCTCTTTATTGACTCCTTCTAGATATCTGCCATATTACCAGGTGTTGGGAGCCGTCACTAATCTATAACCACTTAAGGCCAAAACCTTTAACTTGAAGAGATTACAACCACTTAAGGCCAAACCTACAACCTGAATAGGTTGAATCTCCTAATCTCTTTATGCCAGAAATCTTCTGAATAGGAGTCTCCTATTTACACCCTAACTTTGAATAGCAGAAGTCTAGGCACTCCCCAAAACCCATCATAGAGCTTTGTTTCACCTTGAGCACCTGAGCAGTTCACCCTTAAGCGATGTACCGACCCTTTGCCCAGGACCCCCACCCTGTACTGTGATTGTACAACTCTGACCTTGTTCCCACTGGTATATATATCTGTACCATTTCACCCAATAAAACGGGCTTGATTGGAACATTACTCGTCTTACCCCAATTCTTCGTGTCCCTTGTCCTATGCTCCTTATTTCCTTTCTTCCAGGGTCCACACACTCTGCCTCGAGGGCCGAGGCAACCAGGAAATTTCTATCCCAAGATTGTGTGATGCTTGACTGAAGAAAAAGATTTTGGAATGATTTTTTTGGGGGGAGAGGACATTGGTTTTACAAAGATTATCTATTTAGGCATGGAGAAACTTGTGATCTGCATCAGCAAAAATATTCCCGTACCAATGAAATGTGGATCCTCTCAAGCACTGGATTAAAGATTTAAGCCCAGGGGGTTTTGAGCTATAAAAATAGACTAAAACAAATATATAAAGCTAGGGGGTCATTCTGGGCACTAGATAGCCCAGGAGATATAGCTCTAGATGCATCCTATGAGTTCAAGCCCAGACTCGGATAATTCCTAGCTGTGTGACCCTGGGCAAGTCACCTCATTTTTCCTTAGTTTCCTCATCTGTAAAATGAGCTGGAGAAGGAAAGGGCAAAGAGAGACAAACAGAGAGACATACAGTGAGAGATATCAAAGGGGAAGGGAAGGGGGGAGAGAAGGAAGGAGAAAAAGAGAGAAAAAGACAGGAAGGGAGGGAGACAGAGAGAAAGAATGACAGAGACAGAGACAGAGACAGAGATAGAGACTGGGAGGAAGGGAGAACTAAGAGAGGAGAGAGACCAGTTCAGTACAGGATCTTCTTTTCACTTCTCATCTTAAAGAGCTGACTAGTACTGAGAGGATAAGTTACTTGGCCAAGGTCACACAGCTGCTATGTGTTAGGGGTGGGATTTGAACTCATGTCTTTATGGAGAGAGGCTAGCTCTTTATTGACTCCACCTTCTAGACATTTGCCATATTACCAGGAAACTTCTATCCCAACACTAAATGATTGTGTGATGCTTGACTGATGGAAAAAATTTTAGAATGATTTTTTTTTTTAAGGGGGAGCCATTATTTCACAAAGATTATCTATTTAGGCATGGAGAAACTTGTGATCTGCATCAGCAAAAGCATGCCCATGCCAATGAAATGTGGATCCTCTTAAGTACTGGATTAAAGATTTAAGCCCAGGGGGTTTTGAACTATAAAAATAGACTAAAACAAATATATAAATTTAGGGGGTCATTCCGGGCAGCTAGGTAGCCCAGGAGATAGACCTCTGAGCTTGGAATCAGGAAGATGCATCCTATGAGTTCAAACCCAGTCTCAGATAATTCCTAGCTCTGTGATCCTGGGCAAATCACAATCTCTTTCTGTCTCTCTGTCTGTCTCTGTTTGTCTGTCTGTCTGTCTGTCTCTCTGTTTCTCTCTTTCTGTCTCTCTGTCTGTCTGTCTCTCTGTCTCTTTCTCTGTCTTTCTGTCTGTCTCTGTCTGTCTCTCTGTCTTGCTCTCTGTCTCTTTCTCTGTCTCTCTGTGTCTCTGTCTTTCTGTTTCTCTCTGTGTGTCTCTCTGTTTCTCTCTCTGTCTCTTTCTCTGTCTCTGTCTTTGTTTCTCTCTCTGTCTCTCTCTGTGTCTCTCTGTCTCTCTGTCTCTCTCTCTGTGTCTCTGTTTCTCTGTCTCTCTGTCTCTCTGTTTCTGTTTCTCTCTCTGTCTCTCTGTGTCTCTTTCTGTGTCTCTGTCTCTCTGTTTCTCTCTCTGTCTCTGTCTCTCTCTCTTTGTTTCTCTCTTTGTCTGTCTCTGTTTCTGTCTCTGTCTGTCTGTCTGTCTTTCTGTCTCTCTGTCTCTGCCTCTCTCTGTCTCTCTCTGTGTCTTTCTGTCTGTCTCTTTCTCTGTCTCTCTCTGTGTGTCTCTGTCTCTGTGTCTCTCTCTTTCTCTGTCTTTCTCTGTTTCTGGCTCTCTCTCTCTCTCTCTCTCTCTCTCTCTCTCTCTCTCTATATATATATATATATATATATATATGTGTGTGTGTGTGTGTGTGTGTGTGTGTATGTGTGTGTGTGTGTATGTAATACACATATACATACACAGAGAGAGAGAGAGAGAGAGAGAGAGAGAGAAATTATCTTTCCAATATCGCTACCAAGAAAACCCCAACTGGGGTTATGAAGAAACTACAATAAAGGCATCATTGTTCAGTAAATAAGTGGTTAAAGGATAAGTACAAACCAGTAAACAATTCTAACAATAATCATGTGAAAAAAAGTCCCAAATGACTAGTAATAATAAAATTACCAGCATGTAGCAGGTGCTTAGTAAATGTTTATTGAGTTGCTAATAAAAGGAGTGCAAATTAAAATAATTCTAATCTTTTACTTTATATTCATCAAATCAAGGATAATAAGCTATCGAAATAATGTTGAAGGAGTATGGGAAAAACACATTAATATACTGTTATTCAGTTTGAGTATAAAAAAGTAACATTCATAGAGGTTAGAAGGATGTGATGGAAAAAGGAAGCCCCTTTTTCCATCTGGAGCGGAATGAATAAGGGACATGGTTAGCTCTATACTTAAGGAAAATTACTTTGGCAACAGTGTGTAGGATGGTCTGGAATTATTTGCCCTTCATTCTCAAAGAGGGCCATGACTTTAAAAAGATGATACCATGTCCTGCAAGTAAATTGGATTTAAGTGAGGCAGAATTCTGCAAAGTCACCTGTCTCACCCTTTCCTCCCCAGCTATTTGGGTCCAGTGGCAAGATATAGATAGGCCAGATTGACAGAAGATGGCCCCAAGGATGGTTTAGAATTGGGAGAGACTTGAGATATAGAGAACAATTAGGAGGCTGTGCTGGAATCTAGATGAGAGGTGGTAAGAGCCTGAACTAGGTGATGGCTGTATGCAGGGAGAGACGACATATAATATATATTTTCTTAAATTAATGATTTAAAAAAGGGCTTTCCTCACAAAAATGCTATTGGGTAGGCAGGGCAAGTTCTATTTCTCCCATTTTATGGAAATGAAAAATGAAGCTCAGAATGGTAAAATGATTAACATGGCAATACAGCTGTCTATGAAGAGCTGGGGCCTTGAACTCAGGTCTTTGATCCCAACTTCATATGTTCTTTTCACTGAACTCCCTGTTTTGATCTAGAAAAGTAGACATGTATTCTTGTCTGCACCTGCAGTAGGATCAATGGCCTGAAAGTTGGATGAGAGAATAATAGAATATGGTCTTTTACTGATCCATCTGCGGCTTAATAGTTGAAAGATGGAATTTGCCGCCTAAGTGTGTGTTCTCTCTCTGCCTAAATCCTTATGGGTAAGAGTCTCAATAGGGAGCTATGATTCATTTGGGAAAAAAATCCTAACTATCCCTGTAAGACTTTTGTAATTTTTCTCTGGTGTATAATATTATAATACAAAAGGATTTAACCTAATACTTGAGAAAAAATAGACACCCAAGTTGCATTGAAATCATGTTATCAAGCAAAAGAAAGCCTGATATGAACACTTCTGAAATACATAATTAGTTTTATTCTTCTTTTGATGAAGTTTCTCATTCTCTCTAAAAATAAAATTATTAAAAAAATAAATCTAAACTCAATAACTCAAGGGCTTACCAGCACAATTTCTGAAGGAAATAAATCAGATATTTTATTTTGCTCACCAATCTAGGAATTGGTACATCTAATAAGCTCTGGCACCTTTCCACACCCTTAGGTGCTTTATTTGGCCTTGTAAAACTAGAAGAGAGTTAAATTTATTAACTCTAATTAAATTAAATTAGCTGAGCTGATTAAGATTAATAGTAAATTGCAAGAGGTAATGAATTCTGTTCAACAATGAAAAATTAGATATTAGCTAAAGGAGAATGCTTTGTTTCTTTGACTATCTCTTCTTGAGACAAAATTAAATTAATCATCATTCTCCTGCCACACAGCCTTCTCTTATCCTTTCCCCCTCAACTCTGGTCACAGGGACCAAAGGGTCAACCAGGACTCACTGGTATGTCCCTTAGCAAGGATTCAGACCACATATGATTCAAAGTGCCAGAAGTTTGTAGGGTATGTGTTCCTATATGCCTTGGAAGGTGGAGCTCCTGGAGGGGAACAACCCCTCATCTCTGGGAAGGAAGAATGGATCTAAGAGTCTCTGGAGAGTTTGGGGTCTCCTCTGAAAGGAGGAGATGGAGACATTGGTAAGAAGGTTAAAAATAGGTTATGGGGGCTTCCTTTGGTGCCCGCTCCAGCAGGGGTATCCCCAGAGAAACCCTGTTTCTGCCAGCTCTCCATCCTTCTACCCAAATTCTAAAGATCCACCTTCATACCAGGCCAGACACATCCTCTTTTCAGCTTAGAGTTCAGGAAAATGAAGGCCAGAGGGAAGTGATTGGCTTGAGATCATATAGCTTGTAAACAGGAGGGAGAAAAAATGCTAGAACCTAGAGTGTTCTCTCCTAGACTACAGGCCCACTCACCTGAGGGGCACTGGGATGGAGGGGGAGGGAGAGGCATCTGAGTCTGTGGGCTAATGGGTCGGGACAAGGTTTACTAATTCATCAGAGTAGGACGGTCATCTCTGTTCTGCAGATTGGCTGAGACCTGGAAGTATCCCTCAGACAGGATGCAGGAACTTAGTGGGTGGCCCCAAAGGCTAAACCCCTTGAAGTTTTAAGGAATTGCTTTAGGGAAATTAAAAGGAAGTACCAATTTATACAACTTAAGGAATTTGTTTTCCCAAGAGATTGTATGGACTCAAGATAAAAATAAGTTGGAGAGTAAGGTTTAGATCAGCATATTATTGATTTCTCTAACAGGAAAGGAGTTGATGTTCAGGGTACATTCCTATCTAATATTTAGAGAATATCAACTTGGAAGACAACCATGCGGTCTCACACAAAGGCCTTGAAAAGGGGGGTGAGGGAGGAGGTTGGGGGGGAGGAGAAAGAGACACCAAAGAGTAGGCTGGGATAGACCCTTCGCCAAGCCAGAGAGGAATTTGTGCCCTTTCGTAAATGAAGATTTAATTTTGTCTTTTTCCTTAATTATCTAGAAACAAAAGGCACCTGGACTGGATAATATTTATTTTGTGACTATACAGGGTCTCTGATTTTAATTTACTTTGCACTGCCCTTTAGCCACTGACCCAGACCGAGGCCAAAGTACGTGCTGGCAGCCTCGTCCTTGCACAATAGCAGTCTCCTCAGCACTGAGATTTTCTGGCCTGGACACAGAAGTTATAACTGTGATTGCTTCTGAAAGATGGTGGCAGGAGCTTGATTTCCAAAAGGCCATTAAATATTTTAGATAGACTTCAACCTCCCTTATGACCTGATTTTTTTTTTTAACGGTCAAATCGTCTTGCACAGAAGACCATCTCCAGCCTGTCTCTTTCTCTCCCCTCTCTCCCTCTCTGTCTCTATCTTTGTCTCTGTCTCTGTCTGTCTGTCTGACTGTCTCTCTCTTTCCCTTCCTTCCTCCTTTCCTCCCTCTTTCCCTTCTCTCTCTCTCTGCTTCTGTCTCTCTGTCTCTGTCTCTGTGTCTCTCTCTCTCTTCTTCCTTCCTTCCTCTTTTCCTCCCTCTCTCCCTTCTTTCCCTCTGTCTCTCTCCCTCTCTGTCTCTCTCTGTCTCTTTCTCTGTCTCTCTGTCTCTGTCTCTCTCTCCTTCCTTCCCTCTCTCCCCCTCCCTGCCTCTGTCTCTTTCTCCTTCCTTCTCTCCCTCCTTTCCTCCCTCTCTCCGTCTCTGTCTCTGTCTCTCTTTCTCTCTCTCTCTCAGAGTAAAATGCCCACCAGGCAATAAGACAATAGGAAACAAGACTGACTAAAATGGCAGTCCATATAAAAGGAAAGAACTTGCTTAGAAAAAGAGAAAGAAAGGAAGCTCTGCTGGTCATGTTGTGGATTTCAAGAAGCACAGACCAAACCTCACATCAAGCTGATCTAATTACAGGGCTTGCTGAATAATAAGTCACATGGTCATATTCATTCACACAAAGAAGAAATCTGCCCATCTGTTTCAGTGCCACCTGCTGGGTCTCCCTTCTTTTGTCTGCAACTATCATGGCCCCTCGAAGTTCAGTTCTATCCAGAGTGATATCTGATGCTAGAAGGGACCCAGATTCTAGGGCTATGTAGTTTTATATTGAGATTAGACAAAAGGAGTTAGAGCCACCCATAATTTGGAGCCCAACTTCTTTAAATTTTTTTTTATTTTAATGGTATATTATTTTCCATTATGAGTAAAGATGGTTTTCAACATGCATTTTTATAAGATTTTGAGTTCCAATTTTTTCTTCTTCGTTCCCTTCCCTTTCCCCTCCCCAAGACAACAACCACATTGATATTAGGTTACACATGTACAATCAATTTTTTAAACATATTTTCATATGATTCATGTTGGGAAAGAAAAATCAGAGCAAGATGGAAAAACCTCCAACAATAATAATAACAAAAACAACAGCAACAAAAAAGGTGAAAATAGTATGCTTTGATCCACATTCAGTCCCCATAATCCTCTTTCTGGATGCAGATTGTTCTTTCTATCCCAAGTCTATTAGAATTGCCTTGAATCACCTCATTGCTGAGAAGAATCACATTGTCCCATAAAGTTATAGTTACTGTGTACAGTGATCTCCTAGTTCTGCTCACTTCACTCAGCATCAGTTCATGTAAGTTTTTCAGGGCTTTTCTGAAATCTGCCTGCTCATCATTTCCTCTAGCACAACAATATTCCATAACATTCATATACCATAACTTAGTCAGCCATTGCCCAATTGATGGACAGTTTCTAGTTTCCAGTTTCTAACCACTACAAAAAGAGCTGCCACAAACATTTTGGCACATGTGGGTCCTTTTCCCTCTTTTATGATCTTATTGGGATACAGACCCAGTAATGCACTGTTAGATCAAAAGGTATACAGTTTTATAGCCCTTTGGGCATAGTTCCAAATTGTAGAGCTCTGCTTCTTAAACTGTGGGTTGAGACCACATATGGGGTCTCATAACTGAATACGAGAGTAATGAAATTATGATTTATTATCAGTAAATATTTGATTTGTATACCTATTTTATATACCTGGGTCATGTAAAAATTTCTTAGGTGAAAAGGAATTGTGAATAGAAAAAGTTTAAGAAGCTCTGGTTTACATCATAGGTATCATTAAAACTAAGTATTATGGGCTTGATTACCAGAATATGGTTATAGAAATGTATACATTAGAAAGAATAGAATATTTTAAGAGGATAGTAGAAACATTTGTATATTAAGAAGGTATACTCATATGTAGAAAGTGAGGAATCTAAGAGGAGAAAAATGAAGGCAGGCATTTGAGTGAAGGTCAACCTGGGCACAAAAATATATATAAAATCATGGAAATAAACTACAAATCACCTGAACAAGTGGAAGAATCGGCTGAAGGGTTTCGCGAGCAGGTAAAACACTAACATGAAAGTATTCTATTGTAATTATGGAAGACAAACTATGGAGACAGAAGTTCCCAGATGGAGAATTGTAAGGTATTTTAGAGGTTATTTCTTCCAACCCTTTAATTTTACAGCTTGGAATCTGAGGCCCAAAGAGGTAAGGCAGTTTGCACAAAGTTCCCATGGCAGTGAAAGTAATATAATGAATTTAAAATCGGATCTCAAAATTTCAAACTATTTCTATGGTACCATAGTGCCCCCAAACAAGTTCTGCATTTGTCAAAACAGAACAGTGAGAAACTTTTGATTTGCTTTAATGTTAGTTTTATTCTTCAAAATGAGATAAAATGACTAGGGAAAATCTATTCTAGACTGATTGTTATCAACAAAGGTGGGGAGCACTATAGGTGGTTGCTAAATTGGAAATGATGGAATCCTCAGGAAGAAATGGCCTTGGAATTCATGAAATAAAGGGAGAAAATCTGGGCATCATCTCATGCCTTAGACTTTGGGAAGATGGCATTCAATTCCAGGGAAAGAATAAGTGGGATCCTGTGGCTTAAAATTTTAAGAAAGTTGGACAAAGAGAAAGAGAATGGTCTCAAGAATGAAGTTCTGAAAGAGACAAATTACTGCAGTGATAGGAAAAAATTAAAGATCTGTTTAAAGAGACTGGTATGCACACACAGTAAACTCACTGACCAATTTAGATTTGAAATTCAGGTATTCCGAAACAAAGTAAGTGCTCATCAGTTGGAGAATGGTTAAACAAATCATGGCACATGAATGTAATGGAATATTACTGTGGTATAAGAAAAAAATGAATGTGAAGAAAACAGATAAACACTAGAAGACTTATATGAAGACATATGCAAAGTGAAGAAAGCAGAACCAAGAAAATAATATGACTATAACAATGACCATATGACTATAACAATGTAAATGAAAAAAATCATAGTAAAAATAAAAACTAAAGGTTGTGAAATTTTATTTTTTTTTAATTTAATAGCCTTTTATTTACAGATTATATGCATGGATAACTTTACAGCATTAACAATTGCCAAATCTCTTGTTCCAATTTTTCACCTCCCGCCCCCCACCCCTTCCCCTAGATGGCAGGATGACCAGTAGATGTTAAATACATTAAAATATAAATTAGATACACAATAAGTATTCATGACCAAAACATTATTTTGCTGTATAAAAAGAATCAGACTCTGAAATATTGTGCAATTAGCTTGTGGAGGAAATCAAATATGTCGGTGGGCATAAATATAGGGATTGGGAATTTAATGTAATGGTTTTTCGTCATCTCCCAAAGTTCTTTCGATGGGCGTAGCTGGTTCAGTTCATTACTGCTCCATTGGAAATGAATTGGTTGATCTCGTTGCTGAGGATGGCCAGGTCCATCAGAACTGGTCATCATATAGTATTGTTGTTGAAGTATATAATGTTCTCCTGGTCCTGCTCATTTCACTCAGCATCAGTTCATGTAAGTCTCTCCAGGCCTTTCTGAAATCATCCTGTTGGTCATTTCTTACAGAACAGTAATATTCCATAGTATTCATATACCACAATTTATTCAGCCATTCTCCAACTGATGGACATCCATTCAGTTTCCAGTTTCTAGCCACTACAAAAAAGGCTGCCACAGGTTGTGAAATTTTAAAGACCAAACTTGGACCCACAGAAGCGATAGGAGAATGTAACTCTTTTTTTTTTTTTTTTTTTTGGCAGAGGTTGGGGAATTTGTTGTGGAAAATTGTAAATAATGGTAGACTTAGTTGATGTATTGGTTAGTTTTCCTAAATTATTTTCCCCTCATTTTTTATATAATGAATGACTCTCTTTGGGGATATATTCAGAAATGAAAATGATATAAAAACAAAAGATACAAATAAAAGTTTAAATTTAAAAATCATGTATAGAAATAGAAGAAAGAGCAAGTTATTCAAGAAAGAATAACAGAGTAGCAAAGTTTTTAACTAAAATAAAGTCAAAAGTGCTAATCCTCAATGCAAGCTGTAGGCTGGCAGTGAATACAAAGGACAACAAAAAAGGGCTTTTTAGAGAGATAAGAGAAGGAATAGGACTGTTGCAGTTATAGTAGCTGGGACAATAGCATCTGATGACAAGAGGAGAAAGAGCTGCTCTATTCTTATTTTCTTCCATTTCTTTTTACCAAGGAAGATGATCTTTAAGTTATGTTGAAAAGGATGAGATTCAAAGTGACTAATAAGGAATTGAAACCCATCTGCAGTGTGGAGATGGTAATAGAACTTCCCACCTACACAATCTACATCTCAGGATACTGAGATTCTTGGTAAATTGACAGCTGAGTCACAGTTAATAATCTGGGAAATAAATCATCAGAATGTGAGCCAGCCCATTAGACTATATATAGTTGGGCAAATGTCCTAATATTAAAAAACAAAAAGGGGGAAGGAGTCTGCATAGTATTGGCCAACGTTGTTGACCCAAAATTCTGGCAAAAAAAGAAATGTTAAAATGCATTATTAAAAAGATGGTTTATTAGTATTTTAAAAAGAAAATGCTGAAGGCTAGCCCAGCTTCAACAAGAAATTCCAGATTAATCTCATTTATTTCCTTGATGGGCTAAATTAGGAGAATTCTCTCATATCTGAATTTCAACATTTAGTAGTCTTTCATGTAGTCTTTACAGACAAGATAAAGTTTAGGTTAGTTTGGTAGATTCAGAACTGACTGAATGATTGTACCCTAAAAGTAATCATAAAATGGAGTGATATCAACTTGATCTCTAATGGAACCTGCCAGGGACCTGACCTTGGCCTGTAGTTTAACAATTTTTATCATTGATTTGGATGAAGTAGATAGTATGCTTACCAAATCTGGAAATGACACAAACACAGCAGGGTTGGCTAATATGTTAGATAACAGAATCTAAAATCTCCCAATAGGACAGAACAGGCCAAATCTATAAAGATGGAATTTAATGGAGCTAAATGTAAAATTCTATGCTTAGGGTCAAAAACCAACTGCACAGATGTAATTTGTATGAAAAAGATCTGGGAATTTCAAGGGACTGCAAGCTCCAGGAGTCAATAATGTGATCCAGTCTGAAAAGTTAATACCATTTTTTTTTTTTGGGGGGGGGAGGGAGACTGGGATTCCTTATCCAGGGTGAAAGTGTAATGGATATGCAAGGGCCCAATCTCAGTACCAATTTGCATGGAAGTTTTAATCTGATTCATTTTTCTAACCTGGGCTGGTTTACCCATCATTAGGTAGCTGGCCTGTCTCCCACTCCCAGGGACTCACCATATTGGTGCCAGATTTAGTGTGTTCACCCAATTGACTTTAATTCTATTGCAATTCGGAACTTCCAAACTCAAAGGATCCACCAGCTTCTGCCTCCCCACCAGCAGGAACAGGTCTGTACCACTATATCTGATGAATAAAATCTTAAATGACCTTGTATCCAGAACAGGATATATAGCTAAATCTGGTAAGAAATATCTGGAGTAACTTAGAATTAAAGTTAGAGACACTGGTTCTGTTACTAAATTTAGGAGGAATGATGACGAAGTAGAATGGATCTAGAGAAGGACAATTAGAATGGTGTGGAAACCAAAGATCATATCATATAGAGATCTAGCTACTGAAAGAACTTTAGATGGTAGTGAAAGATCTGTAGTCAGGAAGACCCAAGTTCAAACCAAGCTTCAGATACTTCCTAGGTGTGTGATCCTAAGAAAGTCTCTTAACTGCTCCCTGCCTCTGTTTCTTCATGTAAAATGGGGATAACAATAGCACCTACCTCCTAGGGAAGCAGCTAGTTGGCTCAGTGGATAGAGCCCTGGACCTGGAGGCAGGAAGAGTGTAAGTCAAATTTAGCTTCAGATACTCACTAGCTACATTATTCTACACAAGTAATTTAACTTCTGTTTGCCACTGGAGAAGGAAATGGAAAACCATTCCAGTATCTCTGCCAAGAAAGTCCCATATAGGGTTACAAAGAGTCAGGCATAAATAAAATACCCAGGCAATAATAGAATGAATTTCTCAGGGCTGTTACAGTGATAAAAATGAGATTTTTGTAAAGCCTACTTTATAAATCTTCAAGTGTTCTATAAACTCTCATTATTATTTTTATTATTAAAAGATAAGACTTAAAGGGAGAGATGAGAACTGTTTTCAAGTGAAATTAAAAGGTGTAATTTGATCCAAAAGGTGGGTCTCAAGTTAATAAATCCTTCCAGAACTTCTGTTCTGGGTTCTTTAATTCTGCTACAAATAGTCTGAGTGATTGGTTGACAAGGAAGGATAGCTGAATAATCCTCTCTCTTCTGAAAGTCCTCATGCTAATGTTCACTATTGGAAATATTATTGATTTATAGCAAGTGACCCAGATGTACATAGTTTGGTTTTTTGTTTTTTTCCCCTGGGAGGTCTGACCGAAGACACAGAGAGCATGGTCTGGCCTGGATATCAGAATCCCTTGTGATATGGCTATTCTTTTTTTGCAGGTAGTATGTCCCTTATTCCCAGAAATCCTTAAGGCCTAGCTGCCCACTTATTTGGGGACACTGGAGACAGGATTCATGATTTGGATAGATGGTGGCTGGATTATGTGATCTCTGAAGTTCCTTCCAAATCTCCAATTCTGCTGCCAGCAAGGCTAAGATTCAGTCAGTCTATGATCAAGCCCAGTTTTGAAGAATCTTAAAGTTAGAATAGTTTCAGACCATCTAGTCCCAAGTCATTTCTACAGGATGTGCTAAAGACTAACACTTTTCTGATGTCAATTGGCTGCCAATGACAGCTTCCTCTCATCTCCTCCTTTACCTTTTATCTTCCCCTCATCTCCTCCTTTACCTTTTATCTTCCCCTCATCTCCTCCTTTACCTTTTATCTTCCCTCTAGTGATCCCACCAGGAAAATCCTGAATCCTTAGATGCAACAACTCTGGAAATATTTTTTTAATTGGAATTCACCATACCTAATGTGTGGATCTTATCCAATGCTAAACACAGGATCATCAACCTTCAAGGGATGTCAAAGTCTATTGAGTCTATCTCCTTCATGTTATGGATGGGGAAATGGAGGCTCAGAGAGGCTGAGGGATTTGGCTAAGATTTCACAGACAGTCAATATACCAAAATCAAGATTTGGAACCAGGTCCCCTCCCTTTTGAGCCAATTTTCCCCCTGTACTATCCTTACCACTCAAACTTTTAATAACTTATAACCACGTTTGTCTTCTTGATGATATTTATATCCATGGAAAATATTTTTTGGCAGAGCCATTTACCAAACCCCAGGAAAATGCATATGTCTACTGTACTCTTCGTAGAAGATTAAGGAAACCAATGATTTTTTGCTGATGTGATGTTTTTCTTGAACAGTGACTTTGCTGTCTTAGGACTAGATTTAATGGTCTTCTGAAAGTGTTTTCCTTGATTCATTCTTTCCAATTTACATCAGCAGCCATCCTGTGGTACACATTGCTCTTTTGGAAGTACATTTCTATTCTTTTTGGCCCACATTTTGAGACATTAGACATAATGTTTAACAATATGGCATCTGTGCCTTCTGTTTTTCAAAAAAGCCACTTTTAAAAAAAAATTCCCTGAATTAACCCTACAGAGAAAAGGAAGATCACATGAAAAAATAATGTTCCAAATAGGATGTCATAAAAAAGGAGGGAAAGAGCCAAGGTGATTAAAATTTGGGGAACTATGACCTTTAAAATTATTCTCCACCACAACTTGTTAAAGAGGAAAAGTATATCCTTTTTTACTTTATTAAAGCTTTTTATTTTTCAAAATATATGCATGGATAAGTCTTTAACATTAACCCTTGCAGAACTTGTATTCCAATTTTTCCCTCCTTTCCCCTACTCCTTTCCCCAGATGGCAAGTAGTCCAATTCATGTTAAACATGGCAGAAATATATGTTAAATCCAATATATGTATACATATTCATACAATTTTCTTGCAGCACAAGAAAAATCAAATCAAACCAGAAAAAATGAGAAAGAAAATAAAATGCAAGCAAACAACAACAAAACGAGTGAAAATGCTATGTTGTGAACCACATTCAGTTCCCACAGTCTTCTCTCTGGATGTAAGTGGCTCTCTTCATCACAAGACCATTGGAATTGGTCTGAATCATCTCATTGCTGAAGAGAGCCACATCCATCAGAATTGATCATCATCATAATCTTCTTGTTGCCATGTACAATCATCTCCTGGTTCTGCTCATTTTACTTAGAATTAGTTCATGTAAATGAAAGAGTATATTCTTGAGAAATTATTTAAATTAGAAGGACAAAGAGGCAGTCTATTGGATGGCTTGAATGTATCCTTGTCTAAAGATAGAGGGGTATACTTGTGACTTTTCTAGATCATTTCTAGCTCTAGAATTTAGGAAACAATGTTAACTTTTTAAAAAGAAACAGATTTTTTCCCCTTAAATATTCGCTCCTATACCCTCTGTCTATATATACTCCTAAATGCAATAATAATGAGAAAGTTCTAATGAGCTACAAATATCATCCTGCCATGTAGGAATATAAAAAGATAAATCTTATTAAGAAACAGATTCTAATATAGTATAATTTAAAGGCAAGCTTGATGCAATCGACATTTGCATTTTCCATAATTATAGTCTCCCAATTTGGTATGGTCTATATGTATTACATGTGTATACACATACACACAGTTTGAAGTAGTGGAGAGAAAACTGGCCTGTAAGGAAAATCTATATTCCAGATCCACCTCTTACAAATACTAATTGTGTGATCCTGGGCAAGTGGCCAATACTCTAGGCAACTGTCTAAGACTAGAAGTTGCAGAATAGTTTCAGATTTGCATTGTTGGAGAAAGTTTCCCCCATAGAGAATGTAGGCATTGACAAAATTGTAGGTTCACAAATGGACGAGAAATAAATACATTGCGTATATATGTACATTACACATGTATGTGCATATATGTATGTTTGTATATAGAGGGATCTAAGAGTTCAGCAGAGTATTCAGAGCTATAAATATAGATTTGGGAGACAAGCATTTATAAATGATTCATTTAACAAATGTATTATATTGATCATCAACATAAATTGTCATGATTATTATAAAGAGATTATATGGCATACATATAGCCTTATTGTACATTAGTCTACTGCATACATTTTTTTTGCCCAAATTTCTTGCTTGTTATTCCTTCCACATGACATTCTATTTTTGTGTTCCCATACCTCTATACAGGTTGTCCCACCTACCTGAACGATGCTCCCTCCTTACCTTTATCGCTTAACAATCACTGATTTCTTTTTAGTTTTAGATGCTTCCTTCTATGTGAAACCTTTGCATCTCCAGGCAAAATTACCTTTTCTTGCTTGCTTATACTTTTGAATTAGTAGATTGAAAAAAAGGGGGAGTTTTGCAGAGATATTTCTTTTTGCCTCAGAGGTCTCACTCTTATCCCTTTCAAACAATCAATATTTATGATCAATGTGATTATATATTTATTGAATAAATGGATTGTTTCTATGTGGATAATTCTCAAATTGATAGTACCAGCTCTGAGAATTCTCCTGAGCATGAAATGAAAAAATAGAATTGACCATTTGTTTAGCACACAAGTTTAGGGCTCACCTCTTCCGTGAAATCTTTGAATACTCCAATATCAGGAATTGCTTCTTCCTCTTAACTCTTTTCTTCTTTAATTCATTGGACATTTGGCATATGCTACTTTGTATGTATGATATATATATATATATATATATGTATAAGTATATATCTATATATGTGTACATATATATGTATATACAGATAAATGTGGATTTATTCATACATGAACACATAATACTTAAATTGTTATAAATTTCCTGCCTTCTCTTTGTCAACTGTGAAAATAGCTAAACAACGGCTCTGCTTGTTGAACACTTATAATTCTGTTTATTCGGAATTTTTGTTCACTTCTTCAGTTAAGCATTCAGATAAAGGCAAACAAACAAACAAGGAATCTGAGGCAAACTCTAAACTTTCTAAGCAGAAGCTCAGTTACTATGTTGTGCTCCCCCAAGTCTTTTGCAATATTAAACAAAGAAACACTTAGCTAATTAAAAAATTATACTGACAATTAGCATTGCTTTTTCTTTTACTATAGTATATATATCAGGAAGAACTGGGAACTTGGAGTGGGAAATAAGGGACCTAGTTTCAACCTAGCTTGCCTGTGTAACTTTGGAGAAGCCATGTAAATTCTCTAAGGCTCAGTTTCTATATTTCTAAAATTAGAAGGTCAGGAAATGGTAGCTACCAGGTTTCCCTTCTTGGAGGTCTTCAAACAAAGCCTGGAAGACCACTTGTCTACACTGGTATACTGAAGATTTCTTTTTGGGTATAGATTGGACCAGAGGACTGAATCTCAATTTTGAAATTTTGTGATTTCCATTTTCCCTTTCCTATGTGAGGCACTAGTACTGGATCTGGAGCTAGAACTGGAAGTGATCTCTTCTTTTAGAATTGTCTCACATCTTAAAGCTCATGCCTTGCTGTGAAATTTCCCTTCAAGTATGTAGTCCTAGATTGGAGGAATGCTACAAATATAGCTTTCTCACTTTTAGCAAAGCACATAGAAAAATCTCATGTAGTTTTAATAGTCAGGATGGAGAGATATGGGCTAGACAATACTACATTTAGGCAGAATTTTGACAAAATGGGTAGACCCAAAGTATAGTACAATCAATAATAGTTTGAAATCAATATTTGGCATTTATATCACCAACAGGTAGAATAGTGCCTGGCACATAGTGCTTAATAAATTTTTATTAATTCAATTATTCAAAGAAAGTCAAATGCAAATTTTTGCAAATGCAAAAATCAGATTTCTTTTTCTTACATTATTCTGAAAGGATACAATGGTCAAAGATAAAGTAATTACAGGATATACATATATATATGTATACTATGAGTATATGAGCATACATACAGTGCTTGGAGGGAATACTAACAAGTAAGGGAAATCTGAAAAGGCCTCTTACTGGATGGTGGGACTTATCCTGAGCAGTGGAAGAAGCTAGGGGGACTAAAAAAAGTGGAGAATTCCAGACTTGGGGAAATATACTATAGAAAGGCATGTTATTGAGAGATGCAATGTATGGAGAATAGCAGACGAGTGAGGGGGAAATGATGAAAAAAAAAAAATGGCTAGAGTTAGATTGTACAGGGCCTTTATCAGCTAAATGCAAGAGTTTGTATTTTATTCTCTAGATAATTGGGAGCCATTGAAGTTTCTTGTACAGGTGAATGAGATAATCAGAGCTGCATTTTAAAAATATCAATTTGGCAATTGAGTGGAAAATGGATTATTAAGGGAGAGATGGAATTCAGGGAAAGCAGTTAAGAAGTTATTTCAATAATCCAGGTGAGAAATGATGAAGACTTTGGCTGTTAGAAGAAAGAAGGGATTTAAGAGTTATCAAGGAGATGGAATCAACAAGACTGGATAACAGATTAGAAAGAAGAGATGAGGATGACTGCATTGCAGTTATTGCAAACCTGGCCTATGAGAATAATGTTGTCCTTCTGTTGAGGTTATGAGGAACTATCGGATTCTTCCCAAACCAAGCCATCAAAATGTTGAGGTTACCCACCAAAATGATGGGGCATGGGATGACACCCCAAAAGTATATTGGGGTTATGGGCTGGTCAAAAGAATTTGTGGGCTTAGACATCCTCCAAATCAAAGAGCAAAAATTTTATTATGCTTCCAAGAGTGGGCTAAATGCTGAGAAGATTTGCCAGGAAGGGATTTTAGCAGTTAAAAAGGAGAAAGACAAGTTCCCAAGTGGAACTCAATTAACCGGGGGAAGATGCTATTAAAGAGTGGTAAGTGGGGGAATTATGGGGCTAACACAAAAAGGAATTTAGGTGTCAGCTATTGTGATGCTTACCAAGAGGACTAACCCTGAAAAGGAATTAGTTATAACAAGGAGACAGATGCAATTATGTGGGCTAACCCTAAAAGGAGTCTGCAAATTAGGGAGGTACAGTTAAATCCTTCTATTGGGGAAATATAATCTCAGGAATTTGGCATTATAACTTGGCTTTCTGATTGGATAAAGGTGGAATTTCCAGAAACCTCCACCTGAATTGGGACTGTAAGCAAAAGTCCTCTAGAACAAAAGACTTCCTTATGGATTAAAAAGTCCACTTATAGCTGAGATAATCCTATCAGTGCTCCTTCTTTGCCTCTGGACATAGTAATTTGTGCTCCCTGTCAAGGCCCATCCCTGCCCAGGACCTCATCACTCCATATAAACAGAACAGTAATGAGGAGGGCTAGGTTTCAGGAAAAGGGCAACAAGTTCCATTCCCTTGTATGTATCATATCTAGATGGAGACACCCTGCTGGTGGGTGGAGATGAAAGATTGGAATTTGGGAAAGGAGTTCTAGATTTGGGAGTCAATGATGGTTCAATCCATAAGAAATGAGGAAATCACCTAGAGAGACATGGAGAGAAGCCTGGTGGCCCAAGATAGCAATCTGAGGTAGAGATGACCTTGTCGAGGGATCTTTTTATCAGGGATATCATTACTCAGCTGTGTCAGACTCTTCATGATCCTGTAGGCCATTGAGCTTCAGGACTGCTGAGTTTTCCTGGCAAAGATACTGCAGTGATTGGCTATTTTCTTTCCCAGTGAATGAAGTACAACACGGTGACTTGTCTTGATTACACAGGCAAGGTAATTTTGCCTGGAGATGCAAAGGTTTCACGTAGAAGGAAGCATCTAAAACTAAAAGAAAATCAGTGATTGTTATGAGATAAGGGTAAGGAGGGAGCATCTTTCGGTGAGTGAGGGCCCAACCACCTACCCACTGAGCCACCTAGCTGAAAAGGCCTAAAATGAGGAGAAATGTGCCTGCTAGAGGCACTCATCATGGTCAGGAAGAGATTCCACTCAGAATCCAACTCAAGAGGAATTTCTTCTAGATTGTGAGGGGAAGTACTGCTGTTTGTGCAGGATATCAAGCTGGTCCCATTAAATCTCAGAACTCGGTAGCTTAGGTGCCATTTGCAATCACTCAAAAGAGTTGGGCTTAATTAATGATCCTCAAAGGGAAACCATTTGGAAGAATGATAATTAGTAATTAGTTCAGTCTAGGTAATATATGCATATATAATACAAGCTTCGGGAGCCTTGGAGATTTTGGAAGTTTGGATGGAAGGAGGAAAATCAAGTCAAGAAGCATTAATAAATGTTTCGTGTATCTTTGGCGTCCCATTGTTTGCTTTCTCCAGGCAGGGGGAGAATTTGAAATGGAAATTCTTTAAAAAAAATTTTTTTTATCTTATTTAATAGCCTTTTATTTACAGGTTATATGCATGGGTAACTTCACAGCATTAACAATTGCCAAATCTCTTGTTCCAATTTTTCACCTCTTACCCCCCACCCCTTCCCCTAGATTGGCAGGATGACCAGAAATGGAAATTCTTAAAAAAAAAAAAAAAAAGATTTAAAACTTTTGCAAAATGCAATTGGGATTTATTGAAATGAAAAATATGTTAAATACGTAGTGATTCGTTTAAAAAAAAAAAAAGATATTTAAGGACCTACTATGTGCTGAGCGCAATCCAATTATTGGAAAATTCTGGAACGCAAGTTCTCTACATCGCACCCGTGGGGCCGTTTGCTCCCGCACAGCGTCCCCCGGGCCCCCCAAGCCCCCCAATTTTGAGGGAACATGCAGTTTAAGAGGTCTGTCCATAGCGCCACTTGACGCTGCCCAGGGCCACGTGGAGGCCGGCCGAAGCAGGGTGTGACGTTCATGGCGGGGGGCGACGGGAGAGGAAGGAAGGCCGGCGCCGGGACTCCCAGGCTACCCGCCCCCCACCTTTTGGCGCCTTCTCGCCTGCTTTCCCCAGGCGCCTCCTAGGGCCGCGGGAGGGAAGGCTTTGGGTCGGCGCCGCGCGCACGCGCGCTGGGCCGCTCCCGGATCCGCGGCTCTTGCCTCCATCGGGGTGCAGGGGGCGTTGGGAGGGGTGGAGGTGCGTACGTGAGAGCGGAAGTGACGTTAGGCCGGCCCGTCTTATAAGGCGGGGGAGCCCGCGACCCGCAGCTCCAGTGCGCTCTGGTGGAGGGGTGGGCGCCGCTTCCCATCCCATCTCCTCGGTGACACCGGCGCGGGCTTCGCCATCAGCTCCGGAATTGCTGGAGGACCGTCTAAAGTAAGTGGCCCGAAAGGAAAGGCTAGTTTGGCCTCCTCCGCGCTTCAGGGTCTTCCTTCCTGCCCACCGTTGCGCGGTGGTGAGCCGAGCCGGTGTCCGGTCCTTCCCTCTGCCCGCACTTTCCCGGCGAGCGCGAGGGGCTTTCCCGTGGGGCCGATCCCTCCCCCTCCGCTCGGTGCTCGGTGCCCGGGCCCTGCGGCCCGGGGAGGGGCTGGCGGAGCGCGCGCCTCGCGGAGCGCACTGCAGGTGCACGGGGGCGCCCGGGGCGCGTGGGCTCGGGCCGGTGTGCGTGGTAGCTGGAAAATCCCTCCCCCCCCCCCCGCCACCTGCACTGCTCCCCATCTTTCCCATCACCCTCCCTCGCCCGACCCCGGGCGCGCGCGTTTCTCTCCCCCGCTCCGCAAGCCTCCTTTCTAAAGGCTCTGAGTCCGAAGCGCTCTGATAGAAGTCTCCCTGGGCTCTGTGGTCTTTGGATGAGAGCGAGGAGTGGGGCCCCCTGTGCTCTCCTCTCCGGCCGGTGCTGCCGCCCTCGCTGTGCCTGCTGGCGGTGGAGCACGTGGCTGCGGCTTCAGGAAGTAGCCCGGGGGAGCTAGTGTCAGGTTCTGGGAGTGACCTTGAGCGCAGAACCTTGCGCTTCTCGGGGCTTGGGCGGCGGGCCGGCGCATCCTCCCTGCGAGGAGCGGGGCCCGGCAGCTCGCACCGCGACACGGCTTCCCTGCTTTTTTTTTCTTCCCCCTTTCATTAAACGACTTCTTTAATTAGAATTTGGGACTCTTTAGCATCAGGCTGAAAATATTAAATTAATTAATTAAGGGGTTAATTAGTTAATTAAATGTTTAAGAATAACTTTGAAAAATCTTGGGAGGGGCAGATTCCAGCTTGTGAAGGAGATATGGTGAGGGGCCAGAGTATGAGATGAAGCTGCAAAAGGATCATGAGCATCATCTGCGCGGTCCATCCATGAATTCATCTTTCATATCTGGCTGAAAACACTACTTGTTAATCTAGTTCAGGGATTATATGGGGAATAATAGGGATAGAGGTACTGGGGGGTTGAGTTTTTGTAAGTGGGAGATCCCGGCACTCCAGAATATGGACAGGGGTGCTTTTTTTCACTACTTTGCTCTTACTCAGGAGGTTCGCCTAACTTGCTATTACCCTCGAGTAAAATGGCAATCCTTTTCTTACCACTGAAATTTTTTTTGAGTATTTTGAATTTTAAACATCTCAAGTATAAAGTTTTTTTCTCCCTGATGTTCTATCAGGCCTAAGATCTTAGTATTGCAACTTCATTCAGCTTGCAGGATAAACATACATTCTGAAAATCTATACCTTGTATCTATTTTTTTTAAAATAAAGGTAAAGAGTAAAAAGCCTTGCTTTGACTGAGCACAGTTACAATCTACCTAGTGCCTGAGGGGAAGTTGGAAGAGGAAGCAATTCTGTCCCTGGAGTCCTTTGACACCGGATATCTCCTTCTGGCTTGAGAGATGGGATTGGAATACAAGATGATGATTCAGTGATCTCTTCTAAGCTCAGAAATTTGACCTAGTTGACCATGAAATTTAAAAGCTGAAATCCATCCATTTGCCCCATACTGCTTGCTTCTATATTGGGGATTATCCTTTCTTTAGTACATACCACAGAATAATCTCTCTCCTCCCCCTGTATACCTGTGTAATAGAAACAATGGTGATGGGGGGAGGGAGGGTGTGTTAACCTGTGTGGAGAATGGAGCCATGAGCATAAGATATTATATTCCCACAGCAAAGCTATTATGATAGTTCTTGTCTAGGGTAGGATTGCTTCTATAGGAGCAAAGCTAGAGTCAACAACTGGCTTTGGGAAAATTCATTTTTATATAAATTGTCGCACCCCAAGAAGGAAGTTATTTGCTAACATCTCTAGCAAAAAGCATTTCATTTTTGTTTGAATATGCCCAGCCTCTATCACAGTGCCTGACACAGTATAGGGACTTTTATATTGGTTGTTGATTGGTAGTCCAAATGGAATGTTGTATATAATGGGTTTTTTTTAAATAATATTCAAACTCTAATAAAAACTAACTAGTTATATCATCTACCTTTTAATTGATGGAACCGAACATTAATGAAATCCTATTTTTAAAAAAGATATATCAACTTGACATATGTCTTAATTACTTGCTATTCCAGAAAGCTTGTTTTTTTATAAAATGAACTTGTAAATTCTGCTGATATAATCTAACCACTCCTGGGTTTTTTGTGGAGTCATTGATCTCTTTTCTGTTTTGCTTTTGCGATATTGGGGCTTACTTTTGGAGGGATTTTAGGTATAGGGACCTCACTAAAATTTCCAACATATTTCGAGCTAACTTCTCAGTCTGGTTTGCTAGCTTTTGACCTTCCAGTGGTAATACAAGTAGTAGCCTTGGCTAACCTTGCTTTTTCAAAGCATTTGACAGAGTCAAATTTCCCTTGTGGACAAGATGAAAGCTAGACAGTAAGTAGTACAGTGGATGAATTTGGGTCAGTTGAATGACTGAACTAAAAAGGTTTGGTAGTTGATCTAACTTAGAAGAACACTCTGCCAAATGCTCCTAACTGTCCTAGACTCGAAGTTGTTAGTTGTAATAATGCTAGAGTGAATAGCCTTTTCAGAATTTTCAAACAGCCTAATATGTTGGATGGAAAGATCTGCAAGCTAGAGTGGATTGAAAAACAGTAATATATTGTGATATATTTAATATATTTAATAATATATTTATATGTTATTATATAGTAATATATTTAAATGTTCTATCTGCAGTAAGAAATTTAGATTGTTGAACATTTTGTCCTATCAGACCAAATGTGTAATATCGCGTTTATTTCTGAGGGTGCTTCATTTTAGGAAGATTAGAGTAGTTTCAAAAGAGGGTAATAACCAAGATGGTAAGGAGAATATTCCATGAGCACCTTTAGGTGCGTGTGTGTGTGTGTGTGTGTGTGTGTGTACATATATGTATATACACATATACACTTATATATAGAGAAGTAAAAGGAATTGGGGGGGCAGGGAAAAGGACATGTGAGATGGTAATTATCTCTAAGGACTGCTGTGGTATACAAAAAGGACCAGATTTAAGAATTGTTTGAATGTTGAGTTAGTAATTCTGACAAAATACTTTTCTTTCTGTCTTTAGAGAACCAAAGTGTAGGAACATTGTGATGATTGCAGTTAGGTTTAGGCAAGTTGTAAAGGGTTGTTCACAGAACCTATCAGAAAGATCTGAATAACCACTGATTTGGATTTCTGTAGTAAATTAGGTGGTTTCTGAGGTATCTTTCTATTTTTGAGTTTCTGTGATGGTGGCAGAAACCATATAATTCTTTCCAGAATCCTTTTTGCCATAACATTTGGCCAATTTTATCAGCTGAAAGTGTTAACTCTTCTGTGTTCTACATCCTTTGAAGAAAATGGCTGCATAATTAAAGGTGTGGTGATTCTTGAAGTTCTGGCACTGGAGATTGGTCTAGTGTAGTGGATGTGATAAAAGTCATTTCCCAGAATAGTAAGAGAATATGCTTCTAGGAATTATATTTCTTACTTGAACTCTTAATTTTTCCATTTCCCTCTTATGTTCTTTGGAAAATGACCTTTGTCCCTTTTAACTTACAGGTTCTTAGGAATTGTAGATAATGTATAATTCACTTTATATAGTCAACTGAAATTTTACAGAAAATGCTGTGTATTTGCTTGTATTTTAAGAGCCACATGAAATAGCTATGCTATTGAACCACTATACTTCAGAAGTTGTAGAATTGTTTCCTGGTAATTTAAAAAGTTTTTTAAAGAAGATAACTATTATATCAGTCATGACTTAACCCAAAATTAACGAGAACCCTAGATGTCATAGAGATATAATTTTTAAAATATATGAGATATACAGTTCTTGCTTTCAGGGTGCTGGTTAGTGTCCTTGTGGGGAAATGAATGTATTGAAGGCCCTTGCTGTTGAGTCTTGCCTGACTCTTTTGGATACTATTTGGAGTGGTTTTTTGTTGTTTGTTTTTGCAGAAATACTGTGATTTGCCATTTCCTTTAATTCATTTTATAGATGAGGAAACTGTTCACTCAGAGCTGAGCCCTAATTTTGAATGGCTATCCACTATGCCATCTAGCTTCTGTGAAGCTCTTCTCCAATTGTTTGAAATGTTAGGACAAATCTTATTTTAAATATCCATCAAAGTTTAGATGACTTTGCTGTCATGAGGATACTAAGAAGAAATTTATTGGTCATTTTAGACATGAGAACAGGAACAAAGGTACCAGAAAGTAGCTTGATCCTAATCCTCTCTTCATTATAGCAGGTCCTCTGATCTACAAAGCTACAAATTTAACCCTTATGATTCCTGAGTTTCAGCCCTACATACTACCTGCTTGTCCCTGGGTCCAAAACACATCTCTGTTTTGAATCTTTCTAATTTCTATTCATGTAGAGTGTATGAGTGTACCAGTAAGCATTCAGGTTTATAAATAGGAGGCAGCTCCTTTCATTCTCACACTCAAATCCCTTGGTTTTGTTTGCAAAAAACTTTTTAATGTAATTAAAAGTTGTCCATTTTGCATTTCATAATGTTCTCTTGTTCTTTGGTCATAAATTCCTTCCCTCTCTAAAGTTCTGGTAGGTAAATTATCCCTTGCTCTAATTATCACATCCCTTGCTTCAATTAATTAATAATTAAAATTATTGATTTGCTTATGGTATCACCCTTTATGTCCAAATAATGTACCCATTTTGACTTTGTTTTGGTATAGGGTGTGAGATGTAGATTTATGCCAAGTTTCTGATATATTCCAGTTTTCCAGCAATTTTTGTGAGTTCTTTTCTCAGAAGCTCAGTTTAGAGATTTATTAAATATTAGATTACTATATTCGTTGATTATTTGTCATATGTAGCTAACCTATTCATTGATCCACCACTCTATTTCTTAGCCAGTACCAAGTAGTTCTGATGATTGCTGCTTTATAATGGTTTTAGGTCTGGTACTGTCAAACCACCATCCTTTGTAAATTTTTTTTTCATTCCCTTAATATTCTTGACCAAATATTTAACACAAATTATACAATAAGCACCCCATAAAAGTTTAAAAAAAATCAAATTTCTCTAGTTAAAAAAGGGTGACATATTTCTAATCCCTGCAATATAGAAAGGACAAACTGTAAGAGATTATAAAAGGAAAGCTTGCAGTTAGAATTGTGCCATTGGCATGAAAAGCTCTTTGAGTTTGAACTCAAGTAGAGGGAAGCCTTGAAGGATTTTTGAGAAGTGAAGTGAGCAGAGGTGGATTTCACTCTTATTTTCAGACATCTTTATTGAATCCTTGGAACACTGGAGGGCTTGTGGGGAAGAGCTCATAGAACAAATAGGATAGGATCATGATTAAATTTTCCCCTAAACAATGATTGCTGACTGTCCTTATTTGGTGACTGATCTTGCTTTGCTTGTTTAAAGAAATCTTTAAAATAGCACATTGTTCTCAGTATTCCTGAATGGGTGCAGTGATGTCTGCTTGGATAACATAGGCGTCAAAGTGAATGCATAAAATAACCTTAAAATATTTAGGACTTTATTTAAACAGGTTTTAAGATCTGGAACAGAAACTAAGATGTTGAGCCATAGGCTGTTTGTTAGTAGTCATCCTCTTAACGTACTAACTCCCCTTATTTTATCTTACTAGGTGAGTAGAGCAGTTGGAGTTCAGTAAGATGGACCACGCCAGGTCAGCAATCTCCAACCTGGTAAGATTTATGTTACATGTGTTCTTCCTGGGGTGTTAAGTACTCATGGTTTTTTAACCCCTTCTAAGCTTGGTCCCATTCTTGTGGCTTCATTTCATTACACATTTTCCATTATAGTAGTCCAGCACAGCCCTCACTGCAGTATCCAGCTCCTGTTTTGATACCTCAATTACTGTCCTTCCTTCCCCCTAAAAGGCTCAGTCACTTCCCTCTATTCGAAGTCCTGATCTCCCTTCTTCCCAGATGCTCTTTACTCTTTATATTTAGTATTTATATCATATCTCCCTTGATATGATAGAATGTTTGCTTCTTGAGTAGAGACTGGTTTTTGTCTTGATATATTCCCAGTGTCAATAGAATACAGTGTCTGCCCTATTAGTAAGTGCTTTCTGATAAGCATGGCCATGACTATAGTGATAAAACTAGGAAGAATATCAAATGCTACCAGAACTGCTTGGGTGGGGAGGAGTGTTGTTCGTTTTTTTATTTTTTGAGGGTTTTTGAGGCCCACCTCCTCCTTCAGGAAGCAATTATTATAGAATATGCTTAATCGGAGCACTTCCCATAGAAGCTTTGAATACAGTGCCCTAGAAGAAAAGCACCTTTAGTTCAAGTTTGAGGAAAGCAGTTCCCAATAAGAGCTAGGAGTTCATCAGTGATAAGGAAGGGAGTTCTGTAACTAAGAATAATAAGAGAGGATTTTTAAAAGTTACCTGTAAAGGCACATATATGGAGAGAAATCAAGACCAAAAATAAAGTTCTTGAATTCATGTCCTTCCCTCTTTCTAACGTGACTTCTAATTCCTTTTCATCCTTTTATCTGTTTCTCTTTAAACCTCAGTTTAGTGGAGAACCACTCTCATACACACGTTTTAGTTTGGGCCGGAAAATGGATGGTGACACGTCTAGTCATGTGGAGATGAAACTGGCTGCAGATGAAGACAGTGGTGAAAGCAGCATAGAGAATAATCATCCCCATGTCACCAAAAAAAAAACCATTGGTGGAAACATCTGCTTTGGGATTATTGCTATTACGATCTTTTTCTTGATTGGTAAGGAGGAGGAATGCATTCATACCTTTTTGTGCCTCTTCTGCTTTGATAGGCTAACCTTGTCACTGAACAGTGGAATTATAGAAAATATTAGCCCAGGAATTTTGGCTATAATGTATACCAATTCCTTTATTTGTATAAAATGTCAACCTAGATATCTGTGGTCTGCTTTAGTACTAAAATTGAAATAAAGACCAATCCCTGGTGTTTACATATTCATAGTAAGCTACTTGTATTAACACTAGTTAGAGACCTTTTGGCATTTTTTGGGGGGGGGGATAATTTGGTTTTGTTTGCTTGGCTTTGAACTTAATCACAGTTTTAAGTAAAGTTTATAAGCAAAAAGTTAGGAGGTTTTAAAAAAAACATATATCATTTATAAACTGAGAGATGACTCACAAAATCCCTTAAACTCTAGAATTTTGTTAATAGGGTAAAGTTTTTAAAATTACTTTTAGAACTATGCCTTAGATATTAACTCTTGTTCATCCTTAGGATTTATGGTTGGCTACTTGGGTTATTGTAAACAGCTAGAGACCAACGTTAAATGTTCAGTTAATTCCAGTGGAGAAATAGCAAAGGTTACAGAACTTGAAGCTGATTCAACAGAAGATCTTCCATTCTTGGAGCCTCAACCTGAATTATCGTGGAGTGATCTGAAAAAGATGCTGTCAAGGAGATTGGATGCTAGAAATCTTACTGACACAGTCAGGTAAGAACTTGGTGACTAAAAAAAAAAATTCTGGTTTAATATCAAAAACTGGGTCTTTTTCTTGTTAAGCAATTAAGAGACTCCTTAAGATAAAATGGATAGAATCATTTCCAGGTATGAAGTAACTTATGTATATGCAACACATGTAAGCTATTTATAAGTTTTTGGTGCATCTCTTGCATCTAAGCATAATCCTTTTTACATTGTAGATTCTAAGTTTAATTAATAAAATGATGAATAAGATGCATTCTAATTCAGATAAGTGTTTAGATTTTGCTACATTGTAAAATATGAAAAAAACACTTTAGGAATTAAACAAAATTTTTTATTTGAGAAACCTTTGTGGAGGCAGATAGAAATGGAAAGTTAAGTAACACATGGAGATAGGAACATAAGGCATGTTTAAGGAATGCTGATTAATCTACCTTTCTGAGGTATAATGGGAGGCTTAAAAATAGCCTTGAATACCTGGCTAAAACTTCAGGTTTTATTGGTAAAGAAAGCCTAAAAGACCTGGGAAGGAATGACATAATTAGAGCTGAACTGTTTTTATTTTTTTAAAAACAAAATATTGGTAATATACAACAATAGTATAGTGAGAAAGCTTAGAAGGAAAGGGTATAGAGGGGGAGAATTGTTGGGCTATTACTATTACCATCAGGTAGTAACTACCTGAAACCGAGTTTTGAAGCAGCGAATGGATGAGAGAAGATGTGACTAAAGTGAGGATGGTAGTTAAGTTTTCAAGAATAAAAATGTAAATTATGATTTGGGGATTGAAATACTAAGGAAATATCTCCATCTATAGGCCATTTATCCACAGTTGAAAATGTATGACTAGGGTGGAGGAAAATTGAGAGAAATACAATGGATCCATATAGAAGGGATGTAGAGAGGAAAGCCAAAGAATCTATGTTCTCAGGAGCTAGAGAGATCACAGATTGAAAGACTTCTAGAAAACAATGCCATATTATAGAAACCAAGGACAGATTTCAAGGAGAAATATAGAGAAAAATATATCTATGTTTTAGAATATAGAGGCATTAGATTTGATAATTAGAATGGTAGGGAAGAAAATTAGGTTGCAAAGTATAATAGCTATAAGAGCTAGAATGTATGGAACACACCTCTGCAATGATCTGCAATGTATTTGCCAGTATTGTCACTTGGATCTTCACAACAAGTGAAGTGTCTTGAGACTGAATTTGAATTTTAGATTTTGCTGACTTCAGGCCTAGCATTCATTAAAAAGAAGGCAAATTGGGCTATACCAGAGAACATAAAGAAGAGTTAAAGTTCAAGGTGCTGTTTTAAATTTTTAAATCTCAAAACTGTAGCAAGACTTATGGGATAGCCAGTGTAATGAAATTGGAAAGATAGGTGAAGGGTCAGTGTGTGAAGGGCTTTTAAATTGAGGAAATAATTTATCCTAGAGGCAGTAGAAAGCCACAAGTGCTTATTGAATAAGGAAGTAACATGATCAGATGGGCAATACAGAAAGGCTGAAAAAAAAAACATTTTTAGAAGATGACACTTTGCAAAGTGGCTATTCAACTTGTTGGTAAAATAGCAAGCACATTTTTCTAGTTAATGGGAAATTATACAGCTATAACTTGGATTAACAGTATAAGATTAGCTAAAATTAGATATGACCCTGAACACTCGATGTGCTCTAAGTAATTAGGATATAATTTGTGAAAGCAACCTAAATAAACCACAAAACGCTTACAAAAATTAATGACTGAAAAGACAGTTCCAGTGGGGTGAAGCAGAATCAAGAGGAGCCTGCATTTTGCTTTTTTGAGATATTCCATTAGTAAGAGAAACCTCATAGAACTGTGGACAAAGTATTGTGAATTCATTTTCAAGAATTTGAATAGATTTGTAGTCTGAAACCTGAGTTAGTTTCACATGATTTAAATTTGCTCCATTTTTCTTCTAAAACGAAAACAGTCAAATTTGGAATGTTCTTTCTTTGTAGCATCTTAAGCAAGAACTATGCTTCTCATGAGGCTGGCTCAAAAGAAGATGAGAAGTTTGGATATTTTATTTATCAGCAGTGGAAGGGATTAAAAATGGACAAAGTTTGGAAAGATAAACACTTTGTTAAATTACAAGTTAAAGGCAGGTATGTTAATGGGAAATTTTATAAAGCACTGTTTTAAAATGTGAAATCCTTTTTAAGTAAATGTTAATTAAATGTATTAAGCCAAAATTCAATTATAGATAATGTTAGCCAGCTATTGTTACATAATCTCAAAACATTAACCAATATAAAGCAACTTCATTCTTTTGAAAATGTTTTACTGTGTGTGTGTGTGTTTTATTTTATTTTTTTTTTTAAATTTTTTAGTGGTCCTCAGAACTCGGTGACCATATTGGATGAGAGTGGAAATAGCAGGGAAATTATGTCTATTGATGGTTATGTGGCATACAGTGACAATTCAACAGCAAATGTAAGTAAATCATGAGGTAGAAAATTAGACTAAAAGTATTAAGCCTCTATTTTGTCTTAGCTTTGGTTTTAGCTTCTAAGAAGAATTTTGACTTTATATCTGTTAAGCCTAGCCATTTTGCCTGGATTCATACCTTCTAGCTAAACCAGATTAGCTTCTTTGTATTCTAGATAGTTACATGAATTCTGTTTCAATGACTACAAATATAAACTTAATTTTGACATAAAGACAACTTTGGTGCCTGATTTCTGTATCCTTACTAGAGAAAGGATTTTCACAGCTCTATTCCTGATTAAAGTATTCACTTGCTCCATGTGGTCCCCTAGCACATTTAGTGTAAAGATGGTTACCAGTGACTTTAAAAGTATCTAATTACTACTCAAGCCAAACTAATATCTTTTAGAAAATCTAAAATTTAACCAGATAAACTATTACTATGCAATGCCTAGGTGCTTTTTATTTTTTAAGCATAGGGTTTCAGTTGTACAACTAACATTGCATTCTAAGGCTCTTAAGTAGATGCCATGTTTAGAGTTATTACTGTTGCTCTACTTTATTGGTACTATCACAATAGCCTATGACTGTCATACAAGTAAGGGTTAATTAACTTGTATAACAACTGATGCTGAGTGAAATGAGCAGGACCAGGAGAACATTATATACTTCAACAATACTATATGATGACCAGTTCTGATGGACCTGGCCATCCTCAACAACGAGATCAACCAAATCATTTCCAATGGAGCAGTAATGAAATGAACCAGCTATGCCCAGAGAAAGAACTTTGGGAGATGATTAAAAACCATTGCATTGAATTCCCAATCCCTATATTTATGCCCACCTGCATTTTTGATTTCCTTCACAAGCTAATTGTACAATATTTCAGAGTCTTATTCTTTTTATATAGCAAAATATATTTGGTCATGTATACTTATTGTGTATCTAATTTATATTTTAATGTATTTAACATCTACTGGTCATCCTGCCATCTAGGGGAAGGGGTGGGGGGCGGGAGGTGAAAAATTGGAACAAGAGATTTGGCAATTGTTAACTGGATAACTGTAAAGTTATCCATGCATATAACCTGTAAATAAAAGGCTATTAAATTAAAAAAAAATTAACTTGTATAGTCAACCTACTGGAATGGTGACTTAAAACAATTATTTTTCTTTTAGGGTACACTAGTTTATGCTAACTATGGCACCAAAGAGGACTTTGAACAACTAAAATCAAAAACAGCTGTAAATGGATCTGTGGTTTTACTTAGAGCTGGGAAACTGTCTTTTGCGGAGAAGGTGAGTAGTTTTTTAGCTAGGATGACAGTAAGGTAGTTAGACTGTTAGACATGTAACTGTTAGCATGATTCTGAAGAAGGTTAACTCTGTAGGCTTTTATGTGCTCTTTTAGGATGGAGTGGTGTTCCTAGTTAGTCTTGCCCTGGATCCTCCCTGGCTTCAAAGGTTGCCCTTTTTACTTGGAACAAGTCCCTAGATTTTTGAGGTTCAGAGTTTTCAATGTTCAGAGTCCTCACTCTCAATTCAGGACAGATTTTAAGAGATCTCAGGGACCCTAACTCATCCTAACCTGGATACTGACCTGCTGCAGCTTGTTCCCTGTCTCTGCTGGGGAACCTTTAGCTCCAGTATCTTCTGGACACAGATCATTTCAGACTACTTATGTAGGTTGTCTCTGGTTTCCTGGGAGGCTGCCTTATACTCACTGCCTTTGCTTTGAACAGCATCTTTTTCTTCCATTTTTGACTGACTTCTTAAGCAGTTCTGGGATGTCACTGTAGCTTCTTATTTTTTAAATTTATTTTCAAAACTGTATAATTGTATAAATCCCAATTTCTCTCCTGCTGCCTTTCCCACCCATTGAGAAGGCAAGCAACATGATAATCAATTATAAAGTATCAACTTGTGGCCAGGTGCTGTAGAAGGTGACATTATTCTCCCAATCCCTCAGGTTCAAAATGCCATGCCAGTAATTTTCACTTTTGCTACATCTTTTCAGTATGCCCCTTTCTCTCCATATACTGCCACCACTAGGGCAAGCTTTTCATCATCCTATGTCTGGAGTATTTCAATACTTGTTGGTGAACCCATCCCTATTTGCTTTGTTATAATTAGTTTGCTTTGTCTCCTCTTGGTACTCCTCGAGGGAGGAACTATCTTTTGCCTTCACATCTAGGGACAGAGTTCTCACCACTTTTTAATATAAATTTAGTTGTGTATATAGAGCTGAACTTCTGCCTTCTGCTTTTTTTGGTTCCGATCCTGTCCATTTGTCTAATTTAGGCAATCGTAATCATCTTGGTTGGAAGCCCTATATATTGTAGAAACATAAAACCAAACATCCTGGAAAATTCAGTTTTATATTAGACTAAAATGTCACACCTTAAATTTTTTCTCCCCCCACCAGGTTGCAAATGCTAAAGCCTATAATGCTGTTGGTGTCTTGATTTACCTTGCCCGTTCGGATTTTGATATTGTTGATGCAGAGGTTGTACCCTTTGGACATGTAAGCTTGTTTTTTTTCCTCTCTGATGGGCTGAATATTCTCCAGAAGTAGTTGGATTTGATCCACATTAGAGTAAAGTAGAGCAGTATATATGGTTTATCTTGCTGAAATAGTTGATTCTTATAGACCAGAGGATGAATTTTGAGAGGGCTGACTTTGATTTTTGTGAATTAGTTGGAAATGTGCCATTCTAGAAGCCTTATGTGATCCTTCCAGAGTTTTTAAAACTCTGAAAAATCTGACATTCCATCCAGAAAATCCAGAAATACAGGTCATATGTACAAATGAAATCAAGGATCATTGATAGAAAATGATATTTTTAGTCCATACATTGTTGAAATAAATTTTTTTCTTTTTAACAGGCTCATCTAGGAACAGGTGACCCTTTTACACCTGGATTCCCTTCCTTTAATCATACTCAATTCCCACCATCACGGTCATCAGGGTTACCTAATATTCCTGTCCAAACAATCTCCAGATCACAGGCATCGAAACTCTTTAAGTAAGAAGTTATCTTTGTATAAGATACATTTTGGATTGAGTGCAAGTTAGATTTGGGGAGAATAGGAAAAGCCTTAAATAAAAGATAAGACAAAAGATAAGTCATTATTCAGTCTTGTAGTAAATGGAAAGAATGCTGGGTTTCAAACCTCTGTGAAATGAGAGTTGCACCTTCCTTCCTTCTTGTCTCTTTCCTTCTTCCCTTCCTGTCTGCCTACTTGCCTTTCCCAAGTCACTTACGCTTAAGTGACTTGCCCTGGGTCACACAGGTACTGCTCCACCTAGCTGCCCCAAATCTTATGGTCTTCTTATGGTCTTTTTGACTTTAAATCCATGATGCTTGTATTTTGGAGTGAAGCTTATCCTCTATGGGATTTTTGACAACTAAAAGTAGAAATTTATTTATCCTAGTTAAATTCCACTTTATCTACTTAATTCCCTGCTATATACTATGTATAACAATCTTTGTTGGGCACAAAGACAATGAAATAACCCCTTGTCCTTGAAGACCCCATCTTCTATTGAAGAGGGAAGAGTGATGTTTCTCAAAAGACCTGGTATTGTGTTGGAACACGACATGACTGATGGTTATTTGGCAAAAAAGAGGGACTGGCAGTTTACCTTTCTCCTTTCATTTCAGTGCAATGGATGGAGAGGACTGTCCCACATCCTGGAGGGGAGATGACAAATGTAAGATGAACTCAAAAACGAATGTTAGACTTACTGTCAACAATGTGCTAGAGGAAAAAAAACTTCTCAACATATTTGCAGTTGTTAAAGGCATTGATGAACCAGGTAAGGCTTTCTTTGGTGTTCCTATTTTAGAGTGTGTGTGTGACACATAGATATTTTAATAGGATATATTAACATGTAATATATTAAAAGGGGGCAGTGTTACTGGCTGTTTACATGTTGTAGTCTCAGAGTTTATTATTTTTAGCTGGGGAGATTTTAGTAACATCCTAGGAAGCTGAGATATATTTGAAATAGCATTTCCTTCTTACTAGGAAGATCTATCCAAATTTTAAGTTAATTGAAATACATTATTTGACATCATAGTTTTTAGTTTGTAGGAGCTAATAACTGTAGGAGAAATAACTGCTTCTGAATTAATTATTATTAAAGAATTAGAATTTAATTCTAAATTAGCAAGTGAAAAACATTTGAAAAACAGCATATTGAGCTTCTGAGGTACCTGCTGAACCCCTCATACTATGCAGATAACACATTAATACTTAGCCTTTGAGTCCTTGCCAAGCCTCCTGAATTAAGTCTTGTTGAATAGACCAATAATAACCACTTATGGATCATCCTATTGCTTTTTTATAGCTTTTTATTTACAAGATATATGCATGAGTAATTTTTCAGCATGACAATTGCAAAACCTTTTTTTCCAATTTTTCCCCTCCTTTCCCCCACCCTCTCCCACAGATGACAGGATGACCAATACATGTTAAATATGTTAAAGTATAATCATCCTATTTCTTCCATTCTAATGACTTTGTTTCAAGAGAACAAGGCTTTGATATCATTTTTACAAGATGTTTATACCATTACCATAGACAACAGATAAATTATTTCATTAGTTTTACAAAAAAATCTTTTAAGAAGCATGTTTTTTGAGGCCAATTTCTCAAATGTAAGAGCTAGTCTGACCTGGAAAAGCTAAATGGAGAAATGGCAAGGTAGAGTGAAAGTCTTTGGAATACAGTGTTGTATACATGAGATTGTATTAGGGAGGAATCTGCTTTTTATTTGAGTCATAGGATCTATCATAAGTACTTCAAAGGCCAGTGCATCAATTTGCCATCTTTTCTCCCATAATACAAATAAATCCCAGTTAGTAATGAAGGACAATGATATTCGTTATTAATACTTAACAGATTTCTCCTATAAAGCCTGTTTTGTTTTGAGGGTATTTCATTTCTTCACCCTTTAAATTTTTAAAATTTTATTTTATTTAAACTCTGTCCAACCCATACAAACTCGTAAGAATGGAGGGATAAATTGAAGCATAAAATCAGTATGATCTTTCTATTTGCAGATCGCTATGTTGTGGTAGGAGCCCAGAGGGATGCCTGGGGCCCTGGAGCTGCCAAATCTCTTGTCGGGACATCTCTTCTGTTGGCAATTGCTAATGCATATTGTGATTTGGTGTCTAAAGGTAAAGTTATTTCAGAACAGACATAATTTATAAAGTGACCTTGAATTATAGTTGTGTATTTTACTTACAACAGTATTACAAAAACTATGGAATGTTTGGTAGAATCTTGGCTAGTGTCACCTTTTCCTTTTTGAAATTGGAAACTCTTAGGAATTGTTTCTGTAGGTGGCACTGTGAGGATGTCTGCTGAATTTTCCTTTTTCATGCTTTTCATCTTAATCCACTGGCTATGGAGGAAGCTGTATTTAACATTACATTAGCAAGCATTTTTAAAGTATTTACTAGTGTTGTCTACATCACTGGTCCCTGTTCTGAAGGAACTCACACTATGTTTATAGTGCAAACTATAAACATAAGAGGAATGGCCTCTTAGGGAACTTAGCTCAAATTCTTGGGAGTCTTAAACTGGGGAACTCAAGAGGTGGAGGTGAAGAGGCATTGAGGGTATGAAGAATAACCATTAAAAAGACAAGGTAGAGTGTGACACATTCAGGAAATGGGGAAAAGATCTCCTCAGACAGCTAACTTAGTATAGCCCCTCATCACCTTACCCCTGAACTACTAGATGGCCTTGTGGTGGAGTCAGTGATCTCACGGAAGCACCAATCTTACCATTTGTGCACTGTACACCCCTGGCCTGCACACTAGTGGCGCTCTCATCTCTGGGATGAAATAGGATGTACAGTCCTTGGCTGAACTGGAAGAACTTGTAAACTGGTTTATAGAAACAAGGAAGGAAACAAGAAAGGAAGTAGTAAAAATTTTCATTGAGTCTTTTGGTTATAAAAAGGAATTGGGAGTAAAGGATAGGTCATGACAATGAGGGGGTAATTCTTATTCAATATAGGATATTTAGCAGATTAGTAAAAGTTGTTCTTACCCCTTACAATTCCTTTTAAATAAAGGACTACCTGCATGGTCAGAAACTGATCCTATCCATCATTTATTGTCTCACTCTCTCAGGTGTTTAACCACTTCTTCCCCTGTTCCCATCACTAGCACAGCCAGCAGTATCTCAGGGCTCCCATTTTTAATTTGGGATTTGGATAAGGGCTGTCTGTCCTGCCATTGTTTGCCAAGATCCTGGGGGCTTTTTAAATGACAGAACCAGTAATTTTTACTGCTTCCACAAATATCTGAATTGACTCTTCTGTCTCCCTAAATTAGCATGAACTTCTTAAGGGCAGGGGTAGTCTCATTTTTCATTCAATTGTTCATGTACATAACTACTTCCAAACATTAAAAATTAATGTCAGCTGTTATGTACTTTTGATATTTAACTTCATGTTGTCCTGGTTTAAGGAAAGACAGTGTTTACTATGAGTAAGGAACCACCTGCATTGAGACCTTCTAGAACTGTGTCTGTCCATTATCTAACTTTATTTGCCTGATTTATAGGTTCTGAGGACGCCCTCACCCTAAAGAGTTTTTTTTAACTTTAGGATTTTAATTTTTTAGGACTAAGTGAAACTTAGAAATGTCATTTTTCTTAAAATGACTAATCTTGGTTCCTGGAGAAGATAAAACTTCTTGGTAGGGAAGTCAGATATAAAAAGAATCAATAAAACTTAAAGTTTTCTTTTTGTCTTTTAAGATGGGTATAAACCCAGAAGAAGCGTTGTCTTTGCCAGCTGGAGTGGTGGAGAATTTGGAGCTGTTGGTGCCACTGAATGGCTAGAGGTATACTGTTAATAATTGAAGAAACTCAACTTAAAGGAAGGACACTAGTTAAAATGGGAATGTTATTGATTTAATAGAAATACTTTTTCATTTCAAATTGAATTACTTAATTCAGTTAATACAAATTCAAACTGAATTTTCTTAAACAACATTTTGTAGTCACAATTTTTTGCTTGAATTTCCTACTTGTTTAGGGTTACCTTACCACATTGCATCTAAAGGCCGTTACGTACATCAATCTGGACACTGCTGTTGTTGGTAAGGTTATGTTCTACAGATTTGCAGTATAAAGTACAAGAAAGGTAGCCTCAGGAAAACTATATGTATAGAATTGTACCAGCAATTCCACTAGTTTCACATTTTATGGAATGTAACTTTGAATAGTATTAAGTTTATATCTTAAGGATTTGCTGAGCAACAGAATTTAGCTAAATTTGATTTCTCTTTGAATTTTAATTTGAATTGCTCTTTTATATAAAACCATTCTGGTTTATATTCTGTTAGGCTGTGTAAGGTAGGGATGTTTGATTCATTCAATCTGATTTTCCTAGATCAAAAGATCATTTAGCATAGTTTAATAAAACAGTGAAACCCACCCATATTTAAAATTGGATAGAAACCACCATGAAAAATAGTTTATATTAAATCAAATCAAACCTTTGTATTAAATTTACTATGAAAAGTAAGTATTGTTGACTCTTGCCACAGGTTCAAATGACTTCAAAGTCGCTGCCAGTCCATTATTGTATACACTCATCCAGAGAATCATGAAAGAGGTGAGTCCTTCAAATTGATGATTTGAATAGTTTGTTTACTGAGATAGTTAAGGTGTGATTTTTTTTTTTTAATCAACACAGGGAAGTACTACAAGGTCCTTATTTTTACTTTGTTAAGTGTACTTTTATATTCCTCTTCATTCTTGGTTTAAAGCAATCAAGTTGATGCCAATTTAATTTTTCTTGCATGCCAGGTGAAGAATCCAATTACAGGAGGAACTCTCTTCAAAGATACTAACTGGATGAGTGAGTTGTAAGTTTGGATACTACTTGAATAAAGAAACAAAATATTGTAAATAAAAAGCAATAATTTAAAAAAGGGCCCACAAGTTTAATCACATGAGCTAAAGATTGTATTTGGCTCTTTAAAATGGTATGGTTTTACAAAATCCTTTAAAAATTACTTTAATGTTTTATTTCATTAAAGCCATTTAGAGGGAAATGTTTGTTATAGAAATATTCTTAGCATTAGTATTTTTAATACTTCATTTTCTTGTAGGGAGCCACTTTCACTGGATAATGCTGCTTACCCTTTCCTTACCTATTCTGGAATCCCATCAGTTTCATTCCGTTTTTGTGAGGTAGGTTTCATTTAAAAAGAAACCAAAACAATAAAGGGTCACTTTAAAATGAGTTCTTTCATACATTCCTTCCACAGTGCCTAGTAACATAGTATTATATAGCTACTGCCTAGTAACATAGTGTTATACAAATGGCTATTTCTGTTCCTTTTCTTGGTTAATGATCTAATTGGTATATACCCAGTTATTGCCAGATTGCCTTTTTTAAATCAAATTTTTAAATTTAATCTGTTGGAAGCATCAAGTTATTCTTTACAATCCTTTACAATGCTGATTTCTTGCATTGTAAAGTCTCATTTAGCTTGGCTTTCAGAAGGGAAGGTACTTAATGGCAAAAAAGTTGAAGATGCTATAAAAGAACATAGCACAAAGTATGAATTCATATTTGTCAAGGAATAGGAACAACTTCTGGAATTAGTGGGGGGAATTAGGAAAGTTGATATACTTGTAGAGGAGAAATGAGTAGATTCATCACCTGTAATTATAGTGACCAAGGTTGCCTCTAGAGAAGAGATTCTTTTGAAAGTACCTACTTTTATTTGCAGTGCTGGGCATGGTGAGACATGCCTAATGCATTGACTGGTTTTTTCCTTTTATTTTTAAAATTTTCTCTTGATTCCCTGCAAGAGATGAGTGGGATAGATTCAGAAATGAAAGTGATATAAAACAGGGAAAAAATTCAAAAATTGTAACTAGAAAGGCTTGACTTTACAATATTATAAAAGAATCTCAACCATAATCAACAAAAAAAATATAGTGGGGTTCACATGCAGTATCCTTGGAAGGGCATTCTTGGACCAAAATAGGAATGGGGAATGTTGTTGGAGGTGAAGCTTACAGGCCAAAAAAAATCTGGTAACTAAATTTGAGTTAGCAGAGTATTAAATTTAAGGGAGTTCTTTACTCAGGGCATGAGGAAAGCAGGGGGACCTGGAGAGGAGTTCTTCACTGAAGATTATCTGCCAGCTCCATTCCAAAATAACCCATCCAGTTGCCAAGACTGCCCTGCTTTTGACTGTTATGCCTGTGTACTTGATAAGGGATAAAATGTTCTGCTTCTGTTCACTTCACTTCAATTCTCCATGTCTTCCCAGGTTATTCTGAAGTCATCCTTTTCATTAATCACATCCTTACACAACTTGTTCAGCCATTCTCCAGTTGGTGGGCATCCTCTCAGGTTCAATTCTTCATTGCCAAAAAAGAGCTTCTATAACTTATGTATAAATGTGTCCTTTTCCTCTTTGATCTATGTTCTGTAGATCTAATAGAAACATAGCTGTTACATCAAAGGTTATTTAGTACATAATACTCTCTCTAGGACAAATTACTTCACATTCCATCACATTCCATCACACTTGCCTTCCTGTTTCTTGGACACAGTCCAAGATAGGTCTTTCTCACCTGTCTCATTTTCTTCAGAGCACATCTTAAGCACCACTTGTCCATTTAGGCCTATCCTGGTTCCTTTGGTTCTGGAACCGTCGCTATCATTTACTTTGTGTGCATCTTGTATTTAAACTGTATTGGTCTTGTTCCCTTTCTAGTAGACTGTAATTGCCTTGAGATCCTGCATTTCCCCCGCTTTCTTCACCACCTTGCCCATAATTGGCAATAGTGTCTTAATGCCCTCATAATTCATTGTGGTTAGGAGCTTTCATTTTTGGCACATGGCAAACATGTCCAACACCCTCCCCTTTATTTCCCTTAGAAATCCTGAACTCTCAAGTCTTTCTGAAATTGCTTTCTAATACTAATCAGATTTTGTTTGTTTTCTAGACTAAACCTTACCGATATTTGGGCACCAAACTGGATACCTATGACAACCTGTCAAAAGATATTCCTTCTTTGAGAGAACTAATGTACGCAGCTGCAGAAATTACTATACAAATGGTGATAAGGCTTAGCGGCGATCGTCAGTTGTACCTAGACTATGAAAAGTACAATGAAGAATTATTTAATTTTGTCAGGAAACTTGTGCCATTCAAGTCAGATTTAAAGGTTTGTACTATTTAAAGCTTGGTCTTTTTCTTAGGTATTAGTTTTCAGTATTTTGAGATCTTCTTGAAGTTTGAGTGTGCTAAAACGAGACAAGTGTTCTACTGTACTTTGCTTTGTATTCCTTGAATCTCTAGGTCAAATCTGATATTTAATTCTATAAAGGTTGGCTGAGTCAGCTATAGAATTCTGAAAGGTGGAGAAAAATTGATTGAAATTAATGAAGTCAGGAGCAGCTAGGTGGTACAGTGGATAGAGTACCGGTCCTGAAGTGAGGAGGACCCGAGTTCAAATCCGATCTCAACACTTAACACACTTCCTAGCTGTGTGATCCTGGGCAAGTCACTTAACCCCAATTGCCTCAGCAAAAAGCAAAAAAAACCCGAAATTAATGAAGTCTTCACTGTGTCACGTGCTTAAATTTGTGGGGAAAATGCTTTAACTCTATCTAGAAGGATGGGAAAATACTAACTCATTAGTAGGTCCTTGGTAATAAAGTACATTCTCATTTAGGCTGTAAACTTTCTGTTGTCTATTCCAGAGCCTGAATCTGAATTTTCAGTGGCTGTACTCTGCTCGAGGTGACTTTAGCAGGGCTACTCATGACCTTACAAATGATCTCTATCGTGTAGACACTACCCAAAAGCTTGTTAATAGAGAAATCAATGATCGTATCATGAAAGTAAGTAATTTTTTACTTTTTAAAAAGTAATTTAAAAATCATCTACAGAATGAAGAGATTGCAACAACTAGAATTATTGAAGAGAAGTTGGAAGCTAGGCATTGAACTTAAACAGTGGAAAGCGTTACATATTGAAGAATTGTGGGTAAAAATTTCATATACAGAAAGTTGTAACTCTAGTCAAGGGTGACAAGTGAGTTTGTGATTTGCATTAGAAATTGTTAAAAGTTTTTGTAAATGGAAATTTTGTATTGTACTGTACAGAATATTGAGTGTCTAATATATAATTACTGCCTTAGGGCTAAGGACCTCATCCTGTAAATATCCTCACCTGCTTCTATTTCAGCTAATTTTTTTTTGACGAATTGTGCTTTGTTATTTGGCATCTTTACAAGAATTTTATTCTGCTTCCTTACTTTTGGAAAAGGCAGGGAAGGGAGTTCTTTATAACAGGAATAATAAAGCAAAATGGATTTTCACCTAGGACATATAAAAAATTCTTTTTTTTCCCCCCCTAGCAATAGTTCTCTAGAGTTTGGTTGGTAGATAAGATAGAATCTTGAGATTCTTAAATCCAAGAAAAGGATGTGTATTAGCATATTTTCCAGATCTGTGTTAGAGAACTAGCATACTGTAATATGTAAATTTTGGTTTTTGTTTTATCTTTTAGGTAGAATACAGTTTCCTATCTCCCTATGTGTCTCCAAAGGAAACTCCTTTCCGTCATATCATATGGGGATCTGGCTCTCATACTTTATCAGCTTTGTTAAGCCATTTACAACTTTTGAAGAAAAAAGACATCAACTTCAATGAAACACTGTTCAGAAACCAGTTGGCCCTTGCTACCTGGACAATTCAAGGAGCTGCAAATGCACTAGCTGGCAATATTTGGGACATAAACAATGAATTTTAGATGAAATTCCCACACACAACTGAGAACAATAAGACAGTATAGTCTTCAAAAAAAATCATCACTGGTCTTATTCAATATTTTCAGGACCATAAAAAGTTAAAAGCTTTGTTAAGATTTAAGCATTAAATCCTGCCTAGCAGTTAGTACAGAGTAGGTACTTGTACTTAATGCCAGGTGAATATTTTACACCCCTGCCAAACTAAACTCAAAGTTGAAAAAATTGTTAGATTCTTCCCTTTAATCTGTAGGCTCCATTTCAGGTTATTTGCAGTGTTAACTGCCTCTCAACTAATCCCCTTTATACAGAGCCCAAAAACAGCTGGGGGGAACCAGAGATCCAATAATGATTCTAAAGGCCTAATCCAACAACTGTTACCCTGAACATGGGAAAGATGACTACTGAGGACTTTAAGTGTGTCCACTTGTAATAGTTTATCTCTTGCTGTTGACCAAGAGATGAGGTTATGAGATGTGATAGTTCTCTTCCCTTTGTGAGAGAGAGCCAGCCAGGGAGAAGACTAGGATTTCCTTGCCAGGAGTATTTAGAAGTGATTCACCTGAATAAGTTATATTTGGTGATTATCACAGGAGCATAATCCTGGTGTATATCCTAGAATTCTTCATGAGTAGAGGAGACTAGAAGCCAAAGAATTTTTTTGATAACTTTTTCCTGCTGTCTCCCCACCTCTTTACCTCTCCCCTAAGAAAATTGACTTAGTGACTTTTCCATGAAGTCCTCTGAACTATGTCAGATTGATATGGACTATTGAAAAGATATCACTCTTGCTCAGTTTGTCAAATCTAAACTTAAATATTTGCCAAATTTTGGCCAAAATGTTAACCTCATGGGAAAGCTTTCTATTATTTGGCACTGAGATATATTTATTTGTCTTTATTTATCAGTGACAGAGTTCACTATAAATGGTGTTTCATTTTTTATAGAAGATAATTATCGGAAGCAGTGCCTTCCATAATTATGACAGTTATACTGTCGTTTTTTTGAATTAAAAGCAGCATCTGCTATTAAAACTGAACAGATACTAGAAGTTTTGCATTTGACTTGTGCTGCCAATAGACTCCCAAGTCTTGACTCCAAAATTTAAACTGACCACACAGCTTCTGAATAAATGATAAAATCAAATCATTGAGGAAATAACCTATTGTTGAACAGAACATGTGAAGATTAGAAAAAAAATTAACATTTTAGGTAAAATTTGCTCATTCCCAAATGTATTTTGCACAAAGATAATGAAGTGGATAAAATAAACCCAATTACTATTTTTAAAAAAAGATATTAAGAATTTCAGTGCAAAACTTCGAGTACCTCTTACAAACCTAGCTTACATTATCGGAAGCAGTGTCTTCCATAATGAGTAAAGAACAAGGTAGTTTTTGCCTACCACGGTGTTTATATCGGAGACAGTGATCTCCATATGTTACACTAAGGGTGTACGTAATTATCGGGGACAGTGTTTCCCATAATTTTCTTCATGCAATGACATCTTCAAAGCCTGAAGATCGTTAGTATCTAACATGTATTTTCAGCATCTTTTTATTCTTTTTTTTAGTTGGAGAAGCATACCTTGTAGTCAACATTGTCTAGTTCTATTCAGCCATTGTAAATCAAAACTTTTTTCAGGTTTTTGTGGGTCTCTCCCCCCTCCCCCATTTAATATGGGTATTTTCTTTGTACTTGTGGTTTCTCAATTTTCTGTTTAAGACTAATATGTCAGGGCTTACTTTTAATAATGAATGAATGTGCTTACGTTCCACTTGGTTGCTTTTCTTGTTGAACTGATCCCAATGAAAGTTTGGATTCAGAGCAGACTTGGGATTCAGTGGTTTTGGTTTTTTTAGGGATTTTTTGGCTGGAAAGGGGGTAAAGTGGGAGGTTTACAGAGGTCTCTGAACATGTTTATTTGCTTAATAGAATGGTGGTAATTGTAAATGCAAACAAACCTGGAGGCCCATGTGAGTAAAAGGGTTTCCCTCTTTTGTTTTTTTTTTGTTTTTTTTAAATAAAGCAAATGCCTACTCTTAGCTGTTGGCTCTTCAGAGGTCATCTAAAATCACCACACACCTGACAATGGCAGGTCCATTAAGGTGTCTTCAAATGAAATTGTAGATCCAGGAACTTGATATGCCTGTCTCTGACTTGTTGTGCAATCTGATCTTAACCTCACCAATGATTTAAGTATGTTTTGATTGCCAGTTAAGTAAAGAAGGCAAAATGGTTGGGCCCATTGCTTCTGAAGAGCCATAGCTAAACTTTGAATATAGCCTGCTCTTTAGAACCGAGAGCATACATGTCCTGGTAGTGCACAGGTTTTGGAAGAGTTAATTCTTTCCCTTTTGTACAAGTTGTTCCTGATTAAGAAGCACAAGACATGTATTTCTAGGCATTTCCTAATGTTCAGGATAGTGTTTGGGTTGCTGAAGGTTTTTCTCTGCTTATAAAACATGGCCCATTAATTGAGGCTTAAGATCAAAAAAGGGACATCTAATGTTCATGATTCCTTGTTTTTGGTGTTGGGTGGCATTTCTCCTAGTACTTGCAAGCATTTCACTGTGTGCTTATTTCACCAATGTTTATCAGCTAAGACTTTTAGCAGGTTAAAAATAATTATCTTAAATTGTGATTGTATTACTTGGCTATGTTTCTGGTGCATAGAGTATTGCTGTTACTAGTCACTAGCTGATATGTGAAATATTGTAGAGATTTCTTGTTACTAAATAAAATGCTCAAAGACATTAATTTTTGTGACTCCTATATTTGAAGTTTCTAGGAATGAATCCATTTTTATCTAGATTTTAATCAGTTCTTTTCCATCTGCTTACATCTTGGTAAATTTTAATTAAATACATAAAAAGTCATATAGTGTAACAGCAGCTTTTTATTTACAAGATAATATGCATGGGTAATTTTTCAGCATTGACAATTGTCAAACCTTTTCCAATTGTTCCCCTCCTTCTCCCACCCCCTCCCCCAGATGGCAGGTTGACCAATACACCTTAAATATGTTAAAGTACAAGTTAAATACAATATATGTATACATGTCCAAACAGTTATTTTGCTATACAAAGAGTCAGACTTTGAAATAGTGTACAATTAGCCTGTGAAGGAAGTCAAAAATGCACGCAGAAAAAAATAGAGATTGGGAATTCTTTGTAGTGGTTCAGTCATCTCCCAGAATTCTTTCCCTGGGTGTAGCTGTTTCAGTTCATTACTGCTCTATTGGAACTGATTTGTTTCATTTCATTGCTGAGGATGGCCACGTCCATCAGAATTAATCACCATATAGTGTTGTTTTTGAAGTATATAATCTCCTGGTCCTGCTCATTTCACTCAGCATGTAAGTCTCTCCAGGCCTTTCTGAAATCATTCTGCTGGTCATTTCTTACAGAACAATATTCCATAATCATATCACAATTTATTCAGCCATTCTTCAATTGGTGGGCATCCACTCAGTTTCCAGTTTCTGGCCACTACAAAGAGGGTGGCAAGTATTAAGAATAATTTTGAGTGATCAAGACATTCTATTACAAATAGCCAAATCAATTTGCAAAGATCCTATGAAGAAAAATGTTTGCATCTAGGGAAAGAATATACAACCTATACATATTGCATACACACACTTGTATCTAGTTGCCATTGGGTGAGGGGAAGGGAAAAGAAAAAGTTTAGGTGTCCATAATGTGCAGTTTCAGATGCAATTACAGATTTTTAGATTAAAAATCTGGAGTTTTAACTCTTCAATTTAATCAAAACTTTGGTACTGCAACATTTGGATAATTTAATAATTGCCAATTCAATATTTAAATACAAATAATGTTAGTTTTCCAGTAACCGGGAGATTCAACAGCCTACCAGAGGCACATGAAGCAACACCTTTTGAGGCACTTTAGCTCATTGTTTACTTAAAAAAAGATAAACTGCAGAGAAGGTGCTGACAAGCTTTAACTTTAATAACCTTTTATTTACAAGTTTATGCATGGGTAATTTTATAGCATTGACAATTGCCAACCTTTTCTTCCAATTTTCCCCCTCCTTCCCCCACCCCCTCCCCTAGATGGCAGGATGACCAATACATGTATACCATGTCCAAACCAATATTTCCCTGTACGAAAAGAATTGGACTCTGAAATATTGTTGCAATTAGCCTGTGAAGGAAATCAATGCAGGTGAATCAATGAAGGAAAAAAATGCAGGTGTGCAAAAATATAGGTATTAGGAATTCAATGTAATGGTTCATGCTCATCTCCCATTCGCGCTGGGTGTAGCTGGTTCAATCCATCACTGTTCTATTAGAACTGATTTGGTTCATCTCATTGTTGAAGAGGGCTACGTCCATCAGAATTGATCATCATACAGTATTGTTGAAGTCTATAATCATCTGGCCCTGCTTGTTTCACTCAGCATCAGTTCATGAAAATCTCTCCAGGCCTTTCTGAAATCCTGTTGGTCATTTCTTACAGAACAATAATAATCCATAATATTCGTATGCCACAATTTATTCAGCCATTCTCTAATTGATGCACATCCGCTCAGTTTCCAGTTTCTAGCCACTACAAAGAGACCTGCCAGGAACATTCTTGCACATATAGGTCCCTTTCCCTTTAGTATCTCTTTGGGGTATAAGCCCAGTAGAAACTGATGGGTCAAAGGGTATGCACAGTTTTTTTGAGCATAGTTCCAAATTGCTCTCCAGAATGGCTGGATGTATTCACAACTCCACCAACAATATATCAATGTCCCCGTTTTCCTACATCCCCTCCAACAATCGTCTTTCCCGTCATTCTAGCCAATCTGACAGGTGTGTAGTGTCATCTCAGAGTTGTCTTAATTTGCATTTCTCTGATTAATGACGACTTGGAGCATCTTTTCATATGGCTAGAAATAGTTTCAATTTCTTCATCTGAAAATTGTCTGTTCATATCCTTTGACCATTTTTCAATTGGAGAATGGCTTGATTTCTTATAAATTAGAGTCAATTCTCTTATATCTTTTGGAAATGAGGCTTTTATCAGAACCTTTGTAAAAATATTTTCCCAGTTTATTGCTTCCCTTCTTGTCTGCATTAGTTTTGTTTGTACAAAAACTTTTCAATTTGATATAATCAAAATTTTTCTATTTTGTGATCAGTCATGATCTCTAGTTCTTCTTTGCTCATACCGGACTTTTCACATTACCTTGAATGAACCAAATCTACCCCAAGAGAACTGGAGTTCCATGGGAAAAGCGACTTTGATGGTTGTCGCTGATAATTTCTTAAATGCCAGTTTTATGACGATCTCACCTCCGCAGCCTTTGGCCTAACGGATCTCTCTTCTTCATTCACTGCTCTCTAACACTGTCCCTCCTTTGCTGCATCTATGCCCGCCGAGGGTAGCGATCCCCCAAACATCAGTCCCAGGTCTTCAGACATGTTCTCTGGCTTCATTTTGTTGGCTCTCAGTGACCCATTCCCTGCGCAAGTAACTCCGAGATCTCCCGCTCTCTAGTCTCGCGTCTCCTGCCGGCTGACGGAGGACAGCGCCTCTGTGGGAGCCGGGCACCGAGCGCTGCCAAGTGCTTCCCTTCGCATTCGGCCTTCGCGGTGGGATGGGGAGGGAGAGGGACTCCTCGCGGGACGGCGGAGAGCGCCCTGTGCGGCCGCAAAGTGAGTGCTCGAAGCTCGACTCCAACTCGGGTCTTTTCTGCCTCCGCTCACTTACCGCTTGTCCCATCTAGTTTCCCCTGGAATTGGATATCCAGTAGACAACTTGAGCCCCAAACGGAATCCGTTACCCCTCTGATCCGCTCCTCATTCTAACTCCCCTGTCACTGAGGGGCCCCGCTTCTCATCCTCGCCTCTTCCTCTTCCTGGCATCACCCTGCTCTCAGCCCTCACCCCTGCAGTAGCCTGCTGAATGATTCCCTGCCCAAATCTCCCCCTCCAGCCAGGGCTTCACCCAGGTGACTGGAGAGCATCCTGCTCTCTGCAAGCTCCGCCCCTTCCCCATCATCTCTGGGACCGAGTGGAAACTCTTGTCAGTTACTCCTTCGTAACCCCGCCCCTGCCCCTTTCCGGTCTTCCCCTTGCTCTCCCCAGCGGGCTCCAGAACCCGGGCCCCCCGACTTCTTCCCGGCATCCCTCCTGACCGGAACTCTACCTCCCGGCCTCCTTCCGGGCCCGGCTGACGGCCAGCCTCCTGCAAAGCCATCCCCGCGGCAGCGAGGTGGGACGGAGTTCCAGTCTTGAGTTCAGATTCGGCCTTAGACGCTACCTCGCTCTATGACCTCTCCCTGCCCCCCACCCCCAGACAATCCCCAGCCCCGCTTTTCTCTAACGCAGGAATTACCTCCGTGTGCCCTGTTAACGTCTTGTTGGTACAGGATTGTTTGTCTGTTTCCCGTGGTGCTTCTCAGGAACCGGGCCGCCCTTGGCCTTTGTATCCCCAGCACGCCACACCGGACTGGCGTGGCCACTAGAGGGCACCGCGATACCAAGACTCGCTCGCACTCAGGAAGCGCCTGTGCAAAGGCTTCTGCCTGCTCCCACAGGCCCACCTGGAAGGCTCACCTCCCCGCTTACTGAGCGCGCGCTCTGTCCCGGCAGGGGCTCGGGGCGGTCTCTCCCCGGCTCGAACCTAAAAGTTCCCCCGAGATCCCGCCTTTGGCGCGCACCACGAACCGCTGGCGCTGTTTTGTGGCATAAGCTTCTTGAGCACAGGAGCTAGAGTTTTACAACTCATAGTCAAGCAAATGGTTGAAAATAGTAGGAGCGCAACGATTTGTGGGCTGAGAAGGAGCGGGAAGAAGGTGTGTGGGAGAAGGCACGCTTGAGGTCGGGGAGGAACCTTTCTACCTAAAAGTCCCGCTTTAGTTCAATTCGATTTGTTGGTTTATTCATCCAATCAATTTAGTTCTGTTCATTGGTTGGCTCATTAAATGCTACCATGTTTAAAGCGCTGTCCTTGGTGCTGGACCTGCCCATAAGCCTCTAGGGCTTGCCTTTAATAGCAAGAATAGCAAGACTCACCTCTTTAATAGCAAGAAATCGTTGGGGCTTCATTCGCCAGGACCACATCGGCCATATATGGAACCATCACTTGCAGCTCGGGGTGAAGCTTGGGACACTTACCTGGGCGGGATCCTTTCCCAGGATGAACACGCTGATAATAAGATGGACACGTATATTACCAGAACTAGCTCAGAAGGAAAATACGGGAGAGGAGACTGCCAGACTGAAGGTCTTCTTGTTGCACCTCTGTGAAACCTGGACTGCAAACCAGCGCCATGCCAGGAAACCGAATCGCTTCCTTCTGATTGTCTTAGGAAGGCTCTGAAGAGCGTCTAGGGAAGATCCCAGACACTGAGGCCCTTTCTTAGACTAAACTGCCAAGCGTTCCTGCCGTTGGGCTGGCCGCAATGCCAAAAAAGACTATTTCATGGAGAACTCTCAAGAGTCAAAAAAAGTAATCCCTCTTAAGAACTTTAGAACTGATGGTGTGACATGGGAGACAATACGTCATATTCTCATCAGAGATTCTGTGCTCTGTGAACAAGGCAGAATTGCATTACCCAGAAGAAATAGGAGATGTGCAAAATCAGAGAAGCTGCCCCAAATGTGCATAGGGACCATTTGTGTCTGACTTGTGGCACAGCCTTCTGAGCTTACATTGGCCTGATCAGCTGCAGTCTAACACACTAACTTCACTCTAATATTAATGCCATTTTAGTTCTCTTTGAGAATGGAGGAAAACCACCATCAAACAATATATACATACATATATGTATATTCACAGATATACTATTTTCAAGTGACTTCACAGAAAGCTGGCACACCTTGGGCTTCATCCAAATTGACTCTTTTTGTGGATGTTTTTTCCATTCTAATACATCTTTCATCTTGCCCAGAAATAGCCCTGATTTACTTCTATTAAAAATCTTAACTTGCTTCTACTCCCTTTCACCCATTCCTCAAATGTTTTTTCTTTTAGAATCTTGTCCACCCCCATTCCTGATTTATTTTCTTCCCTTCCCTCCTCAACCTTAGAGCCTATTGTCAGCCCCTTGGTTTGTACCTTGGGGACAATAGAGGACAATCATTGGATTGGAATTCAGGATCTCTGGGTCTCAGTCCCACATCCTCTAATTGCATATGTTGGCTAGGACCCAGAGTGAGTCTGTTACCAATAATCAGAATTACAGAGTTGAAAGAGACCTCAAAAGTTTTCCAGTCCAACCACTCCTACTTCCCCTACCCCTCCCATCATGAATTCCATCCACAGCATCCCTGACATTGTTAGAACTAGAGAACTATTTTCACTAAAGGTAGCTCATTTTATTTGTTTATTCATTTTATTTTTGGATAGTGTAAATATTAGGAATTATCTCCTTGATGTTGAGCCAAAATCTGATTCCCTGTAACTTCCACCTATTAATTTTAGTTTTCCCCTTTAGAGCCAAAAAGAATAAGTCTTTAAACATTTGTTCTACCCTATGGCTTTTCCAGGCTAACCACCCCCAGTTCTTTCAACTGATCTTTCTATAGTATTGTTTCCAAGCTTTTATTAGATATGTCTCAATGTATTAATCATTCTAAAATGACATTTAGAACTGAACACAGTACCATAGATGTGGTTTGCTAAAACAGGATTATCAATCAGTAAGTGCTTATTGAGGGTTTATGAGGGTTTATGAGTTAAACTTTAAGAATACAAAAAAGATAAACAACAACAAACCCTCCCAGAGCTCTCATGCTAGGAAGATAGCATATCAAATAATTAGATCTGTATAAGATACATACAGAAGGGGTCTGGAAAGGAAAGGAAAGGAGAGAGAACAAAGGAAAAAGAGCAGATTAAGCCAAGTATAGATAAATAGTACTGAGCACATCTCTCTCACCATCCTCTTCATAAAGAGGAAGGCAAGGGATAAAGAAAGGAAATGTATGAGTCAGTCAACTAACATTTTAAAGCACCTACTAGGTGCCAGCCTCTGTGCTCAGTGTTGGGGATACAAAGAAAGGCAAAACAACAACAAAAAAATCCCCTGCTTTCAAAGAACTAATTGTCTAATACAGGCAGGCGACAACATTCAAACTATGTACAAACTAAAGACATAAGATACATCTCAGGGGAAAAGCACTAAGATTAAGGACTGGGAAAGGTTTCTCATAGAAGATGGGATTTAAATGAGCTTTTAGGAAAGCCAGAGAAGTCAAGAGGTAGAGATAAAAATTATGTGTTCCAAGCACAAGGGAAATTTTCAATTAGTCCAAATAGTCAATTAGTCAATTAGATGAACTCACCATAAAATAGAAGACGGTAATAGAAAAATAGAATCCAATATTTTCAAGAAACCCACTTGAAACAAAGACTCACAGATGAAATATAGGATTGGAGCAAAAGGTATTACTCTTCAGGTAAACTTGCACTTCAGGATAGGAAATAAAATTCTGCCTTTGGCGTCCCAAAGGTGTGTTTGTTTAATTTCAATTGCTTTGTAGTTGTCATTTTTTCAATTAATTGTAGATATTGTTTATGTTCTGTATAACACAATATAATACACAACATAAACAATATAATATTTCATAACACAATAATAAACATTGCTTTCATATAACACCACTTATTTAGCTGTGCCTAAATCAATGGGCATCAATTTTATTTCCAGTTATTTGCTAGCACAAAAAATACTTTTATAAATATTCTGGGGTATATGTAGGCTTTCTTTTAATCAATTACTTTCCTGGGGTATATGCCTAGCAATGGGCGCTTTATTTGTATATTAAAAATTGTTTTTCAGAATGGTTTTGACAATTCACAATCCTACCAACAATGCATTGGTGTGTTTATCTTTCTACAATCCCTCCAACATTGACTATTCCTCTTTTTTTCCCCCATCATTGCCAATTGTGGGTAGAAGGTTAAACTTTGGGATTATTTTATTTGTATTTCATATTTTTGTATTCTTTTACATGGTCCTTCATAGTTTGCAAATTATTTTTGTTATATCAAGTGAGGGTGTTTTATTTTTTAAAGAATAGGGGAGATGTGGCCATATTTATATAGGCAGTAGGGATGGGATGGGCACTCAGATTGAGGTAGATTGGTTTCTTTATATTCTCAGTATGTATAAAAGTATACTTAATAAATGCTTATTTACTTATTTCTTAAAAATAACCTTGGCAGGCTCTAATTGGATTTGGTCTTCAGGTAGTAGTTTGCTGACCTGTATAATAGAATACATGAGTAAATGGTCTCTTTGACTTACATAGTGAATTCACTCTGAGTTTAACCAAAGAAAGAACAATCTCACCCTAAAAGTCTGGTTTTTTTTAAGCTTTTTATTTACAAAAATAATAACATTAACAGACTTAATTACAAAACAATAAAATTGTATATTGTATGAATACAAGAAACTTTTGACAAAATTCAACATCCACTTGTTAAAAACACTAAAAAGAAAGAAATAGGTCTTTTCTTGATGTGGTAAATGGTATCTCTTTAAAACCAAGAGTCTACATTATATGTGATGGAGATAAAGAAGAGTCCTTTCCACTAATATCAGAGGTAAAATAAGGATGTCCATTAGGAGGAGTATTATTTGATTTAGTGCTAAAATGACTAAGCATTAAGACCCCTAAAAAGAATAAATTGAAGTAATAAGCTTAAGTAAAGAAGGAATGAAATTTTTACTTTTTGCAGATGAAATTAAGGAACCATAGATAGCCAACCAAAAACTAATGAAAGCAATTAATGACTTCATTAAAATTTCAGGTTCTATATAATAAACACATAAAACATAAAGCATTTCTATAGATAACCAATTAAATTAAGCAAGGAGAGATGCATTAGAGATTTGAATGAAGAAATCCCATTCAAAATAAGACATGGAAAATACATAAAATATTTGGGAATCCATCTGCCAAATCATATACAACTTCCCCCCCCCCCAATTCTACAAAATACTCATTGCAGTAATAAAGTCATTAAGTATTTTTATAACTCATAATTGGGTAGTGTGAACTCTAAACCAGCCCATTCTGTTCCCCTTGTCAGAAAATGTTAAAGGTGAGATTTCCCAGACTATCTTGTTAGTATTTATTAATGTGAAACCAAAACTCTAAAAACTCAAAGGGTTCCAATATTAGTAATTCTAATCCATCCATCCTGACTCCATCTTCAGAGACTTTTGAGTAGCATATCTTTAAAGTCTGGGGTCTGGTCAGTCCTGTAGACTCCTTGGCTCCTCCTTGATTCCTCCGTAGCTCCTCCCAGACTCCCCCTACACTGTTCTCCTTACTCCCTAGATCCTATTCCCATTGCTTCTAACTCCTGAAATTTTATAAATCCCCAAAAGTGGAAGAATGTTGCTTAATTACCTATAACTCTGTCTTGCCTAGTCATATTTGGATAAACTTGTAAACTATTTCACATAATAAATGGCAAATCTTTGTTCTATGATAAATGTCTATGTCATTATTGTTTCTTGTCACAAATTGAACCATTATGCTCTCTCAAATCTAGTTCATATAATCACATCAATGCTACTTAAATTCATTTATTTATTTAGTGCCATACCAATCAAACTGCCAAAGGAATACATTATAGAATTAGAAAAATATAATAATAAAACCAATCTGAAGGAATGGAATGCCAAGAATCTCAAAAGAAATAATGAAAATAAGAAATGTAAGGGGTGTGTGGGAGGAGGTCTAGCAATAGTAGCTCAAAAACAATAGCACAAACTCCTAATAAGCAAAACTTTTTGGTATTAGTTAAAGAGTAGAGAAGTCCATCAGGTTAGACACTCTTATGTATGGAAGCAAATGAACATCGTATTTCATGAACAGAAGCTACTGGGAAAGATGGAAAGTTCTCTGACAGAAATTAAGAGTTAGATCAACAGCCATATTGAACCATATTGAAAGATAAATTCTAAATGGATATAAAACTTAGCTATAAAAGGTCAAATCATAAGCAACTATGAAGAGGGCAAGAGTTTATGACCAAACAAAGGATAAAAATGATCACAGAAGGTGAAATGCAACTTTGGTCACATAAAATTGAAAAAAGTTTATACTTAATGAAATTAAAATAATAATGGAAATAATGTGGAAATAATCTTTGTAGGAAGTTTTCTCTGATAAAGATCTTATGTAAAAATGTATAAGAAACTAATTCAAATATAAGAAAGTGTCAATCCTCAATACATAGGCAGTTTTCAAAAGAAGAAATCCAAACAATTCACAGGTATAGAAAATAATATTCCAAATCTCTAAATAGCTAGAGAAATTAAAATTTAAAACAACTCTCTAAGAACGTTTTCTGAATGAAAGTAGGTAACCAAATTCCCACCTACTCATTCCAGGAAGAATCCCCAAATAGCAGTTATAATTGCTAAGAAATATGTTTTGCATGATTGCACATGTAAGATCTATATCAAATTGTTCACCTTCTCAAAGAGTAAATAGGGGAGGAAGGGAAGGAGAGAATTCAAAACTCAAAATGTTAAAAAAAATGTTAAAAATTGTTTTTACATTTAATTGGAAAGTATTTATGTGTGTGTGTATATGTATATATGTATGTAAGTATGTAAAAAAATAACCAAAAAGAAACCATCATAAATGACTTCATCTAGTCCAGAAGTGCACAAAAAGTCAGCCAAAAGCCTTAGGCAATAGGAAAAGGGTGCCAGAAAGTCAGCACCAATATAGTCAAAAAGATGTAAGCCTTCCAGCATAAATACAGAGGGACTGAAGACAACCTGTAACCTATAAAATTCAGTATTGAGGGAAAATGAGAATGGAAAGTTGTCATGGAAATGTCCTTCATAGTCAGAAACCCACAGCATTAACCTTTGAGGTCACCAGGAGTAGTAATGACCACTGTAGTCAAGGCAGCATTCAGACTGGGACATTCCAGGCCTGAGCCTCAGAGATTCCTAGCATTCTGGCTTTCTATATAGGGGCCTGAAGATCCAGTGCTCCGAACCCCAAAGATCCACAGAAACCTAAAATCCACCAATGCTTTAGCATAAACAAACCTAGGGAAGTTCATCTCAGGAACCCACTTGACTCAGGTTGAGACCAAACAAAATTGACTACCCTGCCCAAAAGCATATGAAGTGGTAGAGCCTGCCCCCACTATCAAGTTCCAATTTAAAAACTAATATCAGAGAGATAAGTAAATATAAAAAGATACCGATTACTATAAAAAATTAGATATCCAGAAACCCTCAAAAATCGAAGGAAAAAGAAACTTCTTAACAATTGCAAGTAGAGTCTCAAAGGGAAAAAAAAATGAATTTTTCCATTTTCTACTCAAAGAAAAAAATGACTACATAAATACCTAGAAAAAAACTCACATCAATTCATCAGTGCACATTTTAAAAACATCTTTTATGGTCCAGGCACTGTGCTAAACATTAAGGGTGCAGAGAAAATAACTTAGTTTTTGCCTTCAAGAGGCTCATATTCTTTGTATGAATGTGTGTGTATGTGTGTGTGTGTGGTTTTGTTTTGTTTTTGCTCAAGAATAATTTGTTTTAATTGTGGTATATGAATATTATGGAATACTATTGTTCTATAAGAAATGACCAACAGGATGATTTCAGAAAGACCTGGACAGACTTACATGAACTGATGCTGAGTGAAATGAGCAGGACCAGGAGATCATTATACACTTTAACAACAATACTATATGATGATCAATTCTGATGGACCTGGCCCTCTTGAACAATGAGATGAACCAAATCAGTTCCAATTGTTCAGTAATGAACTGAACCAGCTACGCCCAGAGAAAGAACTCTGGGAGATGACTATGAACCATTATAATGAATTCCCAATCCCTATATTTTTGTCCACCTGCATTTTTGATCTCCTTAACAGGTTAATTGTACACTATTTCAAAGTCTGATTCTTTTTGTACAGCAAAATAACAGTTTGGACATGTATACTTATATTGTATTTAACTTATACTTTAACATATTTAACATGTATTGGTCAACCTGCCATCTGGGGGAAGGGGTGGAGGAAAGGAGGGGAAAAATTATAGCAAAAAGTTTTGCAATTGTCAATGTTAAAAAACTACCCATGCACATAACTTGTAAATAAAAAGCTATAATAAAAAAGAATAATTTGTTTTTCCAAATACATATAAAAATAGTTTTCAACAATCATTTTGTAAGACCTTATGTTCTAATTTTTTTTCCTTCCCTTATCTTCCCCTCCCCAAGACACCAAGCAATCTGATATAGACTAAATATTTGTAATCCTTTCAAACAATAAATAATTAGATCAAAAGGGGAAAAAACACAAGAAAGAAAACAAACACGTGAAAATATTATGCTTTGATCCACATTCAATTTCCATAGTTCTTTCTCTGGATATGGATGGCATTTTCCATCCCAAGACTATTGGAATTACCTTGAATCACCACATTATTGAGCCAAGTCAATCACAGTTGATCATCACATAATCTTTTTTTTAAATAGTAGCTTTTTAAATTTTTAAAATATATACAAAGATCATTTTCAACATTCATGCTTGCAAAACTTTGTGTTCCAAATTTTTCTCCCTGTTCCCCCTTCCCTAGACAGCAAGTAATCCAATATGTGTTAAATATGGATTATCGTATAATCTTGTTGCTGTGTACAATGTTTTCCTGGTTCTGCTCACTTCACTCAGCATCAGTTCATGTAAGTCTCTCCAGGCCTCTCTGAAATCAGCCTGCTCATCATTTCTTATAGAACAATAAGATTCCATTACTTTCATACACCATAACTTATTCAGCCATTCTCTAACTGTTGAGCATCCAGTCAATTTCCAATTCCTAGAAGAGGATCATATTCTAATGGGGAAGATAAACCACAATCTTTTACATACAAGATAACAGTGTAAATGGAAAGTAATCTTCAAGGGAAGGAACTAGTAATGGAGCAGGGAGGGAGCAGGAAAGGCTTCTTAAAGAAGGTGGGATTTGAGCTTGAATCTTAATGGAAGCCAGGAGACACAGGTGAGGAAGGGGAGTATTCTACATATGAGGAACAACCAGAGAAAAGGTACAGAGTTGAAAAGTGGAGACAGAAAGAAATATTGCAACAGAAGATGGAAAAATTAGAAATATAAGTTATCAGTTATCACAAATAAACTTGAAAAACAGGTCAGTGAGATATAATTTATGAGTCACTGGACTTTTAAAATCATGATTAAAAAAACAAGGCAATGACATTCCTGGACACTATACTTCAAGAAATTATAAATTAAACTTGATCAGACCTATCAGAATCAAAGGGCAATGAAAAAATAAAAAGTATCCATTTATTACCTTCAAATTTTGTTCAGTCATTTTTTGACTGTGTCCATTTTTAGTGATCTCATTTGGGGTTTTCTTGGCAAAAATACTGGAGTGATTTGTCATTTCCCTCCCCAGATTATTTTACAGAAGAGGAGACTGAGGCAAACAAGGTTAAATGACTCATCCAGGGTCATACTGCTAGTGTTTTAGACCATATTTGAAGATGAGTCTTCCTGACTGAAGACCTGGTACTATTGTCTGCCCTGCCCCTTAGTTGCCCAGTCACCTTCAGAAGGAAACCCCCAAAGTCCCAGAAAAGTTGTAGTCAAACTCTGGAGTTTCTATATTTAAAAAAATAATAATAAAGTGCTGCAAGCATCTAGAGAAAAAGAGTTCAGATACCAAGGAGCTATAATGCAAGACCTGAAAGTTTCTACTATAAATGAGAGGAAATCTATGAATGCAAAATTCCAAAAAGGAAAAAGAAAAGTGAACATAATGAGGAAAAGATCACTCTACAAAGCTAAGTATAATTCTACAGGGGAAAACATGGAATGGAGAGTTTTCCTGAAAAAAAGATTCCTGATGAAAAGAACAAAGTTATGTGGGAACTTGCAAAAGCAAATGCAGGATTCCAAAGCAACATAGAAAGATATATTTATGTGAAAGACTGGAAGGGGCTGACTGATTGATGTTTTAGGGAGTAGTGATGGGATACATCTTCTAGGGGAAATGTGGCAGTAGCCCTGAGATCAATGGACCTTGGCAGTGCCTGGTCCCACCTATAATGCAAACTGCCAGAACAATCTGCTGGCCAATGATAACAGGACTTCTGAGTCAATTGGTCAGGTGCATACCAGACTATTCCTCAGGCCTACTTCTGGGCCATAACATTAGCATATCAGTGACATGAAAAAATCAGATTTTTTCTATATTTTCCTATAAATTTGTTTTCTTGCTTTTGGTTCTTGGTTAAATCCCTTTGGAACTCAAGTCTGCTTCAACTGACCTTACAATTACTAAACTTTGCCTCTTGACTTGGAGATGAGTTTAAGAAAAGTCTTTTGAAATACCTGGCAACACCAGTCTGTGACCCCAACCTTTTGGGGTTTCCTTCTGAACCTCAATAGTATGAAAGGAATTAAATAAGGAATGTAAATGATAAGAATGTGGATCAGTTTTGTTCTGATGGTTTTTAGATGGGAGCTGAAGAGAAGGTAATACACAACTAAAGAAATGAGGAAAAAGTGGTGGAACTTACTATTTCTCCTAATTAGAGTATGTAAGAAAAGTAAATAAACATGGAGAAAAGGGTGGGGAGATCTGGCATCAGATGCATCTTACTGTTTTCCTGAACAAAAGAAGCTTGAAAACACACACACACACACACACACACACACACACACACACACACACACACACCACAGTTTAGTGTAGAAATATATGAATTCAACAGGGAAAAATTGGTGATAATAAAAGGAGATATTAAATGGGAGAATAATATTAAGGAAAGTATTATCTTCTAGGTTGGTGGGGTTGAGAGTAAAGAGATTGAAAGTGTAATAAAAAAGAGTAATAACCTGGAAATTAGGGAGAAGATCCATCAGTTGGGGAGTAGCTGACTAAACTGTGATAGATGAGCACTCAAAATTCATTCTGGTATGTTTTTTAGATCTTTGTCACAGAGGTTTGCTGGGTGATCTAGGGTAAAGATCTGCACCTTTCACTCTGCAACTTTGAATTCTCCTCACTAGTAGACAGCTTTCCACTTGGAAGTGGATAGCAGCTAGACTCAAATCAGTAAGATCTGGGTTCAAATCCAGCCTGGGCTACTTACTAGCTGTGTGACCCCACTGGGTAAGTCACTTAATTCTGTTTGCTCCTATTTCCACTCCTCTAAAGTGTAGAAGATAATAGTCTCCCGGGATTGTTAAGAGGTTCAAATGAGATAATTTTTATAAAGTACTTAGTACACTATAGGCACATAATAGGCCTAAACTGAACTCAGTTCTGGAGATTTTTTATTAACTTCATTTGCTATCTTTTGAACCTCACAATCTAATCCACTTCATCAATAGATACTCATTCCTGTAAGATTAGGAGAGAATAAACACAGGAAACAAAAGAAATAGAGATCTTGTGGCTTGATAGCCAGATACCTATCTATCTGATGATCAGGGAGGGAGATAAGGCAGTCACAAGTCATTTCTTCCATCTTTCAGATCCTTTCTCCTCAGCTCTTCTTCCTGATTCCAAAATTGCTAGAGAAGTGAGATGTGTTGGTTTGAATTTCTTGTATGCAAATTCTGTTCTGCTTCAGCAGTCAATTAAAAGTCTTTTTGTCACCACAGTAAACCATCAGAAAATAGAAAACTAATGCATTGTTGGTGGAGTAGTGAACTTATCTAATTATCTAATTAGATAGAACTATGCCCAAAGAGCTATAAACCTGTGCGTAAATGTTTATCCAGCAATACCACTACTAGGTCTGTATTCCAAAGAATCAAAGGAAAAGGAAAAGTACCTATTTATACACAAAACAAATTTTAACAGCTCCTTTTGGGGTGCCAAAGTATTAGAAATCAAGGGGAGAGACCTATCATTTGAGGAATGACTGAATAAGTTGGGGTAACTGTGATGGAATACTGCTATTGTGCTATAAGAAATGACAAGCAGTGTGCTTTTAGCAAATCCTGGAAAGATTTATATGAATGGATACAGATTGAAGTAAACAGAACCAGGAGAACATTGTACACAATAACAGTACTATTGTACAATGAATATCTGTAAATGATTTAGTTAATCTCAGTAATAAATGATCTAAGATAGTTCTGAAGGATTTAGGATGAAAAAATGATATCCTCCTCCAGAGAAAGAACTGATAGAGTCTAAATGTAGATTGAAGCATACTTTTTAAAAACTTTATTTTTTGTGGTTTTCGTTTTTTAATTTGTTTTCTTTCATAACATGACAAATATAGAAATATATTTTATATGAATATATATATATATATATATATATAAATATATATATAACACATCGAATTGATTGCCTTGTCAATAAGAGAGAAGGGAAAGAAGGGAAATAATTTGGAACTCAAAAAATCTTTTTAATGAATGTTAAAATTGTTTTAACATGTAGTTGGAAAAATAATTTTTTAAAAAGAAAAGAATGGTCAAAGTATATACCTTTACTTGTTCTGAAGTGGAAGGAAGAACTATTCCATTACATATGCATAGAATTAGGTTTACCAAACCTCTATCTAAGTGATATCTGGCAGGGCGTGTTGTACATGCTTTAAGAATCTGGTCCTACTGATGCATTGTTGGTGGAGTTGTGAATGAATCCAACCATTCTGGAGAGCGATTTGGAACTATGCCCAAAAAGTTATCAAACTGTGCATACCCTTTGATCCAGCAGTGTTACTACTGGGCTTATATCCCAAAGAGATACTAAAGAAGGAAAAGGGACCTGTATGTGCCAAAATGTTTGTGGCAGCCCTGTTTGTAGTGGCTAGAAACTGGAAAATGAATGGATGCCCCTCAATTAGAGAATGACTGAATAAATTGTGGCATATGAATATTATGGAATATTATTGTTCTGTAAGAAATGACCAGCAGGATGAATACAGAGAGGATTGGAGAGACTTGCAGGAACTGATGGATGCTAAGTGAAATGAGCAGAACCAGGAGATCATTATATACTTCAACAACAATACTGTATGAAGATGTATTCTGATGGAAGCGGATTTCTTTGACAAAGAGAAGATCTAACTTAGTTTCAATTGATCAAGGATGGACAGAAGCAGCAACACCCAAAGAAAGAACACTGAGAAATGAATGTAAACTGTTTGCATTTTTGTTTTCAGAAGGTAAAAATAACCTTTTGAATTAAATTCTTCCCGTGCAACAAGAGAATTGTTCGGTTCTGCACACATATATTGTATCTAGGATATACTGTGACATATTTAACATATATAGGACTGCTTGCCATCTAGGGGAGGGGGTGGAGGGAGAGAGGGGAAAAATTGGAACAGAAGTGAGTGCAAGGGATAATGTTGTAAAAAATTACCCTGGCATGGTTTCTGTCAATAAAAAATTATTATAAAAAAAAAAAAAGAATCTGGTCCTTATTAGCCTGTCCTCACATTGCAAATGAAGGTACCAACTACAAATCTAGAGAACCAGTGATAAGATGTGTTACCCACCAGATAATAGTGAAGTGATGAACTCAAGGCTCAGAAATAAACAATGCATTGTGTAAGCACGTATGTATACATACACACACATATGATGAGGTCTTAAATATTAGGTGTGGTTAGTAGATGAATTGATCCCTGAGGCAGGCAGGGACAAGATTCTGATAGAGATCAGTTTAGCTCCATGGTCCCAGTCTCTGGGGAGGTTGTCCAGCCTGAAATCCAAGTTATGTCTAACCTCTGAGACCTATCCTCTATAGAGGTCTCCATGTTTTAACATGGATGTACTTCTAGATGTACTTCTATGTACTTCTAGAATACATCTAGATGTCTATTCTAGATGGCCACTGTACATCTACTATGGCCACTGTAAATTTTTCACATATATGGGGGTCTAGTGGTAGAGAATTCATGTGAAAATCCCCTCTGGTCAGCGCAGGTCCAATGTGAAAGAATTCACAAGCCCAAAATCTGAATGTGGCAAGAAAAGGGATTTTTATTGGCACTGAGAAGCAACTTTACTAGGAAGACAGACTCCTCAGTGGCAAGAGGTCCTGTCAGAGAAATAACAAAGGTTATCACTGAGAAGAGAATGTCTTCACAGTGGGTGAGTGTCCTGGTAGGCAGTTGTGCCAAGAAGAGAGGTCCCTTGGCAAAGCATAATCTTACTTCAGACTTTTGCAGAGATTTGGAGTTCAAAATTGTCTTTTTATTGGCAGTCTAAGGCTTGGTTCCAGTTGAAAAGAGTCAGTGCCTCCAGGCCTAAATATTTATCTGGGAGTTTCAAGCCACTCAATAGGCCCAGATCTCCAACTGAATAAAATCATTTTGAAGGCTTTTCCCCAGAGCCTGGAATTTCCTCAAGTGAATTGGGGTACCCCCAAAAGATCAATGGAGGGTGATTTGACCAAGATCTCCAACTGAATGAAGCCACTTAACTTGTCTGGGAAGAGATGCTTTTCCAGACTTTTTGGAGTCTGAGACTTCAAATCTCTCTTTTACAGATCAAAGGGGACATAGTTTCAGAGTTCTCCCCCATTGCTTCCCCCCAAAAGTCAAGGGGGACAGTTTCAGAGCTTACCCCTGTCAATATGACTGAACCCCAACTTTTGGTGCCTACCATCATCTGTTGTCTACATCACCGACATCATTTTGGTCCATGAATCACATCATTTGGTGCCAAACTCCACATTATAGATCACATCACATATATCCATACACACACACACACACACACACACACACACACACACACACACACACAAACATATATATGTAAAACATCAATGAAAGGATTTATTTTGCTTGACCATATATGATACAGGAATTTTATTTTTGTTTCAGGGTTTTTTGGGGGGAATATTGGAAGATAAAATAGTGGAACTAGCTAGTTAGCCATTGAATTACTGAAATGTAAAAAAAAGTTTTAACAAGTTAGAAAGGATGCTCATTTTAAAAGTAAATGGAAAAGGATAGAAGGAAAGTCAATAGAAAACAGATAAACAGGACTGCTTGAAAATAATATATTAAACAAAATAGATATGTAACTTAAATATTAAAAATTATGCTATAAAAATTAGAAACCAATCATATACCTTTCACAGTATGGATATAAAGTGAATTCTTAACCAAACAAAAGATAAAGGCTATTTTAAAAAGCAAAATAAATAATTTGAATTACACAAAATTAAAAAAAAAACTAATTTATATAGGGTAAGAAGGCAAGAGGCCACCTGGAAAAACAAAACAAAGTTTTGTACCAAATATTTCTAATAAGGATTTAGGAACAAGATTTGTAGTAAATTAACCAATATGTGAGATCAAAAGTCATTCTCCAATAGGTAAGTGATCAAAAAATATAAACATAATGCTAAGAAGGAGAATTACAAACTATTAACAACCATGTAATAGAATGCTCCAAGTTATACTGATGTGAACTGCAAATGAAAACAATCCTGAGGTTTCATTTTATACTCAGCAAATTAGCAAAGATGATAAAAAAAATGCTAATAGTCATTATTGGGCAACTTGTGGAAAGACAGTTACTTCTATGTGTTGTTACTTTAGTTGTAAAGTAGTACAAACATTTTGGAAAGCACTTGGGAGTTATGCAAATTAAGCTGAGAACATATCCATACCTTTTTAGCCACAAAATTTCACTACTAAACTTATTTGCTAAGGAAGCCATTTATAAGAATAAATGTCTTGTATATAATGAAAATATTGTTATTGTTCAGTCATTTTTTTTCAGTTGTATCTGACTCTTCATAACCCTATTTAGGGTTTTTTGGGCATGATTCAGGTTCATGGCTTCACATGCAGTCTTCTGCTCTGTTTTCCAAAGGAAATGTTCATTTAATTTTTAAAAATTAAGTTCGGAACAAAGAAATAATGGAAGGAAGGAAGGGAAAAAGAAAAAGAAAGAAAGGAAGGAAAGAAAAGGAAAAAAAAGAATGAAAGAAAAAAGAAAGAAAGAAGGAAGGAAGGAAAAAAGGAAGGAAGGAAGGAAGGGAGGGAGGAATATAAAAAAGGAAGAAAAATATGCCTTTTCCTAAGGTGGAGAGAATAACAAATGATACTTGGCTTTCCTTTTCTTTGTCATAAGTGGAAATGATTACTTCTCCCAAAGATCCCCATTCCTTTTTGCCTCACAAAATACTCCCTTCTTACTTTTGCTTGAGAATCAGCTCTAAATAGAATTCTTTCATGTTGGTTTCTTTATCTTCCAAAGAATGGAATTCTAATTAATACTAATTACCTTTACTCAATATTAATATTATTAGTGAATAAAGGTCAAAAGGAAGAGAAAATAGGTATCAATTGTCACTGAAATATTACTAAATAGAAAGAAGAAATAGATGTGGAATTTGGAAATACATCATAACCCTGGAACATGGATACTGTATGAGAGAAATAAGAACTTCAGTTATCCAGATAACTGCTAGGAGTTTCACTCAATAATTTCTGGAGTAATTAGTATTAATTAGGGATTGTGAGTTTGGGTTTTTTTTTTTAACTAAGAACTAATATTATAGCATTGTGAGGTTTATAAAGAGCTTTGCAAATATCTCCAACATTTATTATTATCTTTACCTGTCATCTTAGGCAATCTGATAAATGTGATGTGATACCTCAGAATTATTTTATTTTGCATTTCTCTGATCAATAGTGGATAGAGCATTTTTCCATATGATTATAAATGGCTTTAATTTCTTTATCTGAAAATTGAATGCTTATATCCTATGACCATTTATCAACTGAGGAAGGACTTGTAGCCTTCTTTTTTATATTAGATTAGTTTTTAATTTTGTTTTTTTAAAATAATAGCCTTTTATTTTCAAAATATATACAAAGTTAGTTTTCAATTAATCCTTGCAAAATCTTGTGTTCTAAATTTTTTCTCCCTCCTTTCATAGTATATTATCCTGGTCATACATTGTTGTAATCTCTTTGCTAATATTTTATTTAAGATTTTTGCAAAAATATCCATTAGGGAAATTGATCTATAATTTTTTTGGCTCTTTCTAGTTTAGGTAGCACCACCATATCTGTGCTATAAAAAGAATTTGGTAGAACTTCTTCTTCCCCTATTTTTTCAGATATTTTACATAATACCGGAATTAATTGTTCTTTAAATGGTTGGTAGAGGGGCAGCTAGGTGGCTCAGTGGATAGAGCACCAGCCCTGAAGTCAGGAAGACCTGAGTTCAAATGTGATCTCAGAGACTTAACACTTCCTGGATGTGTGACCCTGGGCAAATCAGTTAACCCAGTTAACCCCCCAATTCTTAGTGGGGGAAATTGGTAGAATTCACTTGTAAATCCATCTGGCTCTGGAGATTTTTTTTTTCTGCAGTTCATTGATGGCTAGTTCGATTTCTTTTTCTAAAATGAGGTAATTTAAGTATTTTATTTCCACTTCTGTTAATTTGAATAAATTATATTTTTATGAATATTCATCCACTTCAATTAGATTGTCAGATTTATTGGCATACAGTTGGACAAGATAGTCCCTAATTATTGCTCTAATTTCTTCTTCCTATGTGAGTAGTTCACCTTTTTCATTTTTGATACTGGTAATTTGGTTGCCTTCTTTCCCTTTTCTAATCAAATTTTCATAAAACCAATTCTTCGCTTTATTAGCTCAATAGTTTTTCTTACCTTTAATTTTATTAATCTCTCATTTGATTTTCATATTTTCTAATTTGGTATTTGAAAGAGGGGTTTTAATTTGTTCTTTTTCTAGCTTTTTAAATTGCTTGTCCAATTCATTGATCTCTTCTTTCTCTATTTTATTAATGTAAGCATGTAGAGATATACACTTTCCTTTGGCTGCATCCCATACATTTTTGTATGTTGTTTCATTATTATCATTCTCTTGGATGAAATTAATGATTGTTTCTATGATTTGTTATTTAACCCACTCATTCTTTAAGATTAAATTGTTTAGTTTACAATTAATTTTGTTCCATTTTTCCATGGCCCCTTGTTACACATAACTTTTATTGCATCATGATCTGAAAATGATGCATTTATAATATTTCTGCCTTTCTACATTTGATTGTTAGGTTTTTATGCCTTACTATGTGGTCAGTTTTTGTGTGGGTGCCATGTACCATTGAGAAAAGATATATTCCTTTCTAACTCTATTCAATTTTTTCCAGAATTCTACCATACTTAATTTTTCTAAAATTCTGTTTATCTCCTTTACTTCTTTCTTGTTTATTTTGTGATTAAATTTATCTAATTCTAAGAAGGGAATAGGTGGTTGCGTTCCTGCATTAGTATAGTTTTGCTATTTCTTCCTGAAACTCACTCAACTTCTAAGAATTTTAATGCTATACTACTTGATGTATATATTTATTATTGATAATACTTCATTATCTTAGCCCTTTAACAAGATATACTTTTCTTTCTTATTTCCTTTAATTAGATCTATTTTTGTTTTTGTTTTGTCTGAGATCAGGATCACTATCCTTTTTTTTTTTTAACTTCAGTTTAAGCATACATATTCTGCTTCATCTTTTTACCTTTATTCTGTATGTACCTCTCTGCTTCAAATGTGTTTCTTGTAAACAACATATTATAGGATTCTGGCTTTTAATCCACTCTGCTATTTGCTTCCATTTTATAAGAGAATTCAATCCAGTCACTTTCACAATGATTACTAACTTTGTATTTTCCTCTATTTTATTCCCTATCCCCCATTTATCCTTTTCCCTCTCTCCTCATCCTTGCTTCTGGTTTTGCTTCTGACCCCACTTACCTCAATCGGTCCTGTCTTCTATCAATCCCCTGTTTATTTCGCCTTTTTTTTTTCTTGTCTATCAGTGCTCCTTTCTACCAGCCTTCTTCCTTCCCTTTTCTTTTTCCTTTCTCTCCTACTTCCCTATAGGGTAAGATATGAGTGTATGTTATTTCCTCTTTTAGCAAAATCTGATGAGACTGAGGTTCCAAACAATGCTCATCCTCTTCCTTTCTTTCCCTCTACTGTAACAGGTCTTTTATGCCTCTTCATGTGATACAATTCTCCCCATTTAACTCCCCCCCCCCTTTTCCTTTACGCCCAGAACAATCTTTTTTCCCACTCCTTAATTTCTTTTACACATCATCACATCAAAATCAATTTATATCCACCTCCTCAGTCAATGAATATTCCTTCTAACTGCCCTAAGAAAGATACAATTCTCAATGGTTAAAAGTATCATTTCCCATGTAGAGATGTCAACAGTTTAACCTTCAAGTAACATTTTTTTCTTTCCTATTTATCTTTTTATGCTTCTCTTGAGTCTTGTATTTGAAGATCAAATTTTCTGTTTGGCTCTGGTCTTTTCATCAAAAATGATTGAAAACCCCCTATTTCAGTGAACGTCCATCTTTTCCCCTGAAAGATTATATTCAATTTTGGTGAGTAGTTAATTCTTGATTGTAGTCCAAGCTTCTTTGCTTTCTGGAATATCATATTCCAGGCCCTCTAATCCTTTAATATGGAAAGTGCTAAATCCTGGGTAATTCTGATTGTGGCTGCTTGGCATTTGAATTGTTTCATTCTTACTGATTGCAGTATTTTCTCCTTGATCTGATAATTCTGGAATTTATCTATAATATTCCTTGGAGTTTTCATTTGGGGGTTTCTTTTAACAAGTGATCAGTAGATTTTTTTCAATGATTATTTTTATCATCCGGTTCTAGGATATCAGTGCAATTCTCCTTGATGATTTCTTGAAAGACATTGTCCAGCCTCTTTTTTTTAAAAAAACAAAGCTTTTTATTTTCAATATATATATATAGATAATTTTCAACATTCACTCTTGCAAAACCTTGTGTTTCAAATTGTTTTCTCCCTTCCTTCCCTCACCTGTTCCCTTAGATGTCAAGCAATCCAATATATGTTAAACATGTGCAATTCTTTTATATGTATTTCCACACTTATCAAGCTGCACAAGAAAGATCAGATCAAAAAGGAAAAAAATGAGAAAGAAAAAAACAAGTAAACAACAACAACAAAAAAGTGACAATACTATGTGGTGATTCACCTTCATTTCCCACAGTCCTCTCTGTGGAGGCATATGGCTCTCTTCATCACAAGACCAATGGCCTGAGTAACCTCACTATTGAAAAGATCCATGTCCATCAGAATTCATCATCACATAATCTTCTTGTTGCTGTATACAAGTTCTCCTTTCTGCTCATTTCACTCAGTATCAGTTCATGTAAGTCCCTCCTGCTGATTCTGAAATCATCCTGCTGATTGTTTCTTATAGAATAATAATATTCCATAATATTCATATACAACAACTTGTTCAGCCATTCCCCAATTGATAGACATCCACTCAGTTTCTAATTTCTTGCCACTACAAAAAGAGCTGTCACACACATTTTTGCATATGTGGCTCCTTTTTTGTGATCTCTTTGAAATACAGATCCAGTGGAAACACTGCTGGATCAAAGGATACGCACATTTTGATAATCCTTTGGGCCTATTTCCAAATTGCTCTCCAAAATGGATTAGTTTACAACTCCACTAACAATGTATTAGCATCCCAGTTTTACCACATCCCCTCCAACATTTGTCATTATCTTTTCCTGTTATCTTAGCCAATCTGAGAAGTATGTAGTGGTACCTCAGAGTTGTCTTAATTTCTCTGATCAGTAGTGAGTTAGAGCATTTTTTCATATGACTAGAAATGATTTTAATTTCTTGATCTTAAAGTTGTCTGTTCATATCTCTTCACCATTTATTAATTGGAGAATGACTTGAATTCTTATAATTTTGAGTTAATTCTCTATATATTTTAGAAATGAGGCCTTTATCAGAACTCTTGTATGTAAATTTTTTTTTCCAGTTTACTGCTTCGAAGTTCTCTTTTTAATCCTGACTTTCAGGTAGCCCATTAATTCTGAAGCTATCTCTTCTGGACCTATTTTCCAGTCAGTTGTTTTTCCAATGAAGTATTTTATATTTTCTTCTATTTTCTTCTTTTTTTTTTTGACTGATTCTTGATGTATTGTTGAGTCATTTGCTTTAATTAAGCCACTTTAAAATTTTAATGAATTATTCTCTTCAATTAATTTTAAAAAATTATAGCTTTTATTAACAGAACATGTGCATGGTTTACTTTTTTACAACATTGTCCTTTGCACTCACTTATTTTCCAACTTTTCCTTCCACCCTCTCCCCTAGATGGCAGGCAGTTTTTTGCATGTTAAACATGTTAAAGTATATCCTAGATACAATATATGTGTGCAGAACCATACAATTCTCTTGTTGCACAAGAAGAATTGGATTCAGAAGGTAAAAATAACCTGGGAAGAAAAACAAAAATGCAAGTAGTCGCATTCATTTCTCAATGTTCCTTCTCTGGGTAGCTGATTCTGTCTGTCATTGATCAATTGGAACTGAATTAGATCTTCTCTTTGTCGGAGAAATCCACTTCCATCAAAATACATCCTCATACAGTATTGTTGTTAAAGTATATAATGATCTCCTGGTTCTGCTCATTTCACTCAGCATCAGTTCATATAAGTCTCTCTAAGCCTCTCTGTATCCATCCTGCTGGTCATTTCTTACAGAACAATAATATTCCATAACATTCATATACCACAATTTACCCAATCATTCTCCAACTGATGGACATCCATTCAATTTTCAGTTTCTAGTCACTACAAAAAGGGCTGCCACAAACATTCGTGCACATACAGGTCCCTTTCCCTTCTTTAAGATCTCTTTAGGATATAATCCCAGTAGAAACACTTCTGGATCAAAGGGTATACATAGTTTCATAACTTTGGGGGCATAATTCCAGATTGCTCTCCAGAATGGTTGAATTCATTCACAACTCCATCAGCAATGCATCAGTGTTTCAGTTTTCCTGCACCCCCTCCAACATTCATTGTTATCTTTTCCTGTCATCTTAGCCAATCTGAGAGGTGTGTAGTGGTACTTCTTAATTTGCATTTCTCTGATCAATAGTGATTTGGAACACCCTTTCATATGAGTAGAAATAGTTTCAATTTCATCATTTGAAAATTGTTTCAATTCTCAGACGAAGAAATTGAAGCTATTTGTAGCCATATGAAAAGATGCTCCAAGTCATTATTAATCAGAGAAATGCAAATTAAGACAACTCTGAGATACCACTACATACCTGTCAGATTGGCTAGAATGACAGGGAAAGATAATGCGGAATGTTGGAAGGGATGTGGGAAAACAGGGACACTAATACATTGTTGGTGGAATTGTGAATACATCCAGCCATTCTGGAGACCAATTTGGAACTATGCTCAAAAAGTTATCAAACTGTGCATATCCTTTGATCCAGCAGTATTTCTACTCATCTTACATCCTAAAGAGATCATAAAGAGGGGAAAGATACCTGTATGTGCCAAAATGTTTGTGGCAGCCCTCTTTGTAGTGGCCAGAAACTGGAAACAGAGTGGATGCCCATCAATTGGAGAATGGCTGAATAAATTGTGGTATATGAATGTTATGGAATATTATTGTTCTGTAAGAAATGACCAACAGGATGATTTCAGAAAGGCCTGGAGAGACTTACATGAACTGATGCTGAGTGAAACGAGCAGGGCCAGGAGATCGTTATATACTTCAACAACAACACTATATGATGACCAACTCTGATGGACCTGGCCATCCTCAGCAATGAGATGAACCAAATCAGTTCCAATGGAGCAGTAATGAACTCAACCAGGCAGGCCCAGTGAAAGAACTCTGGAAGATGACTAAAAACCATTACATTGAATCCCAATCCCTATATTTTTGCCCACCTGCATTTTTGATTTCCTTCATAGATTAATTGTACAATATTTCAGAGTCCGATTCTTTTTGTACAGCAAAATAACGATTTGGTCATTTATTAAAAAAAAAAGAAAATTGTCTGTTCATATCCTTTGACTATTTATCAATTGGAGAATGGCTTGATTTCTTATAAATTAGAGTCAATTCTCTACATATTTTGGAAATGAGACCTTTATCAGAACCTTTAACTGTAAAAATGTTTTCCCAGTTTATTGCTTCCTTTCTAATCTTGTTTGCATTAGTTTTGTTTGTACAAAAGCTTTTTTATATAATCATAATTTTCTATTTTGTGATTAATAATGATCTCTAGTTCTTCTTTGTTCACAAATTCCTTCCTTCTCTACAAGTCTGAAAGGTAAACTATCCTATGTTCCTCTAATTTATTTATAATCTCATTCTTTATGCCTAAAACATGGACTCATTTTGATCTTATCTTAGTGTATGGTGTTAAGTGTGGGTCAAACAGTTATTTTTTTTTAAACCTCTTTTTCCATTTGTCCAATTCTGCTTTTCAAGGAGTTGTGTTTATTGGGGGTTTTTTTGTTGTTCATTTCACCAATTCTAATTTTGAAGGAGTTGTTTTCTTTAATATATTTTTGCATTTCCTTTTCTAAGCTGTTGACTTTTTTTTCATTAAGCTGTTTATTTTTTCCCATAATTTCCCTGCATAGTTCTTATCTTTCCCTGATTTTTCTTCTACTTCTCTTGCAAATCTTGATTCTTAAAAACTTTTTTGAGCTCTTCAAAGAGAATCTTTTGAGTTTGAAACCAATTCATATGGTTTCACATGTAGACATTTTGCCATTGCTATTCTCTTCTGAGTTCATGCTCTGATCTTCCATGTTGCTATAATAGCTTTCTATGGTCAGAGCTCTTTTTGCCTTTTTTGTCCATTTTAAAAAGTTGAGCTCTGCTCCTAGAGCACAAGGAACACTGTTTCAAGTTTCTTTTGCAGGGGGACAGGGGCTTCTCACTGGCTTACCATGCGGGGGCCAGAAGTGCTGGTCGCTTTCTTAATGCATTAAATTAGCCTGAACATCAAGGTTTAGGGGCTCACAATTTGCCTTCTACATTGAGACTATAAATCTCACAGACAGAACCAAGGGGTCTTAGCTGCTGATCTTTGCCATAGCTAAGAGCCTCTTTCTAGATTCCCCATATGATGCTTTGCTTGCAAATTTTTATTAAGCACCTACTATGTGGCAGGCTTCACCCAAGTGAGACAGACCTTTCTGGAAGTCCTTCTATGTTATCTTAAGCTGAAAAATTGCTTTACCCTGAATTTTTATGGGTTCTGTCATGTCAGAATCCATTTAGATGCTCGATTTAGTGCTGCTTCTGCAGGACAATAGAGAGAGCTGAGGCAATTTCTTGGCTTCTGTAGATCATCTTGGCTCTGCCTCATAAGTGTTATTATTATCCCTATTATACATGAGGAAACTGAGGCAGACAGAGGCTATGTGGCTTGTCAAGGGCTTGCTACAATACTGGAGTCTGATGTTGAATTCAAACTTAAGATCTCCTGTCTCCAAGTCTAGCATCCTGCCCACTGTGCTATCTTCTTGTTCAGTTGTTTCACTTGAGCTTAACTCTTTGTAACTCCAATTGGGGTTTTCTTGGTAAAGATACTTTAGTAGTTTGCCATTTCTGTCTCTAGCTCACTTTACAGATGAGAAAACTGAGATAAACAGGGTTCTCAGGATCACACAGCTAGGAAATGTTTAAAAGCAGATTTGAACTCAGGTCTTCCAGATTCCAGGCTTGCACTCTATTCACACTGCCACCTAGGTGCCTGCTGTGATACTTAGCTCCTGAAAATATTATCCATATTTCTTCTCTCCTTTAGTTCCTTAATTTCCTTATGTGAGTATATATATATTTTAATATACCATGAGTCTTGGCCCCTCCTTCTCTGTTTCTTTTGAATATGGTGCATCATTTCTAGAGCCATTTCCACTTATACCTCTCATCTCACTAAATTTCAGTGATACCTATAAAATCTAATTTTCTTCTATGTTTTAGTAGGTCTTGCTTTTTACTTATGCTTTTATACTTGTATATAGCAATATGTGTGTGTGTATGTGTATTGTTATTGGTTTCTTATGGGGATTTTGTCCAAGAAAACTTGGCAAAGTGCCTGCCACATAGTAGGTGCTTAATAAAAATTTGACTGATTCGTTATTAGTGTTCCTTAGTAATTTCTGTATGTCTATAACAGTTCTTTCTTTTTTTCCCTTCAATCCACAAGCATTTATTAAATACCTATTTTTGTGGAAGGGTATTGCACTAGGTGCTCTTATACTTAGTATTCTAGCATGTAGGTTTCTATTAACATGTATTTTCTATTAAATTTAAGCCTTGAGTTGTAGAAATACAAAAATAAAACATTAAAATATCACAAGAAGCCATAATTTCTTTAAAATTCAATGAAGGAGGCACATTTATTTAGATAAAAATAGAATTTTGAAGTTAAAAGTAAGGCCAAGCATTCCTTATTCCACAATTGGAATGTAGCAGACACAGAAATCTTCAACATTTAAGTATGATTAGGCTCATCTCCCTATGCCTCCTATGCTTGTATGACATATGTATGAGGGATACCTGTGCTAAAACTTTCTACTATCTATATGTTTCTCCACCACTTCGCTTCCAGTGCTTTCTTAAAGCAACCACAGGTTTATTTTTATGGGTTAGTCAGAGGAAGACAGATGGAAGAAAGGAGCACAGAGAATCCCTTAAAATCCCAAGACTTAGTGGGAAATGCTAAGCAAGGGAATGACATCCTACTTAGTGGGGAGGGGGGACAGCATCTGGGACAAATTTATTCTTATTGACTTTCAAAGAACCCCTTCCATCCCTGGCAGAAGCATAGCATTCTCATATTTTAAACAAAGATCTTAAAAAACTAAGGATCTTAATTTTACATAGTTTTAGACTATTAATTGTTACTAAGGCCAAGAGAGATAGAAATAGAAAGGGAGAGACAGACAAACACACACAGACACACACACAGACACACATACAGAAAGGAAAGACAGAAACAGAAAGATACATAGAGAGAAGACAGAAATAGAGAAGAGACACATAGAGAGACAAAGAGAAACAGAAAGGAAAAACAAAGAGAAAGAAGAACAAGGGAGACAGAGAAAGAGAGACAGAGATAGAAGAGACAAAGACACAGTGAAGAAAGGGACAGAGATACAGAGGGAAGAGAGAGAGAAGGAAAAGAGAGAAAAAAGAGAGGAAAAGAGACACAAAGAGAGAGACAGAAAGCTAGAGACAGAGACAGAGAGATAAAAGAGAGACAGAAAGAGAGAAGAGAGAGAAGAAAGAGGAAGACACATACACACACATACAGAGTGAGAGAGAGAGAGAGAGAGAGAGAGAGAGAGAGAGAGAGAGAGAGAGAGACAGACTGACCCCAATACTGGAAAGTTTCTGAGCTGCTTCCAAATCGGAATTAATCTGTTGTCTACTTTTTTGTCTTCACCACACCAAGTTTCTTAACCCACTTCCTCAGAAAATTGCAAGGATTTACTATTTGTCTTGACATTGTATGGATGCTGTCCAAGAGGAAGAATTGTATTAATGGCATGCCCTTCAGAGAGTAGCTGCTGCCACCAAGGACAGAGCCAGCTTTTAACACGTGCACAATGATGGAAAAGATCAAGATTTACAACTGGAAAGGGCCTCAGAAGTCATTTTGCCCAACCCCCTCATTTTTCAGATGAGAAAATAAGACCTCAGAAGGGGACATGACACAGACAGTACTTGGCAGGAATACGATGTAAACTCAGGTCTTTTGAATCTGAATCCAGGGTTCTTTCCATGTATATGGGATATCCTTTAGTTGTCTTTCACTTTCCTAGAAGACCACCTCCATTTAGGATTAGAAATTACTCCAGTGACATCATTTACACCATTCTTCATCGATAATATACTGAAAGGTAATCATGTTCTCTAATCTCATTTGGATTGCTTCCTTTCTAGCTGTGTGAACTTGGATAAGTCACTTAAATTATCTCTGCCTCAGTTTCCTCAGCTGTAAAATGAAAATAATAGCATTTCACAGGATTACTGTGAAGATCAATCAAATGAGGTAACATTTGTTATATTTTTAATATGTTCCTGGCACTTAGTAGGAATTTAATACCTCCCTGTTCCCTCCCCTTCCCTTAAATTGTTCAGATTGTGTCCAACTCTTAGTGACTCCCTGGATGAGAGCACTCCAGTTCCTTCTATCCTCCACTCTCTCTAGAAGTCTGTCCAAGCTCATGTTCACTGTTTTCATGATACTATCTATCCATTCATCTTCTCCTTTACCATTTGCTTTCAGTCTTTCCTAACACCTTTTTCTGATGAGTCCCATCTTTGTCATCATGTAACCAAAGTATTTAAGCTTCAGTTTCAGTATTTGACCTTCTGGCAAATAATCTGAATTAATTTAAGTATTGACTGATTTGAACCTCCTTGTGGCCCAAAAGATTCTCTCCAACGTGGCTCTAGATCAATCCTCTATTTTGTCTTTTATTGGCATTTTTGCAGATAAAAATATTACTGGTTGCATTTGATTATAATCAGGAATTGATGAATCTGTGATATCAGTGTGCACATTCTTACCAACCTATAACCTATCTGTACTTTTTCATCTTTTGCAACTCATGCTTTTATTTTTTCAAAAAATCCACTCCAATGAGAGTTGTCTCAACCTAATACTAGTGGTAGGCACAGGCCATTTATCATCTCTTGCTTTGCTTTCTATTTTGAGCCATAGGTCTTTCTGGAGACCTACTTTAAGCTGCTTTTCTCATTTGATAGGAAAAACACTGATGTTACTTGCTTCTATTGATAAGTTCTATTGATAACAATACTTGGCAAATCAAAAGCACTTAAATATAAATTAATGTAAAGTAATATCAAATTTTTATAAAGACCTTTGTGATCAATTAATTGAGAAATGAAAACTTTATTATTTTGCTTTGGGCAGTACTTGTTTTCTTAGCAAAGAATTGTAAACCAAATAGATTCTAATTGATCAAGGATTGCCAAAATAAATTATAATTGTAATTGATTATTACTGTGCTGTAAGAAATAAAGACAAAAAACTATGGAAAGATATATGAACTAATAAAGTGAAGTAAATAGAATAAGTAAAAATATGTACAATGATTACAAGGTAAAAAGAACAAAAATTATGAAAAAATCAAATCTGAATATGGTGAAATTATAGTGATTAAGCTTAACCCCAAGGAAAAAATAAGATACCTTTCCCTACTCCTTTGCAGTGATAGAAATCCCTGAGTATAGGAGATTTCATATAAAAACAGACTTTTGTTTTTGGACATGTTGATTGCTCTTGCTAATTTTTTGGTTTTTCTTTTTTTCTTTAAAAAGTTCTTTATTATAAGTAATGGTTCTTTCTTTCTTTTTTAAAATAGCTTTTTCTTTAAAAAATGCAGTTTTCAACATTCACCGTTGCAAAGCCTTATGTTCCAAATTTTTCTTTCTTCCTTCTCCTTACTCCCTTTCCTAGATGGCAAGTAATCTAATAAACTTTAAACATGTAATTCTTCTATATATATTTCCACAATTATCATGCTGCACAAGAAAAAACAGCTCAAAAAGAAAAAAAGAATGAAAACAAGAAGCAAGCAAACAACAAAGGTGAAAAATACTATGCTGTGATCCACATTAAGTCCCCACAATCCTTGCTCTGAATGCAGATGTTCTCTCCATCATAAGTCTATTGGAACTATCCTGAATCATCTCGCTATTGAAAAGATCCATGTCCATCAGAATTGATCAAATTATCTATTTTATATTCCATAATGTATTCTAGTTTCTTCTTTGGTCACAAATTCCTTCCTGATTCACAGATCTGAGAGATAGATGATACTTTGTTCTTTTAATTTGCTTATAGTTATCACTCTTTATGTCTAAATCATAAACCCATTTTGACCTTATCTTGATATACTGTGTTAGATGTGAGTCAATGCCTAGTTTCTGCCATACCAATTTTCAATTTTCTTCCCTTATTGCTAAAGGTAATATTTCTAATACAAAAATTAATAGTAATGGTGATAGTGGGCAACCTTGTTTCATCTCTGATGTTATTGGGAATGCTTCTAGTTTATCTCATTACATATGATGCTTGCTGGTGGTTTTAAATAGATGTTATGGATCATTTTAAGGAAAACTATTTATTCCTATGCTCTCTAGTGTTTTTAATAGGAATAGGTGTTGGATTTTGTCAAATGCTTTTTTTGCATCTATTGAGATAATTATATGATTTCTGTTAGTTTGATTATTGATATAGTCAATCATGCTAATAATTTTCCTATTATTGAGCCAGCCCTGCATTCCTGGTATAAATACTACTTAGTTATGGTGTATTATTCTGGTGATAACTTACTGTAATCTCTTTGTTAATATTTTATTTAAGATTTTTGCATTAATATTCATCAGGAAAATTGGTCTATAATTTTCTTTCTCTGTCTTGATCTAACCGGTTTAGGTATCAGTACCATATATCTATCATAAAAGGAATTTGGTAGGGTTCCTTCTTTCCCTATTTTTCCAAATAGTTTGTATAGTATTAGAATTAATTGTTCTTTAAATGTTTGATAGAATTCACTTTGTAAATTCATCTGATCCTGGAGATTTTTTCTTTGAAAGTTGATTAATATCTTGTTTAATTTCTTTTTCTAAAATGGGACTATTTAAGTAATTTATTTCCTTCTCTGTTAGTCTGGGCAATATATATTTTTGTAAGTATTCATCCATTTCACTTAAATTATCAGATTTATTGGCATACAATTGGGCAAAATTGTTACTAATTATTGCTCTAATTTTCTCTTCATTAGTGGAAAATTCTCTCTTTCCTGATACTAGCAATTTAATTTTTTTTTCTAATCAAATTAACTAAAGGTTTATCTATTTTGTTGTTTTTTTTCCTAAAACCAACTCTGAGTTTGTCCATTACTTCAATAGTTTTCTTACTTTCAATTTTATTAATCTCCCCTTTTATTTTCAGAATCTCAAATTTGGCATTTAATTTTAGGTTTTTGTTTTTTTCTCTCCTAGCTTTTTTTAGTTGCATACCCAATTCATTGATTTTCTCTTTCTCTATTTTATTCAAATAAGCATTGAGAGATATAAATTTTCCCCTAAGAACTACTTTGGCTTCATCCCATAAATTTTGGTATGTTGTCTCATTGTCATTCTCTTGGATAAAATTATCAGTTGTGTCTATGATTTGCTATTTCATCCACTCATATTTTAGGATTAGATTATTTAGTTTCCAATTAATTTTTGGTCTATTTTTCTCTGGCTCTTTGTTATATGTAACTTTTATTGCATCATGATCTGAAAAAGATCCATTTACTATTTCTGCCTTTCTGCATTTGATTTTGATGTTTTCCTGCCCTAATACAATACTACCCAATAATAAAAACAGTGTAGGTTTCATGTGCCACCGAGAAAAAAGTATATTCCTTTCTGTCCCCATTCAATTTTCTCCAAAAATCTACCACATTTATTTTCTAAAATTCTATTTACCTCCTAAACTTTTTTCTTATTTTGTGGTTTGATTTATCTAGTTCTGATAAAGCAAGACTGAGATTCCCTACTAGTATAATTTTGCTGTCTATCTCTTCTTGCAGCTCTCAACTTCTCCTCTAGGAATTTGGATACTATACCAGTTGATGCATATATGTTTGGTATTGATGTTACTTCATTATCTATGATGTCCCTTAGCAAAATGTAGTTTCCTTCCTTATTTCTTTTAATTAGATCTATTTTTGCTTTTGTTTGATCTGAGATCAGGATCTCTATCCCTGCTTTTTGTAAGTCAGTTGAAACATAACAGATTCTGCTCCAGCCTTTTGTCTTTACTCTGTATGTATCACTCTGCTTTAGATGTGTTTTTTTTTTTTTTTACAAACAACATGTTGTAGTATTCTGGCTTTTAATCCAGTCTTCTATCTGCTTATTTTATGGGAGAATTCATCCCATTCATATTCACAATTAAAAATTTCTTTCAAAGATTCTTTCAAAGAAGGTAGGAAAAGGGATATATAGAGAAATACAGATAAATCTATTTTTTTTTTAAAAAAAACTAATGTTAAAGATTTTTAAAAATTTTGCAATGTCACATTAAGAGAAAATTTCAATTAAATTGACAGATTTTAATGCTATACTCCCTCTGAGGTACTTCCTAAGTTACACTAATATTTATGATGCTGTTTTAGTGGCAATATAGAGAGTTGTGGGAATCCCCTTTTGGTCAGAGATGCAGGTCCAACGTGAAAGAATTCATGAACCTGAAATATTAGAGGCCAAAAGGGAAGTTTTATTGGCACTGAGAAGTCAGCTTTGCTAGGAAGACTGACTTCCTCAGTGGCAAAATCCTGGCAGAGAAATAAAAAGGATTATCACTGAGAAGAGAATGTCTTCACAGTGGGCAAGCGTCCTGGTAGGCAGCTATGCCTTACTCTGGACTTTTGCAAAAATATGGAGTTTAGAATTGTCCTTTATAAAAGTCTGAGGCTAAAGCTCCCAGTTGAAAAGAAAGCCAATGCCCCCAGCCCTAGATACTTGTGGAGTTTCAAGCCACTCAATATTAAACCTCCCAATTGAATGAAAACACTTTGAAGGCTTCCTGAATGGGCTTCCAACTTCCCAAAAGATCAAAGGGGTGGGGGAGGGAGGGGTGATTTGCCTTAGAAAGGCCCAGTCTGGAAAATTTGCTTTCTCCTACCCTCTCTGGAGTCTGAGAGACCCTGAATCAAAGGGGACACAATTTCAGGGTGATCATTTTACAGATTAAAGGGGACACTTTCAACTTTGTCATCTATAAGTTGGGTCACAAGAGGGTTTTAAGGTGTACCATAGACTAAAACTGTATTTCACAGCCTCCTATTACTTTGCTTCTCAATTAGCTTGAAATAATGGTACTTCCTAAAATACTAGTAAGAACATTACCTACAAAACAGCCCTATCACATGCTTGTACTCTCCTATCAAAACATACAAAATACATGGGGAAAATGAGCACAAACTTTGGTTATTTTAAGGCCTTTAGGTCCCTTCTTTCCTCATATAGTTCTCATAAAAATTCTCTGTTGGGTTAATTCCTCTGTTGAGTCTGTTGAGTGGGTTGCTTGGTTGGGATCACAAGGTTTGTTTATTTCTGTACCTTGAATCTCAGTTAGAAGGGCTACCCCTCTTGAATGAAGAGCTAGCTTTTTTTCTAATGTTGGAGGCCCGTTTTTTGAAGCTGCTGACTACCTCCAGTGACCATTTTTCTACTTCTGTGCTTATCTGGAATGTGCTTTTCTCCTTCCTCAACTACATCTGAAATTCTCTAAAACTGTCTCAATTGCTGGTTGGGGCATCTTTTTCTATGCAAGTACTTCTGTTACTAGATGCCATGGTAAATGTGAGAGAAAGGAAAAACAATATCCTCTCTCCCAGTGAGGCCGAGTTGCATTCTTCCCACCTCATTGTTGAAAAGAGCCAATCTGTCATAGTTGATCATCACATGCTTTTCTTGTTACTGTATACAGTGTTCTCTTGGTTCTGCTCACTTCACCCAGTTTCAGTTGATATCAGTCTTTTCTGAAATCATCCTGTGATCATTTCTTATAGAACAATAATATTCTATTACATTCAGATACCATAACTCATTTAGCCATTCCTCAACTGATGGGCGTCCACTCAGTTTCCTGTTCCTTGATACTATAAAAAGGGCTGCTACATTTTTGCACAAGAGACTTTTTCCCTTATGATCTCTCCCCAGTAGAGATACTGCTACATCAAAGGGTATACACAGTTTTATAGCCCTTTGCACATTATTCCAAATTGTTCTCCAGAATGGAATGTATGAGTGTCCCACATCCCTTCCTTATCATTAGCTTTTCCTATCATTTTAGCCAATTTGAGAGGTGTGAAATGTTATCTCAGAGTGTCTTTGGTATTACTACAACAATTACTATTACTACAACTACAGGGATCCATGACAGAAAAGATAGTTATTATTATTACTACTACCACTGTTACTGTTGTTATTAAAGAGATCCATAACATGGAAAAGTTGGTCATCTACTACTACAACTGTTACAACTACAACTACTACTACTACTGATACTACTGCTGCTGAGTTTTGGGGTCCCCTCTTCACTACTACTACTATTACTACTACTACTATTACTGCTACTAATGATACTACTACTACTACTCCTACTACTACTGCTGCTACTACTATTACTACTACTACTGCTGCTGAGTTTTGGGGTCTCCTCTTCACTACTACGACGACTACTACTACTGCTGCTACTACTACTGCTATTAATGTTACTACTGCTACTCCTACTCCTACTGCTGTTATCACTGCTACTAGTGCTGCTGCTACTACTACTACTGCTGCTGAGTTTTTAGGTCCCCTCTTCACTATTACTACTATTACTACTCCCACTACTACTGCTACTAATGTTACTACTGCTACTCCTACTCCTACTGCTGCTACTACTATTACTACTGTTACTATTACTACTACTACTGCTGCTGAGTTTTGGGGTCCCCTCTTTACTACTACTACTATTACTGCTACTAATGTTACTACTGCTACTACTACTCCTGCTACTACTATTACTACTGTTACTATTATTACTACTACTGCTGCTGAGTTTTGGGGGCCCCTCTTCACTACTACTACTATTACTACTCCCACTACTACTGCTACTAATGTTACTACTGCTACTACTCCTCCTGCTACTACTATTACTACTGTTATTATTATTACTACTACTGCTGCTGAGTTTTGGGGTCCCCTCTTCACTACTACTACTATTACTACTCCCACTACTACTGCTACTAATGTTACTACTGCTACTCCTCCTCCTCCTCCTACTGCTGCTACTACTATCACTACTGTTACTATTACTACTACTGCTGCTGCTGAGTTTTGGGGTCCCTCTTCACTACTACTACTACTGCTGCTGCTAATGTTACTACTGCTACGACTACTGCTGTTACTACTGCTACTACTGTTATTACTGCTGCTGCTGCTGCCGCTGCTGAGTTTCGGGGTCCCCTCTTTACTACTCCTACTATTCCTACTCCTACTACTATTCCTACCAAGACTACTATTGCCACTACTACTGCTATTACTACTACTACTACTACTACTCCTGCTGCTACTACTGCTACTCCTCCTCCTCCTCCTTCTCCTGCTCCTACTACTCTTCCTCCTCCTCCTCCTCCTGCTACTGTTACTACTGCTGCTGCTGCTGCCGCTGCTGAGCTTCGGGGTCCCCTCTTCACTACTCCTACTATATTACTACCAAGACTACTATTACTACTACTACTACTACTACTACTGCTACTACTGCTACTAATGTTACTACTGCTACTCCTCCTCCTCCTCCTGCTGCTACTACTGCTGCTGCTGCCGCTGCTGAGTTTCGGGGTCCCCTCTTCACTACTCCTACTATCCCTACTATTACTGCCAAGACTACTACTACTACTACTACTACTCCTGCTGCTGCTACTACTGCTACTACTGTTACTACTGCTGCTGCTGCTGCTGAGCTTCGGGGTCCCCTCTTCACTACTACTACTATTACTACTACTACTATTACTGCTACTAATGATACTACTGCTACTACTACTCCTACTACTACTGCTGCTACTACTATTACTACTACTACTGCTGCTGAGTTTTGGGGTCTCCTCTTCAGTACTACGACTACTACTACTACTGCTGCTACTACTACTGCTATTAATGTTACTACTGCTACTCCTACTCCTACTCCTACTGCTGTTATCACTGCTACTAGTGCTGCTGCTACTACTACTACTGCTGCTGAGTTTTGAGGTCCCCTCTTTACTACTACTACTATTACTACTCCCACTACTACTGCTACTAATGTTACTACTGCTACTCCTACTCCTACTCCTACTGCTGCTATTACTATTACTACTGTTACTATTACTACTACTGCTGCTGCTGAGTTTTGGGGTCCCCTCTTCACTACTCCTACTATCCCTACTATTCCTACCAAGACTACTATTACTACTACTGCTGCTACTACTGCTGCTACTACTACTACTACTACTACTGCTGATGCTGCTGCTGCTGAGCTTCGGGGTCCCCTCTTCACTACTCCTACTATTCCTACTATTCCTACCAAGATGACTACTACTACTACTACTACTACTACTACTACTACTACTACTACTACTCCTGCTGCTGCTACTACTGCTACTACTGTTACTACTGCTGCTGCTGCTGCTGAGCTTCGGGGTCCCCTCTTCACTACTACTACTATTCCTACCAAGACTACTACTACTACTACTACTACTCCTGCTGCTACTACTGCTACTACTGTTACTACTGCTGCTGCTGCTGCTGCTGAGCTTCGGGGTCCCCTCTTCACTACTACTACTATTCCTACTATTCCTACCAAGACTACTATTACTACTACTCCTGCTGCTACTACTGCTACTACTGTTACTACTGCTGCTGCTGCTGCTGAGCTTCGGGGTCCCCTCTTCACTACTCCTACTATTCCTACCAAGACTACTACTACTACTACTACTACTACTACTACTACTCCTGCTACTACTGCTACTACTGTTACTACTGCTGCTGCTGCTGCAGAGCTTCGGGGTCCCCTCTTCACTACTACTACTATTCCTACTATTCCTACCAAGACTACTATTACTACTACTCCTGCTGCTACTACTGCTACTACTGTTACTACTGCTGCTGCTGCTGCAGAGCTTCGGGGTCCCCTCTTCACTACTCCTACTATTCCTACCAAGACGACTACTACTACTACTACTACTACTACTACTACTACTACTACTACTCCTGCTGCTACTACTGCTACTACTACTACTGCTGCTGCTGCTGCTGCTGAGCTTCGGGGTCCCCTCTTCACTACTACTACTATTCCTACTATTCCTACCAAGACTACTATTACTACTACTCCTGCTGCTACTACTGCTACTACTGTTACTACTGCTGCTGCTGCTGCAGAGCTTCGGGGTCCCCTCTTCACTACTCCTACTATTCCTACTATTCCTACCAAGATGACGACGACTACTACTACTACTACTACTCCTGCTGCTACTACTGCTACTACTACTACTGCTGCTGCTGCTGCTGCTGAGCTTCGGGGTCCCCTCTTCACTACTCCTACTATTCCTACTATTCCTACCAAGACGACTACTACTACTACTACTACTACTACTACTACTACTACTACTACTCCTGCTGCTGCTACTACTGCTACTACTGTTACTACTGCTGCTGCTGCTGCTGAGCTTCGGGGTCCCCTCTTCACTACTACTACTATTCCTACCAAGACTACTACTACTACTACTACTACTACTCCTGCTGCTACTACTGCTACTACTACTACTGCTGCTGCTGCTGCTGCTGAGCTTCGGGGTCCCCTCTTCACTACTACTACTATTACTACTACTACTATTACTGCTACTAATGATACTACTGCTACTACTACTCCTACTACTACTGCTGCTACTACTATTACTACTACTACTGCTGCTGAATTTTGGGGTCTCCTCTTCACTACTACGACGACAACTACTACTGCTGCTACTACTATTACTGCTACTAATGATACTACTGCTACTACTACTCCTACTGCTGTTATCACTGCTACTAGTGCTGCTGCTACTACTACTACTGCTGCTGAGTTTTTAGGTCCCCTCTTCACTATTACTACTATTACTACTCCCATTACTACTGCTACTAATGTTACTACTGCTACTCCTACTCCTACTGCTGCTGCTACTATTACTACTGTTACTATTACTACTACTACTGCTGCTGAGTTTTGGGGTCCCCTCTTTACTACTACTACTATTACTGCTACTAATGTTACTACTGCTACTACTACTCCTGCTACTACTATTACTACTGTTACTATTATTACTACTACTGCTGCTGAGTTTTGGGGGCCCCTCTTCACTACTACTACTATTACTACTCCCACTACTACTGCTACTAATGTTACTACTGCTACTACTCCTCCTGCTACTACTATTACTACTGTTACTATTATTACTACTACTGCTGCTGAGTTTTGGGGTCCCCTCTTCACTACTACTACTATTACTACTCCCACTACTACTGCTACTAATGTTACTACTGCTACTCCTCCTCCTCCTCCTACTGCTGCTACTACTATCACTACTGTTACTATTACTACTACTGCTGCTGCTGAGTTTTGGGGTCCCTCTTCACTACTACTACTACTGCTGCTGCTAATGTTACTACTGCTACGACTACTGCTGTTACTACTGCTACTACTGTTATTACTGCTGCTGCTGCTGCCGCTGCTGAGTTTCAGGGTCCCCTCTTTACTACTCCTACTATTCCTACTCCTACTACTATTCCTACCAAGACCACTATTGCCACTACTACTGCTATTACTACTACTACTACTACTACTCCTGCTGCTACTACTGCTACTCCTCCTCCTTCTCCTGCTCCTACTACTCTTCCTCCTCCTCCTCCTCCTGCTACTGTTACTACTGCTGCTGCTGCTGCCGCTGCTGAGCTTCGGGGTCCCCTCTTCACTACTCCTACTATATTACTACCAAGACTACTATTACTACTACTACTACTACTACTACTACTACTACTACTACTACTACTGCTACTACTGCTACTAATGTTACTACTGCTACTCCTCCTCCTCCTCCTGCTGCTACTACTGCTGCTGCTGCCGCTGCTGAGTTTCGGGGTCCCCTCTTCACTACTCCTACTATCCCTACTATTACTGCCAAGACTACTACTACTACTACTACTACTCCTGCTGCTGCTACTACTGCTACTACTGTTACTACTGCTGCTGCTGCTGCTGAGCTTCGGGGTCCCCTCTTCACTACTACTACTATTCCTACTATTCCTACCAAGACGACTACTACTACTACTACTACTACTACTACTACTACTACTACTCCTGCTGCTACTGCTACTACTACTACTACTACTACTACTACTATTGCTGCTGCCGCCGCTGCAGAGCTTCGGGGTCCCCTCTTCACCACTCCGGCTGCAGCAGCAGCTTTCCCGCGACAAGCGAGCCGGTCATTGTTACTAGCGTCACCGCTGTTACCGGAGGGCCCCGCGGCACAGAAGAGGCGACGGGCCCCGCTCTAGTTCGATCCCTTTTTCTGGCAGACGAGGAGACGGAGGCCCGAGACGGACTGCTGGCTCCCCCGTGGGTGCGAAGCCCCGCAGAGGACGCCCCGCGCGCCCCACTTTCCCAGCGCGCGCGGATCACCGGGACTCGGCGGCCGCACGCTGCGCTCCGAGTACCCTGGGCTGCTGCCGCGCGGATACATCCCGCTTCTGCTCCGGGGGCCAGCCCCGCGCGCCGCCGCTCTGCGCAGGGAGGGTCGCTCGGGCGGCTGGCCCTTTAAGAACGGGAGCCCTCCCGCCCCGTGGCGGGCACGCAGGCGCGCGCACGCGGCGGCGGCCTCCCTGACCCCTCCCCCTGCCTCCCTGCCCTGGCCCGGCTTTCGCGGCACCTGCGGGGGCAGGCGGGGCGCGAGCCCCGGGCCGGCGGCGGCGGCGGAGCGCGCTGGGCCAGGCACAGGCGCGCGGGCGCAGGGGCGCGCGGGCGCGGCGGGGGCGGGGGCAGGCTCTGCAGCCTGGGAGGAGAGGGAGAGGGAGGAGGAGGAGGAGGAGGAGGAGGAGGCGGGGGTTCGGCGGCCGAGCCCGGAGTGAGGGGCTGCCCCAGCGGGCCGGAGGCCTCCCCAGCATCATCATCCGCAGCGGGGGCGCGGCGCGGCCTGAGGAGGGCAGGCGGGCCCGGGCCCCGTGGGGAGGGCTCCCGAGCGCGGAGGGGCTGCGCGCGGCGGTGCCCGAGCAGCCGAGGCTCAGCCGGCGCGGGCTGCTCAGCTGGGAGCCGCAGCAGAGGCGGGGGCTGAGGCCCGGCGTGCAGGAGCAGGGGGGCGTGAGCGCGGGGGTGCAGGAGCAGGGCGGGGTGGGCGCGGGGGTGCAGGAGCAGGGCGCGCGCGGCGGGCGCGGCCCGGGCGCGGCGGGTAGCGCTGGCTCTGCGGGCGCCCCCCGGGGGGGCGCGGGCGCGCTGCGTGGGGGCCGCCCCGGGGGCTGGCCGGCAGTGCAGGAGGTGGGCTTGGGTCCTAGCAAGCAGCACCAGGAGAAGGGGGGCGGCAGCCCCGCGGTCCAGGAGCGGGGGGAGGCTGGGGCCGGGGTCCAGGAGCGGGGCGAGGGCGCAGCTCTGCAGAGGCAGCCCGTGGAGCCAGAGCTCGGGGGCGGCCCCGGCGAGCGCGGCGAGGGGCTCCGGGGGAGCCCCGAGGAGCCCGCGGGGTGGCCTGAGGGGACATTTAGGGAGCGGGGGAGGGGCAGGCAGGTAGCGCGGCTGGGGGGAAGCTCCGGCAAGCATCGAAGGGAGGAAGTGACCCAGCATATCTGGAGAGGCTTAGAACTGCTTGGGGGGGCCCGACTAGTGGGGCCCGAGGGACCCGAAGGCGAAGGCCGCCTCGGGGTGCAAGAGGCAAATTGGAGGCCGGGGGTGCAGGAAGGGGAAGTGAGGTCCTCCATCCAGGAAACCTACTTCGAGAGAAAGGGACAGGGCCTTCCCCAGGGCTCAGAGGCCACTCTGGAGGGACACAGGACTAGGAGGCGGCGGCGGAGAAGGAGGTGGTGAGCTGGGTGCGGAGAATGTAGGGCAGGGGCAGGCGGCAGCGAGGGGCTGGAGGGAGGGAGAGTTGGCCGTCGCAGCCCCGAAGCACAGGACATCCTGTTCGACCCTCTTCTCTCACTGCTTGGGGAGCCTGGAAGCTAGGGAGGTTCGGGGACATTCCTCCCCACATCCTCTCCCCACATCCCGGCGGAGGCAGAAGGCTGCAGGTAAGGGCGTTGCTTAGCTCTCAGTTCTGAACTGGACTCCTGCATCCCTTCCTCGTTAGGGGTTCTTAGAGCCCAGGGGAAGAAGCTTTGGTCATGTAAGGTCAGGGGCCTTCACTCTGATCCTGATGCTTTTTATTTGGTTCCTCTTGTTCTCTTCCACTAGTAGTTAAGGGGGGAGGGAGTTAAAAATACCCACTGACTGCCTCCTGAACCGTGGACCATTTGTACAACAGATTTGGGGGAGCTGGTGCAGAGAGACCCTGGGCATAGTCCTCACTGAGACCTCTGTCCTGTATTTTCCATAGGAATGCATTTCACTTTCCTCCAGAAAAAACTGTTTCAGATTGGGTGCAAGGACTGGAGAATCCTCCTCAGTTCCCCATCAAGGGGTCTTATACAGAGTATTCTTTTATAATTGATGAGTGTCAGTTTGTATCCAGTCCCCAGAATTTGAAATCCTTTGATGCTAGTTGTTAGAGCATATTGACAAAAAAGGAATGGAAATCAAAGCCAATTTAGCATGGGTTGAAAGAACTTCAATAATAATAATAATAATAATAATAATATCTCCCATTTATCTAGTGCTTTAAGGTTTGCAAAGTAAATTTCTGCCCTTAAAGTAGATAGGGTGAAGTCATTTTGGACCAGCAAACATCTATCACCTTCAGAACCCTAGAAGATCAGTGCTGGACCGACTGAACACTGCATTAAGGGAGAGAGTAAAGAGCAGTTATGTCCAAATGCGATCTGTTCAGAAAGCAGAAGACTTATCCTGTAACTTTGCCACGTGTAGCACCTGCCCTCCACCCACCACCCACCTCCCTATGACAGGAACCTAGTTATTATTGGCTTTTGGAGAAAAGAATGGAAAGTAGGTGGAAGGTTTGGATGGTGAGGATCATATCTGTGTCCAGGTGAAACTGCAGATAAGGCCCACAATCACAATAATTGAATAGTTAACGTTTTTCTTGTTTTGCAAGGTTTACAAAACATTTTATTCACAGTCCTGTGTAGGAGTTGTAGTTAATGCAAATGTGATTGTCCCATACTTGGAACATGGGAAGCACTTAACCAGTGCTTATTAATTGATTATCCTACTTCTTACATTTGAGCTGAGACCTGTCGATCCAAGGAAGGGGCATATATCTAAAGGGTATGAGAATTTTGAATTTGAATTCAGGTCTTCTAGTTTCCAAGACCCATTCCTACTAATTTATGCTATCTTCTTGAAATACTCTTAATTCTCTGCCCTCAGGGGAGTCCTTACTAGAGCCTAAATATGCCCTAGCATGAGCTGTAGTTCTGGAGACAGTATCAAGACTGTAGTTCCCTGTCAACGTGTGAGGCTTGTGTCACTTCAGCTTTTATCTCTCTTTGGCTCTGTTCCATCTGGGGGAGGAGGCTACCAGGCAACAACTCTGGCATTCAGAGTGTCTCCTTTTGCAGCCACACCCAGAGCTTGGAGCTGATCTCTACCCTCCAAAGATGTGTGGTGGGAGAAAAGGACCTGAGAAACTTAGATTTTTGAGTTCTAGTATTTCCTTCTGGGATGTTTCTGCCTCATTTTCCTTCCAAGGTGACTGTTACTGCAGCACTCCTTTTCATAGCTGTGGAAGGAAAATCAGAAACATCGATGTTCTTGCTTTCCACCTTTAGTGGTTGGGGAGTGGAGTTCCTGTTTCTCTCTAGTTATAAAGAGAGGATTTATTGTTATCCTTTCTAATCTTTATAGTCTCTGGAAAGATTTTTAGCCATGTCTCTTATTATGACTGTTAGAACTCCTCTTTTCCTATAGTATTACTATAAACGAAGCTACAAGCCAATAATGGGACATTAACTTGGGGACATGATCCTTAGAGGGAGAGGAATGAGCTGTCGGAAGGAGCACCTCGTTATTTCTTCCCCTGTAAGACTGAGGGGCAACCTCCTTAGCAGGCAGCTGTGCCTGAGCCGGTTAGCCTGCTCCAAACCCAAACCCGTCTGTCTGCTTCCCATCCCACGCTTGCCAGGCCACGGTTGGAGAACCGTAATTCTACAGTGATGACGTTTCACTCCCTTAGAATCCACACCCCAGAAACCTGGCCCCAGTGAGTGACCCTGCATGGCTCCTGTGTCCTCCGTGTTGGCTGAGGGGGATGCTTGGGGCTGTGGAGACTCCTAGGGAAGGGGAGTTTGGATGGTAAGCCAGTAGTATTTTGTTAACTCTGAGCCCAGAATTAGTAAACACAGCCCTCCCTGAATCTGCTCTGTGCCATCCTCTGTGTTGCTATAAGGGCGAGTGTGTGTAATAGGTGTTCAAATACCAGTCTCTTACAATTAAGTTTCTGTTTCCCGATCTGTAAAACTGAAGAGTTGGAGTAGGAAAAAGAAGCATTACGGATACACACACACACACAGTGTCTCTGTCTCTGGGTCTCTCTGTCTTTCTCTCCTATGTCTGTCTGAGTGTCTCTCTTTCTCTGTATGTTTGGTTTGTCCCCTTCCTCCCCAAGAAGTTGCTGGACTGGACAGATCTCATAGCAGAGGGTAGTAGGAAGATGGAAGAAGGATGGAAGGATTCAGCCATGAGTGTGGGGTTTGGAACTTAAAAATCTTGAAGGGGTAGGCCTGATACTATGAGTGGGAGTGTGTAGGCTGGGATTATAAATGCCATCTGAGGGATGTCAGTCAACAAGCATTTATGAAGCATTTACTTTGTGCCAGTCATGCTGAGTGCTAGGGATGTAAAAAGTGTGTGGGGGAAATATGGCCCCTAAGAAGTTCATGTTTTAATAGGGGAAAATAAATTAGTATGCAACATAAATACACACATATAATATAAATGGGAGGTAAGCACTGGAGATGGAAAGGGGTTAGGGAAGAGAACTTGGGACTCTCTCTCCCCCCCAGAAGATATATTTTGAGCTGAGTCCTGAAGGAAGCTGAGGGAGAGAGAAGGTGTTCTAGGCATGGGGAGGGGGGCAGAGTGTCCTGTAAGGAATATAAGGGTCAGTGTTATATATAGTAAGGACATGGAAGGGGCAAGGTTGTGAAGGCCTTTAAATGCTGATCAGATTGTAATAATATGTAAACAGATAGCATTTATATATTGCTTTAAAGTTGCTTTATATTTATTGTCTTGTTTTGTCCTCCTACCAATCTAGTGAAGTGGATTCTGTTATTATCCCCATTGTATAGAAGAGGTAATTGAGGCTGAGGGGAGGTTATTTGAACTCTGGTCTCTGGAATTTTAAGTCCTGATATTATCCACTCTGACAACTAAGAGTTCATCTTTTATTCCATAGAAGAGAAGGAGTCATGTGAGAGATGATTAATTGTAATTTTGAGAGAGCTGAATATGATCTTTATGCACTACTACTGTTTGGTCCTCTGCATTCTCTACCTGCCAAGATTCCCAATTTTTTTCTCTGTTATTAGTTGTGATCCTTTAATTTACCACTGGGGAGAAAGACAAAGAAACTGCATAGTTGAAGTGTATGTTAAAGCTAGTTAGTATTCTTTTCCTTGTTGGGTTATTAGCTTTTGGTGATAGATAGATATATGTTAGAGGTGACTAAATTTATAAACAATAACATTCAGCCATCTAAGATAGAGCCTCCTACAATTAATTTTTATCATCATTTTCTTTAAAATGCATTTGTGTTCTATAGGCTTCTGCATTTATTCATTTTTGAAATTTAGTATTTTATTTCCCTCAATTACACATCAAAACATTTTTCAACATTCATTTAAAAAATTGAATCCCAAATTCTCTCCCTCCCTCCCCATCCCCCCTTATTGAGAAGACAAGCAATTTGACGTAGGTTATATATAGGTAGTCATACAACATTTATTTCTAAGTTGGATATCAGTTAATTTTTAAATTAGAAGAGACCAAAAAAAGACACTCTAGAAGAATGTTTTTATCCAAAAAAAAATTATTCCTAGTTAGTGCAGTTATATTGTGTTTATTGTTTATAACGTGCTTTCTTCACTGAAGCCTTTGAGAAGTAGGTTATATAATGCAAATACTGATATCCATTCATTGAGGAAAAAACTGAGTTTCAGAGGACTTCTCTAGAGTTTCACAGTTAATAAGTTATAGAGTTGCTGTTCAAACCTAGTCTTAGATTTTCTAAATCCAAGATCAGGTCACTGTTGACAGCTAGGTGGTACAGTGGAGAGAACAGTAGACCTAAAGTCAGAAAGACCTGAGTTCAAGACCTGAGCTGAGACCTCAGCTTCTTATTAGCTTATGTACCTGAGCGTCTCACTTAAACTTCTGTCTGCCTCAGTTTCTTCAACTGTAAAGTGGGGTTGATATTAGCATCTACCTCCCAGGGGTGTTGTAAAGTGCTTAGCATTCTTCCTGGCACTTCATTCATAAATGTCAGTAATCACCTGAATATAGGTGAATGTTAGGTGGGGTGCAAAGTTTAACTAAACTTAAGATCCTGGATTATGCTCTCTGACTCCAAGATCAGGACTATTTTTCTTGATTTTTTTTTATTTAATAGCCTTTTATTTACAGGTTATATGTATGGGTAACTTTACAGCATTAACAATTGCCAAACCTCTTGTTCCAATTTTTCACCTCTTACTCCCTCACCCCCTCCCCTAGATGGCAGGATGACCAGTAGATGTTAAATACATTAAAATATAAATTAGATACACAATAAGTATATGTGACCAAACCGTTATTTTGCTGTACAAAAAGAATTAGACTCTGAAATATTGTACATTTAGCTTGTGAAGGAAATCAAAAATGCAGGTGGGCATAAATATAGGTATTGGGAATTCAATGTAATGGTTTTTAGTCATCTCCCAGAGTTCGCTCTCTGGGCATAGCTGGTTCAGTTCATTACTGCTCCATTGGAAATGATTTGGTTGATCTCGTTGCTGAGGATGGCCAGGTTCATCAGAACTGGTCATCATATAATATTGTTGTTGAAGTATATAATGATCTCCTGGTTCTGCTCATTTCACTCAGCATCAGTTCGTGTAAGTCTCTCCAGGCCTTTCTGAAATCCTCCTGTTGGTCATTTCTTACAGAACAGTAATATTCCATAGTATTCATATACCACAGTTTGTTCAGCCATTCTCCAACTGATGGACATCCATTCAGTTTCCAGTTTCTAGCCACTACAAAAAGGGCTGCCACAAACATTCGTGCACATACAGGTCCCTTTCCCTTCTTTATAATCTCTTTGGGATATAAGCCCAATAGTAACACTGCTGGATCAAAGGGTATGCACAGTTTGATAACTTTTTGAGCATAGTTCCAAACTACTCTCCAAAATGGTTGGATTCGTTCACAACTCCACCAACAATGCATCCATGTCCCAGTTTTCTTGATTTTTTAAAACTATACTCTGTTGTTTTCCATTCTTCATTTGCAGAAGTTGAGGGATTTGAAAACTCTGGCTGCCCTTATGATACTGAGTGCTTTTTCCCATTCACTCTGATGACCCCATCTAGGTTACCATGCTATATAACCCCAGGGGCTCAGCTATGGGCTGAGGGTCAGCTGGGTGACCTTGGTGTAGGCTTTCTGGGCCTCAGTTTTCTTGTTTCTAAACTGTGGGTGTGAGAGAGGGGTCTCTTTGAGTTTTAACAGTCTTAGGTTTTGTAATGTAGTGCATTGTCCCATCTCACATCTGCTGCTCATCATATGAGTTCCTTGGGGGAGAAAAGATCATAGACTGTTTCCAGGAAATTGATCCCTTCTTCTTGTTTAGAATTCCCAGCCTTTATTAGTTGAATCTGGAATTAGGAAGATCTGAGTTAAGATCCAGCCTCAGGCACTAGCTGCATGATTCTGGAGAAGGCCCTTTTCCTCTGTGTGCCTCAGTTTTCTTATCTGTAAAATGAGGATAATGGCATCGAACTCACAGGGATATGAGCATCAGATGAGATAATCATTATAAAGTACTATGGTACCTAGCACATAATAAATACTAAATAAAGTTCAGTTAATAGTATTCATATTGTCTGTAAATTGAAGATAATGGCATCTACTGCACAGAGTTGTGAGGACCAAATAAGATAAATTGGTAGAGTGCTTTGCAAAGCTTTAAGCTACTCTTTATTGCCAGCTATTAGCTATTATGTGAAGGGCTGAAGAAAGAAACCAAGCGTAATGGAAAGAATCTTGACTTAGATGTGGAAAGACCTGGACTGCTTTTCCTGGGAAAGAGTCTACTACTTTTTCTTCCTGCGACTGGAAGTCTTACCCCCCCCCCCATCCCAACTAATAGACAAACCCCTCAACTAAGCATTTAAGACATGGCAATCCTATGGCTCTACCTCTTAAAGAATCAGTTCCTACTGCTATGTTCCAACCAAACTGGATCCTCCCATCTCTGCCCTCCGATAAGCCCACCCTCCATGCCTGGAATTCTCTCTCACCCCATGTCTGTCTCTTGGAGTCCTTCATGGCTTCGCTTGGGTGACACCTTTTTTCCACTGGGAGTCCCACTCTCTTTCCTGGTCCCAAACCCCAGGGATGTCTTCCCTGCTGGGACCTAGACAGCACCATCCTGAGAGTCCCCAGCCCCTTGGGACCTGTCCAAAAGAAGGATGTGCATCTGGACTTGCAGTCCAGGGAGAGGTCTGGACCTTGGAGGAGGAGCCTGGTATCTCTGCTAGATCCCTAAGCTTACAACCCTTCCCCCGCTCCTCTTCCTTGACAGTCCCTCTCTTCCCCCACTCCACTCTGAGGACTCTGGCCTCAACAATGGGCCTCTTGAGCCTGGACCTCTAGCTGGGAGGAGAGAGGAGGGCACATGAGAGCCCATCTCTGCTGGAGCCAGCTTGGGGAGGGGAGGCAGGGTTTGGGGCATTCAGCAGTAACTCTTCCACCCTAGTAAATGGTAATTTGTAGATTTATGTCTGGGAGTGGCACATTATACATTTGTGTTCTGTCCCTAAGCCTCTTCTGAGCCCATGAGAAGTGTGGGCAGTTGCAGGATGTCTGGGCTTTTGATTGTTAAGCTGTTTCAGTTTTTTCTAGCTCTCTGTGACCCCATTTGGGGTTTTCTTGGCAGAGACACTGCAGCGGTTTGCCAGTTCCTTCTCCGGATCATTTTACAGATGGGGAAACTGAGGCAGACATGGGGAAATGACTGGCCCATGGTCAGCCAGCTAGTGGGTGTCTGAGGTTGGATTTGAGCTCAGGAGGATGGGTCTTTCTGATTCTGCATCCAGCATACTGGGCAGTGTCACACCCTAGCTGCCCAAGGTACTAGTCTCCAGTATTCTTAGAAGTTATGTCTCCTCCCTGGAACCCACCCTTGATTTTCTGGGGGAAGGAAAGGTCTTCATTCTGAATACTTCCATAGGTCTTGTCAGCGTGATTAAGGGACTTACTAAGATTGTATATCCAGAGTTGGAAGGGATTTTTAATCCAACACCCTCATTTTACTGCTGAAGAAACCGAGGTTTGGAGGATAAGCCAGTTCCTAGAGAGTGACAGATGGAATTTGAATTCAGATATTCTGACTCTAAATAGAAACTTTGCCCCCTCTATTCTACCCAGCTGGATCCTTAATAGTTTTTTGAGTGGGCAGAGGGGCTCATTCCAGGAATTTTTAAAAGGTATTGAGAAATATCCCTCTTCCCCAAATATAAACAATGTGAATACTGTCTACAGGGTTATTAGAAGCCTATAGCTATAGGGTGTAGGTGAAACAGCTTCAAATATCTTGTAAATGTAGGTGGCAGTTGTGAATTCTATTGGGAGTTTTGTCTCCTAGGTGAGAGCTCCCTCCTATCTTCACCTTATTGAATCCTGCCCTTAGACTCCTGCCTACAGTGTCCTGTTTAGAGTGTGTGTGTGGGGGGACCTCTTGCTCTGACTAAATCCCTTCTATAGCATTTGAGCTTTTCCCCAGAATGAGACAAGTTGGGCAGATCTTTGCCTCTTCCATACCAATCCTTCATGAGGCCCTTTATCCATTCACCAACTTATCTATCCCAACAGAGTCTGGTAGCCTTTGGTGGTGTCTTGTTAGTGGTGTGGTAGCAAGGGGGCATTCTTCTTGTAACCATGGAGGAGGCTGAGAGAAAGCATCTGACCAGTGGTCTTGAATCAAATTGATTATGGAACCGTAAGAGATTTGTAATAGCCAAGGAGTTGTTATTAAGCTTGAAGTTAGGAAAATCAAGGATTGCACTGACATCCCCAAAGGGCTTTGGTCCTCCTATCTCCTTGTCCCTGGAAGACTCCAGCTTTTCTGAATTAAAACAAAGAAGGTTTGGGGGGAGGGAATTCCTGAGGCCTACTGGATTTGGTCCTGGTTAATCACTCGTTGCTACTAGAACAGTGGAAAAAATGCCAACAGCTTTCAGTGTAAAGGTAAATATATCTTCTGCCTCTCCTATAATTGTTCACTTACTTTTGTAATGAAGACTTATTGGAAGGGTATAAGATAAGTTTATAGGCCCCTAGGCCTTTAGAGCTGGAAGAGATCTTAAAGCTTATCTGAGCTCACCCCCTCATTTTACAGATGAGGAAATTTGAGGTTTAAAGGGTGAGGCTTGCTTGATGTCACACCACTAGCAAGCGGTGGCAGGAAATTTGGACATAGATTTCTTGGTTTGATGTTCTGTTCTCGCCATAGTATGTTGTCTCTTTGGATGATTTGTCTGCCACTTCCTCTTACTTTCCTCCAAATCATGTTACAGAAGGAAGTATAAATTGAGGACTCAGAATTTTGTGATAGGTTGTGATGTTGGTTCTGTATCAAGCTTAGCGGGAGGATCTGATGCAGAAGACTTGTGAGTTCTCTTGCTGCCCTGGGCTTTGTCATAGAAGAGGCTTTTTCTTCAAATATCCCACTCCCAACCATTCATCATTTTGCATGTCTCCACCCCCAGATCTCTGTCTTTTGGGTTATAATGTCAGTGTTTGGGGCTCTTTGGCACTTGAAGTGAGGAGGAATCAGAATCAGAGGGACCTGATTATCCAGAAGCCAGGTGTTCACTGTCTGCAGGCTAACTGTTCAGAAACACAGAGGGGGTGAGTACCAGAGGTATGGGTTTAGATAATTATGTTGTGAAGAAGGAGGAAAGGCTCTCCTAATATTTTTAGCTCTTAACTAGGGATCTGTTCCAGACTTGGGAACATTTTGTTGTTCTTCAAGGCCCATTGGTGAGGAGGTAGAAATTAGACCAGTTTATAGGTTGGCATATATTCCCTAAATTATGGTAGGTTGTTTTGAAAAATCCTCATGTCCGGAAATTGCATAGCTAGTCTACTCCTCTGTGGATTTTGTCACTTGAATGCTGCTTTGGGATGTGTGGGGGTGGGGAGGTGGGCCCAGATCCCAGTCGTAAGTCACTCCTTTTTCTAGGGAGTGTGGAACAAGTAGGGGACTAGGTGTGAAAGGGGAGGGGGGGAAGCTGCTGTCACTTCTTGCCGGAGGTCATTTGGATGCTGTGAAGACATCTTACAGTAGGGAGTGGGGGTTGGGGGCTGGTGAATTGGTTATAGTTACCACTTTCCTCCTGCAGAGGAAGAATGAGATAGGCCTGGTTTCCTTCGACAAAGTTAGGAATGCCTTGTAAACTGTCCTTGGAATAATTTCTTTATAAGCTGTTTTAGCTGTGGTATGAGAGAGAAAAGCTACAAAACTGTAAGCCTGGTCAGGAATGGAATCTGGGAGTACTGGGCACCCCGTGTGCCATAAACCATCTCCCTCCATCCACTTGGCCTCGGGTTCCAAGATAAGGAAAGATGATTCCCAGTTTCATCATTCCCCAGTAAGACCTTCTCTGAGGTTTTCCCAGGAACACGTATAGGACTGAAGCTTCCTTTGGGTGATGATGATGAAGGGGGAGGGAGGCAGGAGCTGACTTCCAGAGTAAACTGGGCATTGCTCTTTTGTGTCACTCCAGTGTCCCAATCACAGCCCTAAATACCTCGTGAGGAGTCAGTGGATGCTTCAAATGCCAGGGGAATGAGAGGGTGTGTATGTGGTGGTTTGGGGCCCTGGGGGATTTAGAGGAGGAGTCTCTAGAAGAGGACTTATTGAATGCTGTAGTAGCCCTGGGGTTGGCCAGCCTAGAGCCACTGCTTCTGGGGATGCAGGTTGGAGCTATGCCAGACAGAGGGCAGCCTTAGGTAGGCTGGAGTGGGAGTTCTTTCCCATTTCCCCTCCCCTTCCCTTTTCCCCCTTCTTTCCCTCTTTTTTTCTTTCTCTTCATCTCCACCCCCTTCTCCATTCCTTCCTACCTTCCACCTGGGTTGTGGACAATGTTTCACTAGGTCCATGCCTTGGGGATGAATTCCTATTCTTCTGTCAAGTCATTTGCTCCTAAGTAGGCAGGGACAATAGGTTCCCTGTTGGGAAGGTGAAGCATTTGTCGTGGGAGTTTTGTAAGGGGAGGAAGCTGGAAGAGGAACTGAGCTCAGGGAGCCAGGTAGCACTCGAGGATAGAAGATGGGGGCCTTGCTTCTCTGCTTGGGGGAGCACTGGCCTTTTGGAAAAAATCTCCTGGGACCCTCCTTGGAAGTGGAAAGCCTTGTGAGTAAGATAAACCGAGGTATTCTGAACGGAATTCTAATAGGGGGGTGGGAAGGAAAGGTCCAGCCGAGGGTCACTCTACTGCGCCAAATGCGTCTTGGGAAGAAGAGCTGATCCATGTAGATTCTAGGACCTTACCCTTGAGGGAGCAGATATAGAACTGGAGACTCTCTTCATGTCAGATGGTAGTTGGTGTCCCCAAGTCCAAAGTGAGCCTTTACTTCCGAAGGCTTGGTGCGGTCTGAGACCCTTGCAGATTGGGGCTTGTTTGTGAACCTGGGGAAAGGGGCTGACTGTGGGGATTCTGAGCTTAATGGATAGAGGTGAGGCTTCCTAGGGCAAGAGTTCTTCACCAAGGATCCTTGGACAAAGTTTCAAGGGGTCTGGGAACTTGGCTTAGAGGAAAAGTTGCATCTTCATGTTTTGCTGATCATTAGTTTTCTCTGTTAATCAAAGGTGTTTTGTTTTATGTGTTAAGAACACCTTCTTCTTAGAGGGATCTGTAGCTCGCTTCCAGCTGTCAAAAGAGCCTGTGGCTTGCAGAAAGGCCAAGGAACCCCTGTCCCAGAGGGGTGCCCCATCCCTCCCTCCCTCCTCCGTCAGGTCTCTGCCTTTTTCCTCTTCCTAAGCGGAGAGCAGGGGGAGGGCCTGTTGGTCTGGAGGGGAGCATGAGCACTGCCGAAGCTGTGTCGCCAGCAGCCGGATGGAAGCTGGGAACGAGGTTAGGGGGAGGGGACAGACAGGACATCGAGGAAGCCAGCCGGCCTCCCCAGGTGGGCCCGCAACAGCCTCCTTCCCGATGGGTGGCGGGATTTGGGGCCTGAAGGTGAGAGAGGGGGAAGGAGGGAGGGAGAGTGGCGGCCTTAAGCACGGCTCAGGGATGGGCCCTGAGAGCCCACGGTGCGAGCTTTTAGGGATAACCTGGGAGGGGCTGTGGGGAGGAAAGGTGCGGGGTTGGCACCCTGCCTGCTGGGGAAGATGCTCCTGGCAGGAAGGGAAAGCCGGGCCTGCCCAGGCCAGGACGGGGGTTTCGCTCTGCCTCCGGGACTTGGGGACCCGAACCTTGCTCCCCCCCTGCCCTTCGGGCACCACTGGGGCCCATCTGTCCCTGGTTTGCTAGTGTTGGGGAGGATCAGGAGATGCACCTGGGGTGGAGGAGGGGAGAGGGAAGTGGGCAGAAGTGCAGGTGAGCCCTCTCCCTTCCCCCCCTTCCCCCAGGGTATGCGGGGAGCTGAGGCCACACCGAGGAGAAGGCTGCGCTTTTGGGGCGCTGGTGGGAGGCCTGAGGATTTCCATGGCAACAGAGAGAAGGAGGCTGTTGGGGGAGGGGAGCTCGGTGCTCCTGCACCCTGCCTGTGTCCTCACCTGCCGAGGTCACCCTTCGGACAACGGCTCTGTAGCCCTTGGCAGGGGGCAGGCAGGACCCCGTGGGCACTGCTCTCCGTCCTGAACAGAGGGGGGGAGGGGCTGGCTCGTGTCCCTTCCCCCCCCCCCCCCCCCAGAACCTGGCCTGGTGTTTTCTCCCAGCGCCTGCAGGGGGCAGCGGCCACCTGGGGAAGTCCGGGCTGGGGGAAAATGGAGGCGAGGCTCCCTGCGGGACCCTCGGGCCGTGGCCCCCCGCGTGGGGCCGGCGGTTCCAGCCCCGGGGAGCGAGGCTGGCTGCGGCTTCTGACGCGGCCTTCACCCTTCCTTGGCCGGCCTGTCCGTCTCTGGCACTGGCCGAGAAATCCCCTGGGTCGCTACAGGCCGGCAGTTTCTGCAGCCCTTTGTTGCTCAGGGGTTAAGTGTGACTCTTCCCCTTGGCCCCCCACCCCCAGAGGCTTGGCCCGGAGCAAACTTGCGCTGTGAGGGCTAGATCGGAAGGGAAGAGGCCGGGAGGGTGGGGGCCGGGCGGAGGGAGCTTCCCTAAGGTGAATTGGGGCGCTGGGGCCGAGGGAGAGAGCCGCCCGGCTCAGCAAGCTCCCCCTGCCGGCCTGTGCCCGGCCTTCCCCAGCCAGCTGGTGCCCGGACAGCTGTTAGCCAGCTGGGCTGGGACAAGGAGCTGTGTGTTCCCTCAAGTGGGGCTCCCGGGGTCTGGCGAGGAGGGTGGGAGAACTCTTCCTGCAGCTGTCAGGTGGGCCGAGAGAGAGCTGATGGGGGGGGAGCCTCTCAGTCCCTTCCCAAAGCTGGAGTGGGGAAGGGGCCGGCAGAATTCTGGGGAACCAGAAGCCTGCAGGTGTTTGGCCCTGACGCTGTGGGGGTGGGGGACAGGCAATGGCAGAAGTCTTCAGGAAGGGAGTCTGTGGTAGGGGGAGGAGGATGTGTGTAGGACTAGTTTGGTGAGGGAGTCTGGCTGTGGAGAGCTGAAGGCAGGGTTTCCCTTTTGAGTGGGGAAGGAGAAGTCCCCTTGTTCCCCCACCCCCACCTCATCTCCTGACGAGGCTGTCCCAGCTCTGCCTCCTGGCTGGCCGCCAACCCCCTATTTCCGTCGGGCACCAGGGCAACGGGGACACATGGAGCCTGAGCCAGGACCCATACAGCTAAGTTTAGGGAATAGAAGGGTCTCGGAGGAGCTTGCCTTAAGGGAAGAGGGTAGTACCCGAACCTTGGAGCCTGAGAAAGGGGCAATGAAGTTCTCTGGTTCAGGGCTGCTCAACCACGGAACTGATTCAGTTTCTTTGGGACCTTCCTTTCTCTCCTTCCCTCCCCCCACCTTGTCCCCACCCTCATCTAAGGGGTTGTCTGGAAGAGTGGGGGCTGGGATGGGAGGCAGGAGACAGGGGGCCTTGTATACAGTGAGAGAGGGAGGGGGGGGCATGGGTGACTGGGAGGTCCAGAGGAAGCACACACTCTCCTCCCCCACCCCCTCACCCCCATTCTCACTGCCCTCTTGGCTACAGTTCAGAGAGGTCTTTTCTCAGCCAATGCCAGAGCTACTCAGCCTGGGAGGGGAGCTACGGAGGAGTGGGAGAGACAGACCCAGAGACAGCCTGAGCAGGGCAGCCAGCTGACCAGCCCTGTTCCCCAGACAGCTCTGAAAGTGTTCAGAAGCGGGAACAGGGAAGGAGAATAGCGGATGCTCCCTTCTGTGAAGTAGCTTTTGGAAAGTGGGAATGTTGGGGGCTCTTGAAGGACAACCCCTAGTAATTTTGTCTTTGGTGGAGAGCCTTGGGCTTAGGGGCCAGGAAGCTCTCACATCTTGTAGCTCTCATCAGCTCAGGGTCCTGTAGTCCCAGTGACCTCACATAACTCTTGGGGTTTTGAGGGTGAGGGGCTTAAAGCCCACCTCAGAGATGCTTCGACGGTTCCCTGGTCTGGAGTTTTCCTTCCCTTTCCTGACTCGGCTTCGACTACGTCTTTACACCGTGAGTAGGGGGACAACAGGGGAAATGGAAGCACAGCTCCCAATAGTATATATATACATATGTAGCCTTTGAGCAGCGGCAAGTAGAAAGGATTTGAGAATTTTAGGTTCTAGTGTCAAATTTGTGGGGGAATGGGGACTCTAATCTGAGGGGTTTCTTGCCCCCAAGACCCTTTTTTCCCTAATCTCTCTAATACAGGTTTTCTTCAATGATTATAGGGAGTTGGGATGGAGGGTGTTATTAGAAAGAGGTAATAAAGAGGTGTGTGTGTGTGTGTGTGTGTGTGTGTGTGTGTGTGTAAAAACATGTTTTGCATGAAGATGTGTACCCATAGATGATTTGCATATAACTGGGATCTCATGAAAGTATTAGCTTTCAGGGAATGGGGATGTTCTCTCTCAACACAGACCCTTTTGTATCCTAGAGCTCCATTCCCTTTCTCCTCCATCTCTACATACAAGTTCCTCAGTGGAGGTTGAAAAGTCATTCCCTGCTGTCTTGTGCTGCTCTCCTAGCTTCATCCCATGAGCCTTGATCTGTCTTCCTGTAAGACTTCCTGCAGTCTTCTGCAAGAGGCTTTCTCAGGTTCCCCCCTGCTGCTAGGGTTTTTTTGAGATTACCTTCTGCCTATATGAGCCACCTAGCTGCCTTCATCTTCTGTCAACTCTGTATCATCTTAAAAATACATTGTTGCCTGCATATTATCTCCCTATTAGAATGTGAACTCTTGGGGGGGGGGTTGGTGTTCTCTGCCTTTCTTTGTATCCCAGAGCTTAGTATAGTGCCTTTTACATAATAGCTGATTAATAAATGCTTGTTGATTGACTGATTGAAAGGAGTACCTCCTTTGGCTTCTGACCAAGGCTTTGTAGCTTTTCTCAGCAGCTGCTGTCCTCCCCGCTTCTTGCCTCCATCCCCAAAGAGAGCTACATTGTCAGGGACTGTGGGAAAGGGGAGGCGGCGAGCTGAGGAGGGCTTTGCTGTTCCAGCTGGGACAGAGGAGGGGTGCTGTGTCTGTTAGCAGCTGGGAACATGGCAAACCTAGAGATAGAGCTGGACCAGGGGAGTCCAGCTATTCCCTAATAGCTTTGCTATGAGAAACAGTGATGATGGGAACATTGGCCATCATGGAATCAAAGAATTTCAGAGCTGAAAGTTAGTGATTATCTAGTCAATGTCTAGATCTTAGAGGAGGAAACTGCAGATTATACTTGGAAATGAAATGATTCTTCTTATATTTTATTGGTACCATTTGTTCTTTTATATCAACCATTTCCCAACATAGTGACCTCTCCCCTTCCTGGAATAAAGAAAAACAATTAAGCAAAGCAACATTCCACCCCACTAGTGTTGCCTTTCTAAAAGTATGTTTTCTCTTCTCTGAGTCCAAGGTGGGCTGTGGCAGTGAATCTGAATTCAGCCGCCTTTTAGTGGTTTTCTTTTTAGTATTGTGTAATTAGTATGTTTACTATGACTTAGCAATATAATTTAATGTATATAATAACTTAATATTACAATATAGCATATATAACATGTAATTTACACATTTCTTTTCTAATCTAATATTTTATATAATTAGTATTGCCTCTTATTTCTGCTATCTTTGTTTTGGTAGGGTCATGCAGATCCTTCCATGGATCTAAGAGTTCCTTGTTTTTCTTCATTATTATCCAATAATTTTACATTTTATTCATACATCATAGTTTGTTCAGCTATTCTTCAGTCAATGAATGTCTGATTTGTTTCCAAGTGTTTTTTTGTTTTGTTTTGTTTTGTCATCACAAAAAGGGGTGCTGTGAAGATTTGGGCATATGTGGGACCTTTCTTTCTTTTGGTCTCCTTTGGAGGTCATGTCCAGTCATGATATGGATGAATCAAAGAGCATAGAAATGTTAAACTGACTTTCCCATCAGTGGTGCACATCAAATTAGTGGCACAACTGGGATGAGAATCCAAGTCTCTTTGCTGTTACTCCATTAGTATCATTTTGGAAATATTTGACATTTGGGGGAGAGAATAGTGTTAGTAGGAAAGTTAAGAACTTTGGGGTCCAAGACTAGTGGACGTGGGTTCAGGTTGATTCATAACTCCACAGAAATAACATGTTCTGCAACTATAAAATGGATTTAAATTATAAACTGGACATGATTGTCCAGTGAGCTGATGCATGCAAAGTGCTTTGTAAACCTTAAAATGTTATACTAATGTCAGTGTTGTTGTTTTTGTTAGACAGCCAGAACTTGACCCAGTGGTCTAGTATTTTATCTCAAATAGAGGCCAGGTCCCTGCTGATATATGATGTCATTGACTGATTTTTATCTTGGTAACCCTAATCATGCATGGTTGATAATCTTAGATGACTGTAGTAGAGGATCAAACTCCCCTCATTGTGTATAATATTGGCCTTTGGAATTTGGCTTAGCTTTCCCAAACTTTATTCTCACATTCCTCCCTCTGGTATGAGAAACGTCATTCTCAAGATAGAGTGGAAAAGAGACTTGGGGGAGTACAGCTCCTATGTAACAGAGAGCTAACTCTCCTCCCACTGAAAACCAGGGACTTGTTGCATTTCTCCGCTGGGAAGATCCTTTGAATACTCAAGAAGTGAGAAAACAGCCAGTCACTGCTCCCGCTCCCACAGACTTGGGTCTTCCCAAGTTCTGTAAAGGGGGAAAGATGCTTGAGGAATTTGGAGACATGGTAGTTGGTTAGGGAGTTATCCCACTAAGGGTGTTGGAATTGGGTTCTGGTGAGTCGGGGCCCTTGAGGGGCCCTAGAAAGATGGGTAAAATCACTTCTGTAGTAGGGAAGAAAAAGGGTCCCTTGTTTGCCTGTTCCTCTGGAAAGCTGTGGTATCTGAAGATGAGGGGTGACATGTACCGTCCATGAAGTCTACCCGAGTCATTAAGAGAGCCAGAGTGAATCGGGTGGGGAGAGAATCCTTCCATTCTTCCCTGCTCCCTTTTCTTCTTGAGTCCTGATTCATTGGTCCTGATCCCTCTTCTTCTTCGCCACAGAGACTAGAAGGAAGCAGTATGCAGACAGAAGAGGGCACTGGTTGGTTGCTTGAGCTATTGGCTGAAGTACAGCTTCAGCAGTACTTCCTTCGCCTCCGAGATGACCTCAACATCACCCGCCTGTCCCATTTTGAATATGTCAAGAATGAAGACCTGGAGAAGATTGGCATGGGCCGACCTGGTACGTAGGGACTCTCTTTTTCTTTTCTTTTTTCCCCCCTCCTACTGAGTCAATTGGGGGTAAGTGATTTGCGCAGGGTCACACAGCCAGGAAGTGTTAAGTGTCTGAGACCAGATTTGAACTCGGGTCCTTCTGACTTCAGGGCTGGTGCTCTGTCTACTGCACCACCTAGCTGCCCCTGACTCTTTTTTTCTTGACAGTGATCTGTTTTCCATTCTCTGGTCATATTTCCCAAGTACTCTGCCCTCAGAACTGGTCATTTTTCTGCCTGCTTCCTCTCTGTTTGTTGTGGGGGGAATCTCAGGAATACTGTCCGCGATTGGGAACTCAAGTCACTGCCACCCAGGAGAAACTAAGTTCCTAGCCAGGCAATCAAGCACCTTCTTGGTTAGGTATAGAGACTACTATGAAGACAAAAGCAAAATTACCTGCTTTTAGGGTGCTTACATTCTAATAAGAGATTAGAATGCCCCTTTCCTAATTTAGCCTTGCCACTACTCTAGTACAGATCCCTGTCCCCTCCCATCTGGAATATTGCAGTAGCCTTCTGCCTCAAGTATCTCCATATTCTGGTCCATCCTCTGTTCAGCTGTCATATTAATCTTTCAAAGGTTCAGGTCATATCTTGTCCCCAAATCTCCTATTTGGTAAACTCTGAAGACTCCCTCTTACCTCAGAGATCAAATGTTAAATCTTCAGTTTGACTTTTAAAGGCCTTTGTAATTTGGCTACTCCCTACCTTTCCTATTTTCTTACATTTTATTCCCTTATGTACTCCAAGGTCCAGTGACAATGATCTCCTTTGCTGTTCCTAGCATAGGACACTCCATCTCCTTACTCCAGACATTTCCACTGGCTTTCCCCCATGTATGAATGCTCTCCCATCTCACTCTACCTCCTGAATTTCAAGTTTCCTTCAAATCCCAACTAAAATTTTACCTTGTACAGGACTCCTTTCTCCATCACTATAAAAATGCCCTCTGTTGATTATTGCCAACTTTATGTGTATCTTGTTTGTCCATAGTTGTTTTCTTGGTGTGTCTACCATTACCTCATGAGCCCTTTGGGGCTGTTTTTTGCCTCTCTTTGTATCCCTGTTGCTGGCTCATGACAGGCTTTTCATAAATGCTTATTGACTTGGCTAGGAGAGATAGCCTAGTGACTTGAGGTGCGGTCTTTACAGATAAAAGAAGCACAAAATTTGGAAGTCTTTGGAGGTTATGGCAACCAGCATACACTTATGCATATATATAAGTGTAATGATGTATAGTAACCTTGAGTTAATAGGGTATCTCATGTAAGATGGCTAGAGTCAGATCATGTGGTAGTTCTGGCCGCAGGAACCATCTCATTGTCATCCAAGAGAGGAGGAAGTTTTAGTGCTTAAATCTTGTCCCATCAAGGGATTATCTAGCCTGCATTTCTTAGGAAAAGGAATCCATTTTCTCCCAGAGAAGCAGGTTCTACTCTGGGTCAGTTTTCCTTGTTAGGATGCTTTTCCCTTATTTCAAGTTGAAATGTGTTGCTCTGCAACCCTTTCTACTCCTTTGTTTTAGCTCCATCATCTTGGGTCAGTCAGATTGTATCCCTAATGCTTAGCATTGTGCCTGGCATATTGTTGAGGCGTTTTCAGTTGTGTCCGACTCTTTGTGACCCAAGTTGGAGTTTTCTTGGCAAAGACACTGGAGTGATTTGTCATATCCTTTTCCAGCTCATTTTATAGAGGAGGAAACTGAGGCAAACAGGGTTAAATGACTTTACCAAGGTCACACCACTAGGGAATAATCTTAGGTCAGATTTGAAGATGAATTTCCTGACTCAAGTCCTGACTTTGTATATGCTTTGCCACATAGTAGGTGCTCAGTCAATGTTTATTGGATTGAATTGAATGAAAGAGACTAAGTCTAAGCCCAGTTTCACATGAGAATCTTCTAGAGTTATTGCCCCAAGCTTGGTCCCTTTGTATTTAGTATGTGCCTAGTTGGGATTTGTTAATTGGTTGGTTTGTGATGAATGTGTTTGCTTTGCAAAATTAAAATCTCTGTATTGAGCATAAGTGTTGTCCAGGATGGGGTGGTCTTCTCAATTAAAAAATGTATGGTTTGTGTTTGCTTTAAACCTTCCTAAAATTCATTAGCCTATTTCACATTCTATCTTTAACTATGATATAATTATGCCTTTCTTTAATTCAAACTCTTGGAGGGCTTCAGAGTCAGGAGTGGATGTGCTGTGAGTGTGGGGGGTGTATGGTTAAGGGGGTGTGGGTGTCTAGGTATATCTAGGGTTATGGGAGGTTAGGAGTAAGGCCTTGTATTGAGGCTGACTCTCAGGCAGGAAATTAAAGGATAGCCAGTTGATAATCCTTCAATCTGACAGCAGCTTTCCCTGATTCTGGGGAGAGGACATGTTGGTGGCATTCAGCCTGCATGTCAAAGAAAATCAGTCCATGTGCTTGGTATGTGTGCAGAGGGTGCTGAGCCCTTGCTGTAGATTATTGGGCTGAAGGTGTAGTGTCCTCACGATATTCCCCACATGGGACATAAAAAAAAAAAATAGACTTCTAATTTAGCTGTTTGGATCATTTTTTAAAAATGATTTGCTTCTTTGATTTAAAAGTGAAGTGAAGAAATCTAAAACTTGATTTAACAGATTTATTTGACATTATGGTGTAAATGAGACAACATGGGGTCATGGATTAGTACTAGTGGTTAATAAGGGACCTTGGGTTTGAATTCTATTTTAGTACCTAAATGACTTTTATCAATCACTTAACCTACCTTTCTCCTATTCTTGGAGACACACATGCACACACATCATTATTTTAATTGTTAGATTCTGATTTTACATAATTTTAGCATCTGAATATATTCCCTCTCACTTCTCTACCCATTGAGCCATGTATTGTGATAAAGGTTTTTAAAAGGAGTTTTAAAATGCAGTTAAAAAAAAACCAATATCAACAGATTGGTTTTATCTGATAATATATTCACTATTCCACACTTATGGTCTCCCACTTCTGCAAATCAGAAAGAGAGGTGCATTTTCTCGACTTTTCTCTGGAGCTACACTTAGTCATTGTAATTTCAAAATGTTTAGTTTCATTTTTTGGTCCTTTCTGTTATATGTTCTTGCCTATTTTCCTCTTTTGTAAAATTATTGATGATTGTTCTTCCAGTGCTCTCTTTGTTATTCTTATAGTACAGAATGCAGGCCACTTGGTGGCAGTTTCCAAGGGGAGGGCAGTGAGCTACCTTACGGGGACTTCACAGCAGTCCTTGCTATGGGAATCTCTGTCTAGTCCTTGCCCATTCCTTCCCTTTACTACTTTTTGGTTATGCATATCCCATTCTCTGGGGTGCTATGCCTGAAGACTTTGCTACTAGGCAAGAGGTAGAGGAGGGTTAGAGAGAGTCATTTTCCTCCTTACTTCCTGCTGCATCCCTTGTAGTATGCAGGATATGCTCTTTGACACTGGTGCTTAATTACTTGCAGGTCAGCGGCGGCTGTGGGAGGCTGTGAAACGTAGAAAAGCAATGTGTAAGCGAAAGTCTTGGATGAGCAAGGTGAGTGTGATGAACTTTGGCAGTGGAGGGGTTTGGATGTGGAGGAGGAAGAAGAAAGTCTTTCTTCATCCCAGTGGCAAGAGTCAATCAAGTCCTGGGAACCATATGACCTCTGGGTAGAAGATTTCTTATGTACCTCATTTCCCCCCTCAATTCCAGAAACCTAGGAATTTTTTTTTCTTAATGGCGTATTATTTTTCTTAAAAATAGCCCCCCCCCCTTTTTTTCTTTTTTAGGTTTTTGTGCTTTCATTCTTCTTAGTCCCTGGGGAGCTTCTGCTGCCTCAAGTAAATGTATCTCCCTTAACTTCCTCCTCCCCAGCTTTCCCTCGCCCCGACCCCCAGCTGCCATCTTAGCTGAACTTAGAATTCATGCGCTCTTTGGACCTTTGCTTGTTGTCCTAAAAGACAGTGAGAAAGGAAATTTGTGTAGGCCTGTGTTCTGCTATTAGAAAAGTCTCTGGCCTTCCCTCTGTATCTCTGTCCTGTGGCATCAGAGGAGCTTTTCCTGAATTTGGCAGCAGCAATTTCCTGGATGGCCCTACAGCAAAGGACCCACTTGAGAGTCTGATAAGGGGCAGCTGTACCAGACCACGTGGTCTCCTTTGGTGGATGCTGCCCTGGCCCCCTGCCCAGACTGAAGGGAGAAGGAGGGGGCGTTGAGAGAAATGAGAAGAATAGAGGAGAGAAGGTCGTGTGAGAAGGGAAGTAGTGAGGACTAGGCCCAAATACTGACTAACGAGAGAAGCCAGAGCCTGGGAGTGAGGCAGGCCGCTGTGCGTGGCTCTTGGAGTAGGGTGGCCTGCTTGCCAATCTCAAGGAGGTCTCACTGGGCTGGTGTGGGATAGGAACTGGTGCTACAATAACAGGGTGGGCTTCTTCTAAGGGAGGGGCAATCTGCAGCCTGAAGTGCACCAGCTGCGTGCACATGAGCAAGGACTGGGTGACTAGAATTCCATTTTCTTGGGAGTGTGGTTATATAATTTTCCCTTTACCCACTTGCTTTCCCGCAGACACTTTTGCCCCTCCTTGCTTCTATTCCCTAAGATCAATTTTTTGTGTTCTCTTCTGAGTCTGCATCTCAGCTTCAAGATACTATCTCAACCTTAGTGGGCTGTTCTGAGTGTTTCAAACACTGCATTCCGCTACTCCCCCTTCAACCCCCCCAACACTTACACTCCCAACCTCCCAAACTAAAATTATCTTCTCCCCTGGGCAGGACAAGGGACAGAGTGACTCCCCGGGGATGGGGCTGTAGATAGGCAGCACCAAGTGGCTATCAGAAGAAAGGAGCCAGAGCTAAAATTAGAAGGGGAGGTAGAGAGGGCCCCTCACTGCTGGAGAAGGGGTTAGGGTCAAGGGAGGCCCCTGTATCTTTCCTGGCTCTGATTCCATGCTGGGATGCCATAAACAAGCAGTTGCAGTGCCTGTAAAGTGGCCAGGGAAGGACAGAAAACTGCTTTGGACTGCCTGGACCATTCCATTAACTCCCTTCCCCCTTCATGACCATGTTCCGCTGGGACCCTAAATTTCCTAAGGAGTCCTGTTCCTCCTAGCTCTAATCCAGAGCCAAACTTCTTTAGTCTGGAGCACGTTACTCTTGCTTCTCTCTAACTCCTTTTTTTTTCCTGTCCTCCAGGTGTTCAGTGGTAAGCGCTTAGATGCAGATTTCTCCACTCCCCAATCGCAGAATACTTTCAGAAAGACATCACCCATCCCAGGGGCTTCAGTGGGGGAGGGATCCCTGCAGAGTCTCACTTGTCTTATCGGGGAGAAAGACCTGAGCTTATTTGAGAAGCTGGGAGATGGCTCCTTTGGAGTTGTACGCAGAGGAGAGTGGGACGCTCCCTCAGGGAAGAAGGTGAGCCGAACTTACTTTCTGGATTTTCTGAGCAGATCAGAAAGGAGAGAAGGAGAAGAATGAGGGCAGAGAAGGGTTCTTCTGGGGTCCATACACTTGGAGAGAAAAAATAAATTATATCTCTATTCCAATATAATTTGCTTCTTTTGTAATTCTGTGTGTTTTATATATTTAATAATGTTTTTCTGAGAAATCCATAGGTTTCCAGATTGCAGAGAATTATACAAAAAATACTTAAGGACCTCTGAATTAAAACAAATACCTTGGTTATACCCAGGGTCAGGAAGGGATAATGGGGTGGTAGCAAAGAGCAGGTTTATCCCATAGTGACTCTCCCTTTCTCTGAAGACCGTGTATTTGTCTTTTCTTTGCTGCACACTACTGCAATGGGAATAGATAATAGGATCAAGGGAAAAGTCAGAAAATGGTAGCTTTTGGGATTCATGCTGAGATTTAACTAGACTTGATTAATATTTAAACTTGAAGATTCTCCAAGAACTGACTGTCAGACTGATAGCCAGTCCTGCATGTTCATGGCCATTGCCTTCTCTGGAATCCACTTCTCAGCTCCTTGTGATCTCTCTCTTCTGGACAGGTGAGTGTGGCTGTCAAATGCCTGAAGCCTGATGTCCTGAGCCAGCCCGAAGCCATGGATGATTTCATCCGGGAGGTCAATGCCATGCACTCCTTGGACCATCGGAACCTAATCCGACTCTATGGGGTAGTCCTTACCCCACCCATGAAAATGGTGAGTGGGGCCTGGGGCAAGAGGGAGGAGGGAGGAGGAACACAGCCACTGTCTTCTGTCTGCTTTCTTCCAGTCAGCCTTGCATGGCATTGTCTTCCTTTTCTCCTTGCCCTCATTCTCTGAGTGAAGAGGCTCCCTCCTCCCTCCCCCCTGATAATGCTACAGATTTTATACCTCGGGGGTGGGGAGAAGGACAAAGTAGAAAATTCTGACACTGATATCATCTTCCAGAAGAGTGTGGGATTATTTATATCCCAAGGAGCCCAGATGGGTTGTCACCTCTGCTCCCTCTGAATTTCTTGGTGTAACTCACACCCTTTGTGAGGAAGCCTCCATAGGATTGCTGAGGTCTTAATTTTGCAGGCTTGGACTTTCTAATCTAAATCTCCCTACACTTGCTGAACAAATATTTATTAAGCCCCTACTGTCTGAAGGATATTATCGTAGGTTCTGGGGAAATAAGTAATGAATAATCTCTATGTTCTAGTGAAGAAAACCTCTGAGAGGACTGGGTGGGAAGGTCTGAGACTGAGGGATGAGCTGGGGGAAATCAGAGACTTGGAGCTAAAAGGGACCTCAGGAGTCTAGTCAGTCAGTCAGCTGCTAGTTGATCTAGCCCACCCTGGCCATTTTGTAGATGAGGAAACCAAGGCCCACTTGTCAGGACTGTTTGAGGAGAGGAGACCACCAGAGAGCCCTTGTGGGTGGCGGGAGAGGAGGGTTGAGACTGGCTCTGGGGCTGACGGCCAGCACGCTTCCCTGACTCCCCTCTCCCTTGCTGCTGTGCTGCTCCAGGTTACTGAGCTGGCCCCGTTGGGGTCTCTGCTGGACCGTCTGCGCAAACACCAGGGCCACTTCCTCCTGGGCACTCTGAGCCGCTACGCCGTGCAAGTGGCTGAGGGGATGGGCTATTTAGAGGCCAAACGCTTCATCCATCGAGACCTGGCTGCCCGGAACCTGCTGCTGGCCACTCGAGACCTGGTCAAAATTGGGGACTTTGGACTGATGAGGGCTCTACCCCAGAATGATGACCACTATGTCATGCAAGAACATCGAAAGGTTCCCTTTGCCTGGTGAGGGAGGGAGCAGGACCCACGGCTCTCAATTGTGCTTCCCCCATGCCGGGCCCTTTGCTGCTCACCCATCATAGCCCTTGGTCCTACTTAGTCTGGTGCCTCTTTGAGACTGTCCTGCCTGCCTTTCCAGACAGGCCGGTGACATTGGAGATAGAGGGCTAGACTTGGAATTAGTAAGACCTGAGTTCGAATACATATAGATATGTATTCATCAGATACATATAGCTGTGTGACTGTGGACAGGCAGTTTTAGCTCCCTCATCTGTAAAATACAGATGATAGCACTTGCCACAAGGGATTGTTAAACTCAAATGAGATAATGCACAGCTTTGCAAAACTTAGAAGTATAATATAAATGCCAGCTATAAAGTATTTTTATATTATATTTAATATACAGATACTTACAAGGAGTATTATTATTTCTCCTCTTCACATGCCCTTTGCATGTGACTACCCTGAATTGCCCTGATCTGATCCCAGTCCTGCCTTTTCTTCCTAATTGAGGGGAGCCATCTTCCCAAGAAATCATTTGCCTATCTTGGGTGTCTGGTAGCCAGAGAGGACCACAGAGGAGGACCAAGTTCATTTGACTTATTTTCCCTGGTCTCTGGAGTCTTGGTTCATAAAGACCATCAGGCCACTTTGTTGCATCTCCAGTTGCTCACTTTGCCTATTTTGGGAGGTGCTGGTGAGCAGATGAGATGCTGCAGGCAATGCACATAGTTAAGCTGCTAACTGTTCCTTGCCTGGCTCTACCTTCCACCAGGTGTGCCCCGGAGAGCCTGAAGACCCGGACTTTCTCCCATGCCAGTGACACCTGGATGTTTGGAGTGACCCTGTGGGAGATGTTTACCTATGGCCAGGAGCCCTGGATTGGCCTCAATGGAAGCCAGGTGAGACTCTTGAGCTGATTGTGTTCCCTTCTGCCCTTCCTGATTCACAGAATGAACCTGGGACAAGCTTGCCAATTACCTGGATTCTTCTTCTAGTCTGAATATCTGGATGCCGAGCAAAAACAGATGAGGGCTGGGGATAGCTTTTAAAAATCAATAAGCATTTAGTAGATGTTTAATACTTGTCAGGCCTAAAAACCACTACATTGAATTCCCAATCCCTATATTTATGTCCACCTGCATTTTTGATTTCCTTCACAAACTAATTGCACAATATTTCAGAGTCCGATTCTTTTTATACAGCAAAATAATGTTTTGGTCATGAATACTTATTGTGTATCTAATTTATATTTTAATGTATTTTAACATCTACTGGTCATCCTGCCATCTAGGGGAGGGGGTGAGGGGTGGGAGGTGAAAAATTGGAACAAGAGATTTGGCAATTGTTAACGCTGTAAAGTTATCCATGCATATAACCTGTAAATAAAAGGCTATTAAATAAAAAATAAAAAAAAAAACAAAAAAAATAATATTTGTCAGGCAGTTTGCTAAGTGCTGGAGATACAAAAGGCAAAAGGCAGTCCTTGCCCTCAGGGAGCTTACAGACAAATTATACTAGGCAAACTATATCCTGGATCAAGAGGAAATAATTAACAGAGAGAAAGCACTGGAATTAAGCTGCCTCTCAATGCATTTTCTTCCCTTGCCATCTGCTAATCACTTTACACCTGAGTGACCTTGGTAAGGATAGCTGATCTTGGGGAGATGGGTGATATGTGGCCATTTCTCCCAGGTCCCATGCTTTACAGCCCCTGCCTGGATTTTCTCTGGCTCCAGATGGTTCAAGTTTCACCTCACTCAAGGGAGGAGTGATCAGATCATCCTTTTATTGGGAGATGGGGTGGAAGATTTAGGAGAAAGATGGGGTCTTTACTTACACCCAGAATTTGTCCTTTCCCTCCTCCAGATCTTGCACAAGATTGACAAAGAGGGAGAGAGGCTGCCTCGACCCGAAGACTGTCCCCGAGATATCTACAACGTCATGGTCCAGTGCTGGGCCCACAAACCAGAGGACAGACCCACCTTTGTAGCCTTGCGAGATTTCCTGCTGGAGGTAAGGGGTTTGGGAGGCTGGAGTCGGGGCCTGGGACAGTAGGAGCCGAGGGTCCTTTGGGAAGCCTGGCAGGACTGGGGAAGGAGGCTGCTCTGGGCTAATGTTCTCTGTGGTCAGTGTGAAGGAAGCTGAGGGGTGGGATTGACCTGTACTTGAGCACTGCCCCCCCTCTGCCCTGTCCCACAGGCTCAGCCTACAGACATGAGGGCCCTGCAGGACTTTGAGGAGCCAGACAAACTGCACATACAGATGAACGATGTCATCACGGTCATCGAGGGAAGGTATGGGCAGCGGTGGTCCCTGGATCACGTTGGGGCGGAGCCGGACATGTTGTGGGAGGCTGAGAGAGCCAGCTCTGCTCCTGTGCTGAGGTTTGTAGGAGAGGAGAAAGTTGGATCTGGAGTAAGAAGACTTGGATTTCAGTGCCAGCTCTGACTCTCAACACCTGCGTGCCCTGAGGCAAAAAGAGAAGTCTGCTTTTTATCCTCCTCAGACATCCCAAGAACGGGGCAGCGAGATGGCACGGGGGAAGAGCCAGAGCATCAGGCCTGGGGTCAGGAAGACTCTTTCCTGAGTTCAGTCTGGCTCAGATACTAGCTGTGGGATTCTGGGCAAGCCACTTAACTCTGTGTGCCTCAGTTTCCTCATCTGTAAGGCCTGTGATTTGCCTTCTAAGACTTAGACCCAAGGAGGTTAGGTTCCCCCTTAATTTCAGCACGGAAATCAGCAATATCTCTTACCAGTAACCTCCCTTATTGTTAGCCCCTCCCTGATCCTTCCTATTGATTTCTACTGATCCCCTCAGATCTTTCTGACGGTCACTTTCTTGAATGATCTGTGCCCCCCAGTAGGACTTAGAATGCTTAATTGCTTTACCTGTCTCTCTTTTAATTCTTACTATGCAGCACATGTAAGTTCATCTGATACCTCTGGATTCTCCCATTCAAGCTTTCCCAATGAGCAGATCAGTCCCCAGGGACTCTTCCAAGTAGTCTTTGCCTTCCTCCCGCCCACACACAACCCTGCCTTACCTATCCCCACCCCTGGGGCTTCCAGGCTGCTCCCTCCCTTGACCTGACCCTGAGTGACTGCTGCTGCTCCACCCTCCACGTGCCTCTGCCTCCAGGTACCTCCTGAGTCACCGGTTTCTCTTCCCTCCAGCCCCAGCAATGCCAGTGTATATTCCATGTGCTGAAGGAGATGGCCCCACCTGCTGTTATCTGATACCTTGGAAGCTGAAACTGGTTTGGGCAGGGGGGTAGCTTCAGGGTTAAGGGGAGAGGTGAGGCAGGAAAACCCCCAATGGGATTTGCTTCCCTTTTCTTCCTGCTCCCTCCAGGCTTTCTAAGGCAGGTGGCTTTCTCTCCCCATAGCTACATCTCCCATTCTGTTGTGTTACGGAGGAAGAGAATTTTCTCCCAAAATGTGCTTTCTTGGGGTCTCTGTTTTGTTTTTAGTCAAGCCTGAGATTTCTTTGACTCTTTGAGGTTTTCTTGGCAAAGATAATGGAGAGGTTTGCCATTTCTTTCTCCAGCTCATTTTACAAATGAGGAAACTGAGGCATACAGGGTTAAATGAGTTAGCTAGGGTCAAATAGCTAGCAATTGTCCAAGGTCAGATTTGAACTCAGGAAGATGAGACTTCCTGGCTCCAGACCAGGGGTTCACTCCATTTCGCCACCTAGTTGCCCCATCTCAGGCTCTTTAGAGAGGGTACGACCCAGCCAGGGCCTCCTGGGGCAGGCTGGGAGGAATTGTCTGGGCGCCTGCTAGTTCATGCAGGAACACGTGCATCTGGAATCTCCTGAATTGTTGAGATTTCCTCAGCGGGGCCGTGGGAGGAAATGGCTGCAGCTGCTGAGGTTCTCCCCCAGAGGAATGAGGCCAGTGATACCTGCCCACTGTAGGCTGACTGCTTCTGGGCATTCTCAGGATGTCGGCAGGATTCTCAGCACCAAATGACACATACTATGAGGGTGATGGATGAACCTCCTCTCGTAGAGAGGGGAGGACTGGGCACTCTGGGCCCTGAGGACCCAAAGGGACGTGTGGCAAGAGGAGAGGAGAGGTGTGTAGATTGGGGAAAAAATGAGGAGGGTAGGGGTGGTACAGAAGGTTAGGTTCCAGGGAGGGAGGAAGGACCAGACCTAGGACCTGTTCCTACCATCATCATTGTCATGATCTATTTTCTGCCTGGATTTACACTCAGCAATGTGATTGGGATAGATCTGTTCAGAAATATTAAATCGTGAACTTGACCGTAAAGCTTGGAGATACTAAAAAAAGATATAAATGCTAAGAAGAAACCCCTTGGAGTATTTCAGCCTTGCTAGGATGCTCTTCCTATATGTGGACGGATGATTTTCTTTTCTGCTCCCTATAACACCAGAACTCACCTTTCTTTACCTTTTCTTCCTGGGTTTCTCTCAACCCTCTTCCAGTGTAGGAGATTCTGAATCTTACAGCACTTAATTAGAAAATGATAGTTTGATTATTGGTCTCTCTCCTTCTTTTACTGGGGAATTATAGTCATTTTTAATTTCTGAACCTGCCTCACCTACACCCATAGCTGAATAAATCTTGAAAGGGACCTCATAGGCCATCTAGTCCCAACCTCCATATTTTAGATAAAGAAACTAAGGCTCAAGGCAATTAACTCAGACTAGTCTCCTTTCTTATGTCTGTCCACATGCCAGAGACATGTGTTAGAGTGTTAGAGAAGGGAGGGACTCACACTTTGGTACCTTCCCTCTCCCAAACCAGTTCTCTTTCAATGACAGAATCTTACATATTTTCTCTTATTTTATCTCCTGGTCTCATCTCTCACAATGCAGCCAGTTGTTTTAAGTATACTTCTTTCCTTACAGTCCCTCTTTCCCGGCTGTGCCTCCCAGATGTGAGTCAGGGTCATCCTCTGTGGGTAAGAGGAAGGTCTGGGTACAGGGGGCCCACCCTGCCAACCATTCCCCAGGGGGTGACTCAGAATCTTTGTGTGTCTTTGGGGCCTGGCTCTCTGTCACTGCCGGAACAGCAGGGGTGGAAGGGTGGGGGGAGAAGAGGGGAGGGCTTCTAGGCCGCTCCCTTCTGGGAGGGCAGTTGTGGGATCATTCTGCCCCACCCTTCCGTCCCCGGTTCCCCCTGCAGCTCCAGCTGCCTTTGCTGCTGCCTGGCTGCCTGCAGCGTGGGCTTGAAGCTTTTCAGGGAGCTCCGACACAGACACCAGCCCGGACACACAGCCCTTTGCATTTAGCTCCTGGAGCTTGTCAGAAAGTGGGAGGTGAAGGGGCCTGAGGCCAGAGCAGCCAGTGAGACCATTTCATGTGTTTGTATTTGTTTTTCCGGGTGTCTGGCTCTCCCTGTCCCTCTTGGGCTGTTATGGATGTGTTTCTTTGCCTCCTCCACATCTGTGTGTTAATGGACTTCCTCTGTCCTTGGTACTGTCTGTTCCTGGGTCTGTTATTACTCTGCTATACATTTTTTTGGGGGAGGGAGGGAGGAGAGGGCAGTAGGAGTAGATCTTATTCTTTCCATCTGGATTTCTCCTGGAAATGTTTTTCTTATTCCCAATGCTGGGAGAGATCAGGGCTCAAATGTTCTTTTAAAATAATGTTTTTAAGGGGCTGGGAATTTAGGAGCATTTTGGATAGAGAGGTCGAAGAGGGCTGGGGAGGACAGAAAAGGGATTATCTTCCCAGTTGAGTTCACGAGGAGCTTAGGCTGTTAATAAGCAGCTGTTAGGAGGAGATGGCTTTTTAACAATTTATTTTTGTTAGGGGCTTCGATAAAAAGCTAAAACTTTGTAGGGATGGAGGAGGCAGTGGCTGTGGGGTCCCCTAAGTGTTAGAGGGCTGAGTAGTCTCTCTTATGGACCATTGGGTGATAGCCCTGAGAAAGAGAAAAGAGGGAGGGAGGAAGGAAAGGGGTAGAGAGAAGAGAGAGAGAGAGACAGAGAGGGGAGTAAGAGAAAAAGGGAAAAGGAAAGGATGAGAGAATGTAAAACGTATGTAGTTAACCTCTGATTCAGTTCAGGTGGTAATGGAGAAGTAAAGGTACATATGCAGGCTGACAGTTTGTTCTGTAACTTAAGGTCCTTAGGCTGTTTTCAGCCTGTGCCTTAGTTTCCCCTTATTTGAAGGCTGACTCAGAACGCTCTAGAGTCTAGGATAGTGAAGGGACCTGGCATGAGAGAGAAAGTCTAATTAGATGGGAAGTGCAGAGCCACCTTCTTACTCATTCAGGGACTCTCTGTCAGCTTCTCTGCAATGACACTGCAGGCTGGCAGCGCCTGCCCCTAGTTGCCATGGAAACATTGATGGCTGAGCCCCAGAGCCAGGCCTCCCCGGAGCTGTGCTGGCCCACTTATTGTGTGGATGGAAGGAGGAGAGGGTGATCGGAAGGACAGTGGAGATGGTAGACAGAGGGAAAAGGACATGCCTATTGATTGGTCTTTTAAGAGTGTGATTTAACCCTTCTTTGTTCTTCAGGAATATCTGTTCCCACTAAACTCCAGAGAATATAGGTGGGTGAGCATCTTGAATAGACTTGTATTATATTGCTCTTTAAGGTTCATAAAGTACTTTCAGTCCTTTTGCTTTGTTATTTGTTATTTGTTATTTGTTATCAGAGCAATTTACACTGAAAACAACTTCACTTTCTCTACCCCAGGGCCAATGAGCAAGGTTTCTGTTGAAATTAGTTCTGTTCTTTGGAAGGGTCTTCAGGAGTGAGGGATCAGAGACTTGGGGAAGCAGGACTCCTGGACCTGTTCCCAGTGTCTCTGTCTTTGGGGCTTTAGCCTGTACTAGGAGTCTAACCTCCTTAATGTGGCAGAGGTGGGGAAGGGGAGCAAATGTTGTGGGGTGCAAAGCTCCCTCACGGTTGGAGCAAAAAAGAGTTGACCTTTTTGTGATATGCTGTGTGGGACCACTAGAAGAGGGAGTCTCCCTTTCCCCCCCCACCTCTCGAAAAACCCCACAAGTTTTGGCTTTGGCTTCCTTCCATTTCTCACATGTGTTAATGAATAACTCTTAAGGTGGCGTAGACAAGCAGGGTCAAACTTCCAGGTGACTCATTGGCCTAGATAGAGACGAGAGGAGAAATGGGCCTCAGGGGTGGGGCCAGGGACCCAGTGGGGGTAATGAGGACTCAGTCCCAGGAGTGGGCAGAGCACAAATGATTGGGGGGAGGTGGGCCTGGAAAAGACAGAGGGGAAGTCTGTGGACTTCTCAGAAAGATTCCTGCCTCACCCTTGCTTTTTGTCTGGCAGTTGTCTGGGGTCGCCTGTCCCCTGCCTGTAGGAAGTTGTTTTGGGGGAGGATGGGGAGGTGTTGACCTTTCTCTGTCCTTTCTTAGTCTCCTACACTGAAGACTGAGTGTTAATCACAGGGTGGTGATGACTAGGTTCTCAGGATGGAGAGGGGAAGAGGCTAGCTTGTTCTTGTGGGATGGAAGGAGAAGATCTGGGCTGCAGCTCTCCTGGAATATAGAAAAGCTAATGCACCCTACTGATCTCATAGGGCATTGAATGTCAAGTGGAACAAACATATTCAGAAGTTTTTTTTTATAAATAGTATGTATAGCAGATATTAATCTTGTTCTCTCTAGTAGCATTTGCTTCTGGGCTAAAACTGTGTTTGGACTTGGGTTTTGTTCTTTAGAGAGGAAGTAATTAATGGAAATCCTCCTTGGCTATAGAGGCAGGACCCATTTTATTGGTATTTAGAGTCAGAAGACCTGGCTTGACATCCTCAAACCAAATTACTTAATTGCTTTAAGATTCAGTTTTTGTCATTTGTAAAACTGGAGAGGGGGAAGGGTGGAACTAGATAATTTAGGGCTTCTTACAACTCTGCGGCTTCCTGATCTCATAGATGTCTGTGAAGAGTTGGGAGGTTGTACATAAAAGATTCAGAACTGAAAGGGATCTTAGACTTGTCCAATCTCATCATTTTTACAGATGTGGGAAAAAAGCTCAGGAAAGTTAAGTGATTTTCCCACTGTAACTCAGATATTGGCAATTTTTTGATTGTTCACCATTAGACCCCAGCATGTAGAGCCAGGGTAAGAACTTTCAAGTCCTGGGTTTCTTCTCCAATTAAAAAGAAAAATGTGTGTGTGTGTGTGTGTGTGTGTGTGTGTGTCCATATATACATTTATATATATATACACACAAATTTAGATATACACACACACATACATAAATTGCACACTCATGCTCACCTTGGCCTTTCTTTAGCATCCGATCTCAGTGGTAAGTTCTGCTTGGAGAAATCTGTAGGTAATAAGTATATAGCTTAGATGGTGCGGTAGAAAGAGTGCTTGGCCTGGAGTCAGGAAGATTTAAATTCAAATACAACGTCAGGTCTGGGCAATCACTTAGACTCTGTCTGCTTCAGTTTCCTCAGTTTTAAAATGGCCATAATAGCACTTACCTTGAAGGGTTGTTATAAGGATTTAATAAGATAATATTTGCAAAGTGCTGAGCAGAATGCTTGGTGCACTGCAGGGGTTTATAAGTCCATCCACCCCACTACCACCACCAATCTCTTCCTTCCCTTCCTTATCATTAAGACAGGTATTTAGTTGCCCTTCACCTACTGCTCTGGGCTTCTATCCACAAAAGCTTCAGTTTAATTATTCTCTCTAATTGTGTGACCTTAAGCAAGTCACTTCTCTTTAGGTTTTAATTGCCTCATTTATAAAATGAAGATTATATGACCTCTCTATATCTCTTTTAGTCGTCCCATTTTGTAGCTCATATATATGTAAAAGTGGTGGTAAATGGTCATAACTTTCCTTTCCCTCCTCCCCACTCTCTCTTTGTCTATCTGTCTGTTTCTGTCTCTCTTTCTCTCTCTGTCCCCCCTCCTCTCTTTTTCTCTCTCCCACACACAATATACATACATTGTCTTCATTCTATGAAGACAAGAACCCTGTCTTGTCTGAACTGCATATTGTTCTTCTCAAGTGCTCTAAACAAATTAGACAATACTTGAATATATATTGAATTGAATGAGTGCCACATCTGAAAGTTGTGGATCCTTATGGCCACCCAGCTTCTTTTTCTTCTTAGGATTTATAATCACTGGAGCAGTAGCAATGTGTGTGTGGGTGATCTGCATTGGTAGTTGGTGTTCTCTCCAACTCAGTTTCTGTAACTTAGTAGAGAAAAGGTAGGAAGTTGCTGGACACATTGAGAGGTGAAATTCCTTGCTCAGGGTCACAGAGCTAGGATATATTGGATAGAATTTGAACCCACGTTTTTTCTGATTCCAAGCAGAGCATTCTATTCACCATACCACTTGGAATCTAGAGCAGGGGTTCTGAACCGAGGTTCCTTGAACTTGTTTTATTATTTTTGATAATTATCTTTTTTAGTCATTTCAGTCATGTCTGACTTTCTGTGATTCCATTTGGGATTTTCTTAGCAAAGATACTGGAGTGGTTTGCCATTTCCTTTTCCAGCTCATTTTACAGATGAGCAAACAGAGAAACAGGTTATATGACTAGCCCAGGGTCACACAGCTACTAAGTGTCTGAGGCTGAATCTGAACTCATGAAAATGAGATCTCTTGACGTTAGGCCATTATACCATCTAATTGCTATTGATAACTGTATTTCAGTTTAATTGATTTTCCTTGGTAATATGTTATTTTATATATTTTACTTTTTAAAATTTTAATATAATATTTTATGTGTTTGTTTGAAAAACACAGTTTTGAGAAGGGGTCACTCTGTAGGCTAATTGGCTAAACCGTCAAACAATAACAAACAAAAAACCCTCAGTGCAAAGGATTTCTATATATTGGAGAATCCTTGTTAAAGTTGTGAAGTATCAAGAGAGATGCTGCTCTCTGCCAAATTAGGTTGTATTAATAGAGTAGTCTCGACAAAAGGGGGTAAAAGTTTGCTATGTCTTGCTATGGTCTGGCTCCCCTAATCTGGAATATGGTTACCAAATCTTTTCACTGTGTTTCAAGTTTGCCAGAGTAGGATATTCAGGATATAGGAGAAGAAGACAATGTTCTGGACATGATGTCATGTGATGATTAGATGAAGCAGGGGATATTTAGCCAGGTAAAGAGCAGAATGAAGGATATGAGCATTGTAGCTGCCTTGATGTATTTGAAAATTGTCATGGGGAAAGCCGGTGGTTAGATTTGTTTTGCTCGGTCCCCAGAGAGTAGAACTATAATAGTTGTTGTATATTAAACTTTTATTCAATAGAAAGACCTTTCTAAAAAATCAGACTGGTCCTCCAAGAGTGGGATGATATTCTATTTCATATAAAGTAATGAGTTCTCTGTCAGTGGAAGTATTCACGCAGATACTAAACAACTGCTTGTCACAGATATTCTACCTCCTTGTATAGGTGGTTCTTCTGTTGAATGGGAAGCTAGTCTCGTGATGTAGTGGAGGAAAAATAAAAACAAAAAAAGGCAAAAACCAGGCTTTTATTAAAGTACCTACTTTGTTCCAATGAGCAGGTAGTTGGCACAGTGGATAAAAGCTCTAAACATGGAGTCAGAAAGACCCGAGTTTGAATCTAGCCTCAGATACTAATTGTGTGATCCTGGACTGGTCACTTTACCCTCTTTGCCTCAGTCATCCTCATCTGTTAAATGAGCTTAATGAGTTAAGTTAACTTTAAAGAGTTAAATGAGGAGAAGGAAATGGCAAAATAACTCCAGTATCTTTGTTAAGAAAATCCCAAATAGAATCATACAGCTGGACATGACTGAAAGGCCTGGACAACAACATGTACCATATACTATGCTAAATGCTTTACATATATGGTCCTATTTGATTCTTACAACAGTTCTGGAAAGTAGGTGCTGTCATTACCCCCAGTTTATAGCTGAGGAAACTGAGGCAGACAGGTGAAGTGATTTACCAAGAGTTATACAGCTAGAAAATTATCTGAGGCTGGATGTCTTTGTAACCCCAGGCCCAAGACTTTATCCATTGGGCTTCCTAGATTGGGGAAGAAGAGCTGCGTTTGAATCCTGGCTCTGCCCCCCCAGACCCATCATTGAACTATACCAGGCCTCAGATTCCTCCTCTGTGAGATAAGGTGCTTTGATTACATTCTGCCTTAAGGCTTCTTCGACTTCTTTGGCCAAGGCCGGCCTGTCGGTCTCATAGCACTGAGGTTCTGTGTGTGTGAGTCTGAGCCTGAGCCTCACGGGAGCATGTGGGGAGGAAATGTGCTCCTCGTTGCTTGGAGCTGACGGGGCATGGGGGAGTGGGACTAGTGCCCAGGAGGGATAGGGAGGCTTTCTTTGTGCTCCAGCTCATGTTTAAAAAAATCCCCAGTGATTTTGGGGGGTTCCCACATGCCCAGGGTAGGGAATAAGAGTGGGGGGGTCACGGCGGGCCATGCCTGGGGTGGTATTTTGGGGTTTCCCTCAGGCCTGTGGCTGCAGGGAGCAAGGGTGGTGATTCGTCAGCCCCGCTGGTTCAGGGCCCACGCTTCCCTGCCCCAGTGCGTGCTCTCTGAAGCTGGGCCCTGGGCAGGGCTGAGGGGACTTAGCCAGAACTGTGCGTTTGTTCCTGCTACCTCTTGGTTTTCATCATGTCCTTTTGGGCTTGACAGGGCGGAGAACTACTGGTGGCGTGGGCAGAATACAAGGACGCTGTGTGTGGGGCCTTTCCCCCGAAACGCGGTGACCTCCGTGGCAGGGCTGTCAGCCCATGACATCAGCCAGCCGCTCCAGAACAGCTTCATCCACACGGGCCATGGCGACAGCGACCCCCGACATTGCTGGGGGTTCCCAGACAAGATTGATGAGTAAGTACCATCCTGGGGCTGGGACCTGCCCCTCCCACTCAGCCCTTCTGCCTGGCGGGGAGAGGGATCCTGAGTTTGCAGTTAGTTGCGTGCTTTGTTGTCTGATTCCTTTACTCTGATTAGATTGATTAAAAACCAACCCCCCTTAATGTGCCTCTCCTTTAGGATTTTTTTCCTAAATGTCTCTATCACTTTGTCCCCTTCTCTCTTGTCCTCCCCCCCAATTTTTGGCCCTGAGTCCCCTCTTTTGTCACCTTATTACTCATTTCTCTCTTTTCCCTTTCCCATCCAGTTTCCAGTGCTCAAAAAAGGAGAGGAGCACTGGCAGGCCCCCCAGTAAGCCCAGAGAAGGAAAGGGCCTGGGCTCTGATTGGTGGCTGTACAGCCTTGCATAGTTTGCTGAAGGCAAGCAGCCACAAGGAGCCTGTGGAATGATGGAGAGGTTCTGCCCTCCCCACCCCACAAGGCTCCACTTCCTTTCTTTCTAGAGATTCTCTCATTTTTTTTTTCCCTTTCATTTCCTTTTGACACCAGACAATAGAAGCCCTGAAGAGTTAGGCTCTGGGGGCAGACTTGGGGATGCAGACTCCCCTGAGTTTGTGTGAGGACCTTAGGCAGATTGCAATCACCCAGGGACGTACAGTATGAATAAGGGAAGCTAGAGAAAGATTAACCACATCCTGGGCGGCGTCTCGGGCTCCTCTGACTCCTCATGGGTCATTCACCCCTCCTTTTACCAAGGAGAACTGTAGAGAATTAACCGTAAGAGAAAGTAAGTGATTTTCTGAGATGCTCCCAGGTAGTAGCAGAGCTGGGATCTGAACTGGGGCCCTCTGGATGCAAACCCAGGCATTTTTCCATTATATGACTTTATTGCTACATCATACACTGCATTATGCTACTCAGTATGTCCTACACGGCTGCAAGGTCCCACAGTGTTGTTCCTGGGTCCCTTTGGCTGTTGAGCTCTGTGAGGTTAGCCCTCCTCAAGACTGTTCTCCATGGAACGTGGGCCCCGGGCAGCATGGATTGAAAAGGGGGAGACAGCCCCCTGCTGCGCTGGTGCCCTCTGCCCTATTCCTCATGTGGTATGGCACGACAGGCTGGACCCAGCCCCATTCCTTAAAACCTTAATCAGCCTTAGTGACTAAGGCCCAGACACTGAGGTGGGGGCAGGGAGAAGGGAAGCTCTCCCCCCTCCCCCTTGTTCCCACTCCTATCTCTTAGCATTAGCCCTGGAAGAAGGAGTGAGGAAGTAATGTGTTGAAAAAAGGTACTTGTCAGAGATCCCCCGGTCCGGGACAGAGCCAATCCCAGAACCCATCTCCCTCTTCTTTTAATGCAAAGTTTCTTAACCTGAATGGATTCATGAACTTTTTTATCTTTTGATTAACTATATTTCAGTAGAATATGTTTTCTTTTGTAATTCTATGCGCTTTATGTTTTTAAAAATATGATTCTGAGCAGGGGCCCATAGGCTGATCAACCGGATTGCCAGAGGTGTCCTAGCCGCATAAACAAACCCCTGTATCCCTGGGGTGGGGGGAGAGGCTACCGTTCCTGAGGTCTTTCTGGGCCCAGTCCCTTTTAGTCGTTACATGCTGTCTGCTGCCTCACATGCCGCCCCTTCCAGTGTTCCTGTGTCTACGTCCCCCAGCACGCCCATCTGGTTTTCTCTGCAGACTTTATCTGGGAAACCCTATGGATCCTCCAGACCTGCTAGCCGTGGAGCTGAGCACCTCCCGCCCCCCTCAACTTCTAGGAAGGGTAAAAAGTAGGTGTTGGCTCCTCCCGGGAGCCCCCCGTCCCACCCCATTCCCTCCTGGGCCCGGCTTTTGGATAGGAAGGAGTGGGCAGCCCCTTCCTAAGGACGCCCCCGTGCTGGTCTGCTTGGCTCAGGGCTGGGGTGAGAGCAGCAGGTGGGTCAGCTTTGTTCCTGATCCCCCCCAACTACAAGTGGGGTGGAAGATGAGGGGCACCTGGTGTTGGCTCCGCTCGTATCCGCCAGTGGTGGGCATCACTTGGACATGGCCCTGGCTTAGCTGAGGACTTGCTGCCAGTCCCCTCCCCCATGCTCTGTGCCCCTCCGCCCCTCACCGGCTTAGCACAACTCCATCCCCCGGCTTCGTGTCACCCGCTGATTCCGAGCCAGCCTACCTAGGGCTCCTCCTTAGGCGCCTGCCTTCCTCCTCTGCCTGTCCCGCAGCCTCATCTTCTGCCACTCTGCCCACCCAGCTACCTTGCCTTTGCCTCTTCAGATGTGCATTAATTGATCTCATTTCCTGCTTATCTTCTTCCCCCTCTCCCTTTATCTCCCCTTTTCTTCCTCTTTCCCCTTCTCTCCCCCATTTCTTCTCCTTTCCTTCTTTTCTTCCCTTTTCTCCTCATATCTGCTCTTTTTCTACTCTTTCACCCTTCCCTTCTTTTTCCTCTGTCATCACCTTTCTTTCCCCCTTTTCTACTTTCCTTCTTCCCCACATCCTTCTTTTCTTCCTCCCTTTTGACTTCTCTTCCTTCTTCCTCCCTTCCCCCTTCTGTTTCTCTCTCCCTTCTCTCTTTCCCCTCCACTTTCCCCTGCCTTCTTCTTTCCCTTCCTCTCCCCCCTCTTTTCCTCCCCTCCGTTTCCCCTCTCTCCTTTCTCCCCCTCCTCCATTCTCCTTTCCTCACTTCTTCCTCTCTCCCACCCCCTCCCCTCTCCTGCCTCTGTCCCTCCCACGGCCTCTCTTCCAGGGGAGCCTCCGCCTCGCCCGCCTCAGCCTGCCATCTTCGCTCAGAGTAAGTGGGGCCGTTCTGCTCCTCGATGCCCTGGGCCCTGCCCCTGTCCCCTCTGTTCTCTCATAACTCCTCTTCTCCTCCAAGGTACTCAGTGGGGGGCTGCCGGGGGCGGGGGGAGTGTGCTGTGAGCTTCCCGCTGCTGGCCCCCAGCATGACTCGGCCTCTTCAGATACCTGTGCTCCCTGTGGGTTAGACACTAGCTTTCTCTCAAGGCTTGGGAGCTGTGCCCTCCCCCTGCCCCCAGACTGGGACTGAGGAGATGCTGCTGCCCCCCCCCCCCCGTCCCCCGGCACTAACCCGTGTGTGGTGTTGGGGTGGGCCGGGAGAGGGTCAGGGGGAAATGGGGAGTGGCCACTAACCGCAGCCCTGCAGAGAGAGGGGGAAATGTCCCGGGGCGGGATTGGGGGGGGTGGCAGGGGAACTGAGAACTCATGGTCTCCTGAGTGGGTCGCTGAGACCTGCCTCCGTAGTGGCGGGGGACAGGGTGGACGCTGCCACTTGGGGCAGAGGGGGGGTGGCTTGTGTTTTGCTGTCTTTCCCCTAGGACCTGCGAGAGCGGATCTCTGACACTGCTCTCCTGGGGTTCCTTTCTCTCCTCTGTCTCACAGAGCCCACTTATGACCCTGTCAGCGATGATCAGGACCCCCTGTCTGCTGACTTCAAGCGTCTCTGCCTGAGGAAGCCGGGCCTGCCCCGGGGCCTGTGGCTGGTGAAACCCTCAGCCCGAGTGCCAGGCTCCAAGACGAGCCGGGGCGGGGGGGAAGTGTCCCTCATTGACTTTGGTGACGAGCTCTCAGCCCCTTCCCTGGCCCCCCCTTCTCACAAGCCCGGTGCCCCCTCCCTGGCCCAGCTGGCCATGGATGCCTGCTCTCTGCTGGACAAGACGCCTCCGCAGAGCCCCACCCGGGCACTTCCAAGGCCCCTGCACCCCACCCCAGTGGTGGATTGGGACACCCGCCCACTGCCTCCACCGCCGGCCTACGATGACGTGGCTCAGGACGAAGACGACTTTGAGGTCTGCTCTATCAACAGTGCCCTGGTGGGTGCCCGGACCCCTGAGGGGCCTCCCCGCGGAGAGACCAACTATGCCTTCGTGCCTGAGGCTGGACGGCCCCCTCCACCTCTGGAAGATAACTTGTTCCTCCCACCCCAAGGGGGGACTAAGCCCCCCAACTCCCTCCAGACTGCAGAAATTTTCCAGGCTTTGCAGCAGGAGTGCATGAGGCAGCTGCAGGTTCCCTCGACTTCTCTGGCCTCCTCTCCCAGCCCTGGCCTAGGGGGAGAAGACAGGCCCCAGGTGCCCCCCAGGGTGCCGATCCCACCTCGGCCCACCCGGCAACGAAGTGAGCTGGGCAGCCGTTCGGGGGAGCTGTCACCAGCTTCAGGGAGCGAAGAGGAGGCTGCACGGTGGCGGGGGGCGGCTCCTCCCCCCCAAATCCCCCCTAGGGAGCCCTTCTCTCCTCAGGGCTCCCGGACCCCCAGCCCCCTGGCACTGTCTGGCGGCTCTCCCTTGCCCCCTCGCCTGTCCAGTTCCCCTGGGAAAGCCATGCCCACTACCCAGAGCTTTGGCTCTGACCCCAAGTACGCTACTCCCCAAGTGATCCAGGCCCCAGGGCCCCGGACGGGGCCTTGCATCTTGCCCATTGTCCGAGACGGCAAGAAGATAAGCAACACACATTACTATCTGCTTCCGGAGCGGCCACCGTACCTGGAGAGATACCAGCGGTTCTTGCAGGAAGCCCAGAGCCCCGAGGAGGAGCCTCCGTCCATCCCTGTCCCTTTGCTGCTGCCACCCCCCAGTACCCCGGCTCCCACGGCTCCTACCGCCACTGTGCGCCCCATGCCCCAGGCTGCCCTTGACCCTAAGGCCAACTTCTCAGCCAACAATAGCAACACAGGTGCCCGTGCCCCATCCTTGCGGGCTCCTGCCCGTCTGGTGAGGGGCTGCCCGGGGGACGGGCTGGAGGCTGGGCGCCCCACAGACAAGATATATATGGTGAGTCCTGGGAAGGAGCTTCCTGGGGAGGGAGGAAGGCAGGGGGACGGGGCCTTTCAGTAGGGTTCTGAAAAAGGGCCCGTGGAGTCGGGCACCCCTGAAACCGGGGCCCAGCCTCATGAGCAGCCCTGACTGAGTGGTGGGGGTGTGCCCAGGTCCAGGCCATGGTGCATGGGGTGACCACAGAGGAGTGCCAGGCGGCCTTGCAGAACCACAGCTGGAGCATTCCGAGGGCTGTCCAGTATCTGAAGGTACCGTCCCTTGTCCCCTCCACCTCCCCAGAGCCTCGGGAAGCTGGCTCGCACACCACCCGGCTCCTGAGCTCTCCTGCTCCTCTGACTCATCTGATGCCCCGTATGCCTTAGTGCCACCAGGCACCGTTGGCACTTGGGAATGCCCTTTTTGCTCTCCCTCCTCCTCACCCTCCCAACAGGTGGAACAGCTCTTTGGCCTGGGTCTGCGGCCAAGGCAGGAATGCCATAAGGTGCTGGAGATGTTTGATTGGAACCTGGAGCAGGCTGGCTCCCACCTGCTAGATTCGTGTGGTCCCACCCACCATAAGTATGTGTTTCTCTCCTGCTCTGCCCCAGTTCTTCCCGCCTTCTCCACCCAGCCAGGTGGACCCAAGGGAGCCGGGCCCATTAGGCACAGGGACCTAACAATTCCTAAAGGCTAACAGCCCCTAGCCAGGAGCCCTTCTCCCCAAGGTCAGGGACGCTCCGTGCAGCTAACCAGTCCCCAACGGGAGGCTGCAAGCCGGTGGGTCTTGCAGGAAAGTCCTGAGGATGGGGGTGCTGGGACAGGGGAGAGTGGGTCCTGAATACAAGGTGGCTGCTCAGCAGTGATCTCTCCCAAGCATGCAACCCCCTCTCTTCTTGCAGGCGCTGATGGCAGGTCTGGGGAGCCGGAGAGTCTGACTTAAGGGGGGGTCCTGTTAGTCTGCCTGAAGGATCATTTGAGCCTGTCCTGCATGGCGGGGGCCAGGGAGGGTAGTTTCCCCCTGCCCCTGGGGGCCCGGGGAAACCTGCTGCTGCTACCTTCTCCCCCGCCAACCCGCTTCAGATAGGCAGAGGGGAGCCAGGAACAGCAGGAAGGGACTGCCCTTCCCCAGCCCCTTCATCCATCTGCTGCTCCCATGGCCGCTCCAGAGGGACACCGGAGAGGGAGCACCAGGAAGGGGATGAGGAGGCATCCAGAGCTGGGCGGAGGGCGGACTGGAGAGTCCCAGGCCCAAGTGCCCCTCTTAGCCCTTAAATCTCCATCCACTGGGTTGCCTCACTTTGCTTTAGGGACCAGAATGTAGGGAAACCCCACAGTTGTCTGCTTTTGTCTGGGGCACTTCCTACTCCTACGAGAAGTGAAGGAAGGGGTTGGTGGGGCCGCGAGACTCCCAGTGCCCTGCTCACCCCAGCAGATGCTGCCGCAACCGGCACAGGGGAGGGAGCTCTCGGGATACAGACCCAGCCGATCTCCTGCCTGGGATGGGGGTATCGCCCAGGGTCGAGAATTTCAGGATGTTGGAAGCAGGGAGATTGCCAGCCCATGCCAGGGTGGGGACAGAAGCCCTGGGTGTGCGGAAGGGAACGGGTACCAGCAGCTACCGTGGAGGCCAGCGCTCCCAGCCCAGCCACTGCTGTCCTGTGTTTTTCCCCAACAACCTCTGTTGCCAAAGTTGCTGCTCTTGTCCTGCCTCCACACATCTGCTTCTTCCAGAAAAATAAAGTTAGTTTCTATTTTACATTATTGGGGACTGTTGGTGCACTTTCTTTGCCTCCTGGGCAGCAGGGGGAACTTGGCAAAGCCCTCTGTGCGTCTGTCCCACGCCTGCCATTACCTGCAGTCCTCTGGGCTGGGATCTTGGTGCGCTGTGGATCTGACCGTACCCGCTGGGGGCTGATGGAGAAAGTCTGAGACCAGTGACTTACTGCATTGATGAAGGGACTTGGAAAGCTCCCAGGGGCATGGCGGGTGGTGGGGGAGACGGAATCTCACGGAGAAAGGACCTGGGAAGGCCAGCCATGGATAGCCCAGCCCAAAGGGCTTCCCACAGCAGAGGGATCGAACACAGAGCCCCCAGAACAGCCCCGAGTATGACCTAAACCAGAGAAAATGAAAATGGGATGTGTTTAACAAAATAAGTACAACAAATCCAGCAGCACCCCAGTGTCGGGCTTAGCGGCCCCTGTCACCCCCTGAGTCTGTTATGTCCTAGGGCACCCACCTGGGTCGGGGGGGGGACCCAAACATGATGCTGTGAGAACTTCCCAGTTAGGAACTGGAATCCGTGGCTTTCCACAGTCTGCTAGAATAACTGGAGACAAATGTCAGAAGACACGGATTTGGTCTCAGCCCAGAAACGGTGTGATTTTGGGGAAAGTATTCGAGCCTCTGTTCTGTCACTTATGAAGTGGGTGTGAGAATGAATCCCTTTCAGCTTTATGATGGGGTTCTCATGGACTAGGGCCTGAGAGAGAATGAACGCTTCCCTCCCAGCTGTGTGTTCTCCCTGATATAGGCCCAGCGGGCACCTCTGGCGGTTCTCTGTTCACCCCCTACCGCCGGGCTTCGACCTTCCCCAAGGGGGATGGGGCTCTCCTCCCAGCGCCCGGCCCGCTCGAGTGGCAGCTGGCCACCTGTACCGTGCTTTGCCCTGCCTCCCTGTTGGCCCGTGAGTGAGTTCTTGGGTAATGATAGGCCACGGCTCATTCACGCCGAGCCCAGTGGCTCACTGAGGGGTGACTCGCAGATAGGATCCTTAGGTGGCTGTGGTACTCCATGACTCACCGCTTTGTAGCATCCCGGGAGAGCGAAGCCTTTCAGTCTCCCCAGATGTGAATGACTCCCACTGGGGGCGGTGCTGGAGGAGTGGGTGGGCCAGCTGCACTGTGGGAGCCTCGCAGTCACGGATCCCATAAAGAGCAGCAGCCTTTGATGATATCATCAGCCCCTCTCCCCCAAATTAAGGGGACTGAGGCAGGGTAAACACGGAGAAGTGAGCCATCATTACAGCTGCTGGCTGAGCTCTGTGCCTGCCTCAAAAAGAGCCAGAGACAGCCCCCTCACTATGGACCACTGATGAGGGGGAGAATTCTGAACTTGTGAGAGAGGGGTGGTCAGTGGTACTGTGCACAGAGCTGGACTCGGGGATGCTTGAGTTTCAGATGCAGCCTTCACACTGGCTGTGTGACCTTGGACAAGTCACTTAGCCCCAATTCCCCCCCCAAAGTTCTGAATTCAAATCTAGCCTCAGATACTTCATGCAGAAGTTACTTACACCACTGAGTCTTGTGTTCCTCTCACTGAACCTTAATGTACAGTATGAATGTTAGCTCTTATTTTGTGAGCGGTTGCTTTCTCAAGCCCTCACCACATCCCAAAAGGATACACAAAGATGCAGAGGAAGGAGCCGGAGCCCTCTGCCTTATTGATGATGGGGTCACCTGAGGCTCAGATTAAGTAATTTTCCCAGGATTCTTCTTTCAGTAAGTATCAGAAATGGTGTTGGAATTCAGGTTTTGAATCCATGATGCTGTCAGCTGCCTCTTCAGAAGGTTAATGAAAATCCAATAGTCTTTCTCCGTTTGTAAGTAAACATCAGAAAACAAATGTACTGTTTTGGTCCTAGAGCCCCTATCGTAGGGATAAAAAGATAAAGAAGAAAATGAGAATGTTACAGAATGGGCAAGTCAGCACAATGACAGTTAAAGGGGTGATTTGCATTCAGGGATGGGGAGATCTCTGTATCCAGGGAGAAAGACCCAGGGACTGTGAGAGGGGAGATGGGGTGTCTCAAGCTAGCGGGGAGATGGGGAGATACCTCAAGTCAGTTTCAAGAATCTTTTATAAGTTTCCAGGGGAAGTTTTAATCTCTAGACATCTGTTTTTGGATGAGTAAAGCCCAAGAAGTTCAGGGATGGATCATTCTAGGTTCAGATAAAGTTGTGGACCTTGAATTTAATTCTAAGGGCTTTCCAAAATGCCCTTTTATTCAAGAAAATGCTAGTGTGAGCTGTAAAAAACCATGCTTCTTAGACTCTGATGACCATAATTGAGTTTATTTGCAATTCCATTAACTTAGACTCTGATGACCATAATTGAGTTTATTTGCAATTCCATTAATTCAATTTAACCAGTAAGCTCCTTGAGATCAAGGACTGTATTTGTATCCCCAGTACTAGGTTCTTTTTGTAGGTGGGGAGTCTTTTGTGTGATTTTTTTAAAAAAACATTTTAACAAATTTTCAGTTCCGATTTTTTTACCTTCTTCCTGCTTTTCTCCCACCCATTAAGAAGGCAAGAAATGTGATTTTATATATATATATATATATATATATATATATATATATATAATCATGCAAAATATATTTTGTTACTAAAAAAATAAAATAAGGAAAGTAAAGTGAAAAAAATTATGCTTCAGCCTATACTCGGTATTCTTTCTGGAGGTGAATGGCATTTTTCATCACAAATCCTTTAGAATTGTTTGGGTGATTATATTGATCAGAAAAACAAATTCACTCACAGTTGATCATTGTATAATATTGTTGGTGCTATGTACAATGTTTTCCTAATTCTGTTCACTTTAGTCTTCCCAGGTTTTTCTGAAATCATCTTGCTTGTCATTTCTTATAGTTTAATAACTTTAATTATGGTTCACGACCCAATATGGGATCTCATAACTGAATGTGGGGTTGCAGAATTATGATTCATTATCAGTAAATGTTTGATTTGTATACCTCCCAGGTCTTTCTGAAATCATCTTGCTTGTCATTTCTTATAATTTAATAACTTTAATTGTGGTTCATGACCCAATATGGGGTCTCATAACTGAATGTGGGGTTGCAGAATTATGATTCATTATCAGCAAATGTTTGATTTGTATACCTATTTTGTATACATGTATACCCAGGGTCATGTTATGATTTTGGGGACAAAAAGGGATCACAAGTGGAAAAAAAGTTTAAGAAGCCTTATAGCTTCCATCATGATCGTGTACTACAGCATTTAACCATTCCTCAATTGACAGGCATTCCTTCAACTTCCAATTCTTTGTCACCACAAAAGACCTGCTAGAAATATTTTTGTATATATAAATCCTTTCATTTTTCTTTGATCTCTTTGAGATACAGACCTAGTAGAGGTTATCCCTGGGTCAAAGTTATGCAGTTTTATAGCCCTTTGGACATACTTCCAAATTGTTCTCCAAAATGGTTGGATCAGTTCACAGTTCTACCACCAGTGCATCAATGTTCCAATTTTTCCATATCCCCTCCAACATTTTTCATTTTCCTTTTTTATCATATTAGCCAATCTGATAGATTATGAGGTGAAACATAGTTGTTTTGATTTGCATTTCTCATAGTAGATTTTTAGTAAATGCTTGTTGATTAACTATAGTGGAAGAGTTTAGATTTCTAATATTCTGTCCAGTTGTCCTCAGAAATTATTGAAAGTTCTGAAAATCTCAGTATTTAGTCACTAAATGAACCAATTTATTTGTTCAACAAGCATTTATTATGTTCCTGATGTGGACAATGTACTGTTTTAGATACTGGGGAAATACATAGACACTGTCTTCAAGGAATATTCTAGGAATTTAGGATTAATTGCAAGGTTTGGAGAGATGATAAAGTTCTCTTGCTCATTCCTTAACATCAAAGAAATATTTTCTTTTTTTCTCATTGAAGTTTTAGTTGTTATTCATTCTACTTTTTATATAATCTTCATAACCAAATTTTTCTGACCCTTTTCACTTTCTCCCTCTTTCCTATAAAACCATCTATTGGAACAGAGAATAAAAAAAGAGGGGGAAAGAGATTCAATGAAAACTAACCAACATATCAGAGGAGCCTAACATTCTTTAATCTTAGTTTCCTACTCTTTAAAGAATAGAGGAAGATGATTTTTTTTAAATTTCTGCTTTTGGGGTTATATTGCATTGTTAGATTATGTTGTTGCTCTTTTCATTTACATCATTTACATTGCTGGTTCCGTTTCCTCCACTGCACCATTATGTGAGTCTTTCCATGCTTCTCTGAGCAGATACTGCCTTCATGGTGGTTATATGGTAAATATGACTTTCATGCCATTAAAAGGTGAAAACAAATTCTAATACACAATTTGCGTATATCCTAGTAGAGTTTACTGAAGAATATATTACAGGTGAATGGACCTCACTTGAATAGCAAGTGAAGAGAACAAAAAACAGAGTCTCTCTGAGGGGTGTCCAGATTAGTGCATGATAGATAGCTTTTCTGAGCCTGGTCAAAATTCCCAATCCTCAACACCTTTCTCTGAAGGCTACAGAAATGCAAGTTTTTTCAGCAATGATATTCGAGGCCGGATTGTTCTTACTTATCAGTAGGAAAACGTTCTGGTATCACAACAGTAACTCTACTTTTCAGTTGGCCCTGAAGATTTAAAAGTCATGAGTGGCCACTAGCTGAGTACGTGGACAGTCTTATCTTTTGATTACTTCTTTCAGGAAGTTTACAAGGTCTAAGATATATGTGGTTGATTTCTGAATAGAAAGCTGTGGTGGAGACAGCCAAAAAGCTGAATTCAAGAACCTTAGGAATAACAACAATGCTTCCAGCCCAGTGCCCTCCCCCAGCCTTCATCCTGGGAAGCAAACCCTAGGAGATTTAGCTTGGCAACTTCTCCTACAGTTGTTACAGCTACATCCATTAAAGATTCAAAATAGAAAATTCTTGTCACCAAAGTCCTTGACATTGTCAAATGGCTCAACATCAGAAACTGCTAATTTTATCAGTTAAATGTTATTAAAGAGAAAGCATTGATATCTAATTTGCTGTTGCTGGCAGCATAGGGACCCTAAAGGTCGTGGGAACTTTCTTTGTAACTGAAACCCTGTATGTCCATTATCTGTCTCTACTTAAAATGTGAGCTCCTAAAGATAAAAAAATATATAATTATAATTAACCATCTTGACCTCAAAGGAGAGATATGAGAATGTAATTTCTCCTTTTTGCAGATGTGAAAACATATAATGTCAAATTCAACTGTTGTGTAAATTTTGCTCAATGGATTTTTTTAAGAGATAGTTTTCTGGATGGAAGCAGAGGGAAGAGAAAGTGATTTAAAAAATAAAACACACTAATAAAAATTTTATATATGTATATGGGAAAAATGTGGGGTCCTAAAAAACAGGGGACATATGACTTTTTGCTTTGTATTCCCAGCATTTTGTACATGGTAAGCACTTAATAAATGATTTTTTTCATTCATTCTTATAATTAGTCTAACTTTTGTGAGATAGGTGCTATTGTTATCTCCATTTTACAGATAGGAAAACTAAGGGAAACAGAGATTAAGTGTCTTGCCCTGGTTACACGGCGGGTGAGTGTCTGAAGCCAGATTTGGACTCTTGGGTCCTGACTCTAGACTCAGCATTCTCTCTATTGTACTCTCTAGCTGGCCTAAAGAAATCATACTTAATACTTGCTTATTCTACTTAGAAAAGGTAATCATCAAAATAAATCATTGATAATTGGTTGGTTGTGGTCCTCTGTTCTCAAAAAGGATCAAAATGATGTTATTATGTTGGGGTCAAGATGTAGCATGCCCAATTGTGGCTGATTAGACCAATTTGAAGTGAGAAAGCTCTATCATAGGTCAGGTATAAATAGTTCATATTTTGTAATAATTTGATCTATTTCTTAACTAACTTCTAGAATTCACATATCAATAATACCTTGAGTTGTTCTTTGGGTCACAAAAATCAAAATAAAACAATGACTACAGTCAAATAAGCAAATCAGACATAAACCTAGATAACGCCATCAAAATTGTCCTATAATTTCTTCTCTCTATGAGGGTTCTGATTCCTTCTAGGGAAGTTGCCTAAGATAATGAGAAACTGTGACTCACCTAGAGTCACTCAGCCAGTATCAAAAGTAGGATTTGTAATCCAGAACTTCCTGACTCCAGCATTCTATTCTCATTTCCTCTTATAATTATAATATACACTGCAGCCAGATATTGATTAGTATGAACAATGAGTCCCCTAAAATGGTTATGTGTATTCAAAACAATGCTATTCTGAGTTATAATTATGTAAAATATGCTAATTGATTCTGGTTTAATGGGAATGTACCGAGTGAATTAGACTAATCCAACTACTTCTAAAGGGTTCATTATTTTCATTTGTCAGGATCTAATTGTACTACATGGTAAGTAGAGAAATGAGGTCTGAGAGATGTCTTCCCAACTGGGATGAGAAGAAGAAATCAGGAGATGTTTCATGGAGGAGATGGTTTTGAGTTGTATTTCAAATTTATGAGTCAGCTTCACAATAAAAATATCTCAAAAAATATTGAGAGTCATAGAAGATGGAAAAGTACAGGCTGAAGAAACATGATTACTCATAAAAATGGGTCGATGCTGACACATACTATGCATATCTATCGTGTTTGTCTCTTTGTTCCTCTACAATCCAATTATTATTATTCTATTGAAATCCTCCAGTGTCTCATCCTGAGGTCTTGAAGTCTATGCCCATAGAGTGCAAGCTCTGGCAAGTTCTTTCATACTGGAAAGCCACTGGGTGATGAATTATTTGTCATGGTAAGCCATGCAACAGGAAAATACAAAAGGACCCCAAGCCTCACATAGACCCTTCTTGTTTCTGTAGTGAGCATAGGAGAAAGGAAGAAAAGAAGGTGAGATGATGATAAAAATGAAAGTTTTTAGACCTTCTCTAAACTTTAATTGAGACCTGTAAATGTGAGATTCTTTCGTGTTCTGTGAAATGAAACTAACAGTTATCTTAACAGATAGGAAACTTTCTGTTACTTATGTGGTTACTTATGTGGGAGTCATTTTCAAATCAGCTAGCTCCCTCTGTGTAGCCAGATCATCAGATTAGTGGAGCCAAGATCAAAATCCACAAGAAATTAGTAGAAAGGATAAATGTCTAACCCAACCTGTTTAGAATTAGCTTCTACAAAAGGAAGTGATGATTATAAGGCGCTTGGTGGAGAACAAGTCTTGCCAGATTCAATGTTCTTTCCGTTTTTGATAGAATTACCCAAGTGGTAGATCAAAAGAATGCTCAGTTTCTCCAGATAGCAGCAAAGTTTTTGGTTAAGTTTTTTATGTTATGTTTAACATGTATGGGACTACCTGCCATCTAGGGGAAGGGGTGAGGGGAAGGGTTGGAACAGAAGGTTTTGCAATGGTCAGTATTGAAAAATTACCCATGCATATATTTTATGTATAAAAAGCTATAATAAAAATAAAATAAAATAATAAAAACACCCTTACTACCAAAAAAAAAGTCTTTTATGCTATTCTCTTGGAAAAGATGGGAAAATAAGCTAGGAAATAGTCAGTGAGGTAGTTTTGGAACTGGTTGAATGACTAGACCCAAAGGGGAGTCATTGATTGTTTAGCATCAGCCTAGAAGGCGGTTTTCACTGGAGTCCTCCAGCAAGACACACGTCACCTTATGATAATTAACATTTTTATAAATAGTTTAGATAAAGATATAGAAGATATGCTTTAAAAATTTGCATGGGCACCCTTTTCACATTTATCTTGCATTTCAGGAAAGAAAAAGATCTGGAAAGATTAGATTTTTGGCTAAATAGAAAAGAAAACGGGAGAGAGAGAGAGTGAAAACAACAAATGATACAGTTTTGCAGAAAAGGGGCAGCTAGATAGTCAAAGGATAGAATTCTAGCCTGGAGTCAAGAAGATCTGACTTTAGACACTTGCTGTATGATCTTGTGCAAGTCACTTAATTTCTGTTTACCTCAGTTTCCTTGTGTGTAAAATGAGGATGATAGTAGCACTTATTTCTCAGGATTGTTATGAGAAGTAAATAACATAATATTTGTTAACACAGTGCCTGGCACATAGTAAATACTATATAAATGTTAGGTATTATATTAAATATATGCAGGCTGAGAGATATACAGCTTAGATGAATGCATCACAAAAGCTTAGGAATATGCCTGCTACTTGGACCCAGGATAGAGAGTTTCCAGGGGGGGAAACAGTGCTTGGACCAGGTTAGGTTCAAGCGAAATTCTGTCGCACAGAGTTTTCAGTCCAGAGTTCTTTTTTTAGCCACAATCCCCAGCTCCAATCCTCTGAAGGTGGGTCTTTTCAAGGTATCACAACCCATAGAGTAGACTCTCAGTTCCAGCTGTCACATCTCTGACATTTTGGGAGACTCTGGGCCAAAAGGGACTTTTAAGGAGTGGCAGCTGTTGTTGCTTAGGCCCATTATAAGACTGCTAAATGCAATCTCTGTATCCTTAAATAAAGCCTATGAAAGCAGGCCAATTGTAAGTTCTATTGGTCAGACCACAGAACTCTTCTGAACTTAATAGATTCTGCTAAACACAGAGTCAGAATTTAAAAAGATCTTGCTAGATTAGGCCAAATTAAATAGGATGAATTTTTTTTTGGCATTCCTTATTTTTTTATTTAAACAAATCATCCTGAATTGTAGAAATATCAGAGATATTTGTGATATTTTTATTATTATTATTTTTTATTATAATAACTTTTTATTGACAGAGCCCATGCCAGGGTAATTTTTTACGACATTATCCCTTGCACTCACTTCTGTTCCGATTTTTCCCCTCTCTCCCTCCACCCCCTCCCTCAGATGGCAAGCAGTCCTATATATGTTAAATATGTCGCAGTATATCCTAGCTACAATATATGTGTGCAGAACCAAACAGTTCTCTTGTTGCTCAGGGAGAATTGGATTCAGAAGGTAAAAATAACCCGGGAAGAAAAACAAAAATGCAAACAGTTTACATTCATTTCCCAGCATTCCTTCTCTGGGTGTAGCTGCTTCTGTCCATCATTGATCAATTGAAACTCAGTTAGATCTTCTCTTTGTCGAAGAAATCCATTTCCATCAGAGAATATATCCTCATACAGTATCGTTGTTGAAGTATATAATGATCTCCTGGTTCTGCTCATTTCACTTAGCATCAGTTCATGTAAGTCTCGCCAATCCTCTCTGTATTCATCCTGCTGATCATTTCTTACAGAACAATAATATTAATAGGATGAAATTTAATAGAGATAAATATATCTTACACTTAGGTTCAAAAAATTAAGTACACAAGTACAAGGTATAGGTATAGCTAAATAGCAGTTCACTTGAATAAATAATTCAAGCATAGTATGGCAGCCAAGAAGGTGCGTGCCATTGTAGGCAGTATTAAGAAAGGTGGTGATGTCTTATTGTCCCCTACCCTAGTCCAACTAAATCTGGAATCTTGTCTTCAGTTTATGGTATTATATATATCTCATTCTAGGCAGGGTAGTGCTGGAGAGGATCCAGAAGAAAGCACAATAATGCTGGAGACCCAGGAGTTCATGCCATAGAGCAGGGGTAGGAACCTTTTTTTCTGCTAAATGCTATTTGTATATTTATAACATCATTTGCGGACCATTCAAAATTCTCAATTTATAGAATTAAAGCAATGTGCTTGATGATGAGCTCCCAGCTCATCATTGCCTGCAGCTGATTATGCAAATAATTTTGTGGGTCTTCTATGACCTACAGACTGGACATTCCCCACTCAGCCATAAAAGACCAGCTTGAGTAAAAATGAAAGAGAATGAAAAAAAATAGATGATGTGTTCAGTGTTGCATGATGGCCCAAGGGGAGTAGAGGCACCCCATTTTGGGCTTACAGCATTTCTTCTTTTTCATTTGAAAGCTACAGGGAGTATTTGCATTGATATCTGGTTGTACCTTCTGTCTTTATATTCAGGTCCAGCTCAGAAGGTGGTTAAAAGGCTTTCCATCACCACCTAATAAACCATTATGAAATAGAAGATAATTATACATGTTCTGAATTGGGGTAAGTCCTCCCTATTACAAACTATCACATGTTTCTAGGAGACACACCAAACTTCTTAAATTGCCAGAAGGGAAAACATGCTTTGTGCATGCTTCAACCCCTGTTGCATTCTTCCCTCTGTCTGAAAAATTCTTGTCCTTGTTAAGCTGGACAGGGTGCATTTGAACATACTGTCCACATCTCCAATCCACAACAGTCTCTTAGAGTATTAGGAAGACATATGAATTGTCCTTTGATTTACTCCTCCAGTGGCTAAAGGAAAAGGCCTCAAAACAGTCAGCATTGTACAGATCTCGTATAGTCTGGCCACAAGACATTATGATTGCCCCAAACAGAAAGCTATGTCAAACTAAAAAACAAAGAATATTATACAATATTTATTAGAGATCACACTTGCTTAGTACCAACATGAGTCTGCTTTGTTCTTCCCCAAACCTAAGATGATAAAGAGAAAAACAAAGAAAATCCAGCTTCCTAACTCAGAAGGAAACTTTCCAAACCCGATTGACTGTACCTGAAAGGATAGAGGACCCAAGGTTCATTTTGGCTTGGTGCTTTTGTATGTATATTCATTTGTTTACATATATATATATGTATATACATATACATATATATTAAAGCTTTTTATTTTCAAAATATATGCATGGATAATTTTTCAACATTGACCCTTGAAAAACCTGGTGTTCCAAATTTCCCTCCTTTCCCCCATCCCCTCCCCTAGATGGCAAGTAATCCAATATATGTTAAACATGTTAAAAAATATATGTTAAATCCAATATATGTATACACATTTATACAATTATCTTACTGCAGAAGAACAATCAGCTCAAAAAGGGGGGAAAAATGAGAAAGAAAACAAAATGCAAACAACAAAAAGAGTGAGAACATTATGTTGTGATCCATACTCAGTTCCCACCGCCCTCCTTCTGAATGGTTCTCTCCATCACAAGTCTATTGTAACTGGTCTCAATCATCTCATTATTGAAAAGAGCCACATCCATTAAAATTGGTCATCATATAATCTTGTTGCCATGATGCACATTCATTTGTAAACTGAGTGCTATAGCAAAATGATAGTGGGTCCTTGTGGACCACCCTTTTCCCTCTTCCAAAAGGGGCACCTTCTATTCTGGCCCCACAAACACAAACTAGACTTATCTTCTCAGGGTCCCTCCAAGAACAAAGGGCACCAAAATTGTATCTAAGAGATCCCTGAAACACCCAGGGAACCAACTAGAGTTTTGGACAGAATTTCTATGTGTCCTTTTTTTACATATTCACAGTCACATGGTTGACTGGAAAAGTAAATAGAATATAAGATCTTAATTATTTGTCAACTATAAAAGTATTGGATTTGGTGCAGCAAAATTCTGTTTTAAAGCCTCTCCTCTAACACAATAACAATGATCAGATGTAGAATTTATTGGTTATGTCAGCCACATTAATATTAATAAGACTTCAAATAACTAGATGGCACAAAAATGGAATATTGCTATGGCATAGGAAATGATGAGTCGGTAAATTTAGATTTAGAAAAATGTGGAAAGACTTGGACCTAAGAAGGATGTTTTCTGTCTTCAAGAAAACAGATGACAAACTCAATACAATGTTAATCAGTTGTTATAATTACATTCAATTAAAGAAATAGTAGTGATAATAGTTGTTAAAATAGTAAGCATTGATATAGTGCTTACTGATGGTGCAGCTTCTAGGGAGATGTAGAAATAACCCTAAGGTCCCCTGACCTTGGGAGTGCTGTAGTTCCACACTCCTTGCCGGTTGTCTGATAACAATCTATTGGTCAGAGATAACAAAGTTTCTCAGACAATAATGAGGTGAAAATAAGATCTCTCCTCAACATTACCTCTAAGCCATAAAATTAGCATATCAGGGACACGAAACACCTGATCTCTTTAACTTTTTTTAATAAATTTTTCTTCTTGCACCTGGTTTTTTACTAACTTCTTTTGGAAGTCCACTAATAGCGGAGTAATAAATGTTTGTGTCTTAACTTGGAGACAAATTAAATTTGCAAATTCTTTTGTCATACCTGTGACACAGACTTGGGGACCCTTAGGATTATTGTTACATCTCCTCTAGAAGGTGCACCACGTCACTTACCATATATCAGGTATTATATCTTAAGCACTTCACAATCTCTCATATAATTTGATCTTGGCAACAACTCTGGGAAAATTGTATATTAATATCTTTTGACCATTTATCAATTGAAGAATGGTTTATATTCTTATAATTTTGAGTCAATTCTCTATTTAGAACCCTTTATCAGAACCCTTGAATGTAAATTCCACCCCCATCCCCATTTTATTGCTTCTCTTCTAATCTTATCTGCTTTGGTTTTGTTTGGACAAACCCTTTTTAATTTAATATAATCAAAATTATCTATTTTGTATTCAATAATGTATTCTGGTTCTTCTTGGGTCACAAATTCCTTCCTTTTCCACAAATCTGAGTTATACACTATCTTTTTTCTTCTAATTTGCTTATAATATCACTCTTTATGTCTAAATCATGAATTCATTTTGATTTTATCTTGGTATATGGTGTTAGGTATGTGTTAATGAATAATCTATTTCTTTAATCCTTCCTATCCCCTCTCCTCTTGGTAAGAAAGAAAAAGAAAAGTGTAACAAACGTGCATATCAAGCAAAATGAATTCTCACATTTACACACACATATACCCCTAATCTCAATCTGTGCCTTAGATTCATCAGGACCTCCCCATCTTTCTAAACAATGTTTTAAAATTTTTTATCCTAGCCAACACTAGCTAAGATGGACGTTTATACACAAAGTAGGCTATAATAAGATTATATGTGGAATTCTACATCTGTATTATGTAAAATTTGCTTTCTTTTAATTGCATAATAAATTAAACATATTATTTTCTTTTTTTAATTATAGCTTTTTATTTACAAGTTATATATGTATGGGTAATTTTACAGCAATGACAATTGCCAAACCTTTTGTTCCAATTTTTCTCCTCCTTTCCCCGGTAAGTTGACCAATACAAAACATACTATTTTCAAAGCTTTTCTGCTTATCTGTGTTCCTTATTGATGTTCCCTTTGTTTTATTCTTTGCAGTTAAAAAATGCTTCAAGGACCTCTTCTTGCTTGCTTTCTTTTCTTTCACTATTTTTTCATTAGACATTTCCTAGCTATGTAACCCTGGGCAAGCCATTTATTTGGTTCAATTCCTCATTTGTTTTTTTTTAAAAAGTCTGAATTGGAGAAGGAACCCTGATTGAGCATTTAACAAGGAGATGGGCAAAAATGTCCAATTTGCTGGAGGCAGCTGAATTTCATGATTAATCCTTGTTTTCAGCAGGAGCTGAAGACTTTTTGTCCATCTCATTAAATGTTCAGTCAGGGTACTTTTTACTTGTCAAGGGGATTCTCTTTCAAGAGCTTAAGAGATTACTTCTCCCACCCCAGTCCAAGTCAAGAAATTCATCCCCAATGGGTCCACATTGAGTCAAAAATGGCTAAAATGAGAATGAGGATGTCTACATCCGTCATAGGGAGAGGCAGCCAAGTCTCAGATTAAGGTTCACCACCCTGTGAGCTCATCAAGTTATTGAGGAAACTCCCCTGATCAAACTCTTAAGTTGGGAACTCTGACACAGCAGGGACACCAAGGGTGGATGTCAGGAAGTGAAACATGAGGTCAGAGCCTCCATGTTGAAGAAGCCTAGATTTAAAAGTGGAAAGAACTTTACAAGTCAACTCCTTTGTTTTATGGATGAGGAAACTGAGGTACCCAGAGAGAATAAATGATTTGCCCTGTGTCACACAACAAGACAAATTTTGAACACAATGACTGAATCCAAGTCCAATGCTTTACCCATGCACTACTTTCTTTTCTGACTTTGGAAAGCATAATAAATTCAATTAAACAAAATACTTCTTAAATTTTCCATCTTCCAGGTTTAGATTTCTGTATGATACATTTTCTTAAATGGGGTTACACCAATGCTAAAGGAGGAGCCAAAACAACAGAACTAATGAGAGTAAATGAATGAGGAAGAACTCCAGCTTATCTGGTAAACCCCAATTGTATAATTTGTAGGAAAATATGTATGAGAATCATACAGGAAAAGAAGGCATGAAGTAGAAGTACTTCTGCCAATGAAATCACAGGATTTTTTTTCCAAGTTCAAATTAATCAGAAATATCCCCCTTTTCAACAGGAATTTTTTAAAAAGAATTTTAATTTTAGGAGAAAGAAGTCAAAAGAAAGAAAATTGTAATGTTTATGTATGTGTATGTGTGTGCTTTTAAAACAATTTTTATTCATTCATTCAACAAAACTTTTTGGGTACAGTGTATGATACTAGGACTTGGAGAAGACAGATTTTCAGGAGATACACTATCATCCTGAACAAATCCAACCCAGTCTCTTAGGCCTCTTTCACTTGTATCTGGAATAGGTTTTTTTACTCAGTAGCAGGCAGCCCTTCCTTACAATTAAAGCCATATAAGAATGGAATGATAGCCCTCTTCAAAAAGTGTTGAGCACATTATCCTTGGAAGTGTCAAGCAGGGGCCGAGTGCTGTAAAACACTGTATTGGGGCTTCTATAAAAGCAATTCCTGTTTTGTATAAAGGATGGATTAGGGGCTTTGAGAACACCTCCAGTTCTGAGATGCTGTGGTTTTGTGACTCTGAGGGTCACTGATGCTCTTAGTAATACAGCACTGAAATCTAGAAAGATCTCTGTACAGATTCAATCATTTCATATATTATAACTTAGTGTAGGGAATTGAACCAAAGTGATTTGAAAAAAAATTTAACCATAAATATTGAAACAAATCCCTTCCTACATCATTGCCTTAATTTGGCAGAGGGATTTATGTAGCTCAATGAAATTATGAAGTATGTTGTGCAGAATTCCCTAAATAGACAGGTCATAGTAGAAACTTCTGATAAAGTTCGGATAAAGAGAAAAAATTCATTGGAAAAGGAAATGGTAAATTACTCCAGGATTTGCCGAGAAAATCCCATGGACAATTGAAGGGCAGAGGTCCATGGAAACACAAAGAGTTGGACATGACTGAATGATTGCATAACAACTGAAGTTCAGTAAGGGTCCTCAATTCAACTAGAAGAACTAACTTCTGTTTTGAATACAAATAGAATCTAGATTGGATGAATTTTTACCTAATCTCTGTACCCTTCACCTGGTCCTTGTACCTTTCATTAGAGTTTAGGCAGTGGTGCTCAAAGTGTAGTCCAAAGAATTGTTGGTGTCTTTGAAACCCTTTCAGAGGGTCTACAAATTCAAAATTATTTTTTATTTCTAATATAGTAAATAGTTATAAATATAACCCATGTGAACAAAAACTTTGAACAGATCTTCGATAGTTTTTTAACAACAGGAAGATACTGAGAACAAAAGTTTGAGAACTACTGGTTTAGGGTGACCAGCTCATGAAGGAAAAAAAAAAACAATCAGAATGCTCTACATGGAGATGGAATCCCCTATCCAAATTGCTGGAGGCAGCTGAGTCTCATGATTGTCTTGTTCTCAGCAGGAACTGAAAACTTTTTGCCTACCTCCTCATTAAATTTTCAATCAAGGTTGATTTTCACTTGTCAAGGGGATTCTCTTTCAAAAGTTAAGCTTTAAATAAATAAAGGGAATCCCTTTCAAAAGTTACTTAAAGCTTTCAGGTTCTCCATGGTTGCTGAGAGAAACCATTGACCATCAATTTATTGACTATGGGCTAGCCTAATTAATAAATTGATTATTAATTATCCAGAAATTCTGTCTTTTAGCACTTACACACTCTCTCTCTCTCTCTCTCTCTCTCTCTCTCTCTCTCTCTCTCTCTCTCTCTCTCTCTCTCGTATATATTTATATATAATTTTGTGGAGAACTCACACAGGGCAAGTACTCATAAGATGGTCAGAAAAAGTGATACAACAATACTCTCAAAGTCTCTCTTTAAGAACTTTGGAATCAATTCTATGACATGGCACAGGACTACCCAGCATGGCTGCCTTCAACAGAGAAAGTGCTGTGCTCTAAGAGCAAAGCAGAATTGAATTAGCCCAAAAGAAAATTAGGGATGTGCAAAATTAAAGAAGCTACCCTAGATGTTCATAGGGACTATTTGTGTCCAACCTGTGGCAGAGCGTTCCTAGCCTGTATTGGTCTGATCAGTCACACTTGGATAGGCTGTAACTCTGATCTAAAATAGGGATGTTATTTTGGTCCTCTTTGAGCCCAAAAGACAACAAACCAACTATACATACATGTGTATGTAATCTTTTCTTAAAAAAAAAAAAAACATCTTTGGGTTCTACCAGCTCTGATTCTTACTATGTGCATGATGTCCTATAGATTCCAAGATGGGGAAGCCATGACTTTGCTCTTTTGGAGACCCATTTCATTTTGGGATACTTCTTACAATTAGCATTTTTTTCCCAGGTCATCAACTCTCAATTTGCCTCTTGACAACCTCTATCTGTTTCTCCTGGTTCTGCCCTCTGGGACCAACCAGAACACCACTAATCCTTCTTCCATATGACAGTCCTTCAAATACTTGAAAATAACTATGAAGCCCCCAAGAGCAACCAATCTTCTGATCTAGCTGGTGTCTGGAAGGAACAGTGAGACAGACAATTACTCATATTGGGAGTTCCTGAGTATTTGGACAGAAGGAAGGGATGGAGTGAAAGTGCCATGAGGCTGTATCTTTGTCCTAGGAAATTTTCTGGCTCTGAGGTGAGCTGAAAGATGAAAAAAAGAGAGAGAGAGGGAGGAACCATTCCTAGCTCAGTGTGTGTGTGTGTGTGTGTGTGTGTGTGTGTGTGTGTGTGTGTGTGTGAAGAGAGAAGTGTCTGCTCTCAAGCATCCAAAGAGGATCTTTGAAGGGGGAAGGAGAGGAACATTCCTAAAGTAGCTTGCATAGATTGTAGATGATGCAAGGGAAAGATCATTGATCTTGGAGTGGTAAACATGAAGTCATGAGACTTAAGTTCAAGTTCTCCATTTTTCACTTGCTACCTGTATGGCAAGACTTCTGGTCCTCAGATTCTTCATCTGTAAAATAGAAGGGTTTCACCAGATAAGAGATGTTCAACATTAGGCTGAGGGTCACAGAATGCAATACTCCCTAGTGCTGCCAGAACTATATTAAAAGGCAATTGATAAATATTTAACAAAATTTTTAAAAAATACAAAGAGCATAAATAATGCTAATATGTGGTTATCTAAATCAGAAGGGATCCCCCAATATTAATTGTTAATGATTATTACCCCCAATATAATTTAAATAATTAACCTTAATTATATTCAACAAAAATATTTACTGAAATGACTTTTCAAGAATTAAAATATTAAAGCATTTCCACCCTGAACTAGGGTACCTTCTCTACTCTCCCTTTTCTTACCTCTGTCTCTGGAGAAAGTGGGCTCAAACTTAGAGCAACTACTAAAAATAAATGACTTCATAACTCAGATCCCTTTTGATTGCAACATAGTTTATGAATGGTTTCTTGCTTTGGAGATGTGGAATCTTAGTTTTTAGGTAAAGTCAATGCTGGACTAGAGCAAGCAGGTTGCTCCTCATAGACTATGATGACTGACTGCTGACAAACTCTACTGCTTCTTTAGATATTTCAAAGCTCACACAATCATTTCATTTCCAATCTTCTTTCACCTAAGAACAGAAAAGAAAAAACACAAGGGGACAGAAACCAAATGGGCGCTATATGTTCCAGATTACAGGGTGGCAGCCTGGGTGGGAAAGCCCCCCACCAGAAGGCTCACCAAATTCTTGCCTCACCCACCATTGAGGAAGAGAGAGAGAGAGAGAATTGGTTAGTTATTGTCTTTTTGTATACACATGCAATCAGCAAATGAAGGCTGAATAGAATGTGAAGCATGATCTGGTTGGTGCTCACTAAATACACAACGGAATAAGTGGGTTGAATTAACTCATCAATTAAAACAGCTCAGTTCCAAAGCACAAGTTTTGAAGCTGAGTGAAGGAATTTCTTCAAAGACTGGACAATGCATGCTTTTGTTTTGTTTTATTTTTATAAAGCTTTTTTATTTTCAAAACATATGCATAACATGTTTGACATGTATTGGGTCACTTGGCGACTGGGGAGGGAAGAGAGGGAAAAAAATAGAACACAGGGTTTTGTAGGGCTGAATATAAAAAATATCTATGTGTATATTTTGAAAATAAAAAGCTATTATTAAAAATATGTATAGATAGTTTTCAACATTCACCCTTGCATGACATTTTTTTATCCTTCCTTTCCCTCCCCTAGAAGGTAAATAATCCAATATATGTTAAACATGTGAATTCTTCAATACATATTTCTGTAATTATCTTGCTGCACAAGAACAATCAGATCAAAAAGGGGAAAAAAAACCCAAGAAAACAAAATGCAAAGAAACAACAACAAAAAAGTGAAAATACTATGATATATCTACCCTCAGTTCCCACAGTCTTTTCTCTGGGTGCAGATGCCTCTCTTCATCACAAAACCATTGGAACTGGCCTGAATCACTTCACTTGAAAAGAGTCACATCCATCAGAACTGATTATCATATAATCTTGTTGCTGTGTACAATGTTCTGGTCCTGCTCATTTCACTCAGCATTAGTTCATGTAAGTCTCTCCAGGTCTCTGAAATCATCCTGCTGGTCGTTTCTTATAGAACAAAAATATTCCATAACATTCATATACCATAACTTATTCAGTCATTCTCCAACTGACGGGCACCTGTTCCTTGCTACTTTAAAAAGGGCTGCTACATTTTTTGTGGATCCTTTTCCCTTTTGTATGATCTCTTTGGGATACAGGTCCAATAGAGACACTGCTGGATTAAAGGATATACACAGTTTGATAACTTTTTGGGCATATTGTGCTTTTCAGAATGGTTGGATCAGTTCACAACTCCACCAACAATGTATTAGGGTCCCAGTTTTCTTATATCCTCTCCAACATTTGTCATTATCTTTTCATGTCACTGTAGCCAATCTGAGAGGTGTGTAGTGGTACCTAAGAGTTATCTTAATTTACATTTCTCTGATCAATTGTGATTTGGAGCATTTTTTCATATGACTAGAAATGATTTTAATTTATCCATCTGAAAATTGTCTGTTCATATCCTTTGAACATTTATCAATTGGAGAATGGCTTGTATTTTATAAATTTGAGTCAATTCTCTATATATTTTAGAAATAAGGCCTTTAGCAGAACCCTTGGATGTAAACCTTTTCCCCAGTTTACTGCTTCCTTTCTAATTTTGTCAGCACTGCTTTTGTTTGTACAAAAACTTTTAAATTTAATATAATCAAAATTATTCATTTTGCATTCCATAATGTACTTTAGTTCTTCTTTGGCCACAGATTCCTTTCTTTTCTCCAGAATTGAGAGGTAGACTATCCTTTGTTCTTCTAATTTGTTTATAATATCACTATTGGCCAAAACATCCTTTACCAAGATGTGGGATACTTGAAGTTTTTGCTTATGGATCTTAGGAAATATCTGTAGTAGGTGAAATAAAGGCTGTGCTACACCCACTAAATAAAAAATGTACTGTAATTAAATCAATCAATCAAATAAAGGCTGTGTTTTATACCCTTTCATGTATTGCATTTACTATGTGGAAACTGGGGATCCTGTTGCCCATTTTGGGTAAAACTTAGACAAGAGCCTTTCCTTAGCTTTACTGAGATTTTCTTTCAATTTAACTTTGGAGTGGGAACAACAATTCAATGAGAGATAATAATAATCCCTTGGTCTGGAACCCCATCTTTGAACCTAGAGTTCCTTGGGAGGGGATTAACGGGCCATAAGTGAACATGACTTAATTTGAGGAGGGAGATATCAGTAATAATAGAGGGATCAGGAAAGAGTTCCTTTAGGAGCCTCTGAGCTGAACCTTGAAAGCAACAAAGACTTCATAAAGGTGGAGGTAGTGGATGGAAAGTTAATTAACTTGGTGAATTCTTCACTTGATCTATTGATTCTTCAAATGATCTATTTAATTGAGGGATTTACGTCACACTTTCTAAATATTTGTGTCAATTATTGACAATTCAAGAACTCCTTTAAGAATAATACCAATAGGGGAAGCTAGGTGGCTCAGTGGATAGAGCACCAGTCCTATCAGTTAGAAAGGCCTGAGTTCAAATCTAGTGTCTTAAATTTAGACACTTAACATTTCCTGGCTGTGTGACCCCGGGAAAGTCACTTAACCCCAATTGCCTCAGCAAAAAACAAACAAAAAGAATAATGCCAATAAATTCGACTAGTCTGATGTTTGTTTACTAATATCGATTCTGAATAAGAATATCTATGAGTTAAGTCCTCATTTTACTTTGGAACTTAAAGCATTGAAAAAGTAGAAGACAGTTAATGAAAAACAGAATCTTCAAACTTTGATGGGGATATTTGTACCCCCAGCATCTAGCACCTTGCTTGAAGTAGTCACTTTAAAAATGTGTAATGATTGATTGTTTAAAGACTTCAGACTGGACCATTTCCTCAAATTAGGCAGTGGCACCTACTGGCCAAGGGTAATACTACATCTCACCTTTAGACAAAAAAAGGAACTCCCATGAATTTGGATTAATATATCAATAAATCAATTCAATAAAACATTGAGCACCTACTCTGTGCATTCTTCTAGACTCTGTAGGAAATGTCAAGAACAGAATATCGTGCACTTTCCACCACAAAGATTATAATTTTATGAAAATAGTAAAATATGCTGGATAGTTAGATGGCTTATAGATACAGGAAGACCTCAGCCTCAGACATTTCCTGTCTGTGTGACCCTGGGCAAATCATTTCACCCTGTTTGCCTCAGTTTCCCCATCTGTAAAATGATGGAGAAGGAAATGGAAATCACTGCAGTCTCTTTGCCAAGAAAATCCTAAATAGGATCACAGAGAGTTGGACAGGACTGAAAACAACTCCATAAGAACATAATACATGACCTTGATGGGTCTGAGATTTGGTATGTTGGTGGTAGGAGTGCAGAAGGAGAGAAGCTCTTGGATTGAAAACTCTCTTATCAGATCACATACAGATCACAACTTGTATGTAATGTAGTAGATAAGTCTCAGGTAGCTGTCCAAAGCCCCAAATTTAAGTGACTACTCAAAAAATATAAAATAGATACAATTTTTGATGGGATGAGCCTGTGATTTCATTAATATAGGGAATAATATCCAGTGAGGAAACTTTCTACCAATGCACGCCAACTGCTGTTCTATATTTCACACTAGAGTGACAGTCATTGTTACAGAAGTAGCTCCTGTCACTGGAAATGATCAATCACAGACTAAGGGACCACTTTTCAGAGATGCTATAACCAGAATGAGGAGAGGGGAGGGAAGCAGAAGAAAAAGAACATTTATTGAATATCTGCTAGGTGCTAGGCACTTGCTAAGAATTTTACAAATCCGATTTCAATTGATCCTTACAATAAACTTGTGAGTTTAATGATGACCAAAATGCTGTAATAGAGAGAGATAACTATGGGCTAAAAGAGGTCCCAAGATTTTTTCATGGGGGTGCTGAGTCTTGAACTCAACTATGAAGGAGGAACATAGTTTGGCTAGATAGAGAGGTGAAAGTCTACCCACCCGTTCCTTCCTTGGTGAGAAATGCTGAGATATTAGTTTCAATGTAAGTCTTAAAGATATTAAATTATATATGAATATATCTATGTATATGTATGTGTGTATATGTGTGTAAGGTATATATGGATATATGGATTTTCCCCAAATTACATGTCAAGACAATTTTTAGCATTCATTTTTTTAAAACTTTATTTATTTATTTTAATAATTTTTTTATTGACAGAACCCATGCCAGGGTAATTTTTTACATTATCCCTTGCACTCACTTCTGTTCCAACTTTTCCCCTCCCTCTCTCCACCCCCTCCCCCAGATGGCAAGCAATCCTATACATGTTAAATAGGTTACAGTATATCTTAGATACAATATATGTGTGCAGAACCAAACAGTTCTCTTGTTAGCATTCATTTTTACAAGATTTCAAGTTTTTTCTCCCTTTCTCCCTCCCCTTTTCTCTTCCTAAAATGTAGACAATTTGTTTTAGTTTGTATATGTGCTATCATATAAAATATATTTCCCTATTAGTCACAACTGTGAAAGAAGAAACAGAAGAAAAAGAAAAGAAACACACAAAAAAATAAAGTGAAAAAAGTACACTGTGATCTGTATCCAGAATCCATCAGTTCTTTATCTGAATGTGGAAAGCATTTTCTTTCCTGAGTCCTTTGTATTTGTCTTGGATCACTGTGTTACTGAAAAGAGTGAAGTCATTCATAGCTGATCATCACACAATGTTGCTGATGCTATGTATAATATTTTCCTGGCTCTGCATCAGCTTATACAAGTCTTTCTAATTGTTTTTCCCTGAAAACTGCCTGTTTACAATTTCTTGTTGCACAATAGAATTCCATTACGTTCTTATATACCACAGCTTGTTCAATCCTTTCCCAATTGATGAGTATTTCTAATATTTTGCCACCATGAAAAGAACTGCTACAAATATATTTGCATTTAGGGGTCCTTCCCTTTTTTAGGATCTCTTTGGGGTACAGACTAAATAGTGGTTTTGCTAGATCAAAGGGTATGTATAATTTGGTTGCCCTTTGGGCATAATTCCAAATTGCTCTCTAGAATGGTTGTATCAGTTCACAATTTCATATCATAACATACATTAGTGTCCCATTTTTCCCATATAATCTGCAACATTTATAATTTTTTTGCCCTATTAGCCAAACTGATAGGTGTGAGGTGGTACCTTAGAGTTATTTTAATTGGCATTTCTCTAATCAAAAGTGATTTAGAACACTTTTTCATATGCCTATAGATAACTTTGAATTCTTATCTGAAAATTGCCTGTTTATATCTTTTGGCCATTTATCAACTGGGGAGTGTTTGTATTCTTATAAATTTGATTCAATTCTCTATATATTTGAGAAATGAGGCATTTATCAGAGGGAAGATTGTTTCCCAGCCTTCTGCTTCCCTTCTAATATTGGTTGCATTGGTTTTGTTTGTACAAAAGCCTTTTAATTTAATATAATCAAAATTATCTAGTTTACATTTCATAATGTTTCTTTCTGTCTATCATGAACTTTAGCACACTTAAAACTTCTTTAAGAATTTGGATGCCATACCATTTGGCACATATATGTTTAATACTGATATTACTCCATTGTCTATGGTACCTTTTAGCAAAATATAGTTTCCTTCCTTATCTCTTTTAATTAGGTCTATTTTTGCTTTTGCTTTGTCTGAAATCAGGGTTAACATCCCTGCTTTTTGAACTTCACCCGAGGCATAATAGATTCTGCTGTAGTTCCTTACCTTTACTTTTGTACTTCTTTCTGCTTCAATTTTATAAGAAAACACCATATTATAGGATTCTGCTTTTTGATCTACTCTGCTATTCCATTTCCATTTTAAGAGAGTTCATTCCATTCATATTCACGGTTATGATTACTGTGTATTCCCACTATCCTATTTTTCCTTCTGTTTATCCTCTTTCTCCTTTCACTCTTTCTCTCAACAGTGTTTTACCTTTTTCGACTTCCCCTGATCTGTCTTCTCTTTCTATTAGCTCTTTTACTTCACCTCCTCCCTTCCTACTTTACTGTTGGTTAAGATGGATTTCTATACTCAATTGATTATATATATTATTCCCTCTTTAAGACAATACTGATGAGAGTGAGGTTCAGGCAATGCCCATCACCCTACTCCCATCTGTTACTTTACTGTAATAGATTTTTTGTACCTCTTCATGTGAAATAATTTACTCCATTAAACCTCTCCCTTTCTTCTGTACCCAGTGTACTTCTCTTTCTCATCCCTTAATTATTTTTCATGTCATTCCTTTAAATTCACCTTCTACCCATACCCTTTAATCCATATATATTCCTTCTTGCTGTATTATCAATGGTATAGTTTTGATAATTACAAATATCATTTTTTCATGTACAGATATAAGCAGTTCAGCTCTACTGAATCCCTTATGGCATTCCACTACTACCAACCTTTTCCCTATTTAGACTTCTTTAAGGTCTTAATATTGAAGATCAAATTGTTCAGTTCTGGTCTTCTCCTTATGAAAGTTTGAAATCCTTCTGTTTAATTGAATGATATTTATTTTCTCTTGAAGTAATGCTTAATTTCATTGGGTTGGTAATTCTTGGTTACAGTTCTAGCTCCTTTGCCTTCCAGAATATCACGTAACGTGACCTCTGGTCCTTTAATGATTGAGCTGCTAAGTCCTGTGTAATCCTGATTGTGGCTCCAAGATATTTGAATTGTATTCTGTCGCTACTTATAATATTTTTTCCTTGACCCTGATAGTTCAGTCATTTGGCTATGATGTTCTTTGGAGTTTTTATTTTGTGGTCGCTTTCCTGAAGTGACATTCTTTCAAAGTTTATTTTGCCCTCTGGTTCTAGACTATCAGGACCGTTTTCCTTGATAATTTCTTGAAAGATGCTGTCCAGGTCCTTCTTTTGCTTATGGTTCTCAGATAGTCCAATGATTCTGACATTGTCTCTCTTGGATCTATTTTCCAAGTTAGTTGTTTTCCCTTGAGATGTTTTACATTTTTTTCTAATTTTTTCATTCTTTTGAATTTGTTTGATTGTTTTGTGATGTCTTCTGGTGTCATCAGTTTTCACTTGTTCAACTCAACTTTTAAATAACTGTTGTTTTTTCCAGTTAGTTTTTCTACCTCCTTTTCCATTTGACCAATTCTTCTTGTTTGGCAATTGTTTTTTTCCCTAAGCTGTTGTCTCTTTTCTTCATAATTCTCTTGCTTCACTTTCATTTCTTTCCCCAATTTTTCTTCCACTTTATGTAATTTTTAGGCTCCTTTTTGGGCTTCTTCATGAGTTCTTTCTGAGCATGAGACCACTTCCCATTTTTCTTTGGGATTTTGCCCATAGGTGTTTTGACATTGTTTTCCTTTTCTGAGTTTCTGTCTTATTTTTCTCTGTCCCTCCAAGAACTTTCTACAATTAGATTTTTGTTGTTGTTTTTTGCTTATCTTTTTTGGCCTTTTCCTTTTCTTTTAAATTTGAGCTCTGCTCCCAGGTTAGAAAAAGAACTGTATCAAGCTTCTTGTGCCAGGGGCTGCAGGCTCTATGCTTCACTGATGTTGACCTGAAGCTCATGAGGGACCTTCATGTTTGTTGCTATGCTGAGGGGGTAGATAAATACTGCTGCTGGAGGCTATAGAGGTCTGGCAGCTTACCTGATGATGGGGCAGGGTCCTACTACTAGTATCTGATATATGCTGAGCCGGTGGGGTATTTCTACATTTCCTCAGGGCTACCCTGAATCACATGATGGTTTGGCTGCTGGTGGATGCTTGTTTGTTGAAGTTTATGCTGAAGCAGGTGTCAATTCTTGGAGATGGAGTATGCCCATTGCTTTGGCTAGACCAAGGTATGTGGTAGGTTCTAGTGTTGTCATTTGTCTGATTCCACATGTATATACTTTATTTTAAATTGGGCAGTCATCAACAAACAATATGTTTCAATTTGTAAAAAAGGAAAATAAAAGAGGATGGCATATAAAGCCATGAAGCTTCCATGTATAACTTTTCCCCCCTTAAAGTATACATCAAATTTGACAAAGTAGTATCAGATTTGTCCTTGTATTCATCCCCTATGAACTTACTTCTGCTCTCTTCTGTGTAATGTTTTATTGATGTCCACTTCTTTCTTTCCTTCTTTTTACATCAATATTTTTTAAAAAATTAAATAACTTTTTATTGACAGGGTAATTTTTTACAACATTATCCCTTGCACTCACTTCTGTTCCGATTTTTCCCCTCCCTTCCTCCACCCTCTCCCCAAAGATGGCAAGCAGCCCTATACATGTTAAATAGATTACAGTAGATCTTGGATACAATATATGTGTGCAGAACCGAGAGAATTGGATTTAGAAGGTATAAATAACCTGGGAAGAAGAACAAAAATGCAAGCAGTTTACATTCATTTCCTAGTGTTCTTTCTTTGGGTGTAGCTGCTTCTGTCCATCCTTGTACATCACTATTTTTAATCCCTACTTTCCCCTCCCAATAAAATGAAAACCCTCCTTAGTAACAAATAAAACAACAAAGCAAAAGGGATTCACACATTAGCCATGTCTGAAAATATGTCTCACTCTTCACTTCCCGTCATTATTTCTCTCCCAAGAAGTGGAAACCATACTTGCATGATGATTTTTCTGAAGTTGTGATAAGTCATTTTGATTGAGAAGATCTTTTATTTTGTGGAAAGTCATTTGCTTATTTTGGAAGGTCAAGATGGTGGAACCTTCAAAAATAGCAATAGATATCTTAGAAAGATGCAAATTCCCAGAAATCTGCAAGAGAAAGGTCTACCAGCTTTAAATTTATAATCTTAGAAACATGGGAGGAAAAAAGGATTAAAAGAAATAAATAGAGACCTCAGATGGAAATGTACTGAAATAGCCTTGATAATTGGTTGGTTGGTTGTTCTTCATTCTTTAAAAGGATAAAAATGACATCACTATATTAGTCTATCCTTGTTAATAGGAAAGAAGTTCCTCAAAGTGCAATAAAGTGGACAGTTCAGCATATTGGTGAGGCTAAAGTAAGAAGTGGAGTTAGTAAAAAAAATCATAAAAATCATGAAACATGCTGATTATGAAACTCAGCATCCCATATCAATATTTCCTCTTAATTACCAGGACTATTGGAATATTCCTTGTATGGTAGAAAAAGAGAAGTTGCTTTTCATGAGTCATTCAATGATGCAAATAGTCTAGTTCCAAGAATGTAAGTCATGGCTTCCTTAATCTGCTCATTGACTAGGACAGGGATGGTAACTCTATGAGTATTCTTGGAAAAGAACTGGAAGAGAAGGTTTGACTCTCCCTCTGTCTCCTTAGCCAAAGTCCCTGAGCTATCTGTAAAAAAAAATAAGAAAGAATGATGAGCTAAGGCTTGGCTATGTCTATGGAACCTTAAGTGTCATTATCCTAGAATCAATATCCATTATCCTTGTTACTCAACTGGATGAACCAGTTAATAGGACTGTGCTTTTCACTACTCTGGACCTCTGGAGACACACAAAATAGGTCCAAATATGAATGGAAGGCAGCTTTCCAAATCCAGTATAGTTGGTTTAGATCATCTGTATTGTGAAATGCCCAATTTTTTTTGTAGCTCCATGAATTCACTGTTTCAAGATCAGCTGAACCAGGGAAATGATAACCTATTTCTGTGATAGTCTCTCATTTATTCCTAGGTCCAAGCCTAACACCCTGAACTGAACTCAGAATAACTATCCTTTGGCCTTTCCTCTAGGGCCAGATACTTGTCAATTTAGAGAAAAGCCATTTGAGGAAAAATCAAAGTTTTGGGGGGACATAATATTTTGGTGTTAGAGGATTCATACAAGGTGGAAACTGTATTGAAATGAGAGATTCCTTTCCTTATGAAAGACCTACACGAGTTCCTTAGATTTGTGGATACTCATGGTATTATTTGTGGATTCCCCATGTTAATGGTAGTGCTGGAGCATTCTCTGTGAACAGTAGAGCTACAGGTACATTTAATAACTCAGAGAATTAGTTCACCTCAGTCTTTATTTTGATTTCCAAGAACAATTCCTTGTAGGAGTTACATTCTCGAGGGGCCACACCCATCAATTGATTAACCAACCAATTAGCAAGCATTAAACCCTTACTGTGTACCACACATGCTACAGTACTAAGAATTCAAAAATAAAACAAAAACATTGTCCCTGACCTCAAAGAACTAACATTCTAATGAGAGAGAATCTATATATACATAATAACCTTCCTTCTTCATCTTTCAAAAAGTGATGGAAGAAAAAAATCTGGATGGATGGCAATTCAATATGGAGGAAATTGTTGTTCTCAAAGCCATATTAGAGTCATTGGAACACAAAACAAGAGAGCATGTGGCACCTTGTCATTCTCAACAATGTCCATAGATTCCATCTACTTCCAGACTGTCTAGCATCTCTATTAGCAACACCACATCTGAGAGTAGTTTTATTTTTATTTTGTTTGTTTTTTAAAGTAAGTTCTTCTTCACCAACAACTCCATTCCCAGATATTATAGTCTATAAGCACTGTAGAGAAGATTTGAATTTTTTAAAATAAATTTCTATGTGTATCATCTATTTCTCACCATCAAATCATTAGTTATATTAAATAATTTTTTAAGTGAGGGAAAGAGGAAAGAAAAACACATTTTTTCTACTATGTGGCAGGTATTAGACTAAGTACTTTATAAATATTATCTCATTTGATCCTCAGAAAACCTTGCAAAGTAGATGTTATTATTCCTGTTTTATACTTCAGGACCTATTTCATGGTTGAGGAAACTGAGGACATTGTATGATGTGTTCCCCACTGATGGTTCCCCATCTTAGTGATATTATGATTAAGTTGTGACATCGACTGGAAAGTTGAGTCATGTGAAGTCTGTGTTCAGGGGGACTATTCCAAAAAGAGCTATTGCATATGCATTCTATCAGGTGGCAGTGATTAGGTTGTATCACAGAATGGATCATTATGTGCCCTACAATCTATCCCCTTCCCCACAAACCACATATTTTGAAAAGACCAGATCAATGACCCTCACAGGACCTTCCTAGGCAGGGGTTAATCCTCAACCTGAGGAACCAGTATTAGTCACCCTGCAGCAGAAGCAAGGTACCTTTGAGCAGATCCAGTTGTCTGCATTCCAAGTGGGCATGAGCCTGCCCCTGAGGGAGAATGGGCTTCGGGAAGGTTTTTGCAGGTCCACTCATGCCTCTGAGTCCCTCTGAGCATGGCTTAATAGGCACATCTCTGTCTCTGCTCCAACAGGCTATGGGGGCCTGGTTAAGATCTTACTTGAAGTCACCATAACTTTTGGCTTCTATGACTAAGGCACCATGTCAACTGGCATGTTGAGTTATGTGAAGTCAGTGCTCAGGTCAGACAGAAAAGATTATTGCAACATCTATTGACTCCACTAGGGAGCAGTGATTAGATCGCATCCTGGACTTAACCTTGTGCTGGGGTGCAGTTTTAGGGGCACAATATCCCACTGGGACTGTCCTGTCAGGGACAGATACCCTGGTCAAGCTGATTCACTATCACTCTCCTGCTAGACCTCCCACCATGGCCAAGACCATTTGACATAAGGAAATTTTGGGGCTACTTAGCATTCCATATATATAATTTTAACTGGGGTTTCCAGCTTACCTCTTATTTCTGGTCTGTAGAATTCATTGTACCATGAAAACAAAGAACCTTCTTTGTGTGGAACTATTACTATGTGTTACCACATTACCATGTGTTCGGTGAGAACACATGCTCTGAAACCTGGGATAGCGTTTTCCATGCTATGGCCCCTAACTGGGAATGAAGAAGGCGCAGCTTCTAAGGGAAATATAGCAGCAATCCTCAGGTCCCCTGACCCTAGAGTGCTATTGTTTTAATAATCTGTCTGTCAAAGACCTTACGAACATTGCTGATTGTCTGACAGATAATCTTCTGATCAATAATAGCCAAGTTCTTGGGACAATAGTGAATAAACTATTCTTCAATTCTACCTCTGGGCCATACAATTAGCCTATCAGTAACACAAGGAATCAGATCTCTGTCTTTTCCTATAAATTTGTCTTCTTGCTCCAGGTTCTTTACTAAATCCTTTTGTAATTTAGCCTGCTTCAATTGACATTACAGTTACAATAAACTTTGCCCCTTGACTTGGATATGGCTTAAGCCTGCATATTCCTTTGAGATACCTTGTGACACTGGTCTGTGACCCCAATCTTCTGGGGTCTCCTTTCTGAACCTCAACAGGACCACCCTGCTATCCACCACAGAAATGTATTGTAATAATTCAGCCCATTTGTCCACTCAGTTTTTGTTTTGTTTTCCTCTTTGCCCTTATCTGTGAGATTGCTGTTCCCAAAGTTAATGACTACCTAGGGAAAGTGAAAGGCTGTCTGACTGACTAACTCCAAGACCAACTGTGTGGAATAGAGAGATAAGGTGAAGAACTTACAGGAATCTGTGAATTCTTTTTCTGTATTTTATTTTCATTATTTCTGTGTTTCCCCTATGACCTGTATAACATGTGCAGGCCCATATGTACTTGAGCCTTGGCCAGCTATATCTGAAGACTGAAGGCTTGATTTTCTGTTTCCTAGAAATCAGGTGATTTCAGAGAAACAGAAACCTTCCATTCCAATTTCTCCGAATAGCAGCAACCAATTAGATGCCTTCCCATCCCCTTCTCAATGCGCTCTTACTTCTGATATAATCTTTTGTATAAAAGCTGTGTATTTTTACTACTTCTTTAGCCCTCCTACCATGAGCTTTCTCTTTCCCTTATCTCATGATAGAAAGGCTCATCCTCCAGAGATATAATAAATGACCTTTCTGCTTTCTACTTTGAGTGATCTTTGAGTGGTCATTTTGGGTAAGGGTCTTCTACATTCCCCACACAACCAAAGTGACATAAAATAAAAGGGCTTGTTGTCATTGACTAGATGGAGAGTTTGAGTGTAGAGATTAGATCTAGTTGTGGTCTTTCAGTTTCCATGCAAGCAGACCTTCCCTGTGTGGGGGGTTGATGAGATAAGATTCAGGGAAGCAAAATGATGAGATTAGGTGGTTAGTGAGTTAAATGATGAGGTTAGTGGCAGGTTTGGGTTCAGGAAACCAAATGAAGAAGTTTGGCTCCCCTAAATCCCCTTTGGGATTCAGCACAGGGGAGGGAGTTGTGGGACCTCCCCCTTCCGGTGGCACAGAGGTCCTTCATAAAGGAATTTACAAACCCGAAAAGCTAGACTGATAAAAAGAAGTTTATTATTGGCATTGGGAAGTCAGCCTTTGACTATGCATGAATAGAAAGGCTGACTTCCTTAGTGGCAAGGTCTGACAAGGGAGTAAAGTTTCTAGTAGGGAAATTTTGACCAAGAGGTATAAAGTCTTGTTAGGGAAATAGGTGAGGATAAAGAGAGGGTAACGCTGAAAGAGAATATCATTTCAGCAGGCAGAGGTTACTACTATGCCAGAAATGGCATATTAGGTCCTCTGTAAGGATTGAGCCCCAAGTTGCCATTTAACTCTAACTTTCCTGGACCTCGCTTTTTCATCTGTGAAATGACAGAAGTGGACTAGATAATTTCTGAAATCCCTTCCAGATTTAGAACTATGATCTTAAGCTCTACCCATCATGCAGTTGGGTAGATGGACTGGGAGATTGAGGGAAGATCTACTAAGAGTTTGGCCTTGGCCAGAGCAAAACTAGTTACTTATACACTCGCAGGTAAGTGTGGGTGGTGAGTGGGACCACTCACCTTGGCTAACTGGTCTGATTTTAGCCTACCAAAGTCATCCAAAAATTGATCTACTCAGCGTAAAAGTATTTTATTATAAGGAGCTGCCGTATTCTACGGTGGTTTCTTGATCTTAATTGAAGTGAAAAATCTGTAGGTTAGCATCTCAGTTTTAAGGATAACTAGTTATATTCAAATTTCCGAGTCTTTCACATGATATATGAGATAAGAGGTGACCCAGAGGTTGGATATCACACCAGCCATCTTGCTCTGGTCGGGACAGAATCTGTGATGGTCTGCCCTGCCACTGGACTAAGGAGACTCCCCACCCACTTGATGAAAGTTTGGGTCAAGGGGCAAAATATTTACAGCAGCATTTTTTCTTGTCACAAGAAACTGGATGCAAAATTGGTACCCCATACCTGGGGAATGGCTAGAGTTATAAGTGTGTAACATAACTGGAGTGAAGGATGGGGCAGCAAAAGTTAGAAGAGAAAGAAAATCTTTTGAGCTTTTGCAATACAAATGTATGAAGCTACAAACATCTGTGCCTTAGAGAAAATGATAAATTTTTTATATATAAGCAGAAAGGATTATCTCATCCTATTTACTACAAAGTTGATTTTTTTCTACTTATGAAAGCAGTATTTTGAAACAGATGTAGTTTCAATAGTCAATAAGTGGCAATAATAAAACTGGTTTGATGGGTCACAGCCTGATTTCTACATGTAGAAATTCATACACTAGGGACATAAAAATCAAAATAAGGCATGCATTCATATACTTTCACTCACTACCCTTCCCAGGAAACAATGCCCCAGGAAAACCCCTGAGTTTATAAATTGCAGAATATTTGTCAACCTGCCTTGGTAAAGAGATTTTCCACAACAGGAATGAAATTACAAATCTGGATTAAAAAAAACAAACAACCAAAAAAGACATACTTATCATATACTTATACCAAAAAAACAAAAAACAAAAAACAAAAGGAAGTATGCTGGATTTTTTAAAGTCACCACAAATCCTGCAGCCATGTAATTTTGTATAATTAAAGACACACAACTCATTAAGAAAGAAATATTATACAGATGTACAACACATTGGGGAAAATCTCTTGTTAGTAGAATGCAAAGATTTGCCTAAACCATGTGCTAAAAATATACTACCAAGAAAGAAAACACCAGTTGGTCCTGTTATCCAAGCAGGACAAACTGAAGCTTGTACAAGGAGTTTTTAGAAAATCAGAGTTACTTAAAATAGTGAACCTAATAACTTTCTTTAAAGAAGGGGTCCTTAAGCTCTTTTTGTGTCATGAATCCCTTCTCAGAATAAAATTTTTAAATACATAAAATAAAATACACAGAATTACAAAGGAAACCACTTTTAATGAAATATGGTTTATATAGATGTATATGTGTATGTTTTTATATAAATATGTGCTTATAATACACGCTAAATCAGTAACATGCACCTATATCCATGTACATATGAATCACATTTACTACACATATACATATACAGATATATATATATATATTTAAAATATAATACACACATATATATATATATAGTTCTGTTACAGGTTATATTATAGGTTGTGAAGCTAGCTATTTATCTAGATACAGATATCTTCACAACCCACAATAGAAGAGAAAAAACAGGAAGTCCAGATTCATCCTTGTTTCAGTCATAATTCAATCATTCCCTAGTGATTTTTTTTTAATAAGCTGAATTATAAGCCAGTGAAAGGAAAAGGTTCCCACCACTGAGAGATTTAGAGTCTATCTTCTGGCAAGAATACACCTAGTGTTGTAGCTGTTTCCATTCCCTCTATCCAATTTTCTTTCCTCATGTCCCTTTCCAGAGAAACTTTAAAACTACCCTGATAGCAAAAGCTCCCTTTCCAGTTCCAAAATCTCTGTATCCTCTTTAAAAGCTCAGACTCTGAAGCAATTTAGGTTTCCTCTTTAGGCAGTCATTTTAAACCTTGCCAGAAAGACTGCTGCAAATATTTGATGAAGGAATGGTTGGATAGGTAGATAAATGGTTGGTTGGATGGATAGATAGATAGTTGAATGGATGAATGGATGAAGGGAAGGACAGATGGAGGGATGGATAATTTTTCACCAACATTGAGAGGATTTGTTCTCAGTAAGGTTGGGTCTGCTGGGTTGTGGAGACTAGGAAAAAACTGGAGGCAGCTGATAAGTTCTTTGCCATATACTTTAATTATCTTAGCAGTAGATGAGATAATCTGAAGGACATGCTGGAGGATGAAATGTTGCAACCATCTCCGGCTAGAAGGAAAAGAAAAAAGGGGTATAGATATTGTCACTAAGGCTCTATTGTGCTCAATGGCTACATGCACAGTATATGTCTATCTAGAAACCTACATAGGCAGGCACATACTCACACCCCCACAAAACACTATGCTGATTATGAGATGCACTCTGTTCCCAAAGTAACATTCATATCATTTATTGCACAAGTATCTGATAGCATAAGCACACAAGTAAAGTTCCCTAGATCCGGGGCTGGCCTGAAAGAATGAAAGGAGACAAAAATTTACTTAAATAAAAAGTAAAATAATAAATAATTCTTATGGCAGGACTGATTTTCCTTTTTTTTAGGTAATGACTATTTCCCTGTCTGCGTTAGGGATGTGCTGGTGGATATTTAACAACCAGCTCTTCAGGGGGAAGTTTGTATCCATGACACACTTTTGCTTTTTCCATCATTTTCTTAAGTGTGGACAATCAACAAAACAATCGACTTCTAATTTGTAGTGTTCTCGCCATTTCTGAGGTGTGAATGTCCACATTAAAAATTTAACAATGGACTGACTCTAAAGAGTCATAAAAACTGGCTGTAGTATACTGCTGGAACATGGGAGCCTCCCTGTGACACTGTTAATATGAGTGAAAGATTTTTTGGCATTTGATTCATTCTGCTATTTGCATAGTTTTATTGTATTATTTAATTCATTCATAAATCATTCATAAATCAAAATTTATTTTAATTTCAATTTTTAAAATTTTGACTAATTTTTGCTTAAAGAATAAAAGGTAATGACTATTTACTACTTTGACTTAAATCTCTTTCCAAAGACTTCCCCCACCTTCTTCTCACCTCTTCCTTCTCTTTGTTACTTCATTTCTCTAGTTTGAGAATTTTACATATTATTAATTTATTCTTTTTTATTTGCTTGCTTAGCTATTTCTTTTTTTTCCCACCTTCTTTTGCTCAAGATAGGTAGTTAGGTCAAAATTCCCCCTTCTCTCCTGCCCTCCCAACTTCTTTCGTTTTTAAGAATTTTTCCTATATTTCTTTTTCCTAAGAATATTTGAACTCTTGTTATTTCCTTTCCTTTCACCTATTCTGAAGTTTTATTATTCTACTTATTTTTTTACAATTATTATTTATACTTACTGGTTGTGTGACTGTGGAAAAGTCACTATGTGCTTCAATAAATATCCTTATTTGTAAAATAATAATAGTAAGTATCATTTCTATGTTGTACTTGTGCTTCATTTTGAAGAGGACCAGTGGCATTATGGGGTAATGTCTGACTCACATATGAATTGGATTTAAGAGAGACAAAGTAGTATAAAGTCATCAGCTTCAATCTCTCTTCCTCAGTCATCAGAGCCTAGTGGCAGGGCAAAAGTCAGGACTCCTGGCGATGGCCCAGAGTGCAGTGGATGATCATGACATCTTCATAACCAAACTCTAAGCCTTCCTCATTGCTTATTTCAGTCACCTTCATGGTTCTTGGAGCAAATTGTTCTCATCCACCCATTCTTCCTGGAGAAGTCTTTACATGCTTGTACTGGACAGCCTTCTAAGCAGTTAAGCTAATAGGCTGACTTTATCTGACTGGATTTGTCACATCCTATACCTGTCCTACTGGACCTTACCTCTCTACCAAGAGAAGAGAGGTGGGTTTCATCACCTGTCTAATAAAACTAATAATAAAACAAGATCAGGAATTATGGATGAACTTGCTCTTCTTTTAGTCCTCTTCTAAAATACTATATCCAATTCTAAGTACCATATTTTGGAAAGAATATGACAAGCTGGTGCTTGTCTGGAGAAGGATTAGAATAAGACTCAAAATCGTGCCAGATAAAGAACTTTGACAAATCTATAAGAATATAAGCCATTAGCAGTAATGAACTGAACCAGCTATGCCCAGAGAAAGAACTCTGGGAAATGACTAAAAACCATTACATTGAATTCCCAATCCCTATATTTAAGCCCACTTGCATTTTTGATTTCCTTCACAATCTAATTATACAATATTTCAGAGTCTGATTCTTTTTGTACAGCAAAATAATGTTTTGGTCATGTGTACTTATTGTGTATCTAATTTATATTTTAATATATTTAACATCTACTGGTCATCCTGCCATCTGGGGGAGGGGGTGGGGGGAAGGAGGAGAAAAATTGGAACAAGAGGTTTGGCAATTGTTAATGCTGTAAAGTTACTCATACATATAACCTGTAAATAAAAGGCTATTAAATTTAAAAAAAAAGAATATAAGCCATTTCCCAATTGATGAATAGTCAAAAAATATGAATAAGCAGTTTTCTGATGAAGAAATCAAAATAATTTTTGGCCATATGAGAAAATGCTCTAAATCATTATTGATTAAAGTAATGTAAATTAAAACAACCTTGATATATCAATTTATACATATCAAATTGGCTAAAATTAGTGAAGGGAAAAGCAATAAATGTTAAAGAGAATATGGAAAAATGGATACTTCATTGTTGGTAGAATTGTGATTCAACCATTATAGAGAGAAATCTGGAATTATACCCAAAGAGTTATTAAATTGCCTGCATCCTTTGACCCAGCAACATCAATATTAGGTCTATTTTTGAAGATGATTAAGAAAAAGGAAAAGAACCTATATGTTCTAAAATATATTTTTTAATATTTTAGTTTTCTTTGTGGTGGCAAAGAACTGCAAATTGCATATATGCTCAACAGTTGGGAGATGGCTAAATAAGTTATGGTAGATGATTGTGATGAAATACTATTGTAGTATAAGAAATTATGAGCTTGATGATCTTGGAAAACCATGGATAGATTTGCATGAAATAATGAGGAGCAAAATAAATAGAACCAAGAGAACAATGCATATAACAATAGTAAAATTGTTTTAAGAACAACTTTAAGCAAATATTTCATGTATATGATTTATATTTATATCTAATGGTAGCCATCTCAGGGTGAAGGGGAGAGAAGAAAAAAAGGGAAAAAAAGAAATGTACACAATAACTTTATTATATATTTAAAGAAAATAGCAAGTTGTACAAAATAGATTAGCAGTTTTATATGCAATTTTTATTATACTGTCATGAAAATGCTTGTTTTATTCCTTAAATTAAAAACAAAATAAATAAAAATAAAAAGATTGCTTAAAGGAAATGAGGAAGAGAAATTTTCTTGGAATTTCTATCACTGGAAAGAGGGATTAAAGTTTGTGTTATGTGGCCCCTAAAAGCCAGGCTGGGAGCAATGAAAAGAGGAGGCAGAGAGGCAGATTTCAGCTTACTGTATGTATGCAGGGCTTCCTAACAATCAGAACATGTTGACATGGCAGCTAAATGATGCAATGGAATTAAGAAGACCTGAATTCAAATTTGACCTCAAACACTTGCTAATTATATGACCTTGGATGCCACTTAACCCTGTTTGCCTCTGTTTCTTCACCTGTAAAACAAGCTGGAGAAGGAAATAATAAACCACTCTAGTGTCTTTGCCAAGAAAATCCCAAATGGGGTTATGAAGAGTCAGACATGACTGAACAAAGACAACAAAAGTGGCAATAACATTTATTGGCTTAGGCGTCAAGTTACCTGTCTCTGACATCATTTACTACCTGTGTGACTCTTGGCTAAGAGTCACATCTTCCCAGGTCTTAGTTTCCTCATTTGTAAAATGAAGGAGATGGATTCTGTGAGCTCTGAGGTCCCTCCCAGACCTGGCTCTCTGATCCTATGAATGACACAGTCACAGAATATGTTGCTTTGAAAATCAGTGAATTCTTCTTCTTGAAATCCTGCAGGCTTCCAGAAGGTGAAGCTCTTGAGGTTACAGGAGAGGGGCTTATGCTTCTGACAGGAGTTAAACTAGTCAATCTCTCAGGTCCTTTTCAATTCCAAGATTTTCTGATACACTCTGTACAAGGCAAAGTGCTGATCTTTGTGAACTGTGAGCCATAGGGGAAAGTTAAAGATGAGCAGAGCTCAGTTCCTGTCCCTAAAAATAGGACATCTGTTTAAATCTTATCTCTGGGAGAGGAAGTAAGATACGAATACCAATAACTACCAGACTGGCAAAATGATAAGGGCTGGGTACAAAATGTGGAGGAAGAACAGAGGAGGAGGGTAAAAGGGAGGCAGAAAGGGAGGGACCACATTCTTTACAAGAGCTCTGAAAAGCTTATGAAAGATTTTGGGTACATCTTCAGAAAATGAATATAGATGTGTGGAAAATGGGAAGAAGGAGGGTACAGCAGGCAAGAACTATGAATAGAGGCAGAAAACCATGGAAAATGCTCAGAAAGCACCCCCAAATATGGAACCAGCTTGTACAGGTTCCTAGGGACTGATTGTAAAATTTTCAGTGTATTTACATTTTGGACATCAGCAAACCTACAAATTAGGACTTGATTTGTTGTTTGTTGATTGTCTACCAGGGGTCCTCAAACTATGACCCTTGGGCCAGATGCGGCAGCTGAGGACGTTTATCCCCCTCCCTCAGGGCTATGAAGTTTCTTTATTTAAAGGTCCACAAAACAAAGTTTTTGTTTTTACTATAGTCGGGCCCTCCAACAGTCTGAGGGACAGTGAACTGGCCCCCTATTTAACAAGTTTGAGAACCCCTGCTCTAGACCAAAAAGTGGTGAATATATTGATATATGTATGTTTAAAAGTTTTTTGTGTGCATAGGACTAGGTAGTACAGTGGATAATGCTTGGTCTTGTTTTTCTGAGTTTAAATCTGGTCTCAGATCCGTACCATCTGTGTGACCCTCAGTAAGTCACTTTATCCTACTTGCCTCAGTTTTCTCATCTGTACAATGAGGTGGACAAGGAAATGGCAAACAACTCCAGTATCTTTGTTGAGAGAACCCCAAAGGGGGTCACAAAGAGTCAGACATGACTGAACAAAGACACATCATGTCTCCTAGTTTTGACCACATTACAGGTATTGTAGAGATTAATTGTCTGACTCTTTACACAATGTGCATCAGTTAAGTCTGGGCTCCTTAAGGAGAGTTCTTCTATAATAGTTGGTGATAATGACCTGGTCCTGAATTGCCATCAAAATATCATCAAATATCTTAGTATTCTTATTACACTTGTGTCTCTTTTATATACGTTCACTATACTGTATTTTCACAATACAGCAATAAACTGTATTATACAGAACTGAGACAAAGACTGGTAAAAATCAATGTATATAACAAATTTTACATCACTTTTAAGAGGCTTATTCAATAATTATGAAATGATAAAAAGTTGGTCTTTATATCTGAAACTTTCCGGCACAATACACTCCTCAGTATTTTTCTTTTTAAATAAGTGTTTATAGATTTTTAGGATAATACACTCTGTGAATAGTTTGTGCAAAGTTGTTCAATCATGTCTGACTCTGTGACCCCATCCATTTTTTTTTTTGGCAAAGATATGAAAGTGGTTTGCTACTTCCTCTTCCAGTGGATTAAGGCAAATAGAGATTAAATGCTTAATCCTGGTTCACACAGTTGGTGAGTGTCAGAGGTCACATTTGAATTTAGTTTTTTTGACGCCAGGCCCAGCATTCTATCCATTACATCACCTGGCTGCCTTGTGTAAAGTACATAAAAATAATTGGTCTGTATTTGGAGGAGTCATTGGTATTCTTATTCTTATTTTTTTTTTTTAGTAATAAGTATGTGATCCCTTCTATTAAGAAAAATGGGGTCAACTTCACATCAAAAAAGAAATTGGAGTTATACTTTGTTGATGATTCATGTGCCACCAGGAAGTATTTGAGCTGATAATTATGAATCTTATGAGAATCTGCTACTTTTCAGTTTTGTAGAGAAGCTAGAGTTTTATCCGTTTCCTGTGATCTAAATGTTCTGATCGAAATGATCTAAATCCAAGGGGCAAGTTTTCTGTTTGATTTAACTATGCTTGCATTCTATTGGACTTCTTTTATTCATATAGACTGGCTAGATTTCTTTCTAAAAAACCATGCCTTAAATCAAAACCAATCTGATTCTCATTGATTGGCCATCAATAGGAACCAGGTCAAGCCCTATTTGGTCATTGTGTAGTTCCTAACTGACTCAGATTGAATGTAAATAGCAATCATTTCTGTTTTGATTGGAAACCCTGAAGGTCTTCCCCTTTCATATTTATTTAAATTATTATTAAATTAAATTATTAAATATTAATTAAGTTGCTTAAAAATAATTGTTGACTGACTAACTTAAGAGAAGAAAAAGGAACAATAATTATAACATCTCAACAGAAGACAAACTCAGGAATAATCAAATTATTACATTTGATATGTATAAGGGCTAGTAGACACTCCATAGTAGAAACCCAGATGGACAGTACATGAATTGAGAAATTTATAACAATTTATAACTCTGGGCTGAAGTTTGATCTTGATTTCCTTGGGTCCTGCAGGAGCACTATGTACCACACAAAGTCACTTCTCTGTTAGTAACTATCCTTCTGTTTCTTACCAATCACTTGTTGGCCCGGGTGATAGTGTAAGAACTGGATGAAGGTGTAGTTTCCACAGAGTTATATAAAAAAATATCAGAGAAATGAAACTGAAACCTAAGAAATGAAATCTAAAGATTAGGCTGACTTGGAACAAAGGAAACAAAACTTATAGAGAGATTGCCAGCATAGTTCCACTCATGGGGAACTATTTCCAAATAAAGTGAATGCCAATGGGAGATGTAATCAGGGGTGAGGTCTTGTGCTCAGATAAGGGAATTGGGTACCTTAGGTAAGCTGTAACCCTTGTAGAACTCGGTCAGTGGGGGAAACAGAGAAGGGATACAGAGAATAAAAAGCTATGCTTTTGCAATTCAAGAATGTGCTTACTAATTTAAATACCTGCTCTTGCAAGAATGCAAAATAAATCTTTCCTGCATTCTTTCTGGAATTCATGGTAAGATGCTTATTTCTTACAACAACCAAAGAAAATGACCCAATTTGGGAGCCAATGTATAAAAATACTATGGCATATAATTTTCACTATAATGTGAAAAAATGAGGAGATAATTGATTTTACCTCAATTTTATAGATGATGAAACTGAGGAACAATGCTTAAAATTCTAGGGAATTTAAGTGATGGAGACAGGACTTAAAATGAGGTCTACTAACTTTTAACACCCTACTCTTTCCACTTTTTGGAATTTTCTTCCACCAAGGATCACCTCAACCACCTCAATCATGGCCTTCCTTTCTCTCTTCAAATATCACTAGACCATTTGTCTGGATCTCTCCATTACTCTAGCAATCCTTAATCTGTATTATACATGTTTGCAATTGTCATATTTTAAATCTCTGTATCCTCAATGACTAACACTGTCTTTCAAATTGTTTATTAAATGTTAGTTGAATTCAATTGATAATGTTCTATAATTCTTTTTCTTCTGAGCTTCCCTCCCTCCCTTTCTTCCTTCTCACCCTCCATCTCTCCATCCTCCTTCCCTCATTCCTCCCTCCTTTCCTTCTGTCTCTCTCCCTCCCTAATCAAGTTCGGAGAGGGTCAACTTGCAGGGATAAATAAAACTCAGATTCTATCACTGACAACATTTTTAGCTATAGGAGAACCAGCATAAATGCTGTTTGTGGAGAGAGAAGCCACATCATTGAAAGCATGGACACTTGAAGTATTGAATAAAAGAAATTGATAGCCTCACCCTGCAGTAATGCAGCCCCAGGAAATGACTTAGCAAATTCTAAACTTGCTTTACCAACTAGGCAGTTTTCAGGACAAGAAGATAGTTGCTGCTTCTTTTTTCTCTCTCTAAAAGGCCAAAAAGACAGGTTATAGAGCCAGACTAAGAACATTAGAGGGGCAAGAACCTGAGAGAAATCAGCTGGTTAGCATACCTATCTTATCCTATCCTATCCTAACAGCTAGGTGCTGCAGTGGCTAGTGCATCGGTCCTGAAATCAAGAAGTCATAAATTCAAATTTGGCCCCAGATCCTTATGAGCTGTGAATCCTGGCCAAGTCAATTAACCTGTTTGCCTCAGTCTTTTCATCTGTAAAATGGGATAATAAAAATCACCTATCTTCCAGGATTGTTTCGAAGATCAAATTAGACAATAATTTAAAAACACTTAGTATAATGCCTGCCACAAAAGAAGCACTATCTATATAAATGCTAATGATGATGATGAGGATTGAAATAGGGAGAAGTGAAATTACTTGTTCAAGAACACATAAAAATTAAATAGCAGAGCTGAATATCCAGCTCATATCTTTTGACTCGTTTAGGATTTGTTTCATTATTTTGATTTTCCATGATTAGATTTATCTCCCTTCTTACCTCTGCTCCATAACTTCCTTAAAAAAAAAATAGAGTGGGTCAATATGATTGATTGGAAATTGGGAACAAGGGGCTGATGACAACCCCCTCCTTTCCTCCGTGACTAAGAAATGTTTATTTTTTGAGTTCACCTGCATGAGCAGATATAGTGTACCAGACATTCCTGAAGGATAACTATCAAGTATATAGATACTGGAGCGACTCCTCAGTATCCACCCACATTCCTTAAGAATAGCAGACTTTTCTTGAGGCAAGAATAGAACAGTGATTAGCAGAACTGGATTCCTAAACTTAACTCATTACAGGCTAGCTGAATTCCTGAACTAAGTTCAGAAACAAATAACCATGAGATAAGCAGGATTGTGACAAAATCAGCGAACTGTAAATAAAATCAATTAAAAAATTATGCAGAATTAATCTCAATCATTTTATCACCTATAATTAAAGAATTCTTGGAGGTAGAATATTGGTATTTCTGACTTGTTCTTGTATCAGAACACAAAGGAGAGACACTTCTTACTCCAAGCCAATTATAATGGTTCTAAGTGGGGGTAGCCTACAATCCTACACCATATATGTTCAGTCTGCTTCTTAGATTTACAGGACCACTTATATCACATTAGCTAAAATGCTAATTAGTGATATTATCTGATCCTATCTGCCTAGGACTTGGAGGTTTCTTCCAGGCTTTCCTAGCTACTACAAGAAACACAGAATCCCTACTATACGTTACGCTGACTGTCATTGCCTTATTTTATCCTTGCCTTTCTCTCCACTGTGCCATGGTGGATTTGAGTTTTGTTATTATTACTATTATTATTATAATTCCATCTTTTCAGTCCCAAAGAAACCACCACTTCCTTCTCCCTCGTCTCTGAATCATTCATTGCTCAGATCCATAGAGTCAGGGACAGGACATTGGAGGGAGATGGCCTGGGAAAAAAGGGAGAACAGAAAAGTTCTCTACGTGGAGGCAACCAAACTGATCATATTACTCTGTACAGTTTCCCCGATAAATGTTAGTCACCAGAGGGAGCATGTGAGTAAGTCTAGAAAACCCATGTCCAAGAACTGCCGGTTTGACCACCCACATTTGGTTAGTGCTAGAGAGAAAAAGCTCCTCCAGTCCCAAGCAGTGTTGCCTGCCAGGTTTCTCTTCCCTCTGGGGTTAGATTTTGCATTAAGTCTCTCAGTCTAAAGGGGATGTCTGGATTGTGGCCTAGAGCCCCTTTACGGTCTTGGCAAGCTCTAGGTTCATGTGTAACCCATGGAACACAAATACCGTTTGTTATGTTCTGGCCCCAACCAGTTTACTTTCTAGTTGTATAAATACAGCTCCCAACAATGAAAGGAAATATTTCTTTTCTCTTTCAAGTTCTGCACATAATAAGTAAATAGGATCAACATTAATGTCTATAAGGCTTAAAGAAGCATTTTTTTATAATACCTAGAACTAATCAGAAAAGCCCAAACTGTCTCCCATCTACTCGCCATCCACATGTCTGGCAGCCAAGCAGAGAAAAAAAAAGAAAAACACGAAAAACCCAAAATGAAGCTGGGGTGGGGGTGTATATAACTAACAAGAAGAAAATCTTCTCACTGGAGGGAGACAAGAAGGGGTAGGAAGGAGTGTTAAGTAAGCAAAGGTCTCTCACTACTCCAGGGGCTGCAAGTTACTGCCTGGAAGCACCTTGGTTTGTGCTTAGTCAGCAAAATAAATTTAATGCAATCTATTGCTCACAATATAAATGCTTCCAGTGTCCCAGGGTCCTCCTGGACCCGCACTGGCAGATCTGCATGGATTTTTTTTCTTGCAGCTGCTCTGATTGGTTTCTCCTGAATAGGCTTCTTTTTTTAGTCATCTGCAATCACTTCTACTCCTTTTATAGTGATATAATGATAATAGCTAGCATTTCTACAATGCTTTCAGGTTTGCTAAATACTTTACATGTATAGTCTCATTGGTCACTCCTTCTTCTTAGAAATGCATCCCAAGGGTCAAGAACAAGACTACAAGGATTTGGAGAATCCTGGGTAAACCACCTAACCAGAGCTTGTTAGCTGGGTCCCCAAGGTTTCCTTAGCAGTATCTTTTTGGATGAGGCTAAACCCTTATTATATACTATTTCATATGATCCCTGTATCATCTCTTTAATGTATGTAGGGTAAATTGGATCATCCCTATTTTAGAGATGAGGAACCTGAGGATGAGAGAGATTAGGTGATTTGCAGCCCATTGGAAAATTCTCAAGAAATGATTATCCAGTAGGAACAGACAGAGAATATCTGTAAATACTGGGGTGGGGGAGGGTATTGAGGGTAAAGATCTGACTTTCCTATCTTTATTTTAAATATTATGAAATGAGGCAAAGGTAGTTGAAAGAACTTACTTGAAATCACACAGCTGGTAAATGTAAGCACCAGGGCTCAATTTCAATGATGTTGTGCAAAGCTCATTATTCTTTTCATTATGCTCAGCTACTTTTCTTTTTTGTTTCCAGGATTCTATATATTGTCCATAGAATCCACAGATTCTATATATTGCCATTATTACTGAATGTGCTTTTGGAAAAACTAAATTGAATTTTGGGTAGGTGCTTTCTGGAGAAATAAAGAGATGGACTCATCCAATTTGATACTTAAAGTGGTTAGTCTTCTGCTGGTTTCTGATGTGCTTCAAAGTATTTAATTTGGTCCACTCATTAAACTTGGACCACAGTCTTTCCTTTACAAATGATCCAAAGATTTGGGGGGGGTGAGAGAGGAAGGGAGAGAGAGAAGTCTCTAGTTCTTAGAGGGAAGTAGTAGGCAGAAAAGATCCTCTAACTCAACTCTTTCATTTCATAGCTGAAGAAATAGATCCAGAGAGGGAAAATGACTTACACAGGATGGTACAGCTTGTAAGTAGCAGTACTGGGATCTGAACCCAAGTCATGTCTCAGAAGTGGATGTTCCTCTAATTTCAAACTTATTAAGTTAATTTTTGATGATTAATTCAACCGGGCTTCAAACCTTATTCTCAGTCTCTAAATCCAAAGCAACTATCATTATTCCATTATTGAAGTATCATATAGATGAGTTATCTCAGCTATCATCTACATAACTTTCTCATGTTCCAGGTGAGGAAACTGAGATCTGAAGGTGAACTGTGAGAGGTCACATAGTAAAAAAAGATATGCACATATATATGTATACACACACACACACACACACACACACATATATATTGTAGTTCTGGGACTCAAATTCAATGCTCTTTCCAATAGAACTAGTAGTTTCTGACACAGTTATGAAACTTAAAGGAAGTTTAAAAAAAAAACCCAAAACAAAAGCCAGAAAAACTTAGAATTGCATTCTATTATCATGAATTTGAATTCATAAAAGGAAAGGATCAAGACCTAAAATGAAATTCTTTGGTACAAGGACAAAACAGATGAGGAAAATCAGTCCTTTAGAAAAGAATACAACTTGACAATGAATGGGTTGATCTTCTAGTCACAAACAGGAAGAGAAAGGGAGATTAGCAATGAACTTTAAAAGATCACCCCCTCCAAGATCTTCATAGATTTCTTCTGCCCATACCTGAGTAGCTCCCTGAGACTGTCTGAGATTATGAGCTTTAAAGGAAGGGAATAGGTTTTCACTCAAGTGAGTCTAGCTTGCTTCCTAAATGTGGTATCATATAACTAATTGGTTTGGAGCAAATGGAGCTCTGTCCAGGGTACCAAAATCTGGGAGGCTGAAAGGTTTTATTCCAAAGGCAGGGAAGACCATCCCATCATCATAGTATTCTTTTATCAAGTCCACCTTTCCTCTTAACACCATAATGGGCCAGAAAAACTCTTTGAGGAATAGATCACCTTAGCACAATTGAACCTGCAACCTATCATCTGTGCCAATACTCAAGCCTCACTCAATTGAATTTACCTCTATCAATTAATCAATCAATTTATAATCATTGCTTAATAGACTAAATACAAGCTAGCCCTTGGTGATATAAATATAGAGAACAAAACAATCTATACTCTCAAGGAGTTTATAATCTAATGGGAAAACAAGAACATGGTCAAGTACATATGGGGTAAATGTTTAAATATGAGAAACACTAAAAAAGCCCTCTCTTGGACAAAAAGTACTTACTCAAGGCAAAAATGGCCAAAGTGTTAATGTGCCAGCATCTGATTTACACATGACTCATTATTTATGACTAATTTGATGTGGATCACTGGAAGAGTCTAATACCCAGAACTGTTTGGGAATGATTGCATAATTTTGTATTGTTTACTTTCCACATAGCTAACAGATTTTTGACTTCTTACTGTAGGCAACACTAGTGACTCATTTCACATGAGGCCCTTGTATGAACAAAACCAGACTTCTGAATTGGTTTGAGAAAGAGACCTCAGAGTCTGCATTACCACTTGCTGCTTGGAAGAGATGATTGTGAGAAAAAGTTTTGCTTTTCCTTTTTAAAAAATAATGCCTTTTATTTTCAAAATAAATGCAAAGATATTTTTAACATTCACCATTGCAATACCCTGTGTTCCAAATTTTTCCCCTCTCTTCCCCTACCCCACTCCTAGACATCAAGCAATTCAATATATTTTAAGCATATGTAATTCATTTACATATATTTCCACATTTATCATGCTGCACAAAAAACATCAGCTCAAATTCTGATGGTCATGGCTCTAGTCAACAATGAGATGATTCAGGCCAGTTCCAATGGTGTTATGATGAAGAAAGTCATCTGCACCCAGAGAGAGGGCAATGGGAACTGAATGTGGACCACAACATAGTATTTTTACTCTTTGTGTTGTTGTTTGCTTGCATTTTGTTTTCTTTTTAATTTTTTTCCTTTTTGATCTTATTTTTCTTGTGCAGCATAATATTTGTGGAAATATGTATAGAAGAATTGCACATGTTTAAATATATTGGATCACTTGCCACCTGGGTTTGGGGGTAAGGAAAGGGAGGGAAAAAGTAGAACACACGGTTTTGTAAGGGTGAATGTTAAAAATTATCCATGTATAAATTTTGAAAATAGAGTTTTAATTAAAAAAATAAAAATATATTTTAAATTAAGTAAAGTTGTAAAAAATTGAAAAAAGAAAAGAAAAAATCAGATCCAAAAGGGGAAAAATGAGAAATAGAAAAAAGCAAGCAAACAACAAAAAAGTGAAAATACTATGTTGTGATCTACAATCAATCCCCATAGTTCTCTCTCTGGATGCAGCTGGCTCTCATCATCACAAGTCCATTGGAATTGGCCTGAATCACCTCATTGTTGAAAAGAGCCACATCCATCAGAGTTGATCATCACATAATCTTCTTGTTGTTGGGTACAATGTTCTTTTGGTTCTACTCACTTCACTTAAGATCATTTCATGTAAATCTTTCCAGGCCTCTCTGAAATCATCCTGCTGATCATTTCTTATAGAACAATAATATTTCTTAACTTATTCAGCCATTCTTCAACTGATGGGCATCCATTCAGTTCAAAAACTTTGCTTCTTGGACAAGCTGATTAGAGGACAGCTTTACTATATAATGGAGGTGTTCAGAAGAAAAGCTTTGCTATTTAGAAGAGTTACTTGAAGGGGAAATATTTGACTTTATCTTTTCTTATACTGTCATTTACTGCCTAAAAGACAGAAACCACTCAGAATCCAGACAACCCAGGAGATCTGGAAAGTTTTGCAGTTCCCAGGCAGAGGGTTTCTGTTTTATCTCTCAGAGCTCAATATTGCTTCAGCAGGTCAATAGAATGACATGTAGCAACCAGCAAATAAATGGCCCTATAAATCTGTAGAGTCCAGATATGCAGAAGAAAAGCAGTCCAACCCATCAATGAAATTTTGTTTAAATTATTCCAAAAAAGGGAGCAGATGAAATCTTGTCTCACAGTCCAAACTTGTGAGTTGTCACAAGCACATGTGTTCCCTATTCATATGTCTCTATGCTATGCTATGTTATGCTAAATTTAGAAATTTGTTCCTATTCTCACCCATAGACCCTATGTAACTTAGTGGAAGAGTGGTTCCAGATTTATGGGTAAATGTTATGTATTAATTATTCTTGCTTTGTCTTCTGCATAGTGAATATTTCTAATTAAGAATGGATGATATCTCCATGATAGAAAGACAGACTAAATATACAGAAGGAAATATACATTTTTGAACTTGGCCAACATGAGAATTTGTTTTGCTTGATTATACATGTTTGGTACCAGAAATTTGTTTTTCTTTTTTATTCAGTGAGAGCAGAGAAGCAGGTTTAAAGGAGATGGAAATAAATGCTTGATAATTTAAAAAGAACTGATAGTGTTATATTGGTTATTTGTCAAATGGGAAATGTACCAACAAGGGATTAGGAGTTACAATTATTACTAACAGGAATAAATTATTCCTATTCCTAGAATCCCCAGAGTTAGTTGTGGTAGTGAGACCACTTCCTCTGAAAACCCTGTACCTGCTAACATGAGTATAGGTTGGATAAATGGGTTGGGTAACTGATTCAACCTGAAGAGAGAAGAAAGAGTATGTGGAGCCATAATACAATAAATATAATATGATAAAACAAATAGAGAGATTGCTAGCTGATGAGGAGAGCAAAAAAGTTTCCATGTATTAAAAAGACTTGAACTGTATCACGAAGGAATAGAGGAATTTGATGATGTAGAGGCTTAGAGGAAGTATAGCTCAAACATGCATGGTGGAGAACCTGTGCAAATTCATGGAGATGGAAGATGGAGTTTATGTGTGACAAATGGGGGAGAATCTCAGGTCCTGGGATTTCTGGTTATAGTTCCATAAGGATGTGCTTACATTAGTGCCCACAGGATCTGAAGAATTAGGAACCACAGGATCATGAGATTTTAGAGTTTGAAAATGCATAAGAGATCATTTAATCCAATCCTATTATTTTATAGATTAGGAAAATGAATCCAAGAGAAAAGAAATTACTTGTGTGAAGGTGAACAAGTAATAAGTGGCAGAATTTGAATCCTAATTCAGGTCAGTTGATTCTAAATCTGGTGCCCTTTACAGGATGTCACATGGCCACTAATCTGTTGTGGTCAGGTAAGGGCTATTGGTAATGAAAGACAGAAGCTGGTGTGGCCAACTAAAGAAGTTAACAAAACCTGAATTAGGACTTTGCATGAGATTTATTTAGTATTCCACCATAATTACGTCTAGGTCCAAAGTAAATGATGGTAGTATCCTGTTCTCCTCATTCTGGAGCTGGACTCATTGCACATGAGTCCTTGAGCTCAATGCATTGGCAGTTGTAGCCAATAAAATTGGTGATGAATGAATGAAGGATTAAAGTTGCTTCAATATGACTGATTTCCTTTCACAAGGCTTCTTCATCCCGGCAACAGTTTTGCTGCTGCTGCTATTTCACTTCCAAACCTGGTCTCTGCAAAACACTACTGTGAAAAGCTAAGCCATTCATCTCAACTCTCTAGATCACATTTCTTTCATTCTGTCCTTTCCTACTCTTCCAGTATGTGTATATTTTTACTCTTCCATTTCTTGCTCTGAAAACTGATTTCAAATCTTGCTTCTTGGAAAGACATGTCAATAGTGGAGGGCTCTATTATTCCATTTACTGTTCTTGTGACTTCCAAGATGAAAACAGCCTTCCCTAATCAACACTAGTTCTCTCTATGTGTTATCTGCTCTTATTAGATTGCATACTTCTTGAGGTCAGAGACTGTCTCTTTGAATATTTGTATTTCCTGTGCTTACTACATATGGAGTATTTAATAAATACTCTATAAATCATTCATTTGTTTATTCATTCTAACACAAGAACTAGGAAGAGAAACCAAAAATTAATTTCTCATTGAAAAAATGGATGACTTTGTTCCATATAGACATAATTTTTTCATTTCCTTTGATCAAGATCCACATATCTCTGATTAGCACTCTTCTACAGATATTAGTTCTCCCTATTAAAATGTAAGCTCCTTTGAGCTATGGACTTTTCCCTTGGTGTGTTTGTGTATCTGTATGTATACACATACACACTATCTATTCATATCTATACATATACATATGAATATATATGTGTGTGTATATATAGATATAGATATATATTCTTGGTCTTATATAATACCTGGAATATAACATGCCTTTTCATTTATTCATTCTCAATAGCAGGACAAGAAAGAAAATCACATATCTCTCTACTAATACATAAGAGTGTGATTTTGTTCTGCTTAGTTGTGGTTATTGTATCTCTTCTTTTTCTCTATCTTCATTCCTGAAATCATTCACCCTGGGTCAACATGCTCAGTTTCCATGCCAGGGATAAGACAGTGACAGCTTGATCCATTTCTGCAGTACACAAAGTACATGTGAGGCCAAATATAGATCATTCTGACACTAGAGTCCTGATCTTCAGGAAGATAGATGAGGAACACATTATTTTCTGTTTCAGGGAATGGATTTGGTTTCATAAACCTCATTGGGAGCAAGAGAATCATCAGAGTGAAAAGGGCATTGATGGAAGTTTGGACTTGATTACCCTGATCTGCTTCATTTATTCCAGGAAAGTTTCCTGGGAGAATCTGGTAACAAGTAAATTCTAGATAAGGGAAAATACCAGCTTGAGAGCTGAGTGACAGGGAAGGAAAAAGAAAAGATAGATGCAAAAGAGAAGTGTTTAAAGTGAAAGGCAGTTTAAAGTTTTTGCATTCAATATTTCTCCTTCAGACTACAAACTTGGAGTCACAAATATTGAGCAAAACTTCCAGCGCTAAATGTATGGTGACTTAACTAAGGTTTTCACTTTACAGTTGAAAAATAATCCCACAAGAGATTGGCTCCCTATACTACTAATAAAATAAAGACTATGCAGGAAACTTCTAGAGATAGCCTGATATAGCACCTGGGGCATATCTAAAGAGTAGTTTATGAACCCTAGAGAAGATGACTTTGGATTCAAGTACCCTGCAGGTTCATATTCAGTAGAACCAAGCTCATAAGCTCAAATTGATGTGTTTATCCTTAATAATGAGATAGAAGACACAGTTCAAAGAAAAAATATAATGCCAGAACATTGTAATAAAAGTAAAAATAAAATATTTTCCCCATAAACTTGAGAAACATTTTTACCACAAATGCACATTCTGTTAATAGGAATATAAGAATGTAAGGAGTGATCTTGGAGCAGTCCAGAAGGGCAATTCACACCTCTGATTTAAAGTCACTGAAATCTTCTTATCATCCCATTATGTTCCTCCCACCAAGGTAGCTTCAAGCTGAACTCTAGGAAGCAAGTAGCCAATGAATCAATCAATAAATATTTATAAAGTACTTACTATGTTCTAGATACTATTCTAAGAATTGGGGATAAAAATAAAAGTAAAAGCTCTCAAGGAACTCACAGTTTAAAGAGAGTCAACATAAAGCAGCTTTGTAAAAATGATCTACAGACAAGATAAATTGGAAATAACAGAGAGAAAGCAGTAATTAAGGGGGATCAGGAAAGGCTTCCTCTAGATGGTGAGACTTAAAGGAAGTCAAGGAAGCCAGAAGACAGAAATGAAGAGGGACAGTCAGTGAAAATGCCTAGAGTTGGGAAACAGAGTGTCTTGTAGGAAAAACAACAAAGAAGCCAGAATCACTAGAAAGAAAAGTATATGGCAGGAGTGAGAAGGGATGAAGGGGTAAGAAGAATGGGAAGGTTGAGCAGGGGAGGTTATAAAGGACTTTGGATGCCCAAAATATTTTATATTTGATCCTGGCGGTAAAAAGGAGGCATTGGAATTTATTGAGAAGGGTGTGACATAGTCAGACGTGCACTTTAGAAAGCTCATTTTTGACAGTTGAATGGAGAACTGAGTGGAATGGAAAATCTTGTGGGAGACCAACCAATAATTGAGGCATTAAGTAATGAGGACCTATAGTAGAGTGGTAGCAGTATCAGGGGGTAAAAAGAGGCAAAAACAAGAGATATTTTGAAGGTAAAATCTATAGACTTGACAATGTATTGAACAGGATGGAAGGAAAGGGGAGAGAGAGTTAGGAATTGATTATGATGCTTAGGTCATGAGCCTCAATAACTGGGAGGGTGGTGGTGCACTCAATAGTAACAGAAGTTAAAAAAGAGGAATAGATTTGGGAACAAAGATTAATACAGGATTAATTTAGATTCAGAGGATTTTGAATTCAACAGGCATAATCTTAAAAGGGAGAAATACAGAAGTTTATTACTGCTCAAAACCTTGATTTTAACAAGATATAAGAAAAGAGAAAACATAGTATAAAAGTAATGCACAATTAACATAATAATCACCAAGACAACATAAAGCACAAACAACATACAACATACATCATCACCACTATGAGGAAGCACCAACATTTGAATTCCTTGGCTGGGAGAATCCGGGGTTACATCTATTCAGAGTCTCAAGTTAGGCACTGAAAGACAAGTTGTACAATACTTCCTAACTGAATTCTCAAAGTCCCTTTCCACTAAGGGGTTTTTATAGGCCGAGAATAAAGAAGGCACTACATTAAATATTCTCATTTGATATGTGACCCTTGAGCTGTAGCAGCATACCCCCCCTCCCCTCTCCCCAGGTACAGGATATTCCATGACAAGAAGCTCACCAAGGAGAATATTTGTTAGTTACTTTAGGAGAATTATGTTTGTTCCAAGTTTCTAAGATAAACATAGCCCTGCCATAAAGAATGATACAGATGGGGCAGCTAGGTGACACAGAGGATGGAGCACCAGCCCTGAAATCAGGAGGACCTGAGTTTGAATTTGATCTCAGACACTTAACACTTCCTAGCTGTGTGACCCTGGGCAAGTCACTTGACCCCAATTGCCTCAGGAAAAAAAAAAAGAATGAATGATATGCATTCATTAGAATACTTATAAGGCATGGACTTAAGGCCCTTTATTTTTCTAATTGCCTTCTTCTGGGGGCTCTTCATTTTATCAATATATCTCCTAAAATGTGGTATATAGAAAGAAAACAATACTCCAAACACAGCCTGGAAGATATATTTCTCTCAAAACTGTGTTAGTTTTTCAAAATTTTTCTTTAAAATTTGGCTAGCATATCACACTATAAATTCATTTCAATGTTAATTTCCACTGAACCTCTCAGATCTTTTTCAGAAGAATTACTGTTTATTTATATTCCCATACTGTACTTGTGAAGTTGGTTTCTTGAATTCAAATGTAATATTTTATATTTTTAAAAAATATAATCTTACTAGATTCAGTTTAATTTTTTAACCTATTAAGATCTTTTGGAGTCCTGGCCCTATCATCTAGTGGATTAGCTATCTTCATAACTTTTTGTCATCTGCACAGTTGACAAGGAATCCATTTAGTCCTTTATTCCAGTCATTGATAAAAAAAAAATATTGAATAGCACAGGACCTAGCATAATTTCTGGAATACTCCAATGAAAATTTTCCAAGTTGACATGGTAACATTACTGAGTACTTTTTTTTTTATTTAATAGCCTTTTATTCACACTGAGTACTTTTTAAGACCAGCTCTTTATTCAGTTTCAAATCCTTCTAACTATAATATTATCTAGTCAAAATATCTTCATATTTTCCACAAGGACTGTACAAGATACTTTGTCAGATGCTTTGCTAAAAACTTAGAGAGTCTATCAATTTCTCTTGCTCAACCAGTTTAGTAATCTTGTTAGAAAAGGACATAAGATTAATCTGACATGACTTATTATTAATGAAGCCATTCTGGTTCTTTGGGTTCACTGCTTCCTTTTCTAGATGTTCATAAACCGTCTCTTTAATTATTCAGTCTAGAATTTTCTGAAAGTGGAAGTCAAACTCACAAACCTATAATTTGTACATTCTATTGTCTTTTATGAAATCAGGCTGACATCATCTCTTCTGTAGTCATCTTTCAATATGGTTCCTTTCCTGAGTTCCACTTTCATTCAGAGCTCAGTAACAGTCATTCAGTATTCACATCCAACAATTTTTTCGGTATCCCATCTGGGCCAAGTGATTTTAAAAACTCCTTACTTATTCTTACCATAAACTCCTTATTTTTTAAATTTTTGTTCAGTCATTTCTAATCTAAAAGCATGAATTCTCCTTGAAAGAGAAAACAGAAGTAAAATAAAAAGTTAGCAAGTCTGGCTTTTTTTCTGTTTTCAGTAATCACCATCTGTTCCACCATAAACATTTATCCTATCCCTTCTCTGACTCTTTTTTTCTCCCCATATGGTTAAAAAGCAAAGCAAAACATAACCAGACTTTTTTGTTGTTCTCATCTTTCCCTGCCAATTTAAGCTTATTCTGAGCTTTAGCACTCAGGACATTGATCTTACAGGAGCAGGTTATCCTTTTGTTTTTGTTCTCTGTAAGATTCACCTGCTTCCATTGTCTGTAGATATAATTTAATATTTTTTATTTTTCCTTAGTTATATTTAAAATATTTTTTACATTTGTTTGTAAAACTTTGAATTCTAGATTCTCTCCCTTCTCCCCATTTCCAACCCCCATTAAGAAAGCACATGGGAAATTAAATAAAACATTTCCATAAAAGTCATGTTGTTAAAGAAAACATAGATCTTCCCCCCCCCAAAAAAAACCCTTGAGAAAAATAAAGTTTAAAAAGAGAGAGTGTGTATACTTCAATCAGTATTCAAACACAAGCAGTTCTTTCTCTGGGTATGAATAGGATTTTTTCATCATAAGTTCTTCAGACTAGTCATAGATCATTGTATTGCTGAGAATAGCAAAGTCATTCACAGCTAATCATCACAGAACATTGCTATTATTTTGTACACAATTCATTTCATTTTGCTTGAATTCATGGAGGACTTTCCAAGTTTTTCTGAAAGGATCCTGCTCATAATTTCCCATAGCACAATAATCTAAACCTAATAATCACAAACCACAATGTATTCAACCATTTCCTATTAATAGAGATCTCCTCAATTTCTACTTTTTTGCCTTGGGAAGAGAGCTGCTATAAATATTTTTGTACTTATAGGTCCTTTTCCTCTTTTTAAAAATTTCTTTTGGGAAAGCCCAGTAGTGATATTATTAGATCAAAGAATATGCACAATTTTATAGCCCTTTAGGCATAGTTCATATTTTTGATCATTTATCAATTGGGACATGGCTCTTTTTTTTTTTTTATAAATTTAGCTCAGCTCCCTTTGTGTTTAAGAAATAAGGCTTTATTAGAGAAACTTGCTTCAAAATACTTTTTACAATTACTATTGCTAACTGTATTTCCTTCCATTTATTCTCTCTCCTTTTATCCTATTCCTCCTCAAAAATGTTTTGCTACTAACCACTCCCTCCCTCAATGTGCCCTCTCTTCTATCACCCTCCTTTCTTCCCATATCCCATTCCCCTCCTACTGTCCTGCAAAGTAAGATAGATTTCTACACCCATACTGAGTGTGTATGTTATTTCCTTTTTGAGTCAATTCTAATGAGAGTAAGATTCACTCATTCCTCTCTCCTCTCCCTCTACCCCTGCACTGTAAAAGATTTTTCTTGCTTCTTTTTATGGCAGATAATTAATCCTATTCCACTTCTCCCTGTCCCTTTTTCCCAGATCATTCCACTCTCACCCCTTAGTTTCATTTTTTTAAAGATATTATCCCTTCATAGGCAACTTACATCTGTGCCCTCTGTCTATACGTATTCCTTCTAACTGCCATAATTATGAGAAAGTTCTAATGAACTACAAGAATCATCCTCCCATGCAGGAATGTACACAGATAAACCTTATTAAATCCCTTGTGATATCACTTTTCTGATTACCTTCTTATGATTCTCTTGCATCCTATATTTGAAAACCAAATTTTTTTATTCAGCTCTGTTCTTTAATCATGAATGCTTGAAAATCCTCTATTTCACTGAATTTCCACCTTTTCCTTTGAAGGATTATACTCAGTTTTACTGGATAGGTGATTCTTGGTTGTAATCCTAGCTCCATTACTCTCCAGAATATCATATTCCAAACCCTACAGTCTTTTAATATAGAAGTTGCTAAATCTTGTGTTATTCTGACTGTGACTTGAGTTATTTATTTCTGGATGCTGGTAATAAAAATTTGGCTATAATATTCCTGAGAGTTTTCATCTATGGATCTCTTTCAGGAGTTGATTGGTCAATTCTTTCAATATCATATTTTACCCTCTGGTTCTAGAATATCAGATCAATTTGCCTTGATATTTTCTTGAAAGAAGATGTACAGGTTCTTTTTTTGATCATGACTTTCAGGTAGATTAATAGTTTTAAAATGTTCTCTCTTGTATTTGTTTTCTAGGTCAATTGTTTTTCCTTTTAGATATTTCACCTTTTTCCTATTTTTTTCATTCTTTGGATTTTGCTTTATTGTATCTTGATTTCTCATAAAGTCATTATCTTCCATTTACTCAATTCTATTATTTTCCGCAATGAGCTTTTGTATCTTCTCTCCCATTTGCCTAATTTTGCTTTTTAAGGTATTCCTCTCCTCATTAGCTTTTTATACTTGCTTTTTCACCACACTCAATTCTCTTCTTAATTTTTCCTCTATCAGGAAATTAGAGCAAAAATTAGGAGTTACTTTGCCCAATTTTATTCCAATAAATTTGATAACTTAAATGAAATGGATGAATACCTTCAAAAATAGAGCTTGCCTAGATTAACAGGGGAAGAAGTAAATTGGTTAAACAGTCCCATTTTAGAAAAAGAAGTAAAATGAGCTATTAATCAATTCCCTAAGAAAAATCCCCAGGACCAGATGGATTTACATGTAAATTCTACCAAATATTTAAAGAACAATGAACTCCAATGCTATATAAATTATTTGAAAAAAAAAATAGGAATTGAAGGAGTCCTACTAAATTCCTTTTATGACACAGACATGGTACTGATACCTAAACCAGGTAGGATGAAAACAGAGAGAGAAAATTATGGACCAATCTCCCTAATGAACATTGATGCAAAAATCTTAAATAAAATACTAGCAAAAAGATGATTGAAAATCATCCCAGGATAATACACATTGACCAAGTAGGAGTTATACCAGGAATGCAGGGCTGGTTTAATATTAGGAAAACTATTAACATAATTAACTATATCAATAACCAAATTAACAAAAACCATATGATCATCTCAATAGATGCAGAAAAAGCATTTGATAAAATCCAACACCTATTCCTATTAAAAACACTAGAGAGTATAGGAATAAATGGACTTTTCCTTAAAATAGTCAGTAGCATCTATTTAAAACCATCAGTAAGCATATAATACACATACATATAATGTAATGGTGATAAACTGGAACCATTCCCAATAAAATCAAGAGTGAAACAAGGTTGCTCACTATCACCATTACTGTTCAATATTGTATTAGAAATGCTAGCTTCAGCAATAAGAGATGAAAAAGAGATTGAAGGAATTAGAGGAAGTAATGAGGAAACCAAATTATCACTCTTTGCAGATAATATGATGGTATACTTAAAAAACCCCAGAAATTCTACTATTAGAAATAATCCACAACTTTAGCTAAGTTTCAGGATACAAAATAAATCCACATAATACCTCAGCATTTTTATATATCACTAACAAAATCCAACAGCAAGAGATACAAAGAGAAGTTCCATTTAATTTTTCCTCTATCTCTCTTACTTTATTTTCAAAGTCCCTTTTGAGTTCTTCCATGGCCTGAGCCCAATTTTTATTTTTCTTGGTGGCTTTGGATGTTGTAGGCGCTTTGACTTTGTTATCTTCTTCTAAGTGTGTTTTGAGTTTTCTTGTCACCATAATGACTATCTATGGTCAGAAACTTTTATTATCTGTTCATTTTTCTAGCCTATTACTCAGCTTTTTAACTCTTTGTTAAATTAGGGCTCTGTTTCCAGGTAGAAGGTGCATTGTCCAAAGCTTCAGTTGGTTTTGTGCAGCTGTTCTCAGAGATCCTTCTAGGGCTTGACCACAAGCCCTGTGTTCTGCTCTAGAACTGTTAGGAGTGTCCCCACTTCACTGTGGCTGAAAATTCTAGTGTGCTAAAGCAATTGAAATGTTCCTCAGTAATAATAAAGAGACTTCTTGTGAACTGAGGTCTATGGGCAGTTATGCCACATAGCTTGCTGGTTTCTCAAGGTCCTCTCACCCTTTTGAAATCTACCTTTTAAGTCACCTTGGTGTCTCTGGGCTGAGAAGTCTAGAAACTGCCAGTGCTGATACAGGAGTCCCTATGTCCATTCTTGCTTTGCTGGCATCAGGTAGGGATTGGCTGACGCTGCACTGGTACAGCCTGTAGCCAGACTGCACAATGGACTACCACACAGAGGCCACAGATCTTTCCTGTTGATCTTCTAAGTTGTTTTCAACTAGAAAATGTTCTATTCCATTTTTTGTGTGTTCTGATGCTCTACAATTTATTTAGTGCAATTATTCAAAGCAATTTGGAGAGATTTGGGGGAGAGGTGATAAAATTCCTTCCTTTACCTTATCATCTTGGCTCTGCCTCCCTGTACATATATTTTTGAAATCTAGGTTTTATTATAAGTTCTTTGAGTATTCACATCTATCTCTTATTACAATTCCTGTTTTTCTTTATTACTAGAAATATTTTCGTGTTTTTTGGAATTTCATTCTTGAAAATTTATCCTTCCTCAGTTGATTAGAATCGTTGTGATCAATTAATCAAGAGGAAAAAAAATCCTATATGTATCAGGCACTGTATTAAGTGCTGGGGATATAAATACGAATAAAAAAAGATAGTCTTGCCATCAAAAAAAATTAATCAAGAGGAATTTATTAAGCACCTGCTATGTGACAGCCATGTGACAACCATGTGCTAGATACAAGATGACTTAAAAGGTAGGTTTCAAAAGGGTGAGAGGACCTTGAGAAACCAGCAATCCATGTGGCATGACTGCCCATAGACCTCAGCTCACAAGAAATCTCTTTATTATTGCCCAGAAGTAACTTGCATTCTACTAGGGGCTAATTCATAGCATATCTAAATTTGCAAAAAAAATCTATTTATTTATTCTTTTATTTGTTTATTTGCTTATTTATTTATTTATCATTCATTCATTCATTTATTTATTAGCACACGTTGCTTTATAAATCATATTGGGAGAGAAAAATCAGGGCAAAAAGAAAAAAATCATGGTAAATTAAAAAAAAAACAGAAAAAAAGAAGTGAACATAGCATGTGTTGATTTACATTCTCTCTCTTTAGTTCATTTTCTGGATGAAGATAGCATTTTCTGTCCAAAGTCTACTAGGATTGTTTTGAATCACTGAACCACTGAGAAGAACCAAGTCTTTCATAGTTGAACATTGCACATTCTTGCTGTTATTGTGTACAATGGTTTTGCTATAATATATCTATAAATAAGTGTGGGCATATATATGTGTGTGTATATATGAAGGCATAATGACTCAGGTTCTGAGGCACTAATATGGAAGAATCAAGAAAGGCCTTTTGAATGAAGTAGGTGGGGCTCAGAGAGGCAAATATGTGTGTGTGTGTGTGTGTGTGTGTGTGTGTGTAAGAATGTACATCCTTTCTTTTACGCTCCTGAGTATATAATGTTACACTAGAATTTTACTATCAGGTAAATGACAGAGACCATTGGAGGCAGGCTGTCTGAACTGCTATAACATTTCCTAGATTTTATTTTAATAGATGTTGGAGGAGTCATCTTTTGTTGCTGATAACTTTTATTTTTAATGCAGGAATCACTAACAGTTGGGGAGCTGTCCAGAGCTGAAACTAGAGCAGATTAGGAGGGTGGGTAAATTCAAATACCAGAAGAGCTTAAAAGAATAATGGCACAATCACAAAACTGAGTGAGTAATGTTTTTTAGATGTCTTTTAGATGAACTCCAGCCCATTTTTGGATATCTTGTTCCTTAAATACTTGCCTGACTTGCAACCACACCCCCTTGTTCTGCTTCATTAGATTCAAAAATCTTGAATTGCTGAGTTTTATTCCCAAATCCATTGATACTTTTTGCTTCTGGCCCTTATCTGCTTCTTACCTGATGCTAACCAGTCTTTAGTATTATCATCTCTCAGACTCTCCATGTATTCTTGGCACTTTACCTTCATATTTGTCACTGTACCCCCACTTCTTATATGGGAAAATTTATAATTACAGCTTTTGTTGACTGAGCCACAGAGAACAGAAAGGCCTTCTCTCTGTATGTGGAAAAAAAGGAGAGGAGAGGAGAGAAGTGAAAAGAAAAGAGGAGAGGAAAAAACATGGAAGGGAAGGGAAGGGAAGGAAAAGGAAGGAATGAAAGGGAAAGAAGGAAAAAAAGGAGGTAGGAAGGAAAGGAGGGAGGGTCCTTTTTCTTACTGATGAAAGTTTGAATTTTCAGCTAACCATCAACTTTCCCTATTCCTCCCCACCATGAGTCAGCAGCATCTGCCCTAATCCCTGATCCTAACCCTTGAATTCCCCTAGCCTCTACCTCAATATCACCAAATCAACAGACTTTATTTTGAGAGAGGATGTCCCATTCTTTCTGGGGCCTCAGTTAGGTGTCCAATTTTACCCAAAGACTCAATGAACCTGTTTCCATCATTTTCCCTACCTTTAATCAGTCTCTCCCTTTAATAAAGCTGATTTACTTTACTGTGTTCTTGTGAGTTCCATGCTTCCTGGTTCTGGGCTCTTGAGCAAAAAAGACAACTAACAAATATTTTGGATTTAACATAGTGGTTCCTATTGACATGCCCTACTGACAAGCAGGACATGTCTATGTCATTTTCTGAACTTCTTCTTGTTCCCTTATGTGTGTGGTATGTTGTTTTTTTTAATGATTTATTGATACACTTTTATTTTCTTTCCTTTTGGAATACATTATCAATACTTTCCTCCCCTATCCCTCACCATTCCTCCTCTTCCCAAAAATCTTCTCTTGCAACAAATAAATATGGTCAAAGCAAACCCACATATTGAATATGCTTTACTTAGCAACTCTAGTCTATCACTTTTCTTCTAAAAGGTGGAAAACATGATTCATTATCAGTCTATTCGAGTCATTATTGGACACAGCAATGATCATATTGCATATTTTTAATAGTGTGTCATATAAACTATTCTGGTTCTATTCATTTCACTATGTGTCAGTTCTTTGAAACTCTCCCAAGTTTCTCTGAATCTACCATTGTCAGTTCTTGTGTTGCAATGATATTCAATTACATTGTTATAACATATTTTATTCTACTTTACCCCAAATGAAAGGCATACATTTTATTTCTACTTCTTTGCTATAATAAAAAGTGCTGCTATACATATATTTTTAAAAATATATCAATGATTCTCTTTTTCTTTGACTTCTTTGAGAGTATACTTCTCTGTATCACACAGACGAAAAAGAATGGATAGTTTGACAACTTTGGAAGTATAGTTCCAAATTGATTTCCAGAATGAATGGATCAATTCACAATTCCACTAATAGTGTATTAATGTATGTGTCTGTTCTCCCACAATCTCCTCAGTAATTGTCATTTTCTCTTTTTGCCACCTTTTTTTAGCCTGATGAGTATAAGGTAGAACTCAGAACCATTTTATTTTGTTTGTTATTAGTGATACATAGAATTTTTCATATAGTTGTTAATAGCTTACCTTTCTTCCTTTTTTTTTCCTTTGGCAATTTAAAAAAATCATTTAAACTTAAATAGCAAACAAGAAAAGGGGAAAAAATGAACATTACCATATACACAGCAAACATAAAAAAGTGTTCAATATAAAACATTAAATTTCCATGTCAAGATAATCTATATAATTAAATACTATACATTTTTTTTTTATCTATCCAGCATTTCTTTGCTTCCTTGTAGGGTTTTTTTTGTTCTCTAATGTGCATTTTTTTACTCTATTTTTCCCCCTCTCTCAACGCTGCCTCTTCTCCCACCCTAAAGAAGACTATAATTAAACTTGGATATATGTACATATACATAGATATCAATAAACATATACATATATGTATATATTACACACACATATATACTTACATACACATATATGTAAGAATGCAAATTTCCATTTGTCGTCTTCTTCTCTGAAGGTGAATAGTATCTTCCTTCACAGGCCCAAATATTTCCTTGCTTTTCAGCTCATTTCTTACATCATAGCCATATTCCAACACAATCACCTCCTGAGAGATTGTCTATGAAAGTTTCCCCCCAATTTTCTGGATTCCTTCTATTCTTAGTTACATTGGTTTTATTTATGCAAGAAAATTTTAATTTAAAATAAACAAAATTGTCCATTTTATATTGTTCATCTACTTCAATAATTCTCCTTATAATATGGTTAAAGGCTGCTATTGCTGAATCTCCTTCCTTTACATCTTTTTTCTCCTGGTTTCTTTGAGATTAATGACCTTTTGTTCTTCCAAATGAGCTTTGTTATTATTAATTTTTTTCCTAACTCAGTAAATTTTTTTTTTTAGTAATTTAGTTGGGATGGCATTTAATATATAAATAGATTAGTTCAGTAAAATTGTCAATATAGACTTTATCAATGAACAAAAATATTACTTCAGTTAATTACTTCTGGCTTTATTTGTACAAAAAGAGTTTCATGTTTTTGTTCATATAGTGCCTGTGTCTGTTTTGGCAAGTATGCTCTCAGATAGTTTATACTGACTTGTCATTTTAAATGGTCCAAAATAATACTGAATAATATTTCTGATACAAAGTATAGTTTCACTTTTTTTCTTTTTTGATTGAATGTATTTTAGCTTTAACTTTGTCTGAGATCATGATTATTAACTCTGTTTTTTATACATAATTCTATTCTCACCCTTTTAAAAATCTTTGTGTATACTTCTCATTTTTACTGTGTTTCTTGAAAGCAAAATATGATTGAATTCAATTTTTTAATCTGCTATTCATTTCTATTTTACGAGTAAATACATTACATTCACATTTTAAACTATAATTACTTGTCTATTTTTCTCCTTCCTATTTTTCCTCACTATCTTTCCTAGCTTATTTATCCTATTCCTCCTCACTTTTCTATTTGCCCTCCTATTCCTAAACCTAGCCACCTCTCTAAGCGTTTTTTTCTCTTATCTTTCCCCAACCCTATCTATCCCCTTTCTCTCTTATTTCTTTCTGAATTATAGATACAGATACACACACATGTTATTCCATGTTCAACCCATTCCTAATGAGAGTAAGGTTCCAACACTATTCACCCTTTCTTCTACAAGTTTCTTTATCAGTTCTTCCTTTTATGCCTTATTTATATGAGATAATTGCTTCTTTTAATCTTTCCCTACATAATCCTCGTCGTTATTGTTCTTGTTTTAAAATCACCCTACTGTACATATCTAAACCCAAACCTTTTTTCAAATAACCCAAATAAAGATGAAAACACCTTCACATGTAAGAAATAAACAATTAGACCTTATTGAGTCCCTTATAATTGTTTTTTTTTTGTTTACCTTATTTTTCCTGGATGTTATATATTGAATTTCCCCCCTTAAGTTCTGCTTTTTTTTTTGGTCACAAATATCTGAAAGTCTTTCAGTTCATTAAATATTCATTTTTTTCCATTCAGGATATACTTTGTTGGGTAAATACTTTTGAATGTAACCCCAGCTCATTTGCTCTATGCAATATAATATCCCAAGATCTATTGTTCTTTAACAAAGTAAATGTTAGTGCTTGTGTAATCCTTATAGTAGCTTGATGATATTTAAATTGTTTTACTTTTCTTGTTGTTTGCATCATTTTCTCTTTTTTTATTAAAGCTTTTTAGTTTCAAAATTTATACATGGATAATTTTTCAACATTAACCCTTGCAAAACCTTACGTTCCTTGGCGCAGCTAGGCGGCACAGTGGATAGAGCACCAGCCCTGAAGTCAGGAGGACCCGAGTTCAAATGTGATCTCAGATCCTTAACACTTCCTAGCTGTGTGACCCTGGGCAAGTTATTTAACCCCAATTGCCACAGCAAAAAACAACAACCCTTATCTTCCAATTCCCTCCCTCTTTCTCCCTCCTCCTTGCCTAGATGGCAAGTAATCCAATATATATTAAACATGGTAAAAATATATGTTAAATTCAATAACATTATTTTCTCCTTCATCTGGGAACTTTGAAAACAAGCTATGATATTCCTGTAAGTGTTTCTCCTGAGCTCTCTTTCAGGTGGTAGGAGATGGCCTTTTTCTGTTTTTGCTTTTCCTTTTTGTTCTAAACTTCAGGGCATTTTTTCTTGATAGTTTCTTGTAATATTGTATCAAGATTTTTTTAATCATAATTTTCACGTTGTCCAATTATTCTCATATCATTTCTCCTCGATCTGTTCTAAAGGTAACTTGTTTTTCAGATGAAATATTTCACATTATCTTATATTTTTTCATTCTTTTGATTTTGTTTTTTTTATTTCCTGGTATCTTAGAATGCCATTAGTTTCCCTTTGCCCAATTCTAGTTTTCAAGCAATTATTTTCTTTCTTAAGCCTTTGATTCTCTATTTCCAGTTGGTTGACTTTCTTTTCATGATTTTTCTTGGATTGTTCTTCCCTCCCACAAAATGGTTCTTCTATTTCCCAGAAGCAGGCATCTCCCACATGGGCGCTTCCATTTTGCATGGTCTGAATATGTGCCAAACTCCTAATAACTAGAAAGAAGGAGAGAGAGGAAAGAAAGGAGGAGAGAAGAAAATCATAATAATGGCTGATATTTGAATTGACGGCCATGGATTTTATACTGCTTGCTAGTTTACAAAGTGTTTTGTCTATAGTTATCACACCTGATTCTCCCCCAAACCTTGGCAATGCAGGCAATATAATTATTATTGCCTTGATTTTATAGATCAAGAGAGAAGAGATGAGGCAGGATAACAAAGGAGTAGCTTTCAAACATTTGCAAGTTATTGATGTTGTTTGTTCTTCATTTTTGAAGAGAATCAATGACATCATGGGCTAATGACTTGACTTGTGAATGAATTGATTTAAGTGAGGCAAATCTGCACAAAATCTCTCTTCTAGAATCATCAAAATCCAGAATGACTGACAATGCCCTGGGATGCAATGGAAGACCTTGGTGTCTTCAGTGACTTACAAAACTGTAAGCACTCTACAGCACCTGTTCTAGGTGCCTTCATGGCCTTTGGAACAAATGTTCTCATTCACTGATTTCACTTAGGGAAGTCTTCAGATGAGAGCTAGGTGAAGGTAAATAGTAAAAGTGGATGAGTAGTCTCATGCTAGAGGTGCTAGTCCTCCCTCAACACCAATCCCCACCCCCATACACTAGGTACTGTGAATATAGACAAAAATGAGATTTTTTTTTGCATTTGAAGGGTTTGCATTTTACTAAAGGGAGATATTATCTATAGGCCTATTGGATGAACTTATCCATAATAGGTTCTCAGAACAATTTAAATGAGCAAACATTTATTAAGTATGCTCAAGTTGGGCAATTAAGTGGCATCGAGAATAGAGTACTGATACTGGAATCAGGAACTTCCTTAGTTCAAATCTGGCCTCATAAACTTACTACCTGTGTGATCCTGGATAAGTCACTTAACTCAGTTTACCTCAGTTTCATTATTTGAAAAATGAGTTAAAAAAGGAAATGGCAAATCACTAATATCTTTGCCAAAAAAACCCCACAAAAACCCCTATAGGCAGTATTGATGTCACATCACAGTAATATCACAGAGTCATACATGACTGAAGAAATGAACTACCACAACACTATGAATATCTGTATTGATCTAGTGTCTAATGATAGAATTTTGTTATTTCTGAAGCATTCAAACAGCAAGATTTTATTTCTGAGATTTTTCCTCTTCTGACTGATTTTTTTTTTTGACTTAGGCTAAAAAGGCCATTCTAGCCTCAATCAATGATTGGGCAATTGCCTCTAGAAGACCTTAGCTTAAAAAGGCTAAGATCTTCCGCTGCATTCTGGGCCATTTCCAATCATCCTGATATTTATATATCTATATTTATCCATTCATTTATCTGTCTATCTACCTACCTATCTTTCCATCTATTTATCTATCTATCCATTTATCTACCTGTGTATGTATCTATGTATTTATCTACTTATTTACCTATTTGTCCATTCATTTATCCATCCATCTCTGTATCTATCTACTTATCTACCTATTTGTCCATTCATTTATCCATCCATGTATATATCTATGTATCTCTGTATCTATGTTTCTATGTATCTATCTACCTACCTACCAATTTGTCCATCCATTTATCCATACATGTATCTATCTCTATATCTCTATATCTATCTGTGTATCCATGTATGTATGTATGTATCTATCTATCTATCCATCTATCTTGACACTAGACCAAGATGGTTCCAGAGGACAAAGTGAGGCAGGTGACTTTGCACCACCCTCCCTCACTTAAATCCAATTCATTTGCATGTCAGGTCATTGCCTTCCTGATGTCATGGTCCTCTGAGAAGGAAGGTCAAATAACAATGATAGATTCTTAACATTGGGAGGAACCTTAGAAGTCACCTAGTCAAATTTCCTGTTCAAACCAAGCATTCTCTCTCTGTAGCCCCACCAACAGATGCCTGTACCATGTCTGCTGGGACACTTCCAGAGATTGCACCAAGGGGCAGCCTGTTCCATTGCTCATAGAATCAAATTCAGAGCCAGAAGGAATCTTGGAGGCCATCTAACTCCATCCAACCCCCCTCATTTTAACTATAAGGAAAGAGAACATGAGTATCTTTGCCTAAGGCTACACAGGCAGTGTGTGACAAAGCAAGATTCAAGCTCACTTTGGGTGCCAGAGTCATTGCTTATACCACAGTACATAGATCTTTTCTCCAATTATTAGAAAGTTGTTTTTGGAATATTGCTGTAGACCTGAACAGGAGCTCAGTAACCCCCGTGGCCCACATTCAACCCACAACACTCCTGAGTGAGTCATAAATCAATTTAAAATGTAGATATTTAACAAAATAAATAAAAGTACAAAAATACTTAATGTTAATATAATTTTCTAAGTCAATATGCTACCATTGGGATTCTTTATATATGGCTTAATGGTCACCTTTCTATTTGAGTTTGATATCAGTGGTCTTAGACCAAAACCCCTAATTTTTTCAGATGAAATTGAAGCTCAGAGGTGATAAGACCTTTCCAAGTACACATAGATAGCAAGAAGCTTAAACTCAGGACTCATTTTGATCTTGAGCATGTTTTCATTCTCTCTCAGTAGGGGATGAGGGGTTGAACTAGATGACCTCTGGGATAATTTCAGGCTCCAGAACTATGATCCTCTGATTCCATTATCTTTTGCCTCCAGACCTGCTACTCTTTCTATTAAACTAAAGTTGGGGGAATTGGACTAAAATCTTCTTCTCTCTTACACTCACTCATTGTTGAATCTGGTGGACCATTAAAACAAGTCTCCCCAAGATCTTGATGTAACTTATTAGAGGTTTGTTTGACTTGTTCCTTAGATAAACTAGCTTTCTAGAACTAAGTCTTAAATTCTCTGGGACTCAGTAACCTCATTTATAAATGGGGAGGGATGCACTTGATGATCTCCAAAGTCTCTTCCAACTCCAAATTGATGTTCTTATTTTCTGTGGTTCTAATTTTACCCTCTGTTTATTTATCTATAAGGAATATGTTTCATTTCTCTTGTACAGGTGGTAGTGGTTGTTTAGTTGTGTCCAGTTCTCTATGATCCCATTTTGGTGTTTTCGTGGTAAAGATAATGGCTGTCATTTCCTTCTCTAGCGCATTTTAGACATGAGGAAGCCAAATACACAGCTGGTAAGTGTCTGAATCTGAATTTGAACTCATGAATATTTGTTATTCCTGATTCCAAGCTCAGTGCTCTAGCCACTGTACTACCTATGCTGCCCTCTTATATAGAACAATTTTTCAAATTTTTAAGGAAACTACCATGCAATTGTGGCATAGTGAAATAGAGCTCTGGATTTGGAGTCAGGAAAACCAAAGTTTGAATTTTATCTTCAGATACTTATTAGTTATGTAACTCTGAGTAGATCATTTAAAATTTATTGGAATTTATTCATCTGAAAAAATGGGGATAATAATCCTAAATCCTAGGGTTATTATAAGGATCAAATGACAATATTTTTAAAACTCTTTGTAGATTTTACAGTAAGAGCTACATAAAATTTCTGTGATTCCCATCAACTGGGGAGTAGCTGAACTAATTGTGGTACGTGATCATGATGGAATATTACTTGCTATAAGAAATGATGAGCTTGTTGATTTTAGAAAAATATAGATAGGCTTGCACAAAATAATGAAAAGTGAAATCAGCAGAACCAAGAGAATGTTGTGTATAGTTAGAGCAATACTATTTTTTGGGAAGAAATTTAGCAAGTAGTTTATTAGGTTATCCAGCAGAGGAGAAAGGCAAATTAAGTGACTGCTTCCCCTGTTGCTTCCCTCCCTCACTGCCCCCACCATCTCTAGCAGTTACACATCATACAAGTTTCAAACAAAGGAACAAAGAACCAATCATCATGAGAGTGTCCAAATAAGGCACATAAACTAATTTTCACATAGATAGATAACTAAAATGTATTTCTCAGGAAAATAGAAATTCCACAATCTTTGGGTCTCTTGAAGTTGTCTGGGATTGGCCAAATCTAGGATCCTAAATTAGGCATTAAACCTGCCTGGTTTCTAAGCAATTACAAGTTTAGTTTTTTCCCATGGAAGTAGATTTAAACAATGTAAGAACAATTAATACATTTCTAGACAATACGTAATTAATAATTTCCCCCATATTACCAAAGAGTATTTTGTACTATTTTTTTCCTGAAGTGGTAAAAGGTTTATACTTTTCTATCCATGTTTTTCTCTCAGTTCACAGAGTCCAAAGGTTTTGGGGAAAAAACCTGATATTTGTAATCAGGTAATTTGTAATTTGTAAAAACTTGTTCTCAAGTTTACCTAGTCCTTGATTTTTACATTTTAAAAAAGTGGACATTGGTGATTCTATCAACTTTTTAGCATTTAGAAATATTGAAATGTATATATATTTCATTAAATGTTAGGAGAAAATTTGCAATGGAAATTATATATATTAAAAATATCCTTTTCATGATCAGCAGACTGATTTCAGAAAGTCCTGGACTTACATTAATTGATGTTAAGTCCAACAACAAGACCACACAATGATCAGCTATGATGGACCCAGTTCCCCCAACAATGAGGCAAATCAGCCCAACTCCAATAGACTTATGATGGAGAGAGCCATCTGCAATCAGAGGGAGAACTATGGGGACTGAGTATAGACCACAACATAGTATTTTCACTCTTTTTGTTGTTGTTATTTGCTTGCTTTTCTTCCCCCTCATTTCTTATCCCCTTGAACTGAATTTTTTCTATGCAGCACAAATATGCAAACATCTAGAAGAACTGTACACGCCTAACTCATACCAGACCACTTACAACAATATTATTTTAAGAACAATTTTAAATGAATAATTCAATTTGACCATTATAAATACTCAAACTAATCACAAGGGACATATGAAAGAAGATGCTATCTGTATCCAGAGAAAACTAGTAAATAAAATATGTTTAGAAGTTTTATACACATACACACACACATACATTTATGTATAATGGTTACCTCTCTATGGTAAGAAAGAAAAAACAGAAGTTACATGGTAGCTATTATATTTTTAAAAGAAATAGCAAATTGTATATAATAGATTTACAGTTTCATGTGCAATCATCTTTTAAATTTTATTCTATTATATAAAGAAATTCTTATTTTATTTCATAAATTAAAAATAGAATAAATAAAAGTTTTTTTAAAAATGTCCTTTCTACAATAAACAGGTCTGTATTCTTCCTTCAAGCCTTATAAAAATAACAGAGTTGCCAGATGTCTCATCATTGTGGCCTCCTCACTCTGGACCTGCTCTACCATGTCATGGTTTCTCTCTAAAATCTTGTACCCATAACTAAACACAATTCTCCAAAAGGTACTTGATTAGGACAGAGTATAATAGGATGGCCACATTCCTCATTTTGGATATTTTCCTCTTACTACAATAGCATAATATTGTATGAGCTTTATCCAGATTCACAATTTGCAGTCAATTGAGTATCACAAGTCTTTCCTGAGTCTTTTTCATGTGAATTATTGTCAAACTGGACCTTTCCCATTCCATTCTTGTAGAGGTTGTTTTGGGAACCTAAATTTGGGACTTTCCATTTTATTAATTCCAAAAATCCCCAGTGGAAATTAAGGGACTTGACCAAACTTGCATAGGTAATAAGTATGTTCTCAGAATACAGATTCAATGTTTATTCAACTATATTTGAAGTAGATAAATAGATGATAGATATATAGATAGATATAGATATATAGTGCTCAAAGGATTGTAAAGCATCTCAGAAGAATTTCATTTAATCATTACAACAACCCTGCCTGATTAACACAACTCATTTCAGCCTATTAAAATTATTTTTGAACTGTCATTTTGCCATGGAGCAAGTTAGCTGCTACAAGAAAGGATCTTGGATTTGTCTGAGGATTTGGGTTCAAATCTTATGCCTTCTCTATCACTTACCTGTGTATGACCTTAACCTTTTTGAGCTTCAGTTTTCTTGACTGAAAAAAGAGAGGTTTGGACTAGTGTTTTCTTAGATCAGTTCTAAGTCTATGATCTAAACATTCTCAGTTTAGTACCTTCTGCAAATTTGTTCATTTCTTCTACATCTCTTTGTTAGTTGTTTTTATCATGTCTGACTCTTCATGACCCCTTTTGGGGTTTTCTTGGAAGAGATACTGAAACAGTTTGTCATTTCTTTCTCTAGCTCATTTTGCAGGTGAGAAACTGAGGCAAAAAGGCTTAAGTGACTTGCCCAGTGTCGCACAATGTTTGAGAACAAATTTGAATAGGAAAGATAACTCTTCCTAACTCTGAATCCACTTGCTCTATCCACTGTGCCACCTAACTGCCTATCTCCTACATCTTATAATAGCATTTATTACATTATTGGACATGGGGAGTGGGGTCAGCTAAATGGCTCAGTGGAAGACATGAAGACCAGAATTCAAATCTGTCTTCAGACACTTAAACGTACTAATTATGTAATCCTGAGTATGTCACTTAATTCCAATTGCCTTGCCAAAGAAATCCAAAAAACAAACAAAAAATTGTACAGAGTAGAGTCAAGTTTTATTAAAACTTGAATGAAAAAAGGAATATAAGTCACATGTAGTTGAGTGAAAAGGAAAGTTTGTTGAGGATAAAGAATGAATTAGTGGACTAACTAACATAAGGCATAAAGGAACAAATATGGTCTCTAAGCTAGATACCAAAACTAAGGAGAGAGTAATTTGTCTACCACCTTGGGCAGCTGAAAGAAGAAACTCAGCTTGTTCTAGGCAATGGGGAAGCTTAGAAGAGCAAGAAAGGCTAGTGACTACAGAGGACAGGTCTAGATGAGAGGCTTGTGACTGGAAGGGAAGTAATAATCAGTGTCAATAAATAAATAATAGTGTTTGAAGATTTGTGAAGCATCTCAGAGGAATCCACTTAATCCTCACAATAATCCTGGGAGGTAAATCCTACAATTATTTCCATTTTACAGATAAGGAATCAAAGGCCATTCAGATTAATAATGCTAATGTCGCTCTCAAATTTGACAGATGTGGATTGTGAAGGAATAATGGATGGGCTTAGAGACAGGAAGATCTAGAATCAAAATCTATCTCCAGTACTTAAAAAAGACAAGTCCCTTGATAAGGGAAAAGTCACAAATAAGTCCCTGAGCCTTGGGTCACTAATCTATAAAATGGGAATGACACTATTTGGACTCTTACATTGTTGAACAAATGAGATGAATGTCAGTCTTCAATGATTATATATTGGCACATAGTAGGTGCTTAATGAATGTTTGGTGGCAGAGGGGAGAGATTAAAGGCAAGAAGACCAATTAGAAGGCTGTAGTTAAGATAAGAAAGGATAAGGTATTAATTAGATGGTGCTGTGGAGTCAGGAAGATGGAAATTCAAATTTGGCCCTCAGACACTTACTAGTTGTGTGATCCTATGCAAGTCATTTCACCTCTGTCTTTATTTATAAAATAGGGACAAATAATAGCACTGAACTTTGCGTGGTTGTTGGGCAGCTTAAATGAGATAATATTTGTAAAGCACTTAACAAGGTTCCTGGTACCGAGTAGATGCTATTAGCTACAATGGTGATGGTGAGGAGAAGGAGGAAGAGAGGAGGAGGAGGAAGAGGAGGAGGAGGAAAAGGAAAAGAAGGAGAAGGAGGAGGAGGAGGAGGAGGAAACAGAAGAGGAGGAGGAAATGGAAGAGGAAGAGAAAGAGGAGAAGGAGAAGAAGGAGGTCTAAATTAAGAAGATGGAGAAAGGAGTGAAGAGGAGCAGATAAATTTGTGCAACATAGAGAGAATTGAATAGATAGGTCTTGGCACGTTATTTAACATGAAGGTAAAAGGAAGGGAGAGGAATCCAAGAATTATGTATTGAAGGATATCTAGCTATTTAACTAACAGCCCATTCCCTCTTAGTACAAAGGTGGTAGGAGCAAACAGGTTGCTACAGGATCCCAACAGTAAATTCCTGCCCTTGACTTGAGTCCTTCTGATAGCTTATTCTAGTTTCTCCTTCTTTTATAGCTCCCAGATGCAACTGATGTGAGATCTGAAATTTGGTATTTCAGGAAACAATCAAATATAAGTGGAAGACTGGAGCAGGATGGAAACTGCAGGAGACAGACTCCAAGGGGTTTGTGTTCTCCATTCCTCGGCCCATCCTAATGGGGTAGGGCCCAGGTGCTCCTGCCCTTCCTGTGACCCCTTCCTTTCTGATGCCTTAATGATCATTAAGACAGAGTGACTAATGCGAAGAAACATCCAGAAAAGGAAGAGCTGCATTGAGATCAAACTTTGTACCCAATACCCAGCCCAGAGGGTGTGGCTGACAGCTTAAATGGTCAAACCTGGCCCGTCTAGAGCTTATACTTCTGGCTTGTGGATGTGGGGGGGACAGCAGGTACAACATCACCCACAGCACATTGGGGTAGATAAAGGTCAAACAGGAAAAGTCTTCTTCTTTCCTGACCAGTTATATAAAAAAGAAAAGAATGGAGACATTGATAGAAGGAAGAGCTGAAATCAAACTCGACCTAGCCTAGCTGAAAGATGGAGATGGGGAGGGGGAGGGAAGCTTTTGCTAAAGGCCAGTGGCTAGTGGCCCTTGGGCAAAGACTTTCGAGGAGTCCAGACATTGCTGAGATGTGCAGTGGATCAGAACAGGTGTGAAAGGCTTTGAGACAAGGTCATAAAAAAAACCCAGATGAAACGGGTATAAGCACACAAAGGGCTGTTTTCTTCTGTCCTTACATGCTCACTCTCCCTTTCTGCAAAGAGCTCTTTCCCATCAAGAGAATTCATGATCCTTGACATTATATTTTAAAAGACATTTTCCTTCCAAAAAGCTTAATACTTGTGAACTTTTGTTAGTCCTTACAGATTTCTCAAATTTCCAGGGAGTATTAAGTGTCTTTGCTAGGTGGGAAAAGTAAAGGTTAAGCTCCTTGTTTCAGAGTGCGAAACTGGAGCTGTCTCTTTCTAGACAATAAAAATAGATGCCTGATATTCATTGACAGTTTAGCCAGACAATTGGCAGAGAGACAGACACAGAGATACAGAAAATGAGAGAGACAGAGAAAGAGAGAGATGGAAAGACAGAGAGACTGAGACAGAGACACAGAGAGAAAGAGAGACAGAGACAGAGAGAAACTGAAGGACAGAGAGAGAGAGACAGAGAGTCAAAGAGAGAAAGAGAGAGAGAGAGACAGAGAGACAGAGACAGAGAGAAAGACACACACAGAGAGACAGACAAAGAGAGAAAAGAGAGAGACAGAGACAAGGGATTGGTCCCTCCTCTTACTATAAATTCCAATGCTGGTTTTTAAGACATGTGTCACCATCCCCTCTGTTCTTTCCCCTCATCAAAACTGAATGCTGTATAAATATAATGATCAAACTTGGTCCTTAAGAAGAAATATGAAAACACATGTTGTTCTTTGCAGAGGGAGGGAGTCTATGGATATATAACAGTACATAAATTGTTGACCTTGATTAATTTGTTGGTTATTTTTTCTAATTACTTTTTATTTTCCTTACTCTTTTCTGTTATTCTGGTTTATAAGGAATAGAATAAGGAGGGCTATATTAGGAAATGAAAATCATGAAAAAACCCCAAAAAGAATCATTAAAACTTTTTAAAAGATTTTTTTAAATTTAAATTTAAAAATTTTTTTAATTTAAATATTTTTTTAAATCCAGAAATATTTCTGGATATTTGTTTGTTCAAAATTCCTTAATAAAGATCAGCATAAAAAATCTCATTTTAATGACAAATTATGTGATTGGGAAGTGGGTGGCTTAGATCAGATAGAGAGAATTTTTGTTAGATACTTTTGTTATAGAATAATAGAATGGGAACAAGAAGTCTTGGATGTAAATCTCTGTTCAATTAATCAGTTGACTAATGGTGTCTCAGTCGGGCATATTTAATTTTCAACCAAAGTTACTCCACTAAGATTGCTGTGAGGTTAAAAATAAGCATTTTATTCACTTTTTCAAAAACCCTTGGAAGATTATTTTAATGAACACATCCAGTGTCTTCTATATGCAAAGCCCTATTAAACATGTATTTAGTGATCTATGAAACCATAAATTATGTTTAAAAACTTCATTTTCTATCCAGAACTCAAGTTCCACCACTCCTGTGACCCTGGGTTCTAATTGATGAGCATTTTATCTGGCCCTGTCTCAAAATATCACCAAACTTCCTACGCATCTCTATATCATGATAATTCTTTCCTGCAACTGAAGATTCCATCTCTATAATTCTAATTAATGGGCATTTCATCTTATTTTGCCCAAGTTCAGGCCGTGTTGGTTCCAGGCCATCTCCATGCCATGAAAAATATACCTTGTTCATCTCTTTCCAGTAATAAAATCTACACTACCATTTCTTATAGAAAACCTCAAGATGTCCTATTATTAGTTACAATTCTCTCCAATGATGTTCTCCAAAACATTCTTTCCTGGCCAATATTCCTTTATATATGTGATTTTTCCCCTGTTAAAAAGTATTTCTATCCACAGAAGTTAAGATTTTTAGGAGTCAAGTTAATGATTGACTCCTAGAGGGTTTGATGTGTTTATTATTGAATAGTCTATAAAATTTGGTCGAAGGCATTATGAGTGTCTTAATAATGTACAGTCTGCCTGCATGAGCATGCAAAACAATAAAATTTTAAGCGATAACTGTGAGTTTTGCCCATCCCCAAGATGGTAACTCACAACAGAAGTGCCTGAGATGTTGTGAAACTTAGCCTGAGGGGAAGAGATCCCTAGAGCAGATTTTTCCTGATTAGATGGTAGTAGATGGGGCACTAATAGTGCTCCTTAGAACCATATGACAGACATAGACATATGTAAACTCTCTCAGCATGGTACATGAACAGTATTTGTGACTGTCATATCCTATGGAAGAAGGGAGATTTTGTATTTCCTAGACAGCATGCTCCCAGAATCCAGCTTTTTAGTCAGAGGAAAGTTTTCTGAGCAATACTGCTTGGTCAACTCCAAGTTCAAGAGATCTCAGGTTTGACAGTTTGGAGATCAGACCTTTAAAAAAAAAGAAAAGAAAGATTCTTTAAGCCTTAGCTAACTCTTGAACACTAAGAGTTATAGGTTACTTGCAATGAGGTGATCTGCTTGTGGTCAGTCAACAAGCACTTATTAAGTGCCTATTATGTGCCAAGAATAACGCTAAACAATAGACTTATAAAGAAAGGCAAAGAACCAGTTTCTGCTCTCAGTGGGGGAGACATCATGCAAACAATTATGTGGAAGCAGGGGAAGGGAAGGAAAAAAAAGGAAAAAAGAAGAAAAGAAATTTATGTAACGTTATAATTTATTTGAAAGCAATAGCAAATTGTACATAATAGATTTGCATTTCACGTGCAATGATCTTTTTTATTATATGATGTTAAAAATACTTATTTTATTCCATAAACTTAAAATGAAACACATATTTTTTGGAGAGCAATTGGGGTTAAGTGACTTGCCTGGGGTTACACTGCTAGTCAAGTGTTTAGTATCTGAAGCCATATTTGAATGGAGGTTCTCTGGACTGCAGGACTGGTGGTCTATCTACTGTGCTTCCTCCAATAATATGTATATCTATATATATTTAAAAAAACACTTAGAGATAGGATAAAAACCGGAGATAATTAATATAATCAACACATGTAGAAATTACATTTTCTGTGTATCTCTATGACTTTGACTTCTCTCATTCTTTATCTTCATCCATATTTTCCAAAATGATTCTCTCATCTTTCACAAAGACAAGAAGTATCAAAGTATATTTTTCTTTTATTTGGAGGTTCTTAAGTTTTTTATAGCATTCCTATGCTTTCATATCCATATTAAGGCGAAGTACTCTCCACTCCTGAGGACTCTTTCCTGATTGGTTCCTTCCAGAACCTCTCCTTTGAGAAAAATACCCCTGCCAACCATTTATTCTTTCTTCTTCATGCTGTACTCCTGGCTCTCCTTTGAATTTTCTCTACCATGTCCTGGAATGAGGTACCTTCATCCCTCTTTCCCCATGCGTTATATTTCTTCTTATGAGTTATCTTCTCTCATTAGAAGTTAGCTCTCTCAGGGCAGGGATTCTCTTTCTTTCCACTTGTATTTATGTATGCTTAGCCTAGTAGGATGCTTGGCACATAGTAGTTAAGGGGAGCTAGGTAATACAGTGGATAGAGTGCCCATCCTGGAGACAAGAGGAACTGAGTTAAAAACCTGTCTCAGACACTTAATAGCTATGTGAACCTGGGCAAGTCAATTAGCCTTGTTTGTCTCAGTTTCCTCCTCCATAAAATGAGCTGGAGAAGGAAATCATAAACCACTCCAATATTTTTACAAACATCCAAAGATTCCCATGAAATATTGTTTTTTGTTCCTTTGGACAATATGATAAAAACCAGTAAGACTAATTCTTTATCTGTTCCTCCATGGAGAAACTGTAGGCCATCCTTCCATTTAAGTGCAATTTTCTTCTATTTCTTGTTTCATTTATAGTGAAATGACAGATGGATACAATTCATCTCCTTCAGTAATATGTTCACCCAATGGTCTTTAGATAAAGATTTCATGTTTACAGTAGCAAGACCTAAGTTAAAGTGTATCTATTGTATGTGTAGGGTTTTTTGGTTTTGTTTTGTTTTAGCAGTTTCTCCCCTCCTTTATATTTGCTCCCTGAAGATGGAGCTGGTCACAGAATAATAATAATTCTGTTTCTTATTTTTCTTAATTTTCTGGATTTCCATGGCCAAACAAACCCTCAAATCTTTCATGAATATCAGATATCATCATCAATGTTATTATTATTATTATTAGGCAGAAGAGGGCAAGTAGGGCAGGTATTTAAGGATTCGTAGGAAAGGAACACTCCAGAGAAGAGAAATGCTATTTGAAAAGAGGAAAGGGAACGAGAAGACAATATAAAGAGAATATCAGGGTGGAGAGCATTGCCTTTTTACCCACAGATCAGAGTTAGAAGTAGAAAATGGGTGAGTCCTCCAGAGAAAGGTGACAGGGCTGCAGGAAGCAATGAGGACTTACTTAGAAGAAGAAAAAGAGTAAAGAGAAGTGCAAAGAGTTAACTGCTCAAGTTAGCAAAGACTAAGTAAGGGTGTTACCCATAATTAGTGGGTCAGGAGAAATAGAGATTACAAAAACTAGGAAAGTTTAGAGACAGTACAGATGAAAAGCAGAATGCATAGAGTTCAAGTTCTGGTTTATATAAATTAGATATGTGCCTCTGTATTGTGTCTGAGAGTCATGGTTCATAGTCAGAAAGAATTCAAAGAGATTCTCTTATAGTCATAAAAGACTTTATTAATGAAAGAGTAAAACGGATTAAACTCTGCAAATAGAGTCTAGAGATTCAAGTTTCGTAAAAGTTTGGTAGAATTTTATATACTGAAATTTGGGGCTTCAAGTCAGCAGGCTAACAGATATCCTAGAAAAAAAAAACAGGGTCCTACATGAGAGAATAAAGTTGTAAAATACAAAAGACAGATTAGGGAGGAGTCAGGATGTGCCTTCTAACAAAGGGATTGTCCATCAGATAAGGAGACATAGTTGATATAGAGACATAGGGATATAGTGTCAGGATGTGATTTTTACAAAGGACAAATTAGGATGTAGGATGTCATCAAGTAAAGAGCCAGGATGGGGTATTGGCAAGGTCCTGTCAATCAGATAAGAGTTTGTTATTCTGCATTCCTTAATTAGAAATGGATTTTTGAGTAAATTTTAGACTCTGACCCATCATCTCACTGGATAAATCTCATTTCTCTGAGTCTCATTTATTTTATCCAGAAAATAAAGATACTAACATATTAACTATGCAGCAACATTTTGAGGAAACTTTGTGAACTTTATTTTAAAATTTTGTTTATTTAAATTTAAATTTATTTTTAAATTTTTTTAATTAAAAAAACAGAATAGGAAAAAAGAAAAACAGAAAAGGAACACAAAATAAAATGAAACAAAATAAAAGAGAGAACATTGTCATGTGCCTAGAAGAACATCAGGGAAAACTCAAAATATATAACAAATGACCAGTTCAAGAAAGTGTGTGTGTGTGTGTGTGTGTGTGTGTGTGTGTGTATAATAAAAATTATATTCACACCTGCTGCTTCCTCACTCACTCATTGCCACATAGTTTTTGCCATAAAGGAATGGTAAAATGATATAGTGATGGCTTTTGATTTGTATATAAATTGGATTTAAGTGAAACAGAGTTGCACAAAGTTGCCAGCCTCACTCTCCTAAAGCCCCCATTGTCCAGTGTCAGGAAAGAGTCAATACCACTAGTGATGGCTCAAAATGCAGTGGATGATGCTAGTGTCTTCAATGTCTAACCAAGTTCTAACTGCTCCACAATATCTGCTTCATCTACCTTCATGGCTGTTGTAACAAACTGTTCGTTCACTTATTCCACAAGGAGGAGTATTTACATGCTTGGGATAGACATACCCCTCACTCACCATAATACTTGAGATCCTTTGGTTATTCTTAACTTGGACAGTTTACTGGGGTATGGTCACTGTGCATGCTACAGCTTCTTAGAGCCACAGGTCAGAGTTAGGTGGATCAGGGAGATTCCAGAGGTGGAAAGCAGCCTTCACTCCAGAAGTATTCCTTTTCCCTGAATACACCCTACACATAAAAAAGGCAGCATGGTTTCATCCAAAGAGCCCCAGACTTGAAACTAAGAACAAATACTGGCTTGAATATTTACTATCCATGGGCATTCCCTTACCCTCCCTGAAACTTTCCTCATTCATAAAAGAGGGAGCAAACTTGAATTCTGCAGGATCAAAGTGGAACTTAAAGTATTTTATAAACTTGAACTATTACCAGCATCTCTGAGGCCAAGAGAGAAAGAGTAAGTTGATACTTCAAATTTTTTTATACATCATTTCAATTCTTTCCCCACTTCTGTGTAAACTAAAAACTTCTGTAAACATTGAATCATATGCCATTTCCTCATGGATAAATTAACTTACAATAAGCTTTCATTCTTAACCCTTCTTTCTTTCTCCCTTCCTTTGTCTATAATGGATTTTTTCTAGCTAGTTTTTTTCTTCTTTTACATAATTGTCTTCTTTACATTTCTATTGTCTTGTAATGCTTGTTCCAAAACTCACACTTCTTTCCTTCTTTCCAATTCTAACCATAAGTAAGAGAGGGAATCTTGCTGACTGAATCAATCAATCATTCAATCAATCAAGCATCTTAGTCTCATTTGATCTACAAAGATGCTGATATCTTTATCAAGTGAAAACATATCTACTGAATCAATGAATCAAAACAAAAATCAATCAAAATTAGGCTTTCTAATGTCTGTAGTATGAAATATAATTCCATAGTTTTCTATTTGAGCCTCCTCCGCTAGCTTCCAATGTTACATTATTTTATTTTGAATGCTATTTTTTAGATTAACACTTTTTCATAATTTCTTGCCATAGAAGCCTTCCTTTAAACAAAGGAAAACACTAAGACAAACTGACATATCAACTCTGTCTGACAAGATATGCAACACTCTGTACCCATAATCATGATATCACTTACTTGGGGAAGAACATCTAATATCTGATTAAAACTGAGAAAATTGAGACGCACTTTGGCAGAATATAAGTGTAGACCAACACCTTATGCTGAATACCACAATAATGTCAAAATAGACCTGCATGCTAAATATAGTATCATTTAAAAATTAAAAGAGAACCAGATCAGGTACTTTCCACAAATATAGCTAATCTTTAATCAAACAAAAGAATAAAGGTTGAATCAGGAAGCATTTCTGAAGTGCTCACTATGAGCCAGATCTTGTATTCAGTCCTGGAAACACAAATAATATAAGAGCAAATCAAATTGTCACAGCTACCCTCAAGGAATTTACAGGATGTCTACACATAAAAAAGAGTTAGAAACAAAGTAGGGGGGAGGTACCTGCTGGGGAACAGCAAAGGAGATCACAAAAGGTAAAAAAAGAAATCATTTTGTTCAGGGTAAAGTTGAAAAGCTTTTGCTTTTTACCAAGCTTGATTTTTTTGCTGAAAGAATTCTTAAAATAGTTGTAAGGTACTAAATATCTTCTCCTTCACATCCCAATTATTTCAAAAGGCCATCGCTAATCATGTTGATATATATCTTGTCACTGGACCTGGATGGCTCTGGAGGGGAAAATAAGGCAGCTAACCTTGCACAGTCCTCCTTTACTTAAATCCAATTCACTTTCAGGTCATAACATCACCTACCTGGTATCATGGTCCTCTTCAAGAACATAGGACAAACAATAACAACAATATTTAGTTTAATTGCATCATAAGTAAATTTTGGGCTTTTCAAATCATATTCCATCTCATTATTTCTTGTTTGAGGTGAAAATTCCTGCACCATTTGAATGGAAGTGCTCAATACATGATGATTTCTTGTAAGTTTTTTGGTAAGTAATCCCTTTGTCACTGTAGCTCTAAAGTTTGTCTATTATATACATGGATAAATCAGATCTGTCATTGATTCCTGACTGACTGATTGATGGTATTAGGGGAGAAATAACTCTTCCATGAGTTCAAGTGATAGGTAGCTGCTGCCAAAATATATTTATTATAGCACAGAAATTACATAGTTAAAAGCTAGGTTTTATTATTATGCCCAAACATATTTTCAAACATATATTTAGTCTCAGAGAGAACAATACATTTTATTAGATAAATACTTCTATTACATATTGCAATTCTCTATTTTCCTCTTAGGGCATAAAAGTTCAAGAAAAGACAGATTCATAATAACTTGTTTTTTTCAATGTCATAAAAATTGTACAAATATAACCAAACAGTCATAATGTCATATGTAAACAAACCTAGTTAAAGAGATTTTCTAAATAAATTAAGTCAGTTTACAAATTAAACTAAAATTTAGAGGGTTCACAAATAGGCTAACTGACAGGGAAGATTTACATATCACCAAGATAACCAAGAAGATTTAGGGAAATGCTTCCTTCAACAGGGGAGTTAAAAACAAAATTAAATCACTTTGACTCTCCCTTGGTTTCTATCTGAAGAAAATCAGTCTTCCCTAATTCACAAGTCAAATTTTGGTCATGGAAGGTTATTATTTAACACTAGACAGGGTTTTAGTTAATCAACAGTTGTAGGAGCCCTCAGCTCTGAATAATAAAATGAAATAAAAAATTAAATGAATTCCCATTACAAAGGATTGATCACAGTGCCCTATTGTATTACTCAGTAGAGAAATGGAAGATACTCAGTGGCACAGTGAAGAAAATGCTGGGTCTGGAATCAAGAAGACTCATATTCTTGAGTTCAATTTTGTTCACAGCCACTAAGAAGCTGTGTGATCCTGGTAAATGACTTTTAAATAGTGAACACTATCAGCCTCAGTTTCTTCAGCTGTAAAATGAGTTAAAGAGGAAATGACAAATCACTGTAGTATCTTTGTCAAGAAAATCTCAAATGAGTTTATGAAGAGTTAGACGTGACTGAAAAATGACTGAGCAACAACAATAAAAGAGAATAGCAAAGAAACTTATTTATCCAAATCATTACAAAACAGAAATCAGAGAAGACATACATAGGAGAATAAATGCCAGACAATGCAGAATGAAGGAGCTTTCCCACTGAGAGTGAAATAACTCAGCTCAACCAAATAAGTTTCCCAGATCTTATCCTGAAGTTTCTAAATTAGCAAATTGGGTATAGGGACATGATGCCAATTCCTCTCATGTTTTCCTAGAGTCTTTTTCTTCAGCAACTTGAGGTGGGATTGACCTTTTCCATTTTTCCTTTTGGATCTAGAAGCCAAAAATCCCCAAAAGAATCCTGAAGAAAACTAGTGCTTCAAGAATCCCAAAGGAGACTATTCCTTGAAGATTCTCAAAGGAGTACTGGCAAAGACTAGGGCCCTCTTGACCCTCACTAACGTTGCCTATTCCTCACATAGGGTAAGATTTTCATCTCCACCAATAAGGAGAATCCTATACTAATGAGATTTGGGCAAAAGTTATCACCATTATCATCATCATCATCATCATCATTTGAGGGAACTGAGTTCTCCTATAACTTCACAATCTATTATCTTGCCCGAAGTCTGGAAACCTGGACAAGTAGATTTTGGCAGACTTTGTACAGCTTACTTAAGCTCTCCACACCACAATTTCTTCAATTGTTAAATGGTCTCTAGGTTTCCTTCTAATTCAGATTTGTTTCCATCATTCTATTTTTTTTTCTGTTGTAGCAACAGAATCACATGTTCTATTACATTCATCTGTTACTTTTAGTCAACTATAATTGAACTCTTAATATTTCAGTTCTGTCATCCAGTATACTAGCTTCTCCTCTTAGATTCATGTTAATTATAACTTGGACAAGCATGTCAACTGTACCTCTGACAAAAGTCATTGATGAAAGTGTCCAACAAAATAGGATCTGGGACAGAGGTTGAGGTATCCTGCTAGACACTTCTGACTGCGTTGATACTGACAAATAATATTTGGGGAGGGTCAGATTTGGGAGTCATGTGTTCTATTCCCTTATTTTGAAGATGAGGAAACAGAGGCTTAGAAGGTTTAAATGAATTGTCCAAGGCCATGTAGCTAGTAAAGCTGTTACCTCATTTTAAAACGAATGCCCTTTCCAATCCATCATGTTTTTATACTACATTTCCTAAAAAATTCATTGTTAGTATTATACAATAGTCCACCATGAATCTCTCCAATATCCTTTAGATGGTGTTCTGGTTGGTTTTCTGGAGGTCCTTGGACCAGTATTTCAGCAAAGTAATCACCATTAGCCAGATGATAAAGTCGAAATTCTTTATTATCTCCTTCAGTCTTATCTCCTTGCCTGGGGCTCGGCTAGCTTTCTGGAGCCCTGCAGACTGGCTTTGGTCTCAATGGAGAAATGAAGGAGGACAGCCCAGTCACCACAGTATTGGGAGATGGAATGAATGTCTCTGGCTGACTTGTCCCAGCTTATATGCTCTATTATAATTACATCATCACAGGTGTGAATCTTGTAGAACTATATTAAGTACTAAGTACATGTACTGAACTAGAGAGCTATTAATAACCATGCTAAACTAGATAACCATTGTCTTATCAATTCCACTTAGCACCTTGTTGTAAGAATCCTTGCCTAAGTATATTTCTCCAGAGTTCTGGCTCTTTACACCTTAGATAATTTATAACTTTTCATTTCAGAATATTGTCTAGCTTCCTGATAAGACTCATAATCAAAAGAGTTTTATGCTAGCTATTTCTACAGAAATAATGTATATAAAATGTCTCTTTTCAAGAATATGAAATGCAACTAGATGGATAGCTTACAGAGTAGGTCCTACAGAGTAGGATAGGTGGATGACTATTTAGAAACCTTTTTTTTTTTTAAGCATGATTCCAACAATCAGACTTTTTCAGTCAAATTGACTGAGTTGCTTTCAGAAAGGATTATCCATCTACAGGGAGGTTATACAAATGTTCCTCTTTCTAGATGATATATTCATTATCTCAAACCTTGTAATACTGCAGTGTATCCTCGATAAACTCGTGATCTTTTTTCCCCTGAGGCAATTGGGGTTAAAACTGCTGGGAAAATTGGAAAGTAGTATGACAGAAACTAGGCATTGACCCATACCTAACACCATTTACCAAAATAAAGTTGAAATGGGTTTATGATTTAGACATAAAGAGTGATATTAAATAAATTAGAAGAACATAGGATAGTTTATCTCTCATATCTGTGGAGAAGGAAGGAATTTGTGATCAAAGAAGAACTGGAATTCATTATTGATCACAAAATAGATAATTTTGATTATATTGTTAAAAAAGTTTTTGTACAAACAAAACTAATACAGACAAGATTAGAAGGGAAGCTATAAGTTGGGAAAACATTTTTACATTTAAGGGTTGTGATAAAAGTCTCATTTCTAAAATATATAGTAAATTGACTCAAATTTATAAGAATCCAAGCCATTCTCCACTTGATAAATGGTCAAAGGATATGGACAGACAATTTTCAGATGAAGAAATTAAAACCATTTCTAGTCATATGAGAAGGTGCTCTAAATCAGTTTTGATCAGAGAAATGCAAATTAAGACAACTCTGAGATACTACTGTACATTTCTCAGATTGGCTAAGATGACAGGAAAAGATAATGACAAATGTTGGAGGGGGTGTGAGAAAACTGGGACACTGATACATTGTTGGAATTGTGGATGGATCCAGCCATTCTGGAAAGCAATTTAGAACTATGCTCAAAAGTTTGTCAAACTGTGCATATCCTTTGATCCAGCAGTGTTTCTACTGGACTTATATCCCAAAGAGATTTTAAAGGAGGGAAAAGGACCCACATGTGCAAAAATGTTTGTGGCAGCCTTTTTTGTAGTAGCAAGAAACTGGAAACTGAGTGGATGCCCATCATTTGGAGAATGGCTGAATACATTATAATATATGATGTTATAGAATATTATTGTTCTATAAGAAATGATCAGCAGGATGATTTCAGAGAAGCCTGAACAGACTTACATGAACTGATGCTAAATGAAATGAGCAGGACCAGGAGATAATTATACACAAGAGATTATTATACACAAGAAGATTATACAATGATCAATTCTGATGAACATGACTCTTTTCAACAATGAGCCAATTGATGCCAGTTCCAATGATCTTGTGATGAAGAGAGCCCAGAGAGAGTACTGTGGGAACTGAGTATGGATCACAACAAAGCATTTTCACTCTTCTTATTGTTTGCTTGCATTTTGTTTTTTTTTTTTCTTTTTGATCTGATTTTTCTTGTGCAGCAAGATTATTGTATAAATATGTATACATATATTGGATTTAATATATATTTTAACATACTTAACATATATTGGATTACTTGACATCTAGGGGAGGGAATGGGAATTTGGAAATGTTTAGAATTGCACATGTTTTATCTATATTGAATTGTTTGCTCTTATGGAGTGGGGAGAGAGAAAAATTTGGAACACAAAATTTTGCAAAGGTGAATGTTGAAAACTATCTTTGCATGCATTTGGAAAAATAAAATACTATTGGGGAAAACAAAAAATATGCTGGGACTTAGTAAATGTTAATTTATGATGGGTGGCAGAAGACAGAACAATGAATGAAAGACAAGTTGGAACTCAGACTCTTAGATGAGAGGGAAAGGAGCAATCAGGAAATAAATAAGTATCAATGAGAAAATCTGAGGACACATGAGTCAGAGAGATGAGAGAGATACTGGAAATAGAAAACAGAATCAGTGCCTGATATCTAAGAACCAACATGAAGTAAAGGAAGAGAATTCTGGGTGTGGGAACCAGAGTGGATAGAGTTGTGGATTTTGTGAAGTTTCCTGGCTAAGGCAGCTCTTCCAGAGGATTCCTTGTCATTCTAGATCTTGGAGTGGGATAGAGTTGGGAGTTATTGTCCTTCGTTCTTGAATGATATGATATCATTATGTTAGAATTATAGATCTAGAGACAGAAGAAGCCTCCTCATTTTACAGTAAAGGAAACCAAGATCAAGAAGTAGTGTTTTGCCCAATGTCACACAGGTTGTAGATGGCAGGGCTAGAGTTCGACCTCATTTTCTGACTTTTATTCTAGGATCTTTTTGGGACTAGACTTTGCTTCCTCAATATCTTCGGAATCTGGCTCTGTCTTGAAATAGGTATAAAAGCAAGTATGAAATGGATAGATACTTTTTTCTTGTACAGCAAGATAATTGTATAAATATGTATGCATATATTGGATTTAACATATATTTCTATCACATTTAACATATATTGGATTACTTGCCATATGGGGGAGAGGGTGGGTAAGGAGAAGGAAAACCTTTTGCAAGGGTTAATTTTGAAAAATTATCCATGCATATGTTTTGAAAATAAAAAGCTTTAATTAAAAAAATCAAATAAAAAAAATAAAAACCACTAGGGAATCTTTAAGGGAAGTGTAGATCCTAGGAAGGCTGAAGCTATACTCTTAGCAATTTGTTGCACTCTAAATTAATGGCTGAAAAAAAGACAATGACTACATAGGAAAAGGACTAAGGACCAAGGCTACCTTCCCAGGTATCTCTCCTTCTGTCCCCCAAGCTCCTGGGTAGTGATAGAAATGACAGCAGAGAAACTTTTGTTTTACTTATCCCTTAATTTCCCAGTTTGGAAACCATTTTCTCTCACCAAAGATTTATTATTGCAAAGAACCTTAAAGATCATTAAATTCAAACTCTTCATTTTACAAATGAGGAAACTGAGTCACAGAAATGAAATCATTTAACTAAGGTCATACTGTTAGGAAGCCTCTCAGATAGGATTTAGCCTGGTCTAAGGGCTTCCTTAGACCAAATTCAGCTAACACCCAACTGCCTCCCAGTCCTTATTTCTCATCCCCATTTCTGAGGAGGAGAAAACTGACTCCAAGAGGACAAGGTATTTTCTTTTCAAACAGCATTGGGAAAATCAAGGTGGCACTCCCTACTTTGGCATAATGTGTCTCTAGCCTGCCTTAGGCTCCCTACCCTAGCTATTATTGACACTAAAATCTAGTAGTCAGACTACTTAGTGTTCATTGCCAACTTCCTTTCTTCCTTTGTTTTTGTCATCTTTCCTTTCCTTCCCAGGTGATAGATGCCAACCTGACTTTTTCACACTCTACAAAGTGGAGTGAAGCCTTTCCCCACCCAATGTGCAGAGCAGACTAGGACTGAAAATGTTTTAAAAATTCATATTTCCTTGTTCCTGTTAGCTCCCTAAATTGCTGCTGTCATGAGCAAGGACAGGAAGTCATTAAAAACAGAGATGTCTTCAGACATCCAACCATTAAATGTTAGAGATGGGAGGGATTATAGAGATGTTCTTATTCTAGGGTTCTTAACCTGAATCTATGAATAAATTTCAGAGAGTGTGTGTTTTAAAATAATCTGATAACTCTATTCAATAGAATTGATTTTCTTTGTAATCTTACATACTTTATTAAAAACTTTTTTTTTGCATTTAAAAACATTCCAGAAGACATTCACAGGCTTCAACAGACTTCTGAAAGAGTACATTATACCAAGAAATGACCAGCAGGATGATTTCAGGGAGGCTTGGGGAGATTTACATGAATTGAGGCTAAGTGAAATGAGCAGAACCAGGAGATCATTATACATAGCAACAACAAGATTATATGATGATCAACTCTGATGGACGTGGCTCTCTTTGACAATGAGATGATTCAAACCAGTTCCAATTATTCAGTAATAAAAAGAATCAGCTACACCCAGAGAGAGAACTATGGGAACTGAGTGTGGACCACAACATAGCATTTCCACTCTTTCTGTTATTGCTTGTTTGCATTTTTGTTTTCCTTCTCAGGTTTTTTTCTTTCTTCCTAGATTAGATTTTTCTTGTGCAGAAAGATAACTGTATAAATATGTATACATATATTGGATTTAACATATACTTTAACATATTTAACATGTATTGGACTACTTCCCAGCTAGGAAAGGGAGTGGGGGAAAGGAGAGGAAAGTTTTGCAAGGGTCAGTGTGGAAAAATTGCCCATGAATATGTTTAGTAAATAAAAAACTATAATAAAAAAGAGTATATTACACCAAAAAAGAAGATCAAAACCCCCAAACTCATTTTACAAATGAAAAGACTGAGGATCACAGATAGAAAGTAGTTTGCTCAAATCACACAGTGAATTTGCCAGAAGAGTTAGAACTGGGACTCAGAACTCTTGGCTTCTAATCTGGTGTTTTCCACTATATCACGCTGTCTCTCAGTTATCTGTCCTGATGCCAGAAGGACCTACCAGGAATTATTTTGTCCATTCCTATTCCAAAAACTTCCTGGTAAAGCTTGGCTTCTTTGGTTCCTGATTCAGCATCAAGCTCCAGTTCCTGGGAATTGTCTTTCTTGTTTTGATTCTTCTCATCTCATCTGATAATGTTTGACCTTATTAAAAATAAGTTTAATGGTTCTCAGTTTCTTCATCTTTAAAATGGGTTGAAAAATCACCACCCTTTCTGTCCTTCACAGGAATGTTGTGAGGACAATATGAAATAAAAGATAAGAAAGTCCTTTAGAAGGAAAAATACAATTAGGTCAGATAGTTATGGTTATCCCCATCTATAAGATGAAGAATATGGGATAGGGGAGTTGACTTGTCCATGGTCATAAGACTGGCAGAACTAGAACTCAAGATTTGAATCTATCCAGGAATATTATAGAGAAATTCAAGAACTTTCCAGATTAAAGATGAAGTATTATATTGCCAACAGTCAGAAAAAATTCAAATATTGTGGAGTCATATTAAGGACCATGCCTAGGTGAAAGGGCAGGTCAATTCTCTGAGAGCCTTCACAACTGTGAATCATAATATCTGAAGGAGTCATTTACTGACACAGGTTTTGCTTGTGGACTGGGAATGAAATAAATTGGAGGCAGAGGGAAGAGGAGAGAAGTCAGACAATGCAACTGCCTCTCAGTGAAGAGGTCAGAGAATAGCAATTGCCTCTCAGTCTCATTGTATCATCATCATCCTCTCACATGAAGAGATCCATTCTACAGGTCTGAGTTAGACCTTCAGCAGCCACTGGCAGGTGGCTCCTGCATCACAACAAAGTCACAGTAAAGATCTCACAAGATCTATCAGCTTCTTGTGATAAAGAATTAGAGGGCTTAGAATATGGTATTCCTGACTTTCCAAAGTGCAAAGAAGCTAGGATTATAACCAAGAATAACTTATCCAGAAAAGTTGAGTACAATCCTTCCAGGGAGAAAAAATGAAAATTCAATTAAATAGAAGCACTGCTAATGAAAGACCAGAGCTGAATAGAAAATTTCATTTCAAATACAGGACTGAAGGGAAGCATAAAAAGGTAAACAGGAAAGAGAAATCAAAAGGAATTCAATAAGGTTAAATTGTTCATATTCCTATGGTAAGATAATTCCTAAGAACTCTATCATATTAGAGCAGTTAGAAGGAGTATACATGAACAGAGGGCATGGATATGATTTGACTATGATGGGATGATTTTTTTAAATTAAGAAATGCATTTTATTCTCACAATTCTGGGAGGCAGATATTATTATTTCCATTTTCCAGGAGAGAAGACTAAAGAAAGTAGAAGTTAAGGGACTTTCCCTATTTTACATGCTTTCAGGAAAAAAAACTCACTATTAGACAAAAATTGTTAAGAAATCTTGAAAGCAGTTTTAACAGAAACTAGATATAGATCAACATCTCACATCATATACTAAGATAAGGTCAAAATAGGTACATGATTTAGATATAAAGGGCAATACCATAAATGAATTAGGGGAACATAGAACATTTTACTTGTCAATCTATAAATAAGGAATGAATTTATGACCAAACAAGAGTTAGAGTACCAAAGAATGTAAAATGGATCATTTAAATTATGTTAAATTAAAAAAAAATTTCACAGACAAAACCAATGCAGCTAAGATGAGAAGGAAAGCAGAAAATTGGGGGAAATTTTTTTTAGAGGAAGTTCCTCTAATAAAGGTCTCATTTTCTCCAATATATAGGAGTACGAGTCATTCCCCAATTGATGAATGGTCAAAGGATATGAACAGGCAGTTTTCAGAAGAAGAAATCAAAGCTATCTATAGTGACATGAAAAAGTACTGTTGATTAGAGAAAAGCAAAATAAAACAACTCTGAAATGCCACCCCACACTTACCAGATTAGCTAATAAAACAGAAAAGAATAATGACAAATACTGAAAGGGATGTGGAAAAACAGGGACAATAATGCATTGTTAGTGAAGTTGTGAACTAATTCATTCATTCTGGAAAGCAATTTGGAATGATGCACAAAGGACTATAAAACTGAGCCAGTAATACCACTACTAGGTCTATATTGCAAAGAGATTAAAGGAAAGGGAAAAGTACCAATTTGTACAAAAATATTTCTAGCAACTCTTTTTGTGTCTGGCAAATTGAGGGGACATGCATCAATTGGAGAATGGTTGCACAAGTTGTGGCTTGTGATTGTGATGGAATACTATTGTGCTATAAGAAATGACAAATGCTTTCAGAAAAAAATTGAAAAGACTTTCATGAACTGATGCAAAGGGAAATGAGCAGAACCAGATCATTGTACACAGTAACAGCAATAATGTAATGATGATTAACTATGAATGGCAGCTATTTTAAGCAAAATAGTGAATCAAGATAATTTCAAAGGATTTATGATGAAAAATGCTATGCACCTTCAGAAAAAGAACTGATAGAGTCGGGATGCAAATTAAAACATACTTTTAAAGAAATTTAATTTTCACAAGGTTTTTTGGTACATGTTTTCTTTCATAACATAGCTAATATGGAAATATATTTTGCATGACTACACATGTATAATATGTATTCAATTACTTGCTGTCTCAGGGAAGAGGAAAAAGAGAAAGAGAGAATTTGGAATTCAAAAATTTTAAAAACAAATGCTTAAAATTATTTTTACAATATGTTTTTAAATATAAAAGAATTTTACATAAAGCCTAAAATGAGTAATATTTGTAAAATGTTTTGCAAACCTTGCAGCAAATACAGACACACATGCATGCATACACACATAGATACCCCACACACATACACATATATATACACATATTTAAATCTATCTCCTCATTCCAAGTGCAATGGTCCTTCCCTATCCCAAGGTTACCATACATCATCAAATCCATGTAAAGCATACCTCTGAAATGTGCTGTAGGTACAAATGTATTTATACTAACATTTTAAAAAGGTCACACAGATCAGGCTAATTTACAGATAGATCAGAGATTGTTCATCCTCTCTGCTGGGAAACAAAGGGCAACAAACGTGGTTTCAGCGGAAAGACAGTGAGCTTTAGAGGCATTAGCCCTAGATTTGACCTCAGACTGTGTTTTACTACGTAGGCAGCACTTCATGAGTCACTGCTCTCTGAGAACTTCATCTGTTGAAGTGTATTGCATTGAATGGTTAATAAGCTCTCTGCTAGCTTGAAATGCAGAGAATTAAAAGTGAATGGCTTAATACAGCGATGGGAAGTAATTGATTAAAAGAAAAAGAAGACTCCATATATGCCAAGATAAATTTGAAATAATGAGCTGACATCTATTTTCAGAGAAAAAAAAAACTGATGGAGTCTGAGTACAGATCAAAGTATACTGTTTTCTGTTTTATTTTTTCATTTTATTTTTTTTTTGGGGGGAAAGTTCTGTGTTTTATTTCATAACAGGACTAATATGGAATTGTTTTCCATGATTACACATGTAAACATCTATCAAATTCTTCCCTTCTTTATGAGGTGAAAAGGGAGGGAGAGAACTTGGGACTCAATTTTTAAAAATTAGTGTTACAAAATGCTTTTACATGTAACTGGAAAAATAAAATATTTAAAAAAATTTTTGAAAATAAGTAATCAGCAGAAGTTAGGCAAATTAAGGAGGATAAGGAAAGTCTTTCTGTAGGAGGAGTGATTTTACCTTTTACCTAAGAAAGCCAGGAAAGATGATAGGCAGAGAAGAGAAGGGAGATGAAGAGGGGATTACCAGTAAAAGTGCCCAATTGGAAGATGGAACATAACATGAAATGTTAATTAAAAAAAAAGTATTGAACACCAAAACTGAAGCTGAGCAAAACAAGCAGAATCAGGATTATATTGTACACAATGACAGCAAGAATGTATGAAGATGAACTATGAAAGACTTGGGTTTTTTTCAGTAATTCAGTGATCTAGAGCAATCCCAATAAACTTCAGTAAGAAAATGCCATCTGCATTCAGAAAAAGAACTATGGAGATTGAATGTAAATCAATACACGCTATGTTCACTTTTTTTTCTGTTTTTTTTTCCTCTTCCATGGTTTTTCCCTTTTGCTCTGATTTTTCTCTTCCAATATGATTCATAAAGCAATGTATATTAAAACTAAATAAATTTTTTAAAAGTATTGAACAAATCATTCCCCAGTTGATAAATGGTTAAAGGATATGAACAGACAGTTTTCAGATGAAGAAATTAAAGACATTTTTAGGCATATAAAATGCTCTAAATTACTTGATTAGAGAAATACAAATTAAGACAATTCTGAAGTACCACCTCACACTTACCAGATTGATTAAGATGACAAGAAAAGATAATGTTAAAGATCGGATGGGATGGGGGAAAACTGGGACACTCATGTATTGTTGGTAGAGTTGTGAACTGATCTAATCATTCTGGACAGCAATTTGGAACTATGCCCAGAGGATTATAAAACTGTCCATGCCCTTTGATTCAGAAGTGTCATTACTGGGTCAGTATCCCAAAGAGATCCTAAAAAAGGGGAAAGAATCCATATATACAAAAATGCTTATAGCAGGTCTTTTTGTAGTGGCAAGGGACTGGAAATTGAGTAGATGCCCATCAGTTGGGAAACAAATAAGCTATGGCATATAATGTTATGGGATAATATTGTTCTATAAGAAACGATCAGCAGGATCGATTTCAGGAAAGCCTGGAAAGACTTACATGAACTGATGGTGAATGAAGTGAGTAGAACCAAGAGATCATTATATATAGTAATAGTCTCTCTCTCTCCTCTCTCTCTCTTCTCTCTCTCTCTCTCTCTCTCTCTCTCTCTCTCTCTCTCTCTCTCTCTCTCTCTCTCTCTCTCTCTCTCCCCAGAATCACATAGCTAATGAGTATTAAGTGTCTGAGGTTTAATTTGAACTGACTCCAGGGCTGGTACTCTATTCATTGTGTCATCTGAATGCTGAATGCTCCAGGTGTGATTTTTTTCTTGTACAATATGACAAATATGAAAATTATTTTAAAAGGACTGTATATAGATAACCTGTATCTGATTGTTTGTTGTCTTAGGGAGAAGGAAGGAAAGAAATAAATTTGGAACATAAAACTTACAAAAATGAATGTTGAAAACTATCTTTACATGTATTTGGAAAATTAAAATGATATTTAGGAAAAAAATAAAAATTAAAAAGTATTGAACAGTTTACTTGATTTTCCCCCCTCTTCCTCCTTTTCCCTATTTAAAATACATTTTTGTTGTGTGGGCTAGCTCTTTGGGACAAGGTAGAGACAGAGATGTGGAAGTAAATTAGTGTCAGTAAGGTGATAAAGTGGATAGAGTGCTGCATCTGGTGTGAGGAAGACTTATCTTCCCTAGTTCAAATCTGGCCTCAGATATTAACCAGCTATGTGACCTTGTACAAGTCACTTAACACTCTTTGCCTTAGTTTCCTAATTTGTAAAAATGATCTGGAGAAGGAAATGACAAACCACTCCAGTATCTGTGCCAAGAAAATCCCAAATGGGGTCTCAGAGTTGGACACAACTGAAATGACTGAACAAAAACAAAATTTAAAAAAAAAATTTTTTTTAAGTTTATGGTCTAATGAGAGCATATCACATCACTTTGCAACTTCCTTCAATTCCTTGCCACATTTTATCATTATCTTATCTTAAGGAAGCATGTATTACTTACCCTTAGGCCTCTGAGATAACTGCCAAAGGTGCCAAGAGGAAGTGATTGGCCCAATCTCTGCCTTTATCTGCCTGTGGGAATCAGTCCAGACTGGTGAGCTGAGAGTTGGAAGCATGTGTTTGAAGAAAAAGTGGAGGGGAGATAGAAGACAGAGGGCAGAGACCTGGCTTTCCCCTCTGTTTACATGCAACTGAACAGAGATATGCAGCCTCCCAGCAGCAACACCTCTGCAAGGGAACTGAATTTAGGAAGTAATAAATAAGCAGAATCAGCCCTCAATTTTTTGTTTTGTAAGTTATTTTTGGCAAATGTTTATTCTGAGCCAAGTCTGCCTTTGTGACATGCATGTGTTTGAATCCTCCTTTCCCTTACTTGAATAGTCAGTCAATTCACAAGTGTTTATTGAGCATTTGCTAAGAGCCAGGTACTATTAAGCACCAAGTGGTACAAAGGAAAACAGAACAGTTCCTGCCCTCAGGGAGCCAACAGTCTAACGAGGGAGGTAACATGTAAAGCAATGTGTGCATACAATATATATATATGTATATATATACATTATATATGTGTATATATATATATATATATATATATATATATATATATATATATATACAGGGTAAATGGAAGGAAGGTTCTAATAGTTGAGGAGTGAAGGAGGATGGGGACAAACTTTGGAAAGATGGTGGCATTTGGTTTGTATCTTGAAGGAAGACAGAGATTCTGGCATGCAGATGGAAGGAGGGAGAGATAGACAAAGAGACAGAGAGAAAGAGAGAAAGAAAAAGAGACAGAGACAGAGACAGAGAGGAAGACAGAGACAGAGAGGAAGACAGACAGAGAGAAGAAGGGAGGAAGAGTCAGACACTGGAGAGAGAGAGGAAAAGGGAGACAGAGACAGAGAGGAAGGAAGAAAGAGACAGAGACAGAGGAAGAGAGAGATAGAGACAGAGAGAAAGAGAGACAGAGACAGAGAGAGACAGAAACAGAGAGGAAGAGAAAGAGAGAGACAGAGAGAAAGGGAGGAAGAGTCAGAGACTGGAGAGAGAGAGGAAAAGGGAGACAAAGACAGAGAGGAAGGAAGAAAGAGACAGAGACAGAGAGGAAGAGAAAGAAAGAGAGGGAGAGAGAAAAAAGACACAGACACATACACATAGAGAGACAGAGAGAGAGACAGAGAAGGAGAGAGAGAAAGACACAGAGACAGATCAGAGAAAAAGAGACAGAGACAGACAGAAGAAGAGAAAGACAGATAAATAGAGACAGAGAGGGAAAGAGAGGGAGGAAGATAACACGTACACACAGTAAAAGACAGAAAGAGAGATACAGATAGACAGAAGCAGATACAGAGAGATACAAGACAGAGATACAGACAGATAGAGGCAGAGGCAGATACAGACAGGAAGACAGAGATACAGAAAGAGAGACACACAGAGAGACAGAAACAGAGGCGGGGAGGGAGGGTGGGGAGGTAGAGAGGGAGAGGGGGAGAGGGAGAGGGAGGGAGTTTCTTGTATGAGGGACAGTCAGTACAAAAATATGGACCTGGGAGTTGAGTCACATTTGAGGAAAAACTAATAAGCATTGGATTATGCAGTTTGTCAAGAGAAACAAAATATGAAAAGACTTAAAGTATAGATAGTGGTCAAGTTGTCAAGAAATTTAAATGCCAAAACAGAAGACTTTATAGTTGAGAATGATGGAAACAGGGAGTCAGTGGAGTTTATTGAGTAGGAATGGGGATGGGACATAATCAGACCTCCACTTTGTGAAAACTACTTTGGAGGAGAAGAAGAGGATAGATTAGAGTAGGGAGAGACTAAACAAAGAGATCAATTAGAAGACTAGTGCAGCAGTCAGTTAATAAGTATTTGTTAAATGCCTACCATGTGCCAAATGGACATCTGGGTGACTCAATGGATGGGGTGCCAGGCTTGGAGTCAGGAAGTCTCTTCCTGAGTTCAAATCTCACCTCAGATACTTCCTAGCTGTGTGACTCGGAGCAAGTCACTTCACCCTGTCTGCCTCAGTTTACTCATCTATAAAATGAGATGAAAAAGGAAATGGTAAAACACTCTAGGATCTTTCCCAAAAAACCCTAAATGGGGTCACTGAAAATTGGACATGACTGAAATGATCAACAAATATGTTGAATACTGTGATAAGTGTTGGAAACAAAAGGAATTCAAAATCCCCTAAGAGAGAGATGATAAAGGCCTGAACTAGAATGCTAGCTGTGTGAATGTAGAGATGTGTGTGTGTGTGTGTGTGTGTGTGTGTGTGTGTGTGTTCTATATATATATATGAAATGCTATAGAGTATAGAGGTAGAAATGATAATATTTTGGATATGTGGTGAGTGAGACTGATGAATCAAGATGAACTGCAAACCTGGATGCCTAATTTTTTGTATGATTTTGTTTGTCCTTCATTTTCAAAGAAGACCAATGGCATCATGGATGATTTTTTGATTTTTGCATAGATTGGATTTAGGTGAGGCAGAGTTGGACAAAGTCATCAGCCTCACTCTATCTTCTAAAGTCATCAAAGTCTAGTGACAAGACAAAAGTCTAGATCAGTGGGATTCTGTGGATGACTTGACATCCTTCATGTCTGACCAAGCCAGCACTTCACAGCACCTGTTTCAGCCTCCTTCATGGTCATTTCCACAAAATCCCTGAAAAGGAATAGTTTGCTTGGGGAGGAAGAGAGTACCTCACTCTCTTCCTTCATTCCCCTCCCATCTTAGCTGGAGAAGGATCTTGCAAACATTAAGGAGTTTGAAGGAAGTATGAAGTTCTATCAGCCTCCTAGTTGTGTTCCTGGGACAGGTGACAGCTATGTATACATTGAAAGCAAAGGACAAAATGTATTCTCTGAGGAAAGGAAGAACATAAAAAGGCAATAAAATACCTAAGGAACTTCATAAGTAACCTACAAAGAGGAGAAAAAGATTTCCAACAATCAAGAGCTATAACTTACTCCTTTGATACATGTACTGTTTAAGCTTGAATCCACTTTCTCTATATGTTCTTAAGGGAGAGTTCCTAATAGACTTTTTTCATCTCAACTATTCTTGCTGTAACATATTATTAAAATGTACTTTTTCTAAAGTTAATCTATCTAATTAATTTGTATTAACATAGAAAACCATTCCCAACCATCCAGGGTCCCTTAGAATCTTGAACAGAGAAGTCAATCCCAAATTCTAAAGACTTAGCTTGTAAATAGGAATGGGATTTGGGAGAATAAGTCCAGAGTAGGAGCCACATATATATTGTAATTTTACTACCTTTCATAGACTAACAAATGAGAAATCCTCATATTATAAAGACCTCAAAATGTCTTGGATAATCCAATCAATAAACTTAAATAAAGTGAGACCAGAGTGTTATCACCAATCAAATTGTTGCCCACAATTATCCACATATAACCTTGATACAAAAAAACCTAAGAACATAATTTAAATAGATACTGCCACCCCAAATAATTAATAATCTCTAGTCTATGTGAATGAAAAAATTTCAAGATATTGAGACCTAGAAAAAGAGATCAAATATGATATGATGGCTATCCTTGATGGCCTCTTATTAAAAAAGTTGTTATAAAGATGCTTTCTATGAATGTACAAAAAATGAGCTTACATCCTAATAATGAAACTACAAAACTCAATAGTGAAACTACAAAAATCAGTTAAATTGTCCACTTATTCAATAGTTTGTAGAATATCAGCTATAAAAAAATAATATCCAGATAGCTATTTACTCCAGGACTACTTCTATATTGAGCTCCATAGGGGGAAAATAATAACCTAACAATAGCAATAATGATAGTGTTTTGCTGAGAATGCTTCTATAGGATCCTACATCTCAAGGTTGAAGAGACCTCAAAGGTCATCAAATCTGTTTCTTTTATTCTACAGATAAGGAAACAGATTTAAAGAAACTAAATGACTTAGTTACAAGTCACCAAGGAATCTACAAAAGATGAGCTTTGATCTTAATACTTGATTTTCAAAAAAGGAAAGACAAACATCTATAAACCATGAGCCAATGAATTTACCAGCAATTCCTGGCAAGATTCTATAGATTATCCACAACAACAAATAGATAGTTGGTGAAAGGGTGGGGGGAAGAGGGAGGATAGAGGGGAAGCATTAATTATAAGCTTCATCATGAACAAGTCAGGCTAGATTGACTTTTTTTTTTTAAACAAAGTTACTAGATTGATCCATCAATGGAATGCTGCAGGTATAGTCTGCCTGGATTCCAGCAAAGGATTTGACAAAATTTCTAATGCCAAAACAGAGAAATGTGGGCAAGATAGAGCTAGTAGAGTTAGTTGGATTTGGAACTAGTTGAATGACCAGATCCGAAGAGTAGTGATTAATGATTCCATGTTTTCTTGGTAGGAGGACTCCAATGAAGTGCCCCAGGGATCTAACCTGTTTAGATCCCTGATCTGTTTAATATTTTTTGTCAATGTCTTTGAAAAAGTGTAGATGTTCTGTTTATCAGATTTACAGAAACAGAAGGTAAGAAGGATACATAACATGTGGAATGGTAAAATTGGGGTTTCAAAAAATTTTAGAGGCAGTATACTAAAAGGGACAAAATCTAATAAAGAAGAAAAATATAGTAGATATAAAATCTTCCATTTGAGTTTATAGAGAAACATCATAAGTATAAAATGGAAAATCAGGGCTAATTAGTATCTCATCTGAAAAAAAAGAAAGTGGTGGGCAAAATATCAACCAAAGAAATTAAAGCAATCTTAGAGTACCTTAAGTTAGAAATTGTGTCCAGAATAAGATGCCCAGACCAGAAAAAAAATCTAAAATAATGTGTTTCAGTGTTGTGAACTGATTCAACCATTCTGGAGAGCTGTTTGGAACTATGCCCAAAGGTCTCTAAAACTCTGCATTCCATTTGATCCAGCAGTATCTCTATTAGGTCTGTATCCCAAAGAGATCATTTTTAAGAAGCGAAAGGACCCACATGTGCAAAAATGTTTGTGGAAACTCTTTTTGTAGTGGCAAAGAACAGGAAACTGAGTGGATGCCCATCAATTGGAGAATGGATGAATAAGTTATGGTATATGAATGTAATGGAATATTATTGTTTTATAAGAAATGATGAGCAAACTAATTTCATAAAAGCCTAGAAAGTCTTACTCACTAAGTGAAGTGAGTAGAACCAAGAGAACATTGTACACAGCAATAAGATTATGTGATGATCAACTGTGATGGACTTAGTTCTTTTTAACCATGAAATGATTCAAGGAAATTCCAATAAATGGGATGGAAAGAGCCATCTGCATACAGAGAAAGGACTGTGGAGACTGTGAATCAAAGGATAGTATTTCCACCTTTGTTGTTGTTATTATTATTGCGTTTTCTCTCTTCCCCCCCCTTTCTAACTGATCTTTCTTGTGCAGCATAATAAATGTGGAAATATGTTTAGAAGAATTGTACATGTTTAATCTATATTGGATTACTTGTTGTCTAGGGTGGAGGTAGGGAGGGAGAAAATTTTGGAACACAAGGTTTTGAAAGGATGAATGCTGAAAACTATCTTTGCATGTATTTTGAAAAATAAAACTACTACTATTTTAAAAAATAAAATAAAAGTGTGTTTACTTGTGGGTGTCACATTTGAAGAAGAATATGGAGAGAGTGTCCAAAGGGAGACTGAATGGTGAAGAGTTTTAAAATCATGTCATATGAGGACCAATCAAAGGAATTGGGGATTGGATGGGGATAAGGATATTTAGGGATGACAAGGTAGATATCTTCCAGTTTTTGAAACACTGTCAAATGAAAGAAATATCCAAATTGTTTTGCTTGGTATTGCCTAGAGGGCAGAAGTAGGGTAGCATTTGCAGAGAGGCTGATTTCAGTTTAGTGTAAGGAAAAGCTTCTTAAAAATTAGAACCATTCCAAATTGGAAAGGTGGTTGATGGGACTATTGTTCAGATATGGCTTGAACTAAAATGGACCATGAGGTTCTTTCCATCTCTGAGATTCTATGATAAATAAATAGCATACAAGAGAAAATGAAACAAATGCAAAGAATAGGACCAAGCAAAGTACTACCAAAAGACTGAGGAGGGGGAGATCAGTTTTTTAGGGTTGTGGGCCAGAGCAGAAGAGAGAATAGTCATCAGGATAGGTTATATGGAAGAGATGGCTTGGTAGTTGGACATTCAAGGACTTCCAATAGATGGGGCAGTAGAGTGTAGAAACCATTTCAGATATAAGCAAAGGAATATTCAAGAAAGGGAAGAATAAGAAAAGATGGATGGAGAATAATTCAGTCTAGTTGAAACATAGACTAAATAGAGAGAAGCTACACAACATATGATTGAAAGAATAAATAGGAACCAGACTGTAGATTTCAAATGCCAACATCAGGAAACAGTTGGGAGTTCATGGAAATGTCAAATGCCCTGAATACCAATCCCAACACACCCTCCCAGAAACTTCCCTTCCCAGAAGTTTTAGACCCTGTGCCATTTGCCTCTCAAGTTTCTGGTAGAATATGGCAGGTCCTCTGTGGACATAACTATGAACTTCTCACTGGATGTCATTGGACTTCCCTTCCCTTATTGACCCCCAGACCTATTCTTTCAACCTTGATCACAGTCTCATTCTCAAGTCTAGCTTTGAATCTCATCTCTGCTTTGAATTACCCCCTGGTAACTTCTCTTCTACTCCCAGAAGAAATGTTGGAGTGAGGTGGAGGGATCCCAAATAAAAGGTGCTCTACACTAACCACATAAGAATTCTAAATTTTACTTCCAAGTGGTCTTTCTTTATAGAGTTAGTTGATTCACCATACATTTTGCCAATGGTTTAGAATATGAAAAATGACTACACTGTGAAGAATCTCATACAAACTATAAATCTTTACATTGCAGGAATACAAAAATGTAGCATTTTTGACCTGTTTAAATGATAAGTCTGATTTATAAGTTTCCTTTACCTGGCTGGGGGAAAAGTGATAAAACAGGGTAGAATCAGCTCTCTGACACTGGGCCTTGAAGAAATAAAACCTGTCGTAGGTCATATCAGAGGCAACATAGTAAATTAAGGAAGAAAACTGGATTTGAAGTCAGAACATGTGAATTTAACTCCTAATTCTCCTACATACTATTTTTTTAAATGGGAAGAGATGAAAGCAAAACAAAATAAATGCTTATTATTGAAAAATAATAAAATAAAATTATAATAAATGAAAAAGTCATTTTATCTTTTTAGAGGAGATAGAGGGAGAAGGCAAGGCTAAGCACTTGGTTCAAGTCAAAACAAAGAGGTGTAGAAATAAAGTTAATAGGATTTGTTTGTTTGTGGGGGTTTGTTGTAGATTAAAAGTAGAATTCCTAGATTGGAGACAGTGATCACCCTCCATTCTGAGTCCTGCACTGGAACCCTCTGAGAACACCCTTTTAGTAGATGGTAAGCCCCTCAAGAGGATACACTGAAAAGATTCTAAACTGGAGAATGTGGCTTCCAAGTGTTAGGAAGGGAAAACAAAGGTCAGTGTGTCAGTAGGTTGTAGCATGTAGTTGTAGAAATGCCTTGTGGAAGCGGTGAGGCATATTTATTTTGTTTATTTAAACATATTTTTCCTTTCTTCTCACTTCCACTTTTCTTTGGAATGTGCTCAGAATAAAAATAATACCTAGAAGCTCTCATCTTGGCTTGCCCATCTACAAGGCAGCCTTAAAGAAGTCTTTTAAGAAATAACTCAAGAAATAGAAAAGGTGAACAGAATCCCAGGTCCTGACTTTCCTTTGGCTACGAGGGATTCCTTACCAGTCCTTCCTGGAGCTGTAGAAGAAAATTGGAAAGGGAAGGGGATAGGGAGAAGGAAAGACACCAGTTTACCCATCCCTTTTGTATTAAAGTTGTTTGGAAAGCTGATTAGGACTTTCAGTCCTAAATTCTGTGGTTTCATTTGATCACCCATGCAGACTTTGACTCAGCTCAATACAAAAGCTTGGGTAATTTCTGCCATTCCATTCACCCCATTCATGAATGGGGTGGGCTAATTAATTGCATGTCTTTCTGCTAAGTCTGTTCATTTGGCAAGAATGGTAAACCATTAGAGACAAATCATTTGATTTCACACTAACTTTCACAGTACCTGGTATGTAGTCGGCACTTAATAAACTCTTGTGCCATTGTCACAATAATAGCAATATTGTATAATGACCTACTGTAAATAATTTAACTATTTTCAGCAATACAATGATCTAAGATGATTCTGAAGGACTTATGACAAAAGTGCTGTCCGCTTCTACAGAAAGAACTGATGGAGTCGGAATGCCAATTGAAGAAACTTTTTCTTTACTTTCTTATTTTTGGGGGAAGGGGATTGTCTGTGTTTTCTTTTACAAAATATGAAAAAAGATTGTTCCCTCCGTCCCCACAATGAATAAAGTAATTTACTCAAGGTCACACAAATAGTATCTAACTAGGGAATAAGAACCAGGTTTCCTGACTTCTGCATCTGGGTTCTTTTCATTATATCAAACTGCCTTTTAGAGAATCATGAAACAATTTATAACCATTTATACTTAAAAAGGGGCGGTTATTATTTATTTTTATATCATTTAGATCCTTTAAGTCATTCTTTTCTGCTTCTAAAGTAAGAAAGGAGAATGTAAAGGAAAAATCCCTTCCTACTATCTTATATACATTCTAGAAATCCAAAGGAGAGAAAATCCACAAAATAAAGAAAAAAGGAGCTGTTGGACAGCTTATATTTTTATTTTTTTATGATAGCTTTTTATTTTTCAAAATGTATGCAAAGATAGTTTACAATATTCACCTTTGCAAAACCTTGTGTTCCAAATTTTTCTCCCTTCCTCCTCTTCTCCCTCCAGACAGCAAGTAATCCTTAAATTGATCCTTGATAACCTCTGTAACAAATGAGAAAACTGAGGCACAGCTAACTTTCATAAGATCATAAAGATAGTGAAGTATTCAAACTCAGCTCCTCTAACTACAAATCCAGTTGTCTTGAATATAATCCAAAATTATTTTCTAAAGATGTGAAGCCTCAAAATCATTGGCCTCCAAAGTAGGGAGAGTGGAATCACTTTAGGATAGAAGTGGATTGTAGTTTGATTCAAAAAGATGTGCAATTTATCAATTGGAGAATGGGAATATGAATTGTATCCCAACTTGCCCACAACAGCCAATAATTAGCTTTTTTCCCAACACAACTACACTACCAACTTCACCAATTATGGCTCAAAATTACATCCTCCCTTCCCTATTGTTGGATTCCCAGGTGCCCAGCAATAGCCTCTCAGAATACCCATATCCTACCCAGAAATTTGGAATAGGTACAATTTCCCAAATGCCTCCCGAAGGATCCCAGATCTTTTTCATTGGTTTGAATGGTCTCAATTCCTGGTGGTCAAGTGGTTAGTGGCAATAAGAGAGTTGTTAAGAATCCCCTTTAAATCGGCCATAGGTTTAGGAATGAAAGAATTCATTCATTCCTGAATTATTAGTTGCAAAATGAAAATTTATTGTTGGATAGAAACCAGTTTACAAGGGACTGACTTCTATAGTGGCAGAGTTCTATTAAGGAAATGAAATTTTGGCACTGAGAATGTTTTCTCAGTAGGCAGAAGGGTCCTGGCAGCTGGGCAAGCTACCTATGTCCATCTGCAAAGACCTTAGGTGAGGGCATCTGTTATATTGGGTATCTTGATGGGGGCTGGCACAGTCTTAGCTGATCAGAAGAGGTTGGGGCTTCAAGAGTTCCATTAGAAAAAGAAATAAAACAAGCTATTAATCAACTCCCTAAGAAAAAATCCTTAGGACCAGATGGATTTACATGTGAATTCTACCAATTCCTATCAGTTTTCAGCCTGCATCTCCTATTGGAATTAATCACACTTCAAAGGGGTGCTTTTTCACTAGGATTTCTAATTGAATCAAAGGCTCTGGCATCCTAGAAAGATAACTTATGTGGGGGCATATACCTTTCCCAGGAGGGGCTGAGACTCTGAAAGGGATCACAGATTAAATGGAAATACAGTTTCTTAAAGAGACCACAACTTATAGTAAAGGAAACAGTTCCCTTTTGCTTCACTCTGGTGGCTGCTCCAGGCTCCCCAGCATCTTCTATCACATTATCTTTTCCCTAGTATCAATGGCAACATGATGCTGTGAAAGATCTCTTTTTCTTTTTTTCAGCTATGACAATTGTCATATCAAGCATGAAAATGAATTGTACTTAGCTTAAGGCCTTTGACTCACTCTAAGACAAAATGTTAAGACAAGATTTTTGATATAGTCAATTATGCTAATAGTTTTCCTAATACTGAACCAGCCTTGCATTTCTGGTATAAATCCTACTTGGTTATGGTGTATTATCCTGGGGATGATTTTCTGTAATCTTTTTGCTAATATTTTATGTAAGATTTTTGCATCAATATTCATTAGGGACATTGGTCTATAATTTTCTTTCTCTGTTTTCAACCTTCCTGGTTTTAGGTATCAGTACCATGTCTGTGTCATAAAAGGAATTTGGTAGGAGTCCTTCATTCCCTATTTTTTCAAATAGTTTATATATAACATTGGAGTTAATTGTTCTTTAAATATTTGGTAGAATTCACATGTAAATCCATCTGGTCCTAGGGATTGTTTCTTAGGGAGTTGATTAATAGCTTGTTTTATTTCTTTTTCTAATGCGACTATTTAAGCAATTTACTTCCTCCTCTGTTAATCTGGGAAGCCTATATTTTTGAAGGTAGTCATCTATTTCATTTAGGTTATCAAATTTATTGGCATAAAGTTGAGCAAAGTAACTCCTAATTATTGCTCTAATTTCCTCTTCACTGGTGGAAAGTTCTCCCTTTTCATTTTTAAGACTAACAATTTGATTTTCCTCTTTCCTTTTTCTAATCAGATTTACCAAAGGTTTATCTATTTTATTGGTTAAACCAAGATAACATTTCCAATCACATCTTTCTCACTAAAAGTATCACTGTGAATCATATTTCAGTGAGAGCAAAAAATATTTAACTATTGTTAACAACATATTAGTTTAAAAATATAATTTCCTCCTTATCTCCTTTTAAATGTTTATTTTTAGAAAAATTTTTATTTTAAATTTGTTTTGTTTACATAAGTATCATTGTAGTTGTATATGTTTATAATTTACAAGTGAGTAAATCTAAGTACCTCTATGTATTCTTGAATGAGATGTGTTAAAAAAAAATTTTTTTTACTGTGATCAAAACACTTTGAGAATACTGTTTTAAAGATTCAGATTTAGAGAAGTGAAATGGCATAATAGAAAGGCCTCTGGAATTGAAATCAGAAGACAAAATTAAGCATTGCTACTTATTACTTATATACTTGCAGCAGGTTTTGAGCCTGGGCTGCTTCTTACAACTTCCTCCCTACCATGTATTCTTGATACAGTAACACTGAACCTCTGACTGTTCTCAAATAAGATACACTATCTCTTGGATCAGGCTTTTTCTTTGGCTGTCCCCCATGCTCTTCCTCCTCAACTCCTTCATCAAACTTCCTTGACTTTGTTTAAGTTCCAATTAAAATTCCATCTTTTACAGGAAACCTTTAACCAATCCTTCAATTCTTATGTCTTCCTTCTGTTAATTATTTCCTATTTATTCCTAATTATTTCCTCTTCCTATGCTTGCTTTGCATATATATGCACACACACACATAAATATGTATACAGACATATATGTATGCACACACACATTTATTTGCAAGTTGTCTCCTCCTTTAGAATGTAAGCTCCTTGAGATTAGGGTTTTTTTCCCCTCTTTTCATATTCCCAGTCCTTAACACAGTGACTGGCACATAGTAGGTATTTAATAAATGTTCACTGATTGATAAATTATCTGAGTAGATAGTTTTGTCCTTGACAATAAGAAAGTTCAAAAGTGGGGAGAGTTTGGGGGAAAATACAATGAGTTCACTCTTGGACATGTTGAGGTGGAGATGTCTATGGGACATCCAGTTTGAGATATCTAATAGGCAGCTGGAAATATGAGACTGGAGTCCAGGGAAGATGTTTGAGCAGGACAAATAAATCTAAGAGTCATCTACATAGAGAAGAAAAATTAAACTCACTGGATTTAATTAATGAGATCAACAAGTGAACTAGTTATAAAAGAAGAGCCTAGATCCAGGACAGAGCCTTGAGGGACAGCCACATTCAATGGGTATGATTTGGATAAAGGAGAAGTCTGATGGGCTGAGGGAGACCCATGATAGAATAATGTCATGGAAACCTTGATTCTTCCTGACTTCAGACATGGCACCCTGTTCACTGGGTCTCATTCTCATTCTCAGGAATGTAGAGGTATTGTGATACAAAGAATAGACTGAACTGGAGACACAGGGATCCTGGGTCACCTACCATCTCTTCCACTACCCTACTTGTCAATGGGGCAAATCACAAGGCCAATTTATCCTTTATTTCCTTCTCTATAAAATGGAAGGAATAAATAGAAGGTGTCTAAGATCCCTTCCAACTCTAGAACTATTAGACTATTATCAACAACATGTAAAGACTCATTAGTGTCTCTTTCAAGGACAATTGCATTTCAATGGGAGATAAAATCTGCTTGATTGGACCACAAGGTCCATTTGTGGAATTTCAGGCTTCACTGGATGTAAAACTGGAAGGAACCTGATTTTACTTCCTCATTTTATAGCAAAGCAACCTGAAGTCTGGGTAAGTGACTTTCCCAAGATCATGTAGTTAACAAAATAAACGTAGGGCAGAAAGGCATTGATCCAAAGGGTGGGGAGCTATAGTTTGTTGACTTGTTTTGGTTGGGAGAGTGGGGATAGAGGCTTCGTGGACCCTTGAAATCACTCTATTTAAGTGGCTGCCATTCCATTTATTTCTAAGACAGACCAGGAAATGTCAGTAGCTCATTCAGGTCTGTGTTATATCTGGAGTCAAGATCTCTTGTAATCCTCTTACTCAGAGAATTAAGTCCTTTAGAATCAGAGGTGGGGATTTAGAGGAGTGGGGTTCCCCCCTTCATATATTTTCATTAGCTTCAACGGCATACTTCATCTTTGTTCCCTTCTCAGCTGTTTCTGGGAGTCCCCAGAAATCAGAGTCAAAGTAACATCAGACCAGAATCTATCAAAGCACCACCCTAACTGGAATGGATTGCTGTTTTATCATGGAAAGATACTAAATCCTTCTCACTTCTTAATTTCCTCATGTTAAATGAAGATAACAGTGGCTATAAAACCTACGATTGTTGTAAAGCTCCAAATGAGATACACCTTGCAAACTTTCAAGCAACACATTAATGTCAGGTATTAAAACATATTTATTGTCTTAGGGAGGAGGGAAATGAGGGATAGAGAAAATTTGGAGCTCATTTTTTTAAATGAACTTTTAAAATTGTCTTTACATGTAAGTGGAAAATGTTATTTTTTAAAATTTATATTTATTAGATGAGATGGTAGATTAGTGAGTGATATTAAAATGTATGATAAGAATAATACAATATTTCAGACTAGAAGAATAAGTAATACAGTGGAAAGAATTGAACTTAGAATTATAGAACCTAAGTTTAAATCCTACCTCTGATTTCTGTGATATTTCTCATCCTGTAATCTTAGTTTCCTCATCTATAAAGTGAGGGGTTGTACTAGTTGATCTCTAGGGTACCTTCCAGATCTGAATTCATGATGTTTTGGCCTACTGATAATGCATTCCTCTCCTAAAGTGCTTGATTTGCTATGTCTATCACTCACTCCCTCGTCAGCCTGGAACTTCCCTGCCTATTCAATCTTACTCCATCGTAAGCTCCCCATCTCCTTAGAATCACTCTGGCTGGGCAGTTAAGGATCCCTATTCCTTTTTTTGCCCTCACAAATAGCTCCCCCATCTCACCATTATTTATGGAACTTATAGAATGTCCCTTTCCCTTTTTCTCCTATCATCTACTTAGCATTGGGGGAACCTAGATGACCAACTAATCAATCAACAAATATTTATTAAATATTATTTATTAAACAGGGCATTGAAGGTATAAATACCAAAACAGTTCCTGTTATTAAGGGGAAGTAGAGTACCCACATACAGATCAATAAATCTCTTTTTTTTAAACTTTATTTATTTTTAATACACATTGTTTTATGAATTGTGTTAGGAGAGAAAAGTTAGAGCAAAAGGGAAAAACCATGGGAAAGACTTTTAAAAAAACAGAAAAAAAGAAGTGAACATAGAATGTGTTGATTTATATATTCTGTCTCCTTAGTTCTTTTTCTGGATACAGATGGCATTTTCTGTCCAAAGTCTATTGGGATTGCTTTGGATCACTGAGCTACTGAAAAGAAACAAGCCTTTCATAATTTTAGATCAATAAATCTAATGCATTGTAAGGCCAGAGAAAATTATAATAATTGGAGGGATGTTGGAATTGGTAAACTGAGCTGAACCTTGAAGGAAGTTAGGGATTCTAAGAAGCATTGATGAAAAGGGAATTTATTCCAGGCATGGAAGACGGAAGATGGTATATGGAATGTGGAGGTATAATTGGTAGTCCAATTTGGCTAGAAAGTAGAGAAAGTACAGAGAAATAATATAAACCACTCCTGGAAAGGTAAACTAGAAGCAGATTGTAGATCACTTTAAATACCAGCATGACAGATTTGTTTTTTATCTAAGAATCAAAAGGAGCCATTGAAGATTTTTGAGCAGATATGTAATGTGGTTTAATCTGTACTTCAATAATATTAATTTGACAGCCTTTGGAAGAAGAAATTGGAGAGGGGAGAGACTTGAGACCGGGAGACAATTAGAAGACAATCATTCTGGAAAAAGTTAATGAGGAACTGAACTAGAATAGTGACCAATACTAGTAGATAGAAGGGAAGGAAATGAAGGAGAAGTAGGGAGATAGAATCAATAAGACTTGGCACCTGATCAGAGATGGCAGTTAAGAGAAAGGAAGAATCAAGGGTAAAGCTGAAGCTTTTCAGGAGACAAACTACGGTTGGATATCTAGATTTCATATTTATTTTAAAAGAGATGAAGTTTGAACTTGGGAGCTGATAAGATAACCAAAGAAAAGAATGCATAAAGATAATTGTATAAATATGTATGCCTATACTGGAGTTACATATATATTTACATTATTTAACATATATTGGATTACTTGCCATCTAGGGGAGGGGATGAAGGGAAAGGGAAGGGAAATTGGAATACAAGGTTATGCAAGAGTCAATGATGAAAAATTATCTTTGCATATATTTTGAAAATAAAAAGCTTCAATTAATAAGAAAAGAATGCATAAAAGAAGGGAAGAGATCCAGGACAAAATTTTAGGGGACATCTATCTTTAATGGATAGATGAAAATTGATCCAGAAAGGGAAGGTGGAAAAGAGCAGTTGAAAGTTATCACAGAAGCTAAAGAAGTTAAGCACATTCAAGAAGAAAAAAAAGAGGAATGGATTCAAGGAAGGAGAAAGTATCTAAGGAGTGATAAAGACCAAGGGAAGAGAGAACATCCAGGGGAGGAACAATTCTGCCAATACTTTATAGGATCATACCTATCTAGAACTGGAAGGGACTGTAGGGATCCAATCCCTTCATTTTACTGATGAAGAAACTGAGACCCAAGATTACATTCAAGGTAACATAGGTAGCAAAGATCAGAGGTATAACCTGAATCCCATCTTCTAACTCTAGCATCAGTATTTTAGTCACTAAACCATACTCCCTGCCTCATTTCCTCCTCCTTCCCAGCCCTTTTCCAACTCTTCTAGCAACAGGTTCTACTGCTGCAAAACCTATAAAGTTCTGGATCCAACTTTCCAGCATTTGAGCTAGAAGAGTGTGGGGATAGGGAGTTTACAAGGTAGAAACTATCTAAACAGAAATCCTTTGAGGAAGGGCCCACACATCTCCAGGGCGTCCTTAGTTCCAAGTCTCAAACATTCTTCACCTGTCCCCACCCTAACAGGGGCCAGTTTGGCTCAGGTAGCCAGTGATGCAGGGCAGTGGGTGTATCGACATTTTTTTTTCCTGGTATGGGAGGGGGAGGTTGGAGCAAGGGAAGAAAAGAAGGTGCACAGGTGATTGGCAGAGGACCACGCCTTCTTTTGTCCTCTACGCCAGGTACCCTGGGTTTCCACTGGGAAACCAGCTTGTTTCATTCCAGCAGTCACAGGTGAAAGGTTCACCTTATCTCCTCTCTCACCTCCTCTTTTTTTGTAAAGGGCGAGGGGCCTTCTGCTTAGCAGGAGAGAGGCTTAACGTGAAGGAACCTGAGGGATCCCTGCCCTGAACCATGGGAAGATCCTACCTGAGAAGGATCCACTGGGTCTTTCTCAGCTGCTGCTACTCCTTCCTCCTTTGGCCAGTGGAAGTGGGTAAGTGAAAAATCCCCGTGAGTAGAGATTAGCTGGACAGGTAGCAATGTGGTGCCAGAGATTAGCTCAGGAGAACCAAGAATAGAAATGGAGAGAGAGAGAGAGAGAGAGAGAGAGAGAGAGAGAGAGAGAGAGAGAGAGAGAGAGAGAGAGAGAGAGAGAGAGAGAGAGAGAGAGAGAAACTGACACACATTGACAAATAAAGAAAAAGATGGCACAAAAGAGACAGCGAGAGAACAGAGACTGGATGTCAAAGGAAGAAAAAATAGCAGAGAAGGTTCAGTAATAGAAAAAGAAAAGAGAGTATAAAAGAGAGAAAAACATTAAAGAGGGGAGAAAGGGGGAATAGTGATAGAATAGAAAAATCCTTGAGTAAATAAAGAGATTAAATGTTAGAAGGGAAAAAAAAAGACAGTGAGAAAATGCCTGAATAAATAAGAAAGAAATAGGGAGAGAGTGACACAAGTAAGGAGACATAGGTAAGAGGGAGGGAGCAAAAAGAGAAACAGATGCATAGGGAGAAGCAGAGGAAAGATAAAGATTATTCTTTGCTGCTGGACCATGTGTGAGAGATCCTGATGGCAACTGCTGCTTTCTGGACAGAGCTTATGGTTTTCTGAGGTGTTGCTGTAAGTACTTTAAACTACAGAGCATCCAACCCAGGTATGCCCATTACTCTAAGAAAATAGAACAGGGGGATCTTATAGATCTTAGAAAACTTCTACCAAAGAATCAGTATAGTGTGGTGGTATATCTTCTGGACAGAGTCAGGAAGTTGAGGTTCTAATTCTCACTCTTCTATTAACTATGGGATCTTTTTTATTGTTCAATCATTGCAGTCATGTCCAATTCTTTGTGACTGCATTTGGGGTTTTCTTGTTAAAAATACTGTAGTTGTTTGCCATTTCTTTCTCCAGCTCATTTTACAGATGTGAAAACTGAGGCAAAGAAGAGCTCCTAAAGTCACTTTCAACTCAAAAATTGTATTCCTGGGAAGTACTCCCTCCTCTCAACTTTACTGACTCCCATTAGATGGCAGCATTACTGTTCATTTTTTCTCTCTGGAAATGGAAAAAAAAAAAGACTTGTAGATATTCTTCCCAGGCAAAGAAAAGAAATTTCTGATATCCAGATGGGTCACTGATGTTACTGTCCAAGGTATAAAGTAGAAGGGATAAAGAAGGCAGGGCAGAGACCCTTAGACCCTTTTATGATCATCAGATGTTGCTCTGGAAGGAGAACTACACTGGGAGTCAGAAGACCTAGGTCCTAATCCCCACTAAAATGCATCTTAGTTGTTCAGTTGTTTTTCAATGATGTCCAATTTTCATGATCCCATTTAGGGTTTTCTTAGCAAAGATACAGAAGTGATTTGCCATTTCCTTATCCAGATCATTTTACAGATGGGGAAACTGTGGCAGAGTCAAGTGATTTGCCCAGGGTCACAGAGTTAGCAGGTGTCTGAGGCTGGATTTGAACTGAGGAAGACGAATCTTCCTGATTCCAGGATCAGACCATTGCAGTAGAGAATCGGTAACACATTGAAAGTCTTACATCGAGTGTAGTATGTTAAGAAAGTATTTTGGATCGGAAGTCAGAAAAAAATGAGTTCAAGTTTTGGTTCTGGTATTTATTATGTGTGTGATTCTGGGCAAGTCATATAACCTCTTCCTGCCTCAGTTTCCTCAACTATAAAATGGAAGCAATAATAGCACCTCCCTCCCAGGATTCTTTTGAGGATTCAGTGAGATAATATTTGTAATATATACTTAGTACAATGCCTGGCACATAGTAGATGCTATATAAATGCTTATTCCCGACCCCTCCCTTTCCTTCCTCTCAGCTATAAAATGCTATTATTTCAAATCCTTCACACAGACTGACAAGAAAACATTTTTAAAATTCTCTAAGTTGATTGGAACCTTAAAAGTTGGTATGAGACTGGCTTGCCGAAAGTACAAGGGAGGGTATAAGTGAAAGGAAGTAGTTAGCTCTGGCCAGGAACTCCTTCAAGAGTTCTCAGTTTGGGGTGGGTAGCTGGTAAAATGAAGCTCTCAGTCTCCACACCTATCAATGAAGCATTGTGACAACATGACATTTCTCTCCCATTTTCAGAGAAGGAATTGCATAATTATAGATAACAGGGAGGTATAAGTTTTATTCCCCTACAGGTGTAATGCGTCTTTGTTGACTGACTCATGAATGAGGTGGAGTTCTGGAAGGAAATGGATGTGTTGTTGTTGATTCTTCCCTAGGACCTGATCCCCCTCCTCCAAAAAAGCTATTTGGGAGGGAGAGAGAGAGAGAAGGAGGGAGGGAGGAGAAGTATGATGGAAGGTTTGGAAAAGAATGTCATTTCTCTTGGACAGAAAGAGGCTGTGTAGTTTTGAGACAAGTCCAAATTCTGGATGGTGTCCAGAAGAAGACTGCTTTAGATTAGGAAGTATTTCTAAAAGTGTAGCAGGGTCAGGATTTAGGATTGTTGCTCTGATGCTGCTTTGTATAGTCCACTAGATTCTGTATCAATAGAACAGCAAACATTTATCAAATGTCCATCATGTGCCAGTTGCACTAAACACAAGAGATATGAAGACAGATAAAAACAAGTCCTTGTTCAGTAGTCACTATTTTGTATCCATTTATAAATTTAAGTTCTACTCCTTGAAAATTAGTATCCATTTCTTAAAATGTGGATGGTCTGGGATTGTAGAGGGATGAAAGGGTCTATCAGTCAATCAGACAACAAAAAACAGAGAGTGAAAAAGAAAGAGAAAAATTGGAGAAGGAAAAAATAGGGAAACTGAGGAATAGAAAGAGAATTCAAGGAAGAAAGAGACAGATAAAAAGAAGTAAGGAAGGAAGAAGGAAAGAAAAAAGAAGAAGGAAGGAAGGAAATAAAAAAGGAAGAAAGGAAATAAGTAAGAACATATTCTTATGTAATACATTCCAAGGAGGAGGCAATACATCAAAAAAGTATGCATATAAGATAGACATATATGTAAATGTGCATATATACATATACATATAGATGGATTTATATCTATATATCTGTTATATATATTAAAAGTGGAAGGGATTCTCAAAAAGAAAGCACTAACACTTAGACAGAGAATGAGGAAGGAAGTATGATTTAAGCTCAGTCTAAAAGCCAAATCTTTTTCCTAAGATGGATAGGATTCAGCATCTCTTTGACTCCTTTCTCAGAAATAGAAAAAAAGGAAGTAAGCAAGCATTTATGAAGTGCTTATTATGTGCTAGGCACTATGCTAAGGGCTTTACAAATATGATCTGATTTGATCTTTATGACAACCTTGAAAATAGGTGGTATTATCCCCATTTTACATTGAAGAAACTGAAGCAAAAATAGGTGACTGGCCCAAGGTTACATAGCTTATAAGTATCTGAGGCAGGATTTGACCTCACTTGTTCCTGATTCCAGGAATAATGAGTACAGCAAGTGAGAAGTTGCTGGAAATTTTTTAAAAAAGAAAACAATAGTAGAATTTATTTGATTTCTGTTTCTAGAGCAAAAGGTAGAATCAAGAAAACAATATTCATGACAACAAGGTGGAAGCCAGCAATAGCTGAGTGAAGCACAGGTGTGTATGGGGCTAGCTTGAGAGTGAATTCTCACCAATTAAGACAGCATGACCTTCAAGTTGGGATTCTTCAAAAGCTTGTATCTTCCAAGACCTAATCTTTGGAGACCAAGCAATTTGTCTCCATACCTTGAATTTTTTCTCTCTAATTCAGCCTTCAAAGAATAATCTCTTTGATTTTTTTAATCAAAAAATTATCAATTAAAATCTTTTTAATTTTCCAATGCATTAGTAACATCCTATTATTCTCCTGCTCAAAAAACCTTAAACTGGTTCCCCATTTCCTAGTGGACAAAACAGAAACTCCCAAGTTAAACATCCTGAGATCATAGGGGGAAAAAATCTAACTTTTCAGTCTTATTTCATTTTATTCTCCTTCCTGTGTTGGATATTCTTTTTTTAATAGCCGTTTATTTATAGGTTATATGCATGTGTAACTTTACAGCATTAACAATTGCCAAACCTCTTGTTCCAATTTTTCACCTCTTACCCCCCACCCCCCTCCCCCAGATGGCAGGATGACCAGTAGATGTTAAATATATTAAAATATAAATTAGATTGTGTTGGATATTCTAGCCAAACTAGAAAGCTATCTTTTCTCCAATATCATCCTAAATTCTCCTGAATTGATGTAGGACACTTACCATATCTGGAAAAACTCACTCCACATTTCTGTGCATTGAAATTCTTTTCTTCCTTCTAGATCTAGTTCAATTGTCATTTCTTCCATGAAGTTTCCATCTTCAACTCAACAGGAGTGATCTCCGTTTTTCTCTCTTAAATGTTTAATTGCATTTTATATAGACTTTTCTTTTCCTTTACATTCTTACACCATACTTATTTTTTTGGATGAAAGAACAGGTAAAAAGCTTTAATAGTATGACTATTCACCACATTTGTTTCTCCTAAAAGTTTAAGCGACTTGTATACTTCCTTCTAGAAGCTCTCTTGACCTCAGAAACTATGTGCCTCAAAAGACCAACAAGCTCATGCAGGTGCTAAATGATCCCTTTGATTATATTAGTTATCTGATTATATTAAACCTGTAGTTTTTGAGATGCTAGTTTTTTGTCTCATTAATATTCATGAAGCATGTGTTTTATTGTACTGAGTTTTGAATTTATAAAGTAGGTATTGATTTTATATTTTAGTTCAAAGTATGTAGGCTTTTACACCCTTAGTAAATGGTTCACACAATATAATAAAGTTAGAAATAAGAAAAATTCATATATAAAGGTAGTCCCGAGAAGTATTAGATCTAGATTCAAAGAATTTATGTTCAAATTCCATGCAGGTTGGACCAGATGACCTCTAAAGCCCTTTTCACTGACAAATCTATGATGTTAAGTTCCTATGAAGCAAATTGTGCTCTAAATTTTTTGGAACTTGGGATAATTTTTAGGACAGTTTTTATTAAGGATATAATCATCATCATTAATAAGCTTATTTATTTAATCTTTAATGTTCCTGAACCTAAAAAGGTTTGGAAGAAAAAAAATTACTAGAAAAAGAAAGAGGAAGAAGAGAAAAAGGAGGAGAAGGAAAAGGAGAAACAGGAGGAAAAGAAAGAGAAGGGGAGGAAGAAGAGAAGGACAAGGAGATAAGAATGAAGAGGGAGAAAAGAGACAGAAAAGCATTAAAGCATTTTTTTAATGTGCAGAAGAGAACAGAAAGAAATCCAGAAGGAAGTACTAACTAGCTATGTGACTCTAAGTAAGTCACTTAATCCTTAATTATCTTTAAAATGAGTCACAGAAGTGGATGGCAAACCATTTTAGCATCTTTGCTAAGACAACCTCAAATAGAGTCATAAAGAGTCATATAGGACTAAGAATAACAACACAGTACTCCATGTGAGAGTCGATGAGAGTGAAAGAAGGAATGTATTCAAGAAATGTTATGAAAATAGAAACGAAAATGTGCCAATTGCTTGGTTATGTGTGGTGATTGAGTGTAAGGAGTTAAGGAGGAAAATGTGGATACCTAGAATAATTATAGTGCCATTTACAGTAAAAAAGAAGTTTGGAAAAGGGATAAGTTTGGGGGGAGAAGAGTGAAAATAATGAGCTCGGTTTTGCATTTGTTGAGTTTGAGATGCCTTCAGGATATCCTGTTTGAAATGTCCAATAGGCAAGTAGTGATCAAGGACTGGTGCTAAGGAGAGCTACCAAACTCATTATGTGAGTCATCTGAAAAGATAAAGTTAATTGAACCTATGAGAACTGAGGAGGTCCCCAAGTGAGATCATAGAAAGAGAGAAAGCAAGAGGCACAGGCCAATACTTTGAAGTATACCCATACTTAATAGATGTGATATGAATGATGAATCCTCAAAGATTAAGGAAGAGCAGTTAGAGAAGTAGCAAAAAACAAAACAAAACAAAACAAAACAATCCCTGAAGAAGGAGGAGGTAGTTTCCTTGTCCCTAAAACAAGGAGTTTTTGTAGAGAATATTGAGGAAGAATATCAAATGTCAAATATAGCAGAGAAATCAAAGAAAATAAGACTGAAAAGGGGGCATTACATCTGGTAATTTGATTAGCAGTTTCAAATGAATGATTAGTTTGAGAGCCAGACTACAGGGGATTGGGAGGAGAGTGAAAACAGAAGTGGAGGCATTGAACATATATGACCTATTCAAAGAGTTTGGTTCAAAAAGGACAAATATAGATAGATAATTAATAGGAGGGGCAGCTAGGTGGTGCAGTGGATAGAGCACCAGCAATGAAATCAGGAGAGCCTGAGTTCAAATGTGGTCTCAGACACTTAACAACTTCCTAGCTGTGTGACCCTGGGCAGGTCACTTAAACCCAAATGCTTCAGGGGGAAAAAAGATAGTTAATAGGGATAGAGGGTCTTGGTGGGGGAAGATTCAGGATGGAGAAGAATTTGATTTGTTTTGAAGGCAGCAGAGAAGGAATCATTAAAAAGAAGAATATTGAAGATGAAGAATGTTGTAGGTCAGGGCTGACTAATTTGGGGTTCAATTCAACTGATATTCACCAATAACCCTGTTGGAGTCAATATAAGAATAAAAGTGAAACACCTGAAGGAGATCCAACAGTTAAACTTTCAAATTGACCAGAGTTAGGGAAGGATATTCAATAGATGAAATCAGCTTCCCTGACTCTGATTTTCTCAAAGTGATCCAACAGTCAAGATCAGATTGGTAAAAGGACCTTATAATGTGACTGACGAAGTCCCATCAATTGCCCAAGTCCCTGAACCCATTAAATCTTTTTTTTTAATTTTAAATTAGAAATCTTTTTTATTTTTTTCTAGATATAATGTTCTTTTTAGGTAATATAATTATATTTATTTTTTCACTTAATAGTCCTTTTTTTCAGTTACATGTAAAGATAGTTTTTAACATTTACCTCTTAAAGGAAAACATGTTAAGACCTCAGAATATTGCTCTTAAGACAGAAAATGCAGATTGATGAGTAAAAAACATTGATTTCTGGTTTTAAAAAATGTGTATATATATATATATATATATATATATATATATATATATATATATTAAAGGCATCTAGTCCAATTCCTTATTATACCAATGAGGAACTGGGACTCAGAGAAATTCAATGATTTGGTCAAGGCTGCATAGGTACTAATGAGCAGGGACAGGATTCAAATCCAGTAACTTTGGGAAGTAGCAAGATCCAGATCACTAAAGAAATAGGGTTGGGGGAGGGAGGAGTTGGTTATATTTTCTCTTTCCTCAATTATAGTCATTTTGTGGAAGGAAGAAGGAAAAAAAAGGAGAGAAAGCAAGGAAGGAAGGAAGGAAGGAAGGAAAGAAAGAAACATTTATGAAAGAAGGAAAGAAGGATGGATAGAAGGAAGTATTCTTTGGTCTGCATTTAGATGCCATCAGTCCTTTCATTAAGGGAAAGAATAGTTTTTAAAAACTTTTTTTTATTTTGATCCACATCTACAATTGGTATAAAAAACTCTTTATGAGGACATTTCCTTCACCAATTCAGATCATCAACTATTCTGCTATTTCAATACATAGGTGGCACAATGCATAGAACATTGGGCCTGGAGTTAGGAATATCTGAATTCAAATCTGACCTCAGGCACTTAACCAGCTGTGTGACCCTGGATAAGTCATTCAATCTCTATTTGCTGCATTTTCCTCAACCATAAATTGGAAATGATAGCAAGCCCTATTTTCCAGGATTGTTTTGAGAATCAAATGAAATAATATTTGTAAAGTGCTTAGCAATAGTGACTTGCATATAGTAGGTGCTTAATAAATGCTTGTTCCCTTCCCCTTATATTATTAGGCCCTTGAAAGTCACTTGGAGGCACTGAGAGGTTAAGTAACTTCACATCAAATCACCAGTTTATGTCAAGGGTAGGACCTAGATCCAAATCTTTCTAACCCTGAAGCCAACTGTGACTTATTAGCACTTAAAAAAATAAAGGTTGATCACTAGAATTCAGCACGGTTTCATTAAAGATAATTTAATTCCAACAAATCTGGTTTCCATTATTATAATGGCATTATTCTATAAGAAGATCAAGGGAATGCCATGGATGTGGTATATCTGACTTCAATAAAGAATTTGATAACATTGCTTATAAGCTTCTAATGTACCAGTTGGAGAGACTTGTTTGGTTGTTTGGACTAAGGGAATAGAAGAAAGCTAATATTACCTTGAAATCAACCCAGAAAAGTGTCATTTATAACTTCCAGTTGTTTCTGACTTTTAGTGACCCCAGGTAGGATTTTCTTGGCAGAGACAATAGAATGGTTCGCTTTTTCCTTTTCCAACTCATTTTACAGATAAGGAAACTGAGGCAGGCAGGGTTGAGTGACTTACACAGTCTCAGTGTTACTAGGTGTCTGAGGTCTGATTTGTAGGAGGAGTGTGATCCACATGTCATTAAAATAGTGTGCTGTAGATCTGACCTTGACTTTTATTCTGTTCAATGTTTTATCAGTGACATAGAGAAAGGAAAAATATTTGCTACTAAGCAGCAAATTTGCCAATGACACAAAAATCAAAGAGAATAACTAGAAGATGGGACAGCTAGATGGCCCAGTGGATAGAATATAGCCCTGGAGTTAGGAGGACTTGAGTTCAATGCTGCCTTAGATACTACTTACTAACTGTGTGACCCTGAGCAAGTCATTTACCTCTAATTACTTCACCAAAACAGAGATGGGGAGAATAATTAGCACAGTGGAATACAGAATATGATCCAAAAAGATGTTGATAAGTTGGAATGATGGGGATAAAGTCAAGAAAATTATATTTAATAGTAATAATCTATAAGTCCAGGGCAGCATGGTGATGCAGTGAATGGAGAACACTTAACCTAGAATCAGGGAGATCTAAATTCAAATTCATCCTCAGATACTTCCAAGCTGTGTGACCCTGGACAAGTCATTTTAACCCTATTTGCCTCAGTTTCCCTGTATATCATGTGAGCTGGAAAAGCACACAAACCACTCCAGTATCTTTGCTAAACAAGCCCAAATGAGGTATAAAGAGTTGAACATTACTGAAAACAATTCAACAGTATCAAAAACAAAAGTGTAAAATCCTAGGATTAGCTAGGGGGCAGCTAGATAGTCTAGTAAATAGAGCACTGACCCTGGAGTCAGGAGGACTTAGTTCAAATCTGGTCTCAGACACAGAATACTTACTATAGCTGTGTGACCCTGGACAGGTCATTTAATTCTAGTTTCCCCAGCAAAAAAAAAAAGACATAATTAACTAGAAATTGCTTCATTTTTAAAAAAGACCTAGAGATTACACTGATATTTTTGGTTCCACATGAATTAACATGATGACGTGCTACTCAAAGGAACTAAGATCTCTGGCAACATTAACAAAAGTATGTTATGCCACAGTCTCCTTGAATTGCTCTATGTCAGGGAAACTGAGTTTCCCTGAATTATAATATCTCAATTTCCCTGAGTTAGTTAGTATGCAACCACCCCCCTCCTTTTTCTGTTCATTAGGGCTGAGATAATTAGGGCTGTATAGATCTGGCCACTCTGACATTCCAAAAGATAAGACTCCAGATGTCCTATCTTAGATACCTAATTGACATCCTCTACCTCTCCTTCTCTAGACTTCCTGTCTCTACCTGGATACCTCCTTAACTTCCAAACAGTAAGAATTTATAGTTCTCACCCCCAATCTGTCAGAACCAAATTTATGGTCTGTCCCTGAAAATCCCTGCTCTTTGTTTTCTGCCTTTGTTTCTCTACTTACTGAAGTCCTATAAAAAACCTTGGAGTCTCACATTCAATCCTGGATATTTTGAGATGAGAGTCCGGTCCAATCATTTAATTAACCTCTCCAATAAATAAAATATTAAAAACTCTTTAATCTCTATCTTGCCTCAATTTCTCTGGCATTACAAGTATGATGAGAGTCTGGTCCAATCAATTAATTAACCTCTCCAATAAATATTAAAAACTCTTTAATCTCTATCTTGCCTCAGTTTCTCTGGCATTGCAAGTACAGAGCTCAGAGCAAGAGAAGTGGTGGCCCTGATCAGATCACACCTGAAATATTTTGGCTAGTTTTGAGTACCACTTTATGAAAAGAACACCCACAAGTTAGAGTGTATCTTTAGAAAGGGGATTAATATGGAAAAGTAACAGAAAATCAGAAAATCATGGCACAGGAGAACAGGATAAAGAAACTAGAGATGATTAACCTGGGGAAAAGAAGGCTTGGGGACCCAAGGGGGATAAGACAGTTGTCTTGAAGTAGACTTTCATGACTCAGGTATTTATTTTTCTTTGTTTTTTATTTATTTTAAACTTAAATACAAAATAAGAAAAAAGAGGATTCAAAATAGAAAGCAATGATTTCTATTTCAAGAAAGCCTAGATGTTTATAAATTGAATATCACAATTGATCATTATTCAATTAATACAATCTTGCTCTTTATCAAGGTAATTATATGTAGCTTACAATTTCAATTTTGAAAGAAATGTTTTTAATAATTATTAAATGTTATATTAGATAGTATTTCATGCTTACACAGTACTTTTTTTCACAATGTGCTATTCTCTGGTAGAGTCTAAGTTCTCTAAGAACAGGAATTGAATCATTCTTTGCATTTGTATACCTGGCACCTAACAAAATGTGGTATCTATAAATGCATGTTTACTGAACAAATAAGGTAGGTAATGTAAGTTTTATCACACCCATTTTACTATATATTTGCAAGAAATATAATGATCTAATGAGGAGCTATGTAAATAAAAAGTAGATTACAAAAGCATAAGAATCAATCAATATTCATTAGTAGTCTTCACAAGAAGCCGCCAAATTTAATTGAATCAACACATGATTCACACACCAATTACTTCTCCTCTCATCTGCCAGTGTAAACCTTCCCTTTTCTGGATCCCTGCATCTTCTGAATTTCGGATGTATTCATTCCTCTCTTACTGCCTTGAGCCAACCTCTCAAACCACTTCCCCCCAAAATACCATAACTTAAGAGATCCTAAGACTCAAATGGTTTAGACAGGAAGCATAGACTTGGAATAAAGTAGATCTGGATTCAAATCTTGCCTCTGACTCTTATTAGCTATATGAAAATGAGCAACTCAACATCCCTTAAGCCTCAGTTTCCTTATTTGTAAAATGGGCATGTTGATACTTGTAGTATTAGGGGAGCAATGGATTGAGTGTGATGCTTGGAGTCAGGAAGACTTGTGATTTCACTTATGCCTCCTAAACCTGTTTTCTCTTGTATTAATAACAAGTAGATTATCTTTGTTCTGGCTTTAATTCCCTCTATCTGAAATCTTCACCCAATAGTGAACCAGTCCATCTTTACCCTAACCTCCATTTTTTAATCCCTTGCCTTCTTGTCCCATCTCTATTCATTTCTTTCTAAACCCCAACACTGGATTTGCACCCACCATTTGTCTTTGCAATCACTGGGTTGTTACAGATTTATGTTATCTAGTCTTGCCTGCTGCATTCTGATCCTTTGATTTTTCTCTGAATAATCCTTGATTATTTATAAGAAATTTTTCATATTGTCAGTTACATAGATTCTCTTCTTTTTTCATTCTATCTACAACTCTCCGATTTTTTCCCTCTCAGCTAAAGTTCTACTTCATATTTTACTGAAAAAAATGGGACCATCTTTGGAAAACTCTCGCTCCTCAATCTACACTTCAGATCCCCTCTTCATCCTTCCATTCTCACTTATTCTGCTCTGATCTCAGAAGAGAAGGGGACCCGCTTATCCATACCATCCCTCTACTTGTGCCCTAGATGTCAGCACCTCTTTTCCTTCCCTCAGGTTTGCATTTTACATGGAACATTTTCCAACACTGGCTGCTGCTAACAAATTTGCTGTCTTCCAACACCAGTGCAAAATCAAGAGAGAGAAGCATACAAGTTTGTGGTCTACTAAAAGTCTCAAATCTCTCTAAAGCCAGTAACATTTCTTGGATGTTTCTTGATCTTGTCCCAGTAGAGACAGAAAAAGTGTACCCCTTCTGCTCAGTCACTGAAACAGTCAAGGGTAGAAGCAAGACAGATCTTTCTCAATACCACTATAGTTCAGAGCCACAAAGATAATAGAGTCTGTTGTCAAAGGGAGCAGGAATCCAGCCTCCACTGTCAGCTGTCCTTGGCATTGTTACACCAATAGGAAGGTATTTCTTGAGTTAGATATCATGCTAGGTTCTTTAGATGCAAGCACAAATAATGAAAATATCTCTTAAGGAGCTAACTGGGGAGACAAGAAGCACATATAAAAACACGATGGCATAAATATAAAGCAAATAAACACAAAGGGGCAACTAGGTGATCATAATGGTACACAGAGATAAACTTAACATCAGGAATACTGACCTTCCTGAGTTCAAATCCAGCCTCAGACACTTAGCAGCTGTGTGACCCTGACCAAGTCACTTAATTCTGCCTCGGTTTCCTCATCTGTGAAATGAGCTGGAGAAGGAAATGGCAAACCACTCCAGTATCACTGCCAAGAAAGCCCCAATGGGATCATTCAAAGTTGGACACAACTAAAATTACTAAATAACTATGTACCCTGTGGTTCTCCAAACAACTTTGGGCACAGGACTAGGGATGCCATGTGTTGTGTTGGTTTCTCCCTTACTGGTGGTTTTCTGTGTTGTATAAGCTTGGCACTTCCCCGTTAACTGGGCGCCAGCATTTTAACATGAACAAATCAATAATAATAAATTTCCCCAATATAGTCTAGGCAGCACATTCAACACAACAATTGTCTGAGGCTCTGCCTTATCATCCTGAGGTCATGTCTTGAGAATTACAGACATATACAGAGCGTCACCCTGAAACTCCATTTTCCTGAAAATAACCCACCTTGGGCTGGGGACTAAAGCACCAAGACCCAGGAAGGGAACACATTAAAGATAAAATAAGCTGTATGTGTGGAAAGAGTTGCAAAAAGTAAGACAACCAAGCAAAGACCTGCAGAAATGTTCTCCATGTAATCAGCATATTGGAAAACTCCCCATGGGTTCTGTATTACTATGGAAGCGGATGTTCTTTTTTTATCAATACAATTGTTCTAGGCATTCTGTTATTAGTCATACTTTGCTGGCTTCCAGCTATTCCTCCATAGATATCTATGAAATTGGAGTCTCCAAAACAAAGGGAACACTACACTATCTTACAATCCCATCCTCCACAGCTGACTCAAGCCACCATCTGATGGCGGGGATTGTCAGCAACACCATAGTGTCACTCCTAGGATGCTCACTCCTTGAAATAGAAGCTCAGAGTCAGAAGTGAATGAAGAAATCATCTAGTGTCTAATCTAACACTGGGGATCTAGGCGGAATAATGTTGGAAGTCGGGAAGATCTAAATTCAAATCCTACCCTAGACATTTAACAGCTTGTTCAGAACAGGTCATTTAGCCCCTTTAATATGTTTTCTGATCTATAATAATAATCTATTATAGCATAATTAATAAAAACAACATCTTAGAGAGTAGTGAGGATCAAATGAAATAGAATATGTCAAGCACTTTGCAAATCTTAAAGTGCTGTACAGAAAATAGCTGTTATTATTATTAACAGGAATCTTTTTTTGCTGAGGCATTTGGGGTTAAGTGACTTGCCCAGAATCACACAGCTAGAAGTGTTAAATGGCTGAGATCAAATTTGAACTCAGGTCATCCTGACTTCAGGCTGGTTCTCTATCCACTGTGCCACCTGGCTACCTCTATCTGGCATCTACTTGATGACTTTTAGTGACAGTCAACAATGCACCACCCCCTGAGGCAGCCTACTCTAAATAATAGAAAGTTTTTCTTTATATCAAATCAAAATCTGCCTCTGTAATTCTCATCCATTGCTCCTAGTCTATGATATCTTTGATCCTCTTCAAAAAACAATTACAGGGTAGATAATTACAATTTTACCAGCTAGGGTCAAGCAGAATATGAGTAATCTTTTTTCTATATGGTAGTCCTTCAGCTACATAAAGTCATTTATCACATCCCCCTACTATCTTCTTTTCTCTAAGTAAAATGTTTTCAGTTCCTTTACTCAATCTTTATATAACATACTTCCTCCTGTGGATATGATCCAGATAATTAATATTCTTTCTAAAAGGGGAGAGTGAAACTATGACTCCTTTCTTTCTGGATTTTATATCTCTTTTAAATGTGCACATTAATTCTTTAAAAAGTCTTATCACACTGCTGAATCCTATTAAAAGTCACACCCCACATTCTTGAACACCACACCTCTAATAATAACAGTTATTAATATAGAACAGGAGAAAAGAAAGTGACAACTGTTATCTTTTCCATTTCTAATATCTCCTTGGCAGGAAGAACAACTGGCCAAGTTGACAAATTTCTCTTAGAGGCTTAATAATTCTATTATTTAGCACTGACTTGTATTTTTATCTATATAGGAAACTCTTGGCTAAAAAAAAATTTTTTTTTCTACCAATACAACTATTTTGCATTAAAAAAAGGCATTTAAAAATTTAATAGTAATTTATTAGTCAACTTGCAACACTGAAGTTATAGTAAGAAACTGCAGTGTATTTTGTAAAACAGTTAGAAAAATCCATAGCATTTCTTTTACTTTTTACAATTTAAAAAATTTGAACTTGACAAATGTGAACATTTCATTGATAATCTTTTCTTTCTATTTTGGGGGGAAATTATTAATATCATCTCATTATTTCCCCTCACAATTATTCTCCATTAAAAAAAACACAAGTCCTCCCTTTTAACAAATAAATATAATGAAGTAAAACAATTCACACATTACCAATGTTTAAAAATGTTAAATAAGTCTCACCCTACACTCCAGTATATTCCTTCTTTGCCAAGAGCTGGGAAACAGGGTTTTTTTCATACATGTTTCTAGAGTCCTGGTTTAATTTGGCACAACTCTAAAACTTTTCCAAGTTTTTATGATATTGTGATCATCATATAAAGCATTCTTCTAGGTCTTCTTACTTCATTCTGCATCAATTCATACAAATCTTCTCAAACCTACTGAATTCATGCCCCCTATTTTTTAAATTGTGAAATTTGGGACTCAACTATTTGCAAAATATTTTTCTCTATACAAAATATTTGTATAGAATGATTACTCAATATTCGATAACTCTGGTAAGCATAGAGTTGGCAAGAACATGACCAACAAGAGACCCTACTTTTTCTGGGCTTCTGGCGTATGAAGACTTATGCAGTTTCAGGCTTTCTTCAGGGACACATCCTTAGAAAGAGAAAGATTATAAGAAGAAGAAAAAGAACAAGAATCTCTCCCCTCTCAAGCTCTTGCCAATTTTGTCTCTCTCATCCCAGATGGGCATCCAGCCATCATTCTCTACCATTGAGGAGTTTCATATTAATGAACTTGAGCACCATTATAAATAAACTTACAAATGCAAGGATAATATATTAAAATGAATAGAATTTCAAAGCTCAAAAGAGACTTAGAGATAAAAATATAGTGGACTGGGAGTAAAAGGACTTAGATTTGAAGCCAATCTTGTCTTAAAGTTGCCTAAAACTTTTAACTAGTTAAATGACTTGCCTAGGGTCATTCAGCCAATATGCATCAGAGGTAAGTGAACTCAGATCTTTCCAGCACAGAAATCTACTATATCTACTCAAACTACTATACTACAGTGCTTCTCTTTGGGAAATGGTATATAAAAACTATAACCCCAAACCAAGGATTTGTGTGACCAATTACAGGAACTGGATAGCAGTAGCACTTAGCAACAATGTTTGGCACATAGTGGGTGATTAATAAATGCTTTTCTTACTTTGCTAACTAGTACTAAAGAAAAAAAAAAAGACCTGAGCCATAAAAAAAGCCATAATCTCCCCCAAACCAAGTAAAGTCAGGAAGGTCTCTCTATCTTAATGTCCTCTTGGACACAATTTTATTTGCATAAAAATAGGGATACATTTGGGGAAGCAATCCCAACTGAAATCTATATACTTCCCTCAGGATAGCCTCCCTGCTTTGCCACCACAGATGAGGAAATAATAATAAGAAAAATCAGGGATTACCAAGAACACACTGAGTGAGGTTGCCACAGGTTCAACACCTCCGGTTCCAGGAACAACTTAAGAAAAATAAATTAAGAATAAAAGCTCAATCACCATTTTCACTATTATCTACAAATCTTGTTTCCTCCATGAAAAGAATCAACAAGTAAATGACAAGAATATATTAAGTGAGTTAACCTGGTACTGGAAAAAGCTAGTTTTGGAGTTGGAGGAATCAAGTTTGAAGCCTAAACTCTGCCCCTTATTACCAGTATGGTCTGAGCCTCCACTCTTCCTCTGTCAAAGGAGGCGGTTGTATTAAGCTCTTAAACTTTTTCCATTCACAACCCCTTTTTGCCTAAGAAATTTTTATGTGACCCCAGCTATGTAAAATAGGCATACAAATCAAGCATTTACTGATAATAGATCATATACAATTTATTTTAAAACAATTCTTTGATATATACACAATTTTGCTATTTATTAAAGAAGAAAGCAAATTTGTACTCTAATGATATGGATGTACTTGTTTATTTTTACATAAAGAATTAAATCTTGGTGGAATATTTGATACCTTTTACTTTTTTCTCTTGTTTTTTATTTTCCCCAGTTACATGTAAAACATTTTTTGGTTATATGTGTACTTTTATTTTTTAGATAGTTCCATATGAATCATGTTGGGAAGGAAAAATCAGATGGAAAGGAAAAAAACATGAGAAAAAAAAGTGAATATAGCATATGTTGATTTACAATCAGTATCCATAGTTTTCTCTCTGGATGGGGACAGCATTTTCCATCCAAAATTTATTGGATTCGCCTTGGATCACTGAGAAGAAGAACCAAGTCTATTATGGTTGATCATCATACAATCTTGCTATTGCTGTGATGCCTTTGATTGTTGCCAATTTTTTTACGACTCCACATTCAGTTACACAACTCCATATGGGTCCCAACCCACAGTTTAAGAAACTTGAGACTAAATGACCTCAAAGGCTTCTTTTGCAGCTTTGCATCTGTTATTCTATGATCCTGCCAGGTGCTAGGCATTAGAAGGGAGTTCAAAGGCAAAATAAAAAGCAGTTCTCCTCAGTTATGTCTGATTCCCTGTGACCCCCTTCAGGATTTTCCTGGCGAAGATACTGGAATGGTTTGCTATTTTCTTTTCTGGTTCACTTTACAGATGAAGAAACCAAGGCAAACAGATTAAGTGATTTGCCCTGAGTCACAAAGCTAGTGAGTGTCTCAGGCTGGATTTGAACTCAGGAAAATGATTTCAGGCTTAGAGCTCTATCCACTGTACCATCTCACTACTGCTAAGTGAAATATGTACCATAAGTAAATGTAAAGTAATCTGAGAAGGGAGGATTCTTAAACTGAAAAATCCCTTCTCCCTCCCTAAATAAGCATTTCTCCCACATCCACTGTTCAGCTTCTTCTTATGTATAGTCTCCCCCATGAGATTGTAGGCTTCTTGAGAACAGAGACTATTTTTGGCCTTTCTTTAAATAGCTAAGTACAATGTCTGGTATATAGTAGGCGTTTAATAAACATTTATTGATTGATTGAAGATGAGGGAAGCAATACATTCTGTGTATGCAGGACTCTAGAGTACAGAGGATCAGATCAGGATCCCTGGAACGCACCTGACCTCTTAGTTCTGTGACCTTTGGCCAGTCAATTTACCTCTCAGTTTCTTCATAGAATAACAATAATAGTTGATATCTATCTAATGCTTTATGATTTGCAAAGGCAATCTCATTTGAACCAGTGAGATAGGTTCCATTATTTAGCCTCAGCTTTTAGAAATGAGTAAACTGAGACTGAGACAAGTTAATTGATTTGCCTGGGGTCACATAATTAAGGGTCTGAGAGTTTAAATCGTTGCTCCTGACCCCAAGTTTAGCTCACCTAGGCAGCCAAAAAGGAGGGCTTTGGGCTATATCCCAGTTTCTTAAACTTAAATGTTTCTTTAAATCAATTGTGATCCCATATGGAGACTTGTAACTGAATGTAGAGGTTGTGAAATTGTGATTTATTATCAATAAATGTTTGATTTATATGCCTAATTTATATACCCATATATCAGGCTCATGTAAAAATTTATTGGCCAGAAAGTAGTAGTGAATGAAAAAAGTTTAAGAAGTCCTGGACGTGACCTCTAAGGACTCATTCTACCATCCCATGAAGCAATGAGTGACTTCTCTACTTTGAGCTAATGTCAAGAATAGAGTTTGTAAATACTGCCCACCCCACCCCACTGACTACACACACTTTTAGGACAGCTCCACACCAAAATCAACAATGGACTAGTCAATACAAAGAAAACAGTAACAGTTAAGTAGAATTTTACTGTTCTCAAACAACTTCATACTAACCTCTCCTTATTTGTCATTGCAACACACTACATAGATAGGGGAAAGGAAAAAGAAAACAAGCATTTGAGAACTTACTATGAACTAGGCATGGTGCTAAGTGCTTTACAAATATCTCACTGAGATACTAGTGAGATAGGATTAGTCCAAGTTTATAAATGAGGAAGCTAAGGTAAATTAACAGCTCAAAGATTGTCAATGACAGAACTGGAGAGACTGAATCCCAAGTTTTCTGACTCCAGGTCCAGTTCTCTTTTTTACTTCTAGTTATGTCTGTTAACACCACCCACTGCAGCCCAACAAACACACGTCATCACCCAACAAGAAGGAAGAATAACAAAGGTAGCATTCCTAAAGTTTTCTTAAACTTAGATAACAATGAAAGGAAAAAATATTGTAGCAATTGATGGCTTACAAAGCACCTTCCTTGCATCAACACAACAAAGGGAATGGGATACATATTATCACCTCCAATTTATAAAAACACAATATGCAGATTAAGTTGATTTTTCTAAAGTGAACATCTAAATTTGTCACTTCTCCCAACCCAAAACTCCAGCAGTTCTTATTACTTCTAGACTTAAATGAAATTCATCAGTTTATATTTGCTGCTCTTCAACATCTTAGACTTTTTCAACCAGACTTCTTATAGAGTATTCCCTTCTATGTAATCTATATAGAATATATATATTGGTCTTCTTGCTGTATCTCACATTATGATTCTCCAATTGCCTTCTCCTTGCCTTTGTAGGGACGATTTCCAGTGCCTGTATTTTTTTAATTGTAAGATCCAGATAAAGTGATACCTTCTATAGTGTATGCAAGGAAATCCACAGACTCCCAAAATGTCAGCTGTTAATTTCTTCCATACTTAGTAGTAACCACTTTAACATCACAAATCTGCTCATTACTACAGGAACATCTACTTCCACGAAACTTTACACCACTCATGAATTTATAACACAAATTCTTACTACAATCCCCAATACAGGAGTAACGTCTGAACCATCTACTACTATTCCAGGATCTCAGACCATTACAACTCAGGGGACAACCCCAACCCCAGCAGCTTCTTCTCATGGCTCCACCACTGTGACAACAGCTGAATCCACAACCACTAGTCAACAGCCTGGAAGTTCCCAGACCTCTGCAACTCAGCACACAACCCCAATGCCAACAGCCTCCACTCAGGGCTCCTCCACTCTGACAGCAGCTGAATCCACAACCACCAGTCAGCATCCAGGAACTTCCCAGACTACTACAATTCAGGGGACATCCCCAACCCCAATAGCCTCCACTCAGGGCTCCTCCACTTTGACAACAGCTGAATCCACAAGCACTAGTCAACAGCCTGGAAGTTTCCAGACCTCTACAACTCAGGGGACAACCCCAACCCCAACAGCCTCCACTCAGGGCTCCTCCACTTTGAAAACAGTTGAATCCACAAGCACTAGTCAACAGCCTGGAAGTTCCCAGACTGCTACAACTCAGGGGACATCCCCAACCCCAACAGCCTCCACTCAGGGCTCCTCCACTTTGACAACAGCTGAATCCACAACCACCAGTCAGCATCCAGGCACTTCCCAGACGACTACAACTCAGGGGACAACCCCAACCCCAACACCCTCCACTCAGGGCTCCTCCACTTTGACAACAGCTGAATCCACAAGCACTAGTCAACAGTCTGGAAGTCTCCAGACCTCTACAACTCAGGGGACAACCCCAACCCCAACAGCCTCCACTCAGGGCTCCTCCACTTTGACAACAGCTGAATCCACAACCACTAGTCAACAGCCTCGAAGTTCCCAGACTACTACAACTCAGGGGACATCCCCAACCCCAACAGCCTCCACTCAGGGCTCCTCCACTTTGACAACAGCTGAATCCACAAGCACTAGTCAACAGCCTGGAAGTTTCCAGACCTCTACAACTCAGGGGACAACCCCAACCCCAACAGCCTCCACTCAGGGCTCCTCCACTTTGACAACAGCTGAATCCACAACCACCAGTCAGCATCCAGGAACTTCCCAGACGACTACAACTCAGGGGACAACCCCAACCCCAACAGCCTCCACTCAGGGCTCCTCCACTTTGAAAACAGTTGAATCCACAAGCACTAGTCAACAGCCTGGAAGTTCCCAGACTGCTACAACTCAGGGGACATCCCCAACCCCAACAGCCTCCACTCAGGGCTCCTCCACTTTGACAACAGCTGAATCCACAACCACCAGTCAGCATCCAGGAACTTCCCAGACGACTACAACTCAGGGGACAACCCCAACCCCAACAGCCTCCACTCAGGGCTCCTCCATTTTGACAACAGCTGAATCCACAACCACTAGTCAACAGCCTGGAAGTTCCCAGACTAAAACAACTCAGGGCACAACCCCAATGCCAACAGCCTCCACTCAGAGTACTTCCATTCTGACAACAGCTGAATCCACAACCACCAGTCAGCATCCAGGAACTTCCCAGACTACTACAACTAAGGGGACAACCCCAACCCCAATAGCCTCCACTCAGGGCTCCTCCACTTTGAAAACAGCTGAATCCACAACCACTAGTCAACAGCCTGGAAGTTTCCAGACCTCTACAACTCAGGGGACATCCCCAACCCCAACAGCCTCCACTCAGGGCTCCTCCACTTTGACAACAGCTGAATCCACAACCACTAGTCAACAGCCTGGAAGTTCCAAGATCACTACAACTCAGGGGACAACCCCAACCCCAAAAGCCTCCACTCAGGGCTCCTCCACTTTGACAACAGCTGAATCCACAACCACTAGTCAACAGCCTGGAAGTTCCCAGACTAAAACAACTCAGGGCACAACCCCAATGCCAACAGCCTCCACTCAGAGTACTTCCATTCTGACAACAGCTGAATCCACAACCACTAGTCAACAGCCTGGAAGTTCCCAGACTAAAACAACTCAGGGCACAACCCCAATGCCAACAGCCTCCACTCAGAGTACTTCCATTCTGACAACAGCTGAATCCACAACCACCAGTCAGCATCCAGGAACTTCCCAGACTACTACAACTCAGGGGACAACCCCAACCCCAATAGCCTCCACTCAGGGCTCCTCCACTTTGAAAACAGCTGAATCCACAACCACTAGTCAACAGCCTGGAAGTTCCCAGACCTCTACAACTCAGGGGACAACCCCAACCCCAAAAGCCTCCACCCAGGGCTCCTCCACTTTGACAACAGCTGAATCCACAACCACTAGTCAACAGCCTGGAAGTTCCAAGATCACTACAACTCAGGGGACAACCCCAACCACAAAAGCCTCCACTCAGGGCTCCTCCACTTTGACAACAGCTGAATCCACAACCACTAGTCAACAGCCTGGAAGTTCCCAGACCTCTACAACTCAGGGGGCAACTTCAACACCGACACCAACAGCCTCCACCCAGGGCTCTTCCACTTTAACAACAGTTGAATCCACAACCACTAGTCAACACCCTGGAAGTTCCCAGACCTCTACAACTCAGGGGACATCCCCAACCCCAACAGCCTCCACTCAGGGCTCCTCCACTTTGACAACAGCTGAATCCACAACCACCAGTCAGCATCCAGGAACTTCCCAGACCACTACAACTCAGGGGACAACCCCAACCCCAACAGCCTCCACTCAGGGCTCCTCCACTTTGAAAACAGCTGAATCCACAAGCACTAGTCAACAGCCTGGAAGTTCCCAGACTGCTACAACTCAGGGGACATCCCCAACCCCAACAGCCTCCACTCAGGGCTCCTCCACTTTGACAACAGCTGAATCCACAACCACCAGTCAGCATACAGGAACTTCCCAGACTACTACAACTCAGGGGACATCCCCAACCCCAACAGCCTTCACTCAGGGCTCCTCCACTTTGACAACAGCTGAATCCACGACCACTAGCCAACAGCCTGGAAGTTTCCAGACCTCTACAACTCAGGGGACATCCCCAACCCCAACAGCCTCCACTCAGGGCTCCTCCACTTTGACAACAGCTGAATCCACAACCACTAGTCAACAGCCTGGAAATTCCCAGACCAAAACAACTCAGGGCACAACCCCAATGCCAACAGCCTCCACTCAGAGTACTTCCATTCTGACAACAGCTGAATCCACAACCACCAGTCAGCATCCAGGAACTTCCCAGACTACTACAACTCAGGGGACAACCCCAACCCCAAAAGCCTCCACTCAGGGCTCCTCCACTTTGAAAACAGCTGAATCCACAACCACTAGTCAACAGCCTGGAAGTTCCCAGACCTCTACAACTCAGGGGACAACCCCAACCCCAAAAGCCTCCACTCAGGGCTCCTCCACTTTGACAAGAGCTGAATCCACAACCACTAGTCAACAGCCTGGAAGTTCCAAGATCACTACAACTCAGGGGACAACCCCAACCCCAAAAGCCTCCACTCAGGGCTCCTCCACTTTGACAACAGCTGAATCCACAACCACTAGTCAACAGCCTGGAAGTTCCCAGACCTCTACAACTCAGGGGGCAACTTCAACACCGACACCAACAGCCTCCACCCAGGGCTCTTCCACTTTAACAACAGCTGAATCCACAACCACTAGTCAACACCCTGGAAGTTCCCAGACTACTACAACTCAGGAGACAACCCCAACCCCAACAGTCTCCACTCAGGGCACTTCCACTCTGACAACAGTTGAATCAACAACCACTAGTCAACAATCTGGAAGTTCCCAGACCTCTACAACTCAGAAAGCAACCCCAACCTCAACTCCAACAGCCTCCACCCAGGGCTCTTCCACTTTAACAACAGCTGAATCCACAACCACTAGTCAACACCCTGGAAGTTCCCAGACTACTACAACTCAGGGGACATCCCCAACCCCAACAGCCTTCACTCAGGGCTCCTCCACTTTGACAACAGCTGAATCCACAACCACTAGCCAACAGCCTGGGAGTTCCCAGACTACTACAACTCAGGGGACAACCCCAACTTCAACAGCTTCCACCCAGGGCTCTTCCACTCTGACAACAGCTGAATCCACTACTACTAGTCAACAGCCTGGAAGTTCCCAGACCACTATAACTCAGGGGACAACACCAACCCCAACAGCCTCCACTCAGGGTACTTCCACTTTGGCAACAGCTGAATCCACAACCACTAGTCAACAGCCTGGAAGTTCCCAAACCTCTACAACTCAGGGGACAACCCCAACCCCAACTCCAACAGCCTCCACCCAGGGCTCTTCCACTCTAACAACAGCTGAATCCACAACCACTAGTCAACAACCTGGAAGTTTCCAGACCACTAAAACTGAGGGGACAACCCCAGCACGAACAGGCTTTACTCAGGGCTCCTCCACTCTGACAAAAGTTGAATCCACAACCATTAGTCAACAGCCCGGAAGTTCCCAGATCACTAAAACTCAGGGGACAACCCCAACACCAACAGCCTCCACTCAGGGCTTTTCCACTCTGACAACAGCTGAATCCACAACCACTAGTCAACAACCTGGAAGTTCCCAGATCACTAAAACTCAGGGGACAACCCCAATCCCAACCCCAACAGCCTCTACCCAGGGCTCTTCCACTCTTACAACAGTTGAATCCATAACCACTAGTCAACAACCTGGAAGTTCCCAGATCACTAAAACTCAGGGGACAACCCCAATCCCAACCCCAACAGCCTCTACCCAGGGCTCTTCCACTCTTACAACAGTTGAATCCATAACCACTAGTCAACAGCCCAGAAATTCCCAGACCACTAAAACTCAGGGGACAACCCCAACCCCAACATCAACAGCCTCCACTCAGGGCACTTCCACTCTGACAACAGTTGAATCCACAACCACTAGTCAACACCCTGGAAGTTCCCAGACCTCTACAACTCAGGGGACAACTCCAACACCAACAGACTCCACTCAGGGCACTTCTACTCTGACAACAGTTGAATCCACAACCACTAGTCAACAGCCTGGAAGTTCCCAGACCTCTACAACTCAGGGGACAACCCCAACCTCAACAGTCTCCACTCAGGGCTCTTCCATTTTAACAACAGCTGAATCCACAACTAGTCAACAGCCTGGAAGTTCCCAGACCTCTACAACTCAGGGGACAACTCCAACACCAACAGCCTCCACTCAGGGCACTTCTACTCTAACAACAGTTGAATCCACAACCACTAGTCACCAGCCTGGAAGTTTCCAGACCACTATAACTCAGGGGGAAACCTTCACCCCAACTGTCTCCACTCAGGGCTCTTTCACTTTGACAACAGCTGAATCCACAACCACTAGTCAACAGCCAGGAACTTCCCAGACCACTATAACTCAGGGGACAACTCCAACACCAACAGCCTCCACTCAGGGCTCTTCCACTCTGACAACAGCTGAATCCACAACAACTAGTCAACAGCCTGGAACTTCCCAGACCAGTAAAACTCGGGGCACAACCCCAACACCAACATCCTCCACTCAGGGCTCCTCCACTTTGACAACTTTTGAATCCACAACCACTGGTCAGCAGCCAGGAACTTCCCAGACCACTAAAACTCAGGGCCCAACCCCAACACCAATAGCCTCTACTCAGGGTTCCTCCACTCTGACAACAGCTAAATCCAAAACCCCTAGTCAACAGCCTGGAAGTTCCCAGACCTCTATAACTCAGGGGACAAACCCAACACCAATAGCCTCCACTCAGGGCTCTTCCACCCTGATAACAGCTGAATCCACAACTACTGCTAAGCAGCCAGGAACTTCCCAGACTACCCTAACCATGTCTTCTGTGGCCACTGTCCTTACAACACAGACTCTTCCAACCACAAATCATGTCACTTCTCCACCTGTTGTGAGCACCTCCAAACCTACCACAACCATCCAGATGACTTCTGAGAATGCTTCAGCCTTAGCTCCAGGTCAGTGAGAACTCCATTTTCTTATTTTATTTTTGTTTTTTTTGGCAAAGTCTCCTTTAAGACACTACAACCCGAGGAAGCCTCTGATTTTGAGGCAATTATGTAACACCAGAGACAGACTTAGACTTGATATCATGGAGAACAGAGCTAAAATTCTTCTTCAGATCCTTATTAAACATGATGATGATATTTAATCTCTTAGCCTCTGTTTCCTCATCTTTTAAGTGGGGAAGCTATAAACTCATTCACCTTAAGAGGTACTTTCCAACTTTAAATCTATGACTTATGAGAGAGAGAGAGAGAGAGAGAGAGAGAGAGAGAGAGAGAGAGAGAGAGAGAAGCATTAGTGCTGGATTTTATTTAGAGACTGACTTGGTGTGCTTTGGAAGATGAGGTAGTGCCTAGAGAAAGCTTTTAGTTATGATCAGTCTACCCCTATAAAGATCTCTCAATTTCTCTTCTACTTCCATTTTTAGGTATTCCACTCTTCCCCTACCAACAGGACCAAAGATATGTCGATAGGAGACTGGACTTTACTATAGGAGTCTTCAAACCTCAGATTGGATTCCCCTTTGGTTCAAAGCTTTGGGATTTCCTGTATGTAAGTCACTTTAAGAAGCTTCTGTTAGCTGTATGGGATGATGACCATTAATTACCCAAATTAAAATCAGAGACTCACAGGTAAAAAGCAAAAATAATTTATTACAATCTCACAAGAAAGGACAACTCCCAACAAACAGGGTGTCTTCAGTAGAGGAGTGCCAAGAGCAAACTGCAAAACAAGGATTATATAGACCCAAACTTGGAAAGGTTCCCCCACCCCAATCCTTCTTCCCATAAATTGAAAGTCTGAATTTACATTCTAATCTACCCAGAGACAAAAAAATACGCACTCTTTACCTTATTAGGAACTTAATGCTAATGAGAAGGTATTGAGAGGGAAGAGAAACAAGAGGGAAATGTATGTTTATCTAAGATAATCAAACATGTAAAGCTTTGCACAACTTGTTATTGCAAAGTCTGGGGTCACAATTAGGGAAAGCCACATCCTTTTGAGAGGTCTTGACTCAGTTTATCCCATTCACTAACCCATCCAAATAGTGCCTTAGTCTTTTTGTGCTTCCTATCTCTGGGATGCTATAGCTCAGGAACCTCAATTGTAGCTCCGAAGCACTCTTTTATATTTGTTTGCATTAATGTTCAACTTAGAGGGTTCTTTTGGTCCCAGAGTTCTTGACCTGAGGTTCAACAGAATCCCCAATGGGTCTATTGTTAGACTTCAAAGACTCCATGATCTAGGACAATGCTAAAACAAATTACAGCTATTAAAAATAACACTCTTGACACTGAAAATCAGATTATCAAGGAAAATTTATTAACCAAGAATCTTAAGTAATCATCTTAACGTTTCTGGCCAGAAGCAGGCCCCACTCCTTTTCGGGAAGAGGGAGCAGTAAGTATAGAAATGGGGGAACCTTTATACTTGCTCGTGTGACTCAGCTCCTGTTCAGAGAAAGGATTGATTTGTTTTATCCAGGTTATGGTTTTTCTGATATACCCACTACATATTTCCCCTTAATATGTATAAAACATGCCCCCCCCCATCATACATCCCATGTATGGCATGGGCAAAAAGGGCAAAAAACTCCTCCTCTGGGGTGTGCTGTTTAATATTCAGTTAGCCTATTAAGCAAGCTCAGTAAGGACTTGGTCAAATCAGGTCATTGACCCCAACTAGTTTGGACTAGATGGGCTATTATCTCAAATTTGTGGTTTTCTCAAAATGACAAGACTCTTTCTGATTGGCTAAATCTACCTGTGCTTTCCTAGCCCCCCAAATTTTTTGTTTGCTCAAGGCTTGTATTGATCACTTAATTGTTCTGTGAATCCTAATCTTCCTTAACCTTTCATATTCTGAAAACTTCTCGGTCAGTGATACCCACTATCCCAATCCCACACTACCTCAAAGCTTGCAATACTGTGGAAACCCAACTTTTCAGCATTTTTCACACAACTTTATTTCACTAATTTATAACTCAAATTGAGCATTTCCTTCAATTATTTAAGTATACTATAGTGAGAAAGAGTCCCTAGACTATGCTATCATCTACTTATCTGGTCTTTGAATATATAGGATGAATGAATTATGTAGGATAAGGGCCATTTGTTTATGCATTGCAATAGGAAAAGAAGATTGTACATGAAAACACAGGACTCTTTTATGCATAGGCTGCCTTTCATACACACACACACACACACACACACACACACACACACACCCCTACACATACCCTACACATACACACATATAAGATTAACCTGTAGCTTTCCAAACTCAATTCTTTGTCTGAATTTTCGTTATGCCTTCTGCTCTTCTCTATGTTACAAAAAAAGATATCAAAATGACCCTCTTATATTTCTTTTCTTTTTTTCTTTTGTTTCTGTCCTGTCCCTATTTCTTCCCCTCTCCTTCCACCAGTAAAATCAAATCCTTGTAACAAATATGCCTACTGAAGCAAAATATATAGGATGACTTAAAAAAACGACCCTGAATGACCTGTTCTAATGATCTTGTGACGGAGAGAGTCCTCTGCAACCAGAGAGAAGATTTTGGGAACTAAGTGTGGATTAAAACATAGTATTTTCATTGTTGTTTCCTTGCATTTTGTTTTCTTTCTCTTTTTTCCCTTTTTGATCTGATTTTTTTGTGTGTGTGCAGTATTGTAATTGTGGAAATATGTATTAAAGAATGGCACATGTTTAACATATAGTGAACATAATATATAGTTTAACATATTACTTGCCATCTAGGGGTGAGGATGGGGGAAGGGAGAAAAAAATTAGAACACAAGTTTTTGCAAGGATGAATGTTGAAAACTATCTATGTATATGGTTCTTTTTTATTAAAGCGTTTTATTTTTCAAAACATATGCATGGATGATTCTTTGACATAAATCTCTGCAAAATCTTGTGTTCCAATTTTTCCCCTCCCTTCCCCCACCCCCTCCTTAGATGGCAAGTAGTCTAATATATGTTAAACATGGTAGAAATATATGTTAAATCCAACATATGCATACATATTTATATAATTATCTTGCTGCACAAGAAAAATCAAATCAAACAGAAAAAATAAGAAAATAAAATTATGCATATGTTTTGAAAATAAAAAGCTTTTTAAAAAATGAGCCTGAAGATAAGGGGATAGAGGGTATAACTTATTACCAAGACACTCTGCCATCTCTAAGATACCAACTACTGCCCCTGTGAATCTAGTTCTTTCCCTCTCTTCTGCTAAAAGTCCCCCATGGCCTAAACTCTAATATGACTTCCTTCAGTTTACAGATAATGGCCAGATCATCTTCTCATCCTCAGAATATGGCATTTTCTCCTACCCGAACTCACCCTCTAGAAAGTTTACATCCAATTATCATTTGGCCACAGTAGCTGCATTCTGGGGTGATGCTGATTTTTCCAGCGGTCGAGGAGAAATATTTTACCGGGTGAGTATAAATGGCTTAATCCAAATGTTTCTAAGGGAAGTCTCGAATTGAGTGAAAGGAGTGTAAAGGGTGCAAGGGTAGGGAAAGACTGGCTTTGAAGCAAGAATACCCAGATTAAGAGTATCATCATAGACAAAGAATTTACCTGCCCCTGCTGACTATTGGCTCCTCAGGAAATTCTAAAATGTATAGCGAGCAGATGCCAAATCAAGGTATTTCCTCTCGAGAGTTTTTTCTTTTTAATACCAATAAAGCACACATCAAACTTAGATCATTTCATGAATCCTGCTTTAATATTAAACTTGGATCGTGTCAAAAAATTTGCCTGAGTGGTAAGGGATAGATATTCTTACCATCAAGCCAATCTGTGGGGCCATATTGTATTTTACTCCTCTTAGGATACTCCTCAATTGACTCAAATTGGTCTTCCTCCTATTTTTCATACGCGACATTCATCTCCACTCTACATTTCTTTCACTCTCACTACCTTTCTGGATTGCACTCTTCGCGCATTTCCACTTCTTCCTTCAAAGCTCAGCTCAAGCGCTACTGGGCTTGAGGGGAGTGGGGGAGCCTTTTACCGCATCCTGGCAGCTTTTAGCATCTCTCCCGAAATTTACCTTGCCTGATACTCTGTATATATTTTGTATTGCTTTTAATGTGTAAATCCCGTAGTCTCTAAATAGCTCCCCCGGGAGCTGAGACTTTGTCTTTGTGGACCCAGTCTTAGCACATAATAGGGGCTTATTAATGCTTGAGGGCGTAGTCCCGGTCCGCAGCCCGGGCTTGGGACCCGTCAGAGGACCCGCGGAAAGAAGAATTATCGGGGGGGTGGGGGTGGGGTTGACTCCCAGCACTCTGGGTTCCCGTTGGGGCTCACCATGGCCAGCCAGTCACAGGGCATCCAGCAGCTTCTGCAGGCAGAAAAGCGTGCTTCCGAAAAGATTGCTGAAGCCCGCAGGCGAAGGCTTGATAGACTGAAGCAGGCCAAAATAGAAGCAGACAATGAGGTGGAACAGTACCGACAGCAGAGGGAGAAGGAATTTAAAAACAAGGAATCTTCGGCTCTTGGTATCCATAGCACCATCAGCGTGGAATTAGAGAAGGAAACTCAACAGAAAATAATCACAATCCAGAAACAGTACTTGATGAACAAGGATGCAGTCGTGAACTTCCTTTTGAATATGGTGTATCACGTTCAGCCCAGACTCCGTGAAATGAGACTCATGGCATAGTTAGGGATGAGTAAGAGAAAGGAAAGAAAGAAGGAAGGAAAGAGAAAGAAAGAAAGAAAGAGAAAAAAAGGGATGAAGAGAGGAAGGAAGAGAGGGAGCAAGGAAAGACTCCCCCCCTCCATATTTCATAGTTTGGAGCTTCAGTTGCCTACTGTACAATGTGAAGTTTTAGCTACATTGTAATTATATTATGTGAAGACTTCAAATTACTTCTGTATAGTATTTAGTATAGTACTTCAACTTTGTCTGATTAAAGAATCTAGCTGTATATATATATTGAAAATGCATCCAAATATTTAATATTCTTGTCTCATTTCTTACTAACTCATCTACTAAGGACAGCATTTTCTGGCCTTTTGTTGGTAAGCTGGAGAATGCTCTACCATTTGCCTAAATGGCCTTAGTGCAGAAGAAAATTCCTTAAAGAAAGAAAGGGGCTAAATTCAAGGAGAGAAAAAAGAAGTATAAAATAGTCAATTCTATGGGGAGAGTCCTACACTACTTTCCTAGGGGGGTTTAGTGCAGAAGAAAATTCATTAAGAAAAGTTCAAAAGGGAATGCAATTCTATGTAGTTTTCTCAAGAGCATAATTATTGTGAATATTAAGAAAACCTTGGGAAGTCAATGGACTTTAAGAATTAAACTAACTCCATCTAGATGGGGATCAGTATAATGTTATTGATGCAGCTATTTAGGATCTTTTGAGTTATGCTTGATGGAAAAGAACCAGATGATGGAATCCAGGTGCTTAAGAATATCATGTCGTGTTTAGCATAGGGATGGTAATTTGAAAGTAAAGATAATTTAACATAAGCACTCCTTAGCTTGCATCTTTTCCTTTGGTTCATACTTTTAAAAACAAATAGTTAAAAACAAAAACAAAAAACAACTAACTCCTTTAACCCAGTTATTTAGAATTGTCACTGAAACTATTTGAATTGGGATTTGAGAAGTTTATAAGATTTGATAATATTAGGTTATCCTTTAAGCATATATTTTCTAGTTCTGCTGTGGTGAATGTGTTGTATCATATTCAGCCCTATCTAACTCTTTCTAGCTGTGACTCTTAGAAAGAACCCACCATTTTAAATGGATGTTGCCTAAATCTGCTCCAGAGTCAGGTGAAAGCATGGCATTACAGTTTTGCTAATAGGATGGGGATAGGACCTGGACTTTGGTCTTTTACTGTTATAAGGAATTGTAGGGTAAAGAAACTCCTACAAATGTCGATCAGTATCTTCATTGTAATTTATAGTGCTAGTCTATTTGCCAATAGACTTTCCCCTCCCCTCTCAAATCTTAGGCCTGTAAAAATTATTTGACCTTTTCTCAAATATATAGAGAAATGGATCAAATTTATAAAACACAAGCCATTCCCTAGCTGATAAATAGTCAAAGGACATGAACAGCCAGTTTTCAAGGAAATCAAAGCCATCTATAAGCATATGAAAAAGATGGTCTTAAGGGGCAGCTAGGTAGTGCAGTGGATAGAGAACCAGCTCTGAAGGCAGGAGAACCTGAGTTCAAATCTTAACTCAGACACTTAACACTTCCTAGGCATGTGACGTAGGCAAGTTACTTAACCCCAATTGCCTTAGCAAAAAAAAAAAAAAAAAAAAAAAGAAAAGAAAAGAAGAAAAAATGCTCTAAATAAGTATTAATTAGAGAAATGAAAATTAAAACAACTCTAGAGGTACCACCTTACATCAATCTAATTGGCTAATATGATCAAAAAAGAAAAAAAGAAAAATGTTGGATTGTGAAGGGATGAGGGAAAAGTAGGACACTGATATACTGTTGGTGTAATTATAAATTGATCCAACCCTTTTGAAAAGCAGTTTGGAACTATATCAAAAGGGCTACAAAACTGCATACCTTTTGATCCATCAATACTACTGCAAAGTCCATATTCCAAAGACATTTTTAAAATTGTATAAAAATATTTATTATAGTTCTTTTTGTGATGGCTAAGAATTAGAAATCAAAGGGATGCCTATCAATTGGGAGATGACTAAACAAGTTATGGTATATGATTGTAATGAAATATTACTATGCTATAAGAAATGGCAAGCAAAATGACTTCAGAAAAAAACCTGGAAAAAGTTACATAAACTGATGCATGGTGAAATGAACAGACCTAGGAGAACTTTGTACACAGTAACTGTAGCCTTGTTTGATATTGTGAATGACCAACCTATTCTCAGTAGTACAATGATCCAAGATAATTCCAAAGGATTACTGATGAAGCTACCATCTGCTTCCAGAGAAATAACTGATACTGGTTGAATACAGTTAGAAGCATGATATTTTTCACTTTCACTTTTTTTCTTTTATTCAAGTGTTCTACAAAATGACTGATAAGGAATATTTCACATAATTCACATCACTATATCTGATGAATTAACTACCATGAAGTGGGATGGAGAAAGGGCTAGAATTTGAAACTCAAATCTTTAAATAAAAATTATTTTAAATTTTAAAAAAAGAAAAAAGAATTGTTTGAGTCATAGAATTTACATTGGCTTTGTTTACATTTATACTGGTTACCATTTTATAATTGTTTCTTTGCATTCACAAGTCTATTTTCTCTCAAAACATAAGCACTTCTTAGCATTTCCCAGCTGTGAGCATGTTCAAAAATTCCCATTTTTCATACCTCCTGCTTCCCCTTTTCTTCCAAAAAAGACATCATACTCAATCTCTTCACTATAATTCGGTACCTCTTTTCGTAGTTGCTTTATTCTTTGATTGACTACACTGCCCATTCCTAAACATTCAATTAAAATAAATATTGACACAAAATGCTTATTAAATTGAAGTAATTCTAGTTATTTAATTTAAATTTAGCTTATTAGCTAATTTTATAAAGCTTCACTTCAACAAAGGGGAAATAAGAGATGATACAGAGATGATTTAGATATTTTATAAGGTAGAATGTGCTAAATACTTACTATATGAATGGAGCAGAAATGCTATTGAGAGCCAAAGGCAGAAAAAAATTGTTTCTAGCTTCCTGGAGAAATCAGCATATAAGCTAAGTTCTGAAAGATCGATCAAAAAGTACTAACTAAATACTAACTTTGTGCCAGGCACTGCAATAGGCACTAGGGATACAAATACCAAAAAATGGGAAGGATTTAATTAGAGAGACTGAAAAGATGAAAGACACCCTGCTAGATCCTTACTGTTAGAGGTCCTCCTTGAGTTCAAGGTCTGTCCACCTATTTTTATCTCCCTTTCACTTTGCACAGCCTGCCTCACTTAAATCTAATTCACTTGCAAGTCAGGACATCACCTTCCCGGAAGTCATGATCCTCTTTGAAAACTAAGGACAAACAACAATAACCTCTTCCCATGAATCCCAGTTTCCTTCTGGTAGCCAGACTCTTAATAAACTATAATTTCAGAATAAACTATACACTTCTAAGATGGAAATTCAAACACAGAAAAAGAAAGTCAGAGGTCAAAAAGTTTTCATTTCATTTTTTTTATTTTTAATAAGTTATTTATTTTGTTAGAAGCCAGACGACTTTAGCTTAGCCCAATGGATAGAGCCCTTCTGCCCCACTCCATTGTATAGATTAGAAAATTCTGGGAGATATCACTTAGTCTTTTAAAGCCTCAGTTTCTTATGTTGTAAAATGAAGATGATAATTCTTGTCTCGTAAAAAAAATAATATTAATTCTTGGCTCGTGCTCATAATGAAGAGATGAGATGCATTAAGATGCATTCTGTGAAAGTATCCTCTGATAATCTTAGAAGATTGGCTGGGTGCTCAGTGATTTTCCTGCATTCTCCAAGAGGATCAAAATGACATCACTATGTTAGAATCGAGTTACAGCGTGTCCCACTGTGGCTGATCAGACCAATATGAACTCAGAATGCTCTGCCACAGGTTAGACACAAATAGTCCCTATGAACATTTGGAATGGCTTTTCTAACTGCGCATCTCATGTTTTTTCCTGAGCTAATTCAATTCTGCTTTGTTCATAGAGCACCTGGTCCCTAATTGCAACAGCATAAATTTCAGGATGGAATCAAGGGAAGGGATAAAGCCTTGGAAAATTTTAAGAAATATTTAATGGCAAGATTCAAGATGCTGAAAAAAATGATGTGAAATCATTTGGGCATGGGGAAGGGGAAGTAAGGGAGTAGGGGTTAAAGGAGAAACCTAGAGGAAGGAGGGATGGAAAGGGAATTAGAGTAGATCTTTATATTTTCCTTCTCCTTCCTAGGAATACAATACATTCTATGGGAGCAATGATGACTTCCTGAAAGAAGTGGAGAACTGGATTCTAAAGTGCACAAAAACCCACTATAAGGCCAGATGGACCCTGAAGATCACATGGGTTAAAGTCCCTCCATATCCAGCCCAAAGATTATCTGGGGTAAACAAAGACACAGAAAGCTCCCTGTTTAGCCATCTGTAAAGATGCATTCGAGAACCTTTAGTCTAGAGAGGTCTCCCAAAGTTCTCCTCAAGTAAGAAAGCTACTTAACCTACTCTTAGTAACCTATTCTGGGGAGTCATTGCCCTTACAGATGGAAAATTCTTTGCTGTGTCTAGCCTAAAGTCATTCATTCATTCCAATATTTATTGCAAACCAGTCATGTCTAAGGCACTAAATGAAGAGCTGTGAATACCAAGATGTGCATATAAGATACTTTAAGAAATTTCTCATCCCCACTGTAGCAATTTCTTTTATCCTGTTTTTAAGCCAAATTTTATGTACAATATATCTGAGAAGGCTGATCAGATTTTCCTTTACTCATGCCCTGTAAACTATCTTTTCTTATTTTAAACTGTAATATATATTTATTTTTAATTTTTTTTTATTATTGCTTGGCCTTAAACACTGAGTGTGTTAAGGGGCAGAGGGAAGGGTGGTATTTAACACGAGAAAGTTGACTTCTCACTGAGTCCATATGTTTGCCCCAAATCTCTAGGACAACACCTTCCAGACCATCCTCACGACTGATGGGAGCCAATCTTTTGCACTGATCCTTTACCAAAATGGTGGGATGCAATGGGCTATACCCCCACCCCAAGCAGATGATGTTCTCATAGGCTTCTCCAGGTAGCATGGGTTGAATGGCTATTATTACAAATTTCACCTTCATTTTGTCATACTTGATTCTAAGAAAGAACACAGAAAATTCTACATCTACATATATCTACATAGAATTTCAGATATGTAGATATCCATAATTTACTTCCCCACATAATACAGATATCACTTATTCATACTGATTCAAATTCAATTCAGCAAATATTTAGCAGGCATCTACTTGCTAAGCACTTTGCTAAACAATGAGGACACAGAGGCAAAAATAAAAACCTCCCTCCCTTCAAAAAACTTACAGTCTACTGGGGGGTACAACATATATAAAACATATACAGAGTAAATGGACAAGAAGGCAAATGCTCTTTATTTTTCTTCCTTTATGATTTGTTTTGTTTTGTTTTCTGTTGGGAGAGACAAGAAGTCTCCATGAGGTAATTTATATCTAAAATGCTACAGTGCTAAATTCCTCCATCCCTACTCTGAGTTGGCTTCTGAATCACTTCTTAGTTCCTTTCTGGGAGAGACATAACAATGTCTGCTATTTTTGTTTCTGCTATTTTGTTTTCTATTTTTATTTCCTTGACCATTAAATGACTGAATTTGTACATTCTCTACAATTTGCACATTCCCTGTAAAATCCCTAGGGTTAGATCAGATTCCTCACTGTGCCCAGTACAGGGCTCTGTCCACAGAACACCCAATACATCTCTTTTAGATTAACAACCCCCAATATTAGCAAGCATGCAATCTCATGTTCTTTCCTTTGTTCCCAGTGGAGATGAATTTTTCTTCAATGATCCACTGACATTAAGACCCCCAGAGGAGAAATATCGTCCAGATCAGGTCAAAGGTTCTGAAACAGGTAACAGAATACCTTCATTTTATTCACATACCTTCAAAAAATTAATAGACACAGAGGATATATGTAGCTAGCAATTTTGGCCCCCAAACCAAACAGCAAAAAATTGCAGAACTTAAATGAATTTTGTAATTCAGTTGAGCAGGAGAAGAAATTGATTATTATGAGGCTCACAAAGAAGTATTGCTTTAAAAAAATTAGTTCTATCTGGTAGTTTATTTTTAACTAACAATTTTTTGCTATTGAGCTCAATTGTTTCTGTGCTGTTGAGGAGGAATATATGTTGTACTGTCTGAATTTTGAAGCCATAGGAGGAACTTCTGATCATCCCAGTCCAGTTAGAACTCTGCATATGTTTTCCAAGTTCACTGCTTTCCCATATCCTTTGTCCATCCTGACTCTGCAACCTTCAAATCAATCAGGACTTGGATTGTAGGGTATCTTGGCTACTTCTAAAAAAGCATCCTTTCAAGAAACCTAGAACACTTACAAGCCTAAAACACTGTAAACTGGAATTTCCGAGAGCTAGTTATAGGAAGAGGAGGAGAAGAGGTAATGACACAGTCAATTATTTCCTGTGTCTTGAATCTGTATTGTCCTATATTTGGAGGTAAAGATCTTTAGCTTCTAGACTACAAATTTTTCTAAGGTCTTGGCGTATAGACCAAACCCCCAGTTATGCCAGATAGGAAATGATTGGTGAAAAGGTCTCAGATCTAAAAAATATTAAACTCCTAATGCAGAAGTTTACAATATATTTCTTTCCCCAGTGACCCTCAGCCTTCACTTCTGCCTTTATTTTCTGAGCTCTTTTTTCTATAGCTTCTATTCTTTTTTCCCTATCTAGTAGAATATGCTGGGATAAATAAAGCCTCCTTAACATAATCTTCTCCATGTTTGTCTCTGAGATTCTTGGAGGGAATCCCAGAAAAATGTGTAGAGTTACTTATTATCTTTGTGAACTTGGACGAGTCATTTAAATTGCCAGAGTTTTCTCTTATCTAAAATAAAAAGATTAGACTAAATGACCTTTGAGATTTCTTTCACCTCTAGATCTAGGATCTGTATGATTCTATGAGAAAGACTATATAGTGAAGGAAAACAGGACAGAAAACTAATATAGGAATAGGACATATCTTTCTTTTTTTAAAAAAAACTACCACTAGTCCCGTAAAACCCCAAAAGAAACCCAACAATAGCTATGACCTGGTCTAAACCTCTCTTTGATCTCCTTCCTTTTCCTCCACCCCAGGCTACAAGGGTTTTCAGATCTACAAGTTACATAAAGAGTTACGACCAAACTATCGCCTGAAGTGTTTGCAGTGGTTGAATCAGAATTCAAAGACGAGATGGAACTGGAACCTGTTTTGTCCTTGCTCCTGGCAGCAGGGCATCTGGGACTTGCGATTTCAGCCAATTGGAAGAGGTGATATCCTCTCCCCATCCCCTACTGAAGCCTTTATCCTGCAGTCCAGTCTCCCCACTCCCTCTTCTCCCTTTCCAAAAATCATTCTCCCTTTCTTCCTTCCCCAGTCCTTCTTAAAACAGCTTCTTTGCCCTGCCCTGGGTCCCCAGGTCTTCCCAAAGAATTCAAGCTACAGTATTATCAAAGAAATATATTTATACTGTCCTTTGGGTTTTAAGCACAAGTCTGGCAGAAATGATTTGTTTTCACACTAAATCTGAGCATTTCTAGTTTAGAGAGAAATACCCAAACTGACATAATCTCCCTGACCTGCTCCCATGTGCTTGAACAACTTGAAGTAACATATATAGAAATTTTGAATAAGAAAAATAGTCACAATATAATAAAATGCAGTTTGTGATTAACTTTGTTCCATAAGAGAACAATAATCACTTAATCTTCTCCAAAGACTACCTAATTCTTTCTTTAACCCACTACCCTAACGGGTTCTACAATGATCAATACCCTAAACCTGCTGGGGTTGGGGGAGAGGGCACTATTTTTACTGGGTAATAACTATTAACTCTTTAGGAAATGGGGAAAATAATGATCTTAACCAGAAATATGGGATTTCTTGTCCTAATTTTGGTCACCATCCTTAATCCATGTTTCTCAGAGTTTAGCTTTTGTTCTTTATTTTTTATACACTTTACTAAAGGGTAAAATCTGGAAAAGGACTTCAGATTTGAGGAATATTTGTTTCTTAATATTTTCAGTTGAAGTAAAAAGATATTTTAATTTCCTTCCATACTCTCTTGTTTTCCAAGCCTCCCAATTCCTCCACCATTTCCAATTCCTTAGGGAAGTAGGATACAAGAATAGTTTGAGAAACATAATTCTCTGCTGCCCAATCTTCACCCTCACCAAAATCACCCATATCTGGGATTTGAGCAGTACTGGGCTTGTTGTAGGTTGGAGCAACAGAAAGCAGCTCTGCAGCTTTTCCTCCTGGCAAGGGAACATCTGCTGTGAATATGGTTTCTGGGGAGAGCTTCGTGGTGGCTGGAGTTTCCAGAACCCTTGGGACCTTAGTGAGTATGCCGTCCATGATTTGATTAGATCTTCCCCAACCCCACCTCCATGTCTTTCTTACAAACCACTATTCTTCTCCAGTAGGTTCTCTTCCTATACTTCAAAGATAGAGCTTTCTAGCCTGTGCTTTTTCATCCTTCCCTGCTAGCAGTTCAGAGCCAGGAAAAAAAGGAGGAAGGAAGGAAGGACATAGGGAGGATAAGGGAGAAAGGAGGGAGGGAAGGAAAGAAGGAAGAAAGGAAGGAAGGAAGGAAGGAAGAAAGGAAGGAAGGAAGGAAGGAAGGAAAGAAGGAAGAACATAGAGAAGAGAAGGAAGGAAGGAAGGAAGGAAGGAAGGAAGGAAGGAAGGAAGGAAGGAAGGAAGGAAGGAAGGAAGGAAGGAAGAACATAGGGAGGAGAAGGAAGAAAGGAAGGAAGGAAGGAAGGAACAATGAAGGGAGGAGAAAGAGAAAGGAAGGGAGAACTGGAGGAAGGGAGGGAAGGAGGAAAGAGGAGAAAAGATGGAAGGATAGGGAGAAAAGAAAGGAGGGAGAGAGGGAGCTCTTTCCAAACATCTAATTTTATCTTCATAATCACACTGTCAGGTAGGTACTATTTTTAAAATTCTGTTTTGCAGGGGAAGAATCTGAAATAAAGTAACAAGGTCATGTGATTAGAAAGCTGAGAAAACTAAGGCTTAGAAGGAGAAGAGGCAGCAAGTGGAGCAATGGAAAGAGCACTAACTCTAGAATCAGAGGACTTGGATTCAAATTCTATCTCTGATGTTTATTACACATAATCTTGAAATTGTTTCCTATCTGCCTGGCTCTTCATTTGCTCATCTTTAAAATTAGTGGATTGGACTAGTTGGCCTCAGAATTCCTCTCCAACTCTCTATTAAGGATCCTAAGTGACTCATCTAAGTGACAAGTATCTGAAGCAGAATTGAAAGTTAGGCTTCCTATCTATCCCTGTTGTTACTACACCCCAATTCCTGAAAATGAACACCTCTAGACTTGTTTTAAACTTCTAACATCTGATGTATTTTTAAAATATTTTAATTTTAATTTTAAAATAATTTAAATTTTTAATTTTAAACTGGGTACAGAGGAACAAGCTCTGGCTCTGGAATTAGCAGTCCTGGGTTCAAATCTTGCCTCTGTCACTAATCATCTGTATCATTTTGGAAAAATTATTTTACTTTCTTGGGCCTCAGTTTCCTCATCTGTAAAATGAGGGATTTGGTTTTCATGGCCTCAAATGTCCCTTTATAGTTCTATAATTCATAATATATGATAATCCTATAACCATTTTTAGGTTCCATGTATATATTTCTCATTTGCTTTCCTTAGTACCATAGCCACTTATGCACTATCCCAGTGGCAATGCTCCTCAGATAATGTCTTCCACTAACAGAGATAACAATCCTTCTACAATTTAGTAGATTTCCAGTAGTTACTTGGCTGAAAAATACATCACTTTGCAGTCAATTTGCTGATGAACCTCACTGAATACAGCTAAATGGACTCCTCACCAAAGATCCACGAGCAGGCTAATACGTCAAACATTTTCAGCATGTTTGGAAAGAGCTTCTATCCCCCCTAATAAAGTCTCTAAAGATCCTCAGTCATCTCCCTGCCACAAGAATGAGGCAAAAGAGGACTTTAAGAGACCTATTAACTGCAAGCTATAACTGCATAGTACTCTATTATTTGAAAGAGCAGCTAAATGGAACAATGGGTAGAGCATTGGGCCTGGAGTCTCATCTCCCTGAATTCAAATCCAGCCTCAGACATTTCCTTGCTGTGTGTGACCCTGAGCAAGTCACTTAATACTGTTTGCCTCAGTTTCCTCATCTGTAAAATGGGCTGGAGAAATGGCAAATCTCCAATGGGGTCACAAACAGTCAAACATGATTGAAATGACTCAACAACAATAATGAAAAATGTTATAATAATAACAATAATATGGACATAAATAATAAACTCAAATGGTGAGAAATTTAGACCATATCGCAATCCAGTAAGGGAAATATTTTAAGATATCCAACCAAGATGGCCTTTACCCAAGCAATCAAATCCATTGCCTTTGTTGCTCACTATCAGTACAACCTCATAACATAGTGAGTGAGACAAGGAAGTTTTTCATCTTTTGATGAATCTTTCAATGACTATCAATTAATCAACAAGCATTTATTAAGTACCTACTAAATGTCAAGCACTGTTAGGTTTTCTGGATACAAACAAGCACAAAGAATGAACAAATTCCTACTCATAAGGAGTTTACACTCCAATGGGGAAAATCAAGTACATATTAAATTATGTACAGAACAAAGAAAGTAATATGTACATACATATAGAGAAAAATACAGATATAGTAGTTAAATACAAGGTAGGTTGGGAGGGAAGACACTAACAATTAGGAGGGAATCAGAAAAGACTTCATCTAGAAAATGGTACTTGAGCTGCATCTTAAAGGAAACCTTAAAGTGAAAGGAAATAGACAATGCATTCCACACATGGGATGCCTAGGAAAGGAGTTAAGAGTTGGATGGAGGGTAACTTTATTTTATTTTTTTTGCTGAGGCAATTGGGATTAAGTGACTTGCCCAAGATCACACAGTTGGAGTGTAACTTCAAAGTTTAAAGAAATAGGCTAGTTTGCCTGAATTTCAGAATAGAAGAGAGTGATACCCAGTGAATCGACAAAGGTAGGTTGGGGCTAAGTGGTATAAGGCTTAAAAACTAAAGAAGTGTATATTATATCCTCAAGGCAATAGAAAACTCTTAGATGTAATTGAGTAGGGGAGATTAATACAATGAAAAGTTCACCTGGATTCAAATTAATTGGATTCAAACTCTTAGTCACTTATTTGTTATGTGACTTTAAGCATCATTCTTGGCCACACTTGTTCACTAGATCATCTCTTCTTGGACTAGAATAGATTGATGTTTTAAAGTCTCTTTCAGCTCTACATCCTATGATCCTTAAAATCATATCAAGTTTTTCTATTTTACCCCCTGCTTAAGGCTAATGAGTAGAAAATAGTTCTCAAGGTGTCATGAATTTACTTAAACTCACACCTGGTCTCCCTCTCCCTTTTCCTCTCCCTCTCCCTCTTCCTCTCCCTCTCCCTCTTCCTGTCCCTCTCCCTCTCTTTTTCCCTCTTTCCCTTTCTCTCTTTCCCTCTTTCCTTCTCCCTTACCCTCTTTCCCTCTCCCTCTCCCTCTCTCCTCTCCTTCTCCCTCTCTCTTTCCTTTCTCCCTCCTTCCTTTCCCCTCCTCCTCCTCCCCTTCTCCTCCCCTTCCTCCTCTTCCTCCTTCCCTCCTCTTCCTTCTCCTCCTCCTCTCTCTCTCCGTCCCTCCCTCTCTCCCTCTCTCTCCTTTAATTGATAGTTTTATTTTTCCAAATATGTGCAAAGATACAAACTGTTATTCTCAACAGGCCAAGAAGAAGAGGCTCAAAACTGGTGCTGCCGGCGGAATGACAAGCCATTCCTGTGTTACCTGTACCAGCAGAAGAGGCCTCCTGTCAGCTGCATTGAGTACAGGCCCCCTCGACCTGGTAAGGCTCTGGCCAACAGGATTGGGGTTAAGGGATATTATTATTATTATTATTATTTTATTTAATAGCCTTTTATTTACAGGTTATATGCATGGATAACTTTACAGCGTTAACAATTGCCAAATCTCTTGTTCCAATTTTTCACCTCCCGCCCCCCACCCCTTCCCCCAGATGGCAGGATGACCAGTAGATGTTAAATACATTAAAATATAAATTAGATACACAATAAGTATTCATGACCAAAACATTATTTTGCTGTATAAAAAGAATCAGACTCTGAAATATTGTGCAATTAGCTTGTGAAGGAAATCAAAAATGCAGGTGGGCATAAATATAGGGATTGGGAATTTAATGTAATGGTTTTTAGTCATCTCCCAGAGTTCTTTCTCCGGGCGTAGCTGGTTCAGTTCATTACTGCTCCATTGGAAATGATTTGGTTGGTCTCTTTGCTGAGGATGGCCAGGTCCATCAGAATTGGTCATCATATAGTATTGTTGTTGAAGTATATAATGATCTCCTGGTCCTGCTCATTTCACTCAGCATCAGTTCATGTAAGTCTCTCCAGGCCTTTCTGAAATCATCCTGTTGGTCATTTCTTACAGAACAGTAATATTCCATAGTATTCATATACCACAATTTGTTCAGCCATTCTCCAACTGATGGACATCCATTCAGTTTCCAGTTTCTAGCCACTACAAAAAGGGCTGCCACAAACATTCGTGCACATACAGGTCCCTTTCCCTGCTTTATAATCTCTTTGGGATATAAGCCCAGTAGTAACACTGCTGGATCAAAGGGTATGCACAGTGTTAAGGGATATTATTGAGGCAATGGGACTATGTGAAGCCCAAGCAAGGGAAGGGGCAACAGACAGATTCTCTATTCCTACCTACTGCCCAGCTCCTTACATTGCCATGCTGATGTGTTCTCCCCAACTCTTTCAGCCTGGATGTTTGGAGATCCCCATATCACCACTCTGGATGGTACCTCTTATACCTTCAATGGACTGGGAGACTTCATACTGGTTCAAGCCACGAATGGAAACTCCTCCTTTGAGCTTCAGGGACGGACAGTCAAGATGGAGTCAGCCCAAGCAACCAAATTTTCTGCCTTTGCTGCTCAATACCAGTTCAAGACCATAAAAAACACAGTGAGTAAGACAGAACTTTTCCATGTCCCCCATAGACAACTCACTCAGGTACCTCTCTTGAAAGAAAATAGCTCAGTAGAGAGCAAAAGGAAATGGGGGGAAAAAAGAAAAAGAGGGAGAATACTCAGCATTAGTACAGCTAGACCCTATTTTTTGATTGGGCACCATATGTGACCTTGGGAAATAAAATAAATAGATATATAGATAGCATTTTATGGCACTTTAAGACTTGCAAAGCACTTACATTTGTATGATCTCATTTGGCCCCCACACAACACTATGAAGTGGTTGCTATTATTATCCCCAATTTACCGATAAGAAAACGGAAGCTGAAAGAAGTCACATAACTTACCCAGCTAATAAGTATCTGAGGCAGGACTGAAATTATGGTCTTCCTGACTCCAGAGCCAGCATTTTAACCTGTTATACTATCTAGCTGCCCAGCCCTTCTCTGAATTTCAAGTTTCATCTTCTTCATGTGTCCTATTTGGCTTCGGTTGGACAAGACTTTTTAACAGTTTGAATTTTCTTTCAGGTTCATTGGTTTCTTATGCCTAATGACACCATCCAGGTTCTGCTCAATAACCAGAGTGTGACTTTTGCTAACAATGAAAACTTTCCAAAAGGTAAAGTTTTGTCCTTCTCTGGGGCAGGACAAAGCAAGCTGATTAATGATAGGAAAGAAAAAAAGAAGGAAGGGAGGAAGGAAAGGAAGGAAAGAGGAAAGGAGGAAGAAGGGAAAAAAGAAAAGGAGGAAGGCAGGAAGGAAGGGAGGGAGGGAGGGAAGGAGGGAAGAAGAAAGGGAGGGAATGAGTGAAAGAAAGAACTTACCCCCAAAACTCATCTGTTCTTCCTGTATCAATGTGCTATCAAAGGAATGTTATATGTCATTCTCCATTTAATATGTACTTTGGGAAGATACACAAACCCACTGAGGAGGAAGAAGATAGTGTAGACACTTGATGTAGGGTTGCCATAATTTCTCCTTTGTCGTAGACTCTTGAGATGTCCTCCAGGTCTGCCTTCAGGTTTCCCTACGTTTCACATGAGTTTCATTGTTTCTAGATCCAGCTAATTTCTTTGCTTATCTCCCAACGTTCTAGATGTGAAGATCCACAATTCCTCTGGAGTTCTCTTGATTCAGAATCGCTCTACGATCTCTGCCACCTTCGATGGGGCTGTGGTAGTCTCTGTGCACACACTCTTCAATATCCTGCAGGCTTTTTCTTCTTTGCCGAAAGAATATCAAAACCACACTCGGGGCCTTCTGGGTAAAGGGGGATATATAGTCCTTTATGTTGGTTGAAGAACTGAAATCATAGACCTAGTAGAAAACAGGAGGTACTGAGCTCAATGGGATTCCCATCGTAGTAGCTTTTATTTGAAGATTTGGATAGGATAGCATTCAGTTTCTCTGTGGGCTTTAAGATAAGGTTCAAGAAGAAAATCTTGCATTCTAGTGCTGCTGGTGCTATCAATAGAGTGAATCCCAACTCTCCACACATTGTGGAGCTCTTTCCTTGAAAGCTCTATATTGCCTGTCTGCTATTGCTCTGCTAACCTGTAGTCCTTGTTTGAGGTACTTAATTTCACTCTTCCTACCTTCACTCTTCTCCATCTCTCTTTCTCTGGCTCTTTCTCTTTGTCTCCCTTTCTTTTTCTCTCTTCTCCCTTCTCTCCTTCTCTCTGTGTCTCTTCCTCTTTCCCTCTCTCTTTTTTCTCTTTTCCTCTGCTCTATCCCTCCATCCTGTCTCCCTTTCTCCCCATCTTTGTCTCCCTCTCCTCTCTCTCCTTTTCTCTCACACTTCTCACTATCTTTCTATATTTCTTTCTCACTCTGTCTCTGTCTTTGTGTGTTTATTTGTCTGTCTTTGTGTCTCTGTTTCTGTCTTGGTCTCATTTCTCTGTGTGTCTTTGTTTATCTCTCTGTTTTTGTCTTGGTCTCTATCTCTCTGTCTCTGTGGCTCAATCTCTGTCTCTCTGCCTGTCTCTCTATCACTTCCCAAGGGAGGTTGCATGGTACTCGATATAAATCTAAATCTAAATTCTCACCCTCCCACTTATTGCCTCCCACCTTCCCAGACCTCAGCTTCCTCATCTATAAAATGAGGATGATGATCATGTTCAAATCTCTCAGTTCCAAATCTATCTTCCTGTGATACCTTCTTCTTCAAACAGTAACAAGTGAAGAGTTTTGTAAACATAGACAAGCAAGATTCTTTTGAACTCCAAGGATTAAAAAGGCCTAAAAAAATTAAATAAAAAAAGCACATGGATGGAACTCAGGATAATTGAGATCTCAAAGCAATTTTTCTATAAAATAATTTTATTATTTGGGACAAATCATTTAACTTTGCTGCATTTCATTTTTTCCCATCAGGAAAAGGAGAGGTTGATTTAGACAAACTCTAAGGTCCTGTCCAATGCTAACTTTCTGGGAGGTTTTTTTGTTTTAATAATTTGCAAAGCTATTTCATTTCACAAGTTCTCTTAGTCCAGTCATCCTTTAATAAATGCTTCTTTCATAATGAATATGCCATGCTTAATTCTTCATTTTATAAAACTTTGAAAATTTTGAGTTCCAAATTCTCTTTCTCTCTTTCTAGTCCCTCTTCCAATCTTTGAGCAGGCACTGATTAATTCTTTTTTAATTTATTTTTAAAAATTTATTTTAAACTTAAATACAAAATAGGAAAAGAAAAATTACCATGTGCACAATAGAACATGAGAGATTCAAAATATAAAGCAATAAATTTCCATTTCAAGAAAACATATAATAAATATTACACATTGTAGGTTTTCTTTTGTTCTCTGTTTTACTGTATTCTTTTTTCTCCTTTCTCTCCTCCCAAAAAGGCTATACAATTAAGTGTAGATAAATTTATATATATATATATATATATGTGTGTGTGTGTATGGGTGCACACAAATATACATATATGCATGTATACATATTATACATATATACAGACAAATATATTCATATCTATACATATAACCACATATATGCTAATGCTAAATGTATATGCTTAATTCTTTTTTGAGAAAGGATTGCCATATACCTAATACCTATCTTCTTTTCTCTCCAGGGGTCTGGAATAACGATATCTGTGATGACTTCACGATGCCCAATGGTTCCCACATTCAGTATAACAGCTCTGAAGAGCAGTTATTCCATTATGGAATGACCTGTGAGTCTTGGGGTTTTTAATTCTCAAGGAAGCCCTAGACCTTGGCGCTGGGGCCAGGATAAGAAAGATGGATAGACATAGGAATCCCAATCCTATTAGAGATAGATCTCTTCCCTCTGTATCAGGGAAGGGGGTCCTTAATGTTCATCTAAAGAAAACTGAGAATCTTAGTGGACTTGCTTTATCACATTTGCTCTTAGGGAAGGCCTAGTATTAATATCTCTTTCTTATTCTACTTCCAGACATTACTTCTAAACATGAGAGAGTGAGAGGGGGAAGTAAAAAAGAAATTTGTCTAGTAGAAGAGTAATCCTAACAAAAAGATACCTTTCACAACTACTGGGAAGGATTCTTGATCAAACAAAGGATAGAAAGAATCAGGAGATAAAATGAACAATTTTGATTACACAAACTTGAAAAACATTTGAATAAAACTGAATATAATTAAATTAACAAGAAAACTGTTGATTGGGGAAAATCATTGGGGGGGAATTTTTGCAGAAAATTTCTTTTCAAAACATTATATGCTAGATATAAGGGGCAATAGACTCAGATATATGAGAACAAGAGCCCTCCCCCAGTAGATAAATTAGGAAAAGTTATACTCATTCAGTTCTCATCCTGTCAAAAAATACAAGAAAACGATAGCTATATGAAATTCAGATCACTAATGATAAGAGATGCAAACTAAAACAAATCTAAGTTTCTACCTCACCCTCATTAGATTGATGAAAAATGATAGATGTTAGAGAGAATACAAGAGGACAGGCAAACCAATTCACTCTTGATAACAATTATTCTATTTTGGAAAGCAATTTGGAACTGTATTCAAAAAGTCCTTAGATGGTGCACACCTTTTGATCCAATAAAATACCACTATTTATATCTTCAGAGTTTAAAGAACAGGGGAAAAAATCCACATTTGCAAAACATTTATGCCCATTTTGTTGTAGCAAGGACCTGGAAACCAAGATGACTGCTCGTCAGCGAGTAGCTGAACAAATTCTGGTACAGAAATAATTGTTTTTGAAATTATAATCTCAGAAGCTCAGAAGCCTCCAGAAGTGTGAACAGTGACAAGAAACATAGAAGATGCAGATAACGTATCCCATACAGAATAACTGCTCACCACTATAGTTGTCTTATGTATTTCAGGGAATGTCACCGGAAAGAGCTTCTTTGATAACAATTGTGATCCCGCCGTCAGCAACTTCACTCCCATCTTTCTGTCCCAACTGATGGAGATTCCCAATCTCAAGGAGGAAATTATGTGTAATGATAGTGGTCCATGTCTTTACGATACCCTGGCCACAAAGAACCACAGTATTGGGCAGGCCACCAAAACCATCCAGAGAAACTTCCAAATCATGAATGACACCCTCAGTAAGTGGCCCATGGCTATTATTTCCTGCTTGGCTTGGTGTTCTTGTGTCTCTAACTCCAAATGAAAGGTGGTGTGGTATAGTGGGGATTCAGGATTAAATTTACGGTCACAAGGACCTAAGTTCAAATTCTTACATCAATTGGGTCACCCTGAGTGAATCGTGAGTTGTATCAAGACTCAGAAGAGAAAATCTTTAGGAGCACTTTGCAAACTTTTTATTGCTATATAAACGTTAGGGTCAGGGATGGTTAAATGTTAGGATTCTGTGACCTCTGAAACAGGCACATGAATAAGAAGAAAACACTCAGAAAGTGTTATCAAGGACATAGTCATCAGCTTCATTGTAAAACCTCTTGGGGTCCTCTGTCCCTAAGACTTCAGGCAAATTATAGTATTTCTCAATGCAGGAGAATTTCCCCAAGGTTTAGAGGCAGGTAGAGGCCCAGAAAAATCTTTATTAAGTCTATGGTTAGGAATTCCTGAGTTCAGGAATTCACTTAAGCCCTGTTTGCCTCAGTTTCCACAGCTGGAAAATGGGAATAATAGTAGCACCTATTCTACAGGATTGTTGTGAGAATCAAATGAACTGATATTTTTAGAAAACTTGGCATATAGTAGACATTATATAAATGCTAACTATTATTATTAATAGGTTATAATAACATAGATGGTCCAGTCTTTCCAATTCATTTTTCAATGACACTATTTGGAGTTTTTCTTTCCTTTTTTCTTTCTTTCTTTCTTTTTGCAAGGCAATTGGGATTAACACAGCTGATGAGTACTAAGTGTCTGAGGTCATATTTGAGCTCGGGTCCTCCTGACTCCAAGGCTGCACCCTATAGCTGCCCTATGTTTGTTTTTTTGCAGCAATAAGATTAGGTGACTTGTCCAGGGTCATGCAGGTAGTGTCTGAATCTAGAGTTGAACTCACTCCCCAGCCAGTGCCCTATCTACTGCGCCCCTAAGCTGTCCCTGGAGTTTTCTTGGCAAAGATACTGGAGCGGTTTGCCATCTCCTTCTCCAGCTCCTTTTACAGATGAGGAAACTGAGGCAGGCAGGGGGGAGTGCCTTGCCCAGGGTCACAGAGCCAGCTAAGGTTGGATTTGAATTCAGCAGATGATAGCATCTCGGACTCCTGGACCAGCTCTTCGTGCGTTACGGCACCACCTAGCGGCTATCCGTATGCACATTCAGATACCCCAATAATCAGGATCTCTGCGTCATTCACAATACCTGGTTTTTCACTCTCACCTGCCACACACTCAGGTCTGTAGTCATAAAAGGAGGAGTTGAGATGGTCTCAGAGGAGAGTCTAGAACAGCTTCATTAGCAGCCCGTTACTGGTAGCAGCTCACCCATGTCCTGCCTCCCCAATTATCATCAATCAGGCATTATTGGGAGAGAAAGGAAGTTTGTATAGTACCTACTGTGTGCCGGGCACTGTGCTACATGCATTGTCCCCCTGGATCCTCACAACAATCCCAGGAGGCAGGTATTATTATTATTATCCCCATTTTACAGTTGAGGGAACTGTAACTCAGGGGAGTCTGGGGCTAATTAGAACTCAGGTCTTCATCACTCAAAATCTGGGGTGCTAGCTGGAAGCCCCAGCTACTAAGTCCCCCAGACTGGTTATAAACATGTGGTAGAACCTTTGTCCTTCATGGATCCAAAAATGCCAGATCTACAATGAAAGAAACTGAGGCAGATCTCCAAGCCAATAACCATTTATTAAATGGACCTACCCACTGCCCCTTAATGAATAAGACTTCAGAACTTCTTGCCATCTAAGACGTCCCCTTAGTTTTATAATGCTTGATACCCAGATGGTACAGATGAGGTTAAGGGGAAATAATAGTCCTGTTGGTTGATAGATCTAATTCATACCTACAACTTTTTTTTTTAATACATGACCAAACTGTTATTTTGCTGTACAAAAAGAATCAGACTCTGAAATATTGTACAATTAGCTTGTGAAGGAAATAAAAAATGCAGGTGGGCATGAATATAGGGATTGGGAATTCAATATAATGGTTTTTAGTCATCTCCCAGAGTTCTTACTCTGAGTGTAGCTGCATACCTACAATTAATGATTAGTAAAAAAATGTCCAAAAATAGGCAGAACTGATGGTCATTCATTAGTCCCATTTTGGGCCACAGAGAGTAGTATGTAATTCTAGTCAGCTGGATCACCCATTAGTTAAGTGCCCATAGGCAATGAGGAAAAAAAGGTGAAGGGACAATCAAAAATATTTGGGGGGCTTTCCATATTATGAGACCATCTTTGCCACAGTGGGCTTGGTCACCTACTTAGCAAGAAAAAAGCATGGAGGTCTTCTAGTTAACTGAAACAAATAAACTTCATAACAAGCAAGTAAATGTATATTCTTATAATTGAAAGTTTGGGGCTTAATATAAGAAAGAATCTGTCTAACCTTATCTAATTATCCTTAAATAGAAGATATAAAATTGATTTAACTGACTAAAGATATATCAAAAGATAATTATAACAGAAATAATCACTATGCCTATGGAATCATATCATGATTAATCAAACTGATTAATACTGATTGGAATAAAATAGAGGGTCATACATTTATAGAAATAGCTATAATCACACTCATATGTACACAAATATATTCATATACACCTATGTAAGATTGTACTTTGTTTTTTTGTTCCATTTCTCTAAAGGTAGATAACCTCTTCCTTCATAAGTTTGAATCTTTCCTTATTTTTCTAAGTCTACCAACTCACCATTTATTATACCTTATCAAAATTACAACCTTATACTGTCTAGTTATTTAAATAGTCTGAAACAATACTGATTAATATGGCTGACATATAGGGTAATTTCCCTATTTTTCTCTTTTAATAAAATCTCTTTTCATTTTTCTAAACAAGATTTGAATCCAGGAGAAGAGGTGTCTGTTTCTCCACTCAGCCAAACCAACAATAGAAAGTAGAATTTCCTTCTTCCCCATCCAATCATGGTCTCTGAAGTAATTCTCCTCCTTCATTCTCCTTTGGACTTCTCAGGACTTCTCCACTCCATCACTCCCTTTCAACCCTCTTTTTTAATGTATTGCCCTTCCTCATTAGAAAATAATCTCCAAGGTGAAGCTAGGTGGCTCAGTAGATAGAGCACAAGTCCTGAAGTCAGGAGGACTTGAGTTCAAATTTAACCTCAGACACTTAATACTTCCTAGCTGTGTGACTCTGGGCAAGTTACTTAACCCCCAACTGCCTCAGCAAATAATAATAATAATAATCTCCTTAAGAACAGATACTTTCTTTTGGCTTACTTTTGTACTCCCAGCACTTAGTATAGTGCCAGTCCCACAGTATTGGTTAACAAATAGTTGTTAATTTGACTTAGGGACAACTAGGAGGTGCATTGTATAGAGCACTGGGCTTGGAATCAAGGAGACTCATCTTCCTTATGATGTTACTTCAGATGTTACCTCAGATACTTACTATGTGACTCTAAGCAAATCACTTAACCCTGTTTGCCTCAGTTTCTTCATCTGTAAAATGGGCTGGAGAAGGAGACACAGCACACACACATATATGTGTGTGTGTATATATATGCATACATATGCACATGTTTATGTGCATGTTTATATATACATATACATATGTGCACACACCCACACATATAAAGGTTCAGAGATTCTATAGATAGAATTACTTTAGGGAATAGGCAGTTTGCCCAGTCAGAAAGTATATAATGGAAAATAAGAGAGTAAAATTAGAAAAACAGATGGGAACCAGATTATGGAAAAAACACTGGACAGCATCAGTGATCTGCCTCTTGTTCTGCCCCTGGACTAGATTTACTGCTCTTTTCTCCCCATTATTACCTTCTGTACTCAGGGAAAAACTAGAGAAAGACTACTAGATTTTACAAGATAGATTTGTAGATCTGTGCAGCAGGAAAAAAAAGTGTATTTATAGTCAAAAGACAGGTTTAAATCTTGGCTTTGCTACTAACTTTGGACTACTAACCCTCAATTTCCTTTTCTGTAGCTAGTGCGTAATGTCCTTTCCAGCTCTGGTATTTTATGATTCTGCTTAAGCCAAGGGATGACTTCCTGCCATGTCTCTATTGTAGAGAGGATAACAAGCATTTATTAATCACCTACTATGTACTAGGAAGGAGGCTATTAAATCCTCATTTTGCTGTTCAGTCATTTTTCAGTCACAGCCTACTCTTTGTGACTCCATTTAGTATTTTTTTGGCAAAGATACTGAGGTGATTTGCCATTTCCTTCTTCGGGTCATTTCACAGATTAGAAAACTGAGGCAAGCAGGATTAAGTGACCTGCCTAGGGTCACACAGCTAGTAAGTGTCTGAGGCTGGATTTGAACTCAGGAAGATGAATCTTCCTGACTCCAGACCCAGTGTTGTGTGCATTATGGCTGCCGCATCCTTTTACCGACCAGAGTGCCTACTACATAGTAAGCACCACATAAATTTTAGTTATATTATTAGTTGACTTGTCCAGGGTCACACAAGTAGTAAATATCTGAAGCTGAATTTGAAATCGGTTCTTTCTGACTCCAAGTCCAGCGCTCTTCCCGTACTGCCACCTAGGCTTCTCACCTGCCTGTGTGCCATTCTTCTTGATCATCCACGATGATATGTGGTCCCTTGTAGGGTTTAAGTTCTTGAGGAGGTCAGAGACAGAGCCTGCTAATCCATTTTGGACAATGACCAGTAGATCGCTACTATTCTATAGGTGAAAACTTGTATTAAACCTCACTTAAAGAGAAAGAAGAGGAAAGGAAGGCAAAAAGGAGGAAGACATTTCTTCTTCTAAGGGCATGTCATACGCTTTGCTTGCTGAGGTGGGTCATTATGCCAAGGATTGTCCTAGACAAGCCCGCTACATCCGAAAGAAGGGAGAGAAAGAATGATGGCCGAATGATGTTTCCAGAGCTAAATAGTCTTTCTTTGTGTTTCAGACAAGTTCCCGCCCTCCATTTATGGTAACAGCTCAATCTTTGCCTACATGAGGAAGACCCAGAGGGTGACATATCACAGCAACGATAAAGGAGCCATCTTTAACCTCAGCAGCAAGTCTCCTGACATCATCTTCATGGGTAATGAAAGCTGACTGGGCTCACTCTTCTTGGAAAGGAAGGTCAGAGCCAGACCATTGAATGGATCTGCCTCCTTCTAGACTGTGTAGCAAAGTTTGTGATCATTTTATGGTCTTGGCTTTGCAATACTTGCCCTCCAGGAGCTATTTCTTCATGCGCATTCTGCTGCAATTCGGGTAGATCCAACCAGATAAATGATGATACTTGGCCAATTATGACTATATGGTTAATTTGTTAGGATATCCCCAGGGGCAGTTGGAGAGAAATGAGTCAGAGCATTTAACAATCAAATCAATTATGGTTTTCCCATAAAAGTAATAGTCACTTTAAAACCCCAAAGTATAGTAAATCAATTAATAATTAGCTGATAATATTTGTCTACATATTTAAAGGAGAATGCAACTTCCAGAAAGATTTAAAGAAAGTAAAATGCTTAAGTATAATTTAATGTCTTCCTCACCAACTTTAACTGTTAATAACAACCATTTAACCAAACTCTGGCTTTCTTCATTTTATGTAAGGGAGAAATTTTTTTTTCTTTTTTCAGTTATTCTGTTTCTATTGTCCAAACCATCTCCCCACCTCCAGCAATTCATAGCTAATCTGTTGATAGTTTATAGTAAAAGTATTTGACTTTCAGCTTACTTCAGTTTCAAGAGCTTATTGTCCTAAAGAAGAAAATAAAACAAAATAGGTAAATATTTTCTGTTAATTCCAGGAAAAGGCCATAGGACACATACTTGGATTTTGGTTAAGTTTTTTTTTTCTTCTCTCTGCACAAGAAAGAATTCTTTCTTGAATCCTTTTAACCTCGGTGGGGCGTTCTTTTGCTGTACCTATGTCCATCATCTTTCTTCTCATTCAGGAGAACAAAGGTTGTTGGCTTTTTTTTTTTTTGGCATTCTCTATCCAAAGTTTATTAGGATTGCAATCACTGAACCGCTGAGAAGAACCAAGTCTTTCATAATTGATCATCACACCATATTCCTGATTCTACTTGTTTTTCTCAGGAGAACAAAAGTTATCAACATAATCCTGGGGAAATGTTTTGAATTATCCTATGAATGGTGTCCCTAATGTTGTAGCTTCTTGAGCCAGGAAGGAGTGTCCTTTGAGCTCTATCACCCAGACTGGGAAGGGGAGGAAGGAAAGGGAATTTGCCAGCTTGCAGATGGATCTGAGCCATCCTAGAGAAGCTAGCTTTGTTTGAGGGTGTTAGCACATCTCCTAGGAGATATGGATAGATGTGAGGGAGTCTTAGGAGAGGAAGGTAGGAAATAATAGAACCAAAAATCAAGTGGCCAGTTCCCATAAAAGTCTCTCTGGAGATGTGTCAGAAAATGGAATAGATGTTCTTGCTTTCCTAGTCTGCTCCAGCTTACAGTTATCTCTTTTTTCCTGTGGGGCAGAAAATGGAACATTGCTGTGGACTCCAGTATCCCTGACCCCTTTTAACCTTGGGCTCCTGGCAAGTAATGCAGAAGGCTTATATTCCCTTCTACAACCGAGAGCTGTGGTCTGCAACTGTTCAAAGGAGAACCAGTGTAACTACAATAACAGCAGCAAGATTTCCAACTCATCCCTTGAGGTGATTTCCGTCAGGAGAGTTGTTAGGAGAGTGTTGGCTGGGAAGAGAGGGAGACCCACAGTGAGACTGGCAATTCACTGACAAAAATCCTGTTCTAGGTGGCAGCTTGTAAATGTGACCAGGAAAGCTTTGGCCCTTTCTGTGAACACTCAGTTGACCCCTGTGTTGAATTATGTTATCCTGGTGTCCTTTGTGATCCTAAAAAGGGATGTGGTCCCTGCCCTGCGAACATGAAAGGAGATGGGAAACATTGTGCAAGTGAGTACTGGATCCAGAGGTTAAGAGAAAGAGGGTTAGAATATGGGAAAGAGATTGATTGTCTCTGGAATTGGAATAGAAGAGCCTGTCTCTGCCACTTATGTCCTGTATATTCTTGGATAAATACTTACCTCAGTTCCCATATCTGCAAAATGAGGGGATTGGACTAAATGGCTTTTGGGTCCCCTTCCTAGCTCTGTATCTGTGCTGCTGTTTTACAACTCTGATGCTTAATGGGAAGGAGCATCCAGTACAGATTGGTAACATAGGGTGGGTTTGACAGAAGCAGAAGGAATGGAAAAGAGATAGAGGAAAGGAAATGTGCCAAGTCTGGGAGGAAGAACCTAGGGGATAGCCCTCAATCAGGAGTGGGAGAAGTTGGGAGAAAATGGATGACAGGAGGTTGGGATGAAAACATGGGACTGGGGATTAGGGAGAACCTGAATCTGGCACTGGGGAAAGAATAGAGAGTTTGGAAGCCAAGAAGTGGAGGCTCTCTGAAGAACAGAGCTCTGTGTTTTGTCCCTTGAACCTGAGCAATGATGAGGTGGAAGGATGAAATTCAGTGAATTTGAAACAATGGTCTACAAACCCAGTCCAGTTTCCCCTAAATTCAGTTGATCTACTGAGGGCCCTAATCAAAGTCAGAAAGATAATCATGTGGAAGGAGTTGGAGGGAGTGGAGAGGAGGAGGAATGCTTGAAAAGAAAATTCTCCAGCTTCTCTATTTCCCTCCCTTATCTCCAGGCTCCTTTTCTAGTGTCAAGGGATATGAATCCTGCTTTCTGCCTCTGTATAAATGGGAGAAGAAAGACTGGGAAAAGGCAAAGAGAAAAGCATGGGTCTGAGCTTACTATTAAACATAGAGATAGGGGCAAAGATATCGGTAGGATGAAAAATATGCCTGATAAAGTCAGGAATATGGCAAAATCGTTCCTTTATACCCACCTCATCACATTCCCATCTTTACAAAGCGTGTTTGCTGGCAATGAAGCCAAAGAACTTTCCAACTTTGAAAATGTTACCTAAATATCAGTTCTCATTATCGTCTACAACTCCACCATCACTTCTTTTCCTGATGTCCAGGCATCCGATGATTCTCCTCTTCTCTTTGCAGGTTGTGAGTTTTTAGAGTGCCCCAAAGATTATTGCTTCAATGATGGAAAGTGCTATATCTCCTCTACCTGCCAGTTCACCTGTGCCTGCCCCCCACCTTTTACTGATGCTAGATGCTTCCTAGCTGGGAAACCTTTTACACCAACCCCAATTGCAGGTATGAACAGTTCCTTACAGCCCTTATAATACCCTCCCCTCCAATAGCCATCAAATGAAGGAAGGAATTACTCTTTAAGTCCAGATTTTGGGAAGGCTCTAGAGGAAGATCACGGAAATAGATACTTCAGATTCCAAATATCATTTTGTTATAAGTAAACTTATGAGCAGTGCAGAGCTATAACAAGACTAGGGCAATCAGAGCTTTTCCCAGTGCACTGAAATTTAGCAGTTACAAAAAATTTGAAATAATGATTTTTTAAAGATTAGGCAGGATTTTTTCCTCAATAGTATTTTATTTTTCTGGCATTCATTTTTTCTTTTTTAATTCTCTTGCTTCCTTTTCTATTTTTAATTTGTTTTTTTTATTTTTTAAATATATGCATGGATAATTTTCAACATTTACCCTTGCAAAATCTAGTGTTCCAAATTTTTTCCCTCACTTCCAACCATTCCCTCCCTTGGATGGCACATAATCCAATATATGTTAAACACCAACATTCATTTTTGCAAGATTTTGTATTTCAAATTTTTCTCCCTCCCTCCTTTACCCCTCCCCCTTCTCCAAGAAGCTAGTAATCTAATACAAGTTAAACAAGTGCCTTTAAAACATATTTTCATGTTTGTCATGTTGTACAAGAAAAATTAGATCAAAAGGGAAAAACCACAATAGAGAAAAAGCAAATAAACAAGAAAAAAAAGTGAAATCCACCTTCAGTCTCCATAATTCTCTCTCTGGATGTGGATAGCATTTTTCATCCTAAATCTATTGAATTATCTTGAAAGATTAGGCAGTTTTAATAGGGATTACATTTATATATTGACAACTTTGATTTCCTTCAATATCAGGGGAACTGAAATTGATATCTAGTTAACATGAATAATTAGATAGGAAATTACTATGTGAACATATTGTTAATAACACTGATCTACAAGCCATTATAGTAACTACTTTCCCATCCCACCTGATTTTGTCTTAATTACTTATATTATTTTCACAAAATGAATTGCACAAGAGAATCATTCGGTTCTACACACATATTGTATCTAGGATATACTGCGACATATTTAACATGTATAGGACTGCTTGCCATCTGAGGGAGGGGATGGAGGGAGAGAGGGGAAAAATCAGAACAGAAGTGAGTGCAAGGGATAATGTTGTAAAAAATTACCCAGGCATGGGCTCTGTCAATAAAAAGTTATAATTATTAAAAATAAAATGAATTGCAAAATTGGCTTGAGGGCCCACTTGATGCTGTTTGTCCTGGATGCCAAAATGTCTAGTTATAACTCCACTATAAAAAAACAGAAGGAGTCAGCCTTTTGTGCATTCTAGGTCTTTTTTCTGTTCTCTCTTCCTTTGGCCCTTTAAGAAAGGCAACATGGTATGATGGTAAGAGCACTAGATTATTTATTTTAGAGTCAATCATTTTACTTACAGCTATCCCACTAATGGACAAATGTGATGTTGGGCAAGTCATTTCACTTTTCTAGTCCTTACTTGATACATCTGTCAAATAAGGAAGGAGGGGGAGGAAAGTGAATTAACTGTGCTCTGGGGTGCTTTCATACTTTAAAGTTGTATGATTCAAACCTTATTGATTCTAATAAAAGGAGTGCAGCATTGTAGAAAACTGAATAACTGTTTGAAGTTAGTGGTTTTTATGAACTAAAGAACTTTTTTTTTTTTTTGCCAGAGGATGGTCAAGGTACAGGAAATTACAGGATTAGAGTTGAGAAACATTTGTGTAGTGGAAAGAATTCTTGGAAGGGAGTTGAGGGAACTGGTAATTTTCAATTTCATCAGTTTCTGGTAACTTGGTGACCCTGCTGTGGGACTCAATTCTTCCTTCTCTAGAACAAAACTTCAGTGGTGAACTTCTTAGGAAATTCTAAGTTAGTCAACCCATAAACATTTATTAAACTATGTGCCAGATCACTATGTTAAGTGCCAATGATACAAGAAAGGCAAAAGGCAGTTCCTGCAGTCAAGAAGCTCACAATCTATGAGTGAGATGATACTCAAACATCTGTGAACAAACAAGATACATATCATAAGGCAGAAATAACAGAGGGAAAGCACTAGAATTAAGAGGAAATGGGAAAGGCTCTCTGTACTTCCAAATCCTGTTGGGATTTTAACTGGGACTTGAAGGAATCCAGGGAAGCTAGGAGGTGGAGATGAGCAGAGAGAGCCTTCCAGGTGGAGCAGATAACCCAGAGTTGGGATAATCCCTGCCTGGAGTTGAGAGATGGAGGTTTCTTGTTTAAGGAACAGCAAAGAAGCCAACGTTAATGACTCACAGAGTATGTAAGTGAGATGTAAGGTATAAGAAGGCTAGAAGGGATGGGGACAAGTTATGAGACGCTTTTGTTATAAAGGAACTAATAGAGTCAATAAGTTTAATTTAATTTAATTAATTTTAATTTAATAGGAGGTTTTTTCTTTTGTCTTCAGACATTCCTGTGAGAATTATCCAGCTCTTACTCAAAGAAAATGAAATGGCTACCGAACAAGAAGTCAATGCCACGGTTAGTACTATGGACTTAGACTCCAGTCAAGTGTGGACTGAGTGGGAAGCACATTGGGAAGAAACAACTCTAGTTATCCCAGGGGATAGACCATCAACTCTAGAGTAAGGAAGGACCTGAATTTAGGGGCTGAAGAAATGGATTGGGGGAACCCAATGATGGTTGGGAGGATGAAGTTTAGAACAGGATCAAGAACACTAGATTTGGTACTGGGGAAAGAGAAGTTCAAATTCCACCTCTGGGACTAAATTTTCCAGCACCACAATTCAAAAGCAGTAACACTAAGCTTTCCTGATGATCCACCTCTCACAGCCATATATTGCTACTGGAAAAACCATAGCTTTGAGAGTATGGATCTTGGCAAGGTGATATATCTACATTTTAGTATGCCATCCAGATTTGCCATAGCTTTCCTTCCAAGGAACAAGTGTCTTAATTTCGTGGCTGCAGTCACCAAATGCACTGATCTTTGAGTCCAAGTGTATAAAAATCTGACACTGCTTTTAATTTCTTCTTCCTCTATTTGCCAGAAAGTGATTGGACCAGTTGCCAAGATCTTAGTTGTTAGGGTTTTTTTATGTCAAACTTCAATCCAGCTTTTACACTCTCCTCTTTCACCTTCATCAAGACGCTTCTTGATTCTCCTTCACTTTCTGCAATCAGAGTGATATCATCTACATATAAAAAGAGATTGTTGATACTTCTCCTGGCAATCTTAGTTCTAGCTTTTGATTCATCTAGATTGACATTTCACATAATATACTCTGCAAATGAACAGTTCAATAAATAAGATGAGTAACATACAACCTTGTTGTATTCTTTTTCAAATCTTAAACCAAAGTTCTATGTTTGGTTCTATTGCTTCTTTTTTTTTGTGCTGAGGCAATTGGGATTAAGTGGCTTGCCCAAGGTTACACAATTAGGGAGTATTAAGTGTCTGAGGTTAGATTTGAATTCAGGTCCTCCTGACTCTCAATTTGTACTGGATGATGATGATGGGGGAATAGGATTGCTTCTCTTTAATCCATGTCTTCTTCCTTGTGAAGGTAAATTCAGTTCAAGAAAGATTTATTAAATGCCTAATGTGTGCAAAGCCACAGGCTATTAGTTGGGTTCATGAAAACCATTATTTATTCAAAAAGTTTGGGAACCTGAGTTCAAATCTTAGTTCTCCTGTGTGATTTTGGGCAAGTCATAATCTCTGTGGGTCTCATTTTCTCCATTTTAAGAATGAAGGTTTTAGACTAGGAGACCTCTAAAGGATGTTCTTTCCAATTCCAAACTGATTATACTGTGATGTAAGAGCTCTCTGAACTCTAAAATCCTATCATCTACAGTGAGGTAGCACTATGTAGCAGGAAGAGTTTAGGGATTTGGAGTATTTTCTGCTCTGTGACTTTAGGCAAATCCTTTCATCCACCTGAGTCTCCGTGTTGTCAGGAACACTTATCTCCCTGAGTTAAAATCTGACTGCTATGTTACCCTGGGCAAATCACTTAAACCTGTTTACCTCAGTTTCCTCATCTGTATGATGAGCTGGAAAGGAAATGTCAAACCACCTCGCCAAGAAGACAATGGGATCTTCTTGGAGTTGCAGATATTTGAATAGCAACCACCAAAAAAAGGGGGGGATTGAATCAAATAAGGTCCCTTCCAGCTCTAAATCTATTATTCTATGATCAGCCATTGGCCTAGAATCAAGGGAGCAGCTAAGCCAATAGTCCAGTTTCTTCCTGTAATATAACGTGTATGATTTTGTGGATTTGGAGGGGAGGGGGTTACAAGGAAGAAGTGGGAAAGAGGGGATGCAAAAGGAAGGAAAACCTAAGAGGGAAGGAAAAGGGAGGGAATTGTCTTCTCCTGTTAATGCTTACCCTCTGTCTGCCCATATCTCAGGTCATTTATAAGCTGGAGTCCCTAGAAGGTCGGGCTTTTCTGAAGAACAGCAACATTACAAAAATGTAGGTGCAAATTTCATATCCCTCTGCCCATACCTAAGGATTTTAGTACTTTCCTCTTTTCTCCCCTACCCTTTTCCTTGATCTATGCTTTCTTCTTTATCACTCTCTAAAGATAGTCTTGGATCTTAGAAAATAGTATGGTATTATGAAAAGAGATTTAGGTTTTTTTTCTCCCTCCCTCCCTTCCTTCCTTCCTTCTTTCCTTCCTTCCTTCCTTCCTTCCTTCCTTCCTTCCTTCCTTCCTTCCTTCCTTCCTTCCTTCCTTCCTTCCTTCCTTCCTTCCTTCCTTCTTTCCTTCCTTCCTTCCTTCTTTCTTTCCTTCCTTCCTTTCTTTTCTTTCTTTTCTTTCTTTTCTTTCTTTCTAGATTTAGATTTTCAATAAGAGGACCTGGGTTCAAATTCTGACTCTGACACTTGCTATCTATGTAACCTTTCTTTCTTTTTTTTTTTTTTTTTTTTTTGGCATCTGTCATAAGGGGTTTGAACTAAAATAGTCTCGGAAGTCTCTTCAGGCTCTAGAGCTATGATCTTATCATCTATCTGCCCAGATGCCGGCCACCATTGCACAACCTTTAATCCCATCTACTGAGAACAATTTGGTGTTCTTATTTCACAGCAATGTTACAGGTCGGGTTCAGAAGTGGAATGTGACTGCAGAGTTCCAGTACCTCCCTCAGGGCTCTGTGATTGACTTCCTGAACAACAGGCTGATAGATGCTGTCCATGAACTCTTCTGGAAACAGGATAAACCCTCAAGAATTTCAAATCCACGAGAAAATGTGTCTTTTTCTCCTGTTACAAAGAAAGATATCCTCAATATACAATTAAGTGAGTCATTCTGCACTGTAGGGGGAAGGATATAAAAGAAAATGAAATTAATAGTAATATTGTATTCTGCATTTAGGTACCAATTTGTGGGAGTTTTTTCAATTTATTATTATTCAAAGTATTGACACCTGAGAGAGAGAGAGAGAGAGAGAGAGAGAGAGAGAGAGAGAGAGAGAGAGAGAGAGAGAGAGAGAGAGGAGAGAGAGAGAGAGAGAGGAGAGAGAGAGGGGAGAGAGAGGAGAGAGGGGAGAGAGGGGAGAGAGGGGAGAGAGGGGAGAGAGGGGAGAGAGAAGAGAGAGAGGGGAGAGAGGGGAGAGAGGAGGGGAGAGAGGGGAGAGAGAGGAGAGAGAGGAGGAGAGAGAGGAGGGGAGAGAGGAGGAGAGAGAGGAGGAGAGAGAGGAGGAGGAGGAGAGAGAGGAGGAGGAGGAGAGGGAGGAGGAGAGAGAGGAGAGAGAAAGAAAGGAGAAAGAAGAGGAAAAGAGAGAGAGAAAGACAGACAGGCAGGGAGATATCCAAAATGTCATAAGATGTGCCCTCTGACATGACTCTATCCCAAGACAGTTTTAAATAACATTTTAAAAAATCTTGAACCAAAAAATATACAGTATGGGTTAACATTCCATCCTTGATCCATCCCATCAAAGATCAATGGTTCTTCTCCAGAGGCATCCGCAAGGAGAAGGTTCTTTCCTTTTTAATGGAAAGGAGTACTTCTCTTAGGTATACCCTGGGGCCAGGAGGACAAGATATTATCTCTGTGTCAGACACCTGGTCTACTTGTAGTATGTAGCAGGCAGCAATTCCAGTGTACTGCAGAATCAGATTATAAAGTCATTGAGAAATATTTAACAAAATAAAAATAAACATAGGTAACTATAAATTTTAAAATCAAGTCAACATATGGTCCATAGGGATCTTTATGTGGGGATTGTGGCCCCCATTTCTATTTAATTTTGATTCTACTAATATAGCTCAGTTTGGAGGAATTATTACCCTTAAATTAAATTTCTATCTTTCTGCCTTCTACTTATCACTCCACTTCCCAATGTCTGGAAAGGACATTAGAGAAAAATATTATTTGTTAATATTTCTGAAAAAATTAAGAAAGCCTTTTAAAATGTTTCTACAAGAGCAAGTACCAGATCTAAACATGAATTTGTCAAATTACTGGATTACTAGGAATCCAAAGGCATCTTCCAGATTTCCTCTTTTCTCAGAATCAATAAATCTTGTCATTGGCACATCCAACAGGCTTCACCAGACTGTCAAAGAGGTCCATGACACACACAAAAAAATTTCAAACTCATGAACCTGTATTCTAAAGTGGACTAATTACCCACAAGGTAAAAATCAATGTCCACATATAAGTGAAAAAACAATCTAATTTAGAGTTTTTTGGGGAAAGCAGTTGAGAAAAATTGAAACTATTCCCCTCATCCACTTTTTTAAAAATGTTAACAAAGGGCAAAAAATAACAAAGAGATAATACTGCCTGACATTTTTAACTGACTTCTCAGAAAAACATTGTTACATGAAATGTCATAAGGGTCAGCTGATTTCATGACAATAGTGTTATATAAAAAAGAAAATACTTCACTAAAAAAAAAAATTAGTGAAATGGAAAAAAATTCCACAGACCAAAACAATACACTTAAAAGCTCAATTGGACAAATACAGAAAGAAGTAAAAAAAGCTAATGAAGAAACTAATTCTTTAAAAATTAGAACTGAACAAATAGAAACTAATGATTCATTGAGACAGCAAGAATCAGTCAAGCAAAACCAAAAAATTGACAAACTGGAAAAAACCATGAATTATCTACTTGCAAAAACGACAGACTTGGAAAATAGATCTAGGAGAGATAATCTGAGGATTATTGGACTTTCTGAAAACTATGATGAAAAAAAGAGCCTAGATTCTATTTTACAAGAAATCATCAAAGAGAACTGCCCAGATGTAATAGAATCAGAAGGTAAAATAGGTATTGAAAGAATTCATCGAACACCTTCTGAAAGAAACCCTAAAATAAAAACCCCAAGGAATATTGTGGCCAAATTCCAGACAATAGTGTTATAAATATTATAACTGAGTGACTGACTGAGCAATGTTAAAGCTCAGTTAAAAAGCATTAAACATTGTTGTGGATTGATGTTTATTGAGGCAAGGTTAACTTTTGTTCTCCCAATGCAATAGTTTTTGACACACAGGTAGTCTGCTTCAGAGTGTCCTCCTCATCTGGTGTCTATGGTTGTGAATGACTATTACTGACATATTATATTGTCAGTTGGGAGCCAGGTAAAATCAAATGGAGAGTCAATGGGATTTTTTCACTGTAGTTAAAAACTTACCTTTGGGTAAAAGTCATTGGTCTAATAAAAGGGTTATTGGACTGAAAGTCATCTGGGATCTAGGTCCATCTTGGTCACCATGACCAAGTCTTTCTTCTTTTGGGACCCTAGGGTCTGCAAAATGAAAGGCTTGGATTAGATCATCTTTTGTTTTACTCTCTAAAAAAGAAAGTCTTCCAGGAAGGAAGGAAGAATTTCTACCTCCATTCTCTGTAATTGCTAAAATACCTTCATAGTGACTAGCCTAACTATAACAACATTTTCTTTGGGCACTTGAGTCAGGGGAAGATTCAGGTGTCTGGTCTCCTGCATACCCTAGTTCCATGAGTAGATGAAAAACGTTCTTTCTTTCTCTCTGATAGTTGAAGTGGATGAACTGAAGAAATACTTCGACTGCAACGGCACTTACCCTGGTTATCATCTCGTCTACAACGACAAAACTGGCTTCTCCTGTGTATCTCCCTGTGATGAGGGCTACTGTAAGCACCAAGGCCTCTGTCAACACCTGCCCAGTGGGCCAAAGTGCAGGTGAGAAGGGGCCGGCCATATGGAATGGGGGGGAGTATATCAAGATGGTGACTGGATCTTCAGGGAAGACCAAAGCAGAAAGCATCGAGGATTGTGTGATAATTTTCAGTCGTGTTCCCATTAGGAGTTTTCTTGGCAGAGGTACCGAAATGGTTTTCCTTTTTTTTCCTCTGCTTAATTTCAAGAGGAGACAAACGGGGTCAAGTAACTTGCTCAGTTTTTCCCAGCTAGGAAGAATGCAAGATTTTTATTCAGGAAGAGTTTTCCTGACTCCAGGACCAGGGCTCTATCCACTGTGCCACCTAGCTGCCAAGATGATGGGGATAGTGTTCTTTATTACAGAAATAAGGGGAGGTCAAGGAGGAGTGTCACACTTGCTATGTGGATGAGAAGCAAGCAGTCTGTGCTTGAGAAAATGGGATTTTATCTGGGACTTAAGGGAAGACTACAGGCAAAGATGAGGAGGAAGAGTATCCCAGGTGTGGAGGAGAGCCAATGAAAATGAAACATTGTGAAATATTTTCTATGACTTATATAGCACACAAAGTAAAGTCTTGCCATATTTTAAAAGCCCAATACCATCCCTCCTTTTTATACCCCAGGGTCTTGTACCTAAATATGCCAAGGATCTATGATTCTCTCTAGCATGAGAAGTCTAGGAATTTAGATTGTTTCCATCATTTCTAATTTACAGTGTTGGAACGCTGTCCAAGGTTCAGAGGAATTAAAGGACTTGCACAAAGTCACGTAGATAAGTGGATATAGCTCTGGACTTGGAATCAGGAAAATCAGGGATCAGATCCTGCTTCTGATATTTACTAGCCAGGACAAACCACCTAATTTCTCTCATCTATAAAATGGACTAGATGGCCTCTTTTATAATCCTAAGTAGAACAAGCTTTTATTCTAGATCTTCCTGCTTCTACCTCCTGAGTTCTTTTCATGGCATCACCCTACCTTTTTGGCCTTGAACATAATAGGAACTTAATTGTTTGTTGAGCTAAAATAAATGGAACTGGGCCTGTATCTCCTACATGGATACTATAGCTGTGCTGGTCCTGTCATGGCCCTCAGGTTGAATCCAACCTCTTGTCCTGAGAGATGAACTCAGCTTATCTAAGAATGCCCGCCTTCCTCTCCAACCTTTTCAGTCCTAGCAAGAGATAAGGAAGAGAACAGAAAAGTTCCTCCTTACTCCTTTTCTCTCTCTCTTTTTTTTAAATACATTTTACTGTGTGTTTATAATCTATTCCTTCTACTGCTCCCACTCAATATAATAACAACAAACACAAATAAAATAAAACTCTTATCATAAATGTGAATTTAGAGCTTTTCTTTTGTTAAAGATCTCAAATTTATCCTGTATATTTCTTGTTGGTATATGATTGCTTTTATAGTATCTCATCTGGGGCAGCTGAGTGACATAGGGGATAAAGCATTGGCCCAGAGTCAGGAAAACTTGAGTTAAGTCCAGCCTCAGACATTTATTAGCTGTGTGACCCTGGGCAAGTCACTCAGCTACTGCCTCAGTTTCTCATCTGTAAACAGGGGATAATGATAGCACTTGTCTCCCAGTATTGTTGTGAGGAACAAATGAGAGAATATTTGTAAAATGTTTGATACAGTGCCTGACATAGAGTAAGTGCTTATATAAATGTTAACTATTATTATTATTATTATTAAACGAGATAAATGCTTTGATTCCTTAGCACTTATGGTACCTAAAACACAGCAGGTGCTTAATAAATGCTTGTTGACTTCCACACGATGACCCAGTCCTTTTCTTCTCTTCTGTTTCCAGCTGTGGATCCTACTCCATCTACTCCCCATCTGGCGAGCGCTGTGAGCACCTGGGCATAAGAATGGGAGCCTTCTTCGGGATTCTGTTTGGAGCCCTGGGTTTTTGCCTCCTTTTGGGGATTGGAATCTTCCTGATTCTTCGATACCTCCAAAATTCAAGGAATTGGTACTCTGTCAGTGATTCTCAAGGGTGAAAACCCAAGGGCAAAGCAGAGCCAGCTACAGCTCCAACCTCACCTTTACAGTTCTGTGTTCTGGGGCTTTGGGAGAAAACATGGAAATGTTTCAGGATTTCTGGGGGAGAATGGCTGATGACTGAGAGGATGGACTGGGACAATGCACCATATCAATATACACACAGGGAGACAAGTGGCAATGAGGTATCCGTGTGTATGTACCCAACAGGACTCATTTGGGGTAATGGGTGGATGCACTTTGGGTGATATTTTGCACATGAGACTCTTTGGATTTACCTTTGAATAAATGAAATCTATTTAAATAAATTGTTCTTGGATTTCATGAGTTCAAAAGCTAAGGATTCCATTTCTGACTTTCCTTTTCACATCTCAGGCAACAAGTACAATCTACGTGTCTCAAATGGGCCCTTAGTATCGTTGATCCCTTCCTAGCCCACAGTCTCTATAATGCTAATTCCATATTTGACCTAAAACTGATACATGCAAAATCCTTCTATCAAAATGAGGTGTAATAGTCTTTTCCCTTTTTGTTCTGGACTACCAACAAAGAGCTCTCTCTCTATCTATCTCTGTCTCTGTCTGTCTCTCAGTCTCTTTGGGTCTGTGTCTGTCTCTCTATGTGTCTCTTTCCCTCCTTCCTTCCCCTCTCTCCCCCTTTCCCTCTCTTCCTCTCCCTTGCTTTCTTTCCCTCTCTCCCTCTCCCTTGCTTTCTTTCCCTCTCCTTCCTCCCCTCCCTTCCTTGCTCTCCCTCTCTCTTTCCTCCTTCTCTTCCTCCTTCTTTCCCTTCTTCCCTCCTTACCTCCCTCCCCACACACACTCCAATAGTCTCAGAACTCACTAATATTTTTGAAACATCCTATTTCATTTCTCATTAAATGCTTAACAAAATCAATTTTAAAATAATAAGTAGGAAAGAAACAAGCACATATTTAATGGGCAGCCTAGATACTGACATATAGTACAGCAAGATAGAGAAATGAGTCAGAAAGATTGGTTTGAGTTCTACGATTGAATGGAGTCTAGATCCAAGAAGTCAAGGTACCATTTTGTATATTGCTGATAGGATGTCTTCATTTTTTGGAATCTTTTTGTCTATTTGTATCTAGAGAATTTTTGTAATTATATGTATCTATGTATATATATGTTATGTATACATGTGTCAGTATAATTATATACACACAAATATATGTACATATATTTACATATACATCAATATATATATATCAAAAGACACAAGAGTAACTAGTCACTTACAGGATATCTATATATGTACAAGACTGATTTATATAAATAAGGATAAAAAACAAACCTGTGATCTAATCGGTACAAACACAGATCTGCAACTTAGAGTTACACAGAATACCAGGATCACAATGAAATGTAGAAGCTAATTTCAGGACTAGGGCATGCAGGAGAAACCAGGTGTTGCTTCACAATAGGATGCAAGAGAAAAACAAATACTTCATCTGTCATCCATTCTTAACAAAAATTCAATGATCACTTCTTGACCAAGCATTGACCATAAGTCCCATCACGACTTAATTGTGAGATTTAACCATACACAACCCCCAGTTCCAAATTTTAAGGCAAGTACCTCAAGACTTTCTTCTTGATATAGTGCCAAGATCTGATCCCAAGTGAATTTTAAAGTATTACCAGCTTTATTGGTATGTGGTCTATGTCAGTATTTAATAAATAAAAGAAATAATTCATCATATACACACAAATGCATAAAGATAAGACTTTCCTGGAGTAACATAATATTTTAGGGCATTGCTACTAAAGACTTTTAAAAGTCATGATACATTTTACAAATATAAATGAGGTAAAAACAAACAAAAAAAACCCCTTGATTTCTGCACTTTTTCCCAGAGATACACCTACTTAAGTCATCCTTGGCTGAATTGTTTCAGTGTCTATCCCTGCATTTCTCTCAGTCTCTAGTACCATTCATTGGATAAAAGGGCACACACACACATACATGTAGATGCTTATTTCTTTTTTTTTTTTTTGGTAGATGCTTATTTCTATTCAGTTTCTAGTTTCCATGATTTTCACTAGTCCATTCCCTGTAATTCTTTTAATTTATCTTAAAGCTCTTTAAATTTCAGGGACCATGACCATTTACCTTGCTCTGCAAGTGTCCAAACCAGTAACAATCATAGATGAAAACTTCATGAAGACTATTTGAAAATTTTTTACTGGTGAGTCCCAGATCCAAGAACAAGTTGAAGTCAATTATAGTTATATACCAAGAAATGGTAAAAAATCATGGCAAGGGCAGATAAGGGAAGGAAAAGCAATGTCAATAGTGGCATTATAAATTGATGATTGGCCAAATGATGTTGCAGTAGGTTTTCATAATTTAATGGTAGGAATTGATTATAATATGTTGGTGACATTAGTATAAAACCTTATTAGTCAGGGGAATGGGGTATACGTGCATAATAAAATTGAGCTACTCCAGTTTGGGAGGCTAAGATGAAGTGGTTGGAATGTATTTGGATTATATGAGACTTACATTAGTGTTTGTGTGTAACTCTTATCCAAATGAACATTTGGAAATTTGTTCTCTTTGACTAGGCATATTCATTATAAAAGTTTTGTTTTTCTCTTTTTTTCCAATGGGGAGGGAGAGGAGGGTGACAGAGAAGGAGATAAGGATAATGGGATCATATTCTTATCTCCTTCTCTGTATGGAATAGTTGGAGCTTCTTTTACTGTTTACATTCTCTGTAGAGTTATAGGTCACGTTCCCAGGACATGGCTACCATTGTACACTTATATAAGATAATTTGCAAATCTTAAAATACTATGTAAATGCAGGTTCCCAGTTCTAAGCTCCTATGAGCCTATCTTCAAGTCTAATTGTGTCACCTTACAAATGAGGGAATTGGCATCCAGAAAAGCTAAAAACTTGTCCATAGCTCTTTTCAACAATGAGATGATTCAGGTCAGTTCCGATGATCTTGTGATGAAGAGAACCATCTATACCCAGAGAGAGGACTGTGGGAACTGAGTGTGGACCAAATATAGCATTTCCATTCTTTTTTTGTTGTTACCTTGAATTTTGTTTTCTTTCTCATTTTTGTTTTCTTTTTGATCTGATTTTTCTTGTACAGGAAGATAATTGTATAAATATGTATACATATATTGAATTTAACATGTATTAGATTACCTGCCATCTAGAGGAGGGGGTAGAGGGATGGGAAAATTTGGAACACAAAGTTTTGCAAGGGTCAGTGTTGAAAAATTATCCATGCATATATGTTTTAAAAATAAAAAAATGTTAATTTAAAGAATTTTTTTAAATTTGTCCATAACCACACAGGGAGATGTCATAAAGGACTCTATGCCAAATTCAAGGCTCTTTCAACTAGACTATTTGGATGACAACCTTCCAACTTTACATATATATATATATATATATATATATATATATATATATATATATGTATACACACATGTACAAATATAGAGGCTTTACATGTGTATAATTTTTGGGTACATATATACATATCTATTAGAATAGGAATTTATAATTAGTGTAAATTTCATGAGGACAAGATTCAAATGCTATCTAAATTTTGTATTTTCTGAAGCAAGTAGTACAATGCTCTGCATACAGCAAGTGTTTAATGCTTGTTGAATTAAATTGAATTGAAACTGGAGGATTTCTTTGAGAAGGGAAATAAAGTTATACATGCACAAAATCACAAAGTACTTGAATCCTAATTTCATAGAACCCTATATCAGGGTCATCCTATTGTAATAGAATCACAACAGAATGCAAATTGGAGGAAAATTGTTCTTTATTTAAATATTCTTTATTTTAAAATACTCGTATATATACCCAAAGAAGTTTCTTTGATCTTCTGCCCAGAACCCCCAGAGTAATTCCTGTCTAGGGTAGATGTTGTGCTGTTCTATGTGAAAGTAGGGGATTAACGAGAATGGCTTCTGTTAGGACCTTCCAGGAATACCTTTGTACAGGAATGTGGTCTATAATCCTGCTTGTGGAGACATAGATTATTAGCAACATTATTTTCTCTTTATTGAAGTTACTCTCCAGGTATCTGAGGCATCTCCAGGCCACTGCTAACAACTCCTCAGCCCCTGGTGACCCGAATCAAGGAAATTTGAGTGTAAGGGACCTGTAGCAGCAGATCCTGATGAAGCTGCCAAGGAAAAAAAGTCAATTGTTTATCCATTGAACCTATCACCAGTGGATACTATCTTTCCAACACCTTGAGTTAGAGGCTGAGCCAATCAAATCTGCCTCTGAACTTCCCTTTTATGATATCATTTGAAATCACACCAGTCCCTAGAAACAGTCTCATTTTGCTACTGAGAGTTTGACCTACCCAATAGGACTAATGCTGCCAATCCTGGCTCCTAGGAAACCGCCTGTAAAGAACCCTTAAGTCCCAGGGGGGTGACAGACATGGTGACCTTAATTTTTGTCCATCCCTTTCTTTCTTGTACCCAGGTCCAGTCTGGCCATTACAATGTTTATTGAAACCAAAGCAAGAAGATACTTTCCCTATAGAACAGAATTGAAAAGTAGACTTCATAGAGGGTACAAATCAAGGAACCCTGAGTCCTAATTGCCCAACAGATATGAAATTCCTTCCCAGAAACTTCTTGGTCTTTCTTACACACTTAATAAAAGTGTGCCATGATGGAAAGAACCCAGCACTAGAAATCAAAAGACCTGGATTTGAGTCAAAAAGGAGAGGAAAATTACGAGCATAAGCATTTATATAGAATTTATTATGTGATAGGTACCTTGCTAAGCATCCTTTACCAACATTATCTCATTTGATCCTCACAACAACCATAGAAGAAATAAAAGAAACTAAAGCAAAGAGAAGTTAAGACTTGCTCAGGGTAATACAGTGTCTGAGGCTGAATTTGAACTCAGATCTCCCTAACTCCAGGTACTCTCCATCCACTGTCCACCTCTAAAAGCTGGGGTAGATAAAGATTAAATGACTTGTTCAAGACTACCCATCTAGGAGACCCTTAGGTGGCACAGTGTATAGAGCACCAGCCCTGAAGTCAGGAGGAACTGAGTTCAAATCTGACCTCAGACACTTAATACTTTGTTGTGTGATCCTGGGCAAGTCACTTAACCCCAATTGTCTCAGGAAAAAAAATTACCCATCTAGAAAGTGCCTGAGTTAGGGTCTGAACTCAGGTTCTCCTGATTCCAGGTCCAGTCCTGTAACTAATGAGCTACATAGAGCTGACTTTACCTTCACATTAATTTTTGAGTATGAGCCAATCATTTCACTTCTCAGAGCTTCAGTTTCCCCATCTATACAGAGATTAATAATATTTATTGTCACAGTTTTGAAATGTATATCTAAACTGCTTTGCAAATTGTATAATATTCTACAAACATAAAAGATTAATTATTGATTATATTGATGGTGATGATTGATTTATCCCCAAGATTTGCGATCTAAAACATTCATTTTAGCAATTTTAAGTGTTCCTTATCTATAACCTTTCACAAAAGGAGAATGCACTCACCACTCAGAATCCCTAGCTTCCTGCAGACTATAGTTCTTATACTTACTACTAAGGCCTTTTCTCATCCCTCCCAAGAGTTAGTGTTTTCTCCTTCTTGAAATTATTTTGTTGTGCTTTGCATGTATTTTGCATTTCTTTGTCTATGCACATATTATATTCTCCAATAGAATGTAAGTCCCTTGAGGATAGTTACTGTCTGATCTTTCTAAAAATAGAGCCTGTAACATTAATAGAAAGGCAGGAAACATGCATTATTGAATACTATTACTAGGTACTTTACCAATATTTTCTCATTTGATCTATATATCAACTTTGGGAGGTAAGTGCTATTATCCCTATTTTTTACAAATGAAGAAACTGAGATAAACAGAGATCAAATGACTAGCTTAGGATTACACAGAAAGGTGTGAGTGTCAAGTCTACCTAATTCTCCTGAAGAATGAGGAACTGACTATATGGCCAGAGAGAATCTCTTCTATTTCAAAATACCTCTAATTATAAGAAAGTTTTTCCTGACATGAAGCCTTAATCTAGCTCTCCTCCCCTTTCATCCATTGTTTCTGTATTATTCTCTGCAGTACCAAGTAAAATATAACTTTTTTCTATGTGGCAGACAGCCCTTCACATGCTTGTTTTTATTCAGGTTTTATGTAGAACTCTATCCACTGTGTAGCCTAGCTATCTACCTCGTGCTTAATAAATATTGTTAAGATGAATAACTTTGAAAGACTCAGGAATTCTGAACAACATGATGACCAATCACTGTTCCAGAGGACTCATGGTGAAGCAATCAATTCGCCTCCTGAGAGAGAGAGATGATAGACCTAGAATTCAGAATTAATTTTTTTTGACATTGCCAGTAAGAATTTGTTTTGTTTAACTCTACATGTTTTTAAAAGAGGCTTAGTATTCCTTGCTTTCTCAGTGTTGGAGGCTAGAAGGGATAAGAGGAAGAGAATATAAACCTGAAAATAAAGTAAAATTGAGGTAGTTTTTTAATGTTTGTTGAATTGAATTACTTATATATTATTTTAGATCACTTTCATATATTATTTAAGGTAGGTGTCTATTCAGTGAAATTAAGGATTCCAGTGGAATCCACAGGTCCTGATTCTGACTAGAAAGACAACTGTCAACAAATACTAATTGGTCAATATGTTTGGGTACTTTTTTTTGTTTTCTAAGGCAATTGGAGTTAAGTGACTTGCCCAGGGCCACACAACTAGGACCTGTTAAGTATCTGAAGTCAAATTTGAACTCAAGTCCTCCTAACTTCAGGGCTGGTGCTCTATCTACTGCATTACCTAGCTGCCCTGGGTACTTTTTTTACATGTAATAACTTACTTGTCATCAGAATCATAACATTCCCAGAGTCTGGCTTTCTCCAAGAACAAGCTCAGGACTAGGATAAAGCTCAACTTTCCTAGAGCTGAGTCTCTCATTGCAGCTCCCTATCCTCCATTGAGGACTCAAATGTCATTCACAGCTTCTTCTCTTATTCCTTACAAATCTTAGCTTGAAGCTCCCAGCAGCCTTTCTGTCTCTTCTTTCTGCTCCCCTGTCCCCAACACCTGCCCAAGGATGTCCCCAGTACCTTGTTCAGGAGCTCCTTTGCCACCTTGATATCAGTAAGGTCCAGAGAGGAGGACACAACCAGACGTAGGAGGAGAAAGCCTCCATCACGACCTGTGGATCAGAGACAACAGAAAAATGAAAATATACTTTCCTACCAAAAATGCTTGTGTAATCCCCAAAACATATAATAGAAAACTAGCTTAGAATGTAGACTCTCTCCCTTTGCCTGCTTTCTTCCTTTTCTATTTTTCTTTTCCTCTCTCCTATCTCTTCCTTTCTGCTTGAAGCCTTAATCTACCTTTCTGCACTCTCCATCCTGTTGCCTCTGCACTGTTCTTCCCTGTAGGACTAGGAAGAACAAATCTAACTCTCTTCCATGTGGCAGACAGCCCTTCAAATTTTTGTTTTTATTCGAGGTTGCATGTAGTCTATAATAGCATGTTTAATGGTTTCTACAGAGATGATTCATTTTCAAAATACCCTGGCATGTTTACTCTTTCAACCTACCAACCCCAGAATTGCCCTCATTATGTTCTTAGGAAGGCTTTTTCATGGGCCTTCAAAAATATGGCCAATATGATAGTTTGACTATTTTCTGTCAGTCTTTTCTGCATTCTCTCATTAAATCATGGACTTCTAGAGGCCAGGGATTGTGTCTTTTATCTAAATTTTTATTGTAGTTGTGAGCGGAAGGTTCAAAACTCTTGGCTTTTCTACTGATTCATTGAGTAACTTTGGGCTAGTCACAGAAGCTGAATTGCTCCTCTATTAAATGGGGATAAGTATTTACTATAATCAGCTTTGGTGCTTTGATTTTCAGGACAGTGGCAATATGTTTTCCTATTGTTGAGACTATTGCTGGGGTCTTGCCTGAGGTAAAAGCCTGGTCTCTGGAAGAATTTATCCCTATGATGCTTCGGGTACCATTGTGGGGATAGAAAGAAGAGGGCTAATAGTCAGAGGGCATGTGATATGTTTTATACTAATTGTGGCAGAGGTCTCAGGAGGACAGAGCTCTTACCTCGCGCTGTAGTCCCTTCTGGGGTAGTATAGATTGTATCTGAAGACTCGGCTGGGGAAGGGACCTTGGCTATGGTGGACTTTTCCTCCATGGAGACGGTGACTATAGCTGGGACCTCAGTAAAGACCGCTGTCTCCATCAGAGCCAGGGTTTTTTCTGTGGTAGGAGTGTAGATTGTATCCAAGGTGTCAGTTGCCATTTTGGCTGTAGTTTCTCCAGTGTGACCAGTGGGATAGAGGCTCTCAGCTGCATTTGGAGTTTCAGCTGAGGTTGGTCCCGCCATGGTGATTCTGTTGGGCAATGTGAAGACCTCCTCATCAGCACTGGACTGTTGTTCAGCTGAGGAGGATGCAGCTGATGTCTTCAAAAAGAGAGCAGTTTTAAAGAGGGATGAGGTCTCCTCTTCCACAGAGCTATCTATTGTCACTGAGGTCCCAGGGGGAATGGCAGTCTTAGCTTTGACAGTTGTTCCCGGGATGTCACGAGTTAAGGTCGTCTCCCCACCTGTAGGCTGTGGTGGTGACTTATTGCCAGACCAGCCTGAGGTCTCAGCAGAGATCCCCGTCTCAGGGGTCCTAGCCTTGGCTTTGGTGTTGGTAAGAGCCATGGGCAAGGTTACAGAAGGAGTCATCTCTGTTTCTTGGATGCTCTCACCTCTAGGGAAAATATCAATGCGGTGGCTTGTCGGCACGGTGGTTTCTGTAATGGGCCTGAATGTAGTCAGGGTCCCAGGGAGGGCTGTGGTCCTGACTGGTGTCCCTTCTCTCTCTAGGGTACCACTAGTTATCTCTGCTATCTCGGTGAACTCAGCCAGCAGGGTAAAGGGAATTATTTCTTCTATGATGACAGCCTCGGTTTCGGGGGATGTCGTTATTCCAGAAGTCTTCCGGATGATGGTCTGGAAAGGGTTTGAGAGTTCTGACTCTGTGAAAGTGCCAGTGGTGGTCATGGTCAGTGTTTTGACACTGCTTTGGTTTTCTGGGATGCTTCTGTTCAAAGGGGAAGTCCAGGGATAGCCAGTCACAGAGTTTACATAATCACGGTGTCTTATGGGGCGGTGTCTATGTTTTCCGTGATTTAGGTGGGGTGCAAGAAGAAATGGGTATGTCTTGACCGATGATTTCCAGACTACTCTTTGGAAGTTACTCATCCCAGGCCAAGCGTGAGCTGAGGCAAGAGATTCCATTTTGGTGATTTCTGCTTCTGCAGCAGAAAAGACCATTTTCAAGGTTTGAGCTTGGTTAGAAGTCTTGCCTATGGCTGTGTCTGATTCTGAGACCATTGTAGCAGAGGGAAGGGTAGGGTCAGAGTTCTCCAGTAGGGTCGTGGTATCTGTTTTATCCTGGGTATCTATCATTATCAGTGTCTTCTTGGGGGAAAAGGACTCGGGTTTCTTGGTCTCAGCTTTGTAGGCAGTTCTGGCTAATGCCAAATTCTCAAAATCCAGAGATGTTTTGAATTTCAAGGGAGTGTGGGTAACAGCTGAGGTCTCATAAAGTTGAGTAGTCCCAAAGATTCTCTCTGAGGTGGTCAGTCCTCCTGAGGTCACTGTTATTTCTGGGTTGCTGACTTTCACTAACTGGTCTGTGTTGCTGTCATCTGGACCTGTATTAAATGAGACTGTGTCTGGGAGATTATTTCTATCTCATAGTCAGGAAGATGAAATGACTTTATAAATGTTCCCTCCTTTATTTTCTGAGTAATTGGGGAAATAGGGCCCTTGTTTTCACCTCCATTCATTCATTCATTTATCAAACATGTACTAAGTACTGGGGGAATTACAGGATTAGCAAAATGACAAAGCCCTGTCCACATTGTACATCTGTATAAATAGAGAAGGTGCACAATCTGCTAAAGACTTCATCAGCAGACTATTAAAAATAAAACACTTTGTTCAGTTCTGCAGAAGAGAATCCACCCTCAGCTAAATTGTGATGTAAGCAAAACTTATTCACTATTTCCCCCTTCTCTACCCTACATTTTTCTTACATATACATACACACATACACACACACACACACTCACACATATACATCCCTTTTCAGTGCAATGACAGTGACCTTCTTGTTTTTTTGTGGAATAAGACACTCCATCTCCAGACTTCAGGCATTTTCAGTGGCTGTCCCCCAAATCAGGAATGCTCCCCTTCCTCATCTCTACCTTCTGGTTCCCCTGGCTTCCATCAAATTTCAGCTTAAATCCTTACAGGAAACTGATCCCTGTTCATTCTAATGTCTCCCTGTTAATTATTTCCTATTTGTCTTTCATTTAGCTTGTTTGTATATAATAGTTTGCATTCCATAGGCTTCAGCAGACTACCAAAGACACAAAGAAGATTAAATACAAGTCTATAAGCCCAATAGCAACAAGTACTAATCTACATTGGTAAAGATAATTTCCTGTTTGGGGGTCTCTTATATCAATAAAACCATAGGTCCAATCCAAAAAAGAAAGAGGGGAAGGAGGGAAGAGACAGAGAGAAAGACAGAGAGGGGGAGACAGAGAGACAAAGAGGGAGACAGAAAGACAAAGAGGGAGATAGAGAGACAAAGAGGGAGACAGAGAGACAGACAAATAGAGAAACATAGAGACACGAAGAAAGAGAGGAGAGAGAGACAAAGAGAGACAGAGAGAGAGAGAGAGAAACACAAAGACAGAGAAACAGAGTGACACAGAGAGGGGAGAGAGATAAAGAGATAGAGAAAGAGAAAGGAGGGAGAGACAGAGAGAGAAAGAGGAGGGAGAAACAGAGAAAGACAAAGAGAGAGAGACAGAGAGAGAGGCAGAGACAAAGAGAGACAGAGACAGAAACAGAGAGATAGAGATAGAGAAGTCATTAGGCTGGAGGGGATATTTCAGGCAAGTGGACAAATCTTGAGAAACATACTGATCAGATAACACCATCCAGTCAAGTGTACCTGTCTCTTTATGCATGACTTACTCTATGAAACCTATAGAAGAGTTACCGGTACCTATCCGAGATAGCAGAGATAACTAGTGGTACCCTAGAGAGAGAAGGGACACCAGTCAGGACCACAGCCCTCCCTGGGACCCTGACTACATTCAGGCCCATTACAGAAACCACCGTGCCGACAAGCCACCGCATTGATATTTTCCCTAGAGGTGACAGCAATCCTAATTACGTTTGCTATTCAAGTTTAAAATAAAAAAAATAAAATCTGTTTATCATTCAAAGCCTTTCATAGTCTTTACCCCCTCTACCTTTCCAGTCTTCTTATAGCTTTTTAACTGCATTTTCCCCCACACCCCCCTCCAAGTAGTCTTGAATCCAGTAGCATTGCCTCTTTGTTGTTTCTTACACAGGACACTCCATCACCAGACCAATCAATCAATAAACACAGCGCTAAAGGCTGGGATACAAAATTCAGAGGCAAAAGACAAGCTGCTTGTTCTTCATGCTTGGAATCCTCTTCCTCATCATTTCTTCCCTTCTCTTTCTTTCCCAGGCTTCTTTCAAGCTCCAGCTAAATCTTACTTTCTATAGGAAGGTTTTCTCCAGCTAGTGTTTTCCCTGTTGATTATCTCCAATTTATGCTGTCTATATCCCACTTGTACATAATGTCTCCCTTTAGACTGTGACTCCTTGAAAACAGGGTCTGTCCGAAAAACCATTACATTAAATTCCCAATCTCTATATTTATGCCCACCGACATATTTGATTTCCTCCACAAGCTAATTGCACAATATTTCAGAGTCTGATTCTTTTTAAACAGCAAAATAATGTTTTGGTCATGAATACTTATTGTGTACCTAATTTATATTTTAATGTATTTAACATCTACTGGTTATCCTGCCATCTAGGGGAAGGGATGGGGGGCGGGAGGTGAAAAATTGGAACAAGAGATTTGGCAATTGTTAATGCTGTAAAGTTATCCATGCATATAATCTGTAAATAAAAGGCTATTAAAAAAAAAAAAAGAAAGAAAACAGGGTCTGTCTTTCAGCTTCCTTTGTATTCCCAGTGTTTAGCATGGTACTCGGCACATATAGTGAGGAAAATTAACATTATGTTACATCATTAGATGCTATTACACTGTAACCATTCTTTTCCCTATTTTATCAAAATCCCCTCTCTTAGACTAACTCAAAAGGAGACCTCTCCCAGTCTGAAGTGAGGTGTGATTGAGGAAGTAATTACTTTGAGTCCCAGAGCACCTGTTCATTAACCAGTAGGACCCCATTTCTGTTTACCCCTAAACACAGAACCAGCTTGGGCTAGGTCCCTCCCAGGGGACAACTTCCTTCTCCTTTTCAAACTTAGTGGTGGCTTGATGTTAAGGGAAAGGCTAGATGGAGCAGAGGAACCTGTTTGAGATGGATTTTGTTTTTTTCCAACCAAGATTGACAAGATTCTCAGAGCCAAAAGCAGGCTGGTTGACCCATTCAGAAGACTTTTAAGCGGAATCTCTTAGGTAGTCAGCTCAGAGAAATTACTGAAGAAGACGTATGTCTTCCCTTGCTTGGTGATAGGTCTAGTTAAACTGTCTTTTAGGACTAAAAGGAACCTTAGATCCTTTAGTTCATATGAGGAATGAGGAAACAGGTCAAGGCCTCCCCAAACTGCCATCTTTCAGCATACAACTGTTTCAATAGCCCCAGGGGCCAATCTGTAGCAGAAGCTGACTTAGTACTAAAAAATTGTAAACCTTAACTTCTTTGCCCTTCCCTTCAGACTCCTGCCTGCTCAACACTCCAAGAATGCTTCATACCCCCAAATCCCAAGATTTAACACCTGGCTTTTCTCTCCTCTGTCTAGCTTATTTCTAAAACTCCACATTCCCTCTTCTAACTCTGTGACTGTGTTATTTGTCTGTCCTCCCAAAGAATGTTCTGCCCCCTTTACTCTTGCTTATAGTTTTTCTGGCTTCCTTTAGGCCTCACTTTATACCCCAACTTCTGCCATTCCTGGCACCCCACCCTGCTTCCCCTTTCAGATCACTCACATATGTTGTGAGTTTTTTCAGTTTTTTTTCACATTTTTAAAAATGTGCTATTATTACCCATTTTTCAGCTGTATTCAACATTTGTGAACCTCATTTGGGGTTTTCTTGGCAAAACTGTTAGAGCAGTTTGCCATTTTCTTCCTTCTGGGGCAAATAGGATTAAAATGACTTGCCCAGGGTCACACAGGTAGTAAGTGACTGAGGCTGGATTTGAACTCAGGAAGATGAATCTTTCTGACTCCAGGCTCAGTATTCTGTTCTATTCTATCCTCTTCTCTTCTCTTCTATCCCATCCCATCCCATCCTATCCTATTCCCTTCAGACTCCTGCCTGCTCAACATCCAAGAATGTTTCTTCTTCCCCACATGCCCTAATATGCTCTTTAAAAAACTCTATATATAGCTTGTGTGTTTCTCAATATTTATGTTATCTCTCTCATTAGAATGTGAGTTCCTTATATTCAAAGGGCAACCAAACTGCACACCCTTTGATTCAGTAATCCCATTAGTAGTAAGTCTAGATCTCAAAGAGATTGTAAAAAAAAAAAAGGGGGGGGGGAAACACCCACATGTACAAAAATATTTATAACAGTTCTTTTGGTGGAGGCAAAGAATTGGCAATTGAGGGGTTGCCCATCAACTGGAAAATAATTAAACAAGCTGTGGTATATGGATATAACAGAACACTATCATGCTATAAGAAATGATTAGCAGGCAGATTTCAGGAAAACTGGAAAGACTCACATGAATTGATGCTGAGTAAAGGGAAATCGTTGTACATTGTAACAGCAAGATGAACAACTATGATAGGCTGAGCACTTCTTAGCAACACAATAATCCAAGACAATTCTAAGAAATTCATTTTGGAAAATGCTATCCAAATTCAGAGAAAGAATTACGGAGTCTGAATGCTGATAGAAGCATACAATTTCCCTCTTTCTTTTTGTAGTTTTTCCCTTTTGCTCATTTTGATTCTTATCACAACCCAATAAGGACAATCCTATTACTATCCATTTTACAGTTGAGAAAACTGAAGCAGATAGAGCTTAAGTCATTTGCCCACAAAGCTAATAATAATAATACTTAACATTTATATAATATTCACCATGTACCAGGCTCTGTATAAAGTGTTTTCAATTATTATCTCATTTGTTCCTCAGAACAACCCTGGGAGATAAGTACTATTATTATCCCATTTTACAGTTGAGAAAAGGAAGCAAATAGAGGTTGTCAGTTGCCCAAGGTCACATAATAATAATAATAATAAATAAAAATAATATCTAACATTTATATAGTACTTACTATGTTCCAGACACTATGCTAAATGATTTACAGTTATTACACCATTTGATCCTCATAATAACCCTGGAAGGTTTGCCTCTTGAATAGTCAGGGGCCGGCCTCTGCATTAATAAATAATAAGTAGCAGCAGTAGCAACAAGCTCCCTATTCCTCCCACCCCATCAGGTGCTCCTAGCTGTCTACATCCTCACCGATCTGAATTGCACAGACTATTACTTATAAGGTTAAGCCTGGTGGTCTTAAGACCACCCATAAAGGAATGTATAAGTTTATAGAACATACTTATGGAAAAATAGTAACAATAATATTATTCTTCAAAGATTGATACAATTGTAACCCTCAATCAATACTTAGTTTACTCCCAGCTCATTTTTTCTCCCTGATAATAATCCTCCCCCGAATAATATTTAGCTCTGATCCCTTATGTATAACTTGTCAAAATGATTTCTAATTATTATCTTATTTGATAGCTTCAATCCCAGCTTCAAAAGGATCACCCAAAATCAGAGGATAAGAACCCCACTCTCAGAAAGACCCTTTGGAGCATCCCCTTCCTACTGATCAGATTGGGGTTCTTGTGTTCCCAAATGAACCTGTCCTGTGTTAGAATGTGTGTCTGGGTTGTATAATGGTGCCCATTTTTGCTCTCCCTTTCCCTTTCTTCCTCATTGCTTGCAATAAAGTTTTTCATTGAAGTGATTTCCATTGTTCATCATCGAACCCCTTAAGCAGTGGGGATGTTTCTGGGGTCTCTGGGAACCCGGATAAGGACGTAATCCATCTACAGCTGGGAGAATAGGACACTATAGCTTCAGTTGGAGAAAACAAGGGTGATTGGGGGCCCCTATGTTCTCTCAAGAAAGATTTTTATGCCAGCAGACTATATCAAAACATTATTCTGCTCCACTAACAAAGAATCTCAGCATCTAATATAAATGCAGTTTGGGGAAGTCACAGAGACAATCCCACAGTGCACATTTCCATGGGGCTAGCTTCACATATATATCAGGCTTTTATGTCATTTCAGTTCCTTGTTCCTGCTTTATTCATTCATTCATTTTCAACAAACACAGTCAGATACAGAGCTGTTCTGTATGCTGGGAGAGTCCCTGAAGTTTCTACGAATCCTGGAGGCTACTTTCCTAGAATTTACAAGCATAGCCACAAACAGTGCTACTTTTTGTCCTGGGAGAACATACCCAGGGCAGAGAATTTTAGAGTCTGTTAAAGCTCTTTTTGTGGTGATAAGGAATTGGAAACTGAGTGGATGCCCATCAGTTGGGAGTGGCTGCATAAGTTATGGTATATTAATGTGGTGGAATATTATTGTTTTATAAGAAATAATCAGCAGTATGATTTCAGAAAAGTCTGGAGAAACTTATATGAACTAATGCTAAGTGAAATGAGCAGAATTAGGAGAACCAGCAAGATTATGTGATGATCAATTGTGATAGACTTGGCTCTAAGATAATTTCAACAGACTTGGGATGGAAAATGCCATCAACATCCCAAGAGAGAACTTTGGAGATGAATGTGATTTGAAGCATACTATTTTCTTTCACCTTTTATTGTTTGCTTTTTCTTTCTCATGGTTTTCCCCTTTTGTTCTGATCTTTATTTCACAACATGACTAATATGGAAATATATTTAAAATGATTATACATGTATAACAATTATCAGATTATTTTCTGATTTGAAGAGAAAGAAGGTAAGGGAGGGAGAGAGAAAAATAATTGAAACTCAGAATTTTGCAAAAAATGAATTTTGAATAATGTCGTGATTCAGGGCAAATTCCAGTAGACTTGTGAAGGAAAGAGCCATCCGAATCCAGAGAGACAGAGCTTTAGAGACTGGATGTGAATCAAAGCATAGTATTTTCACTTTTTGTTGTTGCTGTTTTTTTTCTTATTTTTTCTTTCACCTTTTGATCTGATTTTTCTTGTGCAGCATGAAGAATATGGAAATATGTTTAGAACTGCACATGATTAGCCTATATTTTTTACTTGCTGTCTATGGATGGGAGTCAGGGGGAGGAAGGGAAGAAGAGAGAAAAATTTGGAACTCAAGATTTTGCAAAGGTGAATGTTAAAGACCTATCTATGCATGTATTTAGAAAAATAAAAAACTATTAAAATACCGAAAACTATTTTTACATGTTATTAATAAAATAAAAGATACAATTTTAAATAAATAAGTAAACAAATAAATAAAGGTCTGGCTGATTCTACTTATATTCTCCAAAGGAAAAAAGACTAGAAGGGTGGAAGGGACAAGAAGGGGGAACTAAGCTGTTCAGTTTCAACAATCTGTCCAAAAAAGTATTAGACTGGGAGCAAAAAAGAGGAAAGAAAGAAGACAAGCATTTATTAAGCACCTACTGTATATACCAGGCATGAAGCTAAGCATTTTACAAATATTGTCCCATTAGCTATTTACAACAACTCTGAGAGATAAATATTATTATTAGTCCTATTTTACAGTTGAGGAACTTGAGGCAAATAAATTATTTGCCCAGGATCACCCAGATAATAAGTGTTTGAGGCAAGAATCAAACTCAGATCTTCCTGAGCCCAGACTTGTCCTGGGTTCTGGTGCCAATCCTAATACTAACTCTGGGCCTCTGTAGAATAAAGAAAGTGAACAAAGTTAAGATCCTTTCTATGAATGTATAAGAATATAAGCTCCTAAGGATGGGAATATTTCAGGATTTTTTAACATCTCCAGCCACTAGCACAGTATCTGCCAGATAGTTCACAATAAATACATGCTTATTGATTGAAGGAAAGACTCTATGAGTTGGGGCTCCATTTGACTCCCATTGTGTCAGTTTCAATAAAAATTGAATGGATTTTTCTCTGGGATCTTGGATAAGTTATCCCTTTCATATATATATATATATATATATATATATATATATATATATATGGATACGCAGTCTTTTCCTGCTCTAACATGACACTTGGAGAGTTTAGACAGAGTTGATTATAAGCCCTCTTTCACTTTCCTCCCCCAAAATATCTGTGCTTCGCTATTAGGGCTACTACCTCCACCCCTACCCCCAAGTATTAGTGTAACCAACAGCTCAAATTTCCATTCATGTTCTCTGATGCAAATGAGAAGAAAAAGATCTGACTTTTATAGAACCTATTTATCTAGAAAAAATCCCTGCTATTTCTAAAGAGAAGGGGAAGAACAATTTTCAAAGTGTCATTCTTGCTGTGTCCCAAAGTCTTTGTCACTCCATAATAGAGTGTCTATCCTTTTACCCCCATATAGATAGAAGTATATATGAATGGAGCAGCTAGGTGGTGCAGTGGATACAGTACTAACCCTGGAGTCAGGAGGACCTGAGTTTAAATGTGAACTCAGACACTTACCGTTTCCTATCTCTGTGACCCTGGGCAAGTCACTTAATCCCAATTGTCTCTCAAACAAACCCAAAAAACCTCAACACACACACACACACACACACACACACACACACAAATAAAAAATAAGCCCTGGAGTCAGGAGGATCTCAGACACTTACTAGCTATTTGACCGTGAACAAGTCACTTAACTCTGTTTGTCTCAGTTTCCCCATCTGTAAAATGAGCTGAAGAAAGAAATGGCAAAGCACTTCAGTATCTTTGCCAAGAAAGCCCAAATGGGTTAACAGCGAATTGAATACACCTGAATCCACTGAACAATAAATGATTAGTCTTTTTTTCTGTTCCCCACTTTTTACTTCTTAAACATAAGTGCTTGATCAATATTTTATTGAATTGTAGTAAATTTAATTGAATTTGAGAATATCCAGGGATCAGTTAAAAATTCTCCTTCTCACTCATAGTTATATCTTTATGTGCCTCCTAATTCCATTCACACACTCCCTTGAGTACTGAAAAATAAGGTTCTTTTTGTCAGGGCCCTAGTTGATACTTAGTCTTTTAAAACTTAGTTTGTGACCCCATTTGGGGTTTTCTTGGCAGTGATACTGGCATGGTTTGTCATTTCCTTCTCCAGTTCATTTTATAGATGAGGAAACTGAGGTAAACAGGGTTAAATGACTGGTCCAGAGTCACACAGTTAGGAAGTATCTAAGACCAGGTTTGAACTCAGAAAGGTGAGGCTTACTGACTCCAGGTTCAATTCTCTATCCACTGTTCTACCTACCTTCCCTATTAGGATCTTGGGTTCACCCTTTAATCCCATGTTGAAACTCTATTCCCCTACCCCTCAGCTTCTGCCTCTCAGTGATTTCATTTCTGAATCAGCTGCTTTCTTGGATTCTGTCCACAGAAAATTTCTCAATTAGCCTTCCAAATGCACAGTTCCCTTGAGCCTACGAGTTGCCCAAGCCCTAAATCTCTTTTTCATGCTTTCTGAATCTCATCATTTCCTGAAAGCCCTGACTTTCTTCCCAGTGACCCCTACCAATGTTTCCAGATCATCTGGATTACACCATCTCATTTTCTAGATACTATTGTTTGACCAATCAAGTATTCATTTTTGTCTCTATTTCCTTTGTCACCTGCATAGACTCTTATACTCACCTCCTCACCAGTCTTTCCAATTCTATTCATTTCCCTTTCATCCAATCTATCTTTCTTACATCTACCAGAGTAATCTTCATTATGCATAGATCTGCCTCTATCATTTCCTTATTAAAATACTTTCAATGGCTCCCCATTACCTATCAAATAAAATCCAAGTTCCTTTGCCACCTATTCAAATCCCTTACTTTCAATCAAATAGCATTTTCACAACCCAGGTACACTGGAATTTCTCCAATCTTAATTCAGATTTAACTCAGTCTCAGTCTCAGTCTCAGTCCTCTCCTCTCCTCTTCTCTCCTCTCTTCTTCTCTTCTCTCTTAATTTCTCTTTCTCTACTCTCCTTCTCTCTCTTCTTCTTCTTCTCTCTCTCCCTCTCTATCTCTCTCTCTGTGTGTCTCTGTCTCTATCTCTCTGTCTCTGTCTGTCTCTTTCTGTCTGTCTGTCTGTCTGTCTGTGTCTGTCTCTCACTCTCTTTGTCTCTCTCTCTCTTTCTCCCCCCATTTCTCTTCCCCCTCTTCACCTCCCAAATCCCTCCCCCACAATATAACCCACCTCTCCCAATCTCTCAAATAACATTTGGCTTTTCACAAATCAAGTTAAAAGAAGCCAGGGCCCAGGAATAGCTTTGAAGGAGATAGAAGGCTTAGTGGTTTTCTCCAGCTTCAGAGATATTGAATTCTTTCTTTAATATATTCTTCATGATTCCATATATAAGCACACATTGATCTGGGCTCTCACTGGGCTTAAAAAAAAAACCTGGAGCATAAGTGCCAATAAATAAATGCTTTCTCTGGTTCTCTGTGTCTGTATGTGTCTCTTCCTCCTTCCCTTTCTTTTTCTTTCTCTTTCCCTCCTTTCCTCTCTCTTTTTCCTTCTTTCTTCTCTCTCTATTTCTCCCTCCTTCTCTGTCTGTTTCTCTGTCTCTGTCTCTCTTTCTCTTTCTCTGTCTCCATCTCCCTCTCTTTCCCTCTCCTCCCCCCTTCTCTCTTCCCCTCTCATCTATCTCTCCCTCTGTCTCTCTCTGTCTCTGTGTGTGTGTGTGTGTGTGTGTGTGTCTCCTCTGTGTGTCTTTCTCTGTCTCTGTCTCCCCACACACATCAAATCAGTCTTTCAATCTATTCACTTTTCTATCAACTATCTCTGTTACAATAAATGGACAATTCCTAAGGTACTTTTGTGCAGTGACACAGATTCCTCCATATCATTCTCTCCAGTTTGTATATATATCTCTACTCAACTTTTAAAGTATCATATGCATGCAGAGACACAGGTACACATACAATCACCCATCCACACCCACATTTACACGTTCAGGAGTCTCACAGTCCCAGAGAAAAGACAATTCTTGCCCTTACCTGTGCTGCTCTCAGTGGTGATCCCCACCACACAATGTAAAAAGAATAGAAGCAAGCCCAGTCCCCAGAGCAGGGGGCCCATTGTCCCTGCTGCCACAATCTCTGTCCGAGTTGCCCTGTTCCTTCTCACTGCCTCTTTCCTGTTTCCTTAATGGGCAGGAGGTGGGGCAGCCCAGGTGTAACTCCACCAGGCTGCCCAAACTGTTGCTTCTCACAGGCTTCCCAGTTGCTCTCAGAAGTCTGGGCACTGGCCCATTCCATCTCCTGCTTATTTTCCCCCATAGTTCCTATGTCCACTGCAATTGTAATTTCTCCTGTTTTATGAAATAGGGGTAATGATATTTATCCCTTTTATTTCCATGTCCTAGAAGTCTCAAAGGTGAATAAGTCAGAAGACTATTTTTGACAATCATTTTGAGCAAAGAAAATAGGTTGGAGGAGAGTCCTTCTAAAGTTTCTGCTGGACTCTACTACAAAAAAATGGACACTCTTTATGAATGTGGGAATGGGGTGGGGTAAACTGGTTTCACATGTTCCAAATTGAATTTATCTTTCCCCAAAATCTCCTGCTTTCAAATTTTGTCAGTGATATCACCATTTAGACATTCTCCTACACAAAGAACTTTGGGATTATTTTTGACGACTCCTTCTTCCCTACTTCTCACACCTTATTGGTGATAGCTCCCATCAGGTTTCTGAAATGTTTCTCATATTTCTCCCTTCTCCTTATTTTTAGTTTTAAAGATTCCTCTAAGGATGAGGATTTGGGATTTCCTCCCAAATCTAGGTAGGGCAGGGCAGAACTGAGACATCAGGTATCCCCCTCTTGCAAATTGATGTTTTCCTCAATGTATAAAGGAAAAAATTGAAAACAGGACTTGGGAGCAGAAGCAGAGACAAAATAGAACCCTGGTCTCTAATGGATTTGCAATTCCTCATTGCCATTTGCCTAGACTATAATTATAGCTTCTCCATGTCTTTTCCCTTTCCTCTATCTTATCCTCTCAAACCCACTTTCCTCATCTATAAAATGGGAGCAATTTTGTCCATCACAAAGTTTTATATTGAATTGAGATTGAGAAAGATATATAAACATGTGTAAAGCACTTTCCTAGCCTTTAAGCTCTAACTGCTAATATTAGTATAGTTACTTTTTTTTTTTTTTTTTTTTTTTTTTTTGCTGAGGCAATTGGGGTTAAGTGACTTGCCTAGGGTCACATAGCTAAGAAGTGTTAAGTGTCAGGTCCTCCTGACTTCAGAGTTGATGCTCTATCCACTGCACCACCTAACTGCCCCCTATAATTACATTTATTAAACAATAATATGATTGTTAATATCATTATTAAATAACAGTAATTTAATTTTAATAATAATAATAAAGATAGCATTTATATAATGTTTACTATGTACCAGGCATGCTAAGCACTTTTATAAACATTATTTCATTTGATCCCAATAACAACTCTGGGAAGTGGGTGCTATTATTAGCCCCTTTTTTCAGTTGGGAAAACTAAGGCAGGCAAAGGTAAGTGACTTTCCCAGGCTCACCCAGCTTGTTTTGAACTCAAGTCTTCCTGATTCCCGATTTAAATGCTACCAAACTGCCTCCCTCCCAGAATAATCTTCCTTATGATTAAATCTGGCCATGTTATGAACTAATGCAAAGTGAAGTAAGCAGAACCAAGAGAACATAGTACACAGAAACAAGAAGAATAGATGATGATCAGCTGTGATGGACTTGGCTCTTCTCAACAATGAGATGGTTCAAGACAGTTCCAATAACCTTGGGATGCAGGGATCCATCTGTATCCAGATAGAGAACCGTGGAGACTGAATGTGGATCACAACACTGTGTTTTCATTTTCGTTGTCGTTTGTTTGCTTGGTTTTTTTCCTCTCTCATGTTTTTACCCTTTTGATCTGATTTTTCTTGTGCTACATGATAAACATGGAAATAGATTTAGAAGAACAGGACATGTTTAACCTATTTCATATTGCATACTGTCTTGAAGGGGAGGAGGGGGAAAAGAAGAAGAAAAATTTGAAACACAAGGTTTGCAAAGGTGAATGTTGAAATTTGCAAAAATAAAATACTACTAGATTATACACTCAGCTTTTCAGCCTCTTTGGTCTACAGATCTCAGGAATCATTGGGCTGATTTATCAGAGGCTCAGGAAATATTACTTTAGCAAGTGTGGACAACACCCCAGTCTAGACAGGGTAGAATTATTTTATTCATCCTTTTGATTATCTGATGTTCTATCCTTGATTTTTCTGCATTCTTCTCTCTGTCCTTCTAATGGAGAATAACCAACCTATCCACACTTCCTAATCCTGTGGACTCTTGCCCAAGTCCTTCCACAAGTCCTCAGTGGGGGTCTCCTCAGCAAGCTTGGGACATTCTGCTATATCTCTTGATAGGATACAATTCCTAGCTCCACTCCTGACTTGGGACAAGAGAAGGGGAAGGGAATATGCATTTATTATGCTCCTATTGTGTGAAATATTTAATAAATATTATGATATCTGATCCTCACAACTCTGAAAGGTAGGTACTATTAATATTTCCATTTTTTAGGTGAAGAAAGTGACTTGCCCAGTCTCACTCAGCTAGTAAGTGTCTAAAGTAGGATTTGAACTTAGGTCTTCCTGACTCCTAGATGAGGCTGGGGTGGGCTAGAGGAGAAATGGGAGAATAAATTCTCCTTTGATGAGCCAAAAGAATGAGAAAGTTCTGAGACTCCATCAGCAAACCCAGTTTTATTTTGTCTCTACCTCTGCCCCTTATTTCTTGAAGTTCCATTTTCAATTTCCTCCTTTATACAACAGGGAAAACACCGGCTTACAAGTAAGGGAGACCAGGTCTCTCAGCTCTAGCCTGCCCTACCCAGAGTTGGGAGGGGGCTTCCTCATTCCACTTGCAGGTGGGTCCCAGGACCAATACTTAATCTATGAGCTGTGAACCACTAAAGCCTCTTCCTCACGCTAACCTCCATCTCTCCTCCCAACCTCTATTTCCTTTTTTTTTTTTAATCACATAAACCATAAATAGATCTGACACTTGCAAGTCAGCTGTAGATAAGGCTTTATGGAAGTAGGCCAAGAAAAGTCTTGCTCCAATGCTTCTCCACCCTTTGTTAACCCTGCCTGAAGGTCCCTTTACTGTCACCTGGAGGATTTCCAGCCTTGGGAGTCTTAGGGACTGAATTCTGCATTTTTCTCCTTCTTTGTAACTTCAAGATTCCTGGTCCTTTTCCATCAGGATTCTTATTTGGAAAAGACCCTGGGGATGCTGGTTTGGATCTATGTCTCCTGCGCCCAAAAATGTAGGAAGGACTCTAAGATAAGTAGCCAGCCAAGGAAATGAATCTGATACTCACCAAGAATTGGGGAAGAAACGACTTGCAAGAGACAGCTGTTAGAGAACATTCTGCCTGCAGTCAGGAAGACCTGAGTTCAAATGTGCCTCAGACACTCACTCGATGTGTGATTGTAAGCAAGATTGCTGCCTGCCTCAGTTTATATATATATATATATATATAATATATATATATATATATATATAGTTCAACTATAAAATGGGAATAATGATAGCACCTATTTCCCAGGGTTGTTATGAGGAGCAATTGAGATGATATTTGTATTTAGTACAGTGCCTGGTACATAATATAGGTACTATATAAATTCTTATCCCTTCTCCTTCTCATCTGCAAAAAGGAGATAATAATGATGATATGACTTGCTCTCTGTTGCTGTCAGGAAGAAGCTATTATCAGATAATTCCACTAGATAATTCCCAGACTATCTAGGAAGGAACTCTTTAGCACCCCCATTGTCCATCCCTCAATGTCTGGATATCTTTAAACAACCTTTTGAGATATTGATTATCTATCTATATTAGTAGGTCTGATTCCTGATCCCTCCCTCTATGCTCCTGCCTTTACTGCTCTGGTCTTCCTAAGAAACCCCCAAACCTATGTTTTCCCTATAAAAGATCTGCTTATGATGAAGATTTTTGCTAAGTTTTCTTTAGGACTAAGCCCATCATGAGGTTATTCTCCCTTCCTCCTCATAGTACTTTCCTTCTAATGGGACCTTTCTCCTTACTCTAACTAGCTCTGCTCTCCCAAATCTATTTCATATTTATAATTTCTGGTGTCTATTGTATCCCTTCATTTTTATCTGCAACCTCTTCCTCTAAAAACATTTACCTTTTGGCCAATGAGAATGGCCATTGTGGATTTGTCACATGTTTATTTTGAACTAGGTATTGCTATTCCAATCGCATCAATAGTACCTCCTTCATTGAGGTTGTTATGAGGATCAAATAAGATAAAATCAACAAAGTGCTTTAAGAATTTTAAAGAGGCATAAAAATTACATCTATAATAATAATAATAGCTAATAATTACCAGTGTTTTCAAATTGTTTAAATAATAAACCCTAAGGGTTGCCTTGAAAAGCTGCTATATTGTGGGTAATTTCTAGTCCTAAGTATGATAGGACAAGATAGGGTTGACCTTGCTTGGAAAGGCCCTGTGGGACTTCCCTAAAGGCCCTCCCTACGTTTTCTGATCCAAAAGAGATAGATTCTGTGCTAGTCTCCTAAGCATCTGTTCTGGATAAGAACTGTGACCGAAACTGGCCAGATATTTGTTTGATGTTTTATTAGATATTGTTTATTATTTTTATTGCTCCTATGCCAAGAGAATAGCATAGCCAAGTATGTTTTATCTATTCTTGTGGGGAATTGATTCCATTATGCCAAGGTCACTTGACTAGGACTCACTGAAATATTGAAAGTTTAGGGAAGAGGTGGGGGCTGAAAAGTTGATTCTGATCCCCCATCCCCTAGATTCAGCCCCCCAAGAGAGGTAGAATTAGGGGAAGGAAGGTTGTTTCCTATTTAAATCTGAGGAAAGAACTCAACATTTTCCCAGCACTTCTCAGTGGAAGAGGCTCTGTGAGTGAGGAGTTGCACAATTATGATCCTTCCTGCTGAACAGGATTAGGTTAGTTATAGAGGGTCACAGTCAGTGAGGAAACTCTGGGTATATATGGGTATAAGACCCCTCAGCCCAGAGGGAACCTGCTGACAATGTCTGGTTCAGCTCCCCATCTCCCCTAAGGGCTCTTCCTGAGAAGTCAGGGGGCAGTGACAACCTGTGTTGAGATTGAAGCAGAGTGATACCAGGTGGAAGAGTGATACCCGGTGGCAAACTATGTACAATAGCAAGTTGTTTATGGGGTTCCACTTGCACAATGTCGTTTTTGTTACATTATAGAAAGGGAAAATCCTTGAAATAAATGGACTCCATTTTTCCAACATTATCAGGAGTCCCACCTCATCTCTTCACCACTACGAAGGTATATTTTAATCATCCCGGTGTGGCGTCTCTAGAAAGCAATGGTATACTACATAGAATTTCCAAACCCTCTATTTTTGTTCTCCTGCACTTTTGATTTCCTTCACAGGCTAATTGTATACTATTTCAAAGTCTGATTCTTTTTGTACAGCAAAATAACTGTTTGGACATGTATGCTTATATTGTATTTAACTTATACTTCAATATATTTAACATGTATTGATCAACCTGCCATCTTGGGGAAGGGGTGGGGGGAAGGAGGGAAAAAGTTGTAACAAAAGGTCTTGCAATTGTCAATGCTGAAAAATCACCCATGCACATATCTTGTAAATAAAAAACTATAATAAAAAAAAAGGAATGGTATGTTTTGTCACCCCATCTTGGGGGCTCCAGAAAGCAGGATATTTTAATCACCCCAGTGTGAGGACTCTAGAAAACAACAGTACATTTTGTCACCCCAGCTTAGGGGCTCTAGAAAGCATGACACAATATTTGGTGCCCAATGTGAGGCTCTAGGTGAGATCCTATACAAATCAGCTCAACTGATGTGATCCATCAGGGGAGTTCAGTGGAGAAGTCAATGTGACCTGGAATAGGGTAAGTATAGAAATTGGAAAATGCGAAGAATAGGTAAAGGCTAATTTAGTCATTTTTGTTTTTCAACCAAAATGAGGCAAATACTAAGAAAAGAGCCTTCCCTCCAAGGAAAGTATGAAGCGGGCTTAGTTAGCTTAGCAGAGAAGCAAGGTTTGTTGGTCATTTGGAAGCAGATCGCTGCATTCTCAGATGTTCTGGAGTGCATGTCTCTGTGGCTTTGTAAGAAGGAGAGTTTGGAGCCAGAGATGTGGAAGTTAGTGGGAGAATAATTAACTGAATAGTAAGGAATCCCACAAGTTTTAAAAAGAGGAAAGATTTTAACTTGGGCAGCCAGACAAAGAAGTATGAGGAGAAAAATAGAGTTGGTGCCCATAGCCTTGGAAGGTAGTACATGTAGGGCAGAGCTAAGGAAGTCTTTTTTTCTTTTTTTTTAGCAGCATTTTACTGATTTATTTTGGTTGTTACTGCTCTAGGGCATGGCCATTTGGGCAAAAAGAGAGCCAAGTATGTTAAGTACTATTGCCTGTTGGGCAGAAAAGAAATTAAGTACCTTAAGTACTGAGGAGCTTGCTTTTCACCTTCAAAAATCATTTTCAATTCTGCCTACACCTGAGCATGAATCCTTAGAGTATTCCCCATCTTCTGACACTCCTCCTTCAACTCTGCCTTCCTGAGAGGGAGAAGGAGTAAGAGAGATAGTGACACCATCCACACCGGGTAGCTGAACTTGGTGCTGCCCCTTTGGGGTGGAGATTTGGGGATGGAGCAGGGGATTTTGCTCCTTTTTTAGTGTTTTTTTAAAGATGGTTCCCCATCAATCTATGGGGAAGAGACATCTTACAACAGTTAGGAAACAATTAAGTTCTTTGGCTTTTTAGGCAGGGCTGTTGTAGAAGACCTGCCAGAACTCTCCTGTTCCCATTCAATGGAAAATTAATATACTGGTGTGGGTGGAACAGTGGCCCGTAATCAATGAAAAAATTCAGACCTACTGATACACATTCTTGAAATTCAATTTGGTGATATTTATCCAGATTTTGACTCCCTACAACAGAATCCAGGATCAAGACACTCCTCCAAAAATAAAAGAAAGAAGGAGCACAGATAACCCTAGAGAACTTGTAAATTTAGCTCTTTATACTATTAATTTTTTGATTTTTGGCAAAGATGCACTGGCTCCAGCAGATAGGTTTTATAACCCACCAGAAGGGCAGTGTCCAGTGAGAGCAGCTCCAATATCTTTAGATAATCACCAGGTGATGTGGAGGGACCCAAAAAGTGGGAATAGGCTAACTGCTTGGGGGAGAGGGTTTGCTTGTATCTCTACAGATGGAGAAGGAAACTGATGGGTGCCAATGACCCGTATCCACTTTGTCCATCAGAGAGAGATCAGGCATAAGACTGATGCAGGACTTCACAAAACCTGTAGGAATCATTGGATTCTCTGACACATGAAGTGATGGACAATAGATTGCTTTTGGACTATTTCTTGGCTGCTGAAGGAGGTGTATGTGTGGTTGTTAATTGATAGTTATTTTTTAACCTTCCTTCTGGGACTCATGAAAATCTTTATAGTATTTTGTTTATCACTACTATATTGTTTTAGGAAGCTGAAGTTTATTTTTCAGAACAATGAATAAAATGGTATTTAATTATTATTAAAAATAGTATTTTGTTTATTCATATTGTTTGTTATGTTACTACTTGCCTGTGTGATTCCTTCCATGGTGATGGATTTAACCACTGGTATATACCTGCTTCAATGATAACAAAACAAAGGGCAAGATGTAGAGGATCCCAGTCAGTGGGGGAATTCTGGGTAAGGTATAAGATCCTTAAGCCCAGAGGGAACCTGCTGACAATGTCTGGTTGGGCTCCCCATCTCCCCTAAAGGCTCTCAGCCTTCCTGAGAAGTCAGGGGGCAGTGACAACCTGTGTGGAAATTGAGGCAGAGTGAGATCAGGTGGCAAAGATACCAGGTGGCAAACTACGTACAATAGCAAGTTCTTTGTGTGGTCCCACGTGCTCAGTGTTGTTTTTGTTACATTATATAAAGGGGAAAGCCCTTGAAATAAACAGACTCCATTTTTCCATCATCCTCAGGAGTCCCACCTCATCACTTCTCCACTAGGAAGGTATATTTTAATCACCCCAGCTTGGGGGCTCTAGAAAGCAAGATATTTTAATCACCCCAGTGTGGGGGCTCTAGAAAGCAATGGTATATTTTGTCACCCCAACTTGGGAGCTCTAGAAAGCAAGACACAACAGTTAGTAGCTAGTTAAATACACAACTCATACACAGGAGTCTAAGATCATAGATTTAAAACTAGAAAGGGTCTCAGAGACCATCAAATCCTATATCTCATTTTGCAGATGAGAAAACTGAGGCACAGAGAGGTTAAGGGACATAGTCAGAGAGTCACAGAGCTAATAAATGTCAGAGGTAAGATTTGTCAGACTTGAATCTTAATCTTCATTGCCTTTGAGTATCAGTTTCCTTGTGTGTAAAATGAAAGGATTACTCATTCAGATCTCTGAGGGTTTTTTCAGGTCTTAGTGCTAATAAGCACTAAGTGCTTATTATATAGTGCTTTAAGGTTTGCTCAATGCTTTTCATTCATTTGATTTTCATAAGAGTCTTAGGAGATATGTACTATTATCATTCCCATTTAATAGATGAAAAAACTGAGGCTCAGGGAACCCCAGAAGGAAGGTTAAAAAATATTAAACACTTAATAGTTGTTTGACCCTGAGCAAGGTACTGTGGCCTTCAGTCTGGCCTTCAGGATAGTGCAGAGGAGAGAAGGGATAAGATTTAAAAAGCTTCTGGAAGGGACTTTAAAATATACAACCCCATAATTTTATGATTAAATTGTAATACATTTTGAAGAAAAATGAAGCTATTGCTTCTACTACTTCTTGGTTCTAGTCCCAGCTTTGCTGTTAAATTACTTTATGACCATATTTTAGTTCCTGAGAGTTTAGTTTCCTCATCTTTGAAATGAGAGAATTGGGCTAAATGATATTCATCTTTCTTTGTGATTCTTTTTCTCATTCAACATATTGAGTGATCCCAAAATGTTCAAGGCTTTGTACCAAGTATTGAGGATACAAGGATAAAAAATTATAGTTTTTGCCCTCAAGGAACTTATAATCTACTAGGAGTTGGATTGAAGATGTACAAATAAGTACATTACAAAGTCCTTAAGTGATAGGAACAAAGGTAGAAATCCAGACAAAATGTTGAAAGAATATTCTGTGTCAATATCCAAGAATATCCTAGTGGCAAGCCACTGTTAACCTCTTGGCCATAGCTACTGGTCCTGCTTGGGAAGGTCCAGAGGTAGGCAGATCCTGTGAGAGAGTCACTCTCTCTTCTTGGCTCCCTTTACTGTGCTGGAGAGGGACAAGCCAGGAAACGTAGTGTCAAGAAGGTGCTGGACCTGTATTGGACAGCAAAAGAAAGTTTGGGGCATCATTATTGTGTGCCTTATACATTGTCTCAAGAGCAATAAGGTACTTGGATCAGGATTGATTAGTGGGGTTTCCAATATGACTGACAGCATTGAAATAGAACCTGGACCATAAATAATGGGAGTCTAATAGATTCAATTTACTGGTGAAAGAGAACTGGTCGCAACACCCAGAGAAAGAACACTGGGAAATGAGTATGGACCACAACATAATATTTCCACTCTTTTTGTCATTGTTTGCTTGCATTTTTGTTTTTTCTTCTCAGGTTATTTTTACCTTCTTTCTAAATGCGATCTTTCTTGTGCAGCAAGATAACTGTATAAATATGCATACATATGTTGTATTTAACATATACTTTAACATATTTAACATGTATGGGTCTTCCTGCCATCAAGGGGAGGGATGGAGGGAAGGAGGAGGAAAGATGAAACAGAAGGTTTTGCAATTGTCAATGCTGAAAAATTACCCATGCATGTTTTGTATATAAAAAATATAATAAAAAATAAGTTTAAAAAAGAAGAAAAAGAACTGGTCATGTTTATCACATCTAGCATCACAAAAAGTCCTTCCACTTTTAACTAATGCAATATACCTTCATTGACATTCTTCCCCAGATCTTGAAAAGCCTTGATGTAAAGATTGGAATTACTTCTAGGTAGCTGTATGTAGTACTTATATGGATCACAAATCTACCCTGAACTAGACTGGAAGAAGTTACCTTTTGAACAAATTAAAAGAATTGAAGTTCCTTAATCTGCTTTTTTGCATTTACATACTCAGAGATTAACACAGTGCCTGGCATTTAGTAAGTATTAATAAGTGCTCTGTGTGTTTGTCTCTCTCACTCTATTTTTGTTTCTCCTTTGTCTCTCTAGTCTTTGTCTCTTGGCCATTCACAGTAGATCCTCATACAACATGTTATTTCTGTGTACAATGTTCTCATGATTCTGCTCCCTTCACTCAGCATCAGTTCATGTAGGTCTGTCCAGGTTTTTTTTGAAATCTGCTTGCCCATCATTTCTTATAGCCGGGCTTCTTAAATTTTTCCCACTTATGATCCCATTTTACCTGAGAACTTTTTATACCATCCTAGGTATATAGATACATAAAATAGGTATACAAATCACACATTTACTGATAATAAGTCCCAATTGTGACCCCCTATGTGGGATCACAACCCACAGTTTAAGGAACTTTGTTTTACAGCATAATAGTATTCCACTACAATATACAACTTGTTCAGCCATTTCCCAATTGATGAATTTCCTCAATTTCCAAGTCTTTGCCGCTATCAAGAGTTGCTATAAATATTTTTGTACATGTAGGCCCTTTTCCCTTTTTTATGATCTCTTTGGGATACAGATCTAATAGTGACATAGTTGAATCAAAGGATATGAACAGTTTTATAGCTCCTTAGGAATAGTTCCAAATTGTGCTTCAGAATGGTTGGATCAGTTCACAACTCCACCAATAACGCACTAGTGTCCTTACTTTCTTGGGGAAGGGGAGAGGGGTACTTTAATTGAACTCACCATAGTCTGAATCCAGGCCTGATTTCGAAGGGTCATGTTAGCAAGGGGCCACATCCTCACTACCACCTGCACTATGAGTTTGGTTGCCTGGGGAACTGTAAGAAAAAAAGTAGAAGGAGTCCTTGTCCCGAATCTCTGTCATTCTCCCAAAACTTAGCACTCCCAAATAATCATATTCTCTGAGTTTCTCTGCATGGTTGCCTTACCAACCTCCCAGACACCTGATTAGGATTGGGCCTAGGTTTGTCAAAACAGCAATAGGAGCTGGGTGCAGATAAATCTATTTACCTGCCCCACCTGTGATTTTTAGAACTGCCCATTCTGATATAATTGGATTTGGCAAAGTAGCCATGGAAGGACCTAGGGAATGCTGGGAGAAAGCAACAATTTCTGGGAGAATTCTTTATCATTAATCCTTTGTCATACATTTTGTCATTAAATGGATACCTTGGAAGTGACAGGCTAAGAGGCTGGCAAGTAAACCTCCATTTTTTTGAGGGATGCCATGAGGTTTTTAATAAAGACTACATGGTTACCAATCCATGAGCTGTTTACCAGGCCTGCAGGTGTCAACATAATCATGGCAGCAGTCAGGCACGAGATGGCAAAACTCATCACAATAGCAGCTCCCTCGTTTGCAATAGTTGTTTGCTCCCGAGCAGCAGAGGAGAGAGCCTTGGGAGCAGCTTCCTGGAGAGGGAGAGGGAGAAGGAGAGAGAAAACCGAAATTCAGCATTTATTGAGGCAAGACACTCTACCAGGTCCAAGGGAAACAAAGACAGAAATAAAATAATCCTTAGCCCTGAGAAGTTGACATTCTCTTGGGAGAATTTCTAGTCATTAAACCATCTTCCTCTACCTCTACCATAGGTCACCTTTTCCAAGCTGATCAACACAACCATCATCCATTCAAGTCCCATCCCCAAAACATGGAAAATTTTTTCTTTATCACTTTTCAAATCTGGAAACTGAGGCACTGAGCAGAGGAGGACTTAGCTGTAGCATTCTTGGAAATGAGACCCAGGTGTCCTGACCCCAGTCCCAACATGCATTCTTCTTCTTTTCCAATGCCTTTTCCATTGTCCTCTACTTGCACCTGTCTGGCTGGTTATTTAGAAGAAATACGCAGCTTCCCCACCTGGGTGGACAGGATCAACAAGGATAGAATTTTAGAGAGACCTGTAGGTCTCTGTGGGTGAAAACCATGCTTTGGGTAATTTGTTATGAAAACAGGGGTGAGCAGGGAGTTAGGGAAGGAGAAATATGTTCCTTTTGAGGCTTGAGTGACTTCTATCCTTTGGGGGGGGGTGCAATTCTCATATTCTGCTGTCTCCTGCAGCATCATTCCAGTGGAAGGCATTTGGATTCCAGATATAGAGTTGGAAGGGACCATTGAGTCCAGCTTATTCATTTAACAAATATGGAAACTGAGGCTTATAAAAGGTCAAGTAATTTATCCAGAATCACACGGCTAGTAAGAGTCTGTTGTAGGATTTGAACCCAGGTCTTCTCACTTCAAGTCTCTTATAGTATGACCCTAGTTTGAATCCTACTTCAGACACCAACCTGTTTGATCTCGGGCAACTTATTTATTTAACCTCTCCAAACCTCTGTTTTGTCATCTGTAAAATTGGAACAATATTTACCTACCTGGCAGGATTATTGTGTGAGGATGAAATGAGGTAATTCCTGGAAAGGGCTTTGTAAATCTTAAAGAAGTATGTAAAAATGAGCTATTATTCCAGTCTCAGCTTTGCTTTTGTTCCAGCACTAAGTTCCTCTCACAGAGAACACGATATAGTTAGTGACTTTATGCCTGTTAGTCTATTCTTGACAAGCTGAATCCTCTCTGAATCCAGTTTCCTCATTTAAGAAATTTATATAATTTTATATGTATAATAATATATTTATATGATATATATATGAATTTATTACATGAGGCAGAGTAGACTAGAAGATCTCTAAGTCTTTCCTATTCCAGATCACCAGATTCCAGACAACCCAGAATTCATGGAACAAACATGAGCACAACCAAACATCTATGCATATGCAGTGCAGCTAACCCTAATTCATTCTCCAAAATGGTACCCATAAATTATTATTATTTCATGAGATTGCCCTTTGTCTCATTTTTGCATCCCCATCCATCAGCACAATGTCTAGCATACAGTAGGCACTTAATAAATGTCTATTCATTATTAAAATGAAACCAACTTTTTTGGGAAAAGGGCTCTTACCCCAAGGTCACCAAGATCTCAGGAATACAGCTAGAAATGACACACTGGCTATTTGGGCCGGCTTCCATCTACATCCCTTCCCTCCATGCCCTCCATTCTCTAGAACGCCATACTTCTACCAGTGATAAAAAGAAGCAGAGTCTATGTGGGGTTAACTCTGAGCTGATTTCTTACAACCCTGGTCACTTGCTTGAGATCGAGAGGGAGAATAGATTTCTTGGCTTATTTCCCTGAGTTCACGCTTCCACCCTTATATAAAAGGGCTTTCCAGAAACGGGACCCATTCACTTCCACAGTTTCACTCACTAAGAAAAACCCCTCACCCTGTTATTGCTCCACAGGTGAGCCTGATGTAGAAAAGAGAACAGCGGGCTTTTCTTTGACTCCCAAAGACCCCAAAAAGTATTGATCTTGACTTAATGACAAACCTCGAGATAACAGATAATTGAATCTACCTCATTTAAAGTTAAGAGTTTGAAATCTGCCTCAGAAGTAGCCATTACCAAATGATGACCTTATTGAGTTAGATCCAGAAAATAAAGCTGATAAAGGAGGAGGTGGTTATGGAGACATAGTTCACTCGGGAACTATCTGAGCCCAAGAAACATTGGTTCCAAAATCCTGTCTCAGACACTTAGTAGCTGGGTGATCTTTCTGAGTCTCAGGTACTTATTCTGGAGAATGGACACTAAAAATGTTTTCACTACTTCCATAGTTTCTATAAGAAAAGCACAAGTCTCAAACCACTATATAAACATACACTGTAACTATTACATTTTAGAAAAGGAGGGTTGTGCAGCGGTCCCCAGGCACAAATTCTGTCTAGTTTTAGGGTCATCCTGCCAAAGAAGAGCCCTCAGTAATGCCCAGGGAGGCTGACAGAGCCAGTCGAGGGATATTTTGGGCCCAGCCAGACCCCAGGCTCCTGGCATTTTAGAGCTAAGAGACTCACTCACTTTACAGATTAGGGATGAGTCTTCCAGGGATTAAATTTCTTGCCCATTTCAACAAATAGTTTTCATATCCAAGATCACCCAGATAATTAGTTCCTGGTTTGATTTCCCCAAATCTTCTCACCTGTCTCCTGGAGCAGGGTCGAAGGGCACAGCAATAGCAGAAACATGAAGACGAGATACATGGCTGCAGAGATGGGCTGGCAGCAGATGGGCTGGCAACGGCTGGGGCCCAGGCCTTTAATACCTACTCATTTTGGACAGGGGTGGGGGAGGCTGCCAGCTAAGCTCGCCTAGCAAGAGTGCCATTGGTGAAAGGTAACTGACACCTGGATTGCCAGAGGCAACACAATTGTCAAGAAGGTGTGGTTCTCAGAAAGTCACAGAGCAGCTGTACTACAACTTTATGGTGGGCAAACTCAGCTGGTCCACTGATGCTGCCTTTCTTACCTTCTCTGTCTCTCTCTCTGTCCCCCTCTCTCCTCTCTCTCTCTCTCTCTGTCTCTCTCTCTGTCCCCCTCTCTTCTCTCTCTCTCTCTCTCTCTCTCTCTCTCTCTCTCTCTCTCTCTCTCTCTCTCTCTCTCTCTCTCTCTCTTTATCTCTCTCTCTTTCTCTCCCTCCTTCCCTCTCTTTCATCTCTTTCTCTCCCTTTCCTTCCTTCTTCCATTTCTCTCTCTCTGCTTCTTTCTCTCTCATTCTCTTTGCCTCGCTCCCCATCCTTGCCTTTCATCTCTTTTTCTTGAAAATCTCATTCATTAAGTGCTGAGTACTTCATAATTATCTTATTTGACATATAGATGCTATTGTGATACCATCACAGAGTTAGTGGCAAACAGGGTTAAGAGTCATGTCCAGGGTCATTAAGTCTCTAAAGCTGGATTTGAACTCCGGTATTACTGACTCCAGAGTCTAATCTACTGCATCACCCAGCTTCTTCTGGAATGGGGCAAAGAAGATTTTTTTGTGAGTGAGAGGATGGGAGAGATGGAAGGATGGGAGGTTGTGACCGATCAGGACCTGTAAAGTGGTAAAATTCTAAGATATGGTGAGGTTTAAGAGATGACGCGCTTACTTGTAACTAGTGTGGAGCAAAGGAAAAGGTCTTGAGGGCGCTGAGGAATTAAGTAGTACAGACAAATAGTTTTGAAGTCCCGTTGATACAATACTACATGGGCTCTCAGTCTGTTTAGTCTTTCCTCAACTTCTGAACATCTGAGTTTTCAGCACTTTTGAGCTCCTCCATACAGTCTTCATTAAAATGACATTTCTTAATTTACTTTCAAAAATTATTTCCAATGTTATCCACCTCCAGAGAAAGAATGAATGGAGTTTACATACAGATAGAAGTATATGGGCTTTTTTACTTTCTTTATTTTTTTTTTGGTCTGTTTTCTTTCATAACATGATTAATAAGAAAATATGCTTAGCATGATTGCACATATATAACCTGTATCAAATTGCTTCCCTTCTCAGAAAGGAAGGAGAGAAGGGAAGGCAGGAGAGAACTTGGGACTCCAATTTTTTAAAAATAAATTTTAAAAAATTTTACGTGAACTGAGTATAGACTACAACATAGCATTTTCAAGCTTTTTGTTGATGTCTGCTTGCATTTTGTTTTCCTTCTCAGGTTTTTTTTTCCTAGATCCGATTTTTCTTGTGCAGCAAGATAACTGTATAAATATGTATACATATATTGGACTTAACATATATTTTTAACATATTTAACATGTATTGGAATACCTGCCATCTAGGGGAGGGGGGAGGGGGAAGAAGGGAAAAATTTGAAACAAAAAGTTTTGCAAGGAGCAGTGTTGAAAAATTACACATGCATATGTTTTGTAAAAAAAAAAGCTTTAATAAAAAATAAATAAATTTTTTTAAAAATTACATGTAAATGGGAAAAAATAAAAATAAATATTTTAAAAATTATTTCCTTGGAAAGATTTACATGAACAGATGCTGAGTGAAACAAGCAGAACCAAGAATACATTATACAAAGTAAGAGCAAAATTGTACAATAATCAACTGTGGAAGACTTGGTTCTTTTCAGAGATTCAGTTTTCCAAGGCATTCTCAATAAACTTTGGATAGAAAATGCCATCTGCATCCAGAAAAAGAACTATGGAGATTGAATGAAAATCAACACATGCTATCTTCACTTCTTTTTTCTGTTGTTTTTTCCCTCTTTTGTGGTTTTTCCCTTTTGTTCTGATTTTTCTCTCCCAACATGATTCATAAAGAAATATGTATTACCCAGAGAAAGGACTGTGGGAACTAAGGGTAGATTACAACATAGCATTTCATTCTTTTTGTTATAGTTTGTTTGAATATTTTCTTTCTCACTTTTTTTTTACTTTTTGATCTGATTTTTCTTGTGCAGCAAGATAATTGTATAAATATGTATGCCTATTGGAGATTTAACATATATTTTTTTACCATGTTTAACATATTGGATTACATGCCATCTTAGGGGAGGGAGTGGGAGAGAGGGAAGGAAAAATTGGAACACAAAGTTCTTCAAGAATCAATGTTGATAAAATTATCCTTGCATATGTTTTGAAAATAAAAAACTTCAATAAAAAAAGAAAGAAATATTATTTAAAAGTTAATATACATGTATAATGAGAAAAAAAATTTTTTAAAGTTATTTCCTTGGGAAATATCGATACTCTTTAAGGCAAATTTATTTTCCAAATAAATTTCACTATAATCAGATCAAAGATCTAGGAATGGAAGGAACCTTTAAGTCTAGCTAATCTAACTTCCTCATTTTGCAGATAAGACATCTCAGGCCCCGGAGACTTATGTGTCTTGCTCAGGATCACATAGTAAGAGCCAGAGCTCTGACTCTCCATGATCCCATTTTGGATTTTCTTGGCAAAGATCCCAGATTAGTTCACCATTTCTTTCTCCAGTTCATTTTACAAATGAGGAAACTGAGGTAAACAGGGTTAAGTGACTTGCCCAGGATCACACAGCTACCAAGTGATTAAAATTTGATATTGTCTTATTTATTTGTATATTGGTATTTTATTGGTATATTGATATATTTACTACATTTAATCTGTCTAGCATCAATAAAATGCTTATTGACACTTTTTTTTTTACGACACTGACCACTGATTCCTATTGCCAACACTAAATATACCACCAGATACCTCCCTTATAATAATGAGTATAGTCAAACAAAACAAATCAATACGCATTTCTGTTTGAATGTGTAATTCTCATTAGCCCACCACCTCTCTGTCTCTGAAGTCCCAACTGGTCATTGATAAGAGTTTTGATGTCTTTTTGTTTTTTGTTTTTGTTTTTCAGATCAAAGATGAGAAAACATAGATCTGGGATCAGAGACAATAAAAATGTCTCTCCAAGAAATGTCAATGTTAAGACTCCCTGGGAAATGGGGAAACTATCATATATCAGAGATGAGACTTCTTTAAAAGGGAAAAGTTAGGAAGCCATCTCTAAAGCTGTCTTTGTCTCTCTCCCATAAGACTCAAATTTGGAGATTTACAGCATCTCTCATCCCCTTCTCTACTGAGATCTTAGTAAGTGATAGTTTGAATGCAGATCAAGGCATACTTTTCTCACCTTCTGTATTTTTTCTTGTTTCTGTTTTTTTTTTTTCCTTTCTGGGTTTGCGTCCTTTGCAACATGATTAATATGGTAATATGTTTTGCATGATTAAACATGTATCAAATTGTTTACTGTCTCAGAGAGGGAAAAGATGAGGGAGAGAGAAAATACAAAACTAAAAAAAAATTAAATGTATGTTAAAAATCTCCTTTACATTTTAATGGGGAAATTTTTTTAAATTTTAAGTTTTATGCATAGGCCCTCTCTCCTTTTCTCTTTGCCAATATGGTGGGTACTTTGCTATTAAATGCAGGCATTAAAATGGTTTGGAAAACCTGATCAATTCCCTTTTTTATCATTTTAAGGAAAAAAATTATTAGCTCAGAAAATAGCAGGTGATAGAAAATACAAAGTGAAGGAAAATGAAGAGGGTAACCCAAGGTTGTGAGCTTGGATAACTGGAAGAATGGTAATACCTTCAACAGAAATCAGAAAGTTCGAAGGATGGGTGGGATTTGGGGAAAACAGAATGAGGGTTTTGTTTGTTTTTTTTTAACATATCAAGGTTGAGATGACAATGGGATATCCAAGTGAAGATGTTCAATTAGCAATTGGTAATGCAGAACTAGAATTCAGGAGACAGATTAGGGTTGGCCACATAGATTTGGGAGTCATCAGCAAGGAGAGAACTGAAACCATGGAAGCTGACGATTCTTCTGAGGGATGGAAGAAGAGGACCAAGTACAGAGCTTTGGGGCACATCCACATTTAGTAAGAGGAAGCAGGCATGATGATTCAGTAAAAGGGAATGAGTGGGCAGGTAAATTGGAGAACCAGGAGAAAATATGGAATTTAAGAGAGAGGAGAATGTCCAACAACAGAGAGTGGAGGACAATGTCAAAAGCTCTGGCTTGTTCGAGTAGAATGAAAAGTAAGGAAAGGCCATCGGACTTAGCAGCTCAGAGAAAAGAGGTAACCTTGCAAAGAATGGTTCCAATGGAGTAGTGAGATGGGAAGTGAGATTTCCAGGGCAGCCAAGTCAAGAAGATGGAGGAACAGCAGAAAGCAGTCCAGGAAACTCCAACTAAAACTTCCCTAAACAGACCTAGAAAATGCCCCAGACAGAATTCTGATGGAGAAATCCAAGCAAAAGTCACTGAGAATCATTTTTTCAGTCCAAGTCAGAATAGGGAGACAGAGAGGTCAGAGGACACTTAGGGTTTGGCCAGGAATTCAGGCCACTTGGAGTGATCCAGTAGCCAGGGAGAGGTTGTACACGCAGGTAAGAGGAGGTTCTAGACCCCAAACTGGCTCCCAAGCGCACGATGCCAACTGGCAGCTTGCTACCCAATTACAGGTCACAGATTCAGGGGGTCTGAGGAGGGACCCCACAAACGGGGATGGTGTTCTGGTGTGGGGAAAAGCCTGAGCCCCTTGCTGTGTATTGAGCAGACAGCACGTTCAGAAGCAAGGAGCAGTGGTATGGTTCCCAGGAGCAGAGAAGGGTCTCAATTCTAGTCCAGCCTGCAGCCTACATACAGGTCAGGAATCCCAGACCAAAGAGGAGTCAATAGGTCTGTCTCTCTGAACTAGCAGAGCTTCCCAGCTAGCAATAGCAGCTGGGGGGGAATCAATCAGAATTTGCCCTGGATCACACCCCCTTGGGGATACTGAAAGCTATAGGCCCCTAGCCTGAGTTGTCCATCGTGTACTAGAATAATGCAACACTTAATACTTCAGAAAATTCAAACCTTCTCTTTTAGAAGTGCTCACAGCTTGGCCCTAACATTAAATCCACAGTCAGAAAATGATTTGAAAGATTGAACAAAAAAGCAAAACAAAAAACAAAAAACCTATCACTCTAAAAAGCTTTTATGGTAACAGCAAAGCTGAAGACACAGACCCAGAAGAGAATACTCTAAAATATCTACAAGCAAATTATTAAAGCAAACCCAGTTTGGACACAAACTCAAATAGAATTTCTAGAAGAGATGGAACAAGAGTTTTAAAAAATGAATAAAGTGTTTTTATAAATGAAATGAGAGCACTAAATGAAAAAGATAGCAGAAATGTGATCTATAGAAGAAAGATTTGGAAAGGGAATATATAGCGTGGCACATGAGAAACAAACCTTGCCCAAGTGATTAATTCCCTGAAAATTAAAATTTACCAAATAGAAGCCAATTTTCCCATGGGACAACAAGAAATATTAAAAATAAATCTAAAAAACACTGAAAAGGGGGAAAATGCAAAGTATCTCATAGCAAAAACAGATTGAGAAGAAAAATTTAAGAATCATTGTATTACTTGAATATTACAATCTGCTCAAAATAGCTTAGAAATAGCTTATTTCAAAAAATCTTAAAAGAAAACTACTTATATCTCTTAAAACTAGAAGATAAACCAGAAATGAAAAGAATCTACTAATCATCTTTGAAAAAAATTCCTAAATGAAAATTCTCAAGAATATTATAGCCAAAATCCAGGAAGGATTCTGGGAAGATGGCAGAGTAGGTTGGTAAATTCCAACTCTCTGGATTTCCCCCACAAATAGAACAAATTTGCCCCCTGGGAGAACATAGACTGGTGAAAAACCAAGAGTCCTGAAAGACTGCGGGAACCTCAGCTGATTGGGAACACCAGGCCCAGCTGTACTGCTGAGACACAGCGAGCACCCAGTGAGTGCGGAGGCAGCTGGGCAGGGACGCTGCAGTCTGTGGACAGGAGGGTGGAGTTCCTGGTTTAGGGTTCCTAGTCAGAGGGGAGAGTGAAGGGGAAGCTTGAGGAACCATCCTCCCATCCCATAATTAGAGGTACTTATACTAATACCTCTTATTTTTAAAAAAATTATCCTTCAAAGAAGAAAGAACCCCATCATCAAAACATATTATGGGATCAGGGAAGACCAGGATTCATCTTCAGAAGGGGATATTTTAGTAAAAAAAAAAAAAAGCTTCTATCCCAAAAAGTAATGTGAAATAGTTCCCTGCCCAGAGAGAATTTATAGGATTCAAAAAAATTCAAAAATCAAATGAAAAATATTGATGAAAAACTAAAGAAAAAAATTAAAACCATCCAAGAAAAATAAGAAGATTATGGAAAAAAAAAAGTTAACCAACTGGAAAAGGAGGTACAGAGTCTCAAAGATGAAAACAATGCTTTGAAAATTAGAATCGGGCAAAGGGAAGCCAGTGAAGCTATGAAAGACCAAGAAATAACAAAACAGATGATAAAAGATGAGAAAATAGAACAGAATGTGAAACATCTCATAAGAAAAACAACAGATCTGGAGAATAGATTGGACTGCCAGAAAAGGCAAAAAGAAAACCTTGACATAATAATGCAGGAAATAATACCATAAAATTGTCCTGGAGTGATAAAACATAAAGGGAAAGTAGAAATAGAAAAAAATCTACCAATCACCACCTTATAGAGATACTTATAGAAAACACATGGGAATATTATTGCCAAATTTTGAAATCCCCAGATCAAAGAGAAAATTTTGCAAGAAACAAACAAACAAACAAAAAAATCAAATATGCTGGAACTACAATTAGAATTGCACAAGACTTTTCAGCAGTTACAATAAAAGACCACAGGTCTTATCACATCTACAGACAAGCAAAAGAATTAAGCCTGCAATCAAAAATATCATATCCAGCAAAATTATCATTTTCAATGAGAAAAATGGACATAAAATGAACTTGCAGATTTTCAGGACTTTCTATCAACCAAACCCAAACTTAACAGAAAGTTTAACATATAAGAGCCAATATCAAAAAGCAATTTTAAGGAACTCATGTATGTATATGAGTGTGTGTATATATATATCTACATGTCTATATATGTATACATAAATATGTCTTTTCTTAACTGTAGCTTGGGGAGGGATAAAAGGAATAAAAAGAATAAAGTAAATAAATTGTGCAGCAAAGAACAGTTTATGAGGGAAGTAAAGAAAAGATAGACATTCATGAATATAATTTCTTCAATTAATATATATATATACTTTCTTAAATTGATATTTGTTGTCATATATTTTGAATCCTCCCTGATATTCTGCTGGGCACATGATAATGTTCTCTTTTGTTTTGTCATTTTGTTTTGTATTGCTTTTCTGTTTTCCTTTTTTGCTTATTGTTTCTTCAAATAAAAAAATTTGGGGGGAAAAAAACCAAAAAGAAAATCCAGAATTTCTAGGTGAAAGAAAAAATATTTCAGAATAGTCTGAAAGAAGAAAATCTGAAAGAAGAAATTTAAGCACCGAAGAACCACAGTTAAGTTTATACATGATTTAGGAGTCACCATTATAAAGAAGTGGTGATTATAGAGTACAACCTTCCAAAAGGCAAGGAATTTAGACTTGGCAAAGAATAACTTACTCAGAAAAACTGAGTATAATCTTAAAGGGGGGGAAATGTATCTTTAATAACATAGAGGACTTCCAAGCAGTCATGATGAAGAGCCTAGAGCTACATAGAAATTTGGAGTTTAAATATAGGAGTTAGTCAGTAAATACTAAATAAATATTTAATAAGTATCTACTATGTGCCAGGTCCTGTGCTAAGCACTAGTGAAAAAAAAATGAAGAAAGGAGAAATAAATACTGTTCCCAAGAAGCTTATAGTCTAATGGAAGAGACATACAAAAAAAAAAAAAACAAACTGAAAAGCATAGGAGGGAAGTACTCAACAAGAGCAGAGGACAGAAAAGCCATAGAACTTTCAAGGTAATACAAACAAGTGAGAAAAAAAGGAGATAATATTCATTTTGATCTGAACTCCTTTCTTAAATGGAATATTTGGAGTTCGTGGCTCTATACTCCATTAGGAAGAACAAGGGATAGTGATGAAGTTAAAAATTCACATATATGAATATTTTTTCATATATATATATACACACATATACATATATATGTAAAATGTTGAAAACAATCCTAAAAAAAAAATAAGGACAAATGGCTTATATTCCAATTTGGGGAAATGATATATGTGTCCCTTTTGAACCTCGTAATCAACAAGAGTCATGGAGTGAGCCCAGTTAGATTAGCCTTGGGAGTGATTCTGTTGTGTATTAATGATTTTAAGAGAAAAATGGAATAAGAGGAATGCACTGGAAGTAGCGGTAGGGAGGAAAATGGAAAGGTAGGGTAAGAAAAATCATTTTACATTATAAGGATGTTCAAGTAGACACCTATACAAACAAGGATGAAAGGGTAGATGGGAACAGTTGACACTTGATTCTTATTCTCATCTGAATTGGCCAAAGGAGGGAAGAATACATGCACATAGAAAGTTGGATGTAGGAGTACATTTACCTAAATGGGGAAATTAGAAGTAAAGGGAAGAAGGAAGAAATATAGAGAGAGGGTAGGTTAAGAGAGGGATTGGTCCTAAACAAAACAAACTAAGCACGTACAAAAATAATTAAGGTCGTTTTGAGGTGACAAAGAATGAGAATATGCAGGAGTATATCTCAGTTGAAGAAGGGTTGAAAACTTTATGGTATATAAAAATGATGGAATATTTACTGTCCTACAATGATGGAATGGTAAACCTGGGAAGACTTGTATGAACTGATGCACACTGGAGTGAAAAGAATGAGGAGAACAATTTATACAATGGCAATAATATGGTAAAGACAAACGACTTTGAAGGAATTGGGCATCTGATCACTGTAGTGATCAAGCATGATTCTAGGGGACTAATAATAAAACATGCTATCCATTTCTTAATAGAGAGGTAAAGGATTCAGTGCAGAATAAAAAATTTGGGGGGAGTGGAGGTGTGACTAATTAAAAAGTTTGTTCTGCTTCATTATATATATATATTTATATATAATTTTTTTTAAAAAGAGAGAAGTGCCGGATGAAGAAATAGAAACAAATAGATATGAGTTTGGTAGTGAAAGGAAAGAGAGATATAGGACAATAGATTGAGAGGTATGGCACTTATAGTTTTTGTTTTAAGGAAGAGGTCCCAGACATGCTTGTAGGTGATCAGGAAAGAGACAATAGCTAAGGAGACCTTGAAAATGAGAGACAAATGAAAATAGAGAGAGACAGATTCCCTGAGGAGATAGTATTAAGAGTACAAATGGAGGGAGTAGGTGGCCTTGGCCAGGAACCATCTCTTCATCTGAGACCAAAGTAAAGGAAAAGAAAGAGAGAGATGAGGAGGATGTGAAGTTGGGGAGAAGAAGGAACACAGGAATAGTTGTATTTTTCTTAATAGAATAGAAGGCAAGTTCCCCTGCAGAGAGGGAAAGGGACTAAAGTGGTGTTGGAGGTTTGAATAGTGAAAATATTTGGAATTACATAAAGTGGGGTTTTAGTTTCCTCATTTTTAAAAATAGAGATAAAAATATTTGAAAATGGTAAGTCTTGGAGTGAGGAAAACTTGGATTCAAGTCCTAAACTAGCTAATTCACTCAAGACAAATCTGTGCCTCCTTATTATACTGTCTACCCTACCCCAACACTATCATCCCTGCTCTTCTCTTCAATCTTGGACTCTGGCTCTGAGATCCCTATCATCAATTAATCAACCAATCAATAACATTTATTAAGCTCCTACTAGCTGCTAGACATGGTAGTAAGTGCTGGGGATACAAAAAGAGGCAAAGGAAAGTTCCTGCCCTCAAGGAGGTTTACAATCTAATGGAGGAGATGGCGTGTAGAAAAACATATACAGAACAAGGATAAATAGGGAATAACTGAGTGAAGCCATAAGAACTGAGAGATTAAGAAAGCTTTCTGCAAAATCTGAGATTTTTATTTAAATTTACAGGAAGCCAGGGAAGTCAGTAGGTGTAATTGAGGAGGGAGCATATTCAAAGCATGAGGGAACTCTCAGAGAAAATGCCCAGAGCTAAGAGAAAGTCTTGTGCCAGCAGCAACCAAGAGGCCAACTCCTGAAGAGTATGTAGCTGGGAATAAGATATAGAAGAGGGGGTTAGAAAGGGCTTTGAATCCCAAACAGAATATTTTTTATTTGATACTAGAAGTAACAGGTAGCCACTGGAATTTACTGGAAGGGAGTGATCCAGTTGGACCTGTGCTCTGGAAAAATCACTCTAGCAGTTGGATTGGAGTAGGAAGGCTATTGCAATACTGTATATTGAAAGATAAGTGGATTTATCTCTATTATACTCCTTAATTCTAGTTCCTTTTTATATTTTCTTCTTTTATTAGAAGGTAAGCTTGAGGAAAAGGAATATTTTGCTTGCTTGTTTGTCTTTGTATTCTTGGAATACAGTACCTGGAAAACATAATAAGTGCTTAATAAATTCTCCCTCCCTCCCTCCTTCCCTTCCTTCCTTCCTTCCTTCCTTCCTTCCTTCCTTCCTTCCTTCCTTCCTTCCTTCCTTCCTTCCTTCCTTCCTTCCTTCCTTCCTTCCTTCCTTCCTTCCTTCCTTCCTTCCTTCCTTCCTTCCTTCCTTCCTCCCTCCATCCCTTCCTCTGTCTCCCTCTCTTTTTCTTCCTTCATTCCTCCCTCCTTTCCTCAGCTTCTTTCTGTCTCTCCCTCTCCCTCTGTCTCTTTCCCTCTCCCCCTTCTTTCCCCTTTCCCTCCCTCTTTCCTCCTGTCCCCCCTCTCTTCCTTTCTCTCTCCCTCTCTGTGTTTCTATCTCCCTCTCCCCTTCTCCCTCTCCCTCTCTCTCCCTTTCCCACAGCAAAGTAAACTCGACGTGAGGCTGTATTATGTAAGGAGCTTTGGGTGAGGAACGCCCCCTGCTGACGTTTGAGGAAATCGATGCGTGCTCTGCACATTACAAAGTTGCCAAGGCCCCACGAGATAGTCACGTGGAGGAGCCGAGTCGGTGGATTTCTCCGCTTCAGGCTCATCCTCCGCTCTCCCCTGCTCACGCGCTGTTTTTCTGCTTTCTTTAGCTTGCCGTCTGTAGGGAGTGCGGGGAGTCAGAAGGACCCGAGTTTGGGTATTTGAATGCTTATATTTTCCTGGCTGTGTGACCTTCAGCGAGGCACTTCGGCTCTCTCAGACCGCTTCCTCATCTTAAAATGGGAATGGTAATATACCCACTGCGCTAGCGTTTATTCAGCGCTGTTTAGGCCGCTAGATGGCGCAGTAGAGAGAGCATCAGGTCTGGATCGGGAAGACCCGAGTTCAAACGCAGCCTGGAAACTTCTAGCCGTGTGAAAACCCGCCTCCCCCTGTTTGCCTCAGTTTCCTTATCTGGAAGGAAATGGGAAACACCGTCCAGGGTCGGAGTCACGGGGAGTTGGACACGACGGAGTACTATGGGATCATGATATCCCCTCATAAAAGGGTAATAAACAGGACAATGTTTATAAAGGATAAATAAACAAAAGGCAGGTAAATTAGAGGTCATCTCGCGGGGGAAGCAATAAGAGTAATTAAATGGGGCGGGATTGGAGGGAGCGCGGGAGCTCCCGGGGGTGCGAGGGAAACCGAGCAACATCCCCCTCATCTGTAAGATATCCCCTCAAAGCGCTTTGCGACCTTGAGAGCGTTGTGTATACAATGTTGTCATCACTAGTGCAAAGTTGATGCAACGTTTCTAAAAAGAACGAGGGCGAGGTTGCTCCGAGGGTGCGGCGGAGACACGCCAAGACTTCACGCGCAAAGCGAGCTGCGCACGCAGCCAGGCCCCGCCCCCACCGGGGTCACGTGGCCAGAGCCCTGCCCCTGCCCCGCCCCGCCCAGCCCCGCCGGCGGCTTTGGGCCGTCTGCTCTTGAACTCTGCGCGGGGCCCTATCGGCGGGAGAAGGGCCGCGCGCGAGTGCGCGCGCGCGCGCCAGGTGCCGGCTGGTTGTATAAGCGCGGGGGTGGCGCCGCCCCCTCCCCAGACCTCGAGCTGCTGCTGCTGCGTAAAGCGCGGACGCTGTGTGCTTGGCCTAGCTCGCTGCGAGCTCTAGCGGGCGCGGGGGGCCTCGGGCTTCCGGCTCCGTTTGCAGCCGCCTCCAGGTGAGCACAAGGCGGAGCGCCCCTCGGGCGGGGAGCGGGGGGCAGGGGCGCCCCGTGCTGCTTCTCGCCCGCCCCCCCCCGCCTGGCGCCGGGCCTCCGGAGCATGTCCTGCACGCGCGCAGAGCCCCCCCCCCCCCGCCTTTGGAGCCCCGGGGGGCGGGGAGCTGGGCGCCCCGCGAGGAACTCCGAAGTGGGAGGCGGAGGACCCGGCGTCCAGTCCTGGTTCCGCGCTTTGGGAGAGTGTCCGCTCCTCCTGCCCGGTGTTTTCTCTAACTTGTGAAGGAAGGAGTCGGATGCTCTTCTGGCGTTCTGAAACCCTGTGCTTTATCTTCCTCCGAAGTAACCTGCAATTGGGATTGGTCCGGAGAAGAGTGATAAAGCCCCAGGAGCAAGCGAGAGAAGTGATGCTTTCCCGTCCTAACCGCCCTCCCCCTTGCAGCGGCTGTAGCTCCAGCGGTTGGGCGGAGAGCCCAGTTTGTCTACTCCGGCAATAAACCGTTGCAAAAGCGACTGGTAATTTTGTGGTGCCCGGGAGGAAAGACAGCGGGGACAGCCCCCGGTCTGCAAATTCTACATTTGCAATACCACAGCGATGTGCAGAAAAAAGATGCTTAGGAATATATATATATATATATATATAAATAGGAATATTATAATATATAATATAATATATAATTATTATATATTATTTATATATTTGTATATATTATATATACACGTATTATACGTATAATATATAAATAATACGTATATATAATATACATATATGTATATATATATATAAAATCTCGATTTTTCCAAAGGGCAGAATCATAAGTACTCTCATCTGCTTGGTTACACTAAATCAAGTAAGGGAATAAACGGAAGTCCAGAAAAAAAAGTTAAGAAATGTATATTTTTAAAAATGTATAATTGATAATCCATTAGAGCTGCAGCTAAGGAGACATCTGCACTAAAAGAATATTAGGTGAGATACAAAAGTGTCCCAAAAATTTTAATGCAATTTAAAGCTTTAAGATCTTAAGAAACATGTGTTAACATACTTTTAAAAACATTAGAAAAGTGAATGATATCAATTCTAAAATTTTGATGTTTCTTACGAAAATTCAACATTAACTACTGATGTGTTAATAAATCACTGATTTTCAAATGTGGAAAATCTGCTGCCCAGGGACTAAAAGGTTTGCATTTGTAGTCTTGTAATATTAAGATCATGCATAGAAAGTTGTTTTGATGCATGATGGGGAATTTTTGATGGGACTCCACAAGAAAAAGTCTAATAGATAAGTGATTGAAGTAAATATGAAAGAGGGCTCTCCTCTATTAATGTATGAATCTAATACACTTTCATCCAGAAACTCGTATGGAGCAATGCATAGTGATAAGCTGCCCCATCTTGTTAAAATTAAAATTCAAAATTATTACAAAATTCACAAAACTAAGTTTAAATTTAAATAAACTCAATTATTTGGCAAATTTGTAGCATTTGTGATAATGAAGTTATTAAAGTTTAAAACTAATAAGATTTATGGGTCATCTATTTGTTACAGATAATATACTGAAGCAAAGATATGTGTGTTGGAAGAGGGCTAAAAAAGTACAGGAGGTCTCTTCATTTATATTTTGTTATGCATTATACTTTCTTAGCAAAATACAGCAGTGTTGTAATTGTTGAAAATCAACATAATGCTGTAACCCCAGTAACAAAGCCCATTGTATCTGGGACTCTTTCCCTATCGGTGGAGACCCATATCTTGTGTGGAGTTGATGAGAGAGGCAGAAAGGAGTTCTCATCAAACCTGGAGTCTTGGAGTCACTGAGTTTTGTTGGGCTAAGGGCCCTTTGAGAGGAAGAAAAAACTCTAGGAATCTATGAGAGGAGCTATGCATTGTGTCCCTATCCCCTACTTGCTACACGAGAGACTTCAGGGATCTTCACTTTGAGTTAGATCTAGGAATTCTCTTAATTGAGTTGAATTTCCTTATTTCCAGCGAGAGAAGGCATATATTCTCCAGTTCTTTACTCTGTTTGGCTCTCCAATTGGATAATTGGATGTCTTTGATAATTCCTATATATAATTATATAATTATTATTAAATAATATCCCATAATAATATTATTATAATTATATATATAATATATTTATTTGATAATTCCTATAATAATTATTATGTGTGTTGTGGAACTGATATTTGCTGGGAAGGGAGTCAAGCCTTGGATATAAAACTTGGGGTTCTGCTTCTAATAAAGGAACTTCAGTCAGAAGGTTTAGGGGACTGGTCATGGACCTAGGATCACACAGCTAGAAGCAAAGACAAGGATTCAAAACCAAGGTCCAAATCAAGGTCCTTCTTGACTTTACCATTCTGCTTTTCAATAATAGCTTACTTTTCTAGAGTGCTCTAAAATTTCCAAAGTGCTCTCCTTACACTGAAGTAGGCAATAAAAATATCATTATTCCTGTTTGATAGAATAAGAAATGGAGGCTCTGAGAAGGCTGGGTCTGGATAGTGAGAATAAAGGCCATTCACAGGATGGTTCTATATGCTTTGCATCTGCCTTCACGAGCATCTGAATTTTTTGGCCTCAGTTTCCCTTTCTCTTCTGATCCTTTGCAAAATATTTTCTTCATTTATACTTCATTTATGCTTAGGAGTGCAATAGGTGAGGCTGCACTTGAACTTGATTCTTTTGACTCCAACTTCAGCTTGAAACTTCTTCCCCCCCCCCCCCATATTTGTGTGACTTTTGAATGATTACACCTCCTTCCCTCAGAAGAAAAAAAAAAAGAAATAAACATCTTTCTTATCTCTGCTTAAGAGAAAAACTAGTGGAGTTTTTTAAATTGTTCAATTGATAAAACACTTGCTCATGAAAGAAGACTGGAAATTCCATTGGGAAATTTCCTTGAATACAGAAAGGAGATTACAGGAGATTTGCCCTGTACCTCAAATCCCCTACTGACCTTTGATGCTTAGAATCTCTAGCTTTCTTTAAGTTTGTTGTTGTTGTCGAATCAATTCTAACCTTTCACAACTCCATTTGGGGTTTTCTGGCCAAAGATACTGAAGTGTTTTACCATTTCTTTCTCTAGCTCATTTTACAGATGAGGAAACAGACAGACAGGATTAAGTGACTTGCTCAGGGTCACTCAGTAAGAATCTGAAGGCACATTTGAATAGTTCTTACTCCAGGGCCAGTGCTCTATCCACCTAGCTGCACTTAGGCTTTTCCTTTAAAATATAGTTCAAATACCACCCTTTATGGGGGATTTTTCCTGGTCCTTCACCTATTAGTGCTTTCTGTTCTAAGGCTACTTTCCATCTACTCTTTCATTTCATAGCAACCTAAATGTGAATGTGTATATACACATATACGTATGTATGTATTGGCTTTCTGATTAGAATCTTTTTAAAAGCTTTTTAAAAATAATAATACAAAATACATGCAAAGCTAGTTTCCAACATTCACCCTTGCAAAACCTTGTGTTCCAATTTTTTTTCCCTCCTTCCCCCACTCCTGGACAGCAAGTAATTGAATATAGGTTAAACCTGTACAATTCTTCTAAATATATTTCCACATTTGTCATGCTGTGTGAAAAAAAAAAAAAGATCAAAAGGGAAAATGATCACAAGGAAAAAAGCCAAGCAAAGAAATAAACAAGAAGAAGAACAACAGCAAAAATATAAAAATCTTGTGCTTTGATCCACATTCAGTCTCCATAGTTCTCTCTCTGGATGCAAATGGTTTTCTCCATCACAAGTTTATTAGAATTGCCTTGAATCATCTTATTGTTGAAAAGAGCCAAGTCCATCAGTTTATCATTACGTAATCTTGTTGTTGCTGTGTACAGTGATTTCCTAGTTCTGCTCATTTCACTCAGCATCAGCTCATGTAAGTCTCTCCAGGCCTCTCTGAAATCCTCCTGCTGGTCATTTCTTACAGAACAATAATATTCCATAACATTCATATACCACAATTTATTCAATTTATTCAGTTATTCCCTAATGATGAGCATCCACTCAGTTTCCAGTTTCTTGCCACTAAGAAAAGGGCTGCTACAAACACTTTTGCACACTCCCTTTCCCTCTATTAAGATCTCTTACTAATAAGATATAATCCCAGTAGAAACACTGTACAGTTTGATAACTTTTTGAGCATAGCATTGTTCCAGATTGCTCTCCACACTGGGTTGGATCAGTTCACAGTTCCACTAACAATGCATCAGTGTCCCAGTTTTCCCGCATCCCCTCCAACACTCATCATTGTCTTTTCTTCTCATGGGAGCCAGTCTGAGAGGTGTGTGGCGATAGGATGTAAGTCTCTGAAGGCAAGGACTAAGGACGTTTTATTTGTATGACCAAGGTTAGCATGGTGCTTAGCATTAAAGTGTCCTCATAAATGTCCTTGGTTGGTTGGTTGGAATGAGAATCTCCTTGGTCTTGGAGGCAGTGATAAGCAAGACTTTGTGTATTCCCTTCTTAGACTTAAAACTCTTCTCAATAGAGTCCTAGTTTAGTTCTTCTCTTGCAGACTAAAGAAACCGGGTTTTCTTCCCAGCCACCTAGGGAAAGGTTAGGACGGAGCGCACAGCATCCTTCAGGAGGAGGTTGGCAGGTAGCCACCAGCCACGTTGGATTTGTTTGGAGGATGGGGAACGGCAGCTCAAGGGATGGGACAGACCCAAGCTGAGGAGAGGGAGTTCATAGATCCCACACTCTGTCACACGTTCCCTTCTCTAACCCAACTCTATGCTTTCCTTCCCAGAACAAAAGGCATCCGGCCCACCATGGCTCCCAAAAAGAGAAGCCACGGTACTGGCGGCGAGCCGGAAAAGACGGACAGCCAGGAGAGCAAGGCCAAGAGGAAGCCTCTGCAGAAACACCCATCCAGCAAGAGCAACGTGGTCCAGCCAGAGCGGGAAGATAAGAAAGAGGGCCAGAAGAGAGCCGTAGCCGAGGACCTGCAGGAGGCCGTGAGGCAGGCCAGGCTCAGGACCGCGCCCTCGGTGCTCGAGTTCCGCTTTAACAAGCAGCGAGTGAGGCTCATCTCCCAGGACTGTCACCTGCAGGACCACTCGCAGGCCTTTGTGTACTGGATGGCCCGGGACCAGCGAGTGCAAGGTCTGGGGACATGGTTGGGGCTGTGCATGGGGCCGCCTCAGCTTTGGCAGCCGCCTTCGGGGGCTCTGGCTGCTCCGGCCTCAATCTCTCTCCCTCCTTCACTTTGTTTTTGCAGATAATTGGGCGTTCCTCTATGCCCAGAGATTGGCCCTGAAACAGAAGCTGCCCCTGCATGTCTGCTTTTGCCTTGCTCCCTGCTTTCTGGGGGCCACCCTCCGCCATTATGACTTCATGCTTCGTGGCCTGGAAGAAGTAGCTGAGGTCAGTGGGAGAGGACATTGGGGGCACTTGGCTCCTTTAGGGGTACAAAAGCTGATTTTCATGCATTTAATAACTATTATAAAATGCCTACTGTGTGCAGGGCTCTCTACATAGGGGAAAGCAGGGAGAGGAGACATGATTTCACACATTTAATAACTATTTATAAAATGCCTACAATGTATAAAGCTCTCAGCATAGGGAAAAGCAGGGAGAGGGGACATTATTTCATGCATTTAATAACTATTTATAAAATGCCTACTATGTACAGAGCTCTCTGCATAGGGAAAAGCATGAGAGGAGACATGACTTTCATGCATTATTTATAAAATTCCTACTACGTATAGGGTTCTCTACATACAGGAAAGCAGGGAGAGTAGACATGATTTTCATTCATTTAGTAACTATTTATAAAATGCCCACTATGTATAGAGTTCTCTACATAGGGGAAAACAGGGAGAGGAGACATGATTTCATGCATTTAATAACTATTTATAAAATGCCAACTATGTACAGGGCTCTCTGCATAGGGAAAAGCATGAGAGGGGGCAAGTATTTATTAAATACCTACTTTGTGCCCAGTATTGTGCTAAGCACTTTTCAGATATTATCTCACTGGATTCCCCCTCCCAAATACTCTGAAAAGGTAGGCGTTGTTATCCCCTGCAAAAACAAGCGGACAAATATTAAGCTACTTATTCAGGGCCATACAGGTCATGTCTGTGACTGGATTTGATTCAGGTCTTCCTGGCAACAGATCCCACTGGGCCACTAACTGCCTACTGTGTATGTGTGTGTGTTGGGGGGAGTAGGAAGTGGGAGGGATGGCTAGGTGGTACAGTGAATAGCAGTTCAGATCTGGAGTCAGAAAGACTCATATTCCTCAGGTCAAATCCAGTCTCAGATATTTATTTAGCTTTCCATATTTGTCATAATTTCCTCATCTGTAAAATGAACTGAAGAAGAAAATGACAAGCCACTGTAAATTCCCCAAAAATCCCAAATGGGAACATGAAGAGTAGGACATGATTATTATAATGGAACAAAAACAACTACAGAATAGAAAGAGCACTGTTGACTGGAAAGAGAGAACCTGGGTTCAAATCCTACCTACTTATGTGATTCTTGTTTGAACGTTGGTTTCCTCATCTGAAAAACTAGGAAAGTTAGACTAGATATATCCTTCCAACTCTAAACTTAGGGGTCTATGATCCTAACACATGATTCATGACCTCATTTAGTAATTTACATACAGTACCACCCAGTAATTATATTTTTATTATTTTTTAATAAAGCTTTTTATTCTCAAACCATATGCACTGATAATTTGACAAAATCAACCCCTACATAGCCTTGTGTTTCAGATTTTCTCCTTCTTCTCCCCACCCCCTCCCTTAGATCCATCCCCTCCATGGGGATATATTCAATATATGTTAAACACATTAAAATCCACTCAGTAATTTTAAAGGATAGAACTGAAAATAGCAAGCATAAGATAGGAAAAAATTATTATATGAGGTTAGAGAAGAACTTGGAAAAATCAAAAGAAAGCTATCTTTGTACAAAGTGGGATTTTAGGAAGGGAGATTTTAGGAGATATGGGAATTCTAGTCTCCAGGAAGGACAAGAGAAAGGCATAAAAGCAAGAGACATCTGGATTGCAAATAGTCCCATTTGGCTATAGCTTCCTGGAGAGAGAGGGAGATGCTGGGTGGTGAGCGAATGCTAAGCTAAAGCCCCTGAGCCTGCAGGAGACAGAGGGTTCTGGAGCTGCTCAAGTTGGGCCGGAATGGGGTCCTTCCCTCTCTTTGTTGCAGGAGTGTGAGAAGCTGTGCATCCCCTTCCACCTGCTTCTAGGCCTGCCCAAGGATGTGCTTCCTCCCTTCGTGCAGAAGCATAGTATTGGCGGCATAGTGACCGACTTCTCCCCTCTGGTGCACCACACCCAGTGGGTAAAGGATGTCCAGGATGCTCTGCCCAGGCAGGTGCCCTTCGTACAGGTAGGTGCCTACAGTAAAGCAGTGTTCCTTGAAAGGTTCAATTGGACCTATCTTTCTTAACATGAATGAACATAAGAGCTTAGGAATGGCTGAACAAGCTGTGGTACATAAAGGTAAGGAAATATTATTATTCTATAAAAAAGGATGAACAAGCTGATTTTAGAAAAACCTGAAAAGACTTACATGAACTGATGCTGAACTAAACAAACAGAACCAAGAATACATTATACACAATCACAGCAAGAATGGGTGATGATTAACTATGAAAGGCTTGGTTCACTGACCCAAAGCAATCCCAATAGATTTGGACAGAAAAATGTCATCCACATCCAAAAAAAGGACTAAGGAAACTGAATGTAAATCAGCATATGTTTATGTTCACTTATTTTTTCTGGTTTTTTAAAATATCTTTCATGTGGTTTTTCCTTTTTTCTCTGGTTTTTCTCTCCCAACATGATTCATAAAGCAATTTTTAAATTATTAAATTTTATTTGAAAATAAATGTAAAATATTATTAAAATAAATTAAAATTAAAATATTTATTGAAATTAAATATAAATTAAAAATTTATAAATTATTAAAAATAGATACATTTGCCAAAAAGAAAAGAAGATCTTATTTATGTGATAGAGCAAAGACCAGAATTTTGTCCTTCATCATTATCTCTAATTATCTATAATGTTTAGCTCTAAATGGGTAAAAGATTGGGATGGATAACCAAGGGCTCTAAGTCTGGATGATTATATAAGTCTTTAAGATAAAAGTAGGAAATCACCAGAATGGTGGGAAGCTGTCAGTCTAGAAACTCCAAGTTTATTTTCCTTTGGAAGGGGAGAGGGAATGCTAAACCATAGTGTTGTGTTGTGAATCTAAAGGAGTACATGACACTGAGGAAAATTGTAGGACCAATCATAAAAAGGGCAGATTGCAGGTATTGTATGTATGTATTGGATTGCTATGGTAACTGTGAAATAGATAGAATGCTGGACCTGGAATTAGGAATACCGGTCTTCCTGAGTTCAAATCTGGCTCCAGGCACTTACCAGCTGTGTGATCCTGAGTAAGTCATTTAATCCCATTTACCTCAGTTTTCTCATTTGTCAAATGAGCTGGAGAAGGGAATGGCAAGCTGCTTCAGTGTCTTTGCTAAGAAAACTCCAAACAGGTCTTGAAGAATCAGACACAACTGAAAAATGGCTTAATAAAAAATAAACAGGTTATATGTTTCCTACATTTCCTGTGAGGTTAAGTAAAAACTGTTTTTTTGTTGTGGTTTTTGATAGGGTTTTTTATTTGTTTGAAGATAGGGGCCAGGAGAGCAACTGAGAAATTGTTTTTCTCTCCTCTCTTTGCAGAAGTAGGAATGGCTTTTGTAGGTCAGGCTTCAAGACAGCCTGGTAGCTCAGGTTCAGGTTTGGAATGAAATGAGAAACTTTTCTACATCTAACAATGAACAAAAGGATGTTTGCTTAGCCACAGCCATAGCAGGAAAAGGATATGGCATTTATCATTTGAGGGTGGCTTCTTTGTCTGTCTGCTGTGCCACTCAGAAGCCTGAGGAAGGAGTTCCTGACTCCTTGTGTTCCAGCCTTTTGTAGTTAGGATTCAAGAAGCTACATCTTTGGCCCCTGGGTCAGTTTCATCTCTATTCCAGTACTTTGTTTTTCCTTATTCTAAATTTAATAAACGCACAATATTTCTATGTACAAAATACAACAAAGGATCCAATCTTTGTCATGTATAACTTGATATTTTAAAACATAGTAAATTTGAACTGTTTCTTTCAAAGCTTTTCTGAAGTTCCTTCTGTTCTTTTGTGATGCATTTAAAAATGCTTCAGTGACCCTCTTTTCCCTTTTGGAATGACATTCTCACCAGCTTGCCTCCTCATCCCCAAATTATACCTCCCCCCCCCAAAAAAAGAATGACAACCCTTGTAACAAATGAACATGGTTAAGTGAAAGAAATCCATAGCTGATCATATTAAAAATGTATGTTCCTATATGCACTTTGAGTCTGTCACCTCTCTGTCAGGAAGTAGGTAATAAATATGTATGATCATAAGGGACTCTGGAGTCATAGTTGGTCATGTCTTTCTAAGTTGTTTCAATATTTTTTAGGGGGAAAGGGGCCTTACCTATATCAGTCAGCAATCAGTGAACATTGTTAAGTGCCTACTATGTGCCAGGTATTATGCTAAATGCTGAAAATACAAAGAGACAAAATATGATATATCTTGCTTCTACCACATCTGTGTAATTTTCCTATTTTGGCAGAAACAATTCATGCTAGAATGAATTTAAGAAATAGGGCAGCTGATGACAAAGTGAATAGTGTCATACTTTAAGTCAAGTCTCATCTTTCTGAGTTCAAATCTGGCTTCAGGCATTCACTGATTGTGTGACTTAGCAAGTCACTTAACCCTATTTACCTCAGTTTCCTCATTTATAACATGAGCTAGGGAAGGACATGGAAAACCACCCTAGTATCTTTGTCAAGAAAACCTTACAAAGGGTCAGAAAGAGTTAGACAAGACTGAACAAATGTGCTATTTAACAACTGACTTTTCAGAGGAAAAAATGTATACCTGACAAATTTTTAGACTTAATTTGCATTGTTAACATTTTCCCACTATTTTATTAAGTCTAATACAACAAAACAATTTATCAAGCCCTAATTTGTATCATTTGTTGATTTCCAAGATATAAATGCTTACACTGAAATTTTAACAATTGACTTTGGTACTCTCTGACTTCAACACATCTTGAGTTTTATGTGTTTTGTTAGTTTTGCCAAAATACTTCTTTTTTCCTTCTTTCTTCTTAAATCTTTGATACCAAGGATGGTTTGTTGCATACAGGAGGAAGAGAGGATTTATTCAGAAAAATAAAGATGATGAAAAAAACACAAAGGTTATCTGTAAAAATAAGACACAAAAGAATCAGAGTTTTCTCTGAGATTTACATAGGCTAGCAGAGACTAGAAGGCAATAACTTCAGGAAGAAACTGATTCTGTCTAGGTTTTTGAACATTAACCTGTCAAAGAGGTACTTGCTGACTGGCTGATATGTCTGTAACGTAGGCATTGTGGGCTTTGGGCGGTATGGTTCTGCCCATGGAGTTTATCATCCTCTTGGTTCTTCCTCAGGTAGATGCTCACAACATCGTTCCCTGCTGGGTAGCCTCTGACAAGCAGGAGTATGGTGCTCGAACCATCCGACATAAGATCCACGACCGGCTTCCTCATTTTCTGACTGAGTTTCCCCCTATTATATGTCATCCATATCCTTCCAGCATTCAGGCCGAGGTAAGATGTGTCCACGCTTTCAGGGAGGGCTGGACTTGGGCTGAGGAGGGTCTAGGGAAGGATTCAAAGACCCAGGTCCAGGGTCCATATAGAGATCAGAAGATTAGAGATGTTCTGGATACTATGGGAGATCAGACAGATCTCACTTTGACTGAGGCAACATCCAATCGGTGATTAGGGCTATGCATAAATGAAGCAAAAAATTATCTAGTCAAAAAGAAAAAAAAAAGGGAAAAACCCTCAAAAACTAATTGTTTGGGAGAGAAGGAAGGGAAGAAGAAGAGAGTGAGAAGACAGAAGCTAAGACAGTGAGAAAATAAAAATCAGGTGAAAGAAAGAGAGAAAATATATTGATTAATGTGTGTGCCAGGTATTGAGTTAAATATTGGGGTTATAAATACAAATAAGCAAGTCAGTCTTCATCCTCTCAGAGTGTACATTCTAATGGGGAAAAACGTGGTCAGGGCAGGAAGGAGGAGAATTAAGATGTGTGATAAAGGGTTTTTATGTAGAAGTGAGTACAACCAGGAAAGCATTGTATACAGGGTCACCTATATTATGGTACAATGATCAGCTATGGATAACTTAGTTATTCTGAGCAGTACCATGATCCAAGACTATTCTGAGGGACTTATGATAAAAAATGCTATCCAACTCCAGAGAAAGAACTGATGGAGCCTAAATGCAGAGTGAATTGTATTTTTTTTTTACTTTTTAAAAAATTTTTCTTGGGAATTTTTTTTCTTTATTTTCCTTTGCAACATGGCTGATATGGAAATATATTTTACATAACTGCATTTGTATAATCTGTCTCAAATTGTTTGCTTTCTCAGTGATGGAGGAGGAGAGGGTGAGAATTTGGAACTCAACATTTTAAAAACATTAATTATTCTTACATTTAATTTGGAAAAAATACAGAATTTTTTTTGGGAAAAGGGATAATTAAACTGAGTCTAGAAGGAAGAGAAATAAAGAAGAGTTATTTGAGGCATGAGGGATGACCAGCTCAATGGCAAAGATGTGGGAAAGGAAATGTGTGAATATTAGTAAAATAGCAAGTTTCTTAGGTTACAGAGTGCAGGAGAGTCAATAATAAATAGTTACATAAATTTTATATGTAAAGTTTATAATTGACATAAGTATAAAGTTTAATAAACATTGATACAAACAATATGTTGTTTGTATCAATGTTTATTAAATTTTATATTTAAATAAATTAAATTAAAATAAATAAATGAAGCTGGGATGATAGGTTGGGACCGGGTTGCAAAGGACTTTTTTAAGTTAGAGAAGTTTCTGCTTTTTCTTCAAGGTTAAATGAACAAGGGAGTGATTCTGTCAGACCTCGGCTTAAAGAAAATCACTGACATCGCTGACATGGACTTGAAATAGGGACAAACTCAGGGCAAGGAGACCAATTGGGAAACTGCTGTAGTAGTTTAGACAAGAGTGATAAAGCCTTTGAACAGAGGTATTGGACTTGAGTATTCTGGCAGGATTTGGCAGCTGATTGGGTATATGGGTTTGGGGCAAGAGTAAGAAGCAGAGAACAATGGGAGACTTGGAAAGAATGGAGGTAACTGAGGTATTATATTTACCTCTTAGCATACAGCATGGACAGGCTGGACAGCACCCAGAGGCTGGTCAGCAAAACAGTGAGGGCACTTGAAGTCATGGTCTTTGAAGGGAATGAGGTTATCTACTCAAGGAAGAGAATTTGGATTTGGGGTTGGGGGGATAGGACAACTCTCTTGGGATATTTGAAAGACTCTTATATGGGAGAAGCATTAGATTTATTCTTCAGAGTGGCTCAGTCTTCTCACCTGTCAAATGATCCCCACAGTCCCTTAGACCTGTGACCCTAAATAGGAGGATAACTTAAATTCTTTATTTTTATTAGTTTTCTTGGGGAGGCCGGATGACCTCAAACTAGGGTGGTTTCTGCAAATGTTGAGCAAGATGGGTTTCTGAGGTCTCTCCAACTCTTAATATTTCATGATATTTTTCCTAGTGTGGGAGTGTCCATCTTTTAAATAAATAAAAATGCATTTATTAAGGATTTGTTATTTGGCAAGCATTGTGTCAGATGCTGGAAATACAAATAGAAAAATTAAGACAATCATGGAGTAAGGAGGGGAAAATAGAACAGATTTTGGTTCATTTTTAAAAATTGAATTTTGTTTAAAGAGTTAATTTTTTTCTTTATTTTTAAAAGATAATTCCTGCTTTCTAGGAATTCACAGTCTAATTGAGGAAGATAAGACAAAGAAAATCAGCTGAGCAGGGAAAAGCTTCTAACTCCTGAAGAGTACATCATAAAGGCAGTTGGCAAAGCCCTGTGTTAGTAGGGCAGATGAGGTCTATATGGTGTAGATGGGAAGTGTATCACTGTTTCTTGTTTCCCTTCCTGAGCACAGCCCGTGGACTGGAATGCCTGCAGAGCAGGTCTGCAGGTGGATCGATCAGTGAAGGAGGTGTCCTGGGCCAAGCCTGGCACTGCCTTCGGCCTGACCATGTTGCAGTCCTTCATTGCTGAGAGGCTCCCATACTTTGGATCTGACCGAAATAACCCCAACAAAGATGTCCTCAGCAATCTTTCCCCCTGGTTCCACTTTGGTGAGTCTTCACTTAAACCTTTTTTTTTTTTTTCCCTGTGTTACTTCATTAGAAGTGTCATTCTTTCATCATTTTGGCTGGTTTTAGACTAGGGTTTCTTAAACTGGGTCTGTAAACTTTTTTAATTGTTTTGATAACTATTTCAATATAATTGGTTTTCTTTGTAATCCTTTGTGTTTTATTTTAGGCTTTTGAAAACATTGCTCTTCAAATTAAAAAAAAAGAATGTTAAAATTATATTTGTGATGTCTCTATTAGTTTCAAATTTGCTAGCTATATTACATAGGCAACATATAAATTATAATTGTTAAAACATAAAAACATTTCAAAATTTAAAAAGAATAGTTATATTTGTAGTTCTGTTTGATTAGTTTCAAACTTTCTACTATAGAATTATTTATTTATATATATAATATAACTTACAAAATTTTAAAAATAAAACTTTCTTCAAAATTTTAAAAATTTAGTTTAAAAAATTTTAAAGGACTATTATTTATGTTTGACTAGGTTCAAACTTGTTAATTACATCATTATATGTTACATATCTAATATGTTAACAATTATAAATAATTATAAATAAAATAAAAATGTTATGAGGAGGATCCATAGGCTTCCTCAGTTTGTCACATGGATCCAGGACTCAAAAGAGCTTTATGAACTCTTGTTCTAGAACAGTGGTTCTCAAACTTTTGTTTTCAAGTATCTTTATCCTATTAAAAATTATTGAGGATCTCTCCAAAGCGTTTTTGTTTATCTGGATTATATTTATAGACATTTACCATATTGGAAATAAAAACTATTTTTGAATTTGTAGACCCTCTAAAAGGGTTTCAGAGATCCCCAGGATTCTCTAGACCCTACTTTGAGAACCACTGTTCTAGAAGATGAGGATCGAGAAAACCACAAAAGAATGATAAAGAATAGCACTTAACTTCAGATTAAGATGAGAATATCTTTTCTGTTCCTTACTATATGTGACTATGATCTCTATTATTGCCTCCTAAGGTCATTGATTTAGAGCTAGAAGGAACTTTAAAGCTTGGATCCAAGTCTTATATTTTACAGATGAGGAAACTAAGGATGAAAAAGGTTAAGTGACTCCATAGATTTAAGGCTAATATTGGAAGTCATCAAGTCCAGCCCTTATTTAACAGATAACAAAACAGAGGTTTACAAAGGCTATATGCCAAAGACCACACAGATTCCAAATCCCAGTGCTTTCTCCATAATACAGTGTTGCTCCCTGAGCCTTCCATCTACTTTCTTGGCACTGCCCATCTGCCAGCTGAACATTGTGGGGTGGAGCACTGGACTTGGAGCTTGGAGAACTGCATGTGAATCCTGCCCTCAGATACTAGCTGTGCGACCCTGGCAAATGAGTTAATCTCTGTGGTTTTCTCATCTCTACAATGAGGGTTTTAGACTTTAAGAGCCTAGCCTGTTCTAAATCCATGATCTTAGTTTTTGCATGGGGGATAGCCAAGAAACAGTTTATAGGAAAGGTGGCTCAGGGAGGGAGAGATAGGTAAGGAGAAATCAAATTGGATTGAAAACTATTCAGCAGCCCTGTGTTTAGGGCTATTTGTGTAGAGAGACATGGGGGCTCAAGCACCTGACTGTGTCCGTCATTGGGAACTGGCTACAATCTCTACGGTGGAGGGGAATTGGGATGTTTCCTGGGCCTTGATGTCTAATTTCCCCAATTTTTTTCTTTTTCCTCCTAACTTTCCCCTGTCCCATCAGGGCAAGTCTCTGTTCAGCGAGCCATTCTGGAAGTACAGAAACATCGTGGCCGATACCCAGATTCTGTGGCTAACTTTGTGGAAGAGGCCGTGGTGAGGAGGGAACTGGCGGACAATTTTTGCTTCTACAATAAGAACTATGACAAGTTAGAAGGTAAATACCACCCCTCACGGAGTGCAGGAAATCAGCACTACCTAATTAAATGAGATGGTATTTGTAAAGGGCTTAGCATGGTAACTGCTACTACCTCCCTCCTGCCCCTAAATGCCACCAGTCACTGCCCTTTGCTCACTGTCATACCCACAAACTCACAATCACCTTCAACTTTTTCTCCATTTGGTGAGTTTTTCTCTTTTGATTGAGATCCAAACTTTTAATTATCCAGCTTACAGTTAGGTTAATTTTGGCAGCTGTTGCATGTTGTGGGACTTAGTGAAGAACTTGTTGACAAATAAAATCCTCAGAAATTTTTTTTCACACAAACCATTCTTGAGTCATATCTCTGCCACTGTATTTTAATGCCATTTTAAAAAACTTAACCATGGGACTTTTCATTTATTGCTTCTGGCTTCAGCCTATCATTGTTCCTAATTTTTATTTTGTATTTCAGTTATTCATTATTCCTTTAAGTTTTTCTTCATCTGTACATTTAGTAAGTGTTCTCTGTAGTTATTGACAAAATTTTTGAACAGGATAGGTCCAAGGACCAAAGTTCTCCATTAAGCCTCTCTTCAGATCGGGCATGGGTCCAATAATCAACTCTCTGGATACAGATTTTCAGACAGATATAAATCTACTTAATGGTTCTTTATTTTGTTTGTAGGAAATTCAGATTTTGTCAAATGCCTTGCTGAAATTAAGATATGTTTATGACATTGCCCTCATCTAGTTACCCTTTAAAAAAAAGGAAATTAAGAACTTGTCATGAATTGTTCTTAGTGACCTTGTGTTAACTCCTTATAGTTAATATCTTAATAATCTGTTTTCATGTTTTTCTGGGAATTGGCATCAAGTTTATAGTCAAAAGTTTCTGGAATCTTCATTTTTCTCTCTATTTTAAAAATCAGGACATCATTTATCTATTCTTTGGATATTTGTCTTGCTATTCATGAATTTTCTCTCTAGCTTTTTTTTCCAAGTTAAAAAAAAATTAATCTGAGGCCAGTTCCAATGATCTTGTGATGATGAGAGCCATCTAGACCCAGAGAGGGAAAGAGGCACTGAGTGTAGATCAGAACATAGTATTTTCACTCTTTTTTGTTGTTTGCTTGCATTTTTTTTTTATTTTCATTTTTTTCCTTGTTGATCTGATTTTTCTTGTGCAGCAAGATAACTGTATAAATATGTATACATATATTGGATTTCGTTATTTTTTTAACTTGTTTAATATATATTGGATTTCTTGTCATCTAGGGGAAGAGGTGAGGAGGAAGGAAGGAAAAAATTGGAACACAAGGTTTTGCAAGGATCAATGTAGAAAAATTATCCATGCATATGTTTTGAAAATAAAAAAAAACTGTAACAAAAAAAGAAAGAAAGAAAAGGAGGGAAAAAACAATCTATCTCCCCACTTTAATTTCAAAGAAATTTTTTTAAAAAACCAATCCTTTAACACATAGCTACATAATTTGGCAAAACAATTCCCCACATTAGCCATATACCAAAATATCTGTCTCCCTTTGTATTTTTAGGTTTCACCTCTTTGTCAGGAAGTGGTTGGCATACTTCTTCAGTCTTTTGGACTCTTGATTTATCACTGCATTGGTTGGAGCTCTGAAATTTTTCAAACTCATTTTTCTCTATAATGTTATTTTATAATTTTTTCCTATTGTCCTAATCACTTTGATCTACATCAGTTAACAGAGTTCTTCCCAGTTTCTTCTAAAATTGTTCTTGTCATAATTTCATATGGAATGATAATATTCCATTAAATTTACATACCATATTTGTCCATCATTCTCCATTAGGATACCTCCTTATTTTCCAATTTGGGGCTACTACAAAAAGAGTGGCATTAAATATTTTGTACATAGTTTTTTTCCTTCTTTCATTTCTTTAGGGGTGTAATCCTACTAGTGAAGTCAAAATGTATGGCACAATTTGGTAAGTTTCCTGTTATAGTTTCACATTGCTTTCCAAAATGACTGGACCTATTATTCACAGCTCCAAAAAAATACCTAATGCAGCCCCCATAGCCCCTCAAACATTTTTCATTTTCCTGTTTTGCAGTCTTTTCCAATATGATACATGTCAGGTGGAACTTCAAAGTTGCTTTAATTTGCATTTCTCTAATTAGTAATTTAGAGCATTTTTTCATATGGTAACTTATAGCTTGGATTTCTTTCTTTGAAACCTATCTTTTCACACCTTTTGACCAATTTGGAACATGGCTCTTATACTTATAAATTTAATCAGTTCCTTAGATATCTTAAAAATGAGACTCAGATCTTCTCTATCCTGATATTAACTATCTATGATTGGGTTCTTTTCCCTTTGCATACTCATTTTAATTTATTTTTTGTTTTATTTTGTTTTTAGATGCTATTAGCAATTGCTAGAATTTCCATTTTCATTTTGCTTTCTTGACAATTTATAATATCATGAAATATAGCATCAAGACTTTTTCTGATCATAATTTTCAGATAGTCTGATAATTCTAGTTTGTTTCTCTTTTTGATCTGCTTTTTCTTCTTCAGTATTTTGGTTTGCCTTGATGTTTCTTGTATTATTGAATCATTGGTTTCACTGGCACACTCTGAATTTCAGAACATTTACTTGTTGTATGTTTGTTTCCTTACCAGTCTTTCCTCCCTCCTTTTCAGTTCTATATCTTTTCTTTCTTTTTCTTTGTAGTTATTCTTACAGTCTGTAGCCAGGACATTTTTCTTCTCTGAAGCTTTACTTAAAGTACATTTTTTTTTTCTCTGAAGCTTTACTTGTACATGTGGGATTGATCTCCTCTTCAGGGTTTACCTGAAAAGCATCTCTCAAATTTCTTCAGGTGTTCAGTTTTAGCTTGGTTTGCTCTGCAACAGCATGGGGGCGGACAGGTCCTGAAGGTGGGGGTGGACAGGTCCTGAAGGTAGGGGGACAGACTGGGTCTCCCTCTCAAGGGACTCCAAGAATGCCTCTGTGTTGGGCTCTGCCTGAGGACATCATGGGACTCCAGGACTTCTTTTTAGGTTGCTCCTAGGGCACTTCCCTCTGGTACTAGACTCACAGGTTACTCCTGTGCTGGGCACCCTGCACAGGAATCAGACTGGCTTTTCCCCAGGGACTTTTTCCCACTGATGCCCTATTGGATCCTACCTGGAGTTCCCTGAGTCTGCTCCCTCCTGAGTTAGGCCCAAACCAGCCTGTCAGCCCTGGAAAGGGGGAAGGCTGGGGCTTCTCTGGGTTCTGCCTCCTAAGATCTCAGTCAGGGGGTGCAGAACTGCCCCCCAGGGATCCAGCAGCCCTCAGCCCACCCAGCTTGTCAGTCCTAAGATTTTTGCTAAACTCACCAGAGTGTAGAGGTGATTCTTTCTGTTTCTGAGGAGAAATCTTTGGAGTATTTGAGGGGGATATCCCACAGCCCTCTTTATTGCCTACAAAATCTGTATTTTTCATTGACCATAAGTTCTCATTGACCAAAATTATAAACTCTCAAGTTTGAATATATCCCTCCAAGGTTATGTAGACTAAATGAAATTTGATCTACAATCTCCTCTAGAACATAAGACAAGAAGAGTCATGTTTGAGGGGTTATGGAAAAACAGCTGCATTAATATACTTTTATGGAGCTGTGAATAGTAAGTCCAGCCATTTTGGAAAACAACTTGGAACTATATCAGAAAACTGTTTTGCATATTGATTCCCCCAATAGGGGAATTTGATTCCCCTATATATGAATTTGTGAGAAACTTCCTCTATCAAGGCTAATAGCATCTTCTCTGCAACTTGAATTCTTGGGGAATTATCCAGAGCCACTTGACTTGAGCCCAGGTCTCCCCACCTTTGAGGCTGGCTCTTTGACTAGAGTGCCACAGTTTCTCATAATGGTTATGTGATATTTATAAGCTATGTGGTTATAGAGCCAGCCTCAAAGCCGGGGAATCCTGGTTTAATTCCCCTCCTGAGTCATATTGGTCATTTGGACCAGGCCAGGTCATTTAATCTCTCAACGGTTTTTAACCTACATTGCTAGAGGGAACCATGTCACTGGGAATTCCCTGCCCCAGTGAAATCACTCAGAAACAGAAATAACTGGTATTTCTATAGCACTTTGGGGTTGCAGAGCACTTGACATGGAGTATCTCATTGAGCTTTACAGCAGCTGCATGAAGTAGGGACTGTGGGTTATTATTGTCCCCATTTTACAAACTTCTCCAGTGTAATACAACTAGGAAATGTCAGGATTACCCACCAGTCATCATCCAGGCTCCTCTTGAAAACTTCAGGAACACTCAGCATCCTGAGACAGACCATTCCTTTCTTGGACAGCTCCTTATTTATAATCCAGAAGGCACAGATTTCACTTTAAAAACTATGATGCTTATCTCCTTGTTATTTCAAGTTGATTTAATAGTGCCTTCGTAGTAACAGCCATTCCTAACTTTCCATCCTCCCAAAGTCTCCCTGTTACCCCCCTCTTTGCACACGAATTTGCCTTGATTCTAATCAACATTTTTGTCTCTGTATCTGTCAGGGAATTTAAGAGGGTCCATGCCATGATCTCACCTTGTCTTGCTAGTCTGTTGCTCAATTATTTTTAGTCATGTTCTACTCTTTGTGACTCCATTTGGTGCTTTCTTGGCAAAAAAAACCAAACAAATCAAAAAACTGTAGTGGTTTTCCATTTCCTTCTCCAGCTTTTCATATAAGGAAACTGAGGCAAACAGGTTTAAGCAATTTATCCAAGGTCACACAGCTGGTTAAGTGTCTGAGGCCAGATTTTAACTCGGGGTGAATCTGTCTTGATTCCAAGCCCAGCACTCTATCCACTGCACCATGTAACTGCCCTGTTTCTAATCTTTTTCATTATTCCTCTTACAAGTCCCTCAGGTTCCACACACATAGCACTATTAAGTCTTTCTAGAATACATTCTGTATTTTCCTTTCCCAACTTTTTTTTAGGGGGAGGTCACAAAATTGTATTTACAACTGAGGATAAATGGATATGTTTCTTAGTTGATTCCTGAGAGGAATCCTCAATTACATTCATATTTCTCCATGGTCTAGTTAGATGATGAAGCAGATGGAATTCTCTAGGCTTGGAGTGAAAACCAGAGTTTCAGTCCATTCCCAGATATTTAATTATCTCTAAAGTCCCTTACAGAGTGAGAGAGTGTTCTAACATTCTCATTCTATGGTTTCTCCTTCTTTCTCTCTCTCCTCTTTTTTTTCCACCAATTTTCTATTTCACTTCCCCAAAGTCAGAGAAATAGAACACTGTGCTTATGGGGCTTGTGAGAAAGTTGCTTAAAATGAATGGTTGTATGCCCAATAATTACAATGCACAGATTTGTCTATGAAGAGATTTTAAGAAATGTCCTATCACCCAAAGTAGGGATCTTTGGATATGATATGTGTGTGTGTGTGTGTGTGTGTTTAGTTTTGTTAAACTACTTCTCCTCCCCCCCCCCAGACTTTATTTCTTCTTTAAAAAGGAATAGCTCCCTGGATAGGGGAGGAAGAAGGAAAGGATTTATTTGGAAATGAAGTCATAAAAATAAAAGATGGTTCATAAATGTTGGGATTTGGGAATTTTCTTTAATCATGTAATGCATGATGGGGAGGAAAAAAAGCTGATAAAAAGCATATTTGGGTTGGTAAATTCTTGGCATTTCATCACAAGAGGATTTTCCCTGAAAAGATTTACAGGATTTGATGCTAAATGAAACAAGCAAAACCAGGACTACATTGTACATAATAACAGCAAGAATGTGTGATGATCAACTATAAAAGACTTGGTTCTTTTTCAGTGGTTCAGTGATCCAAATCAATCCCAATAGACTTTGCACAGAAAAAGCCATCTTCAATTAGAAAAAGAACTAAGGAGACTGAATGTTGTTTTTTTTTTCTCTCCCATGGTTTTTCCCTTTTTCTCTGATTTTCTCTTTCAATATGATTCATAAAGCAACATGATTTAACGTGTTAAATATATGATATCATATAATAATATATATAATATATTAATAATTATAATAAAATTTTAAAACAAACAAAAAACATTGAAAGCCTTTCCTCCTCCCACAGAGACCTACTGTGGCAAAAGCTTATGGGAAGGAAGGGGAGAAAGAACTAATACAGGTGTATTGTTCATCTCCAGGTGCCTATGATTGGGCCCAAACAACTCTGAGACTCCACGCCAAGGACAAGAGACCCCATTTGTACTCATTGGAACAGCTGGAGTCTGGGAAGACCCATGACCCACTTTGGAATGCTGCCCAGGTACTCTTCCCCTCTTCCCAAACCTGGGTGAGACCCAGCAGTGTAGAGGCAGGGTGGGATAGGAGCGAGGGGAAGGGACTCATAAACTGGGTCTAGCTGGACCATAGAGAGGTCTTACAGTCAGTGTGCTTCGGGTCATTTCCCAGTCAGCTTGTCGGGCCCAAATGCCCTTTCTGAGAGCTAGGAAACAGACCCAGGGGGCCACAAGGATATGCTGGCTTGTTTCCAACAAAGATAGAAAATTCATCAAAGCTTATTAAGAGCCTTCTCTATGTAAAGAACTTTCCCATTTGATTTTCTCAGACCCACTTACCAGGTCCCCAGAGTCCAAAGACACAGCTCTGTCTTATCCTGAAGGGATTGTCCAATTGCAGTCAGGACAGCTTGCAGAGCTGTTTGACAGTTTTTGTTTCTCTCCCTGAAGATGCAGATGGTGAAGGAAGGAAAGATGCATGGATTCCTTCGAATGTATTGGGCCAAGAAAATTCTGGAGTGGACCCACTCCCCTGAGGAAGCCCTAGAGTTTGCCATCTATCTCAATGACCGATTTCAACTGGATGGCAGGGATCCCAATGGCTACGTAGGTGAGCTAGAAAGACAGATCCCTGGAATCCTGAAGGCTGATCCCTTTGGGGTCCCCTGTTTGTCTAAGTTGGATGAACATTGCTTTATTGGGGAAAAAAAGGCTCAGTATAGATCTTAAGCAATAGAAGATGGAGGAACTATTTATTAGGGAAGGAAGGAAGAATGGAGAAGTGGAAGGATAAAGGGAGAGAGGAAAGAACGGGGAAGGGAGGAGAAAAAGAGGAAATAAAAGGAAGGAGGAAGGGAAGGAAGCATTTAGTAAGTTCCTCTTATTTGCCAGACTTTGTACTAAGCAGTTTACATATATTATCTCATTTTATCTTCACAGTATTTCTTAGAGGTAGGTGCTGTTAATGTCATTTTATAGTTGAGGAAATGGAGGACAGAACTCAGATCTTACTGACTCCAGATCGAGTTCTCTAAAAGGATAAATGTCTAAGGTATAGGACAGTTAAATATAGGCTCATAAAGTTAGATTTGAGAGACCTGGTCCAATTGCCTCATTTCACAGATGAGGAAACTGAGACAAAGTCTCAGTGACTTGCCCAGTGGCCACCAGGTAGTAAGTGGTAAAGCAAGTTTTTGAATCCCATCTCCTGACTCCACATTCAGTGCTGTGTCTGCTATACCCCGCTAGTGCTGGTGCTGTTGTGCTGATCACTTTATTTCTAGCCAGTATCTTCTCTATAGCCAGTTCTCCAGCTAGAAAGATCCCAATGGGTCATGTCCTCCACCCCTCTCCACGTCCAAAAAGAACTGCAGACACTTCCTAAATTATAGCTTCTAAACTGAGAGCCCATCACCTTTCTGGGTGTCTTTGACAGTTGGGTAGAATGGATGAACCCCTTATCACAATGTTTTAAATGCATAGGTTACAGAAGAAAACAGTGAAAATAAAGAGCACTCCTTAGATTCATAATTAGAGGAAATGAATTCAAATCTTCACACTATTATGGACTAACAACTTCCCAGGGCCTCAGTTTCCTTATCTGTAAAAGGAACGGTTGAATTAAATACCTGCTCAGTCCCTCTCAGCTCTAAATTTAAGCTCTGAAGTCTTGTGGCAGACTTTAGGTATCCAGATAGCCCAGTGGATAAAGTGCTGGACTGCTAGTCTAAAAGAACCAAATTCAAATGCTGCCTCAGATACTAGCTATATGACCCTGTATGAGTGATTTAGCCTATTGTATTGGTTTTTGTTTCCTCATTATAAAATGGGAATAATAATACCCTTCCCCAGGGTTATTGTGAAGATAAAATGAGATATTTTTAAAGCACTTAGCAAACCTTAAATCAATTATAGTGATGATGATGTTATTGTTGCTGTCATCCAGGATAGCTTTGGATTGATTTTCTTCTGAAATGCATTTGAATCTGATGTTCAGAATTAGTTCCTATAGGAAATTACCATCAATTCCAATCAAACCAACACTTAAAACCCTGCTTTTGGTCATTGGGATGGGCAGATTTTCCTCCTCTTTCAATACATTCTAAAAAAAGAAGATTTAGTCTTCTCTCTGATTCTTAGATTTCACTAGTGAATGAGGAAAAGGAACATGGTAGGATGATGGTGGTTGTTGAGGACAGAATGACTTATCATTAATAAAAATAAAAACAACAATAATAATAGTATTTGTGTAGCAAAATTTTATAGTTGGTAAAGTACTTTACAAATATAATTTCATTTTGTTCTCACAACAACCTGAGAAGTAGATGCAATTATTCATAGTCTTTAAATGAGGAAACAGAGGCTAAGAAATGTCAAATAACTTGCCCAGGATCACATAGCTAAGTATTCACAATAGTAATAGTAGTAGCAGCTAACATTTATATAATACTGTGTGCCACCCTAAGCACTGTACAATTATTATTATATCATTTGATCCTCACAGCAATCCTTGGAGGTAAATGCTATTATAAACCTCATTTTGCAGATGAGGAAATTAAGGCTGTGACTTAATCAGCATCACAAAGGTGGTCTGAGGTTGGATTTGAACTCCAAACTTCCTGACTCCAGGCCTGTGCCTCCTAGCTTTAATAGTATGAATTAAGCTATTAATTATTATTTATTTATTTATTTATTTATTCTGTTTTTCCCCCTGTGTTACAGGCTGCATGTGGTCCATCTGTGGTATCCATGACCAGGGCTGGGCAGAACGGGAGATCTTTGGGAAGATCCGCTATATGAATTACGCTGGCTGTAAAAGGAAGTTTGATGTGGCAGAATTTGAGCGAAAATACAGCCCTGTGGATTAAGGGAGCATTGGGGTCCCCCAGCCACCTCTCTGGTCTTTCCACTTCCCAGTTCTCTCCTTCAGTCCAGGTTCTTCCCAGCACAAAGCACTCTGTCCAGAGGGCAGTGACTGGGGGATAGTCCAGGCTCCAGTTCTTTTGTTTAATTGGCTTTGCTGGCTCCTGCTGCTTCTTGTTTCTTAAGTCCTTCCAAGAATCAGCACTTTGTTTTACGGGACAGAGAATCTCCTCCTGGCTTAGCAGGGCTTTTTGGTTGTTTCTAAGAGTTTCACAGATGTTACTGGGAAATGGTCAACTAGAACCTAGCTTTCCTTGCTCTCTGTTTGTCTAGGTCTAATTGCTTTAAAAAGTTTAGAATTGCTGTTTTAGGCAGCCTAGGTGTTCATCTCAGGGCTGCCACTGAAACCTTCAAAGGGACTTGGTGTCCTGGAATGCACTACTGTGGTGGGAAGGTTTTCAAACCAGAAGAATGGGGTAGGTCATTTTCAATGTAAATTGGACCTTGGTCCTGAGGTTGCTAGGCTACCAAGGAGAACCAGTTACAGTTTGAAGTTTATTTGTTGCCTTGGTGACAGTTAACTGGCAACAAAATAGTTGTTCTTTTGGGGAAATAGTTTAACAAATGGTGGTACTTGGGAAATGGAGTAATTACTGCATTGTAAAAAATGAAGACAGAAGGCTGGAAAGTTTGAACTAATGTAGAATGAAATGAGCAGACACAATGGGTACAGTAATATGAAAAACAACCACCAAACAGACAAAACTGAATTCTAGAAAATTATAAAGACCAATCTTGACCCCAAAGAAAAGAGAGGTGGAGACACCTTCCTGTGCCCTTTTGTAGAAGCGGTGGTTCATGGATGTGAGATATTGCAATATCATCAGATGTTTTTTGAAATGTTTAGTTTTATGCAACTTAATTATAAAGAAATGTTCTCTGGGAGGTGGTGAGGAATGAATATGGTAAGAAATATAGGAGAGAAAAAAATATCAATAAAAGTTTATTTTTTACAATAGCCTAAAGCTTTAAAAATGTGTCTCTGAAATATTCAGATATTCATCTTAAGAGTTTTCTTTATACTTTCTCTGGAATTTGGTTTCTTTATCTGGGGAATCTAGAACCCATACCTTCTGTTGATGGAAGTGTTCGTTCTTTATAAAATCCATTGAAATGCAGCTTTAGTCCATACCTTTGTGAGTGTGTTTCAGAAATACATTGCTTTCAGTCACTCAAGTCATTGTTGGGTTGTGGAGGATGGGGTGCTAGTGATGGAATAATCCTCTCCTTTGGTTATGTCTGGCAAATTATTAATTACTGAGTCAAAGAGACTTTTAGAAAGCTTTTGTTATGTACTCAACCTGTACTTAGTCACTGTTTGAACTTAAACTCACCAGAGAGAAGCTGCCTTTTCAACTGCCTGGGATACTATGGGAAGGAACTGAGTTTGTGGGCTCACTTCCAGGGCTTACTCTAACTTTTTTCATTTTTCAGTGAGAAACACAAGATCTCTAATTACTTTAAAAAGTTTAGAATTGCTGTTTTTGCTTAATGATTTGCTTAAATGTTGGAGAAATTGGTAAACAAAACCCCAGATCTTTTTCTGCTGGGGAGCTTACAGCTAGAGCTAAAAAGGCCCAACTAGTAGAACTGGTAGAGGCAGAATCATCTGCACCCCTCATTTTATAGGTGAAGAAACTGATTGGTTCAAGGTCGTCAGTGATAGGATTTATTGTTTAAATGAGGCACTAGGGGTAAGGTAAGTGACTTACCCAAGGTCACACAGCTAGGAAGCATCAGGTGTTTGAGGCTGTATTTTAACTTCCCTGGCACCAGGGTGGATGCTTTCTCCATCTTGCTGCCTCCGAAGCCAGATGTTCTTTGCATTACAGCACTTTGCTCTACGCATACAGAGACCAGATTAAGGGATTTACTGCAGAAAATTGGGGGCTTCTTAGAAAACTGGGAAGGAGGCTATTTCCTCCTCTATAGAGGACCCTATAATTTCTAAGATCCCTTCCAACTCTGATGACCCTACCTATCATCTTGATGTGGTCAGGATGGCAATACTTAGTTCAAAATAAACGTGATAAATGCTCTCTGGCAAAAGGGAATTATTTAGGGAAAGAGTTTATAGACAAAAGGAAGGAATACAATAGACACTAGGAATGATAAATATGAAATAAAGTTGGAAGAGCAGTTTAGTGAAAGATGAAGATCTTTCATAGGAGAAGTTTTGTCTTGGGGTTTCCCAGGCTCAAGAGGGAGGATCTGAGAACTAGACCTGGCAGACCAGGTTCCTTACCTGCCTAAAATTATGCTAATCAAGATAGTCTTGGAAAGCTAAATTTCTTTTTGTTTGCAATTATGGTTGATAGAGTTTACATTATGGCTGTCTTAATTTGTGGTAATAAGACAGTCTAGGAAAGCCAAAGTTATCTTAAAGGTAGTGGTGGATGTCTTCATAGATGCTAACTAGATTGTAGATAGGATGAATAAATTAACAATAGACACTGACCATGTTATTCTATAGGAATAGAGTTTGGAATTCTTGCTGATAGGGGAATAAAGTCACATCAATCTGGTGGCAGTGGGCTGTAAGGACTGGAGGCCAATAGTTGCAAAGGAACAAAGACTTTCCCCTTCCTTTACCTTCTCTGCTCATGCTTTGCCCAAAGGAATAGGGGTTTTGATGGCTGGAAACCTTACATATCTTAGGGTTTGTGGGCTACATTTTTAAAAATAACAGCTTTTTATTTTCTTTCTTTTCTTTTTTATTAAAGGTTTTTATTTACAAAACATGCGTGGGTAATTTTTCCACATTGACCCTTGCAGAATCTTGTGTTCCAAATTTTCTTTCCTCCTCCCCTAAATGTGGGTATACAATATATGTTAAACATGTAAAATACATGTTAAATCCAATATATGTATACATACTTATAGTTATAGCTTTTTATTTTCAAAATATTTGCAGATAGTTTTTGACATTCACCTTTTCAAAACCTTGTGTTCCAAATTTTTCTCCCTCCCTTCCCTAGACTACAAGTAATCACAATATATGTTAAATTCATGAAATTCTTTTATACATACTTATAGTTATAGCTTTTTATTTTCAAAATATTTGCAAAGATAGTTTTCAACATTCACCTTTTCAAAACCTTGTGTTCCAAATTTTTCTCCCTTCCTTCCCTAGACTATAAGTAATCACTATATATGTTAAATTCATGCAATTTTTTTATACATATTTCCCCATTCATCATGCCACACAAGAAAAATCAGATCAAATAGGAGGGGGAAAAGAAAGCAAACAACAAAAAAGATGAAAATACTATGCTGTTGTCCACATTCTGGGCCCCATAATCCTCTTTCTGGATGCAATTGGCTCTCTCCATCACAAGTCTATTGGAACTGGACTTGAATCACATTGTTGAAAAGAGTTATGAGCTACATTTTTTTAAGAACCATGCCTTAAACCAAAATCACTTTGGCTCTCTTGGATTGGTCGCAAGCCAAGCTGGCTCAGTCTTTATCTGGGCTCATACTGCCTCCAAGTGAAAGTAATTAGCAATTGTTTCTGTTTTGGTCAGAAACCCTGAGGGTCTTCCCCTCCCAGATTAGCTTTTTTGTTCCTTTGTTTTTGCCTTGGTCAGTCTTTACTCAACTTTAATCACTGAATGGGTGCAGCCTCGGTTAAACTGAGAAGACCTGGAAGACTTTAGCTTCACAAGGTCTCCCATTGCATCCAGGCCATTGCCAGTCCTCCTATCATCATCTGGACCCAGATGGCTCTGGAGGGAAAATGACCTTGCCCAGCCCTCCCTCCCTCCCTTAAATCCACTTGCAGGTCATGATATCACCTCTCTGATGTCAGGGTCCTCTTCAAGAACAAAGGACAAAACAACACATAGGAAAATTTCTGATTGGCCAAGGGAGTGCTGTGTACCAACTGTAAATGATTTCAGATGGGTTTGTTGGAGTTCAAAGGAAACCCCAAAAGGTTAGAGTCCCAGGTTGGTGGTGTGAGCTGTCTCAAAAGAAATCTATCTACAAGTCCAGGGGGAAAGTTTTTTGTAATGGTAACGCCAATTACAGTGGGTTAAGTTCCAAAAGAATTTAGCAAAGAGCCAGGGGAAGAAGATAATGTTGTAGAAAGACCTGGTGCACTGATATGCTAATTTTATGGCTTAGAGGTGGAGTTGAGGAGTGGTCTGGTGTGCACCTCATTATTATCTCTGACTAACAGACAATTATATGACTGCTAGCAATGGCTGTGGAACTACAGCACTCCCAAAGTCAGGTGCTCTTAGGGCTATTGCTACATTTGCCCTAGAAGTTGCAACCCATCAGTTCTAGAAGTCTTTGGGACTTTCCCATATGGAGGAAAAACATCTAGGGAAACAATGGGGAAGGATTTTTAGTCCTTTGTCTCCTCCCATATGAAAAATTTCTCTTGATCCTTCCATTTGTTCTACAGCATGAAGGGGGTCTCCAATAAGTGCCTCCATTTTCTCTCCTTTCACTCTTAAATTCCTGCAACTGGCTTCTGACCTCATCATGAAAACTCAAACCAGCTTGTTCTTCCCCTAAGACTGAAATTTCTTAAATCCACTCTAAGATCATCTCCCCAACTTTCCACTGATTTTGTTCTTCAAGTATTCTTTCAACTCTCTTCTGACTTTGTCCTTATCCTTCAAGCATCTCCCCCATTCCTCCTTGATTTTATCTTTCAAGTATCTCCCCAACTTCTCCCTGATTTTATCCTCCAAGCATCTCCAGGATTTTATCCTTCAAGCACCTCCCTAATTCCTGTTTTTATTCTTCAAGCATTTCTCCCCCATTCCTCCCTGATTTTATACTTTCAGCATCTCCCCCATTCCTCCCTGATTTTATACTTTCAGCATCTCCCCCATTCCTCCCTGATTTTATACTCTCAGAATCTCCCCAGTTTTATCCTTCAAACACCTCCCCAACTCCTGATTGATTTTATTCTTCAAGCATTTCTCCCCCATTCCTCCCTGACTTTATACTCCAAGCATCTCCCCAATTTTATCTTTGTTTCTCCCCAACTCCTGATTTTATCCTTCAAACATCTCTCCCATTCCTCCCTGATCTTATTCTTCAAGCATTTCTCCCCAACTCTTCCCTGTTTTTATTCTTCAAGCATCTCCCCAATTTTATCCTTCAAGTATCTCCACTACTTCTTATCAGCTCCCATGGATTTAATGATCTCTAAGCTAATGATTCTCAAACTTACCCCTTCTTCCCCAGCCAGAATCTTGTCTATCCACCTGCGTTCAGACAACTCAAACTGGATGCCCAGCTAACTAAACAGGTTCAAAACACCTCGCTGCCCTCCCAACTCCCTCCTCAGCTTTCCCTGTTCTATAGAGGGCAGCACCATCTCCTTCCTATTCCCTCAGGCACCCATCCTCTATCAGCTCACCCCCAATCTGGTGCAAATGCTTGTTCATTTCATCTATCGGCCCCCCTTCTCTGACTGACACCTGTCTAGAGAAGGTCATTATTGATGACTCTTCGATGTTGGGTACAATGAGCAGAGGAACTGATAAAAAACGAATCCTTGGGGCAGGCAGGGAGAAGGCTCTGATAGAGATCAGTTTAGCTCCATGGTCCCAACCTCTGGGGAAATGGTCCAGTCTGAAATCCAAATTATGTCAAGTCCCTGAGAGCCTCCCCTTTAGGGGTCTCCAGCAGTCTCCCCTTGCCATGCCCCATACAATCCTTAGTCATGTCCCTGAGGACACAAGCTTTCCCTATAAAACCTACTTATGGGATGGCAGCTGCCTTCTCCTCGCTCCATCCTGCTTCCCCACCCCACTTCTCCTCATAGCTAAGAGCTAATTATAGCTGAAAAGTCCCTTTCAGAGTTTAGCCTACCAGCTAAGGACATACCCCAACCTCACAGGGGCTCCTTTTCTGCTGGGTAATTCCACTGAGGAACTGCTTTTTCATATACTCACTCACTATCTCATTTACCATTCCCAGCGTCTATTTCCCTTCACTTTGCCCGTAACCTCTTCCCTAAATAAACCCACCTTCTGCCAGAGAGAATGGCCACGGTGGATTCTTCATGGGACCCAACCCCAGCTTTCGGTGCCTACCATCATCTACATCATCCCCTAATTTTGGCGCCAAAACCTCCATCAGTTATCCCTCCACCTCTGGATTATCACCATAGCTTGCCTCAAATTTCTGCCTGCTCCAATTGGTCCTCCAGCCATCAAAAGTGATTATCTCAAAGTGCCCGGGAAACCACAACACCCTCCTCCTCAGTGACTCCCTATCAGCTTTGGGATCAAATACAAATTCTTCTTTGGGGCTTTCAAAGCACGTTTCCAGTCTCCCAACACTGAACTCTCAAGGAATAATTCTTGGATCTGCAGACACTAGCCTTCTGGCTGTGTCGTAAACAAGATGCGTCTCTTGCCTCCAGGCATTTTCTCTGGCTGTCTAGAATGTTTTGCTTCCTCAACTCCATTTTCCAATTTCCCTGGCTTCCTCCCAGCTAAAATCCTATCTTTTACTGGAAGCTTTTCTCAGTCCCTCTTAATTCTAATGCCTTCCTTCAGTCAGTCATTTCCTATTTATCTTGTATACAGCTTGTTTTGTATATATTTGTTTGTATTAGATTGTAAACTCCTTGAGGAAGAGGATTGTCTTTCATCTTTGTTTTGTTTTTGTAGTTGAGCCCAGTATCTGACAAATGTATGTAATGTTCGTTTGGTTTTCTGGAGGTCTCTGGGCAGCTTTTTTTTTCCGGCAGAGTAATCACAAGAATAGCCAGGTGTTAAAGTCCAAAAGTCTTTATTGCCTCCTTCACCTGGTGTTCAGCTAGCTTCCTCGCCGCCTTCAGAGGGGACTTGGTTTCAGTGGAGAAAATTCAGGAAGACAGGCCAGTCCCCAAGAGGCTGATGAAGATGAATCTCTCTCTCCTTGGTTCCGAGAGCTTGAGCTCCTGCTTCCCATTTGCTGGTCTTCTCTGGCTCAGAATGAATCTGTCTCTGCGTCCCAGTTTATATGCTCTACACTGAGTATAAATCAATCATTATATCACTAGGAAACCATTATTTGTTGTAAGATTAAATCAATCGTACTGAACAGAACTATTAATCACCATGCTAAACTAGATAACCACTGTCTCATCAATTCCACCGAGTTAGCACCTTGTAAGAACCCTTGTTTCAGAGTTCTGGCTCATAACAAATGCAAGCATTTGACAAATGTTTATTGATTAGAGAATGACCTTCCGGGAAGCAATGAGGAGTTTTAATAGCTAACTATAAACTGTGAAAAGTAAGGGAATCAGCCCCATCATGGCCCTAATTTCCAGGGTTTATAATTCTGGAGGCTGTCGAGGAGCTCCTTTTGGGTGAAATCATTCTTTCCTTCCAGATGTGAGCTGAGATATTATCTTGTTTCTATGTTGACAAGGTCATTTATTCTTGTATACTTCCTGATATAAGCCATAGAACTTCTCCAATTTCTGCTTCCTTATTGGAAAAATGAATTTATTCTCTCTGTGATGGTCTATTGTGTAACATCTGGTAGGGAGGAACAGAGAGCTTCTTCCACTTTTTCCACTTGTGACCACTTTTCACCAAAGACATTTTTAAACGATCCTAAGTATGTAGGTACACAAATCAAACATTTATTGATACTGATGACAGTAAATTCTGTATGACCTGAGTGAGCCCTGTAAAATTATGTAAAATCACCAAAAAAAGGTCTCCTTTGATCTACAAACCCAAATGGTCTAGCATCCTCTCAGAGCAAGATAAGCTTTCTTGGGGGAAGTCACAACTCCAGGCAAGATTTCACATTTACCTGAGATTTCCCTTAGACTCATGCATAAAATGGGTCTACAGAAAATGACTCTTTGCAGATCACTTTATTGAGAATGATATTCCCACCAAGAGAATCCCTCTTGGTGTTTCTTTAATAAAGCTTTTTTAAATTTTTTATTTTAATTAATTTATTTTTTTTACCATAGCCTCTGGTTTAGCAAATTCCTTCACTCAGAACTGGTAACTTGGAAAGAACAAACCCCACCCTTTCCTGCCCAATCTCTTCATCCCTCATCAATACTAAAATCATAATTTCACAACCCCCACATTCAGAGACCCCATATGGGATTGAAAAGGGAGGGAAACTATTCCCTGAAAGCTGTGTTCCTTTAAGATTTCCTTTATTGTGTCCCCTTTCTGATCTGAGATCAGGATCTCCCAGGCTCCAAGGAGTCTAGAAGGCTCATCTTCCCAGGATGAGAGAAGCAATACTATTCAAGGGCAAATCAACTGCCATGATCTTTATGAAATTCTAAATTCTCATTCAATTGAGAAATCCTGGTCTCATCAGCTCAGGCTGTCCCAGCCCCCCACCAAGATATCCATATAACGAGCTTCCTTCAGCTCAGTTCCTTGCAGAGGGCCAAGCAATTTCCATTTCTCCAATAGGACTCTGCCACTATAGAAGTCAGTCTCTTAGCAAACTGATTTCTACCCATTAATAAACTTTCATTTTGCAATTAATAATTTGGGAATAAGTGAATTCTTTCACTTTAAACCTGTGGCCGATTAAATTTTAACAACTCTCTCTTTGCCACTAACCTCATCACCACCAGGAATTGAGGGGATACAAACCTCATCAGGATCAGGGAGCACAGTGTAACAAGCTGGGATTTAAATCAGGCCCTTTTCTCTATTTTCTACAAAGTCAGGCTAAACTTCAAGACAAATCTACCCATGTAACTAATGCCTACATATTTAGACAGCCCGCATATCTTAACATTCTCATCAACCTTTCCCTAAGCGTCAGTGCTAAAAGACATGTTCTGCTCCCCTCTCCCTGGCTAGCCCAAGTACAATTCCTCTTGAAGCAGCTGGAGTAAGGACTACCAAGAAAGGATAGGAGCAGAAGCTTTTGACAGATCCATCAAAGAGCAGTAGCTTCTTACAAAAGCCCTGAAGGGATAAGGATGGTGTACGACTAAGAAAAGGCAGAGATCTTTTAGCCTAGAGATGTAGGTATCAAACATGTAACTGTGTCCCACCCCTAAGAGATTAAAATGTTAACTGGGAAATGCTCAGCAAAATAAATAAAAAACCAAATCAACACAGATGTTAATTTGTGGTTTTCTAAATCAATATTCAGCCTGCAGGGATCCCAGTTCTATTTAATACCACTGTTTTAGGTTGTACCAAGCCCCCAGTAACCAACTAGGGAGGTAAGAAGGTAAGAATAAAGAGAGATTGACTAGTAGTTTTACTGAAATTATTCTCTAAGATTAATTGCAGTTTCTAGATTTATGAATCAAAATATTAATTTTCACCTTATCCTGAGTTGTGTAATTATATGTGTAGAACTTCCCTTATTCAAGAATCTATAAAAGTTACTTCAAAATTTGGGAGAAGTCATGGGGGAGACATGTACAAGGGCAAGAGGAGACTGCTAGTTTAGCCATTTTTCCCTCTATGCTACAAAATCTTTGTATTAGGAAAGTACTAACTCAATAAAAATTGTTTCTGGCAGACTTGTACCTATAACTTAGAATACTATATATTTTTTCCAGTCTCTCTAACAAAAATAAGTTAGAGAGGATTGATTATTGTATATATCAGTGACCTGAAGCACCTGGTATTTCTTTTTCCTATAAATTTATCTTCTTGCTCCTGTTTTTTTGCTAAATCCTTTTGGAATTTAGTCTGCTTCAGCTGGCATTACAATTATTAATAAACTTTGGCCCCTAACTTGGAAATAGATCCGAGCCTGCAAATTCTTTTGAAACACCTTGCTATACCAGTCTGGAACGCCAACATTTGGTGGTCTGTATAGGGACCCCTGAATTTTACATCCTGCTTAAGGTAAGCCCCTTTTCACCCCTATTCTATAGTGGAACACCTCAACCACCTAGGAAGGCTTACACACTCAACAAACTCACCTTGACTGGGGACACCTGGCTAGGAAACTTTTGCAATTTTCAGCATAGTTCCCTCCTTTTCACTCCTCCAGGATCCTCTGACTGTCCCCTCATACAGTCCTTATCAGGAGGCTCAAGAATCCCTCCCAGGACTACTCCCTTATTAAAATAAATCCTGACCTTATGTCCAGCAATGTTTCTTCAACTCAGATCCCCTGGACCTTCAGCTTTGGAGCCAGATTCTAAAATCTGCCAGCCCCCCCATACGAAGAATGGGACCCCTTCTTCTCTCCCTCAGGATCCTGATTCAGCCACCCCTCCTAAACTCTGCCCATTGGGAGAAGTAGCAGACTATCGGAGTGGAATACTCAGGGTGCAGGTGCCTTTTCCAATGCCAGACCTTTCCCAGATTAAGGAAAAACTTGGCCATTACTCTGAGGATCCCACTAGATATTCTGAGTGCTTTAAAGTCTATCTCCCTTCAATTTGATATTATTGGGGAGATGTTAACATCTGCTCTTGCTGCACCACAGAGGAGAAAGAGAGAATCTGGAATCTAGCCCAGAAGTTTGGGGGTGATATGGCCGAGTCCTCCTCTGGTAGACACCCCCCCAGGGCTATTGCCTTCCCAATCGGGGACCCTGGGGGGAGAGTGTCAGGAAGGAAGTGAAGACAGAATAGATCATTTTTTAATCTGCCTCACTGAAGGCATGAAGAAAGGAATTAAGAAGCAGGTTAATTATGAAAAACTTAAGGAACTTACTGCGTTCTCTCAGGGACACCTTGTAGAGACTCTAGAAATATACTGGCCTGGATCCACTAAAGTGGAGGCACTTTGTGCCTCAAGTGTCACGGCCAGTTTCACAACTGTCCCCAGAGGAAACCCCAGGCTCGTGCCCTAAAGCAAACGGGGGCATTGGAAGAGACTGCCCACAGAGGGATCAAGCTATCTCTTCCCAATGCCGTGTCCTTGGATCTCCTCAGGACTAGGAGCGACAGTGCCCCGGGGTTTGGCCAGGCTCCCTCTGCTCCATCACCTTGGCTGAACCCTAGGTAACTTTGGATGTGGCAGGTAAGTCCATTGAATTTCTCTGACACAGGGGTCTCATATTCTGTCCTGCTGTGTACTATGGCCCCACCTGCCCCACCCCTCACAGGATGATGGGAATTGAAGGAAAAGTTAGGAATGTTCTGAGACCTTCCCTCTGCTCCTCCAGTTTGGTGATCTGTTATTCAAATATTTTTTTTAATCTCCTCCCATCCTGCCCCCTTGTTGAGGCGTGACTTAATGGTGCCGTCGGGGATGCGATTTCCCCTTCTCAGATCTCCAGGTGCCCTTTTTGTGCTTCTCTTATATTCCATCTGAAATCTGAGAGGAAGGAGATTCCTCTGTGTGGGACCATGGAACCCAAAAGATGCCCCAGCTTTAGTGCGCCTCTGGGATCCAAGTGCCTTCCCTCATGGGCGACAGTACCCAATGAAGTCAGAGGACAGAGAGGGATTGCAACCCCTGATGGAAAAATTTCTTAAGCACAGGGTTTTGGTTCCTTGCCATCCTCCCTCTAATATTCCTGCCATTCTGCATGGTACGGAACCTCAGAGTTATTAAAGAGGCGGTTATTCCTATTCACTCCGTTGTGCCTAATCCCTATATTATGCTGACTCGGATCCCAGGGAACACACAATGATTATTTACTTTAGATTTTTTTTCTTTTTGCTATTCTTTTTATTGACTCTCTACTTGGTTATTTCTTTTTAAATTTTTAATACATTGTTTTTTGAATCATGTTGGCAGAGAAAAATCAAGAGCAAAAGGGAAAAACCATGAGAGATTAAAAAAAAACAACAGAAAAAAAGAAGTGAACACAGCATGTGCTGTTTAACATTGTCTCTTTAGTTCTTTTTCTGTAAGCAGATGGCATTTTCTGTCCAAAGTCAATAGGCTTGGGATTGCTTTGGCTCACTGAGCCACTGAGAAGAACCAAGTCTCTCATAGTTGATTATTGCACATTCTTACTATTATGTACATGTATGTTATGTAATATGTTCCTGGCCCTGCTCATTTTATTCAGCATCAGTTCATGTCTCGCCAATCCTCTCTGTATTCATCTTGCTGGTCATTTCTTACAGAACAGTAATATTCCATTATATTCATGTACCACAACTTATTCAGCCATTCTCCAACTGATAGGCATCCACTCAATTTCCAGTTCCTGGCCACTACAACAGGGCTGCCCACTTTCCTGGGCATGGCTGCATTTTGTAGAATCCGGATACCTTGCTTTGGGATTATTGCCAAGCCCCTCTGACTCTGTTCAAGGACCTTTCCCCTCAAAAGAGGCCCTGGATCAGACCAAAGCTTTTAAGACCCTGAAAGCTAAACTGACCTCTGTGCCAGTGTTAGCCCTGCCTAATTTAGGAAAGCCTTTTCCTCCTATGTGGATGCACAGCAGAGCCAGGCCCTACGGGTCTGGACACATTCCCGGGGTGGCCCTCCTGCCTTCGAGCAGTGGCTGCCCAGCCCTTCTAATTGAGGTTGCTGGATTCCAAGCTCGCCCTAGGACAAGGTTATAAGGCCCCACTGGGCTCAGAGTATTTTGGAAGCCAAAGGGGATTTTTGACAGGCAAACATCCCCCCCTGAAGTATACAGAAGAAATTCTACAAGTACTGCCAGCTTTCTCCGGACTTAGAGCGGGGATTCACTTCAGGCCAAGGGAAACAGGCTTGCAGATTGAGCTGCCCCTGACCATGGCACCCTAATTCCTACACTCCCTCATATAGCTCCCAGGAACAGGTGCTTGCTAAAAAAGGGAATGCACACTTTTGGTGTAGTTTCAAATATCCTCAGACCAGTTTCTAATTGAAGAGACAAGCCAGCGGAAACTTCTCCTTAGCTTACACCAAGCTACTCACTTGGAAAAGAATGCCTTTGAATCTTTTGGGAAACCTATTTTCACTGGTCACGACCTGGGAGAAACAATTAGGTCTGCCAGGTCTGCCCAGTTTGTGCCTAGTGAATCCTGAAGGGGCTGTTCAAGGTCCAGTAAATCCGGGGGAATGGCATCCTTGAAATCTTGAAAGGTGCAATTAGTGTTACATTATAATAAACTTTGCCTCTTGACTTGGAGATGGGCCCAAGCCTGCAAATTATTTTGAGATACATCTTGACACTGGCCTAGAACTACAACCTTTATGGCGTCTCCTTTGAACCCCAACAGGATCAGAAACCAACTTTAGAAGATGAATTTCAGATGAATTTATTTGTTCCATTTTTTTGTTTTTGTTTTGGCAATGCTCTCAGACTTTTAAGTGCCCTGCTTAAGGTCACACAGCTAATCAGTGTCAAGGGTCCAAGGCTGGGTTCGAACTTGGATCCTCCTGACTCCAGGGCCAGTACTCAATCCACTCTGCTACCCAACCAGCCCCAATGAATTTCTTTTCAACATGGATTTGAATATCCATATGGAAATGTCAAAGCAGTATCTTTAAAAGCCACGAATGGCGTTACAGACGAACATAAGAGTTGATAGATGAAGCTGCTAAACCAAAAGAGGTATATGTTTAAATCACTTGCATTCTAGCCAAATATCTCATTTAAAAAGTAGGATGATTTTGTTCTTTTTTCTACATGATGGTCCAGACCAAGAAACTTGTCCATTCTAGAACATGCTTTGCTCCTAGCAGGCTCCTAATCACAAGGACAGGACAGAACAGGAAGAATTTCATTTCCTTAGTTTATTAAGGTGACAGTGGACTGTTAGGCTGTGTAAGAAGTTACAAAACAGCAAGCAAAAATCCAGCTCAGAATACAATGTACTTTATGACATACAGATGGACCATCTTTATTTACATTCAACAGTTTAATCACATTATTTATTACAACAGATTCTTAATAGCTTGATGGAGAAAGTCAAGAATAGCCTCATTGGTGTAGAATATTTACTTTCCACCCCTCTGCCATGTCTTGAATCTTGTCCCCACTTTTGTAAGCAGGCTTTTCCTTCACTTATAGAAAATATATACTTAGTTCCAACTCCATACTCCATACAGAAGAAGAATCTTTCTTCAGTGCCTCCTTTATTCTACCCCCAAATTAAATCAGTGCATAGAAATCCCCCCTCTCCAGAACACTGGTTTTCAGATACTGAAAAGTTGGAAAAGTGCTTTCAAAACATTCTCATATTCCATCCTCCCCCCTCCCCCCACATACATACAACATTCTCCTCCCTTTTGTGCCTTCTCTGCTCCTCATCCCTACCTCCCAAAGAAACAAAACTCAAAACCAGGGGCCCTGGGACAGTGCTTGGACAGGAATTTGACAACTACTGAATCAAATTAACCATTTGGAATGAGGTGAAGGGAATGAAAGAGTGAGAAAATGGCAAGTCCCTGGTCAGGCTCTGGAGCTAACAGCAACACTTCCCACTGGAATCCGGGCAGCGATCCAGGACATTCTCCCTCGGCGCAGGGACTGAGATTACGGAAGGCTGGTCTGGGGGCCCGTTCCAAACCTGCAGGTCTGTAGTCCCATCCCTGCAGCTTTTCAGGCTCCCCCGCAGCTGCTGGGAGTTGGCAGGGCGGCAAGAGCAGGGCCAAGGCTGGACGACCAAAGGCCGGCACTAGGGTCTTCCAGCCAAGCGGAGGATGCTCTTTAGCCGTTGTACTTACCTCGCTCCATGTGGTCATGCTCATCCCAGGCTTTTTCTTCTACCAGGACTCACTTCTATTCTGCTCAAGCCTCATTCTTTCTATCAGCCTCCATTGAACACGCACAACTTTCAGTTTCCAGTGGGCAACAGTGCCCACGTCAGACACAGGCCACAGCAGGAGGACGGGAACGTGCCGACAAAAGTGCCCAACAGAAGTCCACAAAGCAGCAATCCTCAAAGTCTGGGGCTATTGTTTTTACTTACGGTGGGGACACAGACATCAACAGGAAAGTAACCCCAGACCCTCCACAAATGCAGACATTTCCAAACAGAACTTTTCCCCAAAATACATAAAACAAAAAAAAATAATTTAAAACATAAAGGACGGCTGGATAACTAAGCGTCACCAGGCTAGATAAAGGATTGGCAAGTGCATAACTGGCAATGGCTGACTTGTACACAGAGAAGCTCACAGCTGGGCATGGCCTCACCCGGGGCAGAGTAACGCCCCCCCCAAAGGAATGACCAGCAGGGCACGGGGGAGGCACTGGATGCCAACAGGAAGGAGAGCTCTGGGCTTGGCTTACCTCCAGCCACCAATGGCCGGAGCCTATCAGTGGGACAATCCTTAGATAAGGCAGAAGGATTTCTGCCCTCACTTTATGGTGACATTCGGGAAGCTGCTTGCCTGCCAAAGATTCTCCCTGTACCACGACACTCAAACAGCTACGTGTTAGAACCTGAACAGCAACAAGGGCTGACGGGACAGGACGGACACGCCTCAAACCCCCCTCACAGAATCCCCTCTTCCAGCAGGCCGTGAGCTGCCACCCGGGTCAGAGCTGCTGTGGCTGGGGAGCCACAGGGGCTGTTGTCAGAGGGCTGTCCTGTCGTCCCCCCACCCCAGCGCCACCACAACAGGCTCTGTGGACGTTTCCTTTGCCTGAGAAGTTGCAGAAGGTGCTGTGGGCCCGGGACGCGGCTCCTCCTCAGGGAGGTTATATTCTAGCCCAGTTCCATGGCTGGAGAGACAGACAGAAAACAAAACAAAACAAACATTTCCTGTTTTAGCAGGAAAGGAGAAGCAAGCAGGTTCCGTGAGGGACTTGGGGGAACCTTGGTTCACAAGCGCTAGTACCAACAAGAGAAGAGTGGTATGAGTACGGAGGACATGAGGCAATAATCAGGAAGGGCAGGCTGGCCCTGAAGGTGGCAAACAAAGTCAGGCCCAGCAGTTCTTGACCACTTCCAGTCCTGGTAGAAACTTTTGGTTCCCAACAAATCCTCTTCCTTAGCAGACTGGAAAGCAGGGAGCCTAGGAACCTGGCCCACACCAGGAAAGGTGCCTAGAGGAGGGGTTCATATTAGTTATAAAAAATAAAGTTAAAAAACCCCAGGACAGCAGGTAGGTTGGGGAGGAGGGAAGGGCACCGGCTGGCTCAGTTTTGGGTGTCACGTGACCCCCGGCATCCTTCAGGTGGCCTCCAGGGCCACAGCCTCAGCCGGCTCCTCCTCACAGTCGGACACACAGGACTCGAGGCTCTGCTTGGCCAGCATTTCCCTCCGCGCTTGCAGCCTCATGCACTTGGGGCAGCTCCCAGACTTGAAGCAGGCCTTGTGGTAACACGCTTTACACTCTGGGCAGGACCGGAGGCAGAGGAGGAGAGGAAAGAAACAGAGAACAAGGCGGTTATCCAGGGTTAGGTTATCCTGGGCTAGGTTATCCTGGGCTAGGACTGTCGAGGCTCACCCCCGAGTGAGTGTTCACTACAACAAAGCAAACACACACTGGACATCCCAGGGCTGGAAGAGACCTTGGGGATCGCTCATTCACGCCTTTGTTTTATACCTTCCATTTTATATTAAGAAAAGGGAGGCCCGAGGGGACAAGTCCCTTGGGTAGCCAGAGGCACAGCGGGGACTAGAACCCAGAGCCCCTGAGCCTCACGACTATTGCTTCTGGGTTTCTGAGGGAGCTCTGGACAAGGGAGAGGACGGCACACGAGGATTCCTTTTGTTTTCTCCCCTTCCCTCGTGACCTCACCTTCGCAGGTCCGGCACTTATGCAGTTCAAATGGAAAAATGATGTCCTCTTCATTCTGACAAAACTCGCAAATGAAGCCCTTGGCTTGGCAGAGCTGAGAAAGGAAACAGGCAAGAGGGAGATGAAGGGCCGAAGCCCAGGTCCAACACGGAGGGGCTATCACCTCAGAGGGCAGGAAGCGGCCAAGAGAGTCAGGAAGTCTGTCCTCCCGGGCCTGTGGGCTCAGAGTTACTTCTTCCCACACACTACAAGCTCTAGAGTCACGCAGAGGAAGAGTCCAGGGTGCTGGACAGAAACTCTGGAAAGGCCAAGATGGCAGCTGGATCACCGATGCCTTTGGCCATGGGGCTGAATCTCAGGAAGGGGAAAGAAGAGAAGGGAGAGATCTCCAGGCCACTTAGCCAAATGCGCTCTATCTGGGGCATCTTAAATCTAGCTCCAGTTTGAGTTATCATTTAAAAATTAAATGTCCCAAGTACACAATAACATTAAATCCAAAGGATAAGGACATCTCTGCCCCTTAGAAGTCAAAATCTTTGCCATCCTAACTCTGCCCCTTCCTTTGCACCAAACTCCTCAACAAGGGATTCCCTAAGAACTCAAAATGGGAATTATCTGAGTGCTGAAATAAAGGATCTCTGAACTTCAGGCACTAGGGACACCAGGACTCGTGCTGGGTGACCCCAAGGGACTGACATCTCCTAGTGCTAGCTCTTCCATGTAAGAGAAAGCTTCCCTTGTTCTCTGCCAACCATTCAAGAATAATCTAGCACAAAGCAATCCGTACCATTTCCTTCACTGTTTACTCAGAACTGAACTCCTATCAATCTAAGCATTTACATGAATCAAAAAGTAAGGAGTTCCCACCATGCAGTGCTGCACATGTGCGGTGCCTGCCCTGGCGAGCTCTGCAAGCTGAGGTGCCAGCTCCCCTTTCTTGGTGGCAGTCAAATCATTGAGGGAGTACAGGTGCAGATCTTCTGTCAAGTGGCCTGGCACCGTGTCAAAGGCATCCAGGAGGCTGTGAGGACATGGAAGAGAGACACAACAGGGAGAAGGTTCTGGAGGAGCCCTCCAATCAAACCCAGCAGGGCAGCCCCAGAGCCTCAGTTCACACGTGCCTCCTCTGTGCCAACCTGCTCAAAAGCAAATGACTCCCCCAATCCTGACAGTAAGGAGGCTCCTAAAACTCTCCCTTTCCAACTAAATGGGAGGTAGATATATAAAGGACTCTTCCTTAATAATCCAGTACCAAAGTTTCTTCCATGAGATGAGGATGATCAAAACACACTTGATAAGGGAGTCTTCCTGTTGTCATGTTTGGATCTCCCAACACCCAAGAGTCAATGGTCTGGGCTTTATTTAGGCAAAGTTAGAAACAGACAAACTAAAACACAATGGTTCTCAAAGCGGGAGTCCCAAATTATTTTTCCAATAATAGTAAGAAAACTCCTATGTTTTCTAACTATCTGGGTAAGGATGGATTTCTTCATATGAGAATCTTGTTGTTTTCTAAGCCAAACATCAAATAGATCTGTATTAAAATATGTAAAACAATGCTGCTCTTTTCACTAAATTTTGTTGGTTCTTTTTCATACAAATGTTATTGATATTAATTTGTAATGGATTTTAAAATAAATTAATATTTTACAAATAGGTCAGTTTAATGTCTAATTTAGTAACATTAGTAGAATTAACCCTTGTAAACAACTCTTTAGGGTCCTCAATGATTTTTAAGAGCATGAAGAAGTCCTGACACTCAAAAGTTTGAGAGTAGCTCCTCAAAAAGGAATCCCAGGATTACAGAGCCCAAGTGAGACTCACTCTTTTGCTAGCCGGCAAGTCTTGAACATATTCTTCATGTGGTACAGCTGGATCCGCAACAGCTGAGCAAGGAGATGTGAGGGAAGGGAGAGAGAACAAGGGGGAAAAGGGGAGGTTAGAGCCATCCTCCATTTTAGCCTGCTCCAAGGGCAGTAATGACAGACCTGGGGTACTATAGACAAGTGACTAGTTGTCCAGGTTATCTTGGTGGTCTGCTCAAATCCACAATGCTGATAGGTGAGCTGAGAAAAGCACTCACAAGATCCAGCCCCAGACTTATGACAGATCCACAGGGTATTAAATCTGCTTCTCTGGAGCAGAGAGTCAAGGCCATTCTCAGATGTGGAATTCTACTTCAAATTAATTATCTGGGAAGGGGGAAAAGAAATCAGGAAGGATAAGGAACCTAACTTGGAAGTTCAAGAGGATGAAAAGCAGGAAGATATGAGTAGCTCCAGTGAGATGCTCAAAAGAAGGGAGAGATAGGAAAGGATAGATTCTCTCAAGAGATCTCTTCCCACAGCCTTACCCGAACTTGATTAAGCAGCTTGACTTTCCTATAGAGGGCACTGTTGATGTCCTGCACATTGAAGAGCGGATCATTCCAAATCTTAGTAAGCAGGTCCTTCGAGAAGTTGCTGACGTAATACTTGCTGAAGTCCCATTTGCGCAGGATGCGACTAGGGATGACCACCTGGGCATTTCCATGGCAACACTGGCAGAAGTACTTGCCCAGATATTCACAGTACCGAAGCCGCTTGATATAGTCTGAGGAACAGGGAGGCCAAGGTAGACAGCAACGGAAAATATCTAACTAATATCTAATATTAATAATAATAATCTAACTAATAACAAATATCTAAACAGGCCCCATATCTAACTCAGAGTGGGGTCTCTGGCGGGAGGGAGAGTGGAAGAAGAACCGAATTGCACCCTGAAGGCTTCTAAGGATCTAGCCTGTAGGTATTGGGTTAGAATTTCTAGCTCTCTTCTTCATCACAGTCCCTTAGACAACCAACTATATTCTTATGGACTGCTAGGATTTACCCAGATCCTTGCCCATTCCTATCTTAGTCTCGTCTTCCCTGGATCCTGGGAGAAGAGCAGAAGAGCAAGATGGGCAGAAGATACTTACCAGGGTCTGTTCTGATGCCGCACCCTGCACAGCGGTAATTCTGCTTGGCCACAGCTATCTTTCTCCTATGGGAAGAAGGAAGGAGTCAAGGATCATCAGGCTCTTAGCTAGTGTAGCTTGAGTGCCTTCACAACAAGGGCTGGGAGACACTGGCACTGGGCTTTCACTCGCCAAGAGTAGATTACAGAGAGGAGAATCTGCTTATTGGTGGGTTTGCTCATCTGGCTTTTGGGACCCAATTACCAGAAGGACCTCACAAGGGCCATAACCCACCCCGGGAGAACTTTTAGAAAGGGGTGCATACAGTACACAGCCTTCCTCTCAGGAAATAGAATCAAAGAGCAATAATACTTAATACCAAATAGTGTAAAAACATAGTAGGGATCATCCAAAAACCACTGAAAAGAGGATGAAGGTCAAGGCCAAGGGATGCCTGTAACTAAAGATCTCGTTAAAAGAATTGCTCTGGGTAGGAACCAGAGCTAGTGCCTAGTGTCCCTCAGTGACCTCTTGAAAGAATGAGATTCCGGAGAGGCTAGAATCTGCTCCCACCATATAAGGGAATTACATGAAGTGGTACAGCACTGTAGTTGATGGGGGCATATATTGAAAAGGGTGAAAGAGGTCTCTGGCAAACAAACCATAGGTGCCTTATGCAACAAGTGGTCGCCGGTCACTTACGTGGGGGCAGGATGGATATTAAAGATGATCTGGGGACGGGGCGGGGCCCACTCCAGGTTCCCTCGAACTCTGATGCGTAGCTTGTAGATGTCAGCATGCTGCCCATCATCTGGCGAGATGGGCAACGAATCAGGGATGGGCAGGAGCTGGAAGAGAGGGACAAGAGTGACCCAGAGGGGAGCCACATAACAAAGTCATCCCTCCCTTGCTGGTTAATCAACAAGAATTTATTAAGTCCCTACTACCTGCAAGAAACTGCGCTAGAAAATAGAAAGACAAACATGAAACCGTCCCTGCCCTCTCAGGCTCACAATCTATCCCATGTATTTTGCTGGTGAACAAACGCGATGCCTGAAAGAAGCCTCAGTAACAACCACAGCAACTTAAAGGAACCTTAGCTTTCTTTCTGAGTTAGTTCTGTCCTTGCCCTGAATTTGAACTAGCCACTCCGTCTGAGCCAAGTACACTGGTTCTCGTGCACAATTTCCCAACAATCTTCCAAGAACATCTCTCTGCTACTAAAATTCTGCAATTGTCATTGAGGGGTCACCACAGCCCAATGAAAGGACATCTTTAGGGTGCCAATCCAGAATTCCATGACTAGTTTAGGCCAGACCTAGTTTTAGCCTATGATCAGGGGGTATTAATCTTTTTTTATTTTAACTATCATTCTCAAAAGTGATTCCTTCAATGGTCTGTTAAAATTTATGGCCTCCTCCTCAGAAAAATGTTTTTAAATACATAACATAAAATATAAGATTACAGAGGCAATCAATTTTACTGAAATAGTTATCAAAATATTTTAAAAGAAGTTTACAGATATCAGGTTAAAAACCCCTGGTCTGGAATTATACAGGAAAGGTAGATCAATCCTAGGAATGTGAGGGGAAATAGGGATGGGACTGGATTTGTTATGGAATGAACATAAAGCCCGAGACTGACCCCAAACTCAGTTGGCCTCTCTTTGAATGAATTTGAAAAAATGTCCTGCATCTTATTGACACTCTGCTTTTCTTCCTATGAATGAGAGGAGACTAGGATTAGGGTCAAGATTCACCGTGTGGAAACCTATCTAGCATGCCCAAAGCAAAACCCAAAAAGGGGAAAAAAGTCTATTCTGGAGTGAAGAGTCCATCCCAGCAAGCTGGCCCCTGGCTCCCTCACCAACACAGCCGAGAGATAAGAGAGGAGAAGGCAGGAGTTTTATTGCTCAGTCTATGTAGCCTATGAGTAGCAGAGTCAGGGACACTGAAGCCACCCTTTTCCACATCAAGTGATGGGAAAATCCCGGGCAAGGAACATGCCTCTGCACCCCAGGGCCTGAGAGGAGAAAGGAGAAATGTCATGTGAGGCAGCCTTGTAGAAAGGCCCAAAGAAAAGAAAAGGGGGAAAGGAGTAGGAGAGTGACCTTTACCTTCTGGGGGGCATCGTGCTCAGGAACCAACCACTCGAACTCTGAGGCCGCTGGCAGCTGCATCCCTTCAAACTGCTTCAGAAGCCCCATGGCCACTGCCTCAGCCGAGGTGGAATGCAGAAAACAGTGCGAGCTGATGGAGAGAACAAGACCGGAAAGAGAACGTGAAGGCTGAGCCCTCAGGAAGGAGAAGGGCCTGGAGGGCCAGACCTCTCACTCTGGCTGCAGGCCATTGCTGGTGTCAATTGTTTGTTGTTTTTTTTTTTGTTTTTGTTTTTTTTTTTATTTAGTTTCTCTTTTTACCCTAATTGGAGGCAAGAGTTACTTAAGTAAGTTTCAACTGATTTTCTTGAATTCTCATTTTCATATTCAGAAACTAAGATCCCCTGCTTCCTCAGTTGGGAATCTAATCTATGGGGTGGAAGAAAGCACACTTGAACCCAAGGGTTCAAATACCCTTTATCATGTAACCCTTACTCTTAAGAAGGACTACCCTTAGGTAGTTAGGTGTTGTACTAAGCCTTTATGCTCCTCAGAATAGAATCCTAGAATCTTAAGGAAAGAGAAGGGGTGGAGTAAGCACTTATATGGTGCCTATTATGTGTCAGGTACAGTGCTAAACTCTCTGCAAATAGTATCTCCTTGGATCCTAGGAGTCTTCACACCCTTCCTCACACCCTGCACCCTGTAGCTGCTGCTTTAGTGCCTCCAAGCTCACCATTCCAGAATAGAACCAAGCAGAGCTGTGATTTTAAATCCTGGAAGCAGCCAAGGCCTTTTGTCTCCAGTATCTCAAGAAATCTGGTTATTTTTCCTTGTGCCTCAGGAGAGAAGATTTTTTTTTTTTTAAACCAGGGAAACACTTACAAGGACTCTGAAGAAAGGTGGGATCTGTTGCTGGAGTTTGTGCTCCTCCTGATGTCAGCATCTGAATGAAAACAAAAGGTGAAGGGAACAGAAAAGAAAGTAAATGACCATGAAATAAGCAATCACTATAAGCCAGAGAGGCACTCTGCAGGGGAAAACTATGCTCTCTTCTATGGGGGATGAGAAGTGGAGTCACAAGGGGGAGAGAGGTGCAGTGACGCTCCAGGCATAGCCCACGGCTCAGCAGTCACAGGTGACTCCATCAGGTGAGCATTAGGCTGAGGCAGCACCAAGGGTGACAGAGGTGTTATGGGACTCACACAAACACATACAAAAATCCAGTGGGAAAAGACCAAGAAAAGAGAATAAGCTAAAGAAGCAGCCTAACAGGGACAATGTCATACCACTGCCAGGTCAAAAGCAACAAGAAACAATCACATTCAACCAAACTCTGCTCTGAAATGTCCCTGCCCCATCCACTGCTCTGGTACTGCCCCAGGGAAGACTGAGATGTCTCATAAAGATCACAGAGGCAGACTTGGACTTTGGGTGTGTGTATAGGGTGAGATCCTCAAAGAAAAAAGGCTTTGAAACAAGGAGCACAGACATTTCTCTATGGTTCTATAAATCATCCAAGAAAAATACTGAGAAAAACAGAGCTGGAAGGAGGTAAAGTAGTATATGTAGTCCTTTCTAGAACTCTTAGGGTTAAGTTAGTGAGGAGCTGTTAAATTTTTTTTTCTCTCATATCAAGATTTTTGGGAGTAAATTTCCAGCATCATCAATTACCCCATATATTTACTATTGAGATCTGGAGGACAGGAAAAGAAGACCAAGCAAAGGCTATTCAGGTAGACTACCCGGAAGCTTCTACTTACATCACCATTCTTGTTCATTGCAAAACACAGCTCAAAACTTACCAACCCCTGATGAACTTCATTCCAAACTCTGACTATTCCTCTGTTTTCTATTCCCTTAGCACTATTGTAACTTCATGTTTATTGCTGTAGTGTCTAAATGTATATGTGTGTACATGGAGAATTATTCAAGTTATTTCCTGACAAATTCACAGATTCAGAATAGAAAGAATGCTTAAGAGATGATTTAGTCCGATTCTGACATTTTAGAGCAAGAAATTTAAAGTTCAAAGGGTAAACTCTCTTCCCCAAGGTCAAAAAAGCCAATTAAAGAGCCAGGACTCAAATTCAAAGCCTCTGAACCCACATCAATCAATGCTCTTTCCCCTCCACAGCACACTGAAGGAAATCTAAACAATCTTTTGTAACACAGAGAGTTGGCCAAGCTTTAAAGTTTTTAGGTTCCCCAGGATATAAGAAAAGAAAGGAGATAAGGTAGTGTGGAAGAAATGGAAGAGATTGCTGTATTTAAAAAAAAAAAAAAGAAAGAAAGAAAGAAAATGCTCAGGCAATTAGTTCTGTTCAAGATAAGGAGAAAATGTAACAGCATAAGTAGGAAAGGTGCCTGAAATTTTGAACATCCTCAGTCACAAAATGTTACATCTGTGACAAACTTTGATGATTCAATGGAAGTGCTCAAAAATGCTACTGTGGGGAGCAATGATTCCTCCAGAATAGCTTCTCAAGCAATGAAAGTCAATAACACTCAGGAATTTGGGGATTATCATTTCCACCTCTTCCAAACCTCCTCACTTTTTTCTGCCAAGTCAGGTGTAATAAAGAAGAAAACCTAACAGAACTCACAACTGTCTCGACATTCACAGAAGATGATTCCATAGAACAGGCTAGCTTGGAAGAATAGAGATATTCTTGTTATGTAGCTTACTGAATTGGGAGACCCTAATCAAATGTGAGGGAGAGAGGGAGGAAGGAAGAAAGGAAGAGAAAAATTATAAATTCTCAAGGATTTAAATTCTAAAATAAATTAAATCTTTAAAAATAATCTCCCCCCCCCCCAAACAATAAGGGAAAGAAATGGAGCTACTAAGAGGGGATGGAAGCATGTCAGAAGAAACATGGTAAAGCATCTGAGCTGATCACAAGAGTCAGAAAGGCCAAATAAGGCCCACTTCTTCATTAAACCCTAAACAATGTAAAAAAGAGACTAAAGTTATAATGGAAAGTAAGCTCTGTTAGATAGGTGGTAAGTTAGTTCTATTCTACTATTTAAGTAAGACTAAACTAATTAAGTAGTGATAGATAATACTTAAGGATAAATGAGAAAGATGCCTAACTACTGCATTTCAATATTGCTTCTAACTGCATATACTAACTTGTATAAAAGTAATTTGGTATTACTTAATATGCGTTCTTAGCAAAAAAAAAAAGAAAAGTATTCTTAACTATTTAATAAAACATGTTGCTTTTAATTATAACTCTATGGAGGAATGTGATCTACCTTCAAGCAGTTAGCTCCTGTGAAGAACTAGTGGTTTGCCCTAGTGGCTTCACTTTCTGCCTGGTCAGAGCCAATCCTAAATACAGGCAAACTAACATAGGGCTCTTGAGTTTGGTCTTCTACCATATCATTTTACTATAAACTTTCCACCTAGATAGCACCAGTGGTTAAATTATAAATCTTACTCCTCATCTCCAATTTCTCTCCTACATTCACCATTTATTTTTGAATTTTCAGAGCAAGAAAGAATCAGAGAACCACAAGATGAATGAAGAAGACTGTGGAGGCAAGGAGTTCAATAAGGCTCACTCTGTGGCTTCCATTTCCAGATTTCTGACTAGTTCCCCAAGAAGCCCTACCATTCTCTAGAACACTGCATGGGGCTACAATAATCAAAGGGCACACATACGTGCTAGACACATACATAAACATACACAGAGAACACTCTTAACACAGGCTACCTGAAAACAATGAAGCCATGGACACTGACAGTCCGTTCTTTGACGTATGAATCAGGTTAGACCCATCACTACCATCTGTGTAACAACGGTAACAAAATGGTGCACTTCAGTGCTCAGGTCACAGAAAAGGAGAAGTAACAGAGTGAAGGCAAGACTGGAGCCCACTACCTCCTGGGTGCTGGGGTTTAACTCTTCATTTTTACATCCCCAAATCAAACGCTGATCTTCCCTGGGAGGCTGAGGTCAATTCCAGAGAGTAAACAACCATCAGAGCTCACAGAATATTTTTATTCCACCTCTCCAAACCCAGCTGAAGATATGTTCCCTATGGCAAGGTGATAGCCTTCACCCCAGTTGACCCACAAATGCTCTATTTTTTGCCAACTGAAAGAAACTGAGCCTGACCAGTAGCAGCCCCGAGACAACTGTACCAGGTTAGTTCAGTATTCATAAAAAACCTTCCCTCCAAGTGGATCATCTATCTTATGATAATTTAAGCCTTGATGTTAGCAGATAGATTCAGGGTCATAAAACTATATTCATGTTTGCACTGTGGGCGAAAATATCATGGCACAAGGTTATGACAGCAATGACAGTTCATGAGACTTAAATGGCTCTAAACCTTCTGGTTTCAAGGGCTTGAAGAAAAAATGGAAGGATCCTTAAGCATCTCCCATGAAAAGAACTAAAAAGAGGTTTGTGTGCTTCTATGTATAGGAACTTCCAAGTTACTTAAGACATTTTGATCACTAAGTAAACTTCCAAGCAGTTTCTACATCTGGAAATATGTAGTAGTAAATGAGTTCCCTAAACTGGCATGAACAGCATCCCACAGTCTATGAGAATAATAGATCTACTCAGCAAACAAGCTATGGTGAAAAATTTTAGACATAGCTGATTTGCTATAAAGGAATATGCTTCATTTTAAAGTTAAGTGCCTACCTAGGGTAGGTTCCTGGGGCTGTGACCAAGCCTGAAGGAAGAAAACAATGTAAATTTGTGTGTAAATAGTGCAACATCTCTTACCTTGGATCTCAAATTCATCAACTTCATCAGTGGAGCCAGAGTCAGAAAGTCGTGCTGAATCACGTGAGCTGAACTGGGAGCCACTGGAAGTGACCAGAAAGCCTGTTTTCAGGGTTAGAGAAAGCAGTTAACAGGACTACCCCATGCCATTATGACCCAGCAACAGAAGAAGAAGTAGTAAGGCTATGAGACCCTAAGGGACAGGGTATGATAGGAACTCAAAAGAGGTGAAACCCTAACTGGTGAGCAGGATAAAAAAAGGAAAACTTTTCACTGTTTTTTTTAAATCTCAGATTCCATCTTGTACACAGAATGTAAAATTAGGCCATGTAGACTTGACTTCTAAGAGGGTTGAGCTACCCTACCATATCAAAGAGTAGGAAAGTAAACTCTTGGGAACACAGGAACCAATTCTGGACATGAGTAATTTCCAGGCCCATTAGGTCCAGCCCAACATTCTGGGTCAACAAAGGAAAGGAGAAAGTGGAGAGGCAGACAGAATAGTCCTGGTAGGAGTATGCAGCTCCAAATGGGTTCAGAAGGTCCCAAAGAACCCGACTAACGCAGGGCAAAAAAGGACTGGACTGCGGAGACTCACTTCCATGCTCGGTCTCCTGGTAGGCAGGGAGGAGGTTCTTGGTACGGATCTGCTGCCGCCGAAGACGGATTTTCTGTTTTAGCTCTTGGATCTCTTTATCACTGTCATCCTCTTCTTCCTCATCTAGGTGCTGGTTCATCATATTGCACTTCATTAGTTCAATGGCAGCAATCAGGGACTCTGAGATGCTAAAGTGGGCATTTTCCTGGGACAGGAAGACACCAAGGGAAGGTTACTTGGTGACGAGGCAGAGATGTTGAAGGTCTCACCGATTAAACCTTTGAAATCTGGTGTCCCCAGATGTTCACTGCTTTGCCTCATCACTCTCTGGAGAAGCTACCAGAGGGCTGACTGCCAGAAAACCTCTTTTCTAAGTTCTCTCTGCCCTCCTGGCTGGGCCACCATGCTCTCATCAGAAAGCAGTCTCCTTTCCTCCAGTTCTCCAACACCCACCTCTTCCTGCACCACCTCTAGCAGAAATAAAAGCCATGACAGTGGCCTGAGGTCCTTTCCTTGTCATCTAGGGACTGCCTGCATGCACAGCAGCATCTTCCCAAAGACTTATACAAACAAGAGTGACTATTGTGTTCTATGACTTGTATCAATGTACTTAGGAAGCGTGTCTGGAAAGAGCATTTTTAATCGAGGAATCAAGTGACCAGATGGCACACCCAACTCCTCACCCAGACAATGGATTTCAAAAGAACAGGGACAAACTCCTTGGATTCAGGGAGAAAGGCTCCCTGGCGTTGCCCAGAACTGGACCTAAGCTACCTTCTGTTTGTGAGGGGTAAGTCAGGGAGCCGCGAGTGAGGACCAAAGCCAGTCTTTTCCACCTCCCCCTCGAGTCTCTTTACCTTCTCCAGGTCTGCACAGCTACCAAAATCCTGTTCGGACAGGTAGCTGATGAGGGACTGTCCTTCTGAAGGCCTTCGGAACATGCCTTCCCCTGAGCATAGGTACTGATTACCATCTGGGAAAGAACAATGCAGAAAGGGGGTCAGCTTTAAATGGGGACACAACTCACTGGGGCCGGCTCGTCAAAGAAGGAAGCTCTGCCACGGCAAAGATGCTCCTCCCAGGCTTCCCCAGCCAACAGAACCAAGCCGGAGGGGAACATTGTTCTATCTCCTGTGGGAGCATGCTAACCTGAGGAAGTCCAGTTCATCAAAACTCCTGGCAGTAAAGTTTGGTGAGACCACAGAAGATAGTCAGACCTCACAGAGTGCCCCAGAAGCCTGCACCCGCACCAGTAGACCCCTACCCCTAGTTCCTTTGCAAAGAATCAGAAAAAGGCTCTGGGGCTAGCCCTGCTGCCTCAAGGCGCTTCTAGGCAAAGCAGGCCCACTGTCTCTTCACCAAGGCCTCCACAAGAACATCTTCAAGGTCCCACCGACTCCTCGGGAGAGCTCGGCCATCCCATCTAGATCCCCAGATAGCCACACAAGGGCTGACAGAGGGTGAGGAGGAAAATATCAAGAAGGAGAAGAAAGGAAAGTAATAGAACGGTGTGACTTATAGCACCAGACTAGGAACAGCGAAAGGGAAAGTTCGCCCTGTACAATATGTACCTTCTACAGAGCTGAGCTGTTCTGGAGTACAGGGGTTCAGTGCAAAAGCAGGGCAAAGAAGCCAGAAAACAAGACCCCCCCCCCTCGCCCACCCCCACTTACTCACCATATTCCATGTCCACAGAGCTGGGGGTGCTGCCTTCCCTGTTTCGCCCAGAGGAGGAGATAGGTGCGTTCAGCTTTAAGCTATCATTTCTGGATTCTGATAGGAGGCAGCACATCAGGGGGGAGGGAGGGAGAGAGAAAAAGGAGTGAACAGGGGAAAATTTCCCTTTTCAACTTTAGAATGTAAGCCTTTAAGATGGGCCCTCCCCAACTTCCCTTGAGAAAAGGGGGAGACTTCATGCTAACTGGGAACAGTTCAGGAATGTGGAAAGGAGACATGAAACCAAGTCAAATGGGCTCCAACAGTAAGAAGAGAAGGTAGCAGGAGTGGACAAGAATGTGAGAAACAAGCAAATCAAATGAAGTTTATGAATCAGTTGTCCCACTGTCTTTTTCTTCCTTATACAAAGTTTGTTTCTAGGGGATTTCTTACTAAGGATCAGGATTGTTCACAGGATTATTCATCTCACTAAAATGTCAGAAATGGGTATACCCAGATAGCCACAAGATTGTCTCAGTATACATAGGAAGAAAAAAAAACCTCTTTTTTTACTCAAGGGAATCAATAATTGCTACAAAAACCATTCCAATTTATGTCAGAAGTCATCATATCAATGACAAAAAAGGCAAACATATTCAAATATCCCATCTTTCCTGAATGTTAGATAGCAAAGTCACAAGAAGGTCTGCACTGGCCACTCAATTTTATTTTATACAATTGGAACTAGACTGAAAACTTAACACATGTAAATTAAATCCATTCCTTGCCTGGGTTACAGAATCAAGCAGCTACCTTAAAGGCAATATCACCAAATAGTCAAGGAAAAAGCAAGACAGCTATGGCTGGAAATACCAAGTGAAAGAAATAGGACTGGTTGTACTCAGTCTTATCAGAGTTGTGACAAAAGCTGGTTACTTGTTGTCCAGGAATAAAAGGGTTATGGGGAGCCTAGGGACTGATGCCAAGAAAGGAAGTTCTGGTGTTCTAAAGAGGTTGTCAGGGACACTGGACCCTGAGACTGGGAGGAATTGAGATTAACAAGTGGTTCATTAGCAAGCGGGAATTAGCAATAGAGTGAACCACACTGATGCATCTTATGACTCAATTCTGGGACTAATTCACATCCCTTTCTATTCAATTGTAGGTCTAGTCTAATTTCTGTCCTGTGAGAATATTTTATTCAATTGTGGAGATAGGGAGAAAACCTTATTTTACTGTTTCTACCCATCCCTATATGGCTGAGAATCTGGACTATCTTTATCTCCTTCTTAGAGGTCCTTAAATTAGAAGGACCTAGGCACATTGCTGAAAACCCAGTCAGCTCATAAGATTTATGCAAGTTTTCTCATATACATATACATATATACATATGTACATATATACAATATATATATATATATATAGCAACTGACATTTCTTATTTGAAAACAGGCCTGTACTGATCAATCAGTTGTTATTTCCATGTTCCCTTGATTGAATACAGACACTTTGTGATTGACACCTCCTTTTCCGATTTCAGAGAATTGTGCCTTCCCTCTCTCAACCTGGCAAGTTTTTCTCCAATTAGAAATCATATTACCTACTGTTGTATTCTGGTTGCTTTCTTAGATCTTATTTAACTGTTTTTAATGTATTAAAAAATCTATCTCTCCCTGTATTTGGAGATCCAGTGCTAAAGCTGAGAAAGCTATAGATCCTGCATTATGCTCAAAAGCTTAGGCATTTGTTTCCTCAGTCATTACATCTCTCACCCACCACAGTTACCAAGAGAAAAGGTGAATAAGGGGTAAGTGATATCCAACTCTGTTCTTTGACAAAGACAGCAACTTGTCAGCTGTTCTACTTATGTCCGGCTATCTCTCACATGGTCGGCTGAGGCCTTGGTGTACTGTTTCAACTTTGAGCTCTAAATACATTGGTCAGGTTGTGTGTGTCCCTGACCACCAAACACAGAGTAAGGAGAGAATGGCAAGGCCAGTGGTGTGTAATAAAGACATGTTGCTGAGGTCAAGACTAGATAATTATTCATTGGTCTGTTGTGCCCTGGTAGTCATGGAATGGAACATCCAGTGACCCAGAAATTACAGAATTTTCAGTTGGACCATATCAATCTCCAATGTTGTGGAAAATATCATAGGCAGGTAATAATTGTTACTATTTGGATAACAGAGTAGTAATCCATTCTATAAATGAATAAGCTGTTAGAAGTAAGAGTTTCTTTTCTAAGTTGAGTTAAAAGTCCGACTTCTTGTCATTTTCATCCTTAATTTTGTTTTCTAGAGCAACACAGAAAAAAGGGGAATGTCTTCTTTGAATAAAAACCAACTATCACATTTCCACCTAGTCTCTTTCTTCCCCTGTGAGTTTGTTTTTTTCTTTTTTTAAATTAGTATATACCATACTCCCTCCCTCCCTCCCCACCCCTCTCATTGAAAAGGCAAACAATTTGATATACGTAATACATGTGTAGTAATGAGAAAATGTTTCCATATTATGACCCCTTTTTTTTTCAACCATTCTTTTCAAGGACATGATTTTCAGAATCCTTTCCATCTCTTTTGTCAGTGCCCCCCTTTAAAATGTAGTATCTCAGCTTGAATAGAAATCACTGACACAATTCTAATGTTTATTCAACAACCACTTAAGAGACCACGTAAATAAAACTTATTTCACTGAGAAAATTCTGAGCAATGGTTGAAATTAAAAGGAGAAAAAAAAAAAAAGATTCCACAGACTATGGGCAGTGGTGGAAAATGAATAAAAGGGCAAAAGAAGTGGGTGTGGTAAAGAACATGCAGCACACGTTTCTGGGTCATAGGAAGGAAAATACAAACTGGTGTTAATTCAAGAAACAGTGTGATTTAGTATTAGCCTGAAAAATTGTGTCACCCAATCCATCGTAAAGTCTCTGGATGATATATTTCTCAATTTTAAAGGAAAGTCACACAGATAATTTGACTTCTTTTCCTAGACGTTTCCAAGATTCTGAACCACTTAACTTTGACTTTAAGGGTCAAGCCAATTTTGATATCAAGCCTCCTGGTTTCTTTTACTTTCCTCAAGACTCCACTCCCATCCAATCTTTTGCAAATCATCTTTCCTTACCCTCTGAAGCTACCATCTTGTACATAAACAGTATTTACCCACCATTAGATACTCTGAAGACAGGGAGTGTGTTTTTTTGCTTGTATTTCCAGCACTTATATGAGTGCCTGAAATGTAGTAAATGCTTAATAAAAGTTTTAATAGAAAAGAACAGCAAAGATGCCTCCAAACTAAGCAGATTTGATTTAACACCAGAATGTAAAGGGAGGCTCTGAGTCAAGCCAAATAAATGGTTGCAGTTGAGAAGGAAGAGAAAAAATTAGAACTGGTTCCCAAACCTGCAACGGGATCTTCAACTATAACAGCAATATTCCTGAGGCCTTCTGTAAGCAGAGAAAAAGGAAAGCAGAAAGAATACAGAGACAACCATGAGAGAGAGAAAAAGAGAGAGGGAGAAAGATAGAGAGATAGAGATATATATATATATATAGAGAGAGAGAGAGAGAGAAGAAGAAGAGAAGAGGAGAGGAGAGGAGAGAAGGGTAGGACAAGAACAGGTAGGACAAGAACGCAGGCAAGCACTTTTTACTTACCATATACCATCTTTCAACATCTCAGGGAAATGTCCTACTCTGCCAGTGAAGCCCTTCCTGGCTCCCTTTTCTAATACTGTTTCTGCAATTTTGTGCTACTCTCTATGGATTCAGAAATAGGGGGCAGAGGAAAGTATATAGCTGCAGGCCAATGAGCAAGAGGAGGCCAGGTACCAAGGACTAGCAGGAATTCTATTACAGAGGGTCTGACCCAGTGGCTCCTGGGGCTGTCACCAGGGGCTAAGTAGAACAGAGACTTTGTTTTCAGCCTTTTTCTTAGATATCTCCAGATCAGCCAAATTAACAACATGGTCAAAGGCATTACTGTATGTGTGGGCAGCTGAGGATGAAGTCCCCAGCTCCTAACCTCCAAGAAACAAACCTTTAGGATCTGTAGGAATATCACCAGAAACCAAATATAGCCCCAGCGGCTGGTCAGGGCTCTCCTCCTGTCCTTTCTTTTCTAAATGGGGACCTTCCCCACCCAAGGCTAGTTTCAAGCACCAAAGGTTCACATCAGCTTTTTGAGTTTGTGAGAATGCCATTGCAATGAACCCCACTACAGGGCCTCTAGACATCTATACAGCCAGGGGAGGAAGAAGATGGTGCACATGGCAATCCCCATTTCCCTGGTGCTATACGGCCTGTACATGAAGAAGGTCTAGGAAGCCAGTACCCTTGTGCCCCACTGCTACCCAAACAGAACTAATAATGGATCCAGCCCCTTCAATTCCATTTACTAGGTCACAAAGGTTTCCCCCACCCCTAACATCTTTACCCTCTATTGTCCAACAACAAACCCCAATGTCTCATAGGACTGTTTTCAAAGCAGCATTCTGTGATAAACTAGCCTGAGCAAAGGAAATTTTGGAATCAGGCATTTAGTGAAATTATTCTTAAAATGCATGGATGTAGTTTCTCTGATTTTAAGAGGCTGGGGGAAGGACTTAAATTTCTAAAGGAATCCTTTTAATTCTAATAGCCATGAACTCTAGCTTCTATAGTACTCAAGATCAAGTGAAGAGAATCCATGAAAGGCTTTTTAATCCATTTAGAAACAATGATAAAGGAAGAGAATGATAAATTTCTTTTTCTTTTTTTTTTTTTTTTTGGGGGGGGGAAGAGGAGGAGGAGGGCAACTGGGGGTTAAATGACTTGCCCAGGATCACACACCTTAAGTGTTAAGTGTCTGTGGCCACATTTGAATTCAGGTCCTCCTGAGTCCAGAGTCAGATCACTATCCACTATGCCATCTAGCTGTTCTAAGAATAACTTTCAAATAACCAGATAAGCAGGAAAACCTTCCTTTGCCCAGCAGCACATGGACTATGTTTATAGAACCATCAGCAATAAGGAGCCTTCTTTTTCATCTCCAGACCCCTGGCTACCACCTGTCTCTCTGTCACCTCAACCCGAGCGAGTGTCCTGAATGAACCAAACCTTACCTTGGACTTTCCTAGAAGTTAGGTTGGTGTCAGAGTGTGAACGGGTATGGCTCTTCTTGGCTCCACCAGAGACAGCCAGCGTTTGGCCCTCTGAAAAGCTGGACCTCCGCAGGACCCCCAGCACCTGGTCCTGACCAACTCCCTCTTGCTCGCCCACAGAGGAGGCCCGAGAATTGGCTTTCTGGGAGCTGCTGGAAGAGAATAAGTTAGAGCTGCTGCTCTTGGAGTTGCTGCTGTTACTCTGACAGCTGGCGGCGCGGGCTCGACTGCCCAAGTTGCCAATGGCTAAGTACTCGGGCCCGTCATTGACATCACTTTGGGGGTCATCCTGGCTGCCAGTCCAAGGCTCCTCACTGGGGCTGGTCAGGGCGCTAGAGCTCATGTCGTTTGAGGAGGGTGGTGAATCCCTGGCTGATGCGGAGGCTACAGGAGAAGGGTGGCCCTGCAAGGACTGGTCCCCTGCCAGGGCCACTGGCTCTTTGCTTTCTTGAGGTTTCCGTGGAGGGCCAGAGAGGGAGAAGGAAGTGGGTCTTCTGTCTGGGATACAAAGAAAAGAGAAGAGGGTAGTTTGGAATCGCACCATAATTATAAAGAATGCTCATACAACCAATAGAACCGGACAATTCACTTGTATTTATATAAGATGCATCCAACCCTGTGCTAGATATGTAAGCCTAGAGAAGATAGAACACAGTGAACCTATAGAGCTAGAAGAAACAACGGGGGTTGCTGAGTCTAACTCCTCATTATAAAGGGGCACTGGAAGCCCAGCACGGTTAAGTGCTGTGTCCGGTGCCACCATAAGGGCAGAACCAGAATTCACACTCAGATCCGGACTCCAGAGCTCTTTCCACTATACCACGGAAGAGAGAAACTTCACAGGAAATCATTTTTAAAAAATCCTTAGGCATGCAAGCAATAAAGCCAGGAAAATTTTTAAATAAAACTTTCTTTTTGCTATTCTTCTTATCCTGCAGCCTACTTATCCTGGGCTGCTCTGGAAGATGGAACTTTAAACACCCTAATCACAAGTAACCCCCCCTTTTTATTCCCCCCAGAGCAAGGGGAGCTGGGATCACTCCCTCCCCCATCCTCACCTGTAATGGCGATGGGGGTAGACTGGTAGGGGCCAGAGAAGGAGCCGAAGTAACATTGCTGGGTATACTTGGCAGGAGGGGTGCTGGATGAGCCAGGCAACGCTGTCAGACTTTGGCTTTTGGTCATCAGCAGGGGGGTCTCGTGCTTCCTGGCAAACTAAAAGGAAACAAGGGTCCTAAAGGACAAGGACCACACCCAGCAGCTGGCTGCTGCTGCAACCTGAACTCATCATCAAACCCTCCACTGAGCAGGCTGGGAAACCACAAGCTTCTAGTGGTCAGGTCAGAAGCGTCTGACCTAGAGGGAGGCCAAGGCCCTGATTAACAAGAGCCAGCCTAATGTTTTCAACCTTCAAAGGGTAAAACTTATCATGTGTAACATTAGGTCATGCAAGGAGCCAGCAGCCCCCCCTCCTTCACTCCTACTATGGATGCAGTACTCACTCCACCTAGGCTTTAGTAGTACCTTGTTCAGAGGGGAGATCTTGTAGCATCCTAATGTTTCTTCTTAAATAGAAATCAATCCTTCAAAATGGAGTGACACCAAACTAATCCCACCTCTAAGGCCTACCTGATGACATTTCTATTTTCCAAAACAGAGTGGGAGAGAGAATGGGGTTTTACCATTGGACCCCACCTCCTGAACCCCTAAATGAAAGCTGCAGCAACACCCCTGCAGACTCTCACCATGGAGGCATCGATCTGAGCCAGGAGCCGAGGATTATTCTGCTCCACTGCCTCCAGGCACTGCAGCATGGCTGCGACGTGAGCACTGCTCAGCAGGAAAGCAGCATCTGCAGAGAAAGGCAGCCCTCATTCAGGAAACATCTCTGGTCGCCCCACTTCCTTGTAAGAAGGGAAGAGGGGCAGAAAGCCACTACCTAGCCAGGAAAAGACTATGGAACAAAGTCAACTTGTAAAGGGCTAAAGGGAATCAAGAACAGATGCAAGAAAGGCTAGCCATCAGGGATGTGTGTGTGTGAGAGAGAGAAAGAGACGGAGGTGAGAGAGGAACAGAGAGACAGAAAAGGCACCATAAGGGCAAAACACTGGCCCTGTTGTATATAACAGCAAAGAAAGAAAGCTGGCCACCCTGCTCTGACATGGAGACAGGAGACGCACTGTCTTAGAGATGACAAAATACACTTTGCAAGGCACAGTGCAGGGCCCAAGAAGGAAAGGCTCTCTGGCTTCTGCCTACCTGTATAGAATTTCCTGATGTACTGTCTGTCTTCCAGCAAGGGCCGCAGCTGAGCAGACAGGCAGTGGAACTGCAGGCTGTGCTGCAGCCACAGCTCTGCAATGGCCTGGTCCCTCACACCGTCTGGGCTCGGCTGGCCATTCTCATACAGGCTGATAAACTGAGAGACAGAAAACAGGCATGTGTATGTGTTAGGGCTGAAAGCCTGATCTATCATCACAGAAAGGCCAAGGACCATCTCAAAGGAGGGAGAAAGGGCATGCCCCTCCCTCTCCTCCATAGTCCCTGGATCAATGAACAGGGGAGGGAGTGAGGAGGACCACTGAGAGTCCTTCTGGCGCTACCATTTTCAGTTTGCAAAATCTCCTAATGAGGAAGCCCCTCTACCACTGCTCTGAAATTTCTAGTCTCCAGGGAAGCACTCTGAGGTTAAGTGACTCATCTGGGACTGCCCAGCCAGAACCTATCAGAGGTAAGACTTGAACCCAAGCCTTCTTGATTCTGAGATCAGCTTCTCCACTGGATCTTTCTTTTTGCACCTAACAGGTGCTTAATAACATGCCTGCTAATTTGCACTGACTGACTTGCCAATGCCATGGATCTGGGAGTGACAACCAATGTCAGAACCCAAAGAAATATTACGAGGCTGTTAGAACAGGCTGAATCGAAAGCTTTGGTGGCTAATACAGGAACATCTCTGATAAATGACAGATTACAGTCAGCAAAAATGACCAGGGAGGGAAAAGCAGTTAAGACCAGATAACCATTTCCAGAAGAGAAAAGGCTTATAATTGTACCTATGCAGCTTGGCAACATTCCCCCTCTCCCATTTTGCCCCTGAGAGAAGTCTAAGCCAGTGGACTAACTCACACAGTTGACAATGCTGGATAGCCCCTGCAGAGAAAGGATACCCTAGGAGGATGTTTCAGAAATGTTAGAAGAAAGAGATAATGGAATTCCAGTCAGGAGCACCAGAGCTTAAGAGCACAAGAGCAGGTAGGGTTCTGGCTTCTCTTCAAAAAGATCAGGGCCATGTTTAACTTCGGACCAAGGAAAATCTTAAGGATTTCATCTCTGCTATTATTCTACTACTATAATCAGCAGCTTATGCTCAAATAAATGGGCCAGAGGATAATGGCGCACTCACAGCCAAGTATATAGCCCACCTGGGACTAGGCAAAGGGAACCTCTAAGAACCTGCTCTTTCCTCTCTTCCTAGTGCCACTTTCCCTTAGAGCCAAATTCTACTCTAATGCTTTTCCTGTCCCTCCTTTCCTGACATTTCAGACAAGCTGTTGCCAGCAGCCCTGCATTCCACGATGTATATACCCTCTACGCACAAACTATGTTCTAAAATAGATCACAGAACCACAGTTTTCAGCTAAAAGGGATCATTTAATCCTACTCTTTGTTTCAGAGAAAAGGAAACTTTTTTCCCATAGTTCTCTATAACTATTCATAAATGACTGCACTTGAATGACTCAAAGGACCACAGGCTTTGAGTCGTCAGAAAAGCAAGAGATCACAAATGTCAAACCTTTCACTTGTACTGCTCAAAATTAAAACAGCCATTCTCCCCCCATATTCCTAACCCGGTTTTTCTCTGGGAAATAGGCACCATTCACCCTATTTAGTTAATAAGAACTCTGCCCCCAACATACCTCCTCCTTGTACACATTCATTCACTTAGTGCAAACCTGAATAATATTATTTTACCTCTAGCATGCCCAAACATCACCCTCAAATCCACATCTTACCTTCTCCACATGAAGGGCCGAATGAGGGCTGAGCCACCGAATGTCCTTCACAAATTGCCAGTAATCATTTTGTTGGCAGCATACCTGTCCAGGGAACACACACAATGAGATACCATCTAGGTTCTGTGCCAGTTGCAGTGTCATGTACCAGGAGAGAACAAGAGGTATAACCTTCATTGTATCACCAAGGACACCTTATATTACACCTTGGGTACATATATCTGCTTTTAAAAGGTATTTTCAGATATGATGGCCAGCACCAGACTAAAAGTCAAAGAAAGATAAGATTCAGTGGATCCAAGCCACCAAGGGCAGAACCAGGTTTTTCTTGGGTCTAGAAGAGTTGCTTTTATGGGTCAGCAGTCCAAAATCCAATAATCTTGTTATGGGGAAGGAAAATGTTGTCCCTAGTGCCTTCTCCCTATACTTGGCAGCATGCAGTCAGGTTTCTGGCATTTGTCCCTGGCCAGAAGTGGACAGGCAGCGACCTATCTTGGGAATTTGTTCCCTTTCCCTGCACTGCTGCCAGATGACTTTGAGTAACAAAACTTGGCCTCCTTTGTGCTATGGTTTCTTCTTTTAAGGAGAGGAAAAAATTATGTTAGGAAATCCTGTTTATTCTATCTTGACTAATCTCCTCTGGTACCCCTGCCTATGATACTTCCCATCTATATTACTGAGGACAGTTTCTTTGTTTTGTTTAATTTTTAAATGTTTTTTTCTTTTTGCTCATTTATTGACCATGAAAATATTCTCAAATTTTAACATTCAATGCTGCCACCTACACAGGTAAAGCACAAAATGAACATTCATATGAGTTTTTTAAGTTGTGACTGGGAAAACATTTGAAATTATTAAAAACTTATGACATGGTCAAACAAGGAAAAATTCTGGTTAATCAAATCTGGAATTAAATGACTTTTTTAAAACGAAGGATTAAAATACATTAAAATATACATTAAACCATAAAACTTTTCATAGATAAAATCACAACATAAACTACTTCAAAATATTACTATGCCTTGGAGTTATTTTTTTTCAAATTTTTAAAATTTATTAAAGCTTTTTATTTATAAACATATGCATGTTAACAATGACCCTTGTAAAAATTTCTGTTCCAAACTTTCCCCTCCTTTCCCTATCCTCTCCCCTAGTTGACAGGTAATCCAATACATATTAAATATGTTAAAATATATGTTAAATCCAATATATATATATATATATATATATATATATATATATATATATATATATACAATTATCTTGCTGCACAAGAAAAATCAGATCTAGAAAGAAAAAAAAGACCTGGGAAGGAAAACAAAATGCAAGCAAACATCAACAGAAAGCATGAAAAAGCTATGTTGTGATCCATACTCAATTCCCACAGTCCTCTCTCTGGGTGTAGATGGCTTTCTTCATCACTGAACGATTGGAACTGATTTGAATCACCTCATTGTTGAAGACAGCCAGGACAGTTTCTTTAGAAGAAGGAAAAGGAAAAGGAGGAAAAAGAAACCAAGGACCCCAGGACTGACCCTAAGCCACAGCTTTCTTTAAGCAATTAGTGCTTCTCCCAAAAGACTCCTCTCTCCCCTTCAGAGTACAATGGAAGCTCAAGCAGGATGTATTGCTGCTTTCCTTCTCTCTCCAGGCTAAAAGCTTAATGCCCAGAATAGTTTTCTGATGATATAGCAACTTGAAGAAATTTGAAAGTCTTAGTGTTGAGTGAGGAAATGAAAAGGGGAAACAAAACTTTTTTTTTAATTTACAAAACATATGGATGGGTAATTTTTCAACACTTGCAAAACCTTGTGTTCCAAATTTTCCCCTTTCTCCCTCCCCCCTCCCCTAGATAGCAGGTAATCCAATACATGTTAAATATGTTAAAATATATGGGAAACAAAACTCTTGACAAGAGAACTTGCAAAGGAATATGAAGCATCAATAAGCGGGCCTATATCTTGCAGAAAAAATTTCCCTTCTTGGACTATACTTGATATATTTTGTGTCTGAAGATAAAAGATGACATACTTTTTGCTCCTTTTACCGCAATGATTTTAGGGAAATTTTTTTTTAATGAAATGACATCTATTTCTCAATGTGTAGACAAAGTAACTTCAAAGGTATTATTAACAACGGTAAAAAGTAATGCTAATGTTCTGCATTATCCACATCTTTTTCACTAGATCTTTTCATACACAGTACTTTACTAATAAACATTAATCTCTTGGCATGTCTCCTTGCCCCGTTTCAAATGGTGAAATAGGAGGCAGAGAGAGGAGAAGGTGGTCTTCTTTTGGGGATCCACTGCAGTTGTGCCTCTCACTCACAGTGGCACTCTTCAGAGACTTGCTGGGTATTCCAATTATTCCCCTGGGAAACACCCACATGACTTTTATTAGGCTGGACTGAGTGAGCCAGCAGCTGGCTTGCTGGCCCATGAGAGCATCCATGAGTCACTACTGCAGCCAGATGGACAAACTCCTTCCCTTGAATAGCGTGATTACCCTTCTAGTTTCTTGTACTTAGTGCCATCACTCTCCTGAGCCCAGACACACCTGCCATGGAGCCTCCTCTGCAGCAATTTCTGGAACCCCGGGTGTCCTTCTTCCAAGAAGCTGACAAGCACTAACTTCCATCACAACTTCAAGAATTGTGGGATTTGTAAGTGACAGATGTCAAACATACACTGAGTCCAAACCCTCTTATTGTACAGATCAGGAAACTGCAACTGAAAGAGAGGATGGCTGTCTTGTCAAAGGATGGCTGACCATTCAACTCAGTATGAGAGTCCAGATCCAAATCCAAGTCTTTCTTCTCCATGCCCAGGCTTCTCCCAGCCCTCATGCTTCTTCCATTACACCTCCCTAGCTAGATCAGAGAAGAACTGATCACTCTCACCTGACCAAACCAGACATGCAATTTCCATGGAAAGGCTCTTATTCTTTTTGATCTCCACAAGATGTCCTTGGCATCTTTGTTAATGATGTCATAATAATCTTTCAATTTCCAGTGAGAACATATCTATACGCAAACCACGTTTACTTATTTTGAAATAAATTGTAAATGAGGGCAAGTCATTCAAAAAGAACTGAAGTAAATAATTTTGTAAAATGAAATGATTTTATAAAGTAAATTATTCTCTAATCTAAGAGCTATGTGAATTCCAGATTTTATTAAAGAGAATTTCTTAAAGCAAACTTTCTATATAGTGCCATGTGGAAAAATTCAGGCTTTCTGAAGATGAATTTTGATATCTTTGGTTAAGTGTGGAAAGGTAAAAATTCTCCTGAATAAATGACAATAAAACTTATTTTTTCTAGTTTCAAATAAGCTTGAAACAGAAGAGACAAAACCCATTATAAACCCAACATCTTCCCTTTGAAGATTATCTCTAGCTTATCTTGTCTATGCTTACTGTATATAGTTATGGTGTGATATTGTTCTCATTAAACTGTAAGCTGCTTGAAGAGAGGACTGTTTTTAAGTTGTCTTTGTGTCTCTAGCATGTCAGCACAGTGTCTGACATATACTGAGTGCCAGCCGGTAATGTTTACTTCCTGAATAACGTGAGGTAAATCTAATCTAAGGCAACTCCCAGTGGCTTAATAACTTTTTGGTCTTGGGACCTCTTTACATTTTAAAAAATTACTGATGAACCATTCTCCAATTGATAAATGTTCAAAGAATATGAACAGACAATTTTCAGATGATGAAATTGAAATTATTACCACTCATATGAAAGAGTGCTCCAAATCACTATTGATCAGAGAAATGCAAATGAAGACAACTCTGAGATACCTCTACACACCTGTCAGATTGGCTAAGATGACAGGAAAAAATAATGACGAATGTTGGAGGGGATGTGGGAAAACAGGGACACTAATACATTGTTGTCCAACCATTCTGGAGAGCAATCTGGAATTATGCCCAAAAAGTTATCAAACTGTGCATATGGCATATATCCCAAAGAGATACTAAAGAAGGGAAAGGGACCTGTATGTGCAAGAATGTTTATGGCAGCCCTATTTGTAGTGGCTAGAAACTGGAAAATGAATGGATGCCCTTCAATTGGAGAATGGTTGAGTAAATTATGGTATATGAATGTTATGGAATATTATTGTTCTGTAAGAAATGACCAGCAGGATGAATACAGAGAGCCTTGAAGAGACTTATATGAACTGATGCTGAGTGAAATGAGCAGAACCAGGAGATCATTATATGCTTCAACAACAATACTGTATGAAGATGTATTCTGATGGAAGTGGATTTCTTCGACAAAGATTAAGATCTAACTCAGTTCCAATTAATCAATGATGGACAGAAGCAGCTATACCCAGAGAAGGAACACTGGGAAATGAATGTAAACTGTTTGCGTTTTTGTTTTTCTTCCCAAGTTATTTTTACCTTCTGAATCCAATTCTCCCTGTGCAACAAGAAAACTGTTTGGTTCTGCACACACATATTGTATCTAGGATATATTGTGACATATTCAACATATGTAGGACTGCTTGCCATCTAGGGGAGGGGGCGGAGGGAGAGAGGGGAAAAATCGGAACAGAAGTGAATGCAAGGGATAATGTCGTAAAAAATTACCCAGGCATATGTTCTGTCAATAAAAAGTTACAATTAAAAAAAAATTACTGATGAACTTGAAGAGGTCTTTTGCAATCTATTGATCTCTCAGGCAGATAGGTGACCTGGTAAATAAAACACTCAATCAGGAAAACTCCTCTTCATGAGTTCAAATCTGGCCTCAGATACTTCCTACCTGTGTGATCCTGGGTAAGTCACTTAACCCTATTTGCTTCAATTACTTATCTATAAAATGAGCTGGAGAAGGAAATGGCAAAACCTCTCCAGAGTTGCTGCTATGTCTACTGATGTTGATTACATCAAAAATTAAAATCAATGGCTAAGATGATGCTAAGTGTTGAGGGAATGTGGGAAAAGTGGGACACTAATACATTTTTGATAGAGCTGTGAAGTGATCCAACCATTCTGGAGAGCAAATTGGAACTATGCCCAAAGGACTGTAAAACTATGCATACTCTTTGATCCAGCAGTGTTTCTACTGGGCTTATATCCCAAAGAAATCATATAAAAGGGAAAAGGAACCCACATGTGTAAAAATGTTTGTGGCAGCCCTTTTTATAATGGCAAAGAACTGGAAACTAAGTGGATGCCCATCAACTGCAGAATGGCTGAGGAAGTTATGGTACACGATTGTTATGGAATTTTACTGTTCTATAAGAAACAACCAGTAGGATGATTTCAGAAAGGCTTGGAGAGACCTACACGAACTGATGCTGAGTGAAATGAGCAGAACCAGGAGATCATTATTCATGGCAACAAGATTATGTGATGATCAACTATGATGGACATGGCTCTCTTCAACAATGAGAAGATTCAAGACAATTCCAATAAACTTGTGATGAAGAAAGTCATCTGCACCTAGAGAGAGCATTGTTGGGACTGAATGTGGATCACAATGTTTTCACCTTTTTTGTTGTTTGCTTGCCTTTTTTTTTTTTTCCTTTTCTCATTTTTTTCTTTTTTGATCTAATTTTTCTTGTGCAGCATGATAAATGTGGAGAACATTTTATTTAGAACAATTGCACACATGTAATCTATATTGGATTATTTGCTGTCTAGGAGAGTAAAATTTGCAACGTAAGTTTTTGCAAGGGTGAATGCTGAAAACTATCTGCATATATTTTATTTTTTTAATTAATAACTTTTTATTGATAGAACCCATTCCAGAGTAATATTTTACATTATCCCTTGCACTCACTTCTGTTCCGATTTTTCCCTTTCCTCCCTCCACTCCCTTCCTCAGATAGCAAGCAGTCCTATACATGTTAAATAGGTCACAATATATCCTAGATACAATATATGTGTATCTGCATATATTTTAAAAATAAAAAGCTACTGTAATGAAAAAAATTTTCAAATTTGACATGGTAAAAAAAATCAATAAAAATAATCTTTTCATGAAAAAACTTTTTCAAAACAAAAAAATAATAAAAATGAAAAAATTTTATAGATTTTTGCAGATTTCTTTCCATATTTTCTTCTGCATTCAATCTGTGTAATGCTATTTTAATTAAAGTCTATGAAGAAAATATGCCCTCACAATGATTTACAAGGTAGAAAGGAGAGGAATATTTTAATAAGCAAATAAGGTGCTAGGATTAATATAAAAAGCTTTTAATTCATTGATCATATAAAAGGGTCCAAAAAGCACACTTCAAGAACTGTTATCTTAGCCTATACTCTGTATTAGTAAAACCCTAGGAGAATCTTAGGATGAATTTGCTTTTAGACGTCTAAAGACATATATAATATAAAATCTCATTGTAAATCAACTACCAACTTCCACATCCTATTTTGAGAGTAATACTTTTAAAATGGGGTTTTAAGTCCAATGAACAGTGTATCATGTCACTACTTGAGAGGAGAAAGGCAAAGGGAGATCTAGCAAGAATTAACGGAGGGAGTCTGGATCCTGCTTTTTGAGGGCTACACTAGTGACTCTCTTTTTTTTCCTTTTTCTTTTTCTTTTTTTTTTTTTTTTTGCTGAGGCAATTTGTACAATATTTCACAGTCTGATTCTTTTTGTACAGCAAAATAACGGTTTGATCATGTATACTTATTGTGTATCTAATTTATATTTTAATATATTTAATATCTACTGGTCATCCTGCCATCTGGGGGAGGGGGTGGGGGGCAAGAGGTGAAAAATTGGAACAAGAGGTTTGGCAATTGTTAATGCTGTAAAGTTACCTGTACATATACATGCATATAACCTGTAAATAAAAGGCTATTAAATAAAAAAAAATTATCCATGCATGTTTTGAAAATAAAAATTAAACAACAACAAAAAAAGAAAAGATCCTTGCAATGTTAAACTATATTGTAACTATGCCAAAGGACCCAATAACATTTCTAAGAACTCTCTGAAAGTAATCTCCAGAGCAACCACTTGGCCTCTCCTTACAGCATTTTCAGTCTGTACTCTGGCCACCTTGCCAGAAGAAATGCCAACAATTCACACAGCTAATTTTTCCCTTTACTATCTTGGAAGACAATGTAGGTACCTCAATTTGGGGAAGAAACTCAAGATTCCAATTGACTAACAATCAAGGAAAGAATCTAAAATTCTAAGATAAGAAGGCATTCTCAAATAATATTTAATCAGCTCATCATTCAGTTTAATAAGATTGGTTCTAGGGCAAAAAAGGGAAAAATTTTCCAAATTGGATACAACCATAATCTATCAGGATTCTGTCCAAGTCAAGGGCCAACTCTACCATATTTTTGTTTTGTACTTTTATTGTAGAAATCTCATTGCTATGTATTTTTAAGGGAAAAAAAATAGTTTTAAACTGAAGGACCTCCTGAACATAATTAACTAATTTCCTGGTACCCAGATTCAATGACTTATTTGGCCATTTTTTCCCAACTCACCTATAACGTAACTCATTTTCCCTTCTTCCCACACTACTTCTGTGTAGCTCATAAAACAAGAAGGGTCTTGGCGTACCTGGTCATGGATGAGCCCATGGTAAAGGATGCCCTTCATATCTCTGCAAAGTCGCTCCAAGCCTCCATATTTGGACCAGACATTAGGATTGTTGGACGACACCAAACCCTCCACGGTAGTCTTCAGATTACTCAGTAACTGCCAGTGTTCCCTTCTGCAATGACACCAAACATACTATAAGTAAGCTTCATCATACCATTACCTTGTTAGTTCAAGGCCAGCAATGGACCAGAGTGCCTCATCCTGTCCCATGTCCTGTTACTATCTCTGCCGCTAATGTGGTAGGGTCACGCTCCAACATGATAAGATCTGTATCAAACCCTAGGAGGATGACTATTATTGATGATGACAGTAAATACCGCGTGTCTGATAGGGCTTCAAACTTTCTAAAAACATTCATATTCTGATGATCCTGACAATAACTTAACAACATGGGTAATTCAAAAGATGGGACATTTATCAGGCACTTGCTAAAAGCAAGACACTAGAAATTCAAAGAGATACAGATATAGGTCTTGCTCTCAAGAAGCTTATTACCTGACAATAATACAAGTACACAAAAATTATGATGACAGGGAACAAGAGAAAAGTACAAATAATAAGTCCAAGTAAATTGATGATAAAAAAATGTGAGAGAAGAGCCCACTTTTACTTTGAAGGCCAAGACAGGCTTCAGGAAAAACAGTGTCAGTGTCAGGCCTTGGGGAAACGTGAGTACACAGAGGAGAGTTAAGACAGGAGAGGAGAAAAATCCATTCCAGGTCCGAGAGATGCTGGGAGCAAAGAGATAGGAGGGTGCACATGTGGCTCAGATATAAGGTATGTAATTATTCACAAAGACTGACCAGGATGAGTTGTGAAGGTCCTTAATGGTCTGGAGCAGGAGGTTATACGCTACTCAATAAGTTACAGCCCTATATCAATAATAGATCTTGGCATTCAACAACAAATCTCTAATAGTGGCAACTACACATCATTTGAAATAATTAGGGTCACATATATTTCCTCAGTCTCAAAGAAAATAAGCTAACACCTGCTGTGTTTCCCATTGGGGCAGCTAGGTAGATAGAACGCCAGTGGAGTCAAGAAGACTCATCTTCCTGAGTTCATTCACTAGCTGTGTGACCCTGGACAAATTGCTTTACCCTGTTTGCCTCCATTTCCTTAGCTGTAAAATGAGCTGGAGAAGGAAATGGCAGAACCAGAGTCTTTGCCAAGAAGACCCCAAATGGAGTCACAAAAAGTTGGGTACAACTAAAACAAAGGCAGAAGTTTGCAGTGCTGTGCTATAATGCAGTAGAGGATACAAAAATTCAACAAATTCTTACTTATGCTCCTTGGTTAGACTAGCGAGAATATAATCGTAATTCTCTTTTCTCAAGGGGCTTAAAAGGTAGTTGGGGAGATACTCTTTGACCCACCTGTAATGCCGATACCTTCCACAGGTTCTCCTGAGGATCCTCCCAAGGACCTGAAGAAGCAGGCTACCCAGTGATAACCCCTCGATACCACGCCTCCTTTTCTAATGCTTCCTCAATGACAGCTGTAATTACTGCCACTTTAGAAGTCATCCAAACCTAAGCCCACCAAGCTACCTATGGATCTTGAATTTTTAGGGGCAGCTCTGTAATCAGGGAGCATCCTCCAAAGATTGCCTTTCATGATCTTTCTCCTGGGGTATAGTTAGAACCATTAAAAGTACATATATAGTTTCTTATTTTTTAACCTATACTTTTTCTTTGTTAATCTATCTGACCATAAAACTTCCTCCCTGGTGCACTAAGTAATTCTGATTTATTTTCTAAAATATTACAGTTTAATATGCCAGCATATAAGATATCTCTGATTTGGACTTTGGGCAAGACATATTCCATGCCAGTGACAAACATCTGTTTTATGCCTTTCCTGATGTTAACAATCAGAGATCCTCGAAAAGAATTCTTTCTGTGGTTGCACTTGTCAAGGAAATTGAGAGACTACTTGCGGGAGGTAGGCCTTTGAAACCATTTTCCTTTATAAAGTCAAGTCAAATGTCTTGTGGTAATTAACATATAATAAATTGGGACCATGTTAAAACAGAGGCAAGGATGGAATATAATTAAGAATCAGTCAACAAGCATTCATTAAGGTCTATTAGCATACTTCAAGAGAGCAACATATTCTAGAGCAGGTCTTCTCAAATTTTTTTGCACTTGTTATCCATTTTTGCCCCCAAATGACCCCCTGTAAAATCTGAGCTGAGGTGTTTCTGTAAGTATTCATACATGTGCAGCACAAAGTACCCAGTCCCAAATGAGATAGTATGGGGATAAGGAGAAGTGGGGAAGAGGAGACAAGCTGTAACATGGAACTGGCTTTAACATGGAAGAAAATCCTACAAAGGAAACTATATCAGACAGGTTGAAAGAAAACCAGAAGAAAGCTATCACAAAACCTAGAGGGGAAAGAGCATCCAGGAAAAAGTGGTCAATAGTATAAAATGCTGCAAAGAAGTGGGGAAAGATGAAGACTGAGAACAAATCATTAGATTTAGTGATGAAGAAATCACTAATAATTTTGGAAAGGGCAGTTGAGTAAGCCAGATTGCAGAGGGTTTAGAGGGCAATGAAAGGAGAGTGAGACACCCAGTGTAGATAACCTTCCTAGGAGTCAAACTATAAGCTGCAAGGTTGGTCTGAGCAAATTAGGCCTTTTTCCTCAGAAGGACAAAAGAACTTCAAGACAAAACAAACAAAAGACTGCTGGAATAAGACAGGTAGTCTTCATCCAAGGAATCCTCTTAATTTCTCTGTACATTTTCATCTAGTTTACTCATAACCAGGGTAGTCACCTGACAGAGGTGATAGAGTCAAAATGTGGAATGGGACGTATTTTTGCACATGACCAAAGTGAGTATTTGTTGTGCTTATTATTCATATATATTACAAAGTTTTGCTCCACCTCACTAACCCATTTTAGGTAAGGGGAGTGGGAAGAGAAAGAAAATAAATGTTTGTTCATTGAAAAAATTATTAAATTTAATTTTTAAAAAAGTGCATGGGGTTTTCTTACCTGAAATTGGTTTTCTTTCCCCCTTTTGAAAATGAAAAGTAGTGCTACCCCTAAATATTAGATCCTCTTGGATCCTACCTCAAGTTTTGGGAAGGACAGATTTTCTTGGGACTATCATGTAGATTTGGGTTAGCCTGGTGAAGTTAAGTACATGTATCTTCTGTGTAAGGGTGTTATACTGTGTAAGGGTATACTGTAATAAATTTAAGAAATGGAAGCTGTACTTCTAAATTCCTTATGATCTTCAAAAAAGATCAACTCAAGACTTTTCTTATGAAATTTATTCCAAAAAAGAGAACCACTAGCTGTTTTCTGACAATAAAAGAGAAATCTGGAATACTTCTCCCCCAATGGAGGTATCCTATAATGCCTATCAAATTTCTTTTTAAATGAGCCACAAGAAGTAACTCAACATGATTTCTTAAATGTTAGTCCACACTTCTTCCTAAAAGTCCCATATCAAACAAACATTCTCATCCTCATCCATCCTCTCTCCCTTCCTCCCTCTCTCTTCTTTCTTTTGCTTTCTCTCTCTTCCCCTCACTCCTTCCTTTCCCTCTCTCTTTCTCATAGAACATAAGTGCTTTCTAGTAAATATCTCCTCATCTTGTCCACAAATTGTTTGATAAATTTAGACTCTGCGAACGCAGTGTGAGTCCACATTTGATGCTGAGCCACTATTTTAACAAGAAAAAATTGTGCACAAGAAAAAGTTGCAACTTATAAAAGATCAAGTGGGAAATACTGGGAAGGAAGGAAAAAAGTTTTCCAGTAGTAGATTTCTCTAGGAAGGAAAGGCAGACAAAGAGCCATACAGGGAGAATAAGTAAATCTGTTCTTAAAGCTACTCTCACTTCCTCCTTTGTGGCATCTGGAAGAGATGTTCATTCTGACTGGTGGTATGGGTACACCATGACTTCATTACTTGTTAATGCTGACAGACCCTGAGAAAACTGGGCCAGCAGGTTCTTCTGCATTGTGATAAGAGCTGGAAGAAAGGGCAGTGATTCTCAAGTAAATACCTGAAGCCTCGGCCAGGTCCCAGAGGCTCAGGTGAACCTCTTCACTACAACACCATTAACACCATGTGCCACTTATATCCTCACTCCATTCCAGATTTATGGCACTCAAGCTGCCAGACAAAGTCCTTGCCACTAATATTCCCATGGCCATTTTGCCTAGAAGCAGAGAAGCCTCCAAGTTCTCTTCTTCTTACAACCACCTATTTTCTTATTAATCAAATGACTCCCAAGCTCTTCCTAAAGCATTTTTACAAGATTATGGAGTCTAGTTTTGCAGGCCTGCTTCTGTGTCACAAAGAATAGTGGTGATGGACTAGCAACTCTAATGCTTAGGGTTTTTCCTTTAGCATATACCTGCAGTCTGCAAGGACTTACATCAGACTTGTTTCCTTATGTGTCTCTTCAAATTATGATCTTTACTACAGTCAATTAAGTAAAAATTACTCAAATCCTAACACTAAAAACTAAAATAGATTAGAACCAAACTTATTAAATTGAGAGCACTAAAGGGGATTTATTACCTGAGAAAATGGAATATTTTGAAAAGTTATGTTATGAATTTAATTGTTATGAAAATCTACCTAACAGATTAAGTTCCATCTACTGGCCCTAGTTTTGCAAATTTCTTCTGGCGCGGTACAGAATCATCCTGCAAAAATGTCTGAAGTCAGTGACTGTGTTCACCTATTACATTTCCTTTTATTTACTCTCTTCTGCTTCAGCCTAAACAAATTCAGATAATTTCAATTGCTAAGCATTGATCAAGACTTCTAGAAGTTTAATGGTTCTCTCACCATCCCATCCTGCCTGGTTCTAACTTAAGATTTATTAACTCAGTCACTATACCTTTAAAAATATACTGTCCACTTCTGGCAGTAAAAAAACAAAACAAAACAAAACAAAAAACCTAAACTAAACAATTAAAAATACATCAATTGGGGAATGACCAAACAAATTAAAGCCCATGAAGATAATAGATTATTATTATGCTGTAAAAAGGATATAAGGAATTTAAAGAAACATGTAATAACTTATATGAAGTAATGAAGCATAATAATGGAAGAAGAGAACAATACACAAATTTAAAATAATATAAATGAAAACCATAGAAAAAGACAACTGAATTCAAATTAAATGCCATGGAACAATCTAAGAACAGATGATAAAAATATATTTCTTTCTTCTCAAGAAAGGTAGTGGATTTGGAATGTAGATAACTATATATTATCAAACTAACTAATACTTCTGTTTTGTTGGAATTTTCCATCATTACAAAGGATACCTCCTTTGGGAGCCATTATGTGGGGAAATGACTGTCATATAAAACACAAAAAGGCCAAATCACCCAAAAACATCTAAGGGAATGGCTATGAAGAAAATTCCTAAATAGAAACAAATAAGCAAAAAAAGGAGAGATCACAAAAAGATAAAAACATTCTCGACTATACAAAATTTAAAAGCTTTTGCAAGAATCAAATCAATAAAAACTGTAAAGGAAACAACAGAATGGGAAAAAATATTTGCATCATATATGACAATAAAAGCATGTTCTCTAAAACGTTAAACAAACTGATACAAATATATGATATAAAGAATTATTCCCCAAATGATAAATAGTCAAAAAATTTTGATGAGGTCCTTGGAAGTCAGGCTACTCCTGAAGCAAGCCAGGAAGAGTACTGATAGATTATTTTGGCCTTATAAAAGAACCTACAACACTTCACTAACTCACTAACTTCTTTTTAGGATTAGTGCACTTGCCTAGTATCACAAAGGATAACTCTTTTTAGGTGTTCAATCAGTGTAATTTCCTGATAAAATCTTTTGTAGGGATTTAGCCAGGCTTGGGATATCCAGGGATTCATTCTGGACTTACCATACCTTAATGGCATTTTCCTCTGGGTACATGTGAATTCTTCTAGGGATCTTACCTCTGGTCTTTTCCTAGTTAGTTACTAAAACCTCTTTTCTTTGCTTAAAAACTCCATATGAATTTAGCCCACTAAATCTTTGCCTCCTGATTTGGAGAAGATCTAACTAAGCCTACAAATTCTTAGGAGACAACTGGGACATTTGCCTGAGATTCCCATATACTTTTGGGATCTAAAACCCTCTTTCCACAACATTTGGTGACAAACCCCATCAATATGAATAAACAAATCTCTAAAAAAGAATTGCAAACGCTAATTGATCAAATAAAATCATGTCCCAACCCATTAACAGCAAAAAAAAAATACAAATTAAAATACAAGTGTTCTTGATGAAGGGAGGCCCAAAACTCCTTGAAGGACAAATTCTCCTTGAATCCTGACACTGCAAAGATCCTGCTGGAGGACAAACGGCTTTATTCTGTAAAGCTAGGTGGGGCTGGCTGAGTTCTAGGCTGGAGAATTCCAACCCTATTCAATGGAAAATTTTCTATCCAATTCCAGCTCAAGCTGAAACCCAGCTTGCAGATAAAAAGAGCCAACTTGGACTTCACTCCTTGCAGAGGAGCTAATATGCCATACTAAGGAAACTTTTCCTGGCATATTAGAAAACTCTGCCTGCTGGAATATTCTCTTTCACTGTTACCCTCTCTTTATCCTCACCTATTTCCCTAATGAGATTTTATACCTCTTGGTCGGGATCTTACTTTATATCTCTCTGTTGGGAAACTAAGGAAGTCAGCCTTTCTATTCATGCATAGCAAAGGCTGACTTCCCAATGCCAATAATAAACTTCTTTTACCAGTCTAGCTTTTCGAGTTTGTAAATTCCTTTATGAAGGATCTCTGCACAGCAGGAAGGGGGATTCCCAAAACTTCCTACCCATGTGCTGAATCACAAGGGGATTTAGGGGAGCCAAACCTTTTCATTTGGTTCCCTGAACCCCAAACCTGCCACCAACCTCATCATTTAACTCCCTGACCACCAGGAACCCTAATCTCATCATTCTCACACCATACAAACTATGTTTAAGAGTTCAATTGCTCTAGATTTCAATTCAATTTGGAGTTAGAGAAGAAAAAGAAATAAAATGTCCATATTATTTGACCGAGTAATAAGGAACAAACATTGCCCAAAGAAGTCAAGAAACAAAGATCCAACAGCAGCAATGAGTGATATCAAAGAACTAGAAATAAAGTGGGTTATCATTGACAGAGAAAAAATATGGTATGAGAAATTAACATATTTCCTGCAGTAAGAATAACATGAGGAATTCAGAAACCTAGGAGGTAATTTATTTGAACTATACCTATAAACAATGTATGTAAATGAAAAGATTTTTCAAAGGAACCTAAACTTCCAATAAAAGCAATGGAAAAAACCCAATGAAAATCCTGTAGGTAGTAATAGATTATCAAAAGTATACCTTCAGGAATGGTCTTTGCATCAGGGGGTTTTGCTTAATTATTATTATTTTTTTGTCTTTGAGAATTCTTTCTAGAGGAAGTGGAAAATGAAAGCATTCATTTATTACAAGTGCTAATATGGGGCCGAATACTGGGGATGCAAATTCAAAAGTAAACCAATATCTTACCCTAGAGGAGTTTCTATGCTAACAGGGTAACACAAGGAGCAGAAAGGGGTGCAGGAGCTATTTCTGGAAGAAGCCACAGGGATGGTCTATAGAAAGTATAGGAGTAGAGGTAAGGGGGAATATATCTGGCAAGATAAGATGGCTAGGACAGAATATTAAACGTGGCTTTGATCAATACAATGATCATGATAATTTCAAAAGACATATACATGCCACACAGCTCTGGAGACAGAACTAATGAACTGAGTACAGACAAAGGTGTATTTCTTTTTCCAACCCCCACCTCACCTCCTCAACATGGCTAATATGGAAATGCTTTGCATGACTTCATATATATAATGACTATTTATATTTCATGCTTTCTCAACGGATGGGAGGAATTTGAAAATTAAAATTTAAAATGTAAAAATAAAAGAAATATTAAGTATGGCTTAGGCAAGATATATAGTCATCTAGCCATATAAAACTGCAGGACAAAAATTACAAAATGTTAAAATATAAAGGGTAGAACAAAGAAGAAATTCAACATTGGCATTTCTCCAAGAAGAGGGTCAAAAAAGGGCTTTAAAATAGCAGACTTTAAAGGAATCTACCAGATCTCTTTTAGGTAATGTTTTGTTGTTTTTTTTATTTTGCCCCTATCCTTGCTTTGCCTTCAGAGCTCACCAGAAAGAAATCTGATAAAGTTTTCACTACTGAGTTGGATGCTATTTTATCTCAACTGTAAGATATAGATATATATAGGTATGCAGATATAGACATAATTTCTTAAAGTCCAAATGGACCTTAAGCCCAAATCACACGAGCTTTCATAGATTGGTCAACAATAGGTCCAGGTCAAGCCCCAAATGATGATAGTTTGGGGCACAACAGACTCAGAGTAAATGTAAATAGCAATTATTGCAGTTTTGGCCAGAAATTCTAAGGATCTTCCTCTACCGATTTTTTTTTTTTTTTTGGACCAGATAAAAGAGGTCATTCTTTACCTCAATTCTTACATAGTCTTAATCACTGAATGGCTGTTGTCCCAAAGTGTGACAGGTTAATGACCTTAATTTAAAAAGGCTGATGAGGTCCAAATCTGAGCTTGGAGAAGGAGAAAAAGGAAGAGACAGAGAAACAGAAGAATCCAAGTAATAAAAATTCAGAACCTAAGTTACTTGTGGCAAAGAATAGGAAAGTTTATTTCTCAATTTCACTAAGAAAAAGATTCTCTTAGTGGACAAAAGCCCCTAGTACAATCGGGAGATTTTGTAAAGAGGTTTGTAGGTGGTAATTAGTTTTATGGGCAGATCCTAGAGCTTGGTTTGGAACAACTGAAATTGGGCTATTCTCTATTCCATTTGAATAGAGAATTTTAGAATTGAATGAGTATCATTGGACTAATCTTTACTTCTCTAGAGAACTTGATGAGTTGTGTTATCAATGGGGGTGGTGCTCTCTCTCAGGATAACAGAATGAAGCTGTTTATCCTGTTTCCCTCAGGTGGAGTCCTTTCCTGATTCAAAGACACTTTCTCTTGGAGAGAGAAAGTTTCGGGGTTCCCCTTAAGTTTCAGCCCCCCCCCATCAAGGCAACAGTCTCCCACTGCATCTGGGCCAACTCCAGCTGCCCTGATTCACATCTTGCCACAGCACCCAGATGGCTCTGGAGGGGAAGGGGAAGCAGATGACTGCACACTCCAACTCATTTACATGTCATGTCATCACCTCCCTGATGTTAAGGTTCTTTTCAATAAAGAACAAATACTCCTCCTATACAGAAATAAGCGAGGAAAGAGAGAGGCTAATAGAAGGGAGGGGAGCAGTAAAAAGGAAAAAGGATTAAAAGGAGCAGGTTGAAAAAGGGAGGGCAGACTGGGGAAGGTGGTGGTCATAAGCAGCGGATTCACTGGGAGAAAGGGGGAAAGGACAGAGAAAAGTGTAATTTGGGAAAAATAGATAGCAGGAAATACAGAATTAGTAATCTTAAAATGTGAATGTGAATGGAAATGAACTCTCTCCTAAATAGAAGCTGATAGCAGACTGGATTAAAAGCCAGAATCCTACAATATATTGTTTGCAAGAAAGACATTTGAAACAGCAATACATACAGAGTAGAGGTAAAAGGCTGGAGCAGAAGCTACCATGCATCAGCCAAAGTTAAAAAAATCAGGGATAGCAAACCTGATCTTAGATCAAGCAAAAGCAAAAATAAATCTAATTTAAAGAGATAAGGAAAAAAACCTATATCTTACTAAAGGCTCTCATAGATAATGAAGAAATATCAATATTAAACATATTTACTAAATGGGACTGACTGGATGAAGTTTTCTCAGTATTGAATCACATGATCCCTATTCCCAGGTCTTGAACCCTGGGTTGCAGCACGAATGCATGCAACTAAAAAAGCTAGAAAAATAAAATTAACCCCCTCCAATTAAATACCTGAAAATCAAAGGAAGGATTAATAAAACTGAAAGTAAGAAAACTACTGAACTAATAAAACTAAGAGTTGATTTTATGAAAAAAACTAACAAAATAGATAAATTTAAAGTTAATTTGATTAGAAAAAGGAAAGAAAACCAAATTACCAGTATCAAAAATGAAAAGGATAAGCCTACCACCAATGAAGAGGAAATTAAAGCAAAAATTGGGATCTATTTTGTCCAATTGTCTGTCAATGAACCTGACAATCCAAGTGAAATGGATGAATACCAACAAAAATAGACTGCCCAGATTAACATATGAAAAAATAAATTACTTAAATATCCCATTTTAGAAAAAAGAAACTGAACAAGCCACTAATGAACTGCTTAGGAAAAAAATTCAGGGCTAGATGCATTTACAAGTGAATTCGACCAAACATCTAAATAATAATTTCAATATTATAAACTCTTTGGGAAAATTAGGGAAGAAGGACTTCTACCAAATTCTATTTATCACTCAGATATGGTGCTGATAACTACAAGAAGGGCTAAAACAGAGAAAGAAAATTATAAACCTAATTCCACAATGAATAGAATAATCTTAAATAAAACATTAGTAAAGAGATTATAGCAACTTATCTCCAGGATAATATACTATAATCAAGTAAGATTTATATCAGGAATGCAGAGCTGGTTTACTATCAAGAAAATTATCAATATAATTGACCATATCAATAACCAAATTAACAAAAATCTTATGACTATCTCAATTAATGCAGAAAAAGCATCACTACTATTCAATATGATACTAGAAATGTTAGCTTTAGCAATAAGAAAAGAAAAAGAAATTGATGAAATTAGAGTAGGTAACAAGGAAACAAAATTATCATTCTTTTTTGATGATATGGTATACCTAGAGAATTCCAGAGAATCAACAAAAAACTACCAGAAATAATAACTTTAGAAAAGTTGCAGGACATTTAAAAAAAAAACAAAAACACTCCGACATATATCACTGCTGTTTCCATATGTTACCAACAACATGCAGCAGCAAGAAATAAAAAGAGAAATACTATTTAAAATAACTGTAGAGAATATAAAATATTTGGGAATCTACCTGCCAAGACAAAACTAGGAACTATTTGAATACAATTACAAAACACTTTTCACACAAATAGTTAGATCTAAACAACTGGCAGAATATGAAGTCTCATGGGTAGGTTGAGCTAATATAATAAAAATGACAATTTTACCTAAATTAATCTATTTATTCAGTGTCATACCAATCAAACTGCCAAGAAATTATAGTTAGAAAAAATAACAAAATGCATCTGGGAGAACAAAACATGAAGAATTTCAAGGGAATCAATGGAAAAAAATGAAATAAAAGTGGCCTAGCTGGACCAGATCTAAAACTATTATAAAGGAACTATATTATAAAGAGGCAGTCATCAAAACTTATTTAGAACTAAGAAACAGAGTAGTAAATCAGAGGAGTAGGTTAGATTCACAAGACACAATAATCAAGGACTACAGTAATCTAGTGTTTGATAAAACCAAAGACTCTGGTCTAGAGTAAGAACTTGGTATTTGGCAAAAATTACTGGGAAAACTGGAAAATAGTATAATAGAAACTTGGCATTGACCATCATCTAATACCCTATACTGAGATAAGGTCAAAACAGGTGCATGATTTAGACAAAAAGAATGACATAATAAGCAAATTAGGAGAAAAAAGAATAGTTTACCTCTCAGATCTGTAGAAAAGGAAGACATTTGTGGCCAAAGAACTAGCGTTCTTAATGGAATACAATTTTTTTTTTTTTATTTAATAGCCTTTTATTTACAGGTTATATGCATGGGTAACTTTACAGCATTGACAATTGCCAAACCTCTTGTTCCAATTTTTCCCCTCTTACCCCCCACCCCTCCCCTAAATGGCAGGATGACCACTAGATGTTAATATATTAAAATATAAATTAGATATACAATAAGTTATTTTGCTGTACAAATAGAATGAGACTCTGAAATATTGTACAATTAGCTTGTGAAGGAAATCAAAAATGCAGGTGGGCAAAAATATAGGGATTAGGAATTCAATGTAATGGTTTTTAGTCATCTCCCAGAGTTCTATGGAATACAAAATTGATCATTTTGATTACATTAAATTACAAAGTTTTTGTACAAACAAGATATATACAATCAAGTTTAGAAGGGAAGTAGAAAGCTGGGAAAAAATTTTTATACCCAGTATATCTGATAAAGGCCTTATTTCTAAATTATATAGGGAACTCACTCAAATTTATAAGAATACAAACTGTTCCCCAACTGATAAATGGTTAAAGGATATGACCAGACAATTTTCAGACAATGAAATTTCAGACAAAATTCAGACAAGAAATTTGTCTTTGAGACAAAGACATTTCTAGTCATATGAAAAAATGCTTGAAATCACTCTTGATTAGAGAAATACATATTAAAACAACTCTGAGGTACCACTTTACACCTTTCAGATAGGCTAAGATGACAAGATCATGATAAATGTTGGAGCAAATGTGGGAAAACTGTATTTTGTGGAACTGTGAATTAATGTGAATTAATCCAATCATTTTGGAGAGCAATTTGGAACTATGCTCAAAGAGCAATAAAATTGTGCAAACTCTGATCCAGCTGGGACTGACTATAAAAAAGGGAAAAGAATTCACATGTACAAAAATGTTTGTGGCAGCCTTTTTTGTAGTGGCAAGAAACTGGAAACTGAGAGTGGATACTCATCAATTGGAGAATGGCTGAATAAGTTATGGTATATAAATGTTATGGAATATTATTGTTCTGTAAGAAACGACTAGCAGGTTGATTTCAGAGAGTCCTAGGGAGATTTACATGAACTGATGTTAAGTGAAATGAACAGAATCAGGAGGTCATTATACACTTCAACAACAATACTATGTGATGATCAATTGTGAAGGATGTGGCTCTTTTCAACAATGAGATGATTCAGGCCATTTCCAATAGATTTGTGACAAGAGAGAGCCATCTGCATTCAGAGAGAGAACTATGGAGACTGAATATAGATTATTGTTGCATTTGCTTGGGGCTTTTTTTTTCCTCATCTTTTTTTTTTTTTTTTTTTAACCTCTTGGTCTGATTTTTCTTATGCAGCCAGCATGACAAATATGGAAATAGGTCTAGAAGAACTTCACATGTTTAACCTAATCTATATTGGATTGCTTGCTGTCTATGGGAGGGGGTGAAGGAGGAGAGGGAAAAAAAAATGTAGCAACGTTTTGAAAAGGTAAATGTTGAAAATTATCTTTGCAAGTATTTGGAAAAATAAAAAGTGTTTTTTAAAAAAGAATGAAGGAAAAGCAAGTTTAACTGTGGTGAAGAAAACTGTCTAGATAATTCTTTTAACTTTTGTTTCTGATCTAGGGCACCAAAGAATAAGGACATTTTTATTTATTTTTATTTTTTTGCTGAGGCAATTGGGATTGAGTGTCTGAGACCAAATTTGAACTCAGGTCCTCCTGACTTCAGGGCAGGTGCTCTAACCACTTCGCCACCTAGCTGCCCTGAATAAGGATGTTTTTAACAAGTCAGTTTGAGAGCTTTCCTTGAAACCCAAATACAAATAACATTCAATTATGGAAGGCTGGGAGCAAATGCAAGCTCCATAAAGAATTTTTAATAGTAAACAAGGAAGACTTTTGGTTTAGACGCCTAAAGAAAAACTTGGGAAAGACAATTGTGGTTTTCAATTTCTGAACGCACTGAAAGTAGAAAAAAAGAAAGGGGATTTTTTTTTTTTTTTTTTTTTTTTTAGAGAAGTAGAAAAACAAGCTAAAAACTGCTTGATAACTGTTAAATTCAGTGAAAGATAAGACTTAAGCAATGCATTCCATTTCAATTAGGCCAAGCATTAAAATTTTGGAAAAAATGCACCATCGATTGACTTAAATGCCTTATGGTATCACTTTCAGTTATCTGTGCCTGGTGAATGCTTGGAATGCAGCCAATGACCTTGATGTCTTTGATGTCTGACCATAATCTAAGCGCTCATATCTGCCCATTCCTCCAGGGAAGTCTTCACATGTAGACATCCCCCTAACTCAGTGACAGATTTGAGGACTATCGATTACCCTCAATCCGACTCAGCCTGCCTGCCAAGATGGTTTTACCAGGGTGTGACTGCTAAACATCCTACAAAATCTTGGAGTCACAGGTGAGAATTGGGTGCCAGATAGATATCAAAAGTAGATAAACAATCCTGAAGAGGGCTCAGCAAACCATCACACCAGAATTGCTTGTTCTCCCTCCTCCACCCAATGTCTGACCAACCCATGAGCAAATAATATTTCTCCTATTTTTAGGTCTATATTTTTGCAAAGAATAGTTTATAAAGTTCCTGGGTGTGACTTAATAGAATGCCTCCCAAATATTTTAAAGCTTCTATAGCTACTTTGAATGAAATTTCTAAATACACCTACTGGGTTTTATTAGTAATATAAAAGAAATGCTCATAATTTACATGGATTTACTTCATATCCTATAACACTGTTCAATTTAATGTTCAATTAATTTTTAGTTGACTGGTAAATTAAGTAAACTTTCATAACTACAAATGGCAATAATTTTATCGGTTTCTCTATAACCATAGCTAGCATTCTAATACTATGTTAAATAATAATGGGCATCCTAACTTTACTCCCGATTTTCCTGAAGGAGGTCTCTAACTTTTCTCCATTATATAGGTTTGCTCTTAATTTTAGATAGTTTTTAGAATATTAAAGATATACTTATCCTACACTTTCTAGTGTTCTTAAAAAAAATAGTTAATGAAGTTGTCAAAAATCTTTTCAGAATTTATTATTATGTCATGGATTTTTTTAAAAATTGATATCAACCAGGTTTTTTATTACATTTATAGTTTTCCTTATGTTAATCATGAATTCCTAGAAAATTCCAAATTGGTCATAATGTAAATCATCCTGACGTGTTGTTTTAGTCTCTTTGCCAATATTTTATTTAAAAATTTTATATCAATGTTTACAAGACATATTGATTTATAGTTTTCATTCTTTGCTTTGTCTTTCTCTAGTTTAGCTAAGATTCTATTTGAATTACTGGAATAGATTAGGAGGTTCTCTTCTTTTCCAATATTTTAAACAATTTCTATGATGTTAGAATTTACTGTTCTTTGAATAGAATTGAATGTTTGATAGAATTCACTTGCAAATCGATCCAGCATTGGAATTTTTTTCTTTGGGAATTCATTATTTTAGCTCCAAATTGTATCAGTAGGAGTAAATGATATAACCGATGTAGTCTACAATCAGGCTGAAGGGAAATGAGACAATATTTGTAAAGCACTATGAAAATAATAGCTAGTATTACTATTATTACAAATAGCAAAAGAAGTATATGAAAATATCCTCTCTTCCCTGCCCCCAAATAAAGGATTAAAACTCTCCAAATCAGTGGAACTGAGTTGCAGATATACTAAAGCTTGCCTAATAACAATCTGGACAATTAAGATATTTCTATACTATGTAAGAGTATATAGGTGATGCTTTTGGGGAAGATATGAGATTGTAGTGGGAAATTATTCTTTAGAGGAACTATAGTTTTAGAAAGAGAAATAAAGATGAAATCAGAAGAAGGAAGAATAATTTAGGAGAATTGAATCCTTATACAGTCATCCAGAAAATGGCAAAGAAATTTACTTCTACCCTAAACTATGACCTGGCTCTTGGGTCATTCTCTATTACTTGGGGGGCAATAGTTTACAGTTTTTTTTTTTTTGGTGCTACTAAAAATAATTACATTGTAAATATTGGTCAATCATCTTTAGACTGCCGAACCCTGGAACAGTCAGGGGAGCTGAATACTCAAGAGCTGAGAAAAGATAGGCAAGAGAGAGTAAATTAGACAAGAAAAAGGTGAAGCTAGAAAGGAACAGCCACTCCACTCTGCACTCAGGTATACTAAACAGCAACATCACCATTCATTGACTGTACACCAATGTGGGATGTTATACCAGAAAAAAAAAGCAGAACATCTACTCTCCACCCACCTACTATGGTCCCGTAGATGAGGGAACCCCGAAACTCTAAAGTTCCTTGAAGGAGAACATCTCCTTCAACCCTGCCTTTATGAGAGACCGCCCCAGGAAACCAAGATAAAGTGGTTTAGCTAGGTGGGGCTAATTGAGTCCAGAGCTGGAGAATTCTAACCTTATTGAAAGACTCTTCAATTCTATTCAATTCCAGCTCAAGCTAAAACCCAGACCTCTTCAAGAACTGCCTTCAACGTGTAGCTGAGGCTTATTATAAAAGAATCAATTTTAAACTTATTCTTTGCAGAGGAGCTATGCCATGGTATGCCAAGGAAACCTCTGCCCGCTGGAATGATATTCTCTTTCAACGTTACCCCCTCTTAACTCTCTCACCTCTCTGTCGGGGTTTCTCTATAGAAACTTTACTTCTCTGCCAGGACTCCTCCACTACTTTACTCTCCTGTCAGGACCTTGCCACTAAGGAATTCAGCCTTTCTATTCATGTATAGCAAAGGCTAACTTCCCAATGCCAATAATAAACTTCTTTTTATCAGTCTAGCCTTTCAGATTCGTAAAGAAGGACTTCTGCCAGAAAGGAGGGTTCCCATAACTCCCTACCTTGAGCCGAACCTCAAGGGGATTTAGGGGAGCCAAACCTCTTCATTTGGTTCCCTGAACCCCAAACCTGCCACTAACTTCATCATTTAACTCCCTGACAACCAGGAACCCTAATCTCATCATTTTGCTTCCCTGAATCTAATCTCTCATCACCATGACTCTCCTTCGATTTGTAATTCCTTGTGAAGGCCATCTACAACAGGCCCTTCTACCTCCTTTCCTCACTCTCTACAATCAGACTGCAGCACAATTGGACCCACTCTCTCTCCAGACTAAGTCACCACACAGAATGTCTTCTAGGTGACCCTTCTGGACTCCAAGGCAGCCTGACACCACCCACCACCCTCAACTCCTTGATCATCTCCTTCTCCTTGGTTTTCTTGACCAGGCTTGTCAATGTGACCTATCATCTGGGTCATAGCACTAATCATGGGTACCCCACAAAATTCCGCCCCAGGCCCTCTTCAGCCTTCTCATCACCTCTCAAAGTTCAATTACCATCCTAATGACATAATTAGACTATGAGCTCCTAGACAGCAGGGGATGCCTTGCTTGGCATCCCCAGAGCTTAGTACAAAGCTTGGCACTTAGTAGGTTCTTAATGAATGCTTGTTGAATGACTATTTTAGTACTGCATAGTTCAAAAGCCTTTCAAATTCAATAAAAAGAATGGGAAAAGCAGAAGAGCAGTTCACTCAGCTGTCTACAAGTGGGGGGTAGATTCTTATAGAGCAGGAAAGAGTTCTTAATCTTTTTTTGTGTTATGGAGTCTTTAGACTTCCTGTCTGTTGAAGCTGATGAACTGTTTTTCAGAAAAATGATTTTAATAAAGGAAATGCTATATTTTAGAAAAGTAAGTGGAAATAAAGTTTTATATATATATATATATTTCTCCCCCCCCCCATCTAAATTCACAGACCCCTTAATGTTCACAGACCTTTTGGGGATTCACATATCTAAGTTTAAAAGAACATCTGATTTAGAAGGGAAAAGTAGGGATTTTTAAAGTTACTGGATCAAGTCACTATTCTATTTAAACCAATCATTCAGTTAATAATCATTTATTAAGTAGCTATCAAGTATTTGGAAGGCAACAAGCAAACAACTTCCTATAAACAAGATAATAATGCAGAATAAATTAGATTATCAACAGAGGGAAGGTTCTAGCAATTAAAGAGGCTAGAAGGTTTCTTGTACAAGGTAGGGTTTTAGTTGGCATTTGAAGGAAGCCAAGTCAGGAGAAAACCATAGAGAATGGGAGATAGCTAGTGAAAACATAGCTGGATGGAGCGGCTTGTGAGAGGAACAGATTCTGAGGTTTCTGTCAACTCTGAGATTTTGTGGATTATGGTTTAAAAACAAGAGCTACGTAAGTTTACAGACAGTTTCAGTTCCTGAATAATTTCCCAATTAAGTTAAAAACACAGGCAGCTAGGCCCTGGAGTCAAGAAGACTCATCTCCCAGAATTCAAACTGGGCCTCAGACACTAGCTGTGTAACCCTGGGCAAGTCATTTACCCCCATTTGCCTCAGTTTCCTCATCTGTAAAATGAGGTGGAGAGGGAAATGGGAAGCCACTCCAGTGTCTCTGCCAAGAAAACCCAAATGGGGCCATTAAGAGTCAGCCATGATTGAACATTACTACCAAGGTAACATACTAGCTAGATGGGTCTTTAATTTGGAGATAACTACTTAGAACCCCAACTTTATTTCCTTCCAGTACTCTAGTCAGTAAATGAAGTGAATTATTTATGATTGAAAAATTTTTCTGATGATGACAAGTCAAGGGCAAGGTACATTGCTCAGGCTTCTTAGAATCACAACAGCCGAGAGTAAAGTCAGAGAATACCAATCATGAATAACTCTGGGAAATTACAATCAAATTGTGTCCTCAACAGGAACTACTTTTATGTTTTATTGTAAAGTTGTGTTCTCCCCAATTATTTAAAAGTATGTCCTTTTGTCCAGTAGTCCCCTTCCTGCTGGTCAGATATCAGGTTGCTACTAAATTTCTTGAATTCTTTATCTATGTATGCATGCTTTGATTTCACTCATTCTTTAGGACATGTAAAATCTGTTACAATACTACTTCACTTATATTGGGTGCTGATGCAAGCAAGCCAAGATGTGAAAAAAATGGCATCTCCTCTCAGTTCCTTTCATCCTAAATTATATAGGAGCCTTTTTTTTTCTTTAATCCTCAACTGGTCACATTATACAGTGATAAAACTGCCATAATCCAAATCATATATAAGCTTTAGATTAAGTGTGAAGTCCTTACAACTGAAATGACATTACATAGAAATCACATTCAGATATCCAGAGAAAATCTGCTCACACCCCAAGAATTTTCTATAAATTATAAAACAAATATAGAAATGAATATTGAAATAAACTTAGTATTCCAATAAACCCCTGAGGAGAAATCATTGGGGCAGCCAGAGAAAGTGAAAGGAAGAGTGACCCTGGTCTAAGGTCTCTTTCCCATTTCCTCACCTGGTGAAGGGCATTGCCCTTGCAAGCTTCAAAGGTTTGGAGTATGATGGACTTCCCACTGGTACCCTAGTATCAGCTGATGACAATATCAGAAAGCTAAGAATGTAGATAAAGATCCTCAATTTTACAAAGTATTTAGAAATCCATGCCTAAGGGTGATTTTTTAAAGTACCCATAAAAGGAAAGAAAGGATTTCCAGGAACTAGAAACTATGAGCTACCTCCTTTGCCATGTGTTCCCTAAGCCTGAAACTACTTTCCCTTGAAGTCTGTGTAGATTTAGAGGAAAGTATCACAGACTTTGGGGGGATATTTTGTACCAATTGTATTTTATTGTACCATCTTGATAAATACTTATTTCTAAATATTACTTATTTAGTATTTAGTACTTATTATTTACTTGATAAATACTTATTTCTAAATATTCTAAATATATAAATATAATCAAACATTAAGGGGTCTGTGAATTTAGATTGGGGAGGGGGGGGGAGAAATATATATTCGAGCTGAATAAAATGATTTTCTTCTCCTCCCCACAACTGGGATTAAGTGACTTGCCTAAAGTCACACAGCTAGTGTTAAGTGAGGCCAGATTTGAAGCCAGGTCCTCCTGGTGCTCTATTTAACTGCATCAACTAGCTGCTCCTGAATAAAATGATTTTCAATTGATAATCTTGGGGAGAAGCATACCGGTGGGGAGGATTGAACTGAAAGAATTAGAGAAGCTAATTCCTCAGGGGTAATTATCCCTAGAAATTTAAAGAGAAGATACAGTCTTATTCTGGGGAAACAAGACTTATCTGTGAGAGTGGGAGTTAGGCTAAGGATCCTCAGAGCTTATTTGGGTTATTAGGGCAAAGATATAGTATTAAACAATACTACCTGTCTGTTCAGGAACTCACCTAAGGACAACTGTGAGTATCATTTATCCCAGAATTTGGACTGAATGATAATTACCCAGATTGGAAATAGCAAAGGATTCTAAAAATAATACAAGAGAGAAATCCTTTTACTAACTGTATAGTCTGATAGCACTCAAGAGTTAAAAGTTAGGTTAATGTTAGGCTTACAATGCAATAAGTCATCATCTCAACGTCACTAATTCAGAAAAGGCAGGCAGTAAGAAAATGCAAGGCAGGAATGAGTCACACAGGAGCCATCCTCCTAGCACCCTGCAATGCCAAACTCCTCTCTGTTCCTAGGAGTCTTGTGGCTCTAATAGGAAATTTATCAAAAATGTGTTGTCTTTCACACACAAAAATAAAAGCTACCAACCCATCATACAAGTAAATTAGCTGGTGTTTTGTTTTGTTTTGGCCCTGCTTGTATTAGATTTGCCCTGACATCTTTTTAAACTAAGTTTTCCTTTGTGACTATAGGTAAACTATACTGCAAGACAGACAGATGGGAAACTAAAGAGGCAGTCTTCGGCCAGGACACAAGGTAGTTCTGAAATCTTTTTGGTCTCAAGATCACCTTTAACACTCTTAAAAATATTGGGACACCTTCCCAGCAAATCTTTACTTAATGTGGGCTATTCCTAGAAATATTTACTTATTAGACATTAAAATAACTTAGCATTATTATGAAAATTTGATTTCAAAGATCTCCTAAAAAAATCTCAGGGACACTCCTCCTCCCAGGGGTGTGGAAGTTGTGAGTGGGTAGGGTAGATGGAGGTCCTGGACCATACTTGGAAAACTCTCTTAGAATATAGTTAACTGAATGGATCAAAGCTTCCTCTCTTTACTCTAAAAGAACTACTCACCAGAAAAGCCATGTATTAGCATTATGACAACTACTCTGATGAAATGAGCACTGGAGTTTTTTGGCTGAGAGAAAAGCAGCATGGGCAGAGAACCATAGGGAGAAAGATAACTGGCAATAAACCCATTGTCCTGAGCAAGACAAGTTAGAGATTCAATACCTCCTCTTCTTATTTCTCTAATAAAGCCTACATAACCACTAAATTGGATGTCCAAAGAAGGATGATGAATATATTTTTATGGAATAAAAAAATGGTAACTTGACTATGTGCTGACCTAGGAGTAGGAGACCAGAATAATGATTGACAGATCAAGAGGAACTGAGATTTGGGTTTTCCCCATAAAACATTTCAAGCATTTCACAGACACACCTGCAGAAAAACAGAATAGCCCCAATATACAAAGGCAGCAACTCAACCACAGAAAAAAGAACTAAAATGCTCAGGAATCATACAGGGTCCTTCTCTCACCAGTCCCCAAACTAGCCCATTAAAAATAGATGTTTGAATAGAAACTGAAAGTTCTGACGCCCCAAACCCTGCATGAACTTAAAACAGCACAGCTAGGTGGCTTCTGGTTACTTTGGTAAGCTATTAAGCTTAAAACTGTACATTGGGGACACATCGTACCCGGACTGAGAGTTTAATTTGTTTTTTGATGAAAACATCAAGAATCACAGAAACACAAAATGCTCCTTTCCCTGCAGATTTTTTTTCTCAACATATTTTCCTCTCTGAGCCTGGGCAACACTGCTAAGAGAAGCCTAGTTTTTAACAGACAACACAAGGCTTTAATGGTCCGTATGAGTCACTCTTTGCATGTGGAAGGGGCCCTGCACTCGGGCGACAGGAAAACGCATCCAGGGTCCCACTTCAGTCCCTCAGTAGCTGGGCAAGTCTCTGGGCCTTGTCGATAGAATGAAGGGGTTAGATTTAGGGATTGATTCCTCCCAGTCTGCAGGACTAGTGACACAGTTTTATTGGCTGTGGCTTAATTATTTGCAGAGTCTATGGAGGAACTTCCGAAACTACTTCCATAAACAACACGCGGGATGTATGGTATACTCCAAGCAGCTGAGGGATGCAGAAAAGCAGCTTGCCGGCCAGGAGCAGCTTGACAGGCCCGGGCCCCGCGCGCTTCCCTCCGGCCGCTCGCTGCTTCTCCAGAACCGCTCCCCGGCCTCTCCTCCGCACAGCCCTTTCCCCTCTCCCAGGCCTCCTCGCTGCCTCTGCACGTTCCTGCAGTTACCTCCCCGGAGTCCTGCCTGCCCTTTGCACCCAGGGAGGGATTCCTTCCTCCCCCGCTCTGTCCGCCGCTAACGTAGACGAGCTCGGGGCCGGCTTTCACGACGATCCGGCTCGCTTGCTACTGTCATCGCCCAGCTGGGGCAGCCCGGTCTTAGAATGAGGGATGCTCTTCCCCAAGATCCCCCCGAGCTCCCTCCCGCCCCACCCCCATCTACCTTTTCCTCCTCCTCCTCCTCCCAAGGCTCCTGGGGCAGCACAGCCCTCCGCACGACCTTCTCTCCTGCCCCACCCCCAGCCCGGTCCCGCTCTCCAGCACCGACCCCTGCCTTTCGCCGCCTCTGCCCGGCCCACTCCTCCTCCCACCTGCTCTCCTCCTGCAGCGTCTCCCCGCCGCAGCTGATCTCCATGGCGGGGCCCTCGGGCCGCATCTGGACGAGGCGGGGCCCCTCGCTCTCCCTCCCCTCGCCTCGCTCTACGTGCGGCACAGCCCTGAGGGTAACACCGCTCCGGGGAAGGCCGGCTCGCGGGAGAACGAGCGCCCAGCCTGCCGAGGTGGTGCTGACGCCGCCGCCGCCGCCGCCGCCGCTCTGACTGCGGTGCCCAGCTTCCGCCTCCGAGAACTACAACTCCCAGCGCGCCGCACGGAGAAACTACTCCCGGCATGCCCTCCGGTAACGACTCCGGCCGGGCCGCCCGCTGCGCAAGCCGGCCCCTGCTTCTCTCCCTTTCAGTCCAGTTCCCGGCAGCCTTACCCTGTGCTTGGCAGAGCCGGGGCCAGAGCCATGGGCGCGCATCGCGCTGGGACGCCCTTCTCTCTGTCCCCGGAGTGGGTCTGCTGTCTCACTGCCGGGGGTCTCCCCGCAGGGCGAGGCGCGGTCCGTTCTGGCCGCCCGGGGCTTCCAGAAGAGAGCTTACTCCGGTCCTGTTCCCGCCACTGGGGCAGCGCTCCCAACCAGGCGCGCCCTTCTCCTCTCCCCGCTCACGGAGCTGAGCGGGGTCTCGGGAGGAAGCCGTGGGCAGGAGGAGCCCCGGGCGCGCAGGGAAGGGAGCAAAGCGTGACGCCCGCCCCTGAAATTCACCTGCTGCGCGGATAAGGCCGAAGCACAGGACTGAGCCTTTGTGCAGCCTAAGAAATGATCCGGGGGGGGGGGGGGGGGATCCATTCAAGCTAAGGGCTAGGCGCCGGCCGTACTAGGGCAGAAACGGTCATCCCGAAGCCTGCCGGCCTGACAGGAGGTGCTGGGCCACTGCGGACAAATAAACGGCTTCGTTAATGGGCCAGCACAGCCTGGAACACACTCAGGAACCCGGGGGAAATGTGAGAACGGAAGCAGAGAGTAATAAGCAGAATTGAGAGAGTACTAGGCTTGAAGGGGGGAGGGGGGGCTTCATTAAGCCTTTATAAACGCGAAACATTATGCTAAGAGCTAGAGGACGCCGTGGTGCACAGAGCGCTGGGCCTGGAATCGGGACATTCAAGTTTCTGAGTTCAAGTGTGACCTCGGATACCTTTTGCTGTGTGACCCTGAGCAAGTCAATAACTCTAAATGCTTCAGTTTCCTGATCCGTAGAAGGAGTGGAGAAGGAAACGGCAAACCATTAGAGTGGAGAAAGCCCCCAAAAGGGTGATAGATAGGGCGACTGAAAAAACTGAACAAAAAAGCCAAGTACTGTAAACACAATTAGGAGAAAGAGAGCCTCTACGCTTAAATTTTAATCAGAAAATAGCATGCCAAGAGGAGTATTTGGCAATTCTCAAAGGGGATGAATGGAGCTACTGGGGGAACTTGGGAGACTGATCCACTTTGCAGTAGTATTGCCAGTATTGCTAGTATTGCTTTCCTCTCCGAGTTAAACTTGACTCTTAGTGATCTTTCTTCCCCCTGAGGCAATTGGGTTTAAGTGACTTGCCCAGGGTCACACAGCTAGGCTGCATTAAGTGTCTGAAGCCAAATTTAAACTCAGGTTCTCCTGATTTCTGGATCCCTATCCACTGCACCATCTAGCTGCTCCTTTAGTGACCTTTTATATATATATATATATACATACATACACATACATGCATACATACACACATGTATATATTATATATATACACATACATACATACACATATGTATATATTATATATATACACACATACACATATGTATATATTTATATATATATATATATGTATATATCATTGTAGCATTCCCTACAGCCTCTGTCCTTCAGAATATTTAATCCTTTCAACTGAGGAGCTAACACCTGTGATGAATGCCTGTCATGGGCCCACTCTATCTTGGCTGAGCCAAGATTCACTCTATATCTCAGCCATCTTCATAGCTGCCAGGTGTTTGGGCTATGGTATTCTCACCTCCCCATCCCTTCCAAAATTGGAACCATAATTCACTAAAGAGAGGAAAGGAGGAGAGAAGGAAGGTACTAAATCTTGAATTATCTCTCCATTCTTTCCAAAATTGGAACTATAGTCCAATAAAGAGAGAAAAGGAGGAAATGTACTAAATCCTGAATTTAAGAGATGGAAATGAGGCATAAGAGACAGTTTGTGTGAAGGCAGAGATACAGGAGAGAGTATAGGGGAGAGACTGAACAGGCTTGAGAATACCTATAAGAAGCTGGAACATCTAATGAAGAGGCGTGATGTGAAACAAGTCAGAAAAGTTAGGCTGGAACCTGTTTATGGAGGGCTCTAAAGCCCAGGCTGGACAATTTGTTTTATTGTGGAAGCAAAATGGAATCACTGAAGATTCTGAGTACAAGATTAACATGGTCATTGCTATATTTTGAAGGATACAATTCTGCAGCTGTGTGAGGGATGTTTGGAGAAGGAAGAAATTAGAAGCAGGGATAGTAATTATGAGGCTTTAGCCCCAGCAAAAAATGATGAGGGCCTTAATTATGAGGGTGCATAAGAGAGATTATGTAGCCTTAGCAACTGGTAAAAATATGAGAAGCAAAATTGTGGACAAGAAGAATGGTGGAGTCCACAGAAATAAGAATATTTGGAAGAGAGGCAGGATTGGGGGAAAGCTAATGAGTTCTTTTATGGATATGTTAAACTTGAGAGGCCAATGAATCTTCCAAATGGCAGCATTCAGTAGACAGATGACAGAAGATCCATTAAAATACAAAGTCCTTGAGAATAGAGATTACTTATTCTTTACATTTGTATCCCCAATGTTTACCACACTTTATTATACTGGCTTATAGTAGGTGCTTAATAAATGCTTATTGGTTAACTGATTCAACAAAGCTAACTTAAAAAGGTAAGGCAGTATAGAGAGGATCAAGCATTGTCACTAAAACTAAAGGATAAAGTAGATGGGTAGTCAGAAGCTGCAGAGGGGTCAAGGAGGATGAGAACTGAGTAAACCCAGGTCACTGCAGTCTCAGTAAAATACAAGTCATTTTGGGAGCTAGGCCTATGGAACTAAATGAGTCACTTATAGGATGTGTTTTATTTTACAAGAGGAAGTTTTCTCAGCAATAGAAAGGGCATGCCGCAATGAAGCACAGATTCATTTGGTCGCAGCTCCCTCCATAGGAAGAAGGAAACTGCAATCAGCTGTTTCTCAGAGCAGCAAGAAGTGCACAGAGTCTGAGGAGCTGTAACAGTTTTTTCACAAGGCTTAATATGTTAGGAACATTATCTTATTGATAAAAATAATTGGTAGATTCATATTGTCCTTTGAAGTTTTTAAAGCATCTTATAAATATTATCTAATTTTATCCTCCAAGTTAGATGTTTTATTATTTCCATTTTACAGATAAGGAAACTAAGGCAGACAGAGTAAATGAAATGCCCAGTCACATAGCTACTCAGCAGCTGAGGCCACATTTGAATTCAGGTCTTCCTGATTCCAGGTCTAGTGCTTCATTCATTGAACTTTAGTATTGTGGATTGCATTGAGGATTGTTTCATTAGTTTTTAGGGGAAAAACTATTCCAGCCTTTATGAAAATCCCTTTTTTAGTAGATATTGCTTCTGCTATAAAAGGGGATATGTGTAAAATGAAGGGTCCAAGATTATGCCTAGATTACAAATCCAAGGCATTGAAAGGACATATGTTCAAAAGAAAGAAGAAAGTTTAATAGAAGGAAGGTTTAGGGGCAAAGATAATGAATCCAGATTTAGATATATTGATTTTAAGATGGGACATCAATCTTTTTTTTTTTTTAATTGAAGCTTTTTATTTTCAAAACATGTGCAAGGATAATTTTGCAATTGCCTATGCAAAACCTTGTGTTCCAATTTCCCCCCCTTCCCTCCACCCCCTCCTGTAGACCAAAAGTAATCCAACATAGGGACATCAATCTTGAAAAGTTTAATAAGCAATTAGGGATACAGGACTGAAGCTCAGGGGAGAGACTGGGGCTAGACATATAGATCTGGAATTTATCTGCTTAGTAGGAAAAAAGGGGAAACAGGTATTTTGTGCTTCTGTGGATTCTTGATGTTTCAATAAGAAATCAAATATATATAAATATAGATATAGGTATAGCATGTCCCAAATGTCTTTAGTACAGTTTAAAGCTTAATAGCTTATGTAGGTAACCAGAAGCTGCTTAGTTGTATAAGTAAATGCAGGGAGATTTGATTGTCAGAACTTTTAGTTTCCATTCTAAAATCCATTCTTAATGTGCTAGTCTAGAAATTGTTAAGAGAGGGTCCATGTATGACTCTTGAACATTTTACTTCTTTTTTCTGTGGGTTGAGCTGCTCCTTTTGTATATTAGGGCCATTCTGTTTTCTTTCAGTTTTGTCTGTAAAATGCTTATAATGTTTTACAAGAAAAAAAAAAAAATCTCAACTTCTCTTAATCTGTCAGTCATCATTATTTTGATCTTCTACCCCAGGTCAGGCACAAAGTCAAGTTACCAGTTTTTTACTCCAAAATATATTCTCTATATTTCTCTGAACAACCAAGCTTAGTGATTATATATGTTTTATTAAATCCAGGAGAGCTTTTGAGATTACTAAAATAAAGTAAAGGTAAAAGAAAAGAGGGCCAAGAGCAAATCTTTGAAGGACACTCACAGGGGGCATGATATAGATGATGAATTGGCAAAGGAAACTGATAAAAGAATAGTCAGACAGATAGTAGGTGAAGCAGGACAAAGTAGTCTTAGAAAAACTCAGAAAGGAGAGGGAATATTCAAGAAAAGAGGGTGGTCATCATTTTCAAATGCAGCAGATAGGTTGAGAAGATATAGGACCAAGACTACATGAACTGTAGATTTAAGAAAATAAACATTAAGTTTAAGTAAGAATAATTTAAAATTTAAGATAGGGGTTGATAATAATTTATTTTTTTTCAGGCTAATCAAAAAAGCAGACATACTAATCATAATCTTACACAAGGCAAAAAAAGGTTTGACATAATTTGAAAAGATAAGCAAGGAAATTATATCATACTTTAAAGTACCAATGATAATTAAAATATCAATACTTAATATATGTGCTGAATGATGCTGTATCTATATATGTGAAGGAAAAGTCATAGGGAAAAAGAGACAGTAAAACTATAATAGTTGAGCGTCTCAATGTGTCCCATTCAGATCTATACAAATCTAAAAAAAAGGCAAATAAGTTAAGAACCTGAATAGAATTTTAGAAAAGTTAAACTGATAAGATCTTTGTCAATTAGTACATGGAAATATATGCATATATATATAAAGATATAGATGAACACATCTATATGTGTATCTCAGCTGTATATGGTCCTTTCCAAAAATAGACTATGTTTTAGGACATAAAAAAAATCATAAATAAAGCAGGAAAGCAGAAATATTAAGGATTTTCTTTATTGACCACAATAAAATCAAGATGATAGTCAATAAAAAACTCCTAAAGAAAGGAATTGAACATAAAGGGAGACTAAATCATTTAATCCTAAAAAGCTGGTGGGGCTAAAAAACAAATCATAAAAATGATTAGTTCAGTAAGAAAAATGACAACAATGAATCTCTTCAAAATTTTTGGAATACAACCACAGCAATTTGAAGGGTAAATATATATATCTCCAAACACTTTTATTAACAAATAAGAAGGGAAAAAAACCAGATCAATGATTTGGACATGCAAGTAAAACTACTGGAAAAGCACTTCATCTGAAGAAGTTAGATGTTATGGACAGACCTCTAGCCCTGGAGTCAGAAAGACTTGAGTTCAAATCCAACCTCAGATACTTAACACTTCTTAGCTGTGTGACCCTGGGTAAATCACTTAATCCCAATTGCCTCACCAAAAATAAAGATTTAAAAAAAAAAAAAAGAAAGAAATTCAACTCATTAAAACACATCAACTAGATCCCAAAATAGAAATTCTAAAAATCAAAGAGATAAAATGTTTAATATCAAAAATGAAAAAGAACTCATCATAGATAAAGAAGTAAAGGAAATTTTTAGAAGTGATTTTTCTTAGTTATATGCCAACAAAAAAAATTTAAATAAAATACTTAAAAATGTAAAATACTTAGCTTATCTGAACAAGAATCAAAAATTTAAATACCAATCTAAAGGGAAAAATTGAATTATTCATAGATGGATTTACAAGTAAATTCTATTAAGCATTCAGTAATTATTAGTTTCAATATTAAATAAGCAGTTTGTAAAAATAAGAAAGGAAGAAATACTCCCAAATTTCTTTTATGTTACAAATATGGTCTTGATGCCTAAATTAAAGCAAGATAAAACAGAGAAAAAACTATAGGCCAACATGAATGCAAACATAAGGTATTAAAAACTGATAAAAACATTAAACAATAATTAAATTGCTAGAAGACGTTTTAATGACAATTAGATCATATACTTTGATCAGAGTGGATTTATACCAGGAATGGAGGATTGGTTCAAAATTAGGAAAATTATAAACACTTCAGATCATATTAATAACAAAAAAATCAATTAGATGAACAGATAAAATAGTTTGACAAAATCTAATACCTATTTTTCTTAAAAAAAAAAAAAAAGTGCCAAAAAGACTAATAATAAATGGTATCCTTAATATGGTAATCAGCCTGCATCTAAAACCAAGAATAAATATTATTTGTAACGGAGAAAAATAGTAAGATGAGAACTATAACAAAGAGTACACTGCTAAAATTTTGACTTGAGATAGTCCTAATAATACTAGTGATAGTAATAAAATAATTTTAAGGAATAAGCATAGGTAATGAGGAAACAGGATCACTTTTTGCAGATGATATGGTTACTCAGAGATCATTAAAAATTCAATTAAAATGAATACAAGAAATTAATAACGTCAATAAAGGAACAGTATTCAGTTAGGCAGAGTCAATGACCCCATGGTTCCCTCTCCTAATTGTCAATCAGTGTTGAGGCTTTATTGGCTAAGCTGTCAACTAGTCTGTAGCTTTTATAATTAGGTAGTACCTGGTCACTCTATACCTATTGGTCACTGTTAATTATCATGTTACCAGCAATTGGGGAAAAGCTAGATATAATGTGGATCTATCAAATTGTCTCTATCTCATGAAAATTATCAATAAAAAATGGCTCTATCTCGAATCTCTTGCTGACCGTGATCAGCCTATCAATGTGTTGCTGCCTTGCTATTTTTTCAATAAAATCCTTTTAATTCTTTCTCCTGAAATTTACCTAATTAATTAGGGCAAAAAAACTGAACATAATTTTTTTTTTAACAACAGGATATAAAATAAAACCTCTCAGATCATCAAGCTTTCTACATATCACCAACAAACCCCAGCAGAAATTAAAAAAAAAAAAAAAAAGAAATCCTATTTGAAATTACTGCAGAATATATAAAATATATAAGGGCAAATACTTATTAGCTCTGTGACCTTAGCATGTCACTTAAGCCTGTTTGCCTCAATTCCTCTATAATATTCCTCTATGCCTCAATTCTATCTATAAAATGAGCTGGAGAAGCAAATGGCAAACCATTCCAGGATTTTGTCAAGAAAATTTCAAATGGGGTCACAAAGAGACTGAGAAACATGTAAAATATCTAGTAGTCCAAATACAAAGATACATACAAAGGAATTGTATATATAATTACAAAACATTCTTTACAGGAATAAAGGAAGATTTATGGTTGAGTCATACTATCATAACACAAATGATAATACAAAAATTAATTTATAAATGTAATGCCATGACACTCAACTTATGAAAACGTTACTTTATAGAAATAGGATAACAAATTATTTGGAGGCGCAAAAGGCCAAAGTTCTCAAGAGAAAATAAAAAAAAGTAGGAATTAAATACGCATATTAGTACCACAGGTTGAGCTATACTTAAAAGCAATAATATTTAAACAATTTGGTACTGGCTAAAAGCAAAATAAAAATTATATTTCCTCTGTGAAACAGATTAAGTACAAAAGATCCAGGAAAAAATAATAAACATGGTAGCATAAAAGCTTGATCTATTCAAGAGCACAAACTACCAAGATTCACTATTCAACAAAAATTGACAAGAAAATTGAAAAGCAGTTGGGAAGGAATTAGATTTAAATCAACATTTGACACCTTATGCTACAACAAACTCCAAAGGAATACACAATTTAAAATACATAATCTAAACATTAAAGATAATATAAATAAGAAGATAAAAGGAGATACCTTTTACAACTATGGATAAGGGAAACGATCTTAACTATAATAAGAATAAAGAGAATAACAGGAGATAAAATAGTCAATTTTGATTACATAAATCAAATTATACAAATCTTTATTTTTACTAAAACAAAAACATGAAATTAGAATTACAGGGAAAACACTGGGAGAAATTTTTGTAGCAAATTTCTCAGACAAAAGTCTGATAATCATGAAGTGAAAAAAATTAAACACACACACATGGAACTGATACAAATGAATATTTATGTGCCAAGTACAGTGCCACGTATTAAAAGGGGCAAGAAATATATAGAAGGTTCGTAAGTTTCTTGTGCAATCTCCATTTTCTGACCTCCTTTGCTTAAGAAAATGTTGGTATTAATGAGCTTGTAGGTCAAAAAAAAAAAAAGATTTTAAAAATTTGAATACTAAACAACAAATTCTGCAAGCAGCTAGGAAAGAGACCTTCAGCTTTGAAGTAACAAATTCAAACAGGGCTGAAAAGCATTGATTAAGCCCTTACTGTCTGCCATGAACTCTGCTAGCAGCACTGGGAATAAAAATGGAAAATGGAAACACCTATAGTCCCTACTCTCAAGAATCTTACTTTCTGCTGGGCAGAGATTTCACATATGCAGGAAATGGTGTAATACCCAAGATGAACATGTTGGTTAGGAAGTTACCAGGACACTGGGTGAAGCCATAAGCGAGTCCCTTGACACACTTTCTAGTAACAACGACAGAACTGATGTGACTGTGACTCCAGAAGCAGAAAGGAGATGGGGCAAGATGGAAGGTAAAGGTCCCTCTGACCCGAGATGAAAGGAATACCAAATACCAACAAGGGCCACAGGTCCAAAATTCTGGAATAAAATGGTTAAATCTTCAAGGATACGGATTCTGGTTTAAGCAGTCAGGCACATGCTGAGGCAATTGGGGTTAGTCACTCAGACAGGCAGTGTTAAGTGGCTGAGGGCACATTTGAATTCAGGTCCTCCTGACTTCCAGGTTGGTGCTCTATCTACTGCGCCCCTAGCTGCCCCCAGTCAAACTTAGAGAAACCTAAATTGAGGCAAAAAACAAAACAAAACAAAACAATGAATTTTAAAAAAAACAACAACATAACAACCTAGAAAAGCAAGAAACTAAATATCTTTACAAAATGGAAATTCTGAAAATTAAAGAGGTAAAATTAAAAATGAAAAACCTGCCAGACTAATAAATAAAAATAGTCTTAATGATTAATAAAATATGCAAGTTAATTTGATTAAAAAAAGAATAAAATCAAATAATGAAATTAAACCAAAATAAGTAATGAACATGGAAGAATCACAACTAATGACAAGGACACAAAAAATAATATCTGAAACTATTTTGTCCATTTAAATTTTCATATTTAAAAATTTAATGTAAAAATTTAAATAAGGCTGATGAATATTTTTAAAAATATGATATAAAACATGCAGAACAAAAAGTATAGATCTGAAAAAACAAGTTGAGAACTAGCCATAAATGAACTCTCAAAGAAAAACTCCAGGTATAAATGGATTCAAATACAAATACAAAAATTAAAAATTAAAACAATTCCCACATTATGAAACTTATTTGCAAACACTTCATATAAAGGCACTTTAACAAATTCCTTTTATTTATTATTTATATTATATATTATTATATTTATTTAATATATTATATATTTATATTATATTTATTATTTATATTATTATTTATTAAATAAAATTAGGTCCTGACTCTCAAATCAGGTCAATATAAATTGAAATAAAAAACTTAGATTGATACCTCTAATGAATATTGAGGTTAAAAAAATGAATACAATATTAACAAAATGGCTAAAGCAATCGATAAGATCATTCATCATGATTAGGTTGGATTTATGCCTGAAATACAGGGTTCAACATTAAGTCAACTAGACACATAATAAACTATTACTAACAATAATAATCACATGATTATACCAACATATACAAAAAAGACTTTTGACAAAATACACGATCATTTGTGTTAAAACACATACACAAAAACATAAGAATAAAGGTTTTTCCTTACTGTGTTAAACAATCTCTATGGAAAACCAAGAATAAGCCTTAACTGTCATAAACTCTAGAAACCTTTTCACTAACTCATTTGTAAAGGGTAAAGATTGTCACTATTCCTTAATAGTTCCAGAAAGGTTAGTTAAGAAAGTAATAAGATAACAAAAAGAAACTGAGAATGTAATCATAGGTAAGTAGGAAACAAAATTTTTATTATTGTAGATGATATGATGATCTACTTAGGGAACCCCAGAGATTCAACTAAAAATTAATCAAAATAATGAATAACTTCAGAAAAGTAAACAGATAAAAGATAAACCCACAAAATCATTAGCTGTTTCTTATATTAATAATAAAAACTCTACAGGAAGATCTAAAAAAATATATTCAAAATTACTATAGCATGTATATAAAATATCTGGGAATTTAAATTGGTAAGTCATATAAAAATCATATGAATAAAATCACAAAATACTTTAGAGAAATAAAATTTAAATAATTGAAGATATAATTATTTCCACTATCTAAAAAATAATTATGCTCCCTAACGTAGTCTATAGATTTGGTGTTATGCCAATCAAACTAAGAGGTTAATGATAGCCCTAGACCAAAGAATAACATAATTCTGTTAGAAGAACTAAAGTTCAATATTCTCAAGAGAAAGTATGAAAAATGGGAAATAAGTAAACTTGTTAATACCAGGTATCAAAATTAAAAACATACTTGGTACTGGATTAAAAAACAAAAACAACAGAAAAATTCATTGATGGAACAGATTAGGTGTCTAAAATTCAGAAACAATGCAACAGTAGACAGAGTTTAATCTATCCAAGGACAGAAACTGAGAACTTCAATAATTCAACAAAATATGCTGGGAAAATTAAAAATTAGTTTTAAAGACAAGATTTAAATCAAAACACCACACAATATGCTACAATAAACTCCATATATCTTGTACAAGACTTAGACACAAAAGGTTATATTCTCAACAAATTAGAAGGTAGAAGAAGATACCTTTCACAGCTATGAAAAGTCTTCTTGACTAAAGAAGAGATAGACATATAGGAGATAAAAATAGTAAAATTGAAAAGTCATTAGAATGCAATTAGAATCAAAATTAAGTGGGAAAATAGTTAATTGAGAAAAATCTTTGCAGCAAATCGATAAGTCTGATATTCAATTTATATAGGAAATTGATATATAGCCATTAAATGCAAGTAAGAATATATGTATGTTTGTATATATATATATGAACCAGAACCATTCCCCAATAGATAAACTGACCAAGGTATAATCAAACAACTCTTTCTTTCTCCCAAAGTCACTAAACTAGATAATAAATTTTATATTGTTAACCTAACACATTTTATTAATTTACAGATTTGTTTTTATATTACCTAAATTTCTCCCAATATTCCTCCTTCTACCTCATCTCTGAAACCATCCCACACAAAAAAAGAATATTTCTAAAGAAAAAAAAAAAAGACAAGAAAAAATAGCAAAACATTGAAAAAGCCTGGAAATATAATCAATGTTCTATACCTATAGACCTCCCATCTCTGCAAAGGAGTTAGGGAAGATATTTTCTCATATCTCTTCTTTATGGCTATGCTTGTTCTTGATAACTTTGCAACCTTCACTTTCAATTGTTTAGCAAAGTGCAGATGATTAATCAATGTTTATTGATTGACTGCAACTATTTTTTCCATTGACATTGTTGTTGTGTGTGTATTCTTTTATTTATTTATTTTTTGCTGATGCAATTGGGGTTAAGTGACTAGACCAGGATCACACAGCTAGGAAGTATTATGTGTCTGAGAGTAGATTTGAACTCTGGTCCTCCTGACTTCAGGGCTGATACTCTATCTACTGCACCACTTAGCTGTTCCCTATGATTTATTTCTAATCTACTTTTCTACCCTAGTTCTCAAAGTCTTCAGGCAGCTAAATGGCTCAGTGTATGAGGAAAACTCCTTTTCCTGAGTATAAATCTGGTCTCAGACTTCCTAGCTGTGTAACCCTGGGCAAATCACTTAACCCTACTTGCCTCAGTTTATTCCCCTGTAAAATGAGCTGGAGAAGGAAAGGGCAAACCACCCCACTATATCTTTGCCAAGAAAATCCAAAATAGCATCACAAAAAGTTGGACATATCTGAATAAAAAAAATAAAAATGTTTTTATTCTTTTCTCAGTTTTTTTTTAAATGCTCTTCTTGTTGCCTATGAAAAAAAGATGTGTTTTGGAATTTGGGATATTACCTCAGATTAAAGAAAATTTATAACTCATTCTGTTTGACATGAATTTTACTTACCCCCACATATGTTGGATGGTTAAGTGTAATATTCACAAAACTAAAAAAACTTGCATATTCTGTGAATTATCTTCACATTATCTTCAAAATATGCCTTTAATGTACAAAGAACTTCATGAAACTAGCAGTTCTTATGGAAATTGCATAAATGTGTCTCCCAAGGTTTTGCCAATTGAAATGATTAGTGTGTCATAATTTTCCATGGCAAAGATTTTTCTACTATAAGAAAAAAACAAAACAAAACAAAAGCCAACCAAACAAAAAAAACTTAAGAACCAGTGCATTCTTATATCTGGAATGCCTTCTATCCTTTCCATCCCCAAATGGTGCTCATCTATACAAATCATACATATTCTTCAAGGTCCAAGACCAAGCCTTCTGTCTCCCAAGAGACCTTTCTGTCCTCCTGTAATACACCATGGCTTTTCCCTTTATTTTTACCTCAATATTTGTTTTTCTTAACTATCATTTAGTAATTATCTTGTCTGGCAGAATATAAATTTCTTGGGGACAGAGATTTTTTCATTGTTTTTGTTTTAGTATCTAATGCTTTGCACAGTGCCTGGCATACAGTAGGTGCTTATTAAATAATAAATTTTTGTTGAATGATGAGATCAAAATTTCTGGGTTTTATGAGTACTTTCTTTTTTTTTAATAAGTTTTTATTGACAGCAAAATTTCTTTCAAAAAGAACTTGGAAAGATATTAAAATGTAATAATCAAACATAATAATCTAAAGTAATATTGACATAACAGAAATAGGGCCTCCATTCTGCATGAGGATCTACAAAGAATTTGTCAATGTTTATTTACCATTGTTTAGATAAGAATGATTACTTGATCAACAAGAGTTTTCTATTGGTTTATCAGGCATATATATATATATATATATATATATATATATATATAGGCAAGATATATTAAGCTATTATGGACTGAACATATCCTTACATTCCTCTAACTCTCTTTGTATATATCTAGTGAAGAAATCTTTGTGAACCTTAAAGTATCACACAAATGTAAATCACAACAAGCATTACTTTCACAAAGTAATTTTCTTTTTTCTTTTGACTTTTCTAATGAGAATAAATAATACTGCTCTAATTTACTGAAATCAGTAAGCATCTAGTCCTCTTGGCAATTATATTTTTCCTTATAAATTTATAAAATGTCATTCTGATTTTTATGAATTGGTTTTGTGTGAATCAATTATACAGAGCTTGAGCACCACTTAATGGGCTAATAAAAGCCAGCCTCTGGAGTTGACCAGATTTTAGAGGCTAAGGTGGTCCTAACAGTACATTCAACCTCAATAGGCAAGCCAGACTCTTGTTTGCCAACTATCTAAAATGTACTATAAACCAGTATACATTCACTTTAACTCCAGTTATCCCAGATATATGGAATAATATTGTTATTACTTTCAAAATTTAGACTCCTCCCCCCATGAAATTTTCCTATGCTTCAACTGTAATAAGACAACAGTGATGATGAGCTATAATTAATTGCATTCCAGATTTATTACTTTATGCATAAGTAGTTAGTTCCTTAAGCCAAAAGGGAGCTGACACTGTAGGAAATGTTATGTTATTCTTTTTTTCAAACAAAATCCCCAGCAATAATGCACCATTGAGTGTGAAGACCGTGTATTTTTAAATCAGCAGGAGTCAGGAATTCAGATTAGGGGAAAATCGTCAGTCTTTATTGTCAGTGAAGAAGGATCGCAGGTGAAAGAGAATCAGCGATAGCAATGTGTGCAGCTGAGTCAAGAAGCTAGCTCGACCAGCAGCCACACAACCAGCAGCTCGGAGTCTCGAACCCAGGCCCAATCTCTCCCAGCTTCTCTTCCTGTCTGTCTCTCTGCCTCCACCCACCAAGATCGTCATTTCCTATACAACACATCAGGACTTGCATGAAGAGTGGGCAGGGACCATTCTTTATCCAAGCATGTATATTAATAGAGTATAATCCAATTACTATTTAGCCTCACGTGCTTGGGACCTCAGTGCATCAACTCAAACCTCAGCCCATTACAATTGAGAATAAAGAAAAAAGCACAAGCATAGTTAACATGCCCTGTTGATATTCTGATGCTACTAAATCTAGTCATTGTCATTTGACACTGTTGGGATTTTCAGATATCTATGTATTTAAGTATTACTTATATATGTATATAACTATTAAGTAGGTGTATCAGTTACTGCAAAAACAACCTATTGTAGGCATGGACAATGGGAGATTTCTGTATGAACAAAATGCCTGTTTCCCTCCTCCCCCCTTTTACCTCAGGGGCAAATGTTTGAGGCGGTGAGGTTTTCTTTTTTGACTCCAACTGCACTTTGGTTTGCTTGAATTTTACATACATATATATCTATTTATGTGTGTGCATATGCATATATATATGTTTAAACCAGTAAAAATCTGCCTTTTCTCTCTCCCACACTCTTGAGAAAAATAAAAAGAAAATCTGTTACAAGCACGTATAATCAAACAAAACACATTTCTACACGGACCACTGTAAAAAAAAAAAAAAAAAAAAAGCTCTCATTTTGCACTCAGTCTTGCCTTTGCGTTTCGATCAGGAGGTGTGTGTCATGTTCCATCAGCAATCCTCTGGAATTGTTAATAACAACTACATGTAGAATTGAGAGGAAATTCGAGCATATAAGAGCTATCATTTAAGATGCGATTTTGAAAAATTTCATAAAAATGCCATCCATTTATTATCCCCCTTGATAATCCACATCATCATCAATTTTTATTTATTTATTTATTTTTTCATCATCATAATTTTAATTACGGGGTCCCTAGAAGGAGAAGGGAAGCGCTTGAAATCCATCTCCCAAGGTAAATTAGAGGAAACTGAAAACGAAACATTTGAATCCGCTTACCTTTCCCGCAAGAGAGAACAGTCTCTAAAGCAGTCCCTATTGCCAGGCGACACGCTACGAGACGGCCAGATGCAGGATGGTCCGGAGACTGGAAGGTGATGCAGGAGCCTCCCCACACGGGGAGGCGCTGAGTAACTGCAGGGGGAACGATCCTGCAGGGAGACAGAAGGGGGGAGGGGTGCCGGCCACAGGTCTTTCTCTCGGCCGAGGTCTCCGACTCCCAACTAGCTCGGACCCGGAGCCCCCCGTGGTCTAGCTGGGCACCTACACGCGGCGGCAACGCAGCGCAGAGGGGCAGGCGCCTGGCTGCAGATGCCATTGCCCAGGGAGCCCTTGCTGCAGCCGGAGGTACTAAAAGGAAACATTATAACAAGCAATGCATGCGGTTCTAGGGGGGCGGACGCTGCCCTCCCGTCCTGGCAAGGTCAGACTTTGTCAACTCTTACGAGCGAAGGAATGACCTCCATAAGACGATAGGACTTTTGGGATACTATCAGCCGTAGAAGCGCTTGCTATGCTTCCTACTGGCCTGTGGGGAGCGCCAGAAAAGAAACCCGGAAACGGAGCCGCTCTTGCCCTGGTTTCTTCTCGATGGTTGCCTCTCTCACGACTCCTCCCACCCCCGCCACCCCGCCCCACCACCACTCCCCTACGCCGGGTGGGAGGGTAAGGACGCCACCGCGCTTGCGCGCTTCTTCTGCTTTACTTGTTTCAGTCTGTGGGAGGTGGCCGGATCGAGACGCAGGCCTTCCCCTGTGGCAAGTTCCTGTGAAGACACTTGAGAGCGATGAACGGGTTTGGCGTCGGGATGGCGGCCGCAGCGGCGACTCCGCCGCCGTTGAAGACCAGCAGCCACGAAAACCTCGATAAGATTGATATGTCTCTGGGTGAGGGGTCGGGCCGCACCAAATCGCGGGGCCGAGGGGGAAGCGGGTATTGACTGGGCGGAACCAAGTGCCCCGGTTTGTGGGGGAAGGGGCGGTTGGTTTGCCGGGTCGAACCAAGTACCGGGTTTGTCTAGAGCCGACGGGTCGGACCAAATGTGAGGTTAAAATGGGGGAGACAGGTTGGGCCTGAGGATGATACCAAGTGTGGGCCGGAGGCGTGCGGACTTGTCCCGCTGGAGAGGTGTGGGGGTGGGGGGTGGGGAGCGAGTAGAAGACGCTGGAAGAGCAGCCGAACCTGAGGCTTTGGAGGGAAGGGGAGGGGCCACCCCCAGGGTGAACCTCCCCCATCCCCCAGGGAAGCTCCCCCCCCTACCTTCCGCCCCTTTTCTCCCTAGCCCACTTTGTTTTGTGGGGTCACCAGGTGGTTTTTATCTAAACGGAGGGTCAGTTGCGGGTGGAGGGGGGGGCAGTTGAAGGGGTCCGCAGGAGCGCTTGCCTGGCCGGCGTTTTGACTCCACAAGTCCGGATGGAGTTATTACTGTTCTACCCCCCACCCTGAGCTGGAGCCGGAGGTGGCGGGGGAGGGATCTGGGATACTGAGAAGTATCAGACCCCAAACGGAGTTGGGATACCTAAAACTTGGTTGTGCTGAATTGAAGAGTCGTTACGGGCACCCAGTTGTGTGGGTGTTGGGTTGGTAGTTGGTCCGGGGCTCGGTGAAGGGGTGGGAAGCTGTGTTTGCATTACTAGGGGAGGCTAATGCAAAGAATATTCGTACTTGTGAAGTACAGAAAAACATGAGTTGGAGTCTTTATTTTTTTAATGAATGTTAACTTGTATAATTTTTTTTTATCCATATGTTGAGATAATGGAATTACTGTAGCTCAAAAATAATTCGATTAGTAAAAGTTAATTCTGTTTTTTTAAAGTTTTGATCATTTGATCCAACTAAATTTTTTTTTGGCTGGGGAATTTGGGGTTAAATGACTTGTTCAAGGTCACACAGGAAGTGTTAAGTGTCTCAGATCAGATTTGAACTCGGGTCTTCCTGACTTCAGGGCTGATGCTCTATCCACTCCACCACATAGTTGCCCCCAACTAAATTATTTTTTAAGTCTAAATTGAAGCCTGAGAATTCATACTACTGCTAGAGAAGAAATAGTTATCTTGTGAAGGGAATGTAGTGTTTCGACTCTATAGAAGTAAGTACTTTGACTTTCAGGAAAGACATTTAAAATCTCAGCCTTAGTTTGCTTGAATTCAAAAAATCTCAACATATACAAGAAGTTTTTCTAAACCCTAGTGCCTTCCCTATGTTATTTCTAATTTGTCCTATAAAGGTATTGTTTTTATATAGTTGTTCTGGTGTTGTGTTCTTGATTAGCTCGAGTTTCTTTACAGGAGGGACTTTTTTGGGGGGACGGGGGACTTTTGTATCCACCAATGCTTAGCACAAAGTTTGACACAGTAGGTGCTTAATATACACTTAATTTGAGTCTTATATTCAAAGATATCCAACTATAAGTCCATGGTCCCATTATCTTTATTTTCCCATCAATCACCAAATGTACCAGTCCCTGTCTAAGGGAATAAAAATAAGAGCCAAAAAAAAAAAAATAGACATAATTTGTTCTTTTGGAATCCCAAGTTTATGGCAAGAAACCAGATGAAAATGTGTACAGTGAATGCTTATAAAGAAGATAAATTGTAAATGATTTTCAGATTGGGGGAAGGCAGTAGTACTAAGGGGGATTCGGGAAAAGGTTTTTCCTCCAAAACTACTCATTTCAAGTATAAGAGAATTTTATGTGGAGGTGGGGATTTGAATCTTAAGTTCTCTCACACATTAGACTCTGCATTATACTGCTTTTGGCACATACTGTCACTGCTTTTGATGTGTACTAATGCTTCACAGTGGTAGTTGTGAGGAAAACTATTTGTAAACCTTTATATGTGATTTGTTCTGTAGAATCTTTAGACGTACCTTCATAAGCTAATTCTTTAGATGTGCCCTTTTGAAAGTAGGGATCCAGAATACTATTTGAGAATAATGCTACAGTTTTTGTTATGTTGAAAATGTTTATTGAAATCAAACTGAATTTAAAAAAAAAACTTATATTTGTCAAGCTTATATACAGGCTTAAGGACAATATTCTTATAATTGTTCCAAGTCCAATAATACAATGAACTTCACACAATAGTTACATTTTTTTCTGATTATTTAAATCTTATAAACTATACTATCATTCTTAAACACTGGCAATTGGGAAGTGAGTTTGAAGTTTACCAAAATAAGTTATATGTGTCACACACGTTTTTTGTTTTTTTTGTTTTGTTTTGTTTTGTTTTGTTGTTTTACAACCATTCCTTACTTCTTGAATGCTTCTGTGTTATTTTGGTATTTCAGATTTTTTTCATAAGTAGTTGGGGAAAAAATTGAAACGTAATTATTGTTTAGTCCAGCATTGTGAAGCTGAGCTGTAGCTGTAGCTCAATCTTACCCTTTCATTTTTCTTGCAGACTATATCATGAATGAATAAGTGTTCATTGTACAGAATTATTTTTAGTTAAGTATTTTGCCAGTGCATGGGACCTGTGGAAGGTACAGATTTTTTATATAATGGTTCATTATAAAAAAATTTTAAACTTTGTATCCAGAAAGTAAACTCCTTGGGCTAGCTAGCTAGATGGCTCAGTGAATAGAACATGGAACCCGAGGTCAGGAGCCAGGCCGCAGATATTAAATACTTAGCTGTATGACCCTTGGCAAGTCACTTAAACACAATTGCTTTGTTATTTAAAAAAAAAAAAATCCTTTTTTATGTTGTAGAGTTGAGTTAATTTGGGAACTTAGGTGATGGATAAAAAATGGTCAGAATTTTAAAATTGATCATTTTATCTTGTTCTGTATCTTATTAAATATTGATCCTTGTGCTGAAAATAATAAAATTCCTGTAACCCAACAGCAATTTGATGAGTAAAGTAAACCCTTTATAAGAGTTTTGGTCATTTGATCAAATTTAGTATTATGGAGTCCAAACTGATGACAGATTTACTGTCTGAGAATACCAGTGCTTCCATTCAAGGTGATAGTTTCCTTAACTATCCTAATGAATTAGAATCCTGTAATCTGAGTTGGAAAAGATCTGAGGCTATTTAGGCTAACCCTTACTAAGGCAGTAATCTCCTAAAATATCCTTGATGGAGTCATCCAGACTTCAAAATCTACCCAGATGAGAAATTCATAGTCCCTGATTAAATTGAAAGTTAGTCTTGGTGAAATTATTTGGTATAGTCTCCTAACTCACTCAGACTTTTAACTCTGTAGTTCTTTATGGATTTTTTTTCTTAATAATAATTCTGAGAGCAATTATTGTTACCTTACTTTTACATCAGAGAAAGTTGAGGATCTGTTTAAGTGTTTATCCAAAGTGAGTATATGACAGAAAGAAGTCTCTGACTTTTTTTTTTTTTATTGAATGTATGCCTAGTTTTTAACAAAGTGATTGACAGTGGCTTTCATTCTAGACACAATATAGTGAAATGTGGGCTAGATAATTTTATGGTAAGATTCAAAAAGTAGTCATTCTTATTAGATCTATCCTTGTCATAATTTTAAAAGTTATTCTTTTCTATATTTTATTGAGAATGTATTAACTGAGAGAATACATATCATCTTAGTCCTCTTATGTTTCTGTGAGTTTCTTTTATGGAATATTTCAAAAAATTATGGTGCTGTAGAGAAAAAGGCATTAATAATAATTTGGTAATCCCATTCATGGAGGCAGCCAAATGGCTCTGTGGATAGAAAACTGGGCCTGGAATAAGGAAAAAGGTCTTGACATTTCTGTGTGGTCCTGGACAAGTCACTTAATAGTATGGTTCATGGAATCACAAAGAGTGGGGCATAACTGAACAGTAGCAACAAAGTTAAATTTACAGATGAGGCTATTGTTTATCCTTTGTTCTCCAAGAAGGCCATGACTTAAAAGTGAATTGGATTTAACTGAAGGAAGGCTATGTAAACTCACCAGCCTCACTTTCTCCTCCAGAGTCATCTGGGTCCAGTGGCAAGATATAGATGATGACCAGAGATGACCGTAGATGCAGTGGGAGATGTTTGGTCTTTTTAAAGCTAGGGTCTTTACCAAATCTGAGTTTGTTTGAGGTAACACCCATTCAGTAATTAAGAATAGGTAAGAAAGGAGGCGAAGAATATGACATTTTTAACCTAGACACAGATGAGGCAAAACTAGGTGAACTCTCCAATCTAATTATTATCCCTTATAATAGGGATGTGTAAAGTTTTTTATACTTGGGTTGAAAAAAATCAGCCATTGTAAGTATATAAGATAGAGGACATATAGTAATTTATATGGAAAATATGTGGGATTTTACTGGAAGTTTGATGCAAATCAATATTCTGTCCTCGGAAAGTTATATGGAATGTTTCACCCCTCAATTTTCAGAAGAACTTTGGGAAGAAAACAGAAAAAAACAAGGGAATCTAGGAGGGCTTTTGAGATTCCAATGATTTAATAGGATCCTGTGCAATAGCCATAGATGTTTAGCTTAGAAAGAAAACAGAAGAACATAAACTGCTTTATACTAAGAAGAGGAATTATATTTTTTTCCTGGGCCCAAGAGAGCCCTAGAACACTATGTACAAATTACAAAAGGGAGGCACAATTATTTCTGATACAAACTTCTTAATAGAACTGTTCCAAAATTGGAATGAGCCATCTCCAAAGGTAGTGGGGTTGTATATTACAGAGAGAATTAACTTTTTGGTTTTGTTATTTGCTATGTTGAAGTTAGTAATTTCTCACTGGAAAATGTGGGAAAGATGTGGAGATATAATGAATTTTATTTATAGTTACTGATAACAATCTTCGACAGCTGTAGTTTGTAAAGTTTTTTTTAGTCCAACAAGTGGATTAATTAGGGCATTATGCTGCTACCAGAATAGCTAGTTATGATTTTCCATGCAAGGGGCAGTTGGAAATGGCTTTTTAAAGAGTCAGGCTTAAGATTGTTATGAACATGGAGTTTTAGCATTCGCATATCATTTCCCAAGAATTTCTGAAGATACAAGCATTGAATCCACAGAACTGTTTCAGGGAAACACTTGTTCCTCCTATATGTTTATGTGTTTGTTACACTTAAATTGTGTATTTTACTCTTCAAACACAATTTGATAATTTAAGTTTAAATTGTTAAGTTTGGGTAGGCAATCAATTAAATCTAAGTTGTAGGTAGCTTACAAGACAATATGGATGGTGAAATTTGTAAGATAAGTCATTTCTAACCTTTGAGATTGTTAACCTTTGTGAATGTTTGGAATTAAGAACCATATACTTCACTTGAATTTTGCCAATAAAGATTTCATTAAATTATTTTAATACCCATTTTCATAAAACAACCATATTAGCAGCTTAAGGTTCTATTAAAAAGTGTTAGTCTTAACAAGGCAGAAAGGAAGGAAACAAGCATTTATTAAGCACCTACTTTACTCTAGGCCCCATTCTAAGTGGTTTGCAAATATCTCATTTAAGCCTTACAACTACTCTAGGAGGTAAAACACTATTATTGATCTCCAATTTCCAGTTGAGGTAATAATAAAAACAGATTAATTGTTTGAGAGTGCATTTGCTCCATCCACTGCACCATCTAGTTGCCTAAGGAGAATAGTTAAGGAGATAAGAAAGGGCAATTTTTGAAAGATGACTGTCTTAGTCACTAGCTCTAGTGTAAGGTGAATATATGAAAGAGATATACGTTGTATAATAGTAATACAGATGATCAGAAAATCTTTCAGTCATTGATTTCAGTATCCTTTGCCTACCAAAACCTTTTTCTGGACTATAAGAAAGCAATGAAATAGAAGCATTTTTCCATCTTCTTTCCTTATTGTTTTTTCAGATTTTCATCTGATGAGTAATGGAAGGAGAAAGTAGTTTTATTTTAGACTCAGCTAATGATCTTAAAGTAATTAGCCAGTAAATTAAAACTTAAATGATTTTTGTACTTCCTTCCACAGATGATATCATCAAATTGAACAAGAAGGAAGAAAGAAAGCAGAATTTTCCAAAATTGAATAGACGACTTAAACATACTGGTGCCCGGCAATTCAGGATGAGAGTAGCCAGATGGGGACTACAACAGCAGACTGGTAAGTCTTGAAAAGAAACCGATTTCTTTACAAATTCTAAATTCTCAATTCCTTTAACGTTTAAAAAGTTGTTGAAATGTCCTTTCCCTTTTAACTCAGATGCCACTAACTAATGTGCTTCAGGGTAATGACAGGTTCTACTTGCACAAAAATATTCATAGCCCCACAAATAAAAGTCCAGAGAGGTTAACTGATAGAGAAATGGTCAAACAAACTTTTAAAACATAAACATGGTATTGTTCCATAAGAAACTATGAACAGAGGCAGCTAGGTGGCAGTGAATAGAGCCCTGAAGTCAGGAGGACCTGAGTTCAAATGTGACTTCAAACACGTGACACTTCCTAGCTATGTGACTCTGAGCAAATCACAATCACAATTGCCTCAGCAAACAGAAAAAAACTATGAACATAAAGAATTTATCAAATCATGGGAAGATTTAGGAATGGATGCAGAGTGAAGGTAGGACCGAGAAAACAGAATACATAATGTTTACAATAATATATATGGAAACAGCAAAAAACCCAAAACTTTAATAAAATAAAATTATTTAACAAAATAAATAATATAGTATAAGTAGTTAAGATAAAAATTTACACAAGTACTTTATAATCATCAGGCTCAAAAGATGAGAAAATACACTTCTCTTCTTTGCAAGTGTGATATGGAGCATGGTATTATCCAACTTAGTTGATATGTTGCTGAATTTTTTTTTCCCCTCTCTTTTTTCATTCTTTAGAAAAAGATTTGGATCCTTTGGTAGATTGTGGGGAAGAGGAATGTATTTGGAAATGAATGTGATGCAGATTTTTAAATTTTTTATTTATTTTTTAAATTGGCAATTATTATATCGGTTTCTTTTCTAAAAGTTTTTCTGTACAACAAAGAAAATGACAACAGCTTCTCTAAAGGATACAAAAATTAACTGGAGTTCATCCTTTCAATTTATTGGGAGAATAGAATGACACCCAAATCACAGAATTTAGTGCTAGAAAGGCTCTTCAAGATCATCTCATTTTGTAAATGAGGAAATTGTAGCCTGGAAAAGAAAAATGATTATCGATGTCACATAGCTAGTAATTGTCATAGCTGAGACAGAATATCAAGCTTCTGGCTCTTAATGCTCAGTACTTTTTGCTATATTACACTTCTGAATAGGGAAAATTTCCTGAGTTTTACTGCTTTTAAATGAGAGGACATTTAAAGTTAAGCACAGTGCTTAACACACAAGCTTTAATAAATGCTTGTTTCTTTCTATTTTTTTTATGTAAAACAACTGCAAAACTCAAAGGGTAAAAAGTAGTTACAATGTGCATGGAAAATGATAAAGATAAAAAAGGATAAATTAGTATATTTGGGGACATGTGACTAGGTAACACTTTGAAGTTATTTTAGATATGTCAGCATATTATTTTTGACCATTGCACATAGCCTATTGGTCTCAGTCATACAGATCAGCTGTGCCAAACTCAAAGCCTGAAAAACTTCCTAATGAAGCTGGAGCCAGATTTATAATGTGATTGGAAAATACTTAGCAAAGTAGGGAATCTCTTACAATATGAATTTGATACTTTTGGTGTAGATATCTTTGTTGGATGACAAGTAACTTAACTTTTTCTGGTGTTTTAGAATAAATAGTAATTAAAATTACTGAAAGAAATTTCTAAGGTGCTTAGCTAAAGTGACAATGTTCCCAGCGCGTTCTTATTTATCCCTTAAGGTTTAAGCTCTGAACCTAGAGTTGAGAAATCACTAAGGAGATCACATTATTTCCAAGGTTGCTGGGCAACTGAAAATTCCTTTCAGACTGGTAGAACAATTATAAAAATGTTGATTTTGTTTGAATTGTTACTTTTAAAAAGAATCATACTCTTAATCTCCTTCTAGCCATTCTTAGATATGGTGTTCATATACTTGAAAAACATTTTTTGTAATGTTAGTGTGACTTGAAAGAGACTTAGTGATTTTAGTAGTCTTTGCTTTTCATGTTTTACACTACAGTGAAATTTGCAGATTGAACCTTTGAGTTTTTCACTAGCTTGATGATCTAATGGGTAACTCAATTGGCAAGAAAGAGGAAATAGAAAATAGCTAGTATAGTAAGAATGAATAAGTTAAAAAAAAGCCCAACCAACTAAAACCTTGTTAGCATTTTAAAAAATGAAATGATATAAAGTTTTATATTACTGTTGGAAGGGAAAGATATATGATAATATATCTCTCTAGTTGCCTAACTAGATAAATATTTCCATCAAAAATTAGTAGTGGTAAATTTTTAAAAATTAATTTTCTAACACTTTTTTGCTCTGAAAAATATATTTTGTATTATAATTTCGTTTTGCAATGAATTTATTTTACATAAGGTATTTGTATGTTGGCTATCTTGCCATTGGAACATTGAAGTAAGGATTGGATAGCAACAAATGCCAATGAATCTATGTTCTTTTTGCTATGCGGTACACTTTATGTACTGTATATTGAATTACATCTAATGACTTATCCACTTGTCCATTCTGTAAAAGTCCTTTTATAAATTTTCTTTAGGAGCGCCACCAATGTTCTGGGAATCTTTAAATGACATCTTTTACACAGATTTTCCTGTTTAGTTCCTTATTTGTAATAAATTAGAGATCATTCATACCTGTAGGACCTCTCTCTGCCTTTTGGATAACACTTTTCTTTTATGGATGCTGGCATTCCATGACTTTTCCACTGTGCAACATCCCTGGAAGAACATTAATGTTGAAAGTGATGGTTTTTGTTTCAAAAATAAGCATGTGATCATCATTTTGGTAGTTTGCTGCAAAATATTTGCAAAAGCCTGCATGTTGTCTTTATTAGTTTTCTGACAGTTGCAAATCCTTTTGTTCCAACTTTTTCCCTACTTTCCCCCCATCCCTTCCCCCAGATGTCAGGTTGTTAAATGTTAAATATGTTAACGTTAAATACAATATACATATACATGTCCAAACAGTTTTTTGCTGTATAAAAAGAGTCAGACTTTGAAATAAAAATTGGCATGTGAAGGTGGGTGGGAAAAAATATAGGGATTGGGAATTCAATGTAATGGTTCTTAGTCATCTCCCAGAGTTCTTTCTCTGGGTGTAGCTGGTTCAGTTCATTACTGTTCTATTGGAACTGATTTGGTTCATCTCATTGTTGAAGAGGGCCACGTCCATCAGAATTGATCATCATATAGTATTGTTTCTGTATTTCTGCATTCCCCCTTCCCTCTGTTTTATAAATGGTTTAGCATTTATTCAAGTGTATTTTGGGGGGGGGGGTGTTGAGCATTGCTGTTTTTCCCTCATAACAAAGAAAAAATTCAATGTCCCTTCCTTGTAACAAATAATGTGGCTAAGCAAACCATATTAATACATTGGCTATTAGAAAATACATGTTTCATTCTAAATCTTTTGCCCATTACCTTTCTCAAGAGATGGGAGATAATGCTGAATCCTAAATCTTTCAGTCATGGTAGTTTATTGTATTCATCATCATTCTTTCAAAATTGCTTTCTTTTAGGGGCAATTAAGATGACACAGTGGATAAAGCACCAGCTCTGAAGTCAGGAGGACCTGAGTTCAACTCTGGCCTCAGACACATAACACTTTCTAGTTGTGTGACCCTAGGCAAATCACTTAACCCCAATTGCCTCAGTAAAAAAACCCCAAAATTTCCTTTCATTTACAGTGGTGTTATTTTATAAATTGTTTTTCTGGTTTTGCTTATTCGTTTGGCATTAGTTTATCTAAATTTTCTTAGTTTTGTCATGATCTCTCCTTTTTATTGTTCCTTGTAAAATAATATTATATTATGTTAATATATATACCATAATTTAGACAATCGGTGGTTAGACCCTTTGTTTTCACACAAAAGTGCTGCTATGGTTTTGGGGAGATGGATAAGTCATTCCATTATCAAAGATAAGAATCTTTGATATCTTTTTCAGTTATATATAGTGGTGTGGCTGGGTCAAAGCATATTCATAATATACTTTTGATTAGTTTAGCTCTATATTTTAGACAGTAGCTGGATCATTTTATAGGTCTACCCAGTAGTAAATTATCTATGTATCTTTCTGATAAACCTAATTTTTATTATTATTTTTATTATATCTTTTTATTTACAAGATATATGCATGGGTAATTTTTTTTTAGCATTGACAGTTGCAAAACCTTTTGTTCCAACTTTTCTCCTCCTTCCTCTCCCCCCCCCCCCCTTCCATGGCAGGTAGACCAATACATGTTAAATATGTTAAAGTATAAGTTAAATACAATATATGTATACTTGTCCATACAGTTATTTTGCTGTACAAAAAGGATCGGACTTCAATGTGCAATTAACCTTGCAGGTGAATAATATATTCAGGAAATAAGGAAATAAAAAATGCAGGTGGACAAAAATAGAGGGATTGGGAATTCTGTGTAATGGTTCATAGTCATCTCCCAGAGTTCTTTTGCTGGATAAACCTAGTTCTTAAAAAAAATAATTGTTTTAACACTATTTGTAGCCACCATACCAGTCATTTTGCTTGTGAGCCTTGACCTGGAAATTATATTCTCTGTGGCCCAGTCAGAATTAGAATGAAATAACTTCTATGAAAATAACTTCTATGATCTGCACATACTACATTCAAAAATATGTATAAACACCTATTGGATTCAAAATATATAGGGGATATCTCAAAAAATAATACTGCCCTCGGTCTTTAAAAATATAATATTCTCTGGGAGTGGTTATGACATGTACATCAATAAGTATAATGAAAGGTAAGAAATTACAGGGGCAAAAGAAAGTATAAGGGCCTTGAGAGTGGGCACTATTTTTTTTGGACATTTCATCTTAATATAAAACCTTACGTGTGAGAAAAAAATGATAATGTGTTGGAACAGAGAGATCCAGTCATTGTATGCTAGAAAAATTTGAAGAGGAAAATAATACTTTGTCTCTGAGGTAATTGGGGAAGGCTATGTGGAGGAGAAGTGGTCTTTGAGTTGAGTCTTAGATGAAGATGGCAGTTTATCTTCTGCTTGGCAGTATTGGAATGAGCCCTAGTCGGGTCTCTGTAGTTAGAGCCTGGGGAAGAAAAATAGATTATTGTTGCCTCCCAAATCAGGCATTGGGTGTCTTGAGTTGTGGTAAACAGGACATGGTTAACTACATACCTAGTTGCAAGGAATTTGAGTCTTAGTAGACAGGATGCCAAGAAGCTTGAGTTCTGCCATATGTTTGTATTCCTTGTTTTCCTCAAAATTTGGCCAATGGTTAAGAAGTAAACATCTCCCTTGAGAGGGTCTCACCATAAGCAGAGAGCAAACATCTTCTCCCTATCCCTACTTCTTATAAAATACCCATCCTGAAGTACCCCTTTAGAGCAAACAATGTGTGATGCTTGAATCTTGTCCTGCTTTATGTGACACTATAGACTTTTCCTTTGAGAGACCAGTCTGATGTCCAGGTAATTCTTACCTATCAAACCTGCTTCCCTACTGCATTATAAGAGATGAAATGTTGAGTTTAGAGTACAATTAGTCCAATTTGGTTGGAAAGTATAATGTAAGACCTTTTAAAACAGAATAATGTAACATAACTCTGGAATGACAACTTGGAGTTGGATTTAAGGATCTTAAATGATGGATTAAGAAATTTGTATTTTGCAGCAAAATAATGTTTTGGTCATGTATACTTATTGTGTTTCTAATTTATATTTTAATGTATTTAACATCTACTGGTCATCCTGCCATCTAGGGGGGGAGGGGGTCGGGGGTGGGAGGTGAAAAATTGGAACAAGAGATTTGGCAATTGTTAACGCTGTAAAGTTATCCATGCATATAACCTGTAAATAAAAGGCTATTAAATTAAAAAAAAAAGAAAAAAGAAAGAAAGAAAGAAATTTGTATTTTGCTATAGAAGAGGAATGCCCTGAAGAGTTTGAAGCTGGGAAGTGTCAGTCAGATGTGTATTTTAGAAAAATCATAAGGGGGCCAACTTAAAAATGATTATAGTGGTCTAGATGAAAGGTAATGAGGGCCTCAACCAATGCTGTGGGCAGTGTGAGAAGTGGAAAGAGTGGTTGTGAGAGTGGCTGTGGAGATAAAATCCAGGGTCTTAGCGCACCTAATTAGATTTGAGATTTGAAAATAAAGATGACTGGACCTGTGAATATGGATGGGGACAGTACTCAACAAAAATTGGAGAGTTGAAGGAATCAGATTGGGAAAGGGGAGTACAAGTTTAATTTTTTGGCATGTTGAAGTCAGATTGCAAGAGAATTGAGATTTATTTGGGAGATGGACATTGCATATAGGCTTTTTCTTTTCACGAGTTTGTGAAAGTAAAGAATTAGGAATTGATGATTAGTTGAATTTTTGTTTGTTTCTTAAGGTTAGAGGAATTTTGTTCTATATGACAAATTCTTAAAAACCCCTGAAAGGAATAGGGATTAAGGGTAGACATACAAACAAATTAGATTAGATTACATTACATCTGGACAAGGTCTGTTAATCATAGAATTTATAGAATTATAACTGGGATGGACTCCAGGGGTCATCCATTCCTACTATTTTATAGGAAAGGAAATTGAGAACTAGATAAGGTTAAGTGATGATTTGCTCAAAATTACAGAGATATATACAGACTATATAGCAAAGCCAAAAAATAGGTCCTATGACTTCCTATATAGTTGGCTTTCTACTTCCACACACTCAGAAATTGAGTCAGTCAGTCACCAAGCTTTTACTATTAAGGTTCTATGTGCCAGGCATTTCACTGTTCTCATGATAAAAATGATGAAGAATGAAACTACTTCCTTTCATGAAAGTTCGATTCAAGGTGAGATACATGTACATATGTAAAGAAATATAAAGTCCTAAGGAATGACAGTGTCAATTGAGGAAGATTGGTAAAGGTGTTTTAGGTTGCTTTTTGAAGAAATGGAGACTCTGAGGCAGTAGCATTGAGGCAGTGCATTCCAGAGATGGAGGATGATAGCTGATTTAACCATGGAGATCCAACATGGTATGTTGAGTGAAAGGAATGGGAAAAAGGCTGGAGAGGGATCCAGGGAACCCTGAAAAATGGTATAGGTAGATCAAGGCTGAGGCCAGGTTGGGCAGGGCTCCAAAAAACAAATCAAGCTATTTGTATTTCATCTAGAAATAGTGGGGTTAGGAGTTAGGAGAATGGTATGGTCAGGTATGTTCTTAAGGAAAATCAAAGGATATGGGAATAGATGAAGATATAGAGGGCTTCTGAGGTGTGTCTTGGACTGAAAGAAGCCCACTGCAGATTGCCTTTATTTTCTACTATTGCTTTTAATGCATTAATTTGTTTAGCAGCTTCATCATAACATTAGCACATTAAACATAGAAATACCCATCTTTTTCATATTTAATTTTTTTTTTTTTAATTCAAGTTACATATGCACTGGGGGTGGTGAGTAGTGTTTGATCAGTGGATTGAACATGTTAGGGTCTATAATTAGGTTAACCCTAATCCTTGATTATTAAGTTATTAAATTATCCTTGATGATTAAGTGCTAGAAATAGAATTGTTACTGGTTGATGATTTTGTGCATAATTATTCCTGAAAGATTGCTTGCAGTTCTGTCCTGGAAACTTCAAATGTAAATCCATTTATAAGAGACTTTGTAGATTACTTAATCCCAGTGATTTATGTTTCAGGATTTTTTTATTAAACAAACTCTTCATGCTGTGATTTATGATAGTATATTGAGTTCATAGAAGCAAGTATGTATTTTACATGCTATATTCCTTTTATGTCTTTAAAAAATCTTCTGGACATCTTTTGTTCTTATATATCAATCTTTTCTGGATGTACATGCTTATAACAAATAAAACCAGTTGAGTGTGGCATTTGATAGAGCACTAGATCTGGAATCAGGAAGACCTATCTTGCTGAATTCAAATTTGATCTCAGGCACTTAATAACTGTATGATACCTGGGTAATTAACTTGACCATTATCTGCCTCAATTTCCTCATCTGTAAAGTAGGGATCATACTAATCCCTACCTCTCACAATTGTTGAGGATCGAAGGAAATAATTTTTGTAAAGTGTATGCACAGTCTGGAATGTTGTAGGCTTTTTTTTTTTTTAAGTAGGTGCTTATTCTCTTTCCCCCAATTAAAACCAATTGATTCATTACTATAATCTAACATTTATAAAACTCAGCATCTGTAGTCTGCAATCCAAGAAAAAAGAAGAAAGTTTCTTCTCTGGGTGAAATAGGGCTTGCCTTCCTTTAGTTTTAGCTGACACTTTTAATAGAACTTTAATAGAATCACTGTGGTTGAAGTAGTGAGGTTTGAGCAAGAAGATTGGGAGACTTGATTTATCCGATGGAAGGAAGGAATCTTACAATTAAATTCCATAAGGCATCTGTAGGATGACTTTATTCTCCATAAATGTGCCTTTTGGATATTGCAGTTTCCCTAATGCTGTGAAAAGAAATACATTATTCCTTCCACATCGTGACTTTCCCCATTGCAGTTTCACTGTTAGCAAGGTCAGCACAAGAAGTAAATAGGAATTTATTGGGAAGTTTTGTGGAAGCTTCAGATGACACAAAGGACATCAGACAACAGAGAAAAAGCTTAGTAACTCAGCAATAACATAAAATATGTGTATTATGTAATATTTACATATTTTTATTGTTTAATGCCATAATAATTTAGGCTTCTTTCTTCACTGGCACAAAGGGAAAACCAAAAATTTTTACACAGGTTTATTCAAAACATAGGTGTGCTGTTCCCTTAACCCCCGCAGTGTAAAAGGGATAACTGTAGTAGTTATCAGAAAGAAGGTCTTAATAATTTCATTTTACAGTGAAAGGTCTTCATGAACATAGAGTATATTGAGATCCTGAAAGGATTCTAAATAGATGTTTGAATTTTCTTCTTCAAATGTTTATCTGTTGGCTCCTTTTCTACCATGTACAAAAATGTCCATATCTCCCAAAGGAGAAGAGGGTAACCTAATCTAGCAATACTCTTCCTCAATGACTTTTTATTCTAGGCCTTAGCAGCCTCCTGTATGTTTTTTTTTTCTTCTATAATTGACTATTTTGCTTTTATTTCATCTCATTAGGTTTTGGTAAAAATGGTTTGGGCCGAAGAGGAAGAACAGGTCCTGGAAAAAGACGTTCATATGGCGTTATAACTGGCCTGGCAGCTCGGAAAGCAAATGGGGTTCGTAAAGGAATCAACCCTATTAATCGACCACCTTTAAGTGAGAAGGTAGGGTGATGGTACTATACTAAAAATAATAATGTTTCTCTTACACATCCATTTGGCCTTATTCCTCTCCCATTTTGGTTTGGAATTGATGTATCCAAAACTAATATCTTAGTCCATATTAAAGTGCTTCAGCAGACCTGTTGTTTTTGTTGATGTCAGAACTGTGTACATTGTGGATAACCTTAGGAGATATATGGTTAAAATATTTAATATCTGGTGACTATTTAGTGAGGAGTCTTGAATTTGAAGAAGCTTCATTTTAGTTCATGTCTGGGGTTTTGTTTAGGTTTTTTCCAGCTTAGGAGAACCTGTTAGATCTTGTGCTTTGATGATATGACTTCGGTTCAAGAAGTCAAGCTCACATCCTTACCAGGATTAGGATTGTGCCTAGCATTTAAGGACAGGATCAGCTATTGAAACATAATAATTTTTTTTTTTTTTTTTACGGTATTGTTACATGTGCACCTACTTATAAAAATACTAAATAAGTACTCTCCCAGAAACTATTCACCAGTCTTTAAAACTAGAAATATTTTTTTAATGCAAACCTTAATTAAATTTTTTTTTTAACATTGACCCTTTAAGTCTGTTCTTCAAAATCATTATAATCATTATAATGGATAAAAAAGATTATAGGAGTGCTCAAAATAATTTTAAAAAACTTTTCCAAAAATTTAATTTACCAGACTGTTTAACTGCTTACAAATGATATGTTTCTTAAAATAAATTATCAAAGAAACCCATTACATAACATTTTCTTTTCAAGTGTTGTTTTCCTGAAGGCTGTAAAATAAAATACACACTGACAAAAAGGAAATCTTATTCAAATTTTTTGTTAAATTCACTTCCACTCTTCCAGTTAGTATTTTAGTGTAGTTTGACCCAAATGACTCTGGAGGGGAAAGTGAGAAAGGTGATCTTGTACAGTCCTCCCTCACTTAAATCCAATTCACTTGCATATTGTGGCATCAGATTCCTGATGTTATGGATCCTCTTTGAGAATGAAAGTCAAACAACAAGAAGAAGCAGTTTTGCTGTTATAAAAATGAATGATTTGATTCACCCATGAATTGAATGAAAATAAAATTAATATACTCTCTTTGATCAACCTCACTTATTCCTCACTCTAAGCAACTGGGCAAATGGCTCTATTCAGTACTTCTGTTCAGAATAGTGCTTTCTCTGTAATTGGTTTAAAACTGAAAAAAGTGAAAAATATATTTGCATTTCTAGTTGTTTTTGCTAAGAATTGTTTTAGCTAATGTTACAGAGTTGCCCCATACTCCCTCCAGTTAAACATTTTTTCAGCAACAGCTCATATTTTTATTCATTCCATTTGACACATTCTTTAAGCATCTATTAAAGGCATTTTTGGACAGAGTTCTGTCTAAGGCCCTGGGCATATTACAAATGTTAGGTGAAAAGGGGAGCTCCCTCTAAAGAGAAAAAAAGGCAAAAAATATAAATAATTGTGTACCATTATGATTTATATAATGCTTACATCACTTTTAACTTCTAGGGGGTAAAGATAGTCTTTTTCCTTGTTTACTAGGTCAGAGCTGGGACTTGAATCCATGTTTCTGCGGTTAATTCTTATGCTCTTTTTATTACTCCCATTGAAGAATACCTTCTATCTATGGGTAGGAAACCACGTTAATCAGATTGTTGTTGTTATTATTTTTAAAGAACATACAGCGATATTATCCAATGTTAAAAAGGAAGACAAACCTTCAGAGACAAAATGACATGCAGAGGAAACCAATCCCAGTTCTCAGGAGGCCTAACCAGTTAAACAGAAGGTGAGAAGTTTGAAGTAGACCATTTAATGTGCTCTCTATAAATTAAGATCCTTGTCAGTGTGCATTGTGTTGTCATTGTGATTTTTTTTTTTTTCTGGGAGTGATGATAGATTTGTGTTAATTTGCACTTTTCCTAATGATTAAGCACATGTCTTTAATTATTATTATAACTTTTTATTGACAGAACGTATGCATGGGTAAATTTTTTTACATTATCCTTTGCACTCACTTCTGTTCCAACTTTTTCTCCTCCTTCCTTCCATCCCCTCCCCTAGATGACAGGCAGTCTTAAACATGTTAAATGTTACAGTATATCCTAGATACAGTATATGTGTGCAGAACTGTACAGTTCTCTTGTTGCACAAAAAGAATTGGATTCAGAAAGTAAAAATAACTGGGAAGAGAAACAAAAATGCAAACAGTTCACGCTTGTTTCCCAGTGTTCCTTCTCTGGGTGTAGCTGATTCTGTCCATCATTGATCAATTGGAACTGAATTGGATCTTCTCTTTATCGAAGAAATCCTTCCATCAGAATACATAATCATGTGTATTGTTTTTGAAGTGTATAATCTGGTTTTGCTTATTTCACTCAGCATCGGTTCATGGAAGTCTTTCCAAGCCTCTCTGTATTCATCCTGCTGGTCATTTCTTACAGAACAATAATATTCCATAACATTCATATACCACAATTTACCCAACCATTCTTCAATTGATGGGTATCTATTCATTTTCCAGTTTCTAGCCACTACAAAGAGGGCTGCCACAAACATTTTGGCACATACAGGTCTCTTTCCATTCTTTAGTATCCCTTTGGGGATATAAGCCCAGTAGTAGAACTGCTAGATCAAAGGGTATGCACAGTTTGATAACTTTTGGGGCATAATTCCAGATTAAGCACATGTCTTTTCAAGATCACTAGCTGGGTGGTCTTGAAGATGAATGCCAAGCAAGCAGATATTTCATAGTGAGATTGTTTTATCTAAACTTTAACATTTAACATTCCTTAATTCTAATGTATTTAATTTCCTAAATATCTTGCCACTTAAAACTATAATCACAAAAACTATTATTCAGAAATGGGGGTTGTAAGGGTTGATTTGGGCTGGAGTCATTCTTCATAAAGCCGGACATAATTCATAAAGTTTCGTTGACTTGAAGCTGTATAAGTTGACTGAATCTAATCATCATTGACTCATAGATTTATACCTCTAAGAAACCTTAGAGATCTAAGTCAATGCCTTATTTTATACATGAAAAAACTGAAGCTGCTAAAGTTCACAAAGATTAGAGGTAGAATGAATTTAAGCTGACACCCTGTGATTCCAAATCTACCTTTGTATCCACTTGACCACAGTAGCAGCTTTAAATTTAAATTTGTTCCTTTGACTACTTGCTCTCTGTAAAAACAAGGTGAAGAGGAGAAAAAGCCCAAATGTTCACTATTTTGCAATCTTTATACAGGTTAACCAGAATACCTTGGATTGTGTAATTTGTTTTAATACATTGCTGATAAAGTTGCAAGACAACCCGATTTGCCCCACCTGGAGCTGTATGTGTGGAAGCCTATCCTTTTGTTTTGTGCACTTGAACATTTTCATCAGGATAAGGTTTTGTAATACCAAACTTTTTTGAAAACTAGATTAAAAAAAATTATTGATGCCTTTAAATAGTTAAAACAATAATTAACAATAATTTCTGGACCTGTCTTCTCCCAGGAGCCCTCCTATACAATAAAAAAAACATTTGAGCAAAAGCAGTGGACACAGTGACTAGTTTGATAAGCATATACAGCATAACAAAATTTGAAAATTTAAAAGGAATTTAGTGACCACCTCATCCTATCCATACAAGAAAGGAATTCCTTTTGTAAAATATTCAACTAATGATATTCTATGCTCACCCCTAGTCTACAGCAAGTTGAAATTATTACAAAAGAGAAACTTCTGAAATAAGACATTGTCAGATAAAGTAATAACTTATATTTATATAGCATCTAAACATTGACAAAGCACTTTATAATATATTTTCATTTCATCATTAAAACAGTCTAAATATTTTTATCCTCCTTTGATAGCTAAGGAAATTTGAGTATCAGAAAAGTTAAATGACTTTTGCCCCAAATTAGTAAGTGAAGAGCTGAAGACAAATCCTAGTTTTCTGCCTCCCAGTTCCAGAAATGTTACATTTCTGACCTGTTTTTGCTTATAACCATATATTACAAAGATATAATATATTAACAAGATTATATGAACATAGGATGAGTATTCCTCTATGTGGGTACTCATCTTCAAGATTTCTCTTTATATCTCTAACACCTCACACAGCTGTACACAAATCATTTGCATAGGCAATGGCTTTTCATGATTTGTGCATGGCTGTGTTTAGTATTGGTTGTCCTTTGAATAGCATTTGCTGGATTGGATCATTGACATTTAGAGAGATTGAGCCCCTCTCTGGTCTTAGGTTAGCATAAATTCCAACCAGCAACCTTGTTAAATTCTAGGAAGAATCTTAGCTGTATACTTGTTAAGCACTCCGCCATTGTTCCCAACATGAAGTGAGTCATTGCATGTATTTAGGACTTAATAGTTTTCAGATCATTTCCATATATGTGTCTCATTTGATTATATTTAGCATGTGACACAATATGTTTAAAGTGAGAATAATTAAGTAAGTTTCAGGCCAGTGGATTTGCGAATGCAGTTTTCTAAATGCATAGAAAACTAAAAAAAATTCAATTATCAGGGTGTAAATTGATATTCCTTACTTGTCAGTTTTTTTTTTTAACTTCTTATTTTCAGTAAGTCTTAAGTTTATATCTGAGTCGGTAAACTGATGTACTTTAGTACTTTTAAATTGAAGTTAATAGTTTTTGAATCATGATTTGAATTGTTTTGAAACTCATCTTGAAGTATATAAAGAAATATTTCAGGTTCCACTTTAGAGGACTATCTCAGTCTTGGTCCTTTTCTTTTGAACATCATTTGAAGTTTTTCACCTAAAAGTGTCTTAAGAACTTCATGTTAATGTGTTGGGTTTTTGTTTTGTTTTCTTTAAATAAATGTTACAGGAATAACGTCCCAGTAAATTTCACCAGGAGTGGAACTAAATTAAATCAGCAAAAAGATACCCGCCAGGCAACCTTTCTTTTCAGAAGAGGCCTAAAGGTATGAAGAAAGCTTGTCAATTTAAAGAGAGTTATTTGGGGGTGTGATTTCACGTTATAGTTGGAATAGTGTAAAAGAAGTGCTCTGGGAGTGGGAGAGCAGCACTCTCCATGAACATTTGTTCTTATCTGCCCTGCTTGCTTTGCTCTCCTAAAAAATTTCTTTTTCTGAAAACCTTTATTTCATTTTAATTTGTTTGCTAGGGGTGTAATATACAAGTCCTCAGATCAAGAGGTCATGCCTAGAATCTACATTGCTTGAAATAGCTGAAGTTTTTTGGCTTGTTAATGATATTCTCTTCCCTTCCCCACCCCCTACATTTATTCCATCACTGTTTTCTACAAGAATAGTTGCTTTGCTTATTTTTTCAGGTTCAGGCCCAGGTGCACCCAGGACAACTGTTAGACAAACCAGCAGCAAAGAGAACTCGTCAGTAAGTTTAAATTTATTTTTTTAGAACATCACTTTAAAAATACATCAACTTAGCCACTAGAATGGGCTATATAGTGGTACTAAAAGAAATTAAAATGAAATGAAAGAACATTGAATAGTAGGTCTGAAAGTAATATCTCCTCTTGTTTTTTTGTTCTTCCTCTCACCCTCTTTTAAAACCTTTAGATTATATTCACTTAGAAAAGAAGCTGTAAAGATTGTAGACTAGAGTGGTAGCTTCATTAGTCAATGTTTGTCTGGAACTGATATAGATTTTATAGGTGAACCCAATTTTAGTTACTTTCAACAGGGCTATACTGACATTTCTGTGCTGATAAAAAGACTTAATTCTACTAGTATTAATAATTCTATTATTTAGAACATTACATGCTTGCATGTGTATGTACATGCAGTTAAGTGTAATCAAGTTTGTAAAATTGGAACAATGTATGAAAATTGGTAATCCAGATTCTGATTAGTGTGATGAAATAGCAGTACATTCTAATTAATTGTGTATGTATATCCATAAAATTGGAAACTAGAGGGGGCAGCTAGGTGGCACAGTAGATAGAGCACCAGCCCTGAATGATGTAATCTTCAGTCTTCAGAATTATTACTGGCTAATAGTAAATTACTTTTACTGAAGTCCCTTCTGAAAAATTTGAATATGGTAACTGTCAAAGTGCATGATGTTTAGCGCGAGTATCCTTTCTTAATAGGGAGAGAGGATATATCATTGTTGTATGTAATAAGAGAGAGGGTACTTCATGAAAGAAGGGGAATTGCAAATGGGCCTTGAAAGAAGATTAAGATTGTGTTTTTAAGGCATATTTTGTTAAAGAGTGATGAAGAGACCAACATGGCTAAAATATTGGGGGAGAAAGGGATTACAAATAACTTTATAATATTATTGTGAAAAATATATGTTACATATATATATAATAATTATAGTAACAAATTAGAGAGAAGTTGCAGAGATAAAATGCGATTGGTACTTGGTCCAGCAAGTTAAAGGGAATTGTAACTTTTTAAAAGTGGGACACTGTTTTGGAACAAATGTTATTTTTGGAAGATTGGTGGGATGGCAGTATGCTATATGAATTGGAGTACAGTGGAGATTGAAGATATGAAGAATAATTATATAGGAAGCCCTTGTAAGTACTCCATGACATTATAAATAGAAAAGGACAGATTGTAAAGAAAAAGTTGATAAGATTTTAGTGGTAGATTTACATAGAGGAGGGTAGAGAGATAAAAATGGAGAACCCTAAATCGTCTACTTTGGGTTACTGGAAAAACTGGTGCCATTGACAAATGAATTTACATAGGAAGGTAATTAAATAGCACAAAATTAGATATCAAATAGTTAAACACAGGATATAACAAGATTTTGTTACTTTAGTGATTTTTATCCAATTTAAGATAAAATCACTTTGAATCAGCATTTTTTAAGACCATAATGTTCCAGCTTTAAATATCTTCCATGATTTTTTAAAGACTGAAATTCAGAAAATTAAATTAATATGGGAATGTTAATTTTCATATGGATTCCATAATTTCAATGAGGTATTTTCATGTATTTTAACTAGATGGCGAACTTCTACCACAAATGGAGGAATTTTGACTGTATCCATTGACAATCCTGGAGCACTTCATCCTTCAGTGTAAGTAAATTTTCTTCCCTTTATTTTTTGGCTAGTAGGAGTATTAGGAGTGTTTCACATTTAAGCCTCTAGAAGGGGGGAAATGCTTTTTAAAATGGAATCTTATGTTTAGTTTCACTTCATTTTTTAGTAAGTTATTTTTAGAGATTCAATGTTCTCAATTTATATTTAGGTTTCAGCAGAGTGATCTGTGAGACCTAGATTGGTATCAAAGTGGTAGTCAAACATTCTAATCCTAGTATCACCTTGAATAGTTAGATCTTCATTTTGCCTTTTTTTGTCTTCACACAGAGAGTTAGAGTTTAGCAAAGCTTTTAACTGGAGTATTTGTTTTTGATCTGTTCACCTTAAATGATTTGAAGTGAATGACTTGTAGTTGTCTTTTCAGTTTTCAGAGCACATTGTCACTTCTGGTGAACTTACTGCCAGTGTTTCAGCACTGTTATGAAATTCTTCAGGGCCCTGAAAGGGTACTTAAATCTTATAATCTTTAAAGCTTGGACCACTTTCTAATCGTAAAGTAACTTATTGACTCTATTCAGAAAATAACTAAAATATTTTCTTCTCCTTTTTTAGATATATAGACCATATAGGTTCTTCTTTCCCTCTACCAAAAAAAAAAAAAAGACTCAAGGAACCTATAAGAAATCCTCAGCTTGATAGTTTGAAACAAATCAATTAAAATGCATCTTATTTTAGGATTCTTAAGATATGGAACTTTTTTTTTTTTAAATATCTGCCTTTTAGCACAGAAATAAGAAGTAAAACAAACTGGCATGGGCATGAGTTCCTAATTGAAAGTCTTGTTTTGTTTTTTTTGTTTGTTTGTTTGTTTTTTTGTTTTTTTTTTTTTTTTTGAATCTTACTAGTGAATCCTCACTGATTTAAGCTTTAGGACATTAAATCTCTTAGGGTGTTTTAATTTTTTCCAGTGTGGCTTCACTCATTAGGAAACTTTCTTCATCAGCGGCAATTATCAATCTAGAGAGTTATCTGGGAAATGGTCGGGTTAAGTGACTTGTCCATAATCACTTAACTTTGGTGTATTAAGAGTGGGACTTGAACTTTTATCCTTCTGAGTCAAAGATCTGCCATCTTTCCATTATTTCATTCTTCTTATGGGACCATTACTGGGGAGAACTCAGCAACATTAACTTTAATGGTTCTTGAAAATACTCAAAAAAAAAAAAAAAAACATTATTGTAGAAGCTAAACATTGAATATTTAGTCATAGTAATCAGAGTTGTAATGAGTACGTTATAGACAATATCTTAAATTTTAAATTCATTAACAAAAAATACTGCTAGTGTATTGGAATTTATAACTGCTAGTGTATTGGAATTTATAAGCCAGTTAAGACATCTTATATGCAATGTTTTTCTTGCAGTTTTTATTAATGCTGTTGCACTAATTTAATTTTCACTTTGAAAAATGTTTAATAGAGCTCAGAGACCTCGTTTAACTCGTACTCCTATACCTTCATTTCTGATGAAAAGGGATCACCCTGAAGAGAAGAAAATTCCTAAAGGAGTTCCCTTACAATTTGATATAAACAGTGTTGGAAAACAGGTAAATTTTATTATCTTTCTAGTGTAACAGCAGCAGCATTTACAAAGTAAGATACTGTATACTTAGTAGGTATTTAATGCATTTTTTAAAATGGGTGTGTGTGTGTGTTAGTAGCTCTTTTTCCTCTAGATTTTGGGAACTATTTCTTTTTTGTTGTTTCCTTTATTTTTCTGGTTTTATACATTAATTTTTAAAAATACACATTTCTTCATAAATCATGTTTGACGAGAAAAATCTGAACAAAAGGAAAAAACCCACGAGGAGAGCAAGGCAGTAGAAAAGAGTGAGGCAGAAAATAAATACAGTATGTATTTACATCTTCTCCATAGTTTTCTCTCTGGATGCAGATGGTGTTTTCTATCCACTTTGCCTTGGATCACTGAACTACTGAGAAAGAACCAAGTCTTTTATAGTTCATCACAATCTTGCTGTTACTGTGTACAGTGTATTCCTGGTTCTGCTTGTTTTGCTCAGCATCAATTCTTGTAAATCTTTCCAGGCCTTTCTAAAATCAACTTGTTCATTATTTTTTATTGAACAATAATATTCCATTACTTTCTTATACCATAATTTCTTCAGTCATTCCCCAGTTGATGGACATGTACTTATTTTCTAATTCTTTACTACTACAAAAAGGGCTGCTATAAACATGTTTGCACATGTGGGTCCTTTTCTCTTTTTTATGATTTCCCCGGGAATACAGACTCAGTAATGGCACTGCTGAGTCAAAGAGTATGCGCTGTTGTGTAGCCCTTGGGGCATAGTTCCAGATTGTTCTCCAGAATAGTTGAATCATTTCACAGTTACACCCCAATGCATTAGAGTCCCAGTTTTTCTACATCCCCTCTAACATTGATCTTTTCCTGACCTCTTAGCTAATCTAAGAGGTGTGAAGTGGTACTTAAGAGTTGTTTTAATTTACACTTCTCTAATCAAGAATGATTTGAAAAGTTTTCAATTTTGCATTTCATAGTATTTTTGACTTCTTTGGTCATAAATTCTTCCCTTCTCCAAAAATCTGATGGATAAACTATCCCTTATTCTCCTAAGTTGCTTATGGTAGCACCCTTTATACCCAAATCGTGTAGCTATTTTGACTTTATTTTGATGTGAAGTGTGAGATTTAAGTCTATGCCGAGTTTCTGACATTTTTTCAGTTTTCCCAGAAATTTTATTTATTTAATTCATAGAGTGAAGATTTTATCTTTTCATTGCCTATTCCTAATTCCTTTAATTTCTTTTTCTTTTCATATTGCTACAGCTAACATTTCTAGTACAGTGTTGAATAATGGACATCTTTGTTTCACCTCTGACCTTATTAGGAATGCATCTGGCTTCTCTCTGTTACAAATACTTGCTGATAGTTTTTTAGATAGATGCTATATAACATTTTAAGGAAAACTTCCTTTATTCTTTTGCTCTTCAGTGTTTTTTAATAGAAATGGGTGCTGTATTTTGTCCAAACCTTTTTCTGGATCCATTGAGATTATCATGATTTCTGTTAATCTGGTTATTGAAATGGGTCAATTGTGGCAATATTTTTCCTGATATTGAACCAGCCCTGCATTCCTGGTTGAAATCTCACTTTGACATAGTATATTATCCTGCTGATAAGTTGTTATCTTAAAATTTCTGCATTAGTATTCATTAGGAAGATTGGTCTATAAATTTTTTTTCTCAGTTTTGGCTTGTCTTGGTTTAGGTATCCGTACCATTTGTGTCATAGAAATAATAATTCCAAATTCCTTTCCAGTAAGGTTGCATAAATTCATAGTTAAATAACAATGTGTTACTTATGCTTCTTTTCCTATAATAGCTCTCTCACGTATATTTCCATCTTTTGTCATATTTGCTACTTTGTTGAATATGTAAGGTGAAATTGCAGCTTTATTTTAATTATATTCTCTCAGAATCTTCAATGTGTTTTTGAAATTTATTTAATATCCTTTGACCATTTAACTATTGGAGAATGGTTCTTGCTGTGCAATTTCTCTAAATATGTTGGATGTCAAGCTGTTATCACATATTTGATATAGCTTTCCCTCCATTGATATCTTCCTTTCTTACTCTTAGTGATTTTTATTCACAAAATTCTCAGTATCATGTAATTGAAATCACCTATTTTTATAATCATTTCTATTCTGTGTTAAGAATTCTTCTACAACAGCTGGAGAAATTAAAAAATATTTTAGGAAAAACTAGGATTAAGCTAACATTTCATATAGTTTACCAAAATAATTAGGAAAAGATGGGAAAATGTATTTGTCAGATCTGTGGATCAAGGGAAAGTTCATAACCAATGAATAATGGGAATTTAAAATCAATAATTTTGATTATATGAAATTTAAAAGTTTTTGCACACACAAAATTAAGAAAAGCAAAATTGAAAGGAAAAATGGGGTAGGGAGAGTATTACAGCAAATTTCTGATAAAAGCCTCATTTCTCAATGTTTAGGAACTGCCTTGAGTTTATAAAAATATGAGTGATTTCCCAGTTGATAAGAAGTAAAAGGATATGACTAGGTAATTTTCTGAAGAAGAAATAAAAGTTATCATTAGTCACATTATAAATGCTGCAAATCACTATTGGTTAGAGAAGTGCAGATAAAAACAACTTTGAGATACTGCTTCTACTTAAATATAGTGGCTAACATGATAGATACGAAGAGTGACATGCTGGAGGGAATGTGGGAAAATCAGTACATTAATGCACTATTAGAATAATGAACTGTTCCAATTTTGAACTACATCCAAAAGGCTATAAAACTTTTGTGTCCCCTTTGATCCAATAATATTACTATTAGGTCTGCATCTCATAGAGAAGAAAGAGATAGGGAAAGGACTAATTTGTACAGAAAGTTATAGTAGCTTTTTTTTTTTTTTTATAGTAGTAAAGAATTGAAAATGGAGGGGATGCCCTTCAGTTGGGGAATAGATGAACAAGTTTTGATATACTTGTGATGGAATACTGTTGTGATATAAGAAATGATGAGTAGGATGGTCTGGGGAAAACCTGGGAAGCCATGTATGAACTGATACAAAGTAAAATGAGCAGAACCAGAACATATGTGGAACAACAATATTGTAATGTTGCTCAATTGTGAAAGATTTAATAACTTTGATCCAAAAAAAATTATCTAACACAGTTCCAAAGGCTTTCTGATAAAAATGCTATTCACTTCCAGAGAGATCTGGGGCAGATTGTAGCATACTTTAAAGTTTATTGTGGGGTAGGGGGAATATGGGGGAATTTGCAACAGGAATAATGTGGATGTTCAATTTTAAAAAATAAAATTCTAGCTCTGAATAGTATGTAATCTGTTACTAAGTGGGTTTGGGGGTTTTGTTTGTTTTGTATTTATTTTAACCTCATTGTGCCATATCATTTAAGAAACCTGAGGCCCACAAGATTGCCCTCAAATTTTGCCATTTTGTCACAATTAGAAAGAATTTCTTTCCTTTTGGGTAATTTATCTTATTGGGCTAATTAAACATTTTTTTTTAAATAGCCTTTTATTTACAGGTTATATGCATGGATAACTTTGCTAATTAAACATTTAATAGGACCTAGGACCCTTTAGGTTATTAATACACTTATATTTCACTCCCTTGTGCCCATGTTCTCACAGTGACTTCAGGTATTCTATATTTTCCCCCTTTCTTCACCAATATTTGTTCTACAATTTATTTATTAGTTCTATAGTGACACCATCTTTAGATGTAGGTTCCCTTATGAATTGTGACACCGCCACCCTCCCCTCTAAACAACTATTTGAAAAATCAGGTAGTAGATCCAGTCTGGCTATAGTATATATAATGGATTTGAGGGGTTATTGATTTGGAATCGAGGGAAATAGTTGCTTTTCATCCTAAGCAAGAGGTGATAAAAACCTATATTTGATAGTTATCAGTGGGAATAGCAAAGAGGGAAAAGTTGTAAATGATATTGTGATCATATTTAAAATGTCTACTGAGAAATGTAGCTGACTTGGAGAATTAACATACTATTTACAGCAATAGGTAAGATGTTAATTTTGTTATTATAAATTTGTATTTACAAATTCTCCATCATAATGATAGTCTCTTTGTCATGGATCAAATTTTAATTGGTTGCAAGTTTTAAAAGTTTTTTTCTTTCTTTTAGACGGGGATGACTTTAAATGAGCGATTTGGAATCCTGAAGGAACAAAGAATTGCTCTCACTCAGAACAAGGGAAGCCGCTTTGTGACTGTGGGATAGATCCTCTGTCAAAGGGACATTTGAGTGACAGCCACTTGTTTGAAAAGTTGAGTTGACAGAAGAAAGTGTGTCCCAGAAATTCCTTGGAATTTTGTTTCAATACTGACAAATCTAAATAATTTTTACTACTTTTACTTTGGAATAGTACTTTTTTTTTTTTTTTTTTTTTTTTTTTTAATTTATGAAGTAATCCCCTGAGAGAACACCAAGGAAATCCTGATGTATTCTTACAGGTGTCCTTTTTGGTCTGACAGAAAATTCTACTTGGACTTAATTGGGTTATAAAGGGGTAGCATAAAAGAATAAAGGATATTCTTCTTTGATTCCTCATATAACATTACATACAAGCAGACCTGTACAGGTTAATTATTTTTGTGATAGTGCTACTTGGTATCTTTTCTTTACCCATTCAGATTGCATAGACATGTCCATTGTAAATCTCTTTTTAAAAGAGGTATGAGTCTATAATATTCTGTTTCTTTTCTGATTGGCATTTGACATGGAATGGATTTCATCAGCAGGGGTACAAAAAATCCATCAAGAAATTCAGAATTTCAGTGTGTTTGCATGTGTGTACCTGAAACTTGTTATTTTCTCCTCACTCGAAGTTTTTTTAGGCAGTCAGTCCATAACAGAAGATAATTTCCCAGTATACCTTTTTACTTTTCTAGAATAAGTCTGTAGTGACTATATTTTAGCAAGAGAGTTGACTCCAGGCATTAGTCTCAGTGTGTTTAAAGGTTGTAAATGCATGTTGTATAATTGCCTATTGTGACCTTGGGGGAGAATACTATAAAAATTTCACTTTTAAGTTTTTATCAAATGAAGGAAATGAAAAGGGAAATAATTCAACTAATGGCCAAAGAGAGAGATGGTGGAACTTGAAGCTTCACAGCTAGATTGACCTAGAGGCCTGAGACCCGTATCCATGACAAGGTGTTCAAATCATATTTTAAAGTAGTTGGCATAAATTGAATATACCTTGTTAAAAATCTCAGTGGTAAAGTTAACATCTGTAAAGTACTGAGCTCCCCCATCTGAGATGTTAAATTTTACATTCATTAAACACACTGGAAAAAATGTTGAAAGTGACCCCTTAAAAAAGGACATAGCTTTGTAAACTTGAACTTGTCAGATAGAAAAAAATAGTAAATAAGGGGTGAGCTGTAACCTTGTTTTATACTTGTGAACCAACTTCATTTTAATGGAGTAATGTTAAGACACAGAAAGAAATGGTAGTTTTATTTGGATTTTAAGGGGTCTGTGTGCTGAGAATATGCTTGAGAGATCCCTAAATAGTTGTGTACCATGAGTGGTATAATGCCAAAATACAGAGGGAACATTTCATCTACAGGTCTTGTCATTTCTAAACCTTGACTTTTTTGATGTGCCACACCAATTTTTTTTTTTTTAATGGATAGGGATTTTATATCACATTAAGACTTTATTTTCCAATATAAAGAAAATTTTTCCTCCATCCCATCTCCTCAGTTTATCCTCCCCCAATGTCTTGCCCCACTAATGGATTTTTTTCCTCAGTCTCTTAAGAAGCCAGTGTTAGAAAGCTATTAATGCCATTTTGGGCATATACCAAAGAAGTCAAGTCTTGAATGAAAATAACTTCCTGGTTTATACTGATAAAGAATTATAAGGAGTCAGTCATGGAATCTAAAAGTAAATTAAAACTACTTTCTGGCATTTATGCTTCTAATAGAGACTGGGGACCCATTTCAAATCATTTTCAGAAATACAAAGCTTATAATCACTCCAAGAATAATGGGATTTAAACTGAGGGTTTTCCAGCTTGATTGATGATTTTACAAAAGAAATAACCAAAACATGAGTACATTTGCTACCATAATCTTTTGTAGAAAAGATTAAATGGAGAATAAAAATGATTTTTATTTTCCTATTGTATTCATCTTGGAAATGGTTCTACAAAAGTAATGTAGATTGTGATGTTTTATTTTGAAATCCTTTATTGAATGTTGACATTAAGTACATCAAGCAATAGGACTGGTTTTGGTTTCTCAAGCTTTTGTCTTAATGCTTCCATAACATTATTCAACCTAAAGTTTTCCTTTTAAAAATTCAAATTTGCATTTGCTATAACTAAGTTGAAATTCTTGAGTATTGACTTTTAACAAACATTAGAAAATGGTCAGTTTTGTTAAGGGGAAAAAAAAATCCCTCTGTTGGAATTTAAGCAGCTAATTGGTGTTAGTCATCCTGTTTCAGTGTATACAATTTCTATGTTCCAGGATGCAACATAAAATTCTTTTTGCATCAAGATCGATGCAAAACATTGATGCAATGCATCATGAAAAGAAAGTTTGTATTTAATGAGAAGGTGCTTTACACTGTACTTTTTGGTATTTTTTGGAAAAGTTATTACATTTGGAACTATTCTGAAGCTGTTAATTTTTTTTAAAAATAAAATGTTGCAGGTTTCACATGGTCTATTCCTAGTCATAAAGCTTGAAAATAACCTTTCAAAGTATGTGATTTTGATGTGGTTTTTGTGAAAATGAATTGTATTATGAGAGGAGGGCAGCTTTAAATATTTAGTCAGGAGTGCTTAAAAATATTTTGACATTATACTAATTAAAATCAACTTGGGCACCTAGAAGCCCACCCTTAAGCTGGACACCTTGCAGTAAAATTTTCCCCTCCAAAAAAATTTCACTTCTGAAGAAGCCACCTTTTTATTTAGGACTGATAAAGCATTTTCAATGTAATTTTTTTTTAATCTATTTAAGAATTTAAAAGTGGTTTGGTTTATTGGATAAATGGCAGCCCTCTGAGTCTAGCCTTTCACACTTTGTGATGCTAAGCAAATCACTTAATCTGAGCTCCTGAGCCGTACTTAAAAAAGGAAGTTTCAGAATTTTTGTTTATTTGCCTTCATTATGGCAGCCTCAGCTTACCTTCCTCATATCCCTCTACACAGAAGCTGTGTAAAACATTTGAACTTGTATTGGTGATGGAGGATGGAGAAAAGTGAGAACTATAGAAAATTCACTTATCTAATGATCATAATGTTTATAATGTTTACTGTTTTAGGCACTCGGGGAAAAAAAGAACATATAACATATCATTCCCAGTCTTTAAAGCATTTACATTCTAGTGATGAGCAAGAGAAATGTAAGGTATGAATGTTAGAATGAATCATCTAGCGAGGAGAGGCTTACATGGTGTCTTTGATTTTAGACAGGATGACGTGATAAAAATCACTGAATTTAGGAATCCTGACAAGTTATGTGACTTACATGACTTTATGAAAGTCACTTGATGTCTCTGAACTTCTGCCTATCCTTTAAAAATCTATTAAAAACATTTGAAGCAATCCCAGATTTTATTTAAACAAAACCCTTAAAGGATTCTCTTTTGAATCAAATAAAATAAATGGTTACAAAAGTCTCATACAAATTTCAAACCAAGCATAAAACAAAATGTGGAAAATGCTATTTTAACTTCATTGAGACATGAAGATGACTCTGGATGCTGTGTTCGCTTAGCACAAACGTTGCTGAGTTTTACCAAACAGGAATGAATTGGTGCCTGGCATCTGATGATCAGTCTACCTAAACTGGAAACACTCCTTATTCCATAGCAACTCATGGAGACTACTAAAGAATATATAATTTGGAATCTTTATTGATAGAACAAACTATCTTACTGCCACAAAGTAATTGGGGAAGCTTCTCTTGATCTTCAAATTACTACCTTGTTGATGAAATAGCATAGCAAACATCTAAAAGATGCTATTTAACTGTTGTTTATTTATTGAAAAAATAAGATTAGATTAAGAGCTGGAGAAGACCTTTAGTTAAGTTGATTTTAAGGAAATGGAACCTGAAACTCAGAAGTTGTGCCTTGGCACAAAGATACTATGTAACAGATTGAGGATTCAAAACTTTTAAGTCCTCTGACCATAAATTTTAACTTCCTTTTTGATATACATCATCCTTAATCATAAGTTTTTTAGGACCTTGCTTCCTCACTTTTCCCTTTGCTTTCATATATCCAGTCTCTGACCCTTTTACTACCTTTAAAAAAAAAAACAAAAAACCGGGTTTCCCCTGCCTTGAAAAACTCACTTGATTTTTAAACTTTTTTTTTTTTTTTTACACTAACAATTTTTGGAAATATTTCTCCCTCTTACACTCTAAATTGAGCCCTCCCTTGAATTACTGAAAAGAGTTAATGTAAGAACACAAAATACAGGGACCCTATTTGATAATGCATTTTTTTCCCCACATTCTACCTTTTTTGAAAGGAGGGAGAAATAGATTTCATTATCTCAAGGCCTTTAAAAATATTTAAAAATTTTTTTTTCTATTAACTTGATTTTTTCCCTTTATGTCTTTATTCTACTTATTCTTCCATTAGTAAATTTATGAAAGTTGTTGTCTTCATTCCAAATTTGTTGTCTTCATACCATTAATTCTGTCCCTGATCTAGCAGGCAGTTGGTAGCTCAGTGAATAAAGGGCTGGGCCTGGAGTCAGTAAGACTTAAATACAAATCCTGCCTCATACTAGATCTGTAACCCTAGGCATTTGTCTTTTATTTTTATTTATGTGTGTGTGTGTGTATGTCATTTAAACTCTACCTTAATCCACTGAGGAAGGAAATGGCAAACCATCCTGATATATTTGTTATTCACATATGACTCATGTCTGTCTTATATCCCCACCTTTCCTCAAGAAAGTTACCAATGATGTTATCAAATTAAATATTATTTTTATCTCTGCATATCTATTTTATTCTTATCCTTTGACTTTTAAAGCTATATTGCCAAACCAATGACATGCAATCAATTTTTTTTTGATAACTAACTTTTTCACATCTTACTCTACTTGCTTTTTCTCAAATTATCTACTTAAGAGAATGCATCTGAAGCTTTGTCTCCCATCTTTCTGCCATTTCCCCCCCTAAACCCTCCCAGTATAAGCCTTCATGACTTTGTAGATGTATCTTTGGGGGTGGGGGGGATGACTCCTGAATATTTAATCTCCAGCACTATTCTTCAGTTCTAATTCTACATCTTGAACTCCACGAGTTGATCTTTCTTGTAAATCAATCTCTATGGTCATTTGCTAAGTCATGTGAATGTACTTGTCTCTTTCCAAAACTTTTATTACACCATGTCTGAGCTGTTACAAAAATTGTAAAAATAACCTAGCTGAATTTCTTGCCTCTTTTCTCTGCAATCCATCATCGAAACATTTTAGAATTGAGAAAGATCATTTTATACTCATAGCTTCAACTTTATTTGAATAAAGCAGGGCATCAGAGAAAAATAGTTGTTGAAATTAGACATTAAAGTTATATTTTTCCCAGGAGATCTTTATGAATCCATTTTGGATATTGGCAAGTCAATAATCTTATTATAGAGAAGTCAGGCTTCGTTGGATACTATTTCTTCTCTGTGTGTGTGTGTGTGTGTGTGTGTGTGTGTGTGTGTATATATACACACACACATAGATAGATAGTACTTTTCTGTTCGTTACTCTCCATATCTAGTTTTTACTTGTTGAACCTGAAACAACTTTTACTAGCAAAAATTTTCTGGGGAAAAATTAAATTTTCTTTTTGAGGAAATTAGGGTGTGAAAGGTTAGAAAGGTATTATTTCAATTTCATAGTTTTAGGATGAGATGAGCAAAAAGGGCAGAAAACTGCTTTTAGTCTATTTACCTTTTTTCTTGTCCCAGTTCTGCCCATTAAATAATAGATATGGCTATTTTCCCTTGTAAAAAGTCATCTTTGTTTAATATTCCCTCAAGGGAAATTCCCATTTAGATCACTGGAAATCCCCTTTCTCCCATTTCCTCTCCTCAAGTTCTCCAGATTTATATGTTAACAATAGACTTAAAATTTGAAATGCCATAAGACATCCAAATCTGTAATACTAGTGTTCTTAAGTGCATTCTTACTCATTTTGAATCTAAAACTGAATTAAAATGTTGATACAAAATATCCTTGTTTGAATTAGCCCGTTAGCAGCTGTAATACTTTTTAGGGAGGGAAAGTCCCAGCGCTGAGCTATTGATGCATTAAGAATGTTTGACCGAAATGTGGTATAATAAGCTTAAAAGAAAATAACTTTCAAATATGTTCTTTTACATCTACATCAGGGTTGATTATTAGAAATCCTAATAAAGAGAATGAGATCAGTTAATTAGGAATATGATCTGCTTAAACCACAAAGATGACTATAGTGATTACCATTGTAGTGGAGGGATAAAAACAATGTTGATTATCCTTCCTTTCGTCCTTACTGAACTTAGATGGCTTTAAGTTCTGCTATATATTTAAAAACATCGAAAAGCCCATGGCACCAATTGTCCTACCCTTCCCCCTCTTCCAGGCAACAGAACGGCACTTTAAAAAAGGAGGTGGTGATTATTGGGTCTTTTGTTCTTGAAAGAGACGCCATGACATAGAAATGAATTGGAGTTGTGAAGAAGGGCTGTGCACGGTCACCGGCCTCACTTTCTCCTCCAGAGCCACCTGGGTCTAGTGGCCAGAATATGTCAGGATGATTGGAGATGGTCCTGGATGCAAAAGGAGATTGTGGCCTTTTTAAGCCAATGTCTTCAACAGGTCTCAGTTTGACTGTGGCTGCATTCATTGAGAACAATCTCTTGTCTCACCTAATAAAAAAATAAATAGACGGATGAATTTGGGAGAGACCTTCGTAAAACTGAACCATTAAAAATTATGACCATTTTCAAATTGACTCATAGAGCTGCTCATAAATCTTTTCATTACCAGATCTTCCATTTTTCCACTATTACTGATTTAACCCTATCCATTCCCAGAAGATGAGCACCATCTTTTTTGTGGATGTTGACTGAGACCATTTGCAATTCAATTTAGCATTTATTTAGCCTCTTTTATATATCAGTGACTATGCTAGGCAATGGTGATAGGAAGATAAAAACAATTGCCGTACATCTAGCAAAGATTTTGCATCACCTGTTAATTTATTTTTTCTTCAGCCTCTTGGAGGAGTGAAAATGAGATTAAATGAGCCCTTATGTACCCATTCTAAGCTTCTTGGGAGGTTTAAATATCCCCATACTTAAGAGTAATTGCTAACTACATGCCTTATTTATGTTTTCTTTGGTCTCCTTCCCCAAGAATTCCATAAAAGACCAACTTCAAGCTCCAACTCTAAGAATACTTCCATTTACTCTAGCATCACCTTGACAGGGACTGCGTTTCTCATGGGTTGCACACAATTAGTTTTTATTAAAATCTTGAAGTTGAGATTCATTCCACATAGCAGTAGGTGGCGCCAAATTAATAAAACTATATTATAAAATAATGTGCAAAAAGGGCTATATGGCTGAAACGAGTGGTAATTTCTCTTTAATGATTTCTTTCATTTGGGGGCTCAACTCACCTTGCTTTTGTTTGTTGCATGCTAATAGTGTCCAAAACTTTTTCTCCTATCCTGTTTTGAAGAACTCCAAATCCAAAAACTAAGCTTATTTGGATTTAAATAACCAATAAATTTAACAAGTATTAACCATCTACTCCCTAGCTGTGAATAATTACACTGGTGTAGTAGTAGAGAACGACAAACACAGACAAGCATACAAGGTAAAGGTTGGGGAAACTGAAGAGGCATGCTAAGAGATCAGAAGAAGGCTTACCTGAACTTCACAGTGTTGTCCCATTTAGTAAAACCAAAAAGTCCTTTTTAAGAGGACATAAGGCATCTGTGGTAGAAGTGGAGAAATTAGTAAGATTTAAATTCTTAAGCAATTTGATGAGTAAAAAAAAAGTGTGATTGAGGAACAAGCGCCAGAACAGCTATTTTCCAAGAGATGGCAGGACAATCCTTTTTTTTTTTTTTTTAATTTGAAACTTCCAGCACTTCCACTAAGAATGCTGTTAAGCAGCCAAAATCTCTACAGATACGCTTCAAGCTACAAAATAATAAACAATGCTACTTTGATCTAGCATCCCTCTGAGCTTTCCCCATCCCTAAGCAGTTGTCACTGCTGAGCTGCTCCCTACCTTCTTGGAAACTTATTCCAAAGCAGTAATTTTCAAAGCTTTATTCTTCCCGGAGTTTCTCTCTGAGGCGCTTGAGTGGGAAACTCCAAGAAAAGTTATTTGTCAAGAAAATGGGTACCCAATTATTTTTGTAAGGAAAATCCGGAGGTGAGGAGGTGTGGAGATGTAGATTCTTTATAGAAGTGGGGTGGGAAAGAGTTTCAGGACTAAATAAATAGAAAAAGTTATTTAACATGATTTAAGTCATAAGTAGCGGAGTGAGCAGATGAACAGCAACTTTATTTTTTTGTTGTTGCTTTCAATTTTTTTATTCCTTTATTCTCTATTTTACTTTATGAATCATGTTTGGAGAGAAAAATCAGAGCAAAAGGAAAAACCACAGGAGAGATTTTTAAAAACGTGAACATAGCATATGCTGATTTACATTCCATCTCCTTAGTTCTTTTTCTGGATGCAGACGGTATTTTTCTGTCTAAAGTCTATTGGGACTACTTTATCACTGAAGCATTGAGAAGAATCAAGTCTTTCATAGTTGATCATTGCACATTCTTGCTGTTGTGTACAATGTATTCCTGATTCTGTTTGTTCTGCTCAGCATCAATTCATGTAAATCTTTCCAGGCCTTCCTAAAATCAGTTCATTTTTTTTTATATATAGAACAACTTATCTGCATATACCACAAATTGTTCAGCCATTCCCCAAATGATGGGCACCTACTCATTTTCCAATTCTTTGCTACCACAAAAAGAGGGAACAGCAACTTTTTAACAGTACTTTTTAGACAATACCTATTTTTAGTCCCAGAAAATTCCATTGTCCACGACACAGGGCATTTATTTTGTGATACAAAGTCTCAGAACTAACACCGTGACTTGGTTTTCCAGCCTTGCCTAGAGTCAAATCCCCCAAACACAAAGTCTTGCTTGTTTAAAGACCTGTGCTTCCCTCTCACAATCACCACTAACCCAGAGAAGGATTGTAGATAAGTTAAACGTTGGTATCCCCGGTCTAAAAGCCTGGAGGAGCCCAGGCGGCAATACAAGGTGCGTGCCGAGGGCAAACCTCGGAGTAGTTTAGCCACTCCAGCTTTTTGCATTTATGCGTTCGTGGAATTAGGGCGCGACTTAACATTTCCCCTTCCGCCCCCAAATAATCATTTCAATGAAATATTCACTTAGTCACAGTTTGGCCCCTGCGGTGAATTCTAGCAAAGAAATACCCAAGTTCTCTCTCAAAAACAAACAAACCAGAGCTCCAGCCGCAAGCAGCACCAGAGAACTCGAAATGGTAAACTTCCCCCCAACTTCTCAGCCTCGAGGCTTCGCACGCAGGCGCAGGCGCCGACTTAGCGGTGCGGGGGCTCAAGCCTTCTACCTCTTCCTCCCCCCCCCCCCGCCCCCCCAGCCTTGAGCCTCTCGACGCATGCGCCCTCTCTGCGGCCGGAGAGGAGTCGGCAGGGAAATGGCGGCCGCGGGGATAGTGGCTGTTACTGCCGCTGCTGAGAACTCGGGGCTAGCGGCGTCGAGTGGCAGTTTCTGCGGGATAAACGGCGGCCCAAATCCCGGGACGGGCCCGGGTCCAGCCTCGTGGAGCCGTTCCCTCGACCGGGCCTTAGAAGAGGCGGCAGTAACGGGGACACTGAGCCTGAGTGGCCGGAAACTGAGGGAGTTTCCCCGGGGAGCGGCCAACCACGACCTGACGGACACCACTCGGGCCGGTGAGCCGGGGGCTGGGCTGCGGGTGGGGGGCGCGTCGCCGCCGCCGCCGCGCGGAGGGTCACGGGATGGGACGGGGTACTGCGAGGTGGGCAGAAGGGGAAGCGGGAGGATCGCCGGGGAGAGGGCGAGCGAGGAAAGGAGGAGGAGAGGGGAGACCGCGGACTGGGCACTTGGATAACGGGGCCCCGACCCAACTCCCGGCTCCGTTCCTCCGCTCTGGGGTCAGCGGCGGTGCGCTAAGCCTGCCCTCCCGGCCCCGCAGTCCCCAGGGGCGAGTAGGGACCCGACAGCATCCTTCTGAGTGACAGGAGGATGACTGGGTGTGTAAGCGTAGGACGGGGCGGGGATTGGTGGTTCCCTACCTTCTCTTAGAAAGTGGCTCGCGAACTACCACTCCCCGAGGTCTCCTTTTTTGTTGTGTGGAGGCCCCACCCAGTGGAGTGGCTGCCGTGGGTGTCGGCTTTGGGGGAAGTTTTGTACTTCTGATTTAGACCTGGGGCGATGGCTGGTTGTTGATTGTGGCCGGACTGTGTGGAATGGAGTGGCAGCGTTGTTCTACAGCTACCCCTTCCCTGGGCATCTCTGCACACTCACAAGAAGGGATGCGGTTCAGCTGCAGGTCTCTGCTCTCCATCAGTCCCTTGATTTCGATTCGGACTTCTTAATACCTTCCCTCTCCTGGACCACTTTGCAGTCTGGCGAAGTCTGTGGACTAATTCTCAACATATTTTTTAAATTCATAAAATTTAATTACAAAAGAAATCAAATATATTGAAATAAAGTTAGAAAATAAAAGTTCTGGGATCTTAAATTAACAATCGGTGGCAGACTTGTTGCTAGGCTCTAATACAGTATGTTACTGTATTGTTACGTTAATTACAATGAGGTGCTTGAGGCTATTAGAATGCAGTTAGCTTAAAAAACTAGAGTTTCTTTTTTTTTTTTTAATTTATTTAATAGCCTTTTATTTACAGGTTATATGCATGGGTAACTTTACAGCATTAACAATTGCCAAATCTCTTGTTCCAATTTTTCACCTCCCACCCCCTCCCCCCTCCCCCAGATGGCAGGATGACCAGTAGATGTTAAATACATTAAAATATAAATTAGATACACAATAAGTATTCATGACCAAACCGTTATTTTGCTGTACAAAAAGAATCAGACTCTGAAATATTGTACAATTAGCTTGTGAAGGAAATCAAAAATGCAGGTGGGCATAAATATAGGGATTGGGAATTCAGTGTAATGAAAAAACTAGAGTTTCACCTAGCACCTGAATGCTACAGTTTCTCCTTTTCTATGATTTATATAATAGTTCTTATCAAAATTCTTGAGAGGCAGCAGGCATGTCCCAAAGGATAGAAAGCAGGCCGGGACCCAGAAAGATCTGATACTATTACTTCTGATACATTATTAGTGAATTCATGACCCTGAATGTGTCATTCAGTGTTGTAAGTTGCAGAGAAGGTACTGGCCTACCGTTTAAAAAAAAAAAAAAAAAAAAGGAACTCCTTTTACTAAGGAAATCACAAGTTCAGGCCCTGTCACTATTAAGTTTTTAATAACTGTGATCTCAGTTCATTCTGGGATTGATGGCTTTTACTGTTTTGAACTTCTGGAACAACTAATTCTTTCATGTTCCATTTACTTTTCACTTAATTATTTATCTTAAAAAGAATTAAGAGCCTAAACAGAGTCCATATTTTGCCAGCTTGATTTTTTGTTTGGTTTATTTGTATGCTGCATCAAAATATTCTCTTCATTTGATTTTTTTTTATTAATTCCCTTGAAATTCTTGAACTTTTGTTTTCCCATATGAACTTTGTTGTTATTTTTTCTAGGTCATTAAAATATTTTTTTGGGAGTCTGACTGGTTTAGTGCTAAATAAACAGATTAATTTAGGTAATATTGCCATCTTTATTATATTTGCTCGCCCAATCCAAGAGCATTTATATTTTTCCAGTTGGTTAGATCAGACTTAATTTGTGTGAAAAGTGTTTTGTAGTTTTGCTGATAAAGTTTCTGATTTTCCCTTGGCAGATAGATTCCCAAATATTTTATACTATCAGTAGTTACTTTAAATGGAATTTCTCTTTGTAACTCTAACTGTTGGGTTTTGTTCATGATATATAAGATTGCTGATGAGTTATATGGGTTTATTTTATAACCAGCAACTTTGCTAAAGTTGTGGATTATTTCTAATAGCTTTTGTTTAGTAGAATCTCTGGGGTTCTCTAAGTATACCATCATATCATCAGCAAAGAGTGATAATTTGGTTTCCTCATTGCCTATTCTAATTCCTTTAATCTCTTTCTCAACTCTTATTGCCAAAGCTAGCATTTCTAATACAATACTGAATAGTAACTGAATAGGTGATAGTGGGCAACCTTGTTTCACAATCCTTATCTTATTGGGAATTGTTGCAGTTTGTCCCCATTATATATGATGTTTACTGTGCATCAAAATATTCTCAATCTTCTCAGACTCAGCATTTTGCCAAAACTTTTTGGAAAAAGGAAGGGAAAAGCATGTTAGAAATTATGCATTATTTTTCTTTTGTAGATGTCTTCTGCAGTTTCTTAGAAGCTAAATTCATCCAGTAATAGGTGAAATACTAGGTTTTCCTTGTTTAAAATATAACATTCTCCTAAAGTGGATTTTTTTAAAAAAAGTATTCATGGTTTTAAACAAAGAGAATACTTGGCCTCTAATTTTGATTTATCATGAATTCCCTGCATAGCTGTATTTGAAGAAATTAAATATGCTTTATTTTTTGTAAGGTGTTTGTGATTGCAAAAGAATGAATAACATTTTGCTTCTTATTCAAAATGAAAACAATAGTATGCATGATTTATTAATGAGTCCAATAGTCTGCTTATTTATATCTGCTTATATCTGAACAAGTTACACCAAAATCTTCTGTTAGTTTTATGCAATTTCTGTATCTGATACAAACGCATTTAAAATTGACCAATGATGTGCACTATCACTGATGAAAATGTGAGCAAAACAAGACTAATATAATTTAGGTTGTGTCCATGAAAATTAGAGGAAAGTGTTTTTGTTTGTCAACTTAGTTATATGATACTCATTTGTAATTTAGAATATTGATGGCTGTTTCAGTGGTAAAGAATTATGTTGTGCTTTTGTTTTTCCTCTTCACTTTATAATTTGAGTATTTCACATAATATTTCACATAAGAAATAAAACTTATTTCTGCTTGTTTCACCCTGTATTACTTTTGGGAGGGAGAATTGGACATTTCTCTAATCAGCAGTTTATGTAATTTGTATTTTGTAAATGATCAGTCTTAAAATTGAAAGTTGCTTGCCCTACTAAATCTGAGCAGTTGCTGGTTGTATGCCTGTTTATTGAAAGACAGTATCTAAATCTGTAACGCATGGCTATAATTCTCATATTTTGTTCCCTTATTTTGTTACTAGTGATTCAGTAGTGATCCTGATCCTATTTTAATATTACTTCATTGAGCCTGAAGCCAAGGAACATATTACTTGATTTTTTTTTCACTTTTCACTTAATAATTTATCTTAAAAAGAATTAAGAATCTAAACAGAGTCCATATTTTGTCAGATTGAATTTTGTTTGGTTTATTTGTATGCTGCATCAAAATATTCTCAAACTTCTCAGACTTAGCATTTTGCTAAAGCTTTGGAAAAAGGAAGGGAAAGGCATGTTAGAAATTATGCATTATTTTTCTTTTGTAGATGTCTTCTGCAGTTTCTTGGAAGCTAAATTTATTCAGTAATAGGTGAAACACTAGGTTTCCTGAAGCCAGGGAACATATTACTTGATATTTTTTTTTTAAATAATTCATTGTCTTGACTATTTTAAAGTAGTTATTGGAGGTCTTGAAGCTTAAAAAATGCATTCATTTGGTGAGAATAGATTCTTAGTCCTTTCTCTTATAGAAGTACATTCATAATCATATTTAATTTATAACATTTTAAAGTTGTAAAAATGTTATTCTGTATTTGGGCTTTCTTGTTGACAGTTTTAGTCTAACAAAAAAAAAAAACCCACCAAGTTTCAAAGACTGGGGTTTTTATTTTTACCTAAGTTTTTTTAAAACTACATTTTATGATTTCAGAAGGCATCTTTAGTTGGTTGTTCTGCCTCTTTTGGTGCAAAAATCATATATTCTAGAGCCTTTTTTTTATCCTAAACATACCAAAATTGTGCTTAAACTGTACAAAATTTGGAAGTGTTAACTTGAATGCTAGCCTCACAGTGCATTATATTGTACAACATTTATAATCTAGGAATTTTGATGCATGGACACATAAAGCATGATTTTCTATTGGGAAGATTTTAAAATACAGAGGGATAAAAACAAAGTGTGGAAATTATATTTCCAATTCTGATCTTTAAGACATAATGGGAAACACTCAACTTGAGAGATAAGTGACATAATCACAACAATGAACAGAAAAGATTGCTTTAAGAGTTTGAAAAAAAACCCAGCAACCAAATTTATTAATTTTAGGTTAATTTAGCTCATTTAGAGCTAAATTATTTTGGAAGACAGCATTACATAGTGTGAAAAATTACTGCTGTTAACATTAATAAGTTGTGTGACCATGACCAAAATCTTTTAAATCTCTATGTGTTTCTTCAGCTGTGTTCTATGGACATCTCTAGTTCTAAGATTATATGAGGAGACATGGGCCTTTCTTTTAATGAAAGGAATATGTCTACAAGTCTGATATCCAGAAGACTTAAAGGTTTTTGATAATCCAAATCTTGAAGGAAATGGGTTTTACAGATGATACTATAAACCATTGGGAATTTGGCCCTCAACAACTATAACTAAAAGGATTTTAGAGAGAGAGTGTAATCTTATTGATATTAGACTCCTTTCCCAATTCCCCAATCTTCTTCCAATTTAACATTAAAATTGGATTCCAAGAGCAGCTAGGTGGCACAATAGATCGAGCACCAGCCCTGAAGTCAAGAGGAGCCGAGTTCAAATCTAGTCTCAGACACTTAACACTTCCTAGCTGTGTGTGATCCTGGGCAAGTCACTTAACTCCTCCTAATGCCTCAGCAAAAAAAAAAAAAAAAAAGTTCCAGTCCAGGTCCATGCTGAAATCAAACAAGTACACTTTTGCAACCTGCTTCAGTTCTTAATTTGGATATGTTGATTGTGTCAATTACACTGTAAAAGTAAAACTTAAGTTTTTTATCTTTTGTCTAGTGCTTTACAACAAGTTTTTAATAAATATTTGTTGAATTGATTGATTAGTTATTCTGCTCATTTTTCATTCAATAAGCAATAACCCCTTATTGTGTCCAAAGCTGCCTGGAGATAGTTTACTCTTTATTGGGGGGAAATTATTTACACATTTATTGGGCAATGACATGCACACACACAAGTAAATATAAAATATTACAAGTAAGTTATTTTTTTTTAGTGGGGAGAATTCTAACTGTTGGGGGGATCAGGATAAACCTCATTTAGTAGGTTGACTATGCTTAGACTTGAAAGAAACTAGAGATTGTAATGCGGCCCTCTCATTTTACTGTAGTAAATAACAGGGGCAAGATTTGAACCTAGATTTTCTGATTCCAAAATCACTACTTTATCTCCAAACTCGCCCTATTTTGAATTTCCTAATTACTATGAAGGGTACTATAATTTTTTCAGTCACCCAGATTTGTAACCTTATTGTCATCTTCAATTTGTTATTTCCACCCAACTTAAATTTCCAATCAGTTGCCACATCTAAAAATGTCTTTCTTCACAATATCTCTTGCATATATTTCCTTTCCATTCACATAGCCACAATCTTATTCAGATTTTCATCATCTCTGGCCTAGACTATTATAATGGTCTTCTAATTGCTCTCCTGTCTCTAATCTTTGCCTACTCCAGGCTATCCTCCACAGAGCTGTCAGATGATGTTCTAAAAACAGATCTGGTCAGGTCAGTCCCTTATTCAATAATTTCCAATGGCTTCACAGTGCTTCTAAGATCAAATATATTATTTTCTTTGTTTAATATTTAAATATCTTCACAATCTGGTCCCTTCTAATGCTTTCAGTCTTCTTAGATTATTCTCCACTACACATATTACCATTCGATTATACTGGCTTACTTGTTATTTACATTCCTGACCTTCCTCTTCCATCCCTATGCCATTGTACTGGCTCTCCTTCGTGCTAGAAATGCTCTTGACTTATGTTGGCCTCTTAGTTTCCCTGGCTTCCTTTAAGATTCATCTTCTGCCAGTGGCTTTTCCCAGTTTCCTCAGCTGCTGCTACTGCCTCTTTCTAAAGCTTCCTTTCATCTACTTCACGTATCTCATATTTAGTTGTTTTTGTGCTTGTCTCCTCCTTGGAAATATAGGCTTCTTAAAGAAAAAGTTTCGTTTTGTGTTTATATTCTGAACCCAGAATTAAATACAATGTCTGTATTATAGTAAGTTGTTAATAAATGTGTACTGACTGGTTCAATGATTATGTCATGATTTTATTTTATTATGCTTCTAGAGAGATTGTGGGTAGATTAGATATATTGCTAATATGAATAAACTGGATAAATATGTTCTTATGGGAAACAATGATGTTTTTAGGTCGGACAATGGAATATTTACTCAATTTAGCAGACTATTTTAGTCAGCAATTTGAACTAGTTAAATGATCAAACTCAAAGTGATTTTGATATAATAGTGATACAACATTGTTAACATAGAGGGAGCTGTCTGGAGAAGTGCTTAAGGATCTATAGTTTGTTCTATTTGGTCAAACATTTTAATAATTTGGACGCATAAATAGAATACTTCTCAAAATTGCACATGATTCTAAGTTGGAAGAATGAAGTATTAGCTAATTCTTCCAACTTAGTATCATGTGCAATTTTGAAATGAATTTGACAAATCTGACTACATGAAAAGGAGAATAGGCTTTTCAGCAACCACATGAGGAAAGTAATAAACTTTTGTATCAGTGTGAGAACTGGAAATCATACCATAAAAGGATTGATTGAAGGAACTGGGGATATTTAGCTTGGAGAGAGCTTGGGGATATATAGTACACATGATAGTTTTTTTAATTTGAAGAGATATTCATATGGAAGACAGTAGAATTTTTCTTGGCTTCAAAGGGCAGAACTAAGTGGGAATTAATATTTTGAGATCTTCAACTTTTTAGACAGTTCAGAAATTTAACTGACTGCCTCTGGAGATGAATTCTCCCTCATTAGAAGTTTTTAAGTGAAAGATCATTTGTTCAAATATACGAATTCTGAGAGTTTGGATTATTTTTCTCTAAGTGAATTCTTCCCCCACCCCGGGCATCTTTTTTGTTTCTATTGATAGCATTTCCCTTTTCCAAGTTGCTCCAGTTTAATTGATGGGTTGATTTATCTATATATATATATATATATATATATATATATATATATATATATATATATATATATATATATATATATATATGGGTTGATTTATCTGCCATCATTTGCTAAATCTTACTTTCACAATCACCACTTTGTACTCTTCCCTATTTTACTGGTCTCCCAATTCATCACACTCATAGAAGTGACCTTCTGTGTAATCCAATCAAACCCATCTAATCCAATCCCCTCATTTTTCTTTTTTACAGAAGAGGAAGCTGAGTTTCAGGAAGATTAAATGATTTGTTCAAGTTCACTTAGGTAGTTAACTGCCAGAGGAGGTATTCAAATTTAGGTTCTCAATTCCAGAGCCATCTTTCATACTGCTCTCATAGTAATCTTCCTAATTCATGAGTCTGATCATTTAATTGCCCTGCTATGACTTCCTACCATTTATAGCAGTGGTAGGGAAGCTTTCTTTTCTGTCAAGTGCCATTTAGATATCGATAACATCATTGGTGGACCATACAAAATTTATCAATTTGTAGAACTCAAGCAGTACATAGCTTTCATCTCATCATTGCTTGTGATTGCCTTTAGCAAATGATTTTGCAGGTCTTATACAGACAGGATATTTCCATCTCTGCCCTATAGGATCAAACATAGGTTATGTTGTCATTAAAGTTTTTTATAATCTGATTTCAAACTGTCTTTCCAGCCTCTTTTTATGTTACTTTCCACTTGTGTACTCCCTTCTGGTCAAATTGGAGTATTAGCTGCTTCTTGATTTCTCCCACTTCTCTTCTTGTCTTTGTGTATCTATTCAAATTCCCCCAATTCTAAAATGAATTTTTTCACCTACATTTGTTAAAATTTTCCCTTTGCTCATTCAGCAGACATTTATTAAGTATCTCCTACTTTCTGCTAGGTGTAAGGCATACAGAAATAAGATAAGCTTACTATTTAGTGAAATAGAAATAGAATCAACTCAGATGCTTGTCCTTATCCCTCTACCTAGAGGTGATTTTATTTTATTAAAGCTTTTTATTTACAAAACATATGCATAGGTAATTTGCAAAACTTTCTGTTCCAAATTTTTCTCTCCTTCCCCCCCTCCCTCCCCTAGATGGCAGGTAGTCCAGTACATGTTGACTATGTTAAAATATATGTTAAATCCAATATTTGTATACATATTTATACAGTTATCTTGTTGCACAAGAAAAATCGGATCAAGAAGGAAAAAAAAAACCTGAGAAAGAAAACAAAATGCAAACAAATGTCAACAGAAAGAGTGAAAATGCTATATTGTGGTCCATACTCAGTTCCCATAGTCCTCTCTCTGGGTGTATATGGCTTTCTTCATCACTGAACAATTGGAACTGGTTTAAATCATCTCATTGTTGAAGAGAGCCATGTCCATCCAAATTGATCATTATATAGTCTTGTTGCCATGATCTCTTTGGAATATAAGCCCAATAGAAACACTGCTGGATCAAAGGGTATGTACAGTTTGATAACATTTTGAGCATAGAATCAAACTGTTCTCCAGAATGGTTGGATCTGTTCACAATTCCACCAACAATGTATCAGTGTCCCAGTTTTCCCACATCACCTCCAACATTCATCATTATCATTTCCTGTCATTTAGCCAATCTGACAGGTGTGTAGTGGTTTCTCAGAATTATCTTAAATTGCATTTCTCTGATCAATAGGAATTTGGAGCACCTTTTCATGTGACTAGAAATAGTTTCAATTTCTTCTTGTGAAAATTCTCTTCATATGCTTTGGCCATTTATCAATTGGAGAATAGCTTGAATTCTTATAAATTTGAGTTAATTCTCTCTATATTTTGGAAATGAGAACTTTAAATGTAAAAATATTTTCCCAGTTTATTGCTTCCCTTCTACTCTTGTCTCATTAGTTTTGTTTGCACAAAAACTTCTTAATATAATCAGAATTATCTATTTTGTGATCAATAATGATCTCTAGTTTTTTTTTGTCACAAATTCCTTCCTCCCCACAGATCTGAGAGGTAAATTATGTTCTTCTAATTTGTTTATAATATCATTCTTTATATCTAGATCATGAATCCATTTCGACCTTATCTTGGTATATGGTGTTAGATGTGGGTCAATGCCTAGTTTCTGCCATACTAGTTTCCAATTTTCCCAGCAGTTTTTGTCAAATAGTGAATTCTTGCTAGAGATGATTTTAGTAATAGCTCATATTTATGTAAGGTTTTAAAATTTACAAAGGTCTTTCTTATAATTTTGATTTTTCCTTTTCCTAATACATCATGTATCTGACCCCTTCTATGTGCTTCTCATATCTTTTGTTTATAATGATTTGTGTATATATTTTTATGTCCCTACTAAATTATAAGAATTGTGTGTATGTATGTATATATACAAAATTTTCCCATTTGTTCATGTACATAATTTTAGGACTTTATGTAGTATATACTTAAATAAATTGAACTTGATGTCTCAGAATTCATCCTTAGAGAAGGGCTTTCTTTCTGATCCAGATTAACACATTTTTTAACCTGTATCTTTGATTTTATATTCTAACTTCTCCTGATCTCACTCCACCAATTATCCTGTTCCTTTTTTTGTCTTCACTTTCACTCTCTTGATTCTTTACTCCCAACTACTAACAGACTACTCTGATATTGCTACTCATTCTATTTACTTTCATATAGCCCTCTTCCATTTCCCTAAATAAGTAGTTTATATACCAACCCATTTTCATTTTGTTGGGGTTGAAATTCAACAAAGGTACACTGAGGCATATATTTTGGAACAAGATAGGTGGGAGTGAACCTGCTAATACAATGGATTGCTGTAGTTTAGCTAAAAGATTCCAAGAAGAAGGATAGCCCCCTTTTTTTAAGTGTTGAAGAGTACAGAACAAAAAACAGGACTTAGGCTGGAAACAAGTTATGATTAATTAGACGAGCTTGAGATCATGAATGGTATGATTTGTTTCAGAGTTGAGGCATGGAGGACAATATCATTGACTGGAAATTGGGAATGAGGGGCTAGCAACAATTTCCTCCTTCTGTCCCATGACTTAAGAAATGTTCAATGTCTGAGACTGTGGACCAGATTTCTTTGGATAACAAAATAAAACAACTTTGAAGAGTAACTTGGTGGTATATTGATACTGGACCAAACTCACTATTGTCCACCTCAAGGATAACAGAATTCCTTGAGGCAGGAATAGAAGAATGATTAGCAGGAGAACTGCTTTTCTAAACTTAAATTATTACAGACCAGCTGAATCAATTCAGTGTAAATAGGATCAATTAAAAAAAATACACAGAATCAATTTAATTTCTCATTTTACCATTTTCATCCATTCCTGAAATTCTCCCTAAATTACTCTATTGTCAAAGTCATTTTAGCCCTTATGTCCCTTGAGTTCTCTGTAGCTTTTGACATTGACTAACCTTCACTTTTATAGTGTCCTCTCTTTCGTTTTTATGAAAATACCTTCTCCCAGATTCCTGGCTGCTCTTTCCTTTTTACTCACTTTTTTTTTTCTTCTCCCCTTCATTATAGGCATGATCCAACAATCTTTCATTAGTTGTCTTTTTCTCTTTCCCTTTGTGAATCTTTTTCACCCTGTCATCTTTTCTAGTGACTCCCAAAGCTATGTATCCAGCTCCAGCATTTTCCCAAACTTCATACTTGAATTTCTTCTAATAAAACATTAAGATCAGCATATTCCAGATGTCACTCTTACCTTCTTACCCTTTCTTAAAAGTTTCCTATTTCTATCGAAAGTGCCATCAATCTTTCAGACTCTCAGATTCACAACCTTGAAGTTATCTTTAACTCTGCATTCTCTCTTATCCCCAAGATGCAGTCAGTTGGTGAGTCTTGTTGATTCTACTTCTATAATTTATCTCATTTCTCACATTCTTTCCCTTATATGATCACCATTAGCAATGTTCTTTTCCCCTCATTACCTTTTACTAGATGTATAGCAGTACTCTTAATTTTGCTCCTGCCTTATAGTCTCTCTCTTCTCTTAATATATCCCTTGCAGAGCTTCAAAAGAATCACAAATATGAACATGTTACTTTCCATGCTCAGGAACCTGCAGTGGATCCTTATTACTCCTATTGGAATTTATATTCTTTACAAACTGACTCTATCTCATCTTTCCTTGGCTTATTGTACAATATTGCCTTTGATAAACCATATATTCTGGCCAAATTGGCCTATTTGCTTTCCCCTGAACTCAACATCTCTGCCACTAACTAGCCATGTGACAAGTCACTTAACCTCAGAACAACCAGAAATATTAACCATTTTTGTGTAATGGGATCCTCTTGGCAGTCTAGTGAAGTCTCTTCTCAATGCTTTTAAATGCATAAAAGTGAAATACATGAGATTATAAAGGAAGTCAATTATATTGATTGAGTTATTAAACTGATGGATTGTTGTTTTTAAATTGATAGAAACCAGGTTAACAAGGAATATTGGTTAATTCTAAAATGACAATAGTTTGTATTTAAGTGCTTTATCTCATTTGAATTTGATTTCACTCTATGAAGTAAGTATTAATATAAGTATTAGTTTTCTTCCTCTGAGTGGTAGCACTAGACTGGGAACCTATTCACATCTTTCCAATTCCCAAATCTAGCTCTTTTTTCATTACACCATAACATTGCCTAGCAAATCACATAAGTGTACACAAAAGTTGGTTTACTCAAACTATGCTTAGAAATTGAGGCTTTAATATTTAATAATAAAAGCTCCACCTTTAAATAGAACTTTAAAGATTTATAAGCTGTTTTCCCTCTAACAGATCTGTGATGTAAATATTATCATTCCATTTTAAAGATGAGAAAACTGAGGTGCAGAGAGGATGTCCATGGTCACACAGCAAGTAAATATCTAAGGTAGTATTTGAAACCAAGTCTTAGGATTCGTAAGTCCAGCACTTTTTCTGCTATGTTATTATATCCCAAAGAGAACCTGGTTTCCAATTGTTATTCCAACAAGAGCCATAGAAGGGGCAGCTAGGTGGTACAGTGGATAGAGCACTAGCCCTGGAATCAGGAGGACCTGAGTTCAATTCTGGCCTCAGACACTTAACACGTCCTAGCTGTGTGACCCTGGGCAAGTCACTTAACCCCAATTGCCTCAGGAAAACAAACAGACAAACAAAACATCAAGAGCCATAGCATAATAGCAAAAATAACTTTTATTGAAGGGGATAAGCTCACATGTCCAGGAGAAGAGGGAGATGCTTCCATGATTCTAGTAAAGCTGATCTCTTTTATTCAAAACACTCCCAAGATATGCAATCTAAAAAATCATAAGATCTCTAGGCAATTATTGCATGTCACAGTGGCCTGCTGGTTTGTTTAAACTCAGATTCTGAGCAGATGTTACATATATTTCTGCTGGCTGGATTCAAATATTGGTCACTATTTCAACTAACACTCAGAGTAACCTTTTGTTCACTCTTTCGCTTCATCTTTCAAATGAAGACATTAAGAATTTCCATTTTTCTGGAAAGGTCTGGAGGAGTGAGTAGAAGGGAGAATGAAACTTAAGATGGCTGAGTGGTAGGAAACATTGTGGTGAAATCCTGTCCATAAACTCCTCCAAATAGATCAGGAAAATATATCAGACTGAATCCTGGTGGGAAAATTCTGAAAAAGTTGCAGTCAGCCCTTTGTCCATCCCATTTCTGCAAATGTAGACACTGGAAAGAACAGGAGTATGCCCACCAGGCACATATAGGAGCACTAAGATTGGGATAGGTAAAAACTGGCCTCCCACTACCCAGTTCTAGGTCCAGGAGAAATGGAAGCATTCCATTGTAGGGAGAACTTGGGCAATATACTGAGAAAGAAGGAAGTTCAGAAGGCAGCAGAAGCAGTTTGACTCAGACTCTAGATTCAAAGCAGGGTCTCAGTGCCATTATCTAGCTTAGCTTTTAGAGAAACAACCAAACAGGAATCTCAGAGCAAAGGGGAGGCTACAGTCCTGACATTTTAAACCTACAGAATTTTCCAACTGGCCACATATGAGTGGGATCTTACCATAGTCCACTCTTGGACAAACCCAAACTAAGGTCAGGAACTTACAGGGCTCAAGGTAGGAGCAAACTAACAAATAGACATTGACTTAGATCAGACCACTCTGTGAACACTGATATCTTGGAGATCTACAGCCTGTCCCTGAAATCTTGCAATAAGACAATACTTAGTAGCCCCAGAAAAGTAAGAATAGGACTTTCTTCTAGAAATGCAGTAGATCCCAACCCTAGGTAAAAAAAAAAAAAATGGGCAAAGGAAAAAAAAAATAACCCCACCATAATAAGCTGTTCTAGTGCCAGTGATACTCAAGATACAAATGTAGAGGGAAAAAAAATACCCAAAACATCTACAAGTAATGCTTCAGAAAAAAAAAATAAAGCCTAGATACAATCTTAACCTGAATTCCTGGAAGATATGTAGCTAGAGCTAAAAGTTTAAAAAAATAGCTTTATAAATTAAATGTGAGTGTTAGGGGAGAGAGAGAGAGAGAGAGAGAGAGAGAGAGAGAGAGAGAGAGAGAGAGAGAGAGGGAGGGAGGGAGGGAGGGAGGGAGGGAGGGAGGGAGGGAGGGAGGGAGGGAGGAGAGAGGAGAGAGAGAGAGAGAGAGAGAGAGAGAGAGAGAGGGAGGGAGGGAGGGAGGGAGGGAGGGAGGGAGGGAGGGAGGGAGGAGAGAGGAGAGAGAGAGAGAGAGAGAGAGAGAGAGAGAGAGAGAGAGAGAGAGAGAGAGAGAGAGAGACGAACACTATGGAAGGATGAATAGGAAAAGAAATGGACAGCTTGGCACGAAGTACAAAATTTTGCCCAAGTAACAAATTCCCTGAATATTAGAAAAGACCATATAAAAGCCAAAGATTCCATAAGTCACAAAAAAACACGAAGTCAAAAGGCAGAAAGAAAATGGAAGAAAGTTTAAGATATAGCATAGCAAAAGTAATTCACCTGAAAAACAGATTGAAGAGAAAAAATTTAAGAATTATTAAACTATCTGAATACTGTAGAGGGCCAGAACTTTGGAGAACTTTGTTTTTTTAATTGAAGCCTTTTATTTTCAAAACATATGCAAGGATAATTTTTCACCATTGACCCTTGCAAAATCTTGTGTTCCAATTTCCCTCCCCCTCCCCTAGATGGCAAGTAATCCAGTGTTATGTTAAACATGGTAAAATATATATGTAAATCCAATATAAGCATATGTATTTATACAATTATCTTGCTGCACAAGGAAAATCAGATCAAAAAGGGAAAAAAATGAGAGAAAAAAATTCAAACAACAAAAGAAGTGAAAATGCTATATTGTGATTTACACTCAGTTCCCACAGTCCTCTCTATCCCAAAGAGATCTTAAAGAGGGGAAAGGAACCCGCATGTGCAAAAATGTTTGTGGCAGCCCTTTTTGTAGTAGCAAGAAACTGGAAATTGAGTGGATGTCAATCAGCTGGAGAATGGCAAAATAAGTTACAGTATACTAATGTTATAGAATATTATTGTTCTCTAAGAAATGATCAACAGAATGATTTCAGAGACTGCTAGAGAAACTACGGGAACTGATATTAAGTGAAGTGAGCAGAACCAGGAGATCATTGTACATGGCAACAACAATATTATATGATGACCAATTCTGATGTACATGGCTCTTCAGCAGTGAGATGATTGAGGTCAGTTGCAATGATCTTGTGATGATTAGAGCCATCTACACCCAGACAGTGGACTGTGGGAACTGAGTGTGGATCACAACAGCATTTTCCACTCCTGTTTTGTTGTAGTTTGCTTGAATTTTTACTTTCTTTCTCATTTTTTTCCCTTTTTGATCTGATTTTTCTTGTACAGCAAGATAATTGTATAAATATGTATGCCTATATTGGATTACTTGCCATCTATGGGAGAGTTTGGGAGGCAGAGGGGGAAAAATTGCAACACAAGGTTTTACAAAGGTCAGTGTTGAAAAAATTATCCTTGCATATGTTTTGAAAATAAAACAATTAAAAACAAAACAGAATCCACCAGTCATTTCCTGAAAGAAACCTCAACATGAAAATTTCCAAGAATATTAGCCCAAATCCTAAATGCCCTTGTCAAAATATGTGTGAAATAGTCAAAATAAAATTAAAAATAAAATATTATATATGAACCATATGTGTGTTTTATGTTACAAGAATTTAGAAAGAAAGTATTCAGCTACCAAGGTATCACAATCAGAATCACCTACAATTTAGCTGTTACCAATATAAAGGAGCAGAGAACTTAAAACATTATAGAAAGCAAAGGGTATGGGCTTATAGCTAAGAATAACTTAGCAAAACTAAATATAATGCTACAGAGGAATAATGGATCTTTAAAGAAATAGAAGACTTCCAAGCATTCCTAATGAAAAGACCAAAGCTTTAGAGAAACTTTGAGATTATAGGAGTGAAGAACAACGTAAAAAAGGTAAACATGAATGGAGAGTCATAAATAAGGATAAACTGCTTATATTCAAAAAGGAGTAGATGATATATGTCTCCCGTGTGAATGTGGATAGAGTGCCAGGCCTGAGATCAGAAAGATCTGCGTTCAAATCAGACTTCAGACACTAGCAAGATAACTCTCGGAATATCACTTCACCTCTACCTCAGTTTCCTTATCTGTAAATTGAGGATAATGATAGCACTTAGCTAACAAAATTGTTGTTGAGATAATAATTGTAAAACACCTGGCACTTAGGTGCTTAAGAAATGTTTATTCTCTACTCTTCCTTTTAGGAAAATTATCTCACATAATCACTGTCCACTTTTTCTGGACGGGGTGGGGAGCAGCAGCTGACATTTGAACCGCACTGTCATCTGAACTGATAAAAAAGAAGGAAAAATACACACACAGTTGGCTTGTAGTAAGTTGGCTTGTTCACTTGCGTCCAACTCTTCATAACCCCATTTGGTGTTTTCTTGGTAAAAAGATACTGGAGTGGTTTTCATTTCCTTTCTCCAGCTTATTTAATAGATGAGAAAACTCAAGTAAACAGGGCTAAGTGACACAATTGGGTGCAGAAATACATTTCACTCAACAAAGAAATGAGGGAAAGGGGAGAAGAAAGAAAGAGGAATTAGAAGATATATTTTGGGAAATTAATTCTGGGAAAACAAACTCTAAAGTATATATAACTTTTTGAGGTGACAAGGAATTGGAATCAGAGCGGGGTGCCCTCAAATTGGAAAATGGATGAATAAAGTTATATATAAATATTTATTTATAGTAAGTACATAATAAATTATTATTGTTTTGAGCTCTTTATTAGCATAATTACAAACAGGATTCTAGGGGACTAATGAAGAAATATGCTGCCCACCTCTTGAAAGAGAAGTAAAATATTCATGATGCTGAATAAGAGAAATTTTGTTTTGAACATGGCCAATATGGAAATTTGTTTTGACTATATGTGTTTATAGAGTGTGTGTGTGTGTGTGTGTGTGTGTGTGTGTGTGTGTGTGTTTCATATGGGGAGGAGAAGTACAGGAAAGATGAGAAGGCAGATCTTGCTTGATTAAAACAAAGTACTTTTTTTTAAAAAAATGACACTATGGGGTAGACATTTGCACATGAGCAACTTTTTTTTTTTTTTTTTTTGGTAAGGTAGAAAGGCACTTGAGCTATATAAGCATTGCTATTATTTTGCAGACTGGCCTCTGATTGTGGCTTTGTAGAGAGTTACTTCAGACATGGCCAACATCTGTCTGCCATCACTGCAGCCACCTGTGTCTTAGAAGAGTAACTTAAGTGAGAGGGAAATAAATAGGAAGGTCTCAAATTAATATAACATCATTTCCCTGTCCCAGCTCCAGCTCTTCTGGGGATACTCAGAACAAAGCCCAGTAAACACAGGAAAGCAGCCATACTCTGTGGCCAGGGTATTCTAAGAGGACTGTTGCAAAGATCCCTTTAGTTTTCTCTCAGCTATATTTCTTGTGGTTTTAGTAATTTGGGTATGATTTCCTAGGGGGCCCTACACCCTTAACTATCTTCTTCCCAGTGCCAATTTCTCCCCCTAGCATTCTCCTTTGCCTCTCTATGTTAATTTGTCCCTCAAACTTAATATCTTAACAATTTATTCCCTAGCCTCTGCCTAGGGCAGATATTCATTCATGTGAAAGAGTCTAGTAAACAGGATCCATCCCAGATCCCCTTTTGCTTTCTGTTCTTTTTGATTCCTATAGTCTAGCTCCAATTTGGTGTAGTTCAAGCCACATGAGTGGATTGTTAGGGAGGGAGCTAATCCCACCTATAACTATGTACAGTTTACTTCTGCCTATGGCAGAACACTTATTCTGGTGGCAGAGTACAGCAAGAAGGACTTGTGCCATATTCATATCTGCTCACCCTGACCTTTGTCTTCCAGTTCCAACTTGGTTGCATGGAATATAAGCCTTCAGATGACAGAGAACAATAAGTAAGACCCATCCCCGACTCTCCTTCTACCTTCAGCTCTATCCAACCTTGGTTTCCAACCCCAACTTTTACAGTTTAGTCCATACAGCAGGGGCATTTCAATCTAAGGATCTATATTAGTTACTCAGTGATACAAAAAGTCTTTACCCACAGACAGCTATTATTATTAAATGAATTAGGCACCACCTCCCTTGTTTTTAGTTTATAGAATCTTTTGTTCCTTGTCTTTTTTTGCTAGCAAATCTGATTTATGTCTGAGAGGTTCAAAATCCTGCTGACTATGCCAGAAATAGTCTTTGGATTACTTGGGTTAAAATTGTAGAACTCACAAGATGACATCGTAGCAAAAAGAACTTTTATTGAAGGGGATGAGATATTTCCAGTAGCAGGATGAAACCCCAATAAGGACTCTGCAAAACGGACCCTTTTGGAGGACCTTTCCAACATCATTAAATAGAGTCTTCCAAGAATCTGATAAGACTAGGCCCATTTATTCAGAACACCCTAAGATATGAAACCTAAATAATCAAATGAATAGCTCTCCTGGAAACTATTATAAAGCAGACAGTCTGACTGTTCATCTAAGTTCAAACTATTGGGGTTTGAAGGGGACCCTAAAAATGTTGGGGTTCCAGACTGGTGTCACAAGGTTATCTCAAAAAAATTGCAGGCTCAAACCCATTCCCAAGTCAAGGGACAAAGTTTATTATAATTGTAACACCAGTTAAAGTGAGCTAAATTCCAAAAGAAGTTAGCAAGGAACCAGGAGCAGGAAGATAAATTTATGGGGAAAAAATCACTGTTGTGCTAATTTTATGGCTTAGAGTTGAGGAGTGGTCTGATTCTGACTTTGTGCCCAGATGCAGTCCCGATAATTCTTTCGGTAGAGTTCACAGGGAATGTTTCAAAAATGTGTTTTTAGTCCTGAAATGTCACTAGGTCATGTGGTGGGCACCCAATTTTGTTCTGTGCCTGTGTCAACTTTAAGCACCTCTTTATTGCTGCTCATTAGTCTCAGAAAACCATTATCACAGATCAACAGGCTGTTATCTGACAGCCAGCAATATCTGTGTCCTTGCATCCTGGTCAGATGGAAGTATATCATTTTTAATTAGATCACCCACAAGGCCATGTGGCCTTAAGGGTTATTATTCATTTCCCTAGGAACTGCACCACATCAAAGACATGGTCATTATCTGGCTGATCAGGTATTTCTTACAATTTTGCTGACTGAGATCAGTGATCATTATTTTGGTTAATATGCAGAGAGACACATTGTACATCCAGTATTTTTAGATGAAGAGTTTCACAAGCATAAATGTATTGATTGTTTAGAATTTTTTTATAGTAAAGGAAAATTATAAATCTGACAAACATTAGACTGTTTACTTTTGTAAAATTATAGAAAATTAGCTGCCATAATATATTTTAGCTAACCTTGGGTATTTTAGAATCTGACTTAGCAAGTCGGATGGGTTACATGCTTCTGTAATCCAAATTCCTAATACAAGGTGATGAAAATGATAACTCTCTCACAAACTATTTGACAATGAAAAATCTTTTCAATCTCTTATTGGGGGGGGGAAGGGGATTGTATAGTCACATGTAGAAAGACTGATTCTCTGATATTTGACAATGAAAATCTTTTCAATCTCTTATCCAGGGGGGGGGATTGTATAGTCACATGTAGAAAGACTGATTCTCTTTTGTTAATCTGTTAAACAAGCATAATTCAGAGAAAGAAAGCGATAGAAACATTTATTGTATATCTACTTTCTCCTAGGAACTGTGTTATCTTTTAATTTTCACAGCAACCCTATGGGATAAATGGTATTGTTATTCCCATATTATGGTTGGGAATTAACAGGCAGACAGAGATCAAGTTAGGATCACACATCTAGTAAGTATCTGAAGCATTGAAGTTAAGTGTTAACTCTAGGTCCAGTGCTTTGTCCACTAATTTCACTAGGCATTCTGTGCTATCTAGCTATCCTAGTTATTATTTCCTAGATTTTGTGTATTTCTTTTCCTAATTTATGAGTTTCTTCTTTTTATTTTTTTATTTTTTACCACACTATAAAAGGCTCAGTGAACAGTAAAAACTCAAATTAATCAGTTAAGTTCTTTTAAAAGAATTCTTCTGCCTGTGTCCTATTCTTATGAATGATCAGGAATTCACTTTTACTTAACAAATAAATTTGAATAAGATTGGTGAAAATCCTACATTTTGGTTATTTGCTAATTTCTCTTTTTATCAGTCAGCCAATGCACAGTTATTGAGGAGGTGTTTAATTTTCATCACTGTGGAAGACACCATAGGAGATAAAGAGGAAAAAAAAAAACTTGTAAGATTGGTATGGATCCAGGACAACTTTTAAATTACATGAGATAATAGCTAAATAAGTAAATGAATGAATGAATGAATAAAAAAAGTAACAATATCTAATGAAATTTTATCATGTACTTGTGTAGCTAAAACATGTTAAGTCCAATTAGGCTAGAATGTTTAGAAAAGCCTTTAGAGAGGAAGTAGTAGCTCTATTGAACTTTGAAGACTGAATCTGCCTATTGGACATCTCAAATGTAAGTCCTGTGGACACCTTTAATTCATCATGTCCAAAACTGAAGTCATTGTCTTTTTTACCAACCCTCCCCTCTTCCTCACTTATGCATTGCTTTCAGGGGTATCATCATCTTCCTAGGCTTGAAATTTAAATGTTATTTTCAACTCCCAATTCTAATAATCTCCCAAATCCAATCATTTGCCAAGTCTGCTTTCTTACCCTCATAGCAATTGTATGCCCCTTTCTCAGCTTTTAGGAGATATTTTTTTCTTGAAAAACTCTTTCCTTGGCTTTTGTGTTTCTATATTCTTTTTTACCTTTTTCTCTGACAAATCTTTTTCTTATTAATTTCTCTTTATTTATTCATCTTCCTCCTTCTGTTCCAGTAGTATTCCTAAAGAAATAGTCTGTACTAATTTCTACATTTCCTTGAAGAGTTCACTTTTTTTTCATAAGTTCAATCATCACCTCATGTGAATAATTTATAAATTCAAATTGCTAGTCCTGGTCTCTCTCCTGATCCTATCCCTGTCTACTGTATATTTTTATTTAGATGTTTCATTTTCACCTCAAATTCAACATCTGACAAACCAGAGTCAGTATCTTCACCTTCCAAACTTCCTAATGATAGCGATTGAAAGGGAACCATTTACCTCCTCTCATAGGCCTAGAATTAGAGAATCTAAAGAGGAACATAATATATTGGAAATAGAAATACCAGACTTAGAGTCAGGAGACCTAGGTTCTAGATCTTACTCGGCCAACGGATCAAATAACCAAGTAATTTTTTCTTGGTTTTAGTTTCCTCATCTAAAAAATAAAGAGGCTTTAAGAAGTCATTTAAGAGTTCTATTTTCATTCACATTCTTTTAAAAAATATATTTTTAATACACATTGCTTAATAAATCATGTTAGGAGAGAAAAATCAGAACAAAAGGGAAAAACCATGGAAGAGGGGGGGGGAAACAGCAAAAAGGAAGTGAACATAGCATGTGTTGATTTACATTCAGTTTCCATAGGCCTTTTTCTGGATGTAAATGGCATTTTCTATTCAAAATCTATTGGGATTGCCCTAGATCCCTGAACCACTGAGAAGAACCAACTCTTTCATAGTTGATCATTGCACATTCTTGCTGTTAATTATGTACAATGTATTCCTGGTTCTGCTTGTTTTGCTCAGGACTAGTTCATGTAAATCTTTCCAGGCCTTTCTAAACTCAGCTTGTTCATCATTTTTTATAGAACAATAATATTCCATTATCTACATATATAACAACTTGTTTAGCCATTCCCTCAATTGATGGGCACCTACTCATTTTCCAATTCTTTGCTACCACAAAAAGAGTTGCTACAAACACTTTTGCATCTGTAGGTCCTTTTCCCTTTTTATGATGTGTTGTGATACAGACCCAGTAATGCCACTGCTAAGTCAAGGGGTATGCACAATTTTATAGCCCTTTGGGCATAGTTCCAAATTGTTCTCCAGAATTTCATTCACATTCTAAACTGAACTAGCAAATTATCAGTTTCTTCTTAATTTTACTGTTTGTGTTACTTATGATTTCATTAGTATAGAATGTTTTCTTAAGAAACTTCTCCCATCAGTAAAGATTGGCACCTTGAGAAGTTAAGGGGCTTGGCCGAATCTTTGAATTATGATTTTTATTGTTAAACTGTGTTTTTTTTTTTATTTAATCTATTGTTACTATATGGCCAGCCAGCTGTTACCTCCTTTAGACTTAAACACAGGAATAATAACTGTAGAAAAATCCATAATCACTGCTCCCATGGTGTCTAGTATATAGTAGAAGCTTAATGCATGTTGAGTATTTTGATCATATTTTTATTCCACAGGATTCCCATACAATTAAGTGTATGTTGAAATTGAACTTTTTGGTTTTTATTGTTATAGCTCTTCATTAAACATGAATCAGAAACTTTAGAAAAAACTGTTCAAAAATCATTCCTGGCTCCTTATTGCCTGAAAGCAATGCAGTTTTTTTTTTTTGGCTTTGCATCTATGGTTTTTCACAATCTGTCTCTCTAACTTAGTCTTCCAAGATTATTTCAAATTTCTTTTATGCACTCTGCATTCTAGCCAATACATTATTCTTTTCCCACTTCTTTGTCTTTTCATGGGCTCTTTTCCGTGCCTGGAATGTACTCCTTCTTCCCCTCTGCCTTTTAGAATTCTTAGCTTCCTTTGAGGTTGAAGTCACAGGCCATCTCCTATAGAAAACTTTTCATAATTGCCTGTAATTATTAATGTTCTCATCCTGCCCAAGTTTTCTGGTATTTACCTAACTTTCCTGAATGGGCAAATAAATAAATGAGATACCATTTATATCCTTCTGTATATTGAGCACATATGCTCATTGAATAAATGAAATAGTCAACTATTCAATCTACTAAAATGGGTTAAGTGCTTTCTTTGAGCCTTCAAGGATCTTACATTCTTATTGAGGAAGACAACACATAAAAGGAACCTAAAAATCCTCTAAAAGAGGAACATGGTAGAGAATCCTCTACCAGCAGAGGAACATGGTAAAGAAAGTCTGGATTGCATCCTCAAGAGCAACGGACACTTGGTTGTTTTGGATGTCCTCTTTAAAAGGAAGTTTCTAGGAGGAGCCATCTAATCATAGGAAGAAGCTGCAGGGGCAGAGTAATTTCATTGTGTGAATTCCAGAGGCTGGAGTGAAGATTTAGAGGAAATCTGCAAAGCTGCTTAGAGAGGAATGAACTTTTGTACATCATAGTCCTTCGATCTTAATTTGTTTCTTCTGTAAAATGAGGGAATTGAATTGTATTAATTGTATGACCTTTGAGCTCCTTTCCTGATCTAAATATATGATTTAGTCCTACCCTTTAGTTGCTGAGATAAAGAAACTTAAAGAAATATTAAAGAGGAAGATAAAATTATTTGCTTAAAGTAAAATAATCTTACTAATAACATTAAGTAACTAATTTTTCCAGAACGTAATATTTTATGTGTAAAAAACTCAAAGCCTAAGAAATACTTTAAGATAAAGGAGATTAAAGGAAATGGTTTTATTAAAGGAAAAAATAAATGTTTCTGATCACCCCAAATCAGAGACTCGCTTTCTTTTAGAGGATAGCAAAACTTGCCTTTTTCTCCAAATGGATTGTACTTTTACTTTGCATTTCTTTACATGTCTTTATTTCTGAATTCAGTCTTTGTCCTTTTTATACTAACCACATTCATTTATAAGACTAAACCATTGTTTACTGTTTTTGTCATTGAATGTTGTTTATACCCTTTGTGATTTGTTGAGAGCTCTAATAGTCTGTGGTGCTGGTTGAGGTAGTCTTAAAAGGAATATATCTAAGGTTTAAGATGCCAGCTTCTGATCATTCCTTTTGACTAGATATTTACCACTCAATGGTTATCTTAACATTCTAGATCAGGGTCCTCAAACTACGGCCTGCGGGCCAGATTCGGCAGCTGAGGACAATTATCCCCCTTACCCAGGGCTATGAAGTTTCTTTATTTAAAGGCCCACAAAACAAAGTTTTTGTTTTTACTATAGTCTAGCCCTCTAACAGTCTGAGGGACAGTGAACTGGCCCACTATTTAAAAAGTTTGAAGACCCCTGCTCTAGACCTTACCTTTTGTATCTTTATTCTCAATTCCCACATCTAAATGATTGAATAAAGATCTCCTGACATAGTGGACATAGTGACATAGTGGAAGGAACATTGGACTTCAAGTCAGGAAAACTTCGTTGATTGGATTCTTATCTAAGATTTCCAGCTCTAAATTGGCAAATCATGTAACCTCTGAGAACATTAGTCTCATTTGTAAAATGAGAGAATGATGGTTATACTATCTGGCTAACTCTCTTCCTCTCAGAATTGTGGCACCTCCCAGAACCTTATCTTTTATAAATTCTGTTGTCAGATTAAAGCGATGATTATTATTATTTTCCTATTTTTTCAGTATAATTCAATTGATATCTTGTTAATATTATTTTATATTCATTGTATGGGCTGTTACACATGTGGGTAAAATCATTGTTTTATGTTTTGAATAGAATAAAATAAAATAAAAATATTAGTAAATAAGCTTATTCTCTGTAGATTCACTAAAAGCATTGTTGGTAAAAGGCCAGGAGCTAGGGACAAATGAACATCCTCTTAACATGCTCTCTTCTTAACCATGTTCATTTATTTTGAAAGCTTTTAACTCCATTTAAATTGGAGGTTATGGTTATTATGATTCTAAATTCATAACTTATAAAATTATAAAATTTAGACTGAATCTAAATTTCATTTTTTGTTTATTTTTAATTTATTTTTTCTAAACTTAAACAACAAGAATTTTAAAACTAAGATGTATTTCATAAATTTCACTTTTTATAATCTTCCTGTTTACACAAAACTACAGAATCTTGGAAGTAATGGGCCAAATCAAATAAGAAATTTAATAAGGATAAATGGCAAACTCTATACCTGGGTTTACAGGTACAGATTTATGGGAGATAGGGCCAGACAAAACAGTTAGTATGAAAAGCCCCCCAAGGTTTTAATGGCCTACAAGTTTGCAAACCTCAATATGAATAAACTGTATGATGTGGCAGTTCAAAACAAACAAACAAAAACAAGTAGTTTTGAACCCATTCTAATAGAAACTATGTGTATAAAATAAAGGAGGTTTAAGTACTTGCTGTAGCACTTCTGGGGTATTGTATTACAAATTGGAAAAAAGGTTGGTAATAAGAATTTTGAAAGAGCTAGAATCCATACCTTTGGGGAAATCAGTGGAACGAAATAGGGGTTTATCTTCTGGAGAAGATACAAAAAGATAATAGTTTTCTTCAAATATTTGAGGAAGTGGAATGTATATGGAAGAGAAATTTGACTTGTTTTGAAGATAGACCTAAAGGACTAAAGGGCAGGGAAGCAGATTTCAGTTCTTTACAAGGAAAATGAGAGTTGAAACCAGAATCTCCTGCCTCAGGATAAAATAAATTTCCTATTTCTGGAAGTCTTCAAGCAAAGGGTTTATAATCACATGGAGCTATTATAGAATTGATTCCTGCTGCATGTATGATGAATTAGATTCTCAAGATTCGTGATACTGATTCTGTGATTTGCCCATGCAAATTAATTAAATTAATGCAATCTATTATTAATGTTACTACCACTTCTATATGCATAAGTTCTAATGAGTAGATATAAATGATAGTATAAAAACTCTCCCTACTTTGAACTGTTTAGAAATGACTTGTAAGAAAGGAATATTAAATCGCAATAGTTAATAATTATTTTAAGCCTTTTGTTCTATATTCTTAGAAAAATTCAGTATTTTTCCTTTTTAAATTTTAGGAAAAAAATTTCCTAAAAGAGAAAGACAGCAGGGGAGGTAAAAATGTATTTTTAAAATTATTTTTCTGGGCAGCGAGGTGCACAGTGGATAGAGCACCAGCCCTGAAGTCAGGAGGACCTGAGTTCAAATGTGGCCTCAGACACTTAACACTTCCTAGCTGTGTGACCTTGGGCAAATCACCTAACCCCAATTGCCTCAGCAGTGTGTGTGTGTGTGTGTGTGTGTGTGTGTGTGTGTGTGTGTGTGTGTGTGTGTATCTCTTCTCCCCTCTCTCTGCTAAAGATTTTACATCTGAAAGACTTATAATAGATTCATGCCAATAAATTGCCATAGCAGATGTTTGTTTCCACTTTAATTAGAAATTTGGCATAGCATATGAGTAATAATTTTTTTCTATCAGCATGCAAGTTGAGATTATATGGTATTACTACTTTGAAGAAATAATTGTGAATGATGATTAGTGTACAAATTAAGTGATACTTGCATAAGAGTCTTTTAATTATACTGAGATGATTAAGCTAATGGTTAATTCTATATCTGTTTTCCAGCATTCTTAGTAATAATATACATTTTGAAGGAAAAGAGTACATTATGGTGCCGTCCACTAACGTTACTTTTATTCACTGTTGAAGAATTCCTTTGGTTGGTGATAATTAAACTGGTTTAGTTTTATATAACTTCTTGTTAAAAATATTTATCATTTAAAATTTCATTGTGAAATGATACATATGTAGAACTATATTTGTAAGTTATGACTTGTTCTTTAATGATCTTGAGTTGACTTATTTTTCTCTTAACAGAGGAAATGAAGGTATTTGATTACTGCCATTAAAGTTAATGTTTTGAATATCACTGTAAATTGTTTTCTGAATTCATTTTGTAATTCTTGATTCAGTTCCCTTCTGAATTAATAATTCAAAGTTTTGTTTCATGCTGAACATTTTTAATCCTATATCATGATTTTTGTAGTTTTACTTTACAATTTTTAGAAGAACTAGGTTTTGTCTTGTTACCATTAATCAAAATGAAAATTACTAGAAAGAGTTCAAAGTTCATTACAAATTTTGAGTTGTAGTGACAAGTTTTTTCATGAGGTAGCCAAGCAGTCAGTTCTCACTTAACATTGATGCAAGTTTTTATTTTGAACAAAGGTCAACTCAGTCTCTCTTAATCATATTTTCTATTTGAATCATGGGATTTTAGATATTGAATTGGAAGGAATTTTAAAGGCCATCTGATCCAACCCCATCATTTTCTAAATGAGGAAATGGATAATCCATAGAGGTTAAATGATTTGCCAAATATCATACAAGGCTGTAAGGAGAGAGTTGGAACACACATCCAAGTATCCAAGTTCTAAACCCAGAATTCTTTCCACTGAACTCTGTTGCCATGGAATGTATTACCTTTTCTCCAAAAACTTCTTAACATTTTTCCATCAGTCATTTTAGAGACTTTCTGAGGAGAGGTAAAGAAAAGTCTCAGAGTAAGTAGTTGTTTACAACTGCAATCAGAAGTACATGGAACATAAATGATTTGTCCAGTTTCCAGATTAGGTTGTTGGCAGGGCCAAGGTCTGGAACACAAATCTTCCAATTGCTAATGCAGAACTCTCCTTTAGTTAAATTATTTTTAAAAATTCTGAATCAGATTACAATTATGAATTTAATTCTCCATTTCTTGGAGATCCATACCAACAATTTACTAGTCCACATTCATTTTTTAGCAGCCTATTCTCCTAAGGATATTCAGAGAAAAAGAAACTAAAATTTTTTTAAAAGCATACTTTCCAAGTAAGTAATGTTATAATTATACGAATAGTTGCTCTTCAGGAAGCCTTATACTTTATAAATGGGGACAAGGATTTCACAGTGACAGCAAGAATGCCCATAGTATTTGTGTTCCTCTTCTCTCTTCCCTTCAGAGTTTTTGACACCTCCTTTAACCTTATCAAAGCATCAAGACTATTTGAATGATAAAGCATGAAGGAACTCAAAAGGACCTCTGAAGTAGATCAAGTATATTTGTCCTTAAGCCTCAGAAAAATCACAACTAGGGGGAGCAATATTTATAGACCCTTGGAGGGGGAAGAAGTGAAATAAAGTCATGTGCCTTAATTCAAATCAAAATTAGAACTCCCTGTATTTAGAGGAGTTTGGAGAAACTGCTGTGAAGGGTACCTTTTGCATATGAAGGAGATTTAAATTATTTCCTAATTGCCTGGCAAAAAAAGCCATTTTTGTTTTTTGAAGAGGATAAAGAATAATTTTGATTTGTATCCAAATTCTGCCTCTTAGTAGACCTTGACAAACCATTTAACTTCTTTGAAGTTATTTTCTTTTTAAAGTGGAAAAATAACACTTAGACTATTTCCTTCATTGTGTTATTTTGAAAATCAAATGACATATGTTATATAAAGTGCTTTGTAAACTTTGGGATTAAGTGGAAGATAATTGGATTTTTTTTTCTATTGATATTATCTTCAGGGTAAGGGCAAAGCTCACAAACAGAAATATGAAGATTGTTAAGTCTGGACTATTTAAAAGGTTCATTTAAAGTGAATGCTAATCTATTGATTAGCATCTTTTCCTTTCATTTTAAATGTCTTTGGATTTTATTAGTAAACATTTTTTATTTCTGTATTTTTATCTTTTCAATTCATTAAACATCTTATTGTTCAGTTATTTTTCACTTGTATTTGATTCTTATCCATCTTAAAGTTTATGTTCTACCAGGAGATGAAACATAGCTAGATATAAGAATTTCATGGGCTTTATTGAGAACACTAGTAATTTTTTGATATGCTATCTTTTAGGAATGAATATTTTTAAAATAACCATTTATTTTGTATATAATCTATATGTGATAGGGCGTATTGCCCATAAATACTCTTTTAGTCATAATTTTGTCATTCCTTTATTTTGAAGTTTCCTGTACAGACTTGGCAGAATTCCAGGCTTTTAAAAAAAATATTCTAGAAATAACTGTCCTTATAGAAAGTTCTATTATCTGTGGGGAATTCATAATGTACTTTATTTGGTAAAGCTGATGTCACTGTGTAAGATGGCCTCAAGGAATCTTTAGAAGAACATAAGACTTTTGACTACTAGCATTTCTTAATAAATACCATACTGTTGATGACATTGACTTATGTTTGTTATGGTATGAAACAAAGTCTTTGTGACTAGTGACAGGTCTTGCTGTCATGATCATATAGAAAAATAGAATTAAAACACTCATTTTTTCCCCCTTCCAGTTAGAGCAATTCATTGCTCTAAGCTAAGTAGAAGAGAAATTTTGCATGTTCTCTAGAATACACAAATGAGAAGCCAGTTTTTAAAATTTTTACATTCAGGAATAATCTTGATTTTGTTTTTATAACTTGCATATTTAAGCCTTTCAGATGTGATTTATGTAGATCTGGGATATAGAACTTGTTAGAAATTTGTAAGATAATTTTTAAATAACTATGGCATAAGCAAAAAAGAAAGACATTTTCCCCTAATTCCAAGTGATTCTCATTTTTTAATTTTGATATCTTTTGGTTTTTTTTATGTTACTATTTCCATATATATCCTTCCTACCACCCCACACTTTATAATAAAAAAAAAAGAAAAGATTGGAAAAAAAGAAAAAGTTCAGAAAAACTAAGCACAATAGCTACTTTTAACAGTATATGCAAAGTTCTATACATATAGAATTTGATGCATTCTATATGTATAGGAAGGGAGGTGCATTTTATAAATTTTTTTCTTTGCATACAAGCGTGGTCATTATAATTGTGTTATACTTTTGCTTTTTTTTTTGTTCTTATTACATTGTTGATACTTTTTCCTAATTCCACTTGTTTCCGTGTGCCTCATTTCCTGTGTTTTTCTGTGCTTCTCAGAATACTTGATAGTCATTATTTCTTACAGTACAATAATATTTCATTAATATGCTATAGTTTGTAGTTAGTGCACATTTATTTAGTTTCCAGTTACTTGCTATCACAAGAAATGATGCTCTTGATATTTTAGTGTATATGAAAACTTTATTTGTATCTTTGACTTAATTGGGGCATATGCCCAATAATGGGTTCTCTGAGTTAAAACATGTGAACATTTTAATAACTTTCTTAGCACACTTCCAAATTACTTGTCAAAATGGTTGAATAAATTAACAGCCTCAACAAGATGTTAGTATACCTACCTCTTTGTATACATTCCTCTCCAACAGTGACCATTTTATTTTTTTGTTATCTTTGCCAGTGTGCTGACTTATCAGGTGGCTGACAAAAATAATGTTTTGATTTACATTTCTTCTATTATTAATCATTTAGATCCCATTTGAATTCAATTCATTTTGCTTAAATTGAGGAGTTGCAATGAAATAAGAATAAGCAAACCTGAAGAATGTCTAGGGCATTTATTCATTATTGTGGAATCTGAGAAATGGTATTTCTTGATTGTTTTTAGTTGTTCCTGAGACACTGAAATATTCATAAATGTTATTGAAGCTTTGAAGATCTGTGCAGTTGGGTGAAGACAAATTAATATCTATTGTAGGTTTGAAGAATTTAAAAACTTGTCTTTTTTGTTGTTAGCTAGTTTAGCTATATTTTATATATAATGTGCTCACAATGATCTGGCTCCTTTAAATTTGTTACATTGTTGAATCCTTCATTTGGAAGAACTTTTTTTTTTTTTTTTTGGATTCACCCTTTTGTCACAGTCTACTTTCTCTTTGATTTTTCCAGGTACAACTACAGATGCTATGCCATGTCTTTTACCTCTTCCATTAAAACATTACCAGCTATTTTAAGTATACTTTTTAGGCAACTAAGTTCCTTTGGTGCATTCTTTTTCTTTTCTACATGTCTTCCTCTTCCAGTAGTCCCTCCATAAGCTTTTTGCCATTTTTACCTGGAACTCATGGCCGTGGAGCCTACAGAGAGAACTACTACTTGCTCCTACAGAGGTACTCTTAACTCTTTGACCTATCTTTATTCTTTTAATTTCTTTCTTACAATGGGGCACGATTAGCAGTTTAAATCTTTATTTGCCTGCTACTTAGGATTATGTGCCATTTATTTAATTAAAAATAATTTTTTAAAATTCTAGTTACTCCATTTTCTAGCAATTTAAAATAATAGAATTTAGGATCACTTCTGGTGCCAATATGACAGAGTGAAGAAGGAATCCTCTGTAACTCTCTCTAATTCTCCTCCAGACAACTTGAAAACCACCTCAGAAATGATATAGGAACAGGGAATCAATTTACCAGCACGGTAGGAAAGGTCTGTCAAGGCACAAGAGCAGCAGCAACCACCCTTATAGCAAGAGGCCTAAAACAAAGTTCCAGGTCTGGAGCACTCTACCAGTTAGGCCCAGCCCTTCTGCAAACTATCAACACCTTAGGCAGTTGAACAGTCTGTGCAGCACAGCCTCAGCTCAGGGCCAGCCAGCAGCAATTCTCTGTTATCACCTAGTAAGTGGTTACAACCTAGTAGTAACTAATTGCAACCTAGTAACTAGATTATAACCTAGTAGTGAGACCCCACCCCCAAGGCAGGCCAGTAGCTAACCTTCACACCTAGGAGACCAAGAGAAAGACCCCACTCCTCAATTCAGAACCAGAAGGGAAGCTTACCCTTTAGTTAAAGTAAGTAGCTAAGCCCTGAAATCTAATGAAAGTTACTAGTAAGACTCTTGAGACCTAGCATAAAATGTTTGGGACAGTACAGGACCAGATTTCAACCATTACATAAAAACAAGTTACAAAAGGGGCAGAAAAAAAAATGAGCAAAAATAAACAAGAAAAAAAGAATTTGATTACAGAAAGTTACTATGGTAACAGGGATGATCAAGACAAACTTAGAAGAGGACAGTAGTGTCAAAATGGCTAAATGTGAAGCCTCAAAGAAAAATTTAATTTGTTCTCAGTCCCAAAAAGAATATCTTGAAAAGGATTTTAAAAGGCAAATTAGAGAAGTAAAAGAAAAACTGGAAAAAGAAATGAAAGTAATGCGAGAGAATCATTAAAAAAAAAATTTCTCATTGGAAAAACAACTGACCCCAAAAAATAGATCCAGGAGAGATAGATAATATAAGAATTTTTGGACTACCTGAAAGCTATTTAAAAAAAAAAAGACCTGAACAACATTTTCCAAGAAATATCCAGAGAACATAATAGAAATTGAAATAATACACTGATCATCACACAAAAGAGATCCCAAAATAAAAACTCCCAGGGATATCATGACCAAATTTTTGAGCTCACAGATTAAGGGGAAAATACTGCAAGCAGTCAGAAAGAAACAATTCAGATATCATGGAACTATCGTCAGGATTATATAGAATTTGACAGCTTCCACATTAAAAAATTGAAGGATTTGAAATATATACCAGAAGACAAAAGGATTAGGATTATAACCAAGAATCACCTATCCAGCAAAATTGAATATCTTCCAGGAGAAAATAAAATTTTAATGACATAGAGGATTTTCAAGCATTCCTAAATAAAAGACCAGAACTGAATAAAAAATTTGACCTTCAAATACAGAATTCAAAGGAAACATAAAAAATTAAAAGAAACAAAAAAGATCAAACAGGAAATCCAGTTACTTTATATTTCTATATGGCAAGATAGAATGTATAACTCTTAACTTTATTAATATAAGAGCAATTAGAAGGAATATATATCAACAAAGGGTGTGGATATAAAAGGACTTTATTGGGATGATACCCAGAAAAATAAAATAAAGGAGTGAGAAAAATTGTACTAGAAGAGAGGAGCAATTGAATAGGGGTAAATGATTCCACATAAAAGAGGAATGAAAGAACTATTATAATGAAAAGTAAGAGGAGGTGGTGATGATGGTAGACAAAGCTTAAATGTTATTCTCATCAAAATTGGCTCAAAATGGGAAGAACATATATTCAATTGGATACAGAAATGTATCTTACCCTACAAGGAACTAAAAAGGAATGGAGACAACAAAAGTGGAAGGGAGGACTAATAAAAGGGAGGGTATATTGGAGAAGGTAGTGTGATATTGTGATACCATAAGCATTTTAGAAGAGCAAGGAATAGTTTGCTTATCAGATCTTTGGAAAAGGGAGGAATTTATGACAAAGAAGAACTAGAGAATATTGTGAAATGCAAAATGGAAAACTTTGATTATGTTAAATTAAAAAGTTTTTATACAATCAAAACCAACACAATATCAAAAGGGAAGTAGAGAGTTGGGGAAAAAATTTTTACTGCTAATGTTTCTGATAAAGTTCTCATTGCTTTTTTTTTCTTTTTTTCCTTTTTTCAGATTTTAAATTTATTTAATGTTTCCCCATTTATATTCAAAACTATTTTTAAAAATATGTTTTTAAGATTTTTGAATTCTAGGTACTCTCCCTTTATCCCACCCACAATTAAGAAAACCACATGTGAAATTATGCAGAACATTTCCATAAAAGTCAAGTTATTAGGGGGCAGCTAGTTGGTACAGTGGATAGAGCACCAGCCCTGAAGTCAGGAGGACTTGAATTCAAATCTGGCCTAAAACACTTAATCCTCCCAAACTGTGTGATCTTGGGCAAATCACTTAACCCCAATTGCCTCAGCAAGAAAAAAAAAAGAAAGAAAAGTCAAGTTATTAAACAAAATATAGATCTCCTACCCTAATGAAAATAAAAGCCCTTAAGATAAATAAAGTCTTAAAAAGAGAGCAAGAATGAGAGAGAGAAAGATTGCTTCAATGCATATTCAGACACAATCAGTTCCTTCTCTAGGTATAGATAGGATTTTTCATCATAAGTCTTACAGAGTAGTTGTGGATGATTGTATTACTAAGAACAAAAAAGTTATTTATAGCTGGTCATCCCAGAACATTTTTGCTATTACTTTGTATACAGTATATTTTACTTTGTTTGTGGAGGACTTTCCAGATTTTTTTTTCCCTGAGAGCATCTTGCTCATCATTTCCCAAAGAACAATAATATTCCATCAGAGAAACTTGTTTCAAAATTTTTTTACAATTACTATTGCCAATTGTATTTTCCCCCATTTATTCTCTCTCCTTTCACTCTGTCCCCTCCTCGAAAGTGTTTTGCTACTGACCACTCCCTCCCCCAATATACCCTCTCTTTTATCACCCTCCCACCCTTCCTATATCTCATGATCCTCCTATTTTCCTGCAAGGAAAGATAGATTTCTATACTCCTATTGAGTATGTATATTATTTCCTATTTGAGCCAGTTTTAATGAAAGTAAGGTTTACTCACCCTTTCCTCCCCCTCTTCCCCTCCATTGCAAAATTTTTTTCTTGTCTTTTTTTTTTTTTTTGGCAGATAATTTGCACCCTTCCACTTTTCCCTTTCCCTTTCTCCCAGTACATTCCTCTCTCATCTCTTAATTTCATCATTTTAAAAAATAAATATTATTCCTTCATATTCAACTCATCCTGTGCCCTCTTTCTATAGAAACTTCTCTTCCCATATTACTCATTTCTAAGATATATGAAGAACTGTATCAAATTTATAAGAATACAACTCATTCTTCATTTGATAAATGGTCAAAGGATATGAACAGGCAGTTCATATGATAATAATGAAATTAAACCCATCTATAGTCATATGAAAAAATGCTCTAAATCATTATTAATGAGAGAAATGTAAATTAAAATAATTCTGAGGTACCACCTCGCACCTCTCAGATTGGCTAAGATGCCAGAAAAAAGATGATGATAAATGTTGGGAGGAGATGTGGGGAAACTGGGACACCAGTGAATTGTTGGTGGAGTTGTGAAGTGATCCAACTATTCTGAAGAGCAATTTTTCAGGATTTCTGATGTGTTATCTAATTGGGATTTTAAATTCTTTTTCTAGCTAAAGTTGCCCAATTCATTGATCTTTTTTCCTATTTTATTGATGTAAGTAGAGATATAAAATTTTTCCTAAGTATTACTTGGATTGCATGCCAAAAATTTTGGTGTGTTGTCTCATTGCTATCATTTTCTTTAATGAAATTATCAATTGTTCCTATGATTTGTTCTTTGACACTTATTTTTTAGGAGATTAATTTTCCATTGATTTTTCATCTCTTTCCATTGGTCATTATTGAACATAATTTTTATTATGATTTGAAAAGAATGCATTTACTATTGCTTTTCCAATCCAAACCATCACTTTTATTACTGCTATTATTTAATATTATATTAGAGCAATAAGAAAAAAATTCTATGAATTTTAATAGGTAATAAAGAAACAACTACGTATAAGTATTAATAACTTTTACAGTATACAAAATAAACCCACACAAATCATCAGTATTTCTGTATATTTTCAGCAAAGTTCAGCAGCAATAGAAAGAGAAGTTCCATTTAAAATAACTATAGACAATATAAAATACTTGGGAGTCTGCCTACGAAGACAAATCCAGAAACTATTTGACCACTGTAAAACACTTTTCATACAAATAAAGTCAGATTAAACAATTGGAAAAATATTACTTATAATAGGTTGATCCATTATAATAAAAATGACAGTTTTAATTAAATTAATCTATTTATGTAGTACCAGACCAATAAATATAAAAAAATTATTTTATAAGCTAGAAAAAAATAACAAAATGGAAGAACAAAAGCTCAAGTGTGTTAAGGAAATCATTGGGAAAAAAATGTGCAAGAAGGTGATCTAGCTGTACCAGATTTCAAACTGTTTTATAAAACAGTAATTATCAAAATGATTTGGTACTGGCTATTAGAAAATTGGAAAGCAGTATGGTAGAAACTAGGTATAAGCCAGAATTCCATACAATATTACTGAGATTAAAATAGTTAAAATAAATTCATGATTTATATACAAAGTGTGATACTATAAGGAAATTAAGAGAACATGGAATAGGTTATTCATCACATTTATGTCTAAGGAAAGAATGTAGGACACAAGAAGGTATAGAGAACATTATAAAATATCAAATAAATAATTTTGATTTCATAAAATTAAAAAAGTTTTGCACAAACTTTTTTGTTGTGTACTAACCAATGTAATCAAAATTATAAGAAAAGAAGAAAACTGGGAGGAAAATTGCAACAAGTATTTCTAATAAAGATCTCATATCTTAAATATGTAGAGAACTGAGTCTATGATTATTTATAAAAATGCAAATCATTTCTCCATTGATAAATGGTCAAAAGGGCATAGACAGTTTTCAGAGAAAGAAATTGAAAATATCCCTAGTTATGTGGGGGAAAAAATGCTTTCAATTAATATTGGTTAGAGAAGTATAAATTAAAATAACTGAGCTACCATTTCAAATCTATTAGAGTGACTAATATGACCCCTCCATAAAAGGAAAATTGTTTTTTAAGGGGATTTGGGAAATTGATATGCTTTTGCACTGTTGGTGGAGTTGTGAACTGACCTAACCATTCTGGAGAACAATTTGAAACTATGCCCAAAGGGCTTTAAGACTTTATATATTCTTTGATTTAGCACTACCATTGTTAATTCTGTTTCCCAAAGACATCCAAAAAAAGGGGAAAGGATCTGTTTGTACAAAAAATATTTATAGCAGTTCTCATTGTAATGGCTAAGAATTGGATATTGGGAGAATGACAAGACAAGTTATGATATATGATTGTAATGGAATGTTATTGTGTTATATGAAGTGACAAGAAGGATGATTTTAGAAAAATTTGAACAGATTTCCAAATGAATAGAACCAGGAGAATGTTGTATATAATAACAACAATATTGTTCAATGAAAAACTATGAGTGACTAATTCTCAGCATTTCAATAATTAACAATCCTAAAGGATTAATGATATGAAACATACTATTTGCATTCAGAAAAAGAACTGAGCTGATTGAATACAGATTGAAGCATAACATGTTTTACTTTCTTTCATTTTTTCTATTATTGACTCTTGTACAAAATGGCTAACGTGGAAATGTTTTACATAGTTGCACATGTATATCCTATATCTGATTACTTACCATCTTGGGGGAGAGGGAGAGATAGAATTTGTAATTCAAAACCTTTAATAATGATGTTAAATTTTTTTTCTTTTTCTTTTTTTGGATTTTTTTTATTATAATAACTTTTTATTGACATAACCCATGCCAGGGTAATTTTTTTTTTCAACATTATCCTTTGCACTCACTTCTGTCCCGATTTTTCCCTCCACTCCCTCCCCTAGATGGCGAGCAGTCCTATATATGTTGACTATATCATAGTATATCCTAGATACAATATATTTGTGCAGAACCAAACAGTTTTCTTGTTGCACAGGGAGAATTGGATTCAGAAGGTAAAAATAACCCAGGAAGAAAAACAAAAATGCAAACAGTTTACATTCATTTCCCAGTGTTTTTTTTCTTTGGGTATAGCTGTAAAAAAATTTTCAAATAAAAATGTTGAGAGCAGTTGTCTTTTGCTTGGTTACTTATGTATACTAAATGCATTTCAATAAATATGCAATGTTGAACGCTCTTGATAAAATTATATTTGTCTTGTGAAGACCAGCAAAGTTCCTTGCAAAGAAAAGCAACAGTAGGGAGAGGAGATGAATGACACATTGCTATTTGATGGAGGTAATGCCAGTTTTTGGTTCCTTTTACTGATTGTTTTAAGAAATGTCTAGGGAGCACCAACTCTGGCAACTCCCTTAACCTATCATTTCCCATCTTAAAGGTAATTGGAGAAGGCTTTTGTTTTGGGGTTTTTTTTTTTCCTCTAAATTTTGAGTTTAATGTTCCATGAAAAAGGTTGCAGTATCTAAACTGTAATCACTTATAAGCTATGGTATAGATGTCATGGAATTTTGAATTAGAACAGATCCTAAAGCCTAGAGTCTTTGATTTTAGAGCCTAAGAAAAACAGAAAAGCTAAGTGATTTTTCTAAGGAGTTATTTCTTAGTAGTAAATAGTAAAGCTAGTATTAGTATTCTGCTTGTTAAGATCTTCTTACTCTCTAGCAACCCTATTATTTATAGCTAAAGAACATGAGATCCTAGAAACCTAGAAGTAATTTGCTGAAAGTTATACAGCTAGTTATTGGCAGATTGAGGTTAATTGTGAATTCATTGATGTAGACATTGCTACTACTAATTCAAATCACAACTTACCCATACCCATCCTAACCATGTTCTCCTATAATTTTATCATAGGAAATCCTCCCAACATACAAAGCTTTCTTCAGCTTCCTTTGACATTGAGAGGATACTATTAATAGGACAAAAAATGGCATCAAGATCAACTACCCCATTGATGGTAGATTAATTAACTTGAAAAGTCTGCAATCCATTAAAGCAGAGTGAAGATGGGTACATGATCTTTTGTTTGCTGATGATTTTGTACTCAGTGCAGGCTTTGAAGCTGAGATGCAACAAAATATAGATCACTTTTTTGGTGCTTGTGCTAATTTTGACTTAACATCAAGATAACACAGATTCTCACCAATCACACCATCCACACATGGTACCTTCAATTACAGATGGAGACATTTTGAACATAGTGGATAAGTTCACTTAACTTTGGCAGTAATACATTCTGGGGATATATACATGGATGATTAAGTTGCTGTACCCATTTCCAGAGCTAACTCTATGTTTGGGAGGCTCTAAAGATAAACATGGAAGAGAAGAGGTATTGGACTACCTACCAAACTGAAAATGTACGGAGCTATTCTACTAACTTTTATTGCTGTATTCCAGTGAAACATGGACAGGATACTATCATCCTTCCAGGAAACTGAATAACTTCCATGTGAGTCATCTTATGAAGATTCTGAAAATCATTTTCTCAGGCTAAGCTGCTAAGTATTCAAACTCTTCTACAGAAAGCACTACTTTGTGGGCTAGCCACATTGTTCAGATGTCAAAAGTACATTTGCCTGAAGACTATTTTACTGAGAATTCAAATAAGGCAATTACTTGTCGGGGGCTCTTGCTGTCCTTGCAGCCGGACAAATGAGTCCTTATTCTGACCAGCAGAACCTCATTGTCTGATAATGCAGAGATCGCGAATAATGATGAGACAGGGAGCAGAGGTGTTACAGAACTCCATTTGTTCCAGCTAGCTCAAGCAGTCTTATAGCCTTAGTTATGTAAGCATTGCACAAGCTATCTAAGCCAATCATTTTAAAATTTCTTTGTCCTCTTCTCCTGGAACTGTCATGTCCATCACGGACATGCCTAGTTGTCAGCAGGGCCGAGGCTCCTTCCTCTCAGCACCATCCTGTTCAACCCTTATAGCAACACTCTCAGTTTACCTGAATTGCATCCTGTGCTGTGTCCAAAGATGCCTAAAGGGTTGGCAACTCCTTACAATTACTCACATGATGGTTAGAAGAAGTGATGCAAGAATATTCTTAAGGTTTCTCTGGAGAAATTTGGAATTAATTATGTAATATAGGAGATGCTGGCAAAGGTCTCAAAAGATATTACAAAGATAAGTTTGTAATAAACACTTTTGAAGAATCTTAATGGAAGATTTGAGGAATCTTGCCCCTTCCTTCCTACCATTTTCATTATGCTTTCAGTGAGCATCATTCTTTAGTCTCCCTGCCTTTTGAGAGACCAGAACTAAAATGTCAGCTTAGGAGTTGTGCTTATCTGCTACTAGAATGCTTTTCTTGTTGCTGAGTAGCCCAAGAAGAAGGAAGGAGTAGTAGGGAGAAAAGATGCTTCTATACCTACAAGGTACTGAGCTTGCAGTAGTCACGTTCTTCTTGTCTTAAAAGTCATAATTAAATAGGATATGCAACAAAAGATTTAAGACAGCAAAATCATTTAATGATGCTTTAAGAGGCTTATGCAAGAATGGAGAAAAAGATTCCCATTAAATAAGGATCAAGAAGATGATTTCTAATTTTAGTTACTGAAAGAAATGTAAGATTTTTTAACTTACATTTATAATTAACATCTTAGAGAAAATTAGAAAGCAATATTTCTAAATGAGTAAGTGGACCTGGAGCAGTAGAGTAACTAGACTTGACGTCAGGAAAACCTGAATTCAAATCCAGTTTCAGACACAACAACTGTGAGACCTGGGGCAAATCATTTATCCTCTGTTTCCTCATCTGTCAAAATAGGATAATAACACCTACATTTCAAAGTTATTTGAGGATCAAATGAAATAATATTTATAAAGTGCTTTTCAAACCTTAAGGTATTATAATAAATACTATTGTTATTCAGAAATAGAGTCAGAGACCTGGGATTGGGTGGAACTTCAAAGGCCATCTGGTCCAAGGAATTTGAGGTCCAGAAAGGTTGAGTAATTTGTCCAAAATAATCCAGGGAGTGAAACAGAGATTGACTTTGAACTCAGGTCTTCTGCAATAAAACCAAAATAAATCTTTTTTATTTTATCAGTAAAACTTTAAAAATATATCTTCATTCATATAAAGGAAGAAATAATTAATGGGATATAAGAATTTGTAATCTTTTCCTTTATTTCATAATAGCCCGTCGTTTACTTATTATTGGTGAAAATTATGTTGTTGATTTTTTTTTTACTGTTAAATTGCAGTGACAGGATATTGGAAGTCACTTGGATGTTGAATGATCAGAGAAAAGATTAGACTCAGACTGTACCTCTTCTCTGCTGATGAACTTCATTGCTAAACATCACTAAAGAAAATCATGAAAGCTGATTTCACCCATTAAAACTTTCTGATATATAACTTCAGCAATCCCTTTACTAACCTTTAGCCATTCTATATCTCATCCTTCACTGCCACTGTTCAAGCTATTTTTTTCTTACCTCTTATCAATATCTTTATCTTCCCAGCTCTCCTCTCCTTATACTTCCTCGGCTCCCCCCCCCCCCCCAATATTACATAACTTCCTACTAAGAAGATTAAAGCTACAAATCCCTCACCCTTCCCTTCTTCATTTTTCAAATCTGTTTACTTCTTACTTGGTCATTGAAGAGGAATGCCTATAAGTAACTAAAACTAACTCCTTGTGTCTTTGATTTCATTCCTTCTTGTACAACTTGTTCCAGTGGCCACCACTTTTCAATCATATGTCTTTGTATCTTTCACAGTGGTTCTTTCCCATCTGCCTGTCAATTGGTCTTCCCATCCTAAGAAACAAAAACAAAACCAAAAAAACTCCCTGACCCTTCTAGCCTATCTTTAAATCAGCTAGGGTTTAATAAACTACAGTGCTAGGCACTGTGGTAGATAATGAGGATACAAATATAAAACTGAGATGGTTGGCTGCCCTTGAAGAATTTATCTTCTTTTGGAGGTTACTATATATTTTTAGATAAAAGTTATATACAAAATGAATAAGGGGGCAAAACATCACATAACTGGGAGAATCAGGAAAGGCCTCTTAAAGCATGATATTTGTGCCGAGCTTTAAATAGATCTAGGGTTCCAGGAGGTGAAAAGGAAAGCAATTTAGGCATGGAAAACAGCTTTCTAACATTTCACCCCGCCTCAGAAAAAATAAACTCAAAATTTGTATGCTTTTCGTCAAGACAACCTGAGAGAATTCCAGATAATAAAGAGTGATGACAATTGATGCCAACCAAGCAAATGGCAAGCCATGAGACTCAGAAGTAAAAGAGAGAGGGTGGGTACAGAGAGCTCTTTCGAGATTAAGAAGTGATTTAGATTTAACATCAGAAGGGAGCACTGTGGTAGCACACCTCTCACTCCTACATTTTGCTTAGAATTTAAATCACTTGGAGTATAAAAAAAAAAGTTTAACTTTATTTATACTCTCTTTGCTTTCAAATAAAGTTTAAGAAAAGCAGGTTGTTCTTTCACTGTCCTCATGTAGATGATTTTTTTTTGTGTGTGTATCTTTTGTGATCTCAATGTATATCAGATCTTTGATAAATGTTAAGTTCCCAAACAAACCAGTTAGGTAACCAGAATGTTGGGGAATCTATAATCACTTAGAAAAGAAGGCTTGAGGGATTTGTGTTTTTCTTTCAGGAGAGATGAGATTATATCTGCATGTCTTTTTGTTTGTTTGTTTATTTTTATTTATTTTTATTTTTTAAATATCTACATATCTTAATGTATCTAGAATAACATATCTGAATTTTCCCAAATACATCAAATGTGGTTGGAAAAATAAATTATAGGGTTATGTTGCTGTACTCACTCTATATTCTGTCCTTCTTAGAGAACCCTATTTCTTCTTAATAGAAGAAAGGACAGTAGTGCAAAAAAAAAAAGTGCTTAAAAGGAATAAAAAAAAAGACAAACTATAAAGGAAAAAAACTAGGAAAGAAAAGGAAAAGTGCTATGGTGATAAAATTAGGAGATTTTACTAACTTTGGCTAGCTGTCTAATATGACTGAATGATGTCATCAGAAGTTTATTAAATATTTATTGAGCTGTGTTGGTGTGCAATATCATGCTAGGTTATTATAAGGAGTTCAAAGAAATATAAAATAGTTTCTAACCTGAAGAATCTTAATATTTTTAACTTACTAGTTGGGCAAATAAAGTATATACATAAAAATATTTCCAAAAACTCAAGGTAAAAATAAGTGCTAGGGATTATATAGTCAATATAGAAGAGAAGGATAGATCAGTATTAGAATCAACTTATGTAAAGCTTCATGGGTCAGAAGAAATTTGAACTTGACCTCAAATGATTAATAGGATTTATATCTGTGGAGGAAGGTGAGGAGAATAGCAAAGAGGTAGTAAAATTTAAGGCATATCTGGGGAATATGAGATCAGTTCTGCTGATAGAATTTAAGTACATCCACTTACTTTCTGAGGCTAGAATTTGAATCGAAGTTTTTATTCTACAAGTCTTTCTATTCACTAATTTTGCTTGAGATAGAAGTTGAAGGTAAAAATATAAGTTATCCATTTAAAGATAACATAGCAAAATCTTTATAACAACTCATTTTGTAATGCTAAGGAATTGGAAATTGAGTAGATGCCCATCAGTTGGTGAATGGCTGAATAAGTTATAGTATGTGAATTAAATGGAATATTATTGTTCTGTAAGAAGTGATGAGCAGGCTGATCTCAGAAAAACCTGGACAGACTTACATGAACTGATACTAAGTGAGCAGAAACAAAAGAACATCATACACAGTAACAGCAAGGTGATGTGGTAATCAGCTGTGATGGACTTGGCTCTTCTCAATAGACTTGTGATGGAAAGTGTCATTCACATCCAGAGAGAGAACTATGGAGACTGAATGTGAATTGAAGCATAGTATTTTCACCTTTGTTTTTTTATTTGCTTTTTCTTTCTCATATATTTTTTTCCCCTTTTGGTCTGACTTTTTTTTTTTTTTTCACAACATGACAAATGTAGAAATGTTTAAAAGGATTATATTAGTTTATCCAGTGTCAGATTTCATGCTGTCTTGGGGAGGGGAAGATAAGGGAGGGAGGAAGAAAAAATTTGGAACATAAAATCTTGTAAAAATAAATATTGAAAACTATCTTTACAGGTATTTGGAAAAAATATTGCTGAGGGGAAAAAAAAAGCAATTGCAAGCTATTGAGATGTAGAGGATAACCTAGCAAAAGTGAGGCAGGGTGACACTTGGTTGTAGACTTATAAAGAGATAAGAGGCCCTCTAAATCCATAATCAACTAATTGTTTAGAGGAACTAGGATAATAGACTGGGAATATTAAAATGTTAGAAAAAATTGAGCTGGAGAGACAGAAAGAGGGAATATGTTAATGAAGATGGAATGGAATTTGGGTGATGATATGGCAAAAGAATGATCAGATAGTATAGTGTTCTTTTCTAAAATATAATCGTTCTCTGGGAGATTTCTTGGGGAGCTTCTGGAGGCAGCCTTCCTTTCTGTTCCAAGTAATAATCACCTCAAATGCAGCCAGCTTGTTAAAAGTTCAGTCCTTTTATTGTCTCTTTCAAAATAGCCCAGTTAGCTTTCCTTGGTTCTGAGAACTCTTGTTGCTAATCCTTTGCCTCTGCCAGCTTCAGCCTCCAGCTCTCTGTGAATCCTGGCTCTGAATCTCCCCAACTGAATCCTGCTTTCTCCATCTCTCAAAGTCTCTAGTGCTTGTCCTTTTATATGCTTTTTTAGAGGTGTGAACTCAAAGGTTGACTCCTCCTCTAAGAGAGTGGGATTGTGAGTTCCTGACTTGTTTATCTCCCCATTGAATCCTAACTTGTGAATCTCAAACGCTAATGTGTGAACTGTTAAAAGGTGTGAAAGGTGTGAACTCTGAACTAGAGAACTGCTAAGCACGATGCTAAAATTAGACAACTAACTTATTACTTTGTAAGAATCCTAACAAGATAGGAAGCAAGAGAAAATCATCAGGAAATCACAGAGAAGAGATTATTTAGGAAAGGTGGTTCATGTCAGAAATTGCAGAGAAGTCAAGAAGCAGGAGGATGGAGAAAAGGTCATTGAATTTTTTTTAAACTTCTCAATAGTATTTTATTTTTTTCAAGTATATGAAGAGATAGTTTTCCAACATTCATTTTTGTAATATTTTGAATTCCAACTTTCCCCCTTCCTGACAGCAAGCAATTTGATATAAATTATACATGTACAGTCATTTTAAACATATTTCCATATTAGTCATGTTATGAAAGAAAAATCAAAACAGAAGGGAAAACTCATGAGAAAGAAAAAGGAAAACCAAAAAATGGTGAAAATATGCTTCTATCTCCATTCAGTCTTCATGATTTTCTCTGGATGTGGATGGCATTTTACATTCCGAGTATTTTGAAATTGCCTTTGCATTGCATTATTGTGAAGATCCAAGTTTGTCATAATTGATCATCACATAATCTTGCTGTTGTACATAGTGTACATAGGTACACTGTTTTCTTGATTGTGCTCTCTTCATTCAGCATCAGTTCCTGTAAGTCTTTCAGTGCTTTTATGAAATCAGGCTACTCATCATTTCTTAAAAATCAGTAATAGTCCATTCATTCATATACTAGAACTTATTCAGCCAATCCCCAATTGATGGGCATCAACTCAGTTTCCAGTTCCTTAAGGTCATTGAATCTAGCAGTTAAGAGATCATTGATAATTTTGGAGAAAGTAGTTTTACTTGAATGATGAAATTAGAAAGTAAATTGCAAGATTTGTTTTTCAATTTGATAGCATTTTATTTTTCCAGATACATACAAAAATAGTTTTCAACATTCTCTATTGTAAAACCTTGTGTTCCAAATTTTTCTCCTTTCCCTTCTTCCTAAGACAGCATGCAATCTAATACAGGTTAAGCATATGCAATTCTTCTAAAAAAATTTCCATATTTCCCATTCTGCACAAGAAAAATCTGATCAAAAAGGGGAAAAAAAACACAAGAAAGAAAAAAGAATCAAACAGCAAAAAGTGAAAACTCTATACTTTGATCCACATTCAGTCTCCATCTCTTTCTTTCTCTGGATTCAGATGGTACTTTCCATCACAAGTCTATTAGAATTATCTTGAATCACCTCATTGTTGAAAAGAGCCAAATCCATTAGTTAATTATCAAATAATCTTGTTGCTATATATAATGTCCTCATTTCACTTAGCATCAGTTCATGTAAGTCTTTCCAGGCCTTTATGACATCAGTCCATTTATCATTTCTAATAGAACAATAATATTACTTTACATTCATATATTGTAACTTATTCAGCCATTCTCCAAGTTGATGGGCATCCACTCAATTTCCAGTTCTTTGTCATTACAAAAAGGGCTGCCATAAACATTTTCGCACGTGTGGCTTCTTTCCCCCTTTTTTAGGATCTCTTTGAGATATAGACCCATTAGATATAATGCTGGATCAAAGAGTATGCACAGTTTGATAACTCTTTGAGCATAGTTTCAAATTGCTCTCCAGAACTGTTGGATCCATTCACAATTCCACCAAAAATATATTAGTGTCCCAGTTTTCCCATATTCCCTCCCAACATTTATCTTTTCCTGTTATCTTAGGCAATCTGAGAAGTGTATGGTGGTACCTCAGGGTTGTCTTAATTTGCATTTCTCTGGTCAATAGTAATTTAGAGCACTTTTTCATATGACTAGAAATGGCTTTATAAGTTGCAAGATTTCAAGAAGTGAATAAGAGGCGGAAAAAAAAAACAGTGAAGATAGATAGTTTTCTCTAGGATTTAGCTGTTAAAAGGATAAAAGTGGTTTAGGATAATAATTGAGAGAGCCCTGTTTTGCTATTTTTTTTTTAAACTGTGGCTTGTCTTATAGATAGACTTTTTATTTTTTTATCCTTGCCATAACCTCTTTAAGGAAGTCTTAAATCCATGGTCAAAGAATATTTACATCACTCTTATTATTATTCCAGTCTTATTATATAATTCCATATTGCTTTGCAAAAATATTGGAGAAATTCATACTTCAGGTTCCCAGTAAATATACTCTTCATCTTTTATTTTGTCAATTTGATGAATGTCAAATGGAATTGGAATTGTTTAAACTTAATTTTTCTGATCATTAGAGATCATGGACATTTCTTCATGTGGCGATAACTTTGGGTTGGTGGTTGTTCTTTTGGTTGTGTATTGTTGTTGGATTTTTTGTTTTGTTTTGTTTTGTTTTTTGAGAACTTCCTGTTCTCTTCTTTTGTGTACTTAATCAATTGACGAATATCTCAGATAAATTTGAGTCATTTTTCTTCCTAATACTTTTATGAGAAATGTGGATTCAGATATTTATTTTCTTTAAATCACACAACTTGCTAAAAACTTATTGTGGATATGAAAAGGTGTTCTAAGTCACTATTGAACAGAGAAATGCAAATTAAGACAACTTTGTGGTACCACTACACACTTCTCAGATTGACTAATATGACAGGAAAAGATGAATGTTGAAAGGGATGTGGGAAAACTGGGACACTAATACATTGTTGGTGGAGTTGTGAATGGATCCAACCATTTTGGAGAGCAATTTGGAACTATGACCAAAGGAGTATCAAACTGTGCATACCCTTTGATCCAACAGTGTCTCTACTGGGCTTATATCCTAAAGAGATCTTAAAGAAGAGAAAGTGACCCACAGATGCAAAAATGTGTTGTGGCAGCCCTTTTTGTAGTGGCTAGAAACTGGAAACTGAGTGGATGCCATCAATTGGAGAATGACTGAATAAATTATGGTATATGAATGTTATGGAATATCATTGTTCTATAAGAAATTATTTCAGAGAGGCTTGAAGAGACATGAACTGATCCTAAATGAAATGAGCTGAACTAAGAAAACATTGTATAAAGTAACAAGGTTATGTGATGATCAACTGATATGGATGTGGCTCTTTTCACAGATTTAGATCAGTTCCAATGATCTTGTGATGAAGAGAGCCATCTGCACCCACAAAGAGGATTGTGAGAACTGTGTGGATCCCAACATAGCATTTTCACTTCTTTTGTTGTTGTTTGCTTTAATTTTATTTTTTTCTCATTTTTTTTCCTTTTTTGATCTAATTTTTCTTGTGCAGCTAGATAATTGTATATTATTAAACAAGCTTATATTGGATTTTACATATATTTTACCATGTTTAACATATATTGGATTGCTTACTATCTAGGGGAGGGGGAAAATTGGAATACAAGATTTTGCAAAGGTCAATGTTGAAAAATTATCCTTGCATGTGTTTTGAAAATAAAAAGCTTAGAAAAAAAAACTTATTGTGCAATTGCGAAAAATAGAATCCTGTTATTCTAAAGCTTTTTAAAATACTTAAATTGTTGACTGATTTGGTACTTAGGATCAGCACCTTTATCCAGCTCTATCATTATCTGTGTAACATGAATAGATAACTCAATTTCCACATGTGTAAAATGAAGATAGTGGAAGACATGATACATGATACATGTCCCTTCCAGAATTTACATTTTCTTATCTTACATATAATTCTCAGTCATTCAGTGATGTCTCTTCATATTCCTCCCTTGCAAATTATGTGAAGTATAGTAGAAAATGATGAAAAGAAATAGAATAGGGTCAGAGAATATTAATGAGAATTCAGGGAGAATTTTTAGTTTCCTGATCTAGTCATATCAAAACCATTAAGAGGAGCAAGATAGCACAGTGGATTGAGCACCGCCTCTCTGGCCTCAGGAGGAGATGCAGCCTCAGGCATTTGACAACAGCATTGTGACTCTAGAAAAGTCACTTAACATTGATTGACTCACCACTATACTCCCCCCAATCCCCATAAAACCTCATTAAACATACAAATATAATAATGTGAATTTCTGTTTCATCTGAAATTACAACTAAATTGGGAAACATCCAATACCTGATAAAGAAATTAAAAATTTAGAGAATGACTCAAACTACACCATTTTAGGGAATGAGGAATAAATCAGGAGAACTTTAGGGGAAAAAAATCTATAATCCACATCTCCCTTCCTTGGCCTTTACCCATTTCCATCCCCCAACATACTTTCATACATCAGGAAATCCTCCAGGCATAAATTGTAATGGTGTGAAATGAGACCTGCCCACTCTTTGGGTGTAAAAGAAAACATTCTAATGTATTATGCAGAACCTACTTTGACTGCTAGCATTAAACAATGAGTTATGACAACAAAAAAAAAGTCTGATTTCCTCCCTTTTGAAACTTTATTGCCATTCAGCTGAAGAAAAAAAAAGGATTACTAGAAGAGTTCCTTCACAGAATTTGGACAAATTCTGTTTTTTAAAGAACAAAATCATGGTGGTAATAGTAAATGTATTAGATAGTGTTCCTTTTCTTGAGAGTGTTTAGGAAGGAATATAATTTAAAAGTTTTCTTCACATATTTAATTTAATAGTTATGAGACAATGGGTCTGAGTTTAAATTCCATATATAATTCATGGAAGTTTAAGTTATACTGAGGATTAATTGTTTAATTTCTGGTACATTGTAGAATACATTTGAGAATTAATGATTTGAAAGTATATGTCTAAGAAATAATAGCAGAAATGAAGTCATGGTTTAGTGTTAATAAAATGAGTTGCTTAATTTGGATTTAATCTCTTATTTAGTCAAAATAAGATAGACCCAGCAGTGGCCTTTTGAACTAAAAAGAAAAAAAAATTGAAATGGATTTAAAAAAAAACCAAGATTACAGTATATTTAGTTCCAAGAAGTTTATGTTAACACATTATCAGTTATTGCTCCTATTCTTTAGCTTTAGCTTGAAGGTGGGTTAATATCCTTTCATCTATTTTGTTTATATTATATCAGTGGTACAAAGGAGGATGCATATAAAACTGGAAGGAAGGTTGGTTAATTGTTGATAGAATGTTGTCATTCCATTATTGTTCTGTAAGAAATGACCAACAGGATGATTTCAGAAAGGCCTGGAGAGACTTACACGAACTGATGCTGAGTGAAATGAGCAGGGCCAAGAGATTATTATATACTTCAACAATAATACTATATGATGACCAATTCTGATGGACCTGGCCATCCTCAGCAATGAGATCAACCAAATCATTTCCAATGGAGCAGTAATGAACTGAACTAGCTACGCCCAGCAAAAGAACTCTGGGAGATGACTAAAAATCATTACATTGAATTCCCAATCCCTATATTTTTGCCCACCTGCATTTTGGATTTCCTTCACAGGCTAATTGTACAATATTTCAGAATCCGATTCTTTTTGTACAGCAAAATAACAGATTGGTCATGTATACTTATTGTGTATCTAATTTATATTTTAATATATTTAACATCTACTGCTCATCCTGACATCTGGGGGAGGGGGTGGGGAGAAGGAGGGGAGAAATTGGAACAAGAGGTTTGGCAATTGTCAATGCTGTAAAGTTACCCATACATATAACCTGTAAATAAAAGGCTATTTAAAAAAAAAATGTTGTCATTCTTCATATTTCTTCCCCTTTTATTCTTACAGCAGTTTGTTCCGTTTTGTCAGCCAAAATAACAATTCTAGTTTAGTATTTGATAAAATTTATAAGTAGTGTAGATATCTGTCTTGTGGGAAAGGAACCTTACAAGATTTGAAGTAAACAATTCTAAAGCCTTTGAAACAGGCCCTTAAGAATTTTCACAAGTATTATCTATACCTTCTAATTAGGCCTGCTTTTTCTCAGGCTTCAGCATTTACTGTTCGATATAAGAGTATCTGTTGTATTTTATTTTTATTGCAGCATTGTTGCTTTTCATTTATTTTGCATTGCAAAATTTAAGAAACTCAATGTTTGTTATATTACTTGAATTTAGTGTTTCCATGAAAAAACATCACCTAGGTTTGAAATATCAAATCTGTGAAGTTCAAGCTCTTTGTAAATAGGGTAAACTTGTTATATTCAGTATCCAACTAGTACTTGATGTACATGACTACTTTGTGATCAATCTAGTTTAGGTATAAATTTAACTTACATGAGGCCAAATTTCATTTCTTTGCCTTTATTTCATTGAAAATCGAAATGATAATGTTAATTATTATGTTACTATTAATGTTCAATTTTGTCAATTTCTGTGATCCATAGTAATGGTGTAATTTCCATATGTATGGCCTCTGCCTCCTCATTTAGGAGAGAACTATTATACTTCTGTATAAAAAGGTAGGATTTTAAAAGAAATTCTGGTTAAAAAATGCTTTGTAAAAAATAAACAAATTAGTATAGCTCTTGATAAATCCAGAATCTGACTTGGAAATCATCTAAGAACCTGCTAGAGGATTTAACAAAGTGCAAAAAACTGCACAGGTGGAGAGCAGATAGCAAAAACTAAAAAAAACTTAAGGATGTTCCTAAAACAACTGACAATATCTTTTGGTGACAAGTTACTTATATACATATATATGGTGATTGTAATCTTTTTCTCATGGCATTGTATAAACCACAGAAAGTAGAAAGCATTTTCTCCTCAAGTAAGGAGAAAGTACAAGAAAAGAGCTGATTTTAAAAAAGTGTGACCTATAATACTGGCATTTTGAGAAAACAGTTACAAATAATATTTCTTTTTGGGGGGCAGTTAGACCTTTCAAGAGAAAAAAAAGTTACTGGAAAATTTAGTCTTAAGTTTTTGAGAGCTGTGCTTAACTTAAAGCAGGATATATTAAATATCTGAACCACACAAATAGAAAAGAAAAAAAAGAGCAAAGGGATCAAGGGAGGGAAAAGGAGGTAGGCAGAGCATGGGAAATGGCTTGAGAGAGAATTGAGGGTTCAAGAGATTAGACGTCTTAGTGTAGATAAACACTAGAGTTTTGCAAGGGAAAGCAGACAGAGAAAAGAAAAGTCAATAAATTATTTGGATAAAAGAATTTCAGAATTTTTGAATGTGTAAGTGGTACATTTGTGACTGATGGCAAGATTTCATCTTAGCGTGTGACTGAGGTGAAGTAAAAAATTGTTTATATGAAATGAGTAAGTCGAGGAACTGATAAAGGTTTTTCAAAGAGTTAGAATGTATATTGATGTCCCCCAAAATATATTGCCTTATTAGCTATATTAATACATGTGACTCATTCTGTATTTTCAGCTTTTTCACTTCTCCTGAAGTACATAGACTACTTTATGAGCCTCCAGAATCATGGTTGGTCATTTTGCACATCAGAGTTCTTTCAAAACTGCTCATCTTTATAGTGTTGATATTAAAATATAATTTATTCATCTAGATCTGCTCACTTGACTACATTAATTTATACAAGGCTTCCCAGATTTCTCTAAAATTATGTTTTTCTTTATTTCTTACAGTTCAAGAATATTCCATTACATTCATAAAGCATAATTTGTTCAGGCATTCCTCAACTGATGAAATGTTAGTTTCCAGTTCTTGATCACTACAAAAATAGCTGCTCTAAATATTTTTTTATATATAGGATTTTTTTCATCTTCTTTCGTCTGTATTCAGTCACCCTTTCAGGGATTTATTAAATTGCTTTGTTGTGCTGTGCTTTAGCTTTCTTTCTGTTTTTCTTTTCCTTCTTTTGTGCTTCTCTTATATTAGACTTTTTTGCATGTGTGAGTTCATCATTGACTACTTAAAATCATTTAAGTGAAAAAGGTTCTCCTAGAATAGAGTTGTCACATTCATTAATACTAATACTCTTGAATCCAGCCCAAAACAAAGCCAAATAAAAATGTAACTGAGATATATTTAACAAAATAAATAAAAATACAGTAAAGCAAAACTGATGTTAATTTGTAGTTTTTTAAATCATTATGCTGCCTGCAGAGATCCAAGATCTGATGTGTTTGAATATGATTTTCACAATACTGCTCTAGAAGACTATAAAAATCTTACTTGGGAATCTTACGTGGGAAACAATATTCTAACTCTATTCCCTACCCCTACCCCCACGCAAGTTTTGTTGCTGTTCAGATGTTTTGTGTCTGATTCTTTGTGACCCCATTTGGGATTTTCTTGTCAAAAGAACTAGAGTGGTGTGCCTTTTCCTTCTTAAGCTCATTTTGCTGCTCCATTTCATGCACATTAGATTAGTTTTTCTTTTGGTTGTCTCAAAGGACTAAAAGTTGTGGCTTTTGCATCATTTCCTAGTTGCCTTAGTACGTAAAACAACCATGAAGAATTAATTCATGTCTGATTTGAAGATCTGGCTGGCTGAACACAATGAGTATCTTAAGAGATAGGAGAGCTTCACTTAGTTAAATCAAATGAGAGCATCCTCATATTAAATATCTTTCCATGCTATAGCTAAGGAAAGCTCCTTTTGCTAATAAAACTATTGAATATCATTTCATCCCAGTATTGAACCTAAATCACCAGAGTACTGGCCTAAGTTAGCCCTAACTTGGTATAAAACGAATTATAACAAATATGAAAACTGTAAAATTTAATATGTTATTCTCATTTTTCTTCTTATATATATATATATATGAATAATTGTGTCTTTTTTATTTGTGTGGAGTTAATTTAAAAAAACACAAATTAAATAGATATGAATTCCAAATTAATCACTGGTCTTCAAAATTCCTTGTCTGTCAAAATATCTAAAAAATTGTGTGTGTGTGTGTGTGTGTGTGTATAGATTGGTGTGCATTTATATCTACTATTTTCTTAAAGTTTTAGAGACTTTAGAGAAGCACATTTTTTCATGTGGGCTAGGGAAAATCATTTTCCAAGAGCTTCCTAAAATTGAATGAAAACTTTGGTAGTGACTGATCTCAACTTCAGTGAAATTACCACTTCTTGGAAGAGAGGTGGTAAATTATGGTTGCAGAATAATAGCTAATAGCTAACATTTATATAGTGTGTAAGAGATTTGAAAAGCTTTTATATCAGTTAATCTCATTTGTTACTCACTATTCTTTGAGATAATGCTGTTATATTTTAAAGATGGGGAAACTGAAGCTGAAGTTAATTGACTTACTTAGTGTTAGGGTTAACATAGTTGAGTATCTGAGACAGGATTTGAATTTCTCTTTCCCTGACTCCAAAGTCCATCATTTTGTATCTGCTGCATCACCTAGCCTCTGAGATATATATTTTCCTAACATGTGATGGCTAAATTATTTGTTTCCTATTGTGTTTACTCTCTAAAATGTAATGTTCTTTGTTGAGGTTTTCTTGGGGTCTCTGGGAGCAGTCTTCGTTTCAGTTCAGTAATCACCACAAGTGCAGCCAGGTGTTAAAATACAAATCCTTTATTATCTCTTTCCAAGTCCTATCTCTTTCACTTGGGGCTCGGCTAGTTTTCTGGGGGCCTTCCAGAGTCTTGGTTTCAGTGGGGAAGCAAAGGAGGAGAGCCTGCCACCGAGGTGGTGTGAGATGGGATGAATCTGTCTGAGTCCAAGGGCTTGGGCTTGTACTCTAGCCTTCAGCCTTCAGCCTCCAGCCTCCAATGCGCTTGTCTCTGAATCTCTGAATCTCACTGGCTGAGGTTTCTAGCTTATATGCTCCACACTTAGTACAAATGAATCATTTTATCACTAGGAAACCATTATTTGTTGTAAGATTAAATCAATGCTAAACTAGATTTAACCATTGTCTCTTCAATTTCACTTAGTACCTTGTTTCAGGTTCTGGCCCATATCTCCTTGTAGCATTAAATCAATCATACTGAGCCATGCTAAATTAGATATCTATTGTCTCTATCAATTCCACTGACTTAGTACCTTGTAAGAATCCTTTGTTTCAAGTTCTGGCCCAAAGCACCATTGGTTTCCCAAAAATGCAGCATGTGGAATTTCATATGTTAAAGTAATTAAAATCATTTTTATATAAAACTCATAAGTTTTTGCAATTCTATCAATTAATTGTTTATTAAGTGCCTTTACTGTTTAAAGTACTGTACATGATTTTTTAAAAGCCCTAATTTTATAATTAATGTTTTAGTAGAATGAGAGTTTAAGAGATTGAGTATAAATATTGAGAAATGTATTTCCCTTTCAGATCTATCAAGAAATCGCCTGTCAGAAATTCCTGCAGAAACATGCTACTTTGTTTCTCTTGAGAGTCTCAACTTGTATCAAAACTGTATTCGGTATATCCCAGAGGCAATTCTGAATCTACAAGCATTAACATTTTTAAATATCAGGTAAAATTTTTATAAATTGCATCATTTAATACCTCTTGTAGATTTTCATCATCTTATAAATCTTGTCTTTACTTAAAACTACATACAGTACATTGCATTTTTGGTTTCACATCACTTGTGTGTACATCATCTTGTCTGTTCCAATAGTATTTCCTTATCTTTCTTGGTTTTTTCTTTTTGTCCAGGAAGTATTGAAATCATAGATTTCAATACTTTTCTCTCCTCACAATTGACATCAAATGATCTAATTCTCTTAAATGATCACCCTAGTCTTAGGTCTTCAATTAATTTTTTAATAAATTTCATCAACCAAAAAGAGGTTTGAGATTGTAACTCTCTTATCTATATGTGTAGTTTATTTCTTATTTACCTTTCTATATAAAGATTAGTGTAAATAAGAAATTCTGCTAGGTAATAAGTTATATAAAGTGGAATCTGTTTTTATGATTGATAGGCATATAAAAGATAATTAAAATTAACCAATTTTCAACTTCTGGGCTTAGAAATTTTAACTCAAGTTAGAATTACAGATATTTAATATGGATATCTTTTTTTTTTCTTTTAAAAAATAAGAGAATCAGCTTGGCTGACTAATGGCTAAAGGAATCATTCTCAAAACCAAGAAAATTTGGGTTCATGTCTTGCCGCTAACCCGTACTAACTTGGTGATCTTAGACAAATCAAACTCTCAGGGCTTTAGACAAATCTCTAAGACTACATGCTGAAGAAAAAATGCTTACCTGAACTGACTAAAGGAATCTTACTGGATGTTCCCTATACCAGTAATATAATGGATTGAGACCCTATTCTTATTTACCGCATTAAGCATCAGTGATGCCAATTAAACTTGCTTGGCAAACTGTTTATATAAAGGAATTTCTTTATGGAAAATAGCATACTGCTTTTTTTTAACTTTATATTATTTTGTAAAGAACCTTACAAATTTCTTTATATTTCTAATATTTTCTGTCTTAATTAAGATTGTATTATATTGTTGCCAGCATAATGTGGTATGCAGAGAGCTCAACACAGAATTAGGAAGCCCTGGGCTCAAGTCCTACTTCTGACACATGCTGGGTGACCCTAGTAAAATCATTTAATCTCCCAATGCCAGATTGCCTCTCACAGGGCAGGCAAGCCAACCTTTGCTAAAGCAGCAAAGACACACTGAGGGAAAAATTGAGAGGCAGCATATGCCAAGAGAATAAAACTCCTACCACTTACCTTGACTGCCATCTCCTTTCAGATCTTGACAGAGACAACCAGATCCCCAAGCCTAACAGTTTTGGGAATAGTGGTGTCTCCCAAACCATCAGACCCTCTTCTAATCCAAACTGCATGGCCCTCTTTATGGGGAGAAGGCCCTTCTTTCTCATTATTATCTGCAGTAAATGCCAACAAGTGCCACCTGCTGGCAGTTGAACACAAGAGTCCTGGAAGTTGCACTATCCACCAGACCACTGTTGGTACTTCTAGTTTAGCTCTACTAGCCATCGACTGCTGCAAGAAATGGGGCTATTATCCATTCCCACCAACTGCTTTTCACAGGGCCTGCAGGCCAACTTAGCTAAAGCATCAAGACACCCTGAAGGAGAGACAAGAGGCAGAATGTGCCAGGCAAATCAGACTGCAACTAGCATCCTGACCACCATCTTCCCCTAGACCTTGAAAGAGACAAGCTAGGAGTCAGAGGGGCAGCTAGATGGGGCAGCTAGATGACAGAGAGCTAGATGGCACAATAGATAGAGAACCAGCCCTGAAGTCAAGAGGACCTGAGTTCAAATCTTCTCTCAGACACTTAACACTTCCTGGCTATGTGGCCAGTCACTTAACCCCAGACTATCCCTAGCCTTGCGCAATCTACCCAAACCACCCAAACTCGAGTACTCTATGAAGAAAGTTAATCCAATCTTATTATCAGCAGTGTCTTTCAGGAGACTGAATTCTTTAATATTATGACTTAATTTTAACCAAAAAATCATTGGTTATTAATAATAATTTCTCTCAGGAGGCTTATATTTTAGTGAATGGAGAAAATATATAACATGAATATAGATAAGTAAATACAAGATATTTTGAAGTTGAAGAATGCAAGAACAACTGGGAGGATTAGGGCAGCTTTTCCCTAATAGATAACAGTTGAACTAAGCCCTAAGGGAAGTATGAATTTAAAGAGGAGAATGGTGAAGAGTGAGTATATACCTGGCATGGGAGGATGAGGTTTTGAAAAGGGGTGAAACCTGTGCAAAAGTGTGGAGCTGGGAAATGGATAATGAATTCTGGGAACTGGTAAGGTGCTAATTTAACTGAAATGGAACATGGAGTGCCTTATGAAGAGGGAGTGTGATTAAGGTAGATCAGAACCAGGACTCTTAGCTGAGGGTATTTTAAACTGAGGAGTTTGTATTTTATTTTGAAAGCAATAGAAAGCTATTGCAGATTCTTGAACAAGGAATATCATCAGACCTTTGCTTTAAGATTATTTTAGCAGCTTTAAGATACTCTTACAATGATCCAGGCAGGAATTGAATGAATTCATTCAACAAGTATCTATTATAATGAGAGCCTGAACTAGATTGCTAGCTATGTGAATAAAGAGAAATAGCTGAAAGATACATGAAGTTCAGATTGTATTTGGCAACTTAGAGTAGGACTCTAAGGTTGTGAATTTGGATTATTAGAAGAATGTTTTTATTCTTAGTAGAAATGAAGGATAGATGGCAGTTTTTCTCTCTCTCTCTCTCTCTCTCTCTTTCTCTTTCTCTCTCTCTCTAAACAATAATGAGTTTTGTGAAGTCCGAGATGCTTGTGGAACACAGAAGATATCCAGCAGATGGTAGGCAATGAAGGGCTGAAGCTCAGAAGCAGTAGATATGTAGACTGTGAGTTATCTGCATATAGAAAGTATTTGAAACCTTATAAATTGGTGAGGTCACTCAGAGATTGCAGAGAGAGAAAGACATAAACAGAAAGAGAGAAAGTCTAAAACAGAACATAAAGGAACAGGTACCCACATTTGATGGACATAAAATGTCTTCTTTTTGAAGGACTAATGACAAACAAAATCAGGAAAGAGCATTGTCGCCAGAACCTAAGGAAGAAAGAATACTAAAGTGGAAGCGAATAGTTAGTTAATAGTGTAAAAAGCTAAAGAGAAGTCATATATTATGAATATTGAAAAAAGGACATAAGAATGAACAGATAGGAGATCACTAGCATCCCAGTAATGAGCAATTTGCTTCCTAAGAAGCCAAATTGCAAAGATTTTAGAAGTTAGTAAGGAGCTAGAAGCTTGGCTTTGAAAAAGCAGGAGAGATTATACAGTAGCCTGAGAGGGTTATATAGGCATGAAGTTTTGTTTCATTCTTGTGCCCTCGAAGCATAACACAGTACCTTGTCATGTAATAAAAACATAATGATTTTTTAAAATTTTAATTGATCTGTGGTATATGAATGTTATGGAATATTATTGTTCTGCAAGAAATGACCAGGATGAATACATAGAGGCCTGCAGAGATTTACATGAATTGATACTGAGTGAAAGCATGACCATCAGATCATTATATACTTCAACAACAATACTATATGATGATCAATTCTGATGGACATGGCTATCTTCAACAATGAGATGAACTAAATCAGTTCCAATAGAGCAGTAATGAATTGAACCAGCAACACCCAGCGAAAGAACTCTGGGAAATGAGTATGAACCACTACATAGAATTCCTCTATTTTTGTTTGCCTGCATTTTTGATTTCCTTCACAGGTTAATTGTACATTATTTCAAAGTCTGATTCTTTTTATACAGCAAAATAACTGTGTGGACATGTATACTTATATTGTATTTAACGCATACTTTAACATATTTAACATGTATTAGTCAACTTGCCATCTGGGTGACTGGGTGGAGGGAAAGAGGGGAAAAATTGGAACAAAAGGTTTTGCAATTGTCAATGCTGAAAAATTATCCATGCATATATCTTGTAAATAAAAAGCTATAATAATAAAGAAAAAGAGGAAAAAATAGTCTTAAATTTGACAAATTCAAATTTAATTTTAAATTTGATTGATTTAATTCAGAATCTGGCCATATTTGTAGGCAGTGGGGCAGAAGCAGTAAAGGTGTTGAAGGTAAGAGTATGAAAAGAAATTAAAACTCAGCTAATTAATTGATAATGCATGTATCTTTACTGATAAAGCATTTACTTTTTAAATATCAGTGGCATGTAGAAGCTATGCATCTTATATTTAATATATATTGTCAAATTGTGAATGTGAATTATTTTTTCTTTAGTGATCTCTCACCGCTTCCTTTTTTCTTTTCTATTTAGTCGGAATCAGCTTTCAACATTGCCAGTACATATGTGTAATCTCCCATTGAAAGTCTTAATTGCCAGTAACAATAAATTGGTCTCTCTTCCTGAAGAAATTGGACATCTCAGGAATTTGACAGAGCTTGTAAGTTAATACTTTATTTTGATTGTGAAATCTACATATGCTGTTCTTTATATATGAAAATTTATTCATCTGGAAAACACATAACCTTTGAATTTTGTTTTCAGGATTGGTAATCGTTTTTTATCTATTGAACCATTATCTTTTTTATTCTTTTTTCCTGTGACCAGTGGATTTCTTTTAAAAAATAGGCTAAATTGAGGTTCATCAAAAAGCTAACTGGCTCACTAGTAGGATCATAGAATTATAGATTTAGAACTGGAAGGAAAAGTTATCTTTTCCATTCTGCTTATTTTACCATGGAAGAAACTGAGTTCCCAAGGCCATACCAGATAGTACATAAAAAAAAAAAGAGCATTTGAAACTACTAGTGGGTCTTTTCTTCATTAGATCTATGTTCTAACTTAATGGTTTGGATTTTTGCGAGTTATAATTTAATAGGAGTTTTCATTTTCAAGCCCTGAATTTGCCACTAATATATCATATTTTTTTCAAATATGATCTATTAATATAATTTTGCTCAGAGGCCCTTATTTTAGCCTATGGTACTCTGGGGAAGGTTATGAACTCCTCAGAATAATGTTTCTAAATGCATAAAACAAAACATATAGGAATACAAAGGAAAACAATTATGTTGAAATATAGATATCAAATCCTAATTTAGACAAGGGATTTTGGTTAACTGTTATGACTGAATGTGATGAGATCTAGGTTTTGGGTCTTTCTGGTCAGGGAACCAAATGATGAGGTCTAGATTTTGGGGTTCCTGGTCAGGGAACAGAAAGATGGGATTAGGGTTCCTGGTGGTCAGGGAGTTAAATGGTGAGGTTAGTGACAAATTTGGGGTTCAGGGAACCAAATAAAGGGGTTTGGCTCCCCTAAATCCCCTTAGGATTCAGCACTTGGCAGGGAGTTGTGCCCTTCTGGTGGCACAGAGGTCCTTTATAAAGGAGTTTACGAACCCAAAAAGCTGGACTGGTAAAAAGAAGTATATTATTGGCATTGGGAAGTTAGCCTTTGCTGTGCATGAATAGAAAGGCTGAATTCCGTAGTGGCAAGATCTGACAGATATAAAATTTCTAGCAGAGAAATCCCAACAGAGAGATATAAAGTCTTTTTAGGGAAATAGGTGAGAGAGTAAAGAGAGAGTAACAGTGAAAGAGAATATCATTTCAGCAGGCAGAGGTTGCTGCTATGCCAGAGATGGCATATTAAGTCCTCTGTAAGCACTGAGCCCTAAGTTGCCTCTTTTTATAATAGAAACCTTGGCTACAAGGTGGGGTTTGCTTTTGATGAGGGTGGGTTCAGCTTGAGCTGGAATTTGAATAGAACTGAATGAATGTCTCTAAGTTTGATCTTTAATTCATTGGGAAGCTTAATCACTAATGAGTGTTATCAATGGGGGTGGTGGATAAGGAATGAAGCTGTTTATCCCATTTCCCTCGGGCAGGGTCTTTTACAAAGGCCAGGATTCAAAGAGAATCTGTCCTTCAAGGAGTTTTAGAGTTTCCAGATCCCCCCTCATCAAATGGATAGTTACTATCAAGCCAAGATCAGAAGACTTTATTTTTGTCATCTGTAAAGCAGTATAACAATATTTATATCTAGCTCACAGGGCTATCAAGGGAATCAAGTGAGATCATGTATGTAAAGCCCTTTGCAAACCTTCAAGCGGTACAAAAATTTTAGTTGTTTACTTTTGTTGAGGTCAGGAACCAAATGTTGAGGTGTAGACCACATGTTGAGGTCTCCATTTGGGGTACCTAAATGAAATTAGGGTTTAGTTAATGTCTAGTGGCAGATTTGGGGTACAGAGAGTCAAACAGAGTTCCCCTGCAACCCCATTGGATTCGGTGCAAGGATATGGCGGTATTTGAGGTCTAGTAGCGGCACGGAATTCCCAATAAAAGCATTTATTGGCCCGGAGAGCTAGATTGATAAAAGAGGTTTATTATTGAGTCTAGAAGTAGGAGATAGGTGAAGGTAGAGACAAGGAGGGCACTGGACAGAGGGTCCTCACATGGCTGGCATGTTTGGAATCTCTGCAAAGAGGGGTCCCCATGTGGCCCTTTTAAGTCGGAGACTTAGCTGGAGGGGCTTTGGGGTGTAGCCCCAAAGTTGGCTCAGATCCGGGTGGGGCTGGGACAGGTTCAGATCTTCTATTGGAATTCAAAGGGACCAGGATTTTTGAGTCAAAGTCAAAGGGTAATTTACATTAACTAAGGGGGGTTGGGAATCAAAGATTGGAATCTTTCCCGCATCACTTTTTCATAATGTTGTAGCTGTAGAAGAAAACAAAAAACTTGTTTCTCAGTGAAAAGCAGGACTGTGAGGGGTGTGTTGCATTGGAGTCAGCAAGATTTTAGTTCAAATCAATCCTCAGTCATTTACTATTTGTATGACTCTGAGCAAGTCACTTAAACCTGTTTGCCTTAGTTTCCTCATCTATAAAATGAGCTGGAAAAAGAAATGACAAACCATTCCAGCATCTTTGCCAAAAAAATTTCAAATGGGGTTATGAAGTGTCAAACACCACAGAAATGAATGAACAACAGCAAAAAGCATTCCTGATTTATTTATTTTTGTGAAGCCATTGGGATTAAGTGATTTGTCCAGGGTCATACAACTAGGTGTTTGGTCTGAGACCACATTTGAATTCAGGTCCTCCTGACTTCAGGGCTAATACTCCCCGTTTAATATAGTTGGATTTTTAGAGTCTTCATTGTAATTTTTTCTATTTATATTCCTTTTAAAGTGTCCATATACATTCCTGAACTGCCATTATAGTCATAAGCTAAAATGAAATTCAATTCACTAACATTTAAAGAAATGTTGACTATGATGAGCAATGTAAGTTACCTCACAATTGGTTCACATTTCTTCTTTTAAATTCAGAAAATAGGAACACATTTGTAGAATTGGAAAGAATCCATCTCAGTATTCTTATGGTTGATTCTATATGAGAGAATTTGTTTAAAGTTAGCAAACATCTTTTCAGAAGTTGCCTTGATAATATAATATGATAATAATACATTGCACTTAGACATTTTTTGATGTTTTTACTTTCTATGTAACTTTGGCATTTATTTGACTTCTAAAAATACTTGAAACCTAATACAAGTTTTACAAAAGACCAGTTCATGTGAACTGTGTCTGTTTTGTTTCACATTTATATTTTTTCACAAGTTCTGCAGATAAATTGAAATATCTTACCCAAATTTTTTCTATTTATATATGCTTTAATTAGCTACTTTGTGTCCTACTATGAAGTTAATGAAAAAACTAAATTATGTTCATTCTTCTTGGAAATAACTTTCAGTTTCAGGGGCTGTGAGGCATAATATTGCCCCATAACTTTTTATGGAGTACTTGAGATTGTTTCATGGAATCCTAATCCTTTAAAAATATACTTACAGATTCAAGTTCATTAACTATTAAAGAGACCAAGTTGAAATATACAATGAATGATGGACATAACTTTAACTCCTCTGGCCCAAATCTTTGACTTCATATGGAATTTTACAAAACTAAACTGTTTTTGGCAAATTTTATTTTAAAACTTTAGAGGAAGACATTCTAAAACCTCCTTTTAGTACTCTCTTATTTTTTTTTTAATAATTTCTTAATTGACATGACTATAACTAACTTAAGTGCCTTGTGTTGCAGTTAAAGATGATGTCTTCATGTTATGTCATATTTGAAATGAAGATGTTAAGTCTTATTAAATTTAGTAAACAATGAATATCTGCCCTGTGTAGAACACCGCTACACACTTGAATTCTGTGTGCATCCTTTAAAAAGCTAAATTTAATGGTTAGAAAATCAAACTAGAAAATAAAATGTGTGAGCTTCATTTAGGCCCTCACTATTTAATGTGATCACATTTCTCTAGTATCTATACAGAAAAGTCAAAATAACTCTGTTATCTCAATAATATTGTAAAAGCAAAAATAATATTGTAAAATCAAAAACAAGTTTAATTTACTTAATTATTTAATTCTAATTTAGCCAAATGAACTTCTTGACAATAGGAACCTTTTAAATAGTATCTATATTAACATGTTATTATTTCACTCTTATAGTATATACTATAGTATAGTATAGTATTCACTCTTATAGTATAGCATTTCTTGGTGACAATTTGAAGTTTTATTCACCCAAATGACTTGCTTATGCTATACATACAATATATGATTATGAATCTAAAAATGGTTCTATCTACTTTCAAAATAATATAATATGGATATTTTTTATCAGTCTTGGAATCTGTATATGAAAGGTTTTTTGTTTTTGTTTTTGTTTTTGTTTTGTTTGTTTTTTTAGCATTTTGGGGACCATGCCGTTTGCCCCAAATTATTGTAGTGATGAATCTACATCCTAGCTGCTATCCTAATGCTTCATGTTTGGAAATAGATAGTATTATTAAGTATAATGGCAATGATTGGTATCATAAAAAGTAAATACCAGAGCAAACTGAAAATTAGACAGACGATTATAGAAACAAGAATTTTTAGGAATATTAAAGATTTTAGAGGTGATCTATGTCAACCCATTCATTTTTCATATAGTTTGATGTAAATAAATTGCTAATACTAGAATATTTGTTTACTTTTTATCCTTTTGGCATAGGACGTGAGCTGTAACGAAATTCAGACACTACCTCCCCAAGTTGGCAATTTGGAGTCTTTGCGGGACCTTAACATCAGAAGAAATCATTTAATGCGTTTACCTGAAGGTGAGAAAAAAAAAATTTTTTTTGTTTCGACTTTAAAATATATATATATATTTATTTATATTTATAAGCTTGTAATATATATATATATTTATTTATATTTATAAGCTTGTAACACTTTATGAAAATACATTATATCTTAAAATCTTTAGCCTATTTTGGTTAGTTTGATGTTTGGTAATTCCTTTTACTGCATCATCTTTGTTTTGGTTTGCCAAAGTTGATGCTCCTTCTCCATTTGCATGAAGAACTACTGAGAAGATTCTAAAAGTTAGAGACCAATAAAACTCACCTCAGGTAGAAGTTTGATAAAATTTAATAAGTGCAATGATCCCCTAGCATTGAAATTGTATAGAAACTCTTGGGGGAAATGAATGTTACTTTTGATTAAGAAAGTTTATGACATAATATAATATACGAAAATTCTTTGAGAAGATATATATCTCATTTCAATATTTATTTTATTATTATTATTATTATTATTTAAGTATTTATTTGAATGTGTGTACATGGTATGCCTAGCTCTAGGAACTATAGGTGGAACACAAGGAAGTATACACAAAAATCTATATATTTATCAAGTTGCAAAAGTAATGTTTCAGGTCCCTCTTTGTCTTGATAAATGAAATTACAATTTCCAGAATAAATTCTTCATTCTGAAAAATACAAAAGCTAATTGGTTATTTAAGTGAAGTCTATTTAAAATTTTTAAATAAAGATGGAATGAAAATTGAAATAGATCCATGACGGGGGTGGGAAGGAGGAGGGGAGAACAGAGATGGTTAAGGTTCATCTTTAATCCTTAGAAACTGAAGTCATAGATTGATCTAGACCCTTATCTTGTATAGAACTTGATTCTTTTATCAGTGATCTTATCCATGGAGGAATTTCATTAGTTAAGAATATTGATAGACCTTTGGACTTCTGATATAAATTTAAAAAAACTCTCAACATGTCCAATATACATAACCTAATTAGACTACCCAAAATTCATACATCTCTTCTGTTTTCCCTCTCCTTGCCCACCAATCTTTCTCTTCATCCTATCTCTTGTGGGACTTTAGTTTAATGATCATTACTTTAGGAGCAAGGGGTAATGAGAGCATTCAGTAGTGCTGACCTACTGGTACCCTTGTTCCTTGATCAACAGAAACTGATCCCTTCCTTACAGTCTTCTCCTGCAATGCATTTTCTTCATAGAGTAGCTTATTGTTTAAATAAATTTTGATCCTGCATAATGATTGACTTAAAGCTTTATTTAAGTGCCAATTCTAGTTTGGGTAAAAAATGAATATAATGTTACAAGAATGTATATTCATGATCATATGGTTTTAGTTCTTTGGGATTTTAGATTGAATTGACTAGCCATTTCCATTTTTCCCCCATACATACAGAGCTCGCCGACTTGCCTTTAATACGGTTAGACTTCTCCTGCAATAAAATTACTTCAATCCCTGTTTGTTATCGGAACCTCAGACACCTACAGATGATCACCCTAGACAACAACCCCCTACAGTCTCCTCCTGCACAGGTGAACCATTGTAAACTGTACAGAGGATAGAATTTGAAATTTAGATTATTTCCATTTAAATTTCTTTTTAAAATGAAGTCTTTAAGAAAAATTGTGTTATCATTTAGAAAGTTTGAATAGCTAAAAGTGGGGACAATCTCTTGATTTCACTTTTTTTTCCCCCTTTCTACTTCCTTTTTCCCTTTTCCCAGTTTCCTTTCTTCCTTCTTTCTTACTTTTCTTTATCTTTTTCACTTGGAATTTTTTTCTTGGAAATGTAATCAAAGTATATTATGAAGGAAGAGAAAATTGTGCTCTTCAGTTTTCTGTGTTAAGATGTCCATTTATTTTATCTAACTATTATTTTTTAACTATGTTTCAAAAACGATCATTTTATAATTTAAAAGAGCAAAAGATTGACCCTTTGCTCAACAATAGTGACTAAATATAATTTATTCCATAACTTACAAATAAAATACAATTCCGAATTAATCTTGCATTTATTGCAGAATTCCATCAGTTCTCATAGTACTTGCCACAATATAATAAAAAGAATTCCAGAATTGAAGTTATAGATGCTGAGTAAAATGGGCAGAATCAGGAAAACTTTATCCATAGTAATAGCAATACTGTGCAATGATCAACTTTGATAAACTTAGCTTTTCTCAGCAGTATAATAATCCAAGACAATTCCAAAAAGCTCATGGTGGAAAATGCTGTACACATCCAGAGAAAGCATTATGTAGTCTGAAGGTAGATCGAAGTATACTATTATTTCACTTTTTTTTCTCTTTCTTATGATTTTTCCCTTTTGTTCTAATTCTTTTATTCCACATGAGTAATGTGGAAAATTTTTTAAAAGTGATGTTGAAAATTATCTTGTAATAGAAAAAATAAAATGCTATTAAATGGGGGGAAATTTTTTTTTTTTGATGTGTATAATAGTCCCAAAGAATTTAAATTTTCACTTCTAAAAGCATGTGGCTCTTGATATTGGTATGGTATACATTATTCTTGTTCTCTAATAACTATTCTTATTAATTATATTAATTAATAAAATGATTAAGATTGAAAATGGCAAGGACCTCTCTTAATATGAGAGAAATTGGAAATGGCCTTGGGGCTGGAAAGGAAGGGTGGTAAGAGGAGAGGAAACAACAAGCATTTATTAAGTGCTTTTTGTGTGCCAGATGTTGAACTAAGTACTTTACAAGTTTCTTATTTAATTTTCAGAACAACTCCTGGAGGTAGGTGTTGTTTCCCTATTTTAGAGTTGTAAAGTAAGGCTGGATGAGATCATGATTTGTCTAATGTCCCAAAGCTAGTGTCAGTATAAATTTAAACTCAGACTTTCTTGACTTCATGACAAGCACAATTCACTTTGCTACCTGTACCTTTGAAGTCTCAAAAAAAGTGCAAATATAACTTGAGAAGAAATGTTTAATAAACTGATTATAGAAAACAAGTTAGTGCAAGAATAAACACTTTAAAAATAATTTTCTTTATGAAAATGTCTGGCCCACATAAGTCTATATATAGTACCATGGAAATTTCCAATGCACAAAAATAGCCACTTTTTAAATTAGACATTATGCAATTAGAATATCAGTTTAAAACTAGAGATTCCACGATAAGCAAGAAGCTCTCAGAAAAATCTGGAAAGTCCTACATGAATTCATGCACAGTGAAATGTGCTGTATATAGCTATACTGTGGGATGATCAACTGTGAATAACTTTTTCAGCAGTATAATGATTCAAAACTACTCTGAAGGTACTAGGATAAAAAATGCTCTCCACACCCAGAGAAAGAACTGATTATGTCTGAATAAAAATCGAAGCATTTTTTAACCTTATTTTTCTTGAGGATTTGTGTGTGTGTGTGTGGTTATGGGGGGAATGTTTTCTTCTCAACATGACTTTTTATAAACTTCAAATTTATCTTCTCAATGCAGGGATGGAGGAAAGGAGAGAATCTTGAACTTTGTTTTAAAAACAAATGTAAAAAATTGTTTTACATGTAACTAAGGGAAAATAAAATATTGAATAAAAACTAGAAATTCGAAAACTACTAATGATGGATATTTCATTTTCTACATTTATAAATCAAAGTTAGTAGAACTGCTTAATTGTTGAAACATATTTGATATCGTAACATGTAATGTGAGAAACAAATATATTTATCTGTATATAGATATATATATATATTTATACACACACACATACCAATTTTCCACTAAAAGCATACTACCCACCAAATATTTTCTTATTTTTAACACTAAAATTCATTTTTTATAATTTTTCTTCTAGCTTACATATATGGAAATGACACTTTTCCTCTTCCTTGTTTTAAATAAGGCAAGACTGTAATAAATTAGTACTTTGGATAAGATGTGACCATGTTCTTTTTTCTTTCTTTTTCTTTAGATATGTATAAAAGGCAAAATTCACATATTTAAATACCTGAACATACAGGCATGCAAGATCGCTCCAGACTTACCAGATTATGATAGGAGGCCTATGGGATTTGGCTCCTGGTAAGATTTTTCTTTAATTTGTTGTGACCTACCACTTCTTACTACAGAGTAATAAAAATTAGATCAAAATATATTTGGCTTAAAGCACTTTGCCTTTGCCTCTTTAAATTGTCTAAATTAAACATACCTCTTTAGATTGTCTAAATTGGATAAAAATCTAGTAGAAGGAAAATTAAAACAAAGAAAGACTAAATAGTTTACTAACTGCAAATGATAACCTGTCTCAACACTTTCCTTATCAGAAAGCATTTAAGTTCAATTGGATGTGGAATGTTTTGGGAACTGATCAAAGGCAGCTACCAAATAGTACAAAGAGAATTGGTCATTTATCAGATCATCAGTGAACTAACAACCTCAGATATCTGGAATAATTCAGTAAACCAGAAAGGAAGCCAAAAAAAGCTAAGAAGACTCTTGTGCCAAATTTGCAAGAGATTCTTAGTTCTTGATGCTAAGTAAAGTGAGTAGAACCATTGTACACAAAAACAATATTATGTGATGATCAATTGTGATGGATGTGACTCTTTTCAACAATAAGGTGATTCAAGTCAGTTCCAATAAACTTGTGATGGAGAGAGAAAAAAGAGAGATTCTTAATTCTTTACTCCGAGCTTTCTTGCTCTTATTTTGTATCTAAAGACAATTCTGATATTTCAAGGATACCAGTAGCATCAAATTAAAAAAAAAAATTAGTAGAGGTAGCCAGCTGGCCATGTGGAAGAAGACAAAAAAACTATCAGAAAAAATTTTACCTCTTTTCTCTTTTTAATCTACCTTTTTTAAAAAATACTTTTTTTGTCTTTTATTCTCTACCATTTTGCTACCTCTTTCCTTTGTTATAGATGTGTTCAGATTCCCACTAGATTGATGACCTCTTGAAAAAAGAAAAGCATTTATCTTTGACCTTGTTACTCCTTCATCTTTTTCCTCCTTCCTTACCTCCATACTTTTAAGTTACAAAACATACTAACCATATATTTAAAAGGAAATCTTTCATCTCTTAACAGCACTCAAAAAATGACAACAAGGATCATCTTCATGACTTAGTAATTTTATACCTTTCAACTATTTACACATGCAGTGGTATGAAACTTTTTTTGGTTGTTTAAATAATGTTTAGATACCATAAAAGAGGAAGATTCCAGCCATGAAATCTATGAAAAGATGGTGGAACTCAGAGTGAAGAGAAAATTTTTAACATAAACTTTTTATGACCAGAGGTCAGGGGATAATACAAGCATCATTATATAGGAATCACTCTTAAAATTAACTCTGTAGAAGTCCTGTAACATTAGTAGCAGCTAAAAGCTTGGCACCATTAATCATTATGAATCCAGATAATTCTATTTACATAGAACTATGCCAAAGTTCAATGTGATGCTCAAGATAAGAAGAATACCTACAAAGCTAGTGTCCAAAGGTGATGATTACCTGGCACCAGGATCACTTCCTGTTTGAATAGAGAGCTGTAATGAGACAAAATTGAAGATGGTTCCTTTGTACTGAAATACAGGAAGTTTCTTTATAGGTCTTTCCTTTTGGTTTTGATGCTTTGAGCACTGTAACCAACAGCAATAAAAAAGTGAGTCATAATACAAAACCACAAAAAGTCTTCATTAGGATATCTGAGTCAATATTCCATCCAGGATCTGCTAGGAGATAGAAAAGAATACAAGGGGAAAAGATAAGATACAAGACAGTACAAAATAATTATAAGCAAAATACTTTCCCTGATCCAGAAGCAGAAATTAAAAAGGAAAAAAAAGAAAAACTAGAGCAAAGAGCTGGAAATTAAGGAGGTGCCCATCAGTTGGAAAATGGTTTTTAAAATTATGGTATATAGCATTAGCCCTGAAGTCAGGAGGACTTGAGTTCATGCCACATAACACTTCCTAGCTGTGTGACCCTGGAGAAATCACTTAATCCCAGTTGCCTTAGGGGGAAAAAGTTATGGTATATAAATATAAGGAAACACTCTTTGCATGATAAAATCATAAATATTGTTATTTCAGAGAATACAGAATAATATACATGCTGAGTGAAATGACCAGAACCGGGCAAACCATATATTGATGAATAACATCTTTTAAAGAGAAACAGCTTTGTAAGACTTAAGAACTCTGATCAAGGCATTGTAGAGCCATTTCTCCAGAGCATCCTACCCACCTCCTGATGGACAGATGATAGACCTAAAGCATAAACCAAGACTCGTAGCTCAGACATGGCTACATTGTATATTTGTTTTACTTGACTTGATTTATTTGTTGAAGTTGTTTTTGTCCCCCCCCCCTTATTGACTGAGTGAAAGAGATTTTTATTACCATCTGGGAAAATAGTATGTACACAATAGATAAAGAAGATATATAGAGTAATTTTCAGTGGTATTGGAGAGAGAGCAATTCATTTTCATCCATTTAATGAACACTTACTTTCAGATATTGTTTAGGTACTAACTGGAGATGCAAATACAAAAATGCAAATCTTTATCTTTAGGTTACTTATGTCCTATTGAGGTAACTAGCTTTTACACAAATATGTTCATGCAAAATATGTAAAGTAAATTCAAAGTAATTTCATGGGAAGGAGAAGAAAACTGTCTGATGAAATCAGACAGTAACCTCTTTAGGAAGTAGCACCTGATCTCTGAAGGAAGTGAGGTATTTTTGCTGAGGCACTTGGGGGTAAACCTGACCAGGGTCAAACAGCTAGGAAGTATTAAGTGTCTGAGGTCCAATTTGAACTCAGTTCCTCCTGACTTCAGGGCTGATGCTCTTTCCACTGCGCCACCTAGCTGCCTCAAGTGAGGTATTTTTTTGAAGCAGTCATGCAAAGCATTCCAAGCATGGAAGATATCCTGTGCAAAGCATGAAGGTGTGAAGTGGAATGATATGTATGTGGAAACATAAGTAAGCCAGTAATAATAAAATAGTTTTATTTACTGAAGTGTAGGATGCATGGAGTGGCAGAGTAATATTGTGATGAGTTAAGAAAGACATTTGAACGAAATTTGAAATACTTTAAAGAACTTTTGATTTGATTTTTAAAAAATATTTTATTTTGAAGCAATGGTGAACAGTTAAGTAACATAGTAAATATTGTGCTTTAGGAATTCCAGTTTAGCTACAACATAGGACACGAGTAGGAGAAGATAAGAGACTGGAGGCACGGAGATCAATGAGGAGCTTTTTCAGTAGGCAGTAGAGATGCCAGAGATATTGTGGAAATAGAATCTATAAGATTTGTCACCTGACTAGTGGTTCTTACTTTTTCATTATTCCTTTTTTTGTCTTTACTGATATCTGCTAGTATTTAATGGTATATATATAGAGGTTATGTTATGAAAGTTTTTCAATACTAAATAGAGCATTTGTATTTAGTTCTAGGAAAAATAGGAAGCCAGTAAAAATTATTGAGTGGGGGAGTAACATGAAGAAACCTGTGCTTTAAGAAAATCACTTTGTAATTGAATAGAAGATGGATTAGAAGTGGAGAGAGACTTGAGACAGGCAGACTCATCAGCAGACAATTGCAGTGGTCCAGGAAATTTACAGGCATTGGCAACAGATTGGATTTGAGGATATGAGAGAGAGAGAGTAAGAAGTCAAGATGATTCCTAGGTTGTCAGTCTGAAGAACTGGAAGGATTGTATTTCCCTCTATAATGATAGGAAAATTAGGGGGGAAGCTGATGATTTCTGATTTGAACATGTTGAGTTTGGGATGTTTACTGGATATCATTTCAAGATACATGAAATACATTTTGGAGATACAAGACTGGGAATCATCAGAGAGGATAGGCAGAATTAAAGATTTGAGAATTAGTGTATGAATGGTAATTAAATCTTTGGGAGCTGATGAGGGAAGTAATATGGAGGGAGAGGGCCCAAAAGAGAATACTGAAGGATACCTATGGTTAGAAGGTGTGATATGGATGAGGATCCAACAAAGGGGACTTAGCAGGAATAATCAGATAGTTAGAAGGAGAATTAGGACAGAGTGATATTCTTAAAACTTAGGAGAGAGTGATCAATAGTGCCAGGCTGCAGAGAGATCAAGAATAGGATTGAGAAAAAGCCCTTAGATTTGGCAACTAAGTGATCATAGGTAACTTGGAGAGAGCAGTTTGGGTGGAATGATGAAATTGGAAGCCAGATTGTAAAGGGTTAAGAATATAGTGAGAGAAAAAAAATGGAGGGTTATAATGATTTTTTCTAGGAGATTATCTGTAAAGAACTGAAGAGATATAGGAGGACAGTAAGTATGGAAGAGTCAAGTGAGGTTTTTTTCAGGATAAGGGATATATGAACATAGATATGTACAATAGAGAACCAGTAAACAGAGACTGAAAATAGGTGATGGGAATGACAGAGGGCATAGTCTGCTAAAGAAGATGAGATTGAAAGGAATTGTGTAATCAGATAGAAAGGTGAGCCTTAGTAAAGAATAAGACCCCCTCATCATGGGATACAGAGGTAAAGGAAGAAATAGTAGCAGAAGCTACCTTAGTGATAGAGGAAGAAGAGGGAACTCAGGAGAGAAAGGCCTCAATTTTTTTATGTCAAATATAAGACAAGGTTCTTGAGTCAGTGGGAGAAAGGGAATCATGGAAGGTTTGAGAAGGAAAGAAAAGATTTGGAAGAGTTGCTGTGAAGAGTAGGATAGTGAGTTATGCATAGTAATATTGCCTATGAGAAGTGAGATCCAATCGAAGTTAAGTACCATTAACATGTATGCCCTATAAACGTACAAATTTGAATGAACTATATCACCTCAAGTTCAGTGATCCTTAAACAGATTCATCTTTTTTCTAAAACTTGTTCTACTACATGACTTCCTTATTTTTGTTCATTGTATCGGGTCCCAGTCACACTTAACAAGCTCAGTTAAACTCCTTCCTCTTTCTACTCATTCTATTTCCAATTACCCAAAATTTCTTAAAGTCTCAGGGATAACACAATGTTAAATGATACATAAAACTTATTATTGTCATGCAGGATGCTCAAGTGAAAAAGAGGATTCCCTGTGGAATGTGAAATTTTATAGCAGCTTTTATTTGTAAATGACATTGTATTGATTGTATCAAATCCCTGGATATATTATGGTCTTTTCAATTAGATCTGCAACCACTGGAAAAGCTATCTCCTAACAGTCCACAAAATAAAGCCAAATGAATGACTGTGATATATATTTGGCTAAATAGTCTATAGAGTTAGTCCATGAAGATATATATTTTGAACAGATACAATAAATTTACCAAAATTGAATAGAAGAAAGAAAATGGGATCGATTGCTTTTGAGAAATGACAGAGCTCTATAAACAATCCCAGTATGTTTCCTATTGTTCTAATTCACCATTAAGCAAATTCTGGAACTCCACATGATATATAATTAAATTTGAAAAATCACCCAAAGCATGACTTCTTGAACAAGTTATTAAGCAAGAACAATAGAGCATAAATAAAATAGAATCCACACTTATGCCTTTGGGTTATAAATACCTTTGATTACTTTTATGTATTCTGTCCTATTATGTATTACTTTTATGTATTCTGTTATGCAGTTTCACTTTCCTATGAAAACATGAATACATTTTCCATTTAGACTTACACATTAAAGATATGTTTATCCAACTTGTAAATATTATGAAATTGCATTTGGTTTGCTTTCTTTTTAAACAAGCATAAAGTTGCTTATTTTTCTGAAATATCATGCATCTTACAAATATACCTGTATTTTTGTTCCCTCTCACCCTATACTCCTTCCCCATTTTTAATATTTAACATTAACATATCATATGTCTTCCCTGAATTGTCAGATTCTACTTTTATAATTGTGTCACTATCACCTGCCATCTTGACAATATTAGATAGTTGTCATTGTTGATACAATTACATCACCAGGTTATCGATCGGACAGCTCTTAGTTATTATTGATTTTTCTAGTCAGTCTCAACTTATAGGAAAGTGAGCTGTTTAGGACATAAAGTTTTAATGTAAAATGGAATTTTCCTTTTTTTATGTGACAATTTTAAGCTCTGTGGGCTTACATTCAAAGAATTTGGTGAGTAAATTTCTGACTATCTTTTAAAACTAATTTATACTTAAAGTAATACAGCAAATTAAACATTTTATGTTACTTACGTTTAAATAATTTCAACACATTACAATGATAGCTTTCAGCATTGACTTCTAAGTCTCCCTCAGGATTCTTTATTTATCCATTTATTCGCCTTTATTTTCCTCACATCCATTATAACTAGTTTAATGTATATTGGTTTTCTGGTTCTGTTTTTTCCCTCTACTTGGCAATATTTCATGATAGTTTTTCCAAACTGCATTTCTCATTCTAATTACATCTTAATTACATATACAATATACTTGAATATTCCTCATTTGTAGGATATTTAAGTTGCTTAAGTTTTTTGCAATTACAAATGGAAATTTTGAAGAAGTAACTATTTTTAAAATCTTTGCTCTCAGGGTGGTTTCCTAGTGAGGTTTTTAACCAGCATTTATTAAGTGTCAACATTATCTCTTTTTCTCCCCCCCCCCATTTATTTATTTTTATTAAAGCTTTTTATTTACAAAACATATGGTAATTTTTCAACATTGACCCTTGCAAAACTTTCTGTTCCAAATTTTTCCCTCTTCCCCCCCAACCCCTCCCCTAGATGGCAGGTAGTCCAATACATTTAACATTACTTTGAATATATATTTATAGAATACAAAAGGTGCTGCTTTCAAGATTAGTTTTTTGAAAAATTATTTTAGAAATAGACTGATGAATTAATCAAGAAATGAGAGGAGATTTTTACTACTTTTTCATGATAGAAAAAGAGGAAGATTTTTCTCTTTATCATAATTTATCATAAGTGATATATTAGTCACACATTACTAATCTTTTTTATTATCTAAGCAAAATTTGAAAAATAATTTTAATTTTTCTGTAATTCATGAATATTATTAAGTCCTTGTGAGAATGACACAGTTGCCTAGTTCCAAGTTGCTTACTATACACTATGAAAAAAACTAGTATAAATTTCATTCGCTCTCCACTCTCCTTCTCCCCCTCCCTACTCCCACTCTGTTTATTACAGAAGCAGCATGAATTAATGGCCAGAAGCGTGGTCTCACAGTCAATAAGAACTGGATTCAAGTTCCACCTCTGTCACATATTGGCTTTGTGACACTGTTTAAGTGTTTCTAAAGACTCTAAATTATAATGAAGATGCTAATTTTCACTAGTAGAGGGAGTTTACTCACCTGAAAGTTGCTTAACCAAAGAAATTCCAGATCTTATTCCTATTGAGAAATTATCACATTCAACTCAAAAGATGTATAAATAATTAGATTATCATGTGAAGAATTAAATCCTATAGTATAAATTTGTATTTGGGACTGTACTATAAATAAGAAAGTTACAAACATTTTACTAATTCCATATACATAATGTATCAATCAGTAAACGTTTATTAAGTGTCCACTATGAAGCAAGAACTGTATTAGAAGTCTTAGCTCTCATTCCATTGTGAGAGATAGGTACATAAGTAATTAGATATCAAATATATGTAAAATAAATAATAATAGCTAATAATAATTAACATTTATATAATGCTTATTATGTGCCAGGCACTGTTCTAAGTGCTGTAATTTGATTTTATTAAATTTAATCCTCACAACAACCTTGGGATGTAGATGGTATTATTATGTAGATTTTACTGATGAGATTTGTCCAGAGTCATACAATTAGCCAGATTGAAGCTCAGGTCTTCTTGATTCCAGGTTTGGCATTCTGTTCACTGTGCCACTGAGTTTTCTAATATACAGAATACAAATGGTGCTTTAAGTGTAAACATAATAAATAAATAAATAAATAGAAGTACTTCTTGCCAAGATAGCTGCCTCAATGGAAGAAGACAGCCCAGCTTTCATACACTTCCAACAAAATAAACATAAAAAAACATAAATATTAAGTAATCTTGTAAGACACTACATTATGACATCACCTAACCCCCGAGTTTAAAAAATTTTTAAATACAGCAAAAAGGCAGCCAGAAGCCCATAGGCAATAGTAAAGAGTATTCACTAAAAAAGGGAGTTCTGGTATAGACAGAGTATATGTATAAGACAGAAGTTTGCTGACATGAGTTAAGAGTTATACACTACATAGAAATAGGGAGCTCCCATCAAAAAAAACCTCAAACATGGTTGCAAGTAATAGTTGGAGTTGCTTCATACCAAGAGCTGATTGTTAAATTATCTGTGTGACCATTTACACCTTAGAAATTCACAAATACATTTTTTGTTGTTGATAGTCTAGACCTAGTTAATTAGAAAATATTAATAGTGCAGATTAAACTTAAAAGTGTATCATGAATCCATTTTGAGACGTTTTTTGAGAGCCAGTTGTTAAACATTTTCCAACTCACCCCAGTCCACAGCAGTAAATACACAGTCCAAACATGGCAATACTCTTGACTAAAACCCTACAAAGCCATGAATTCTGAAGTCTCTAGCTCTTTATCCTGATGCTAAAAAAGCCTATATATATAGTACTCTGAAGATCTAAAGGACCCTAAAATAAACCAGCACTCACCTTGGGAAGTGAAGGTCAACATGTAATCTACGTGACCCACATGAAGACCAAATCAAGCTGACTACCCAACTCCATTCTGAAACATTTGAGGTTAAAGCCTGGCCATGAATACAAAGCTTCAGTTCAGTGACTGAAAGTGAATATATGAGAAGAAAACAAAATACTATTAAAAATTACAGTGGATACAGGCATTCCCAAAAATCTAACCTAGAAGACAACTTTTTTAAGTACTTTGAAAGGGAAAAAAAAAAGAATTTTCCACTTTTAATACATGAATATTTAAAAGATATAAAACAAGAGATAAAAAATGAAATAAAAGATCTAGAGGAAAGAATTGGAAAGCGAATAAATAGTTTAGAAGAGAAAATAGTATGTTTGCCATCTAGGGAAGGTGGTGAAGGGATAAGAAGGGAAGAACAAAATTTTGAAACACAGTTTTGTAAAGATGAATGTTGAAAATTATCTGTGCATATGTTTTGAAAATAAAAAGCTTTAATAAAGCTTTTTAATTAAAAAAAGAGAAAATGGTAGCAACATAGTAAAAGGAATTTTCAGACCATAGACCAATCAAATTGGTGTCATGAAGAAAATAAAAATATTAAAAAAAAAAATGTAAGGTATATTCTACCAAAAATAACCTCTCTGGAAAATGTATCAAGTAATTGGGGAATACTGAATTTCTTTAAAATTATTTTTTAAATTTGAATACCCTATTTTAATCAATGATAATAAAAATTGTCTATTAAAACTAGAGGACAAAGTAAAAATGGGAAAAAATACTAATCATCTCCTGAAGGAAATATCAAAAGGAAGAACCTGAGAAATGCTATAACCAAAATGCTATTACCATCATTCAGAGCGTCTGTCCAGCTGAAAGAGTTCAAATACCACACTCAAAAACATAAGACCTGACCTATTTCTCTTGCAAGTGACAGAAAATCTTGAAATACTGTACTCCGAAAGGCAAAAGATATAGACTTAAAATCAAGAAAAGTTTAATTTGCAAAGCTGAGTATAATCTAGCATGAAAAAAAGTTAATCTTTAATGGAATAGGGGATCTTCAAGAATTACTTCTTTGTAGTGAAAACAAGAGTCAAACAAAATGTAGAAAGGTAAATGAGCAATTGGAAAGGGTTGCATAATAATAAAGTGCTGACACTCCAGTGGGGAAGAAGAAACAAGTGTTGTTTCTTCAGAACCTTAGGAACTTAAATAAGAAAAATAGACTCTGGAAGTGAATTAAACCTGTTCAAAGGGCTTTTAACAGGAGAAAGAGAAAGGAAGATAAAAGGAAAATATTAATATAGAGAAAAGGACGGTGTGGTTAAGAGAGCGATTAATAACAAAGAAAATAGTTTCATTCTAAACAAACATTGGTCCTAAAGGAGGAATTGAAAGGAAAAGAAGTAGAAACTGAAAACCCATCATTTGGTGAATAGTTTGAAATTGTGTTATGTGAATAATGGAGTATTGTTATAAGAAGTGCTGAATGAGACAATTTTGGAGAGCCTTGGAAAGAAGACTTGTATGAAATGATAATGCAGAGTAAAATGGAACTAAATGAGTAATTTATATTTTAAATTCATTGGAAAGAAAATCAATTTGAAAGGAGTTAAGAAGGTTTTGATGACTAGTCACATGGCGATTTCTATAATACTTTTTTGATGAAGTATGTTAGGTTCTTAAAGACAGGTCATTGTTCAGAAAGAAAAATATATTTTTGCACATTGCCCCTGTGTAAAATTGTTTTATTCTCAATGCTTATCTGTTACAAGAATTTATTCCCCATTTTTAATTTGGGCAACACAGGGGAATGATGCCAAAAAGAAAATACCTCCCACCCCCAAAAATAGATCATTGGAATATTTTTTAATTCACAAAAAATGACAGAAAGAAGAAACAGAATAGCTTTGAAAAACTTATTTTGCAACAAAATAAAGCTATGAATCACTAAATTCTATATTCTCTGTCTTTCTCACTTCTAAATCACTTCTGATTAGAGAATTATAAATTAAAACAACTCAGGTAACCTCATACCTGTTAGTTTGACTAATAAGACAGAAAAGAAAAATAATAAATGTTGGTGGGAATGTGGGAAAACTGTGAAACTGTTGGTGGAATTGTAAACGAATCCAATCATTATAGAAAACAAATTAGAACTATAACTAAAGGACTATGAATCTGCATACCCCATGACCCAGCAATTCTGCTACTAGGTTTGTATCCCAATGAGATTAGGAAAAAAAGAAAAGAAAAAACCTATTTGTACAAAGTACTTATGACACCTTTTTTTGATGGTGTGAAAGAATTGGAAATTGAGAGATAGCCATCAATTAAGAATTGCTGAACAAGTTGTGATATGTGACTGTGATAGAATACTATTGTGCTACAAGAAATAGTGAATGGAATGCTTTCAGAAAAAACTGGAAAAGACTTAGATGAATTGACACAAAGTGAGCAGAACATTGTACATTGTAACAGCAATATTGTAACAATGATCAACTGTTGAATGACTATGCTTTTTTCAGCATAATCCAAGACAATTCTGAAAAACTCAAGATGAAAAATATCCACCTCCCCAGGGTTAAGAACTGATAAGAGTATGAATGTACTGATCAAAGTATACTATTTTTTACTCTTATTTTTTTCCATAACTTTTTTTGGGGAAGGGTTTATGTGTTTTATAACATGATTAATATGGAAACATGTTTTGCATGGTTTCACATGTATATTATATATCAAGTTGCTTTTTTTTTCTGAGGGAGGGAGAAAAGTGAGAAAGGGAGAGAATATGGAATTCAAAATTTTTTTTAAAAAGGAATGTTAAAAATTGTTTTTACATGTAATTGGGAAAAATATTCAAAAAAATGAAACATGTTGCATTTTATTATATTTTTCTTTAAAAGCCAGTGATATGGAATGAAGTTTTTTTTTAACATTTTATTTATATTTTCATTCTCATTTCTTTTTTTACATTCAACTTTGTACATGGAAATGTTAAATTTCTGTTACTATGAGAATTAAAAGAAATTTTTTTAAGATAATAGAAAAACAAGGGAAATTTGTGAGAGAGCAGGCATGTATAGCTGGTCTCATGTAGAAGACAAGACCTCATGTAGACAATGACATGAGGGAAGCTCCAAAGAAATATTGGAATTCCAAGAATCATAAAGTCAAAGAGAATGTTTATTCAGTTATGTAGTTATTCTGTACAAGCCACTATATTCAGTGATTCTGTTTATTATTATTATACTGCTGTTTATTGATGCTGTCATTTCATTTTGACTTTGCTTTACCAATGTGTTTGTGTTATTTCTTCTCAGCCATGAAGAATTGTACTCAAGCCGTCCATATGGAGCCCTTGATTCTGGTTTTAATAGTGTGGACAGCGGTGATAAGAGGTGGTCAGGGAATGAAGTAAGTAATTTTAAAATATTAGAAATAGGAGAATAAGGAAGAAGAAAAATGGGATGTTTTCTAATTAAGAGAGCCTATATATCTTGATTTATGTTGAAGAATATTTTAAAAATCACTTTATTTTGGCATGGTAATTTTATGTCTTTTTTTCAGTATATAGCTATGATTTTTTCTCTTTATTTTTAGCATGATGGGCCAATTGATATTCAGATGCATTTGTACAGATATCCTAATTTTAATTAACAGTGTGTATGGCAATCCTCAAAATATCAGAACCCAACTTAAACCTCTTTTTGTGTGGGGAAAAAATTCCAGCAAAGACAAATACAATACTTATTACCTTTTCACTATATCATTAATTCTAACACAATTAATGACAGCAAACATTAAGTAGATATGCCAGAATTCACTAGTCAAATAATTAAGAAAGGAAAGAAATCATCATTTATTGCCTACACTTTTCCAGACACTGTGCTAAGCTCTTTGCAAATATTGCCTCCTTTGATCCTCAGAACATTCTTGGGAAGTTGCTGATATCATTTGCCCCATTTTAAAGTTGTTGGTTGTTGTTGTTGTTGTTGTTTGTTGTTGGTTGTTGGTTGTTGGTTGTCTTTTATTCTCAATGAGGATCATGACATGAGGAATGTGATGCCGTGACATGCAAGTGGATTAGATTAAGTGAGCAAGAGCTGTGCAGTCACTACTTCCTCCTCCAGAACCGTCTTGGCCCAGTGTGGCCAGATATAGATCAGGATTACAACTGTGACCAATTGAGTCTTGACCTGGCAACTCTCATTGTCTAATCAATGAGAGCCAGAGTGATTTGGATTTAAGATGTGGTCCTTAACGTGGAACTCTAGCTGGTAAACCCCAGATATCTTTAGAGGTTTCAGCAATCAAAATTAACATTCCTTTGGGCAGAGCATCCAAACATAACCAGTAAAGGTATCATATGCTCTATGTGGACAAAGGGAACAGAAGGAAAAGAAAAGAAAAAAGAGCTTATGTTACCCAGCTGGCCAGCTCCAGTTAAATAAATTGAGGCAGATAGATATTAAATGACTTACCTAAAGTTACACAGCTAATTAAAGCTACAGTGCCAGATCTGAACTCTCACATTCCTCAGTCCTGGCCCACCATTCTGTCCACTAAATTCTGTCCACTTCCTTTGATTGATTAGCTGATAGTGTCCTTTCCTTTCCTCAACAGGGTTATGTGGGTTAGTGTAGAGGGTCACAGTCAGTGGGGGAACTCTAGGTGAGGTATAAGACCCTTCAGCCCAGAGGGAACCTGCTGACAATGTCTGGTTTGGCTCCCCATCTCCCCTAAAGGCTCTTGGCCTTCCTGAGAAGTCAGGGGGCAGTGACCACCTGTATTCTACTTGAAGCAAGGAATACTTACATTAAAGAGGCATTTACATATCAATAGCAAGGTGCTTATAGTTAGTAGTTGCACAGTGTTCTGTGGTGATGTAATGGTTCTACAGTTGGCACATGTTTAGTGTGCTATGGTGATTAATCCTACTAAGATATTTAATGACTGAGAGAACTTGAAATAAGAACTCCATCTTTGACCCTCCTTCTGAGTCTCCTGCCTTCTTCACTCCTCTACTAAGACCAAGGGTGGTCCCGAGATCCTCCAGAGAGCTAGTTGAGATGGTATATTTTGACACCCCAATTTAGGGTCAGAACCTCTGAGGCTTATATTATTCTTTAGGTTCTTATTGCTAAAACACTGAACATTTCTGGGAAGGTTATCTGGGATCCTTTGGGAAAAAACTTTATTGGTTCCTTTTAGAGATAGGAACAAGGCATCTAAATTTTCAAATCAATTAAACAATTACTTATTTTATTTATTTAGCAGGTATTGTATGTAGAGCACTAACAATTTGAGGGAGATACAAAAGTATATTACAGAGCCTTATAGAAGACTTTCATTTCCTATTTCCTTTTCTTTCTTATTTTTCTTTCTCTGCTCCTTCTTTGGGCTTCCCTTCTCCCTTTCCTTACTGTATACTTTTGACTACCTCTAGCAGAGCAAATCATCAAAATCCCTACCTTCTCAGCGAAACTTTTTTTCTCGACCACCTACTAATACAAGCTTCGTTTGTTCTTATTTCTGGTTCCTCAGAACAAAAGGGGGAAAGAGTTGAGTAAAACAGTGCCTGGGAACTACTCTGGAACCATTGAAGAAAAGGCATTCATAACTGTTTTCTGAGATACTCAAGGGGAAAGCATTATAAACTGTTAGAACAGGGATTTCATATTTGTTCTATATGTGGCATATCTTGAACTAGATAAAAATGTAATTGGGAAACAATTAAGAAAATTAAATACAGTACAACTTATATAATGTTTGTTTATGGTTTTCTGCAGAATCACATTTCTGTTTGAGTTGACACCATTAGTATAAAAGACTGAGTAGAGTACAACTATTTTCTGAAATTAGTAGGACAAGGTGCGTTAGAACAGAATTTCTAGGTGATAGTTAACTATTTAGGGAGAGGGGGAAAAAAAGTAAAATGGAATGAGTATCTGTTGCCAGCTGGTGAGACTGAAAAAGGAATCTACCTTATAACTACCTATCTTCAAGAACCAACATTCTAGATAAATTTTTATATATTTTTCTACCTTATTTTTTCTGTATTACCTAATTGATGTGAGTTAGGGTCAGAAAAAATGATGTGATTTAGGAGAGCAATTTCTAGTTCCAAATAATGTGTTTAGGAGTTTAACACCAAATGTTGAGAGCCACCAAAGGTTGGGGTTTGGTCATGTAAAGAATACACAATGTCCATTCACTTTGGCAAAAGGTAAGTTTATTTAGGATAAGAAGTTACAGACAAAATGAAGAAATACTGTAGACAGCATAAATGGTAAATATGAAATAAGAGTTGGGAAAGCATATAGTTATCAAGGAAAGGGATTTTAACAGTCAGTGAGAGAAAGGACAAGTTCCCTTGTACAACTCACAATTAACCAGGAGAATTAACCCCATGAGACTGGAGCATTCCCTTAGATGACAGGCTGAATCTATAGAGGAGTTTAGTACTCTAAAAGAGTTAGACAGATATCATTTGATGGGGGGGAGGGGGAGGACTGAGAGAAGAGACATCATTTGGCATGGGGAAGGGGGAAGGAGAAAGATATACCAAAATGCAGAGTGTTATGGTGGGCACAACCCAAAGGGGAGTTCAGAAAAGATGGTGTGAGCCATAGACAGATTTATAGAGGAAATTTAACCTCAGGGGGTTGACATAATTCAAATTTCATACTGAATAATTCCACAGAGGTTACATCTATAAGATTAAACTGATCCCCATCAGTGCCCTTCCCTGCTTACCTCTGGGTCTTTCTCTGCCAACTCCACTTACCTCATTATAATGATTAATATTGTATGGTTTTGATTTCTGTTTTTCAAAATAAGTCTTTTGGATTTCAGTTTTTTTTTTTAATTTTCTATTCAACCACCAATTGTCATGCTATTTCTATAAAAAAAAAAATGTTTCTAAGCTGCTAACAAGTGATTTAAAATGAATACAACACATACCTGAATTGGTCTTTGTGTCTGTTTCTTCATATATTTGACTATCATATATAAATTTTCAATTCATATTTAGACATTATTTATGCTTTATATGTTTTTATTGACTAAAATTAAAGATATTTCTTTATTGCCTTTAATATTTTTTTAAAGCCTACAGATGAATTTTCAGATTTACCTTTGCGAGTAGCAGAGATTACTAAAGAACAAAGACTACGAAGAGAAAGTCAGTACCAAGAAAACCGAGGCAGCATGGTGGTAACAAATGGTGGAGGTAAATATACATTAATGACATCTAAATTGTTCAACTTTATTTCTCCACAGTTTTCTTACATCTCTTTCCCTTTATTCTCCTTCTTATAGTTCCTTCTCTGTTCCTGCAACCTTTTTCCTCTTTTTAATTTTTAGATTATACATGTACATTCACTTTTCACATATCTCCATATGAGTCATATTAGGAGAGAAAAATCAGAACAAAAGAAAAACCATGAGAAAAAAAAAAACAAGGAAAAAAAGGCAAAAAAAAAAAATATGCTTTCATCTTCATTGATATCCATAGTTTTTTCCTCTGGATGCAGATGACATTTTCCTTCTAAAGTTTATTGGAATTGCTTTGGATCACTGAATTGCTAAGAAGAGCCACTTTATCATAGTTGATCATTACATAATCTTTATGTATTTTTTTGAATGCAGGAAAGATTTTATTTTACATTCTTGCATAATTAGATGCCTCGATTAGTAGATCACAAAGGCAGTATATTATTTCCTATTCTGAAATGCAAGTTCCTCCCCTGATTCCCATTAATTGATTGTTACAGAAATTACAGGTTGTGAATCTCTACCTCTCATTACACAGCCTCTTGCCCCCAAGAAACTTACATTCTTATGTTCTATCATCACACAATCTTGCTGTTGCTGTGTATGTTTTCGTAGTTCTACTTGCTTCACTCAGCATCAGTTCATGTAAATCTTTCCAGGATTTTCTGAAATCAGTCTGTTCCTTATTTCTTATAGCATAATAATATTCTATTCATATACAGCACATTATTCAACATTTCCCTAATTGAGGGGCATCCACTCATTTTCCAATTCTTTGCTACCACAAAAAGAACTGCTACAAACATTTTTATACGTGTGGGCCTTTTTCTCATTTTTATGATTTCTTTGGGGTACAGACCTAGCAGTGGCACTGCTGGATCAAAGGTTTCTATATAGTTTGATAGGCCTTTGTGCAAAATTCCAAATTGCTTTCCAGAATGGTTGGATCATTTCACAATTCCACCAACGATGCATTAGTGTCCCAGTTTTCCCACATTCCCTCCAACATTTATCAATATCTTTTCCTGTCATCTTAGCCACTTAGTCAATTAGTATGAGGGGATACCTCAGAATTATTTTAATTTGCATTTCTCTATCAATAGTGATTTTGAGCATTTTTTTCATATGGCTATAGATCAGACTTTTTCTTTTCATTTTTGATTTCAGGAATTTGTTTTACATATGGAATGGATTCCATGTACAGTATCGCCATGATACAATTTTAATTTTTGTTTCTTTCAATATTAAAATATTTTTCTTTTTATTATTTTTTATATCTTTTATTATTTTTATTGTATTTTATTGTATTATTGGGGGATAAATCTTTATGAAAATAAAAACAAAAACTTTTGTGTTGTTGCTATAAAGATTTTAATCTCCTTTTAGATTGCATGCAACTTGCATCAAAACCCTAGGCAAGTGTCAGCAATTTTTGGCCCATATTTAGAAAGAAAGTACTGTTATTTTGTTATATTTGTGTTTAATTATTGTCTTTAATCCAAAATTGTGCCCTATCAGAGCATTTAGGGAACGAGTCTTTACAGTAAGTGTTTCTAAAAAAGAACTTTATTTCTCAAATATTAAGAGAACTGAGTCAAATATGTAAGAATACAGAAAATGTGAATTTCAGTCTTACTTTATTAATTAAAAGGCGACCATTGCTCTGATCCAAAGATTAGTCAGAAAGAGTTTCTGACTTTAAACTCTGAAGTAATCCTCAAGATAGCCATTTTGTTCAGTATCATTTATCTAGAAGTTTGTTGTAGTAATCTTGCCACCAGTAAAGTTTTGTATAACTCTGCTGAAACTTAGACCTAAAATATTATTTGGCCTTATCAAGGTAAAAAAAAAAAGATTGAATTAGAGTTGCTTCAGAATATTTGCTATAGATTATTGAAAGATTGAAAGAACGAAAAACAAGTTAACACTCATTCTTTTACCTCATCCAATTTCTTTTCACTTTCTACCTTCTTTTTTTGCAGTTTACTGGCTCAAAGGAATTAGGGAAAAATATGTAGTTGTCAGTTATCTAGTATACTTTTACTTCTCGAGGAGACATAAGCTATGAGGTGAACCCTAAGCACTTACTTTTTAAACTGGTACTTTAAAACAAATCTTAAATAAAATAATATCTTTCACTCATAAGTGATCTGGCTCTCTCTCGCATATAAATAGTTTTATCTAAAACTGAGGAATTGTTGAAAAATGAAACATAATTGAAAGACTGATAAAACTCATGAGAGTAACTTTGGTATTAATTGTTATATTCTTTCATAAGAGGGAAGGTAACTAAAATAAATTTTTTCTGATAGCAAATGTAGACCAGATAACAGACACATATATAACTTGATCTCTTTTAAAATAGATCGTATCAGTGAAAGAGTATGGTAGGGCCAGAAAGTAGTCTGGAGGAGTTATTCAAGTAAATGTAAATATGATACTTAATAGCCTCTATTTCTCCACTGCTTATCTAATCTGAATGCTTATTCTGGTGTGCATATGTGTTTCTAACTATGTCAAGTGGAACATGAACTGGATCAGATTGACTATATCGACAGCTGTGCTACAGAAGAAGAAGAGGAAGAGATGAGGCAGCCCAAGTGCCTGGATTCAGACAGCCTCAGCTCACAATTTACATCATATATTGAACAGCGACGAATTTCTCATGAGGTGTGATGCAAATATTTAAACTTAAAATAAAAATATGTTTCTATTCCTTGTTAGAGTCTTCAGGATAGTGTGAAATTATGTGGTTTCAGGATAATTATTGATAATGAAGCTCCAGCCTTCAGATATTATTAATATTTGTTTTATGAAGAATTAATTTCCAAATTTAATTCTCTGCTTCTACAAGTATATTTTATTTATTTATTTGTTTGTTTTGCTGTGGCAATTGGGGTTAAGTGACTTGTCCTGGGTCACACAACTATGAAGTATTGTGTCTAAGGCCAGATTTGAACTCAGGTCTTCCTGACTTTAGGGCTGGTGCTCTATCCACTGCAAGTATATTTTAAAAGCAGTTATTGAATCCAGATTTGGAATCTAGCTGTCAGTCAAGGAAAATTATTTCATAGTTTAAAAAGGGGTAATAAACAAGATTCCCAAAGTAAGCTGTACCTTTTGGGATTGTGTTTGTTGTTGTTGTTATTGTTATTGTTGTTGTTTTTAATAATGAAGCAACTAAAAAAACAATGCTTTTCTCCCCTCATACTAACTCTGACCTATATATATTGGCATGATCAGTAATTTCAAATAGAACCAAAGAACTAATAGAACAAGTAGAACTATCTTCTGGCAGCAATAATTCAGTCAGTAAACGTTTATTAGGCACCAGTCAGGTACTATGCTAAGCACTGGGGATATAAAAGGAGGCAAAAGACAATCTCTTTTATGAAGGAGCTTGCAATCTAAACATAACATAAAATAAGATTAAAATTTAAAGTTTTTTAAATTTAATTACACAGAATGTAAATTAATTTTCAGTAAAATTAACTATTTGAATATTCTTCAATGAGGGGTACAGAATGGTCTTCGCTAACAAATGGAACATTCAACACATTGCCATCTGCAAAATGTCTTTTTCAAATTCCAAGAGTGCAGAGTAGAAGCAAGACACCATAGTATTTCTATTAAAAAATAGCAAAGAAGTTGAATCTACTTGTGTGTAGGATATTGATTTCTAGAAATATTCAAAGGCTCAAAACAGTCTTATTTGAAACATATTTCAGACCTGTTTGGAAAGTTATATACTTAGTTCCTTAGAAGCAAAAAGTGATCGATTCAAGACAATGAGTGTATTCTTGCTATTATCTTTATTCTTATAAAAAAGAAAAAAGATCTTTGATTTTTCCATTTGAATGCTTCTATACATAATACTTTTTTTGTTGAGGCTTATAAGACATCTTACATGTAAAAGCTGAATTGTGTTGTATTAATCAAAAGTGGTACAACTTGGAGATAACACTGGACCAGCTGAATGACAAACATTTATGATTCAAGCTTAAGGGTTCATTGTTAAATTTAATATTACTTTCAATAATGAAAATGCCTATTAGAGCATTACTTAAACTCTTAATACAATAACCTCCATTAACATGATTTCAAAATAATTTATATCTTTTGAATCCTAGTTAGTTTATCATGTTCAATTTTTTTGTTCTATATCTTTTAAAATCTTTGTGCTTATTTGAAAACTTGATCTCTCTAAAAATATAATGTAGTTTTACCATACTTGACTAAAATTCAGTGAGAAAATATTCTTGATAGCTTCTCTAATGTTTGCAGGATATTTGTATAACATTTATTGTTTAATCAAAAACTAGTTGATGATTGAATGAAGCTTTCACTGTGACATTTAAATAGTATAAGCAGTATGAGAGTATCCTATATTCTGATATCTAAATCAGTGAGGGTACAATAATGTCCTCTCTTTTTTCCCTATCTTTATGCTGCCCTATTGTCTCTTTCATATCTTATTACTTCAAAATAGCTAATAGGGACTCTCTCTAGCAAAGCAGAGGACAGCTTATTCTATCTTGTAAATAGTCTTCCCAGTTTAATAGCTAATTTTTTACCACAAATTTTCCTGTAATAAACCTCTCCAAACTTATAGAAGCTATATGAATCAAATGTCAACTCACATTTACTGTGCACCAAAGTTTCAGCTTTCAATTCCCCTCTTAACAATGAAATAGAGGAAAGAACTTGGAGACAACTACATAGAAGCAAAAGAAATAGGGGACAAAATGGCAGGGGAATGGGAGTAGTTATTCTCCAACAAAAGGCACTAACATTAAGGAAAACAATAAAGGGCTTCTTAGAGAAAGTTAGATTTTATCTGAAACTTAAAAGAAGCCAGGAAAACTAAAGGGCAGAGATGAAGGGAGAAAGCATTCTGGGTATTGGGGGAGAGCCAGAAAAAATGCTCATAATTGGGAGGTAGAATGTCATATGTAAAGAGTTGGACAGGGTCACTTGATTATAGATTATGGAGAATATGTAAGGAGTAAGACTTGGAAAGGTAGAAAGGGAAGTGATGATGGACTTTGAAGACGATTTTTTATTTGATCCTAGAAGTAACAAGAGTGCTTTTGGAGTTCATGGTATGAAAGGGTGGTGAATCTAATATGCACTTTAGAAAGATGAATTGGACAGCTGAGTGGAGGATGGACTGGAGTAGGAGGGAGTCCTGTAGCATGGAGGACAGCTGTTGTGCCATGTCGTTAGTCTAGGCATGAGAAGATTTTGGCCAGCAGGGTAGGAGTGTCAGAGGAGAGAAAAGGACATACAAGATGTTATGATGGTAAATTCAACAAGATTTTTCAACAGATTGGATATAAAGAAAAGGTGAGAGAGAATGAAGAGTTGAGGATCCTCGACACCTAGCTTGTGAGCCTGTGTTATTGGGAAGACGGCAGTTATCTGTATAGTAAAAAGGAAATTAGGAAGATGAGAGGATCAGAAGAAAATATAATGAGTTTAGTTTTGGATATGTTGAGTTTGAGATTTTAGATCAAAAGAGAAATAAGATTGTTAGAGTTGAGGATCACAGGCACAGAGATGGTTATTGAATCCATGGGAACTAACAAGAATACCACATAAAAATATAGAAGGATCAGGATAGAGTCCTTTGAGTCATCCACTGCTAACAAATATAACCTGGATATACAAGATCCAGCAAAAGAAACTGAGATGGAGAGTGTATTAAAGAGAAGAGGCTAATCAGCAGTGTCAGAAGCTCTAGAGAATTTCAGAAGTATGAGGATTGAAAAAAATCCATTCAGTGTGACAATTTAACAATCATCAGTAATTTTGGAGACAGTAGTTTGGGTTGAATTTATGAGGTGTAATGCAGACTGCAAAGAAATAAGAGAAAGAAAAGGAAAGGGAAGTACCTATTGTAGATAACCTTCTCAAGGAGTTTTAACCACAAGAAGAGAGTAGTAGTATGAAGGAACAAATCAAAGGAGAGAAAAAACATACAGCCTGCCACTAGCTGATATTCAGAGCCTTTCTAACTTTATAAAATTAATCACACCCCTTGATCTATTGATATGGCCTTTGAGAAGCCAGTCATCTATCTCTATACCGTAATAAGCTATCAGAGCAGACCTTAAGTAGAGGATACAACTATTTTAATCCTGTAAAAAGTAATCTTTTTCTCACCTATATTTGTGAATTTGTCAACAATATTTCTGTTTTGCTAAGTATATTATAGTACAGAACTATGAAAGAATAGTAATGATCCCTCTTCCTTTTTTAGGCTATATATAGCAAATTAATATTAGGAAATTAATGCGCTGTGATAAAACCTATTGAAGATAAGATTTCAGTGCAGGAAATTTTAAGGAAACAGATTCTTCTTTTGTAAATCTCATGCTTAAGCTACAATACCTTAATTTTAATTAGCAAATTAGCTTCTGACAAACTCCTTGACCAAAATGCATTGTATTTGATTTTTCTTGCATAGCATTATACAAAAAATAAGAATTATATTTTCTAGCATCTTGGTATTAACAGACAGCTAACAACAGATAACTACACATCTACCTATCAACAGCAGCAATTTATGATAGGGATATAGTAGAGAAAAGTTTCAAAAATGAACAAAATGACCTTTAAGGCCCTTCTCTCTCTTTAGAGCTATGTTACTAAAATCTGTGTTTATATAATCTGTTCAGAGTAAAGTAAGATTTTATGAAGTACTAGAAGTGTTGTGGGTAGATGAATGTTTGCTTCTGTATGACTGCTTGCTCTAAATTCCTACTCATAGTCTTCACTGTGATGTAAAGGTGACTCTAGTTCTCTGTTAATAGGGTACCCTAGTGGGAAAACTTCAATTATGGCTTTATTGACAAATGTTATATCTCTGTCCAGTGATTAGTGTAGTTAAATCAGAGGCTTACCACCAGTTTGGCCATAGGACAATAAGTATTTCTTAAAGAATATCTATGTTTACTAAGTGTAGAAGAAAAAATCACAGATCCTAGAAATATTGTAGTGTATATACTCATGACCTTCCACTAATGTCCCACTGTGATGGTTCATTGAGGCATGGAGAATTTATAGAGTTCTTGAAGGTTATTATCATCATTATTATCATCATCAACTACATTTCTGTGGTACTTTTAAGATTTGCAGAGTGCATTATCTCATTTGATCCTAACAATAACCTTTTGAAGTAGATGTAGTATTATCCCCATTTTACAGATGGATAAGGAAGCTGAGACTTGGAGAGGTTAAATAACTTGGTCAGCATCATATAACTACTAAGTATCTGAGGCCTGTTTCTAACCAAAATCTTCCTGATTCCAAATCCAGCACTATTCACCAATCCAAACTGATTTTCCAGAAAAGTCCAAACTCTGCATTATGCTACCAAGTAAAAAGGGATTCATATAGTGAATGTCACCTACTTTGTCCAAGGACCACTCTTTGCCTGGAAAGTTCCATCACCACAAAGTTCACCAGCAGGTAGTAAATTTTTTATCCCCAGCAACTCAGGAAAAAAGACATTTACTACTTCTGTGACCTGAGACACAACACTTAATCTCTGTCCTCTCAATTTACTCAACAGTAAAACTGGGTTAATAATAGTACTTATTTCCCCAAGTTGCTGTGAGGATCAAAAGTGAGGATCAGCACTTTATCTCAGTGTCTAGCACATAACATAATTCTTGTTCCCTTCTCCCTGCCCTTCTCCTAAGGTATGAAGAGATTGTAATCCTAATTAATGTAAGGAACACACATGTCAATGGTCCTTGAAGTATTATAAGAGGGACTATGGCATATACCATACCTTGACATAGTGGATAGAAAATGGCAATAAAATCACAAGTCCAGTCGAAAGAAAAAAGATCTTAGATTAGAATGCTACAAAACCAATATGATAACATATAATCTACAGATTCTGCCAAGACATTTATACTCTAATAGATAAAATTGAACTGTATAAAATACAGTTCTCTTCAACAGTGAGTTGATTCAAACCAGTTCCTGTCCAGTAAGGAAGAGAGCCATCTACACCCAGAGAGAGGACTATGGGAACTGAGTGTGGACCACAACATAGCATTTTCATTCTTTCTGTTATTGTTTGCTTGCATTTTTGTTTTCCTTCTCAGGTATTTTTACTTTATTTCTAGATCCAATTTTTCTTGTGCAGCAAGATAATTGTATGTGTATACACATATTGGATTTAACATATAATTTAATATATTTAACATGTATTGGACTACTTACCATCTAGAAGAGGGGCTGGGGGAAAAGAGGGGAAAATTTGGAACTGAAGGTTTTGCAAGGGTCAGTGTTGAAAAAATTACCCCTGCATATATTTTGTAAATAAAAAGATATAATAATAGAAAATTGAATACTACATGATTCATAGTTCATAATTTTGGTTATATATGTTAAATTTGATGTTTTATCTTTATTTGGTTTAGAACTCACCAGTAAAGACAGTACCTATTAGAGATTTTCAAAGAACAGAAGAAACAAGAAAATACCCTCATCAAAACAGGTATGAGAAATCAGGTCATGTTATTTATAATCATTTACTCTGGAATTTAAATTCAGGGACAAGAACTAAAAGGAATTGAATTAGAAAACACCCAGATTCTAGATTTTTAGAGAGCAATACAACAAAGGGAAAGATGTCTTTCCTGACTGAAAAATTTTGAATAAAGTGACTCAGTTGAATAATATAATTTATAGTGTAATTAACCCAATAATTTTAGTTAGGGCTGATATTTCTTAGATTAAAATTATGTATGTAAAATTGAAGTTAAACTTAAAATCTTTCAACGAATACATGGCCTGTACCACTTATTCAAAACATATTAAAATAAACTTCTCTAAATCCCAAATTAAAATTTATACTCGCCTTTTCATTGCATAATTAATTTGAAGAGTATTGTAGATTAGCTTTGTGAAATGTTTACGTGAAATGTGACTCATAAAATTTTACTGAAAGCTTAAAAGCATAATTATTTAAATATCTGCTTTAAAACTTGGAAGAGCTTATTAATTTGTAGGCAAGGGAGATGAGGGAATCACCAATGATCTTTTTACATTGAAAGTTCTTCCAAAATTTGCTTCTTACAGCTTAAAAAGATACCCATTAGAACTGAGTTGAATTTATAAAAAATAAGAGCCATTCCCCAATTGACAAATGATCAAAAGATACAATCTGTGTCCAAAGAGTTATAAATTCATGCATATTTTTTGACCTAACAGTAACACCACTAGGCATGAATACTAAAAGAGATTTCAAAATGACCTATGTTTACAAAAAATATTCATAGTAACTTTCTTTTTAGGGCAAAAAAATTGGAAATCAACGGAGTGCCCATCAATTGGGGAATGGTTCAGTAAAATGTGTTATGTGTTTGTGGTGGAATATTATTGTTCTATGGGAAATGATGAGCAGGATGCTCTCACAAAAAAAAAAAAAAACAAAAAACAAAAAAACAACTCTTCAAAATCCTCCACGAACTTGAGCAAAATGAAATGTACTTTGTACAAAGTAATAGTGATGTTCTGGGATGACCAGCTATAAATAACTTTGCTATTCTTAGTATACAATGATCCATGATTACTCTGAAGGACAGAGATTGAAACATTAAAAATCCTATTCATACTCAGAGAAGGAACTGATTGTGTCTGAATACAGATTGCAGCATTCTCATTCATTCTCTCTCTGTCTCTCTGTCTCTCTCTCTCTCTCTCTCTCATTTAATCTTTATTTATCTCGAGGGTTTTTAATTTTCATTGGGGTGGGAGATGTATGTTTTGTTTCACAACGTGACTTTATGAAAATTTTTTGCATAATTTCACATGTGGTCTCTTAAATTGTGAATGGGAATAAAAGAGAGAAATTAGAACTCAAAAATTTTAAAAATATATATTTTTTAAAAAGCTAGCCCTCATTTCAGAATTCCAAAAATTCTTTGTTTTAAGCTGAATAGAGGAAGAAAACTTCATACTCTTTAGTTTTTTACTTTCCTGTTTGAGATAGGAGTAAAGACCAAGCCAATCTTTTCATTGGGATAAAGACCTCTTGGATGACTAAACTCACTCCATCAGTGCAAGTCAATACCTTCTCTGTAACTTGTAGTGTTAAGCTTAAATAAGTGTAGAGCTTAAATTACTGTCATAGGGGCACACAGCCAGAAAAAAATGAATAGAACAACATTATTGCCTTAAAATTAAAAGAAGCAATTCCTTAAAAGATCAAGGTCTCATTTCCAAGATATATAAGAAACTTACTCAAATGTATAAGAATAAATCATTCCCACTTAATAAATGGTCAGAGGATATGAGTGATGAATAGATAATAGCATGTCAGTGTAATGAAATACTGTACTATAAGAAATAACAAGCCGAACTAGTGATAGGAATATCTTCACCCTTAAAAAAGAACAAAAGGTCTCTGTAAGCATGTGTCTGTGTATACATACAGAAGATAATAGAAGTACTTACTGAAAGAAACACAGAGAAGCAACTTTAAATTCCAGCCATTTAAAAAAATAAATTTTGAAAGAGCATAATTTGTTTCAACAAAATTATATGATATCCATTAAAATATCTTTCAAATTTGACCTTCCCATCAGAATTATTTGCTATAGTTTTTCATTGGGTTCTTGATCATTCATCAATCTGTTGCAAATTTCATTTGTTAAATAGAATAGGTACGTGGAAACCATTTGGTCTGTTCCTGCTCAGGCATCATCCAAAAGAGAAAATTGCATTTTCCATCATACATGAGTTTTTGGTTTTTCGGATAAATCCAGTGGTATTTGTAAGGCAAAGGCTTCTGGCATGTAATCATACAGAGTATTTAAGTTTTCAAACTTCCACCTCACACTTCTCAGATTGGCTAAGATAACAGGAAAAGATAATGATAAATGTTGGAGGGAATGTGGGAAAACTGGGACACTGATACATTGTTGGTGAAGTTGTGAACTGATCCAGCCATTCTGAAGAGTAATTTGAAATTATGCCCAAAGGGCTATCAAACTGTGCATACCCTTTGATGATCCAATAGTGCCATGACTAGGTCTGTATCCCAAGGAAATTTAAAGGAGGGAAAAGGACCCACATATGCAAACGTGTTTGTTGTAGCTCTTTTTGTGGTGGCAAAGAATTGGAAAATGAGTAGATGCCTGTCAATAAGAAAATGGCTGAACAAGTTGTGGTATATAAAGATAATGGAATATTATTGTTCTGTAAAAAATGATGAACAAACTGATTTTAGAAAGATTTACAGGAACTGATGCTGGGTGAAACAAGCAATAACAGGAATACATTGTACACAAACAACAACAAGAATGTGTGATAATCAACTATGAAAGACTTGGTTCTTCTCACTAGTTCAGTGATCCAAAGCAATCCCAATAGACTTTGGACAAGAAGTGCCATCTGCATCCAGAAAAAGAACTAAGAACTAAGGAGACTGAATGTAAATCAACACATGCTATGTTCACTTATTTTTTTTTAATCTCTCCCATGGTTTTTCCCTTTTGCTCTGATTTTTCTCTCCTAATATGATTCATAAAGCAATGTGTATTAAAAATAAATAAACTTACCACAATAAAAAAAGAGAATTAAAAAATAAATAAATAAATTTTCGTGGTTTCCCAGAACATACAGTTCCTTATTTTCCCTTAACATGACTCTTACTCTAATGAAATTTATAATCTAGGTAGAAATATATAAATACTACAAAAAGAATTTTTTAGATGACGTATTTAATACCAAAGCAGTGACATAGATAGAGACCATGAGTTTCATAAAGGTTTCATGAAATAGAGGAAGTTGGGATTGAAATATATTTCTTTTTGTTGTTACATTATATTGTCTATAAACAGTTTGGGGAAGTAAAGCCTTATTAGAATTCAGAGATAGGAAATTAGTATGGTCTTGAAGCCCTCATAGAAAGGATGGAATTTGAAACTGGGACTTTGCAGGGAGTTATGTTTAGACTTGGAACCAGTAGCACTGAACACACTGGACTGGGAGATTCACTGAAAGTTTTTGAGGAATAGTAGATGATAATATTAAACTGGATAGGGCTCATTCAGGACAGTCTTAAAACCAAACTAAGATATTGAAATTGTCTCATGTATTCATTAAGAGATCTATTGGAACCTTTGAGCAAGGGAGGGACTTGATAACTTTGATTTCTAATGGTTTAAGGTGATTTAGTTATAGTTTTGACAGTCAGGTCCTAAATAGATGATAAAAACTAAAAAAAAAATCTGAAGATTTTTGTCTTCAGAAAAACTAATAAATTCTAAGCTTACAGAAAAAAGATAGGTGCTAATGCATAAGAAATCGCTTACATAAGACTGCAGTATGTAAATAAGAATTTTTTTATTTACCAAGTTGCTTTTCTTTGTTAAAAATAAACATCAACTGAATTTTCTTATCCTGCTGTTAATTGTGCTTTGTATGTGACAAGATTTTTCTATTGAAAATTACAAGTTTAATAAAAGTCATCAATTTATCTTAAGGACTAGATTTATATCTGCAAAATTGTCTTGTACATAAAAGAAATCTTGATTTATATGCATCTCTGTGGTGCATTTGGTAAAGAACATAATAGCTATCTTCGACAAAATAGATGTGATCAAGTTTGGGAAAGTTACCTTAGGTAATTGTAGTTATCTGTGGTTAACTATATTTATCTCAGTGATATAAACACTTGCTAGCAAACAGTACATAAATCAGTGATATCAAATAACATGAAACATGAGTTAGTAGCATCATTGTTTTAGCTTAGTTTAATTATGAGCTCAGGTTTACTCTTTTTTTTTAATAACTTTTTGTTGACAGAACCCATGCCAGGGTAATTTTTTACAACATTATCCCTTGCATTCACTTCTGTTCCGATTTGTCCCCTCCCTCCCTCCACTTCCTCCCCCAGGTGGCAAGCAGTCCTATACATGTTAAATAGATTATAGTATATCCTAGATACAATATGTGTGTGCAAAACCAAACAGTTCTCTTGTTGCACAGGGAGAATTGGATTCAGATGGTATAAATAACCAGGGAAGAAAAACAAAAAATGCAAACAGTTTACAGTCATTTCCCAGTGTTCTTTCTTTGGGTGTAGCTGCTTCTGTCCATCCTTGATCAATTGAAACTGAGTTAGATCTTCTCTTTGTCGAAGAAATCCACTTCCATCAGAATACATCTTCATCCAGTATCGTTGTTGAGGTATATAATGATCTCCTGGTCCTGCTCATTTCACTTAGCATCAGTTCATATAAGTCTTTCCAAGCTTCTCTGTATTCATCCTGCTGGTCATTTCTTACAGAACAGTAATATTCCATAACATTCATATACCACAAGTTACTCAACCATTCTCCAATTGATGGGCATCCATTCATTTTCCTTCTAGCCACTACAAACAGGGTTGCCACAAACATTTTGGCACATACAGGTGCCTTTTCCTTCTTTAGTATCTCTTTGGGGTATAAGCCTAGTAGAAACATTGCTGGATCAAAGGGTATGCACAGTTTGACAACTTTTTGAGCATAGTTCCAAATTGCTCTCCAGAATAGCTGGATGTATTCACAATTCCACCAACAATGTATCAATATCCCTGTTTTCCCACATCCCCTCCAACATTCCACATTATCTTTCCCTTTCATTCTAGCCAGTCTGACAGGTGTGTAGTGGTTAATCTCAGAGTTGTCTTAATTTGCATTTTTCTGATTAATAATGATTTGGAGCATATTTTCATATGACTAGAAATAGTTTCAATTTCTTCATCTGAGAATTGTCTGTTCATATCCTTTGACCATTTATCAATTGGAGAATGGCTTGATTTCTTATAATTAGAGTCAATTTTCTATATATTTTGGAAATGAGGTCAGGTTTACTCTTGTAATACTGGTCACATTGTTTTAGTTTACTGATAACTGTCTAGTGGAAGGTTGTCTTTGAAATGTTTTAAAATTATATATGTCGCTTGAATCTCTATTTACCAAAAAACGTTTCTTTCTTTTGATCAGGATTCCAGTTGAAGCATCTTATCTTCTATCACTATCACAGAGTCACAGTCAGGTAATTTGCTAAGTGGTAGAGCTTTATTCTCAGGGGAAAAAAAATTCTTTCTTTTATATTATTAAACCAGTTAACATTGGTTTTGGATATATCTGTCACCCTATTTTCTAATAGTGAGTTCACACAAGTTATAAAATATGATACTCAAACACTAAAGTTAATTAGGCATCTACAATTTTGAGTTTATTTCAAAACTGAAAACTAGCCTTTTCCTCTCAGGTTATTTCAATCTAAATCAACAAAATGCAAACTATAGAAAAGATTGGAAATATACCTAACTTTGGGCTGTTCCCTATCTCCTGTTGTGAATTTTAGCCTTAATATTATGCAAATTTGCTTATGGGGAATAATTGCTTTTATGGTTTTCACAGACAGATACAGAATTTCATCGGAAACGAGAGCAGTTAGTAGAGCGTACACGGAAAGAAGCACAACTTGCTGCCCTACAATATGAAGAGGAGAAAATAAGGACCAAACAAATACAGAGAGATGCTGTTTTGGATTTTGTCAAGGTGAGACCTATCAACCGTTGTTCAAAATTTTACCTAAAAGTTCAAAAGTATTTGTATTTCTGCTATTATTGATATGGACTGTCTTATGTTGGTATTTTTTTATTAAATTTATTTTATTTTGATTTTTCCCCCTAATTAGGTATAATTATTGACTGAAAATATATATTGATGGCAATTTATGGTTCTCTTAAAAAGAATTTGAAAATCTAGCATCACTTTGATTTTTTATTTTCTTTCCTTATTCATTTTTTTGTTAGTTGGTTGGTTTATTTGCTTATTTTGCAGATTTATTTACTGGCTTTTAGCATTTAAAAAGAATCTTGAGTTGCAGACTCTCTCTCTCCATCCAGCCCCTTTCCTACTCACTGAGAGGATAAATAATATGTTACTTATTATTTATGTGAAATAGAAAATACATCCATATTAGCCATGTCACACCAAAAAAGCAACCATGTCACACTATTTAAAAAGCAAAGTATGTTGTAAAATTATACTTCACTTTGCACTCAGTTTATCATTTATCTCCATGGTAGGTAGCAGTTTTCATCATGAGTCCTTCCAAATTATCCTGGATCATTCCATTGATCAGAGTCTTAAATCTTTCACAGTCAATCAAGAGTATGATATTGCTTTTACTGTGTATAATAATATTTTATTTCACACTTTATTTTAAAATTCTACTCACTTGACATTTCATCAATTCATATCAGTCCCAGGTTTTTCTGGAAACCATCTTCCTTATTAGTTCTTATATCAATAGTATTTCATCACAATGATATATCACAACTTTTTCAATCATTCCCCAAATGATAAATATCTCCTCAATTTCCAAGTCTTTGCACTTTTTTTTATATGTAGGTCTTTTTTTATATGTAGGTCATTTTCCTTTTTCTTTGATCTCTTTGTGTTATATAAATATTAGTAGTAGTATTGCTGAGCCACAGGGTATCAATTTTATACCTTTGGGAATAGTTCCAAATCGTTCGCCAGATTGGTTGGATGTGATTGACATGCTTCATCATTCATCCTCTGAAGCCATGGTTGGTTATTGAATTGGCTGTAGTTCTCAATTCCCAAAGTAAAGTTTTTTATTTCTTTGGGGTTTTTTTGTTTTTGCAATTTTATAGTCGTAAAATATACTTTCTTTTCATTTAATACAGCATCATGTCATTCAAGTTTTCTCTGAAATTATCCATTTAATCATTTCTTCTAGTGCGATAGTTTTCCATTGCCATTCCCACCTTAGTTTCTAATTCTTTCTTGCAACAGAAAGAGTTGTTATCAATATTTTTCTACATATATAGATTCTTTTCTTCTTTTTTAATGTCTTTGGAGTATAGATCTAGTAATGATGTTACTCAGTGAAAATTATGTACAGTTTAATGAATTTGGGTGTTTTCAATCATTCTGAACTGTTCTGCAGAAACATCTCACCCATCCACCCATAATGGGCTTGTCCCTACATATCTCATCCAGAAAATCTACCATTTTCAGTTTTTCTTAGCTTTGTCACAGAAAGTACTACTTTGTCATAGAAAGTAGTAGTAGTAGAAAGTACTACTACTGAGTTGTTTTGATTTGCATTTATCTTCTTTGGAGCATTTTTTTCTTTTTTTTTCCTTTCCTTTTTTTTTTTTTTAATTTAATAGCCTTTTATTTACAGGTTATATGCATTGGTAACTTTACAGCATTAACAATTGTCAAACCTCTTGTTCCAATTTTTGACCTCTTACCCCCCACCCCTCCCCTAGATGGCAGGATGACCAGTAGATGTTAAATACATTAAAATATAAATTAGATACACAATAAGTATACATGACCAAAACGTTATTTTGCTATACAAAAAGAATCAGACTCTGAAATCTTGTACAATTAGCTTGTGAAGGAAATCAAAAATGCAGGTGGGCATAAATATAGGGATTGGGAATTTAATGTAATGGTTTTTAGTCATCTCCCAGAGTTCTTTCTCTGGGCATAGCTGGTTCAGTTCATTACTGCTCCATTGGAAATGGTTTGGTTGATCTCGTTGCTGAGGATGGCCAGGTCCATCAGAACTGGTCATCATATAGTATTGTTGTTGAAGTATATAATAATCTCTTGGCCCTGCTCATTTCACTCAGCATCAGTTCGTGTAAGTCTCTCCAGGCCTTTCTGAAATCATCCTGTTGGTCATTTCTTACAGAACAATAATATTCTATAATATTCATATACCACAATTTATTCAGCCATTCTCCAACTGATGGGCATCCACTCAGTTTCCAGTTTCTAGCCACTACAAACAGGGCTGCCACAAACATTCGTGTACATACAGGTCCCTTTCCCTTCTTTATGATCTCTTTGGGATATAAGCCCAGTAGTAACACTGCTGGATCAAAGGGTATGCAGAGTTTGATAACTTTTTGAGCATAGTTCCAAACTACTCTTGGAGCATTTTTTTCATACAGTTGTCAGTAATTTGAATTTCTCCCAAGAACTGCCAGTAAATATTCTTTTGACAGTTTACTTATTGAGAATGGCTCTGGATATTTGACTTAATTACCTATATATCTTAGATATGAAACTTGTATCAGAGAAATTTGCTTCAAAGATTTTTTTTTCCCAGTTTACTGTTTCCATTCTAATTTTAATGGCCTTAATTTTGTTTCTACCAAACAAAATGCTTGCATAATTGAAATTGATCATTTTCTCTCTTTTGATGCTATCTATCCTTTATTAGTTCAAAAACTTTTCCTCTATCCATAATTGGCAAAGGTATTTCCTTCCCTGTTCTTCTCATTTATGATATGACCTTTCTTATCTAGGACATTTCCATTTAGAACCATTGGAGTGTATGATACTAAATGTTGATCTAAATCTTATTTCTACCAGACTACTTTCTAGTTTTCCCAAAAGCTTTTGTTGAATAATTATGTCTTATCCAACTAATTGATTTGACTGAGCACTTTTCTATCCCTTAATTATTATCAGATCTCCTCTTTTTTAACTTTATTTTTTATTCTGAATTTAATGAACAAAAAAAAAGGCAGTTTGATGATACAGTGTATAGTGTAGTAGGCTTGAAGTTAGGAAGATATGAGTTCAAGTTTGGCTTAAAACCCTAGCCAAGTCACTTAACCTCTGTTTCTTCAACTGTGAAATGGGAATAACAGAACTTACTTCATGGGGTTGTGAGGATCAAATGACATAATATTTTAAAGTGCTTAGCACATTGCCTGGCACTTAGTTGGCATTATATATACCCCACCTCAACAAAGTATAAAAGGATAAGAGAATTATGTATGAATCTCTATCATATACAACTAGTGTTTGTTTGTTTTTTTAAAGTATATAGCATGTTATTTCAGAGATGTTCTACTTTGTTGTCTTTCCTTTTGAGCTTCCTTCCATTCTCTTCTGTGAATTTTTTCAATGACAGGGCAGGAAGGTGGGTACAGAGGATAGAGCACTAGCTCTGAAGTCAGGAGGACCTAAGTTCAAATCTGATCTCAGATGCTTAACACTTCATACCTGTGTGACCCTGGGCAAGTCATTTAACCCCAATTGCCTCAGCAAAAAAAAAAAAAATTTAAAATACTTAAATGACTCTTTTGATTTTGGTGACTCTATTGATAACTTCTTTGTCCAAATGGGAAAAATCCCAAAAAACATAGTCCTTGTATGAAACAAGCACAGTCAAGTGAAACAAACCAAGTATTTTCCACATCCAAAAATATAATATGCTCCTTGTGACCTCTCTCAAGGATGTATTGTAGCATATCAAATAGTTTTAATTGTTTTGTGGTTTACTTTTAGATAATAGTATGACTCAACACTTCCCACTTTTTTCATCATTTCACTTGAGATTTTTGACTTTTGTAGCTCTAAAAATTAATTTTTGGAGACAGCTAATTTTGAAAACATCATCTCTGGAGTTGAATTTCTGAGTTCAAATATGGCCTCAGACATTTAACACATATGAGTTGTGTCACTTATGAGCTGATTGCCTTGCAAAAATGAAAAATAAAAGTAATTTTTGGTACTTTGATTAGTGTAGTAAATTTAGGCAATATTATAATTTTTATGGTATTGGCACAGACCAACCATGAACATTTAAATTTGTTTTTGTTGTTTAGTCATTTCTGTCATGTCTGATTCTTTGTGACCCAGTTTTGAGTTTTCATGGCAAAAATACTTGAGTGGTTTTTCCATACTCTTCTCCATCATTTTACAGATGAGGAAACTGAGGCAAAGAGTTAAGATACTTGTCCACAGTCACACAGATAGTGACTGAAGCAGAATTTGAACTCATAAAAATGAGTTTTACCTTATCGTGCCATCTAAGTGCCCTGAACAATTAATATGTATGATTATTTTAAATGAAATTTTCTGGTTTTGTTAATATATAGAAAACTAATATTTATATTTTATTTTATATCTTGTTACTTTGAAGGAATTGTTTCAATTAGTTTTTTGTGTAATCTATAGGATTCTTTAGGTAGAATATTATCTATCTGGGACGTCCCTGGAATCATTTACAAAACTCCTGTGTTTGGAATTTAATTTCTACTGGATTTATTACTTCTTTTCATAGACTGCTAGCTAAATTTGTCTTGCTGTTCCTCATACCCTAGTCTTAGAGACTAGCATCTATAAACCTTTGCACAGACTTAACCCTTTCCCTGACATGTCCCCTCCTCACTTCAATCTTTTAGAATCTCGTTTTCTTTAATTCAGACTCTACCATTTTGCTAGATGGAACTTTTCCTGCTCTCTCAGCTTCTTGGGTCTACCTTCTCTTATTTACCTTATGTTTATTTTATATATAATTTAAGCTTACATATATAAATGTCTCATTTCTTGAAAGCAGGGATTATTTTGATTTTGAGTTTGTATTGCCATTGCCCACTATAGTGTTTAGAGTAATTGATTTTTGTCATATGTAAAATGAAAAGAGTGGACTAGATAACAGCTTAAGTTCTTTATGGGTCTTTATACTATAATTCCATGATTTCATCAAGATAGGAAATTCATAGGGAGAAATTCCTTCCATCAACAAATCTCAGCAAATACTCTGCAACTTAGAAGCTTACAAAGTTACTTGAGCCACTGGCAAATTAAGTCAGTGCTATCCAATTGAAATAGACAGGTATCCCTGCCAATAGTATGTTGACTTAGAAAACAGCATATTGATATCATCTATATTGTATTATATTTTAATTTATGTTATTAAGAATGTCCCATTTACATTACATTCTTTGGGTTAGGTGACTTACCCAAGACCACAAAGTCAGTATGTGGCAAAATAGGAATTGAACCCTGACTGGCACTAGCTCTCTATTGGCTGTTCCATGTGCCTAATACCTTATGTATAATATGCATTTAGTATGTGCTTTTGAGTGAAAGAATGCATGATTGAGTGTGAAGGTTAAAAGAGGAGGAACTAGCAATAACTTATAAGATGAAATCCCTAATACAATTAGAAATACAAGGCTAAATTAGAATTGTTTTGTGGGGAGACAACAATAAGATAATTGCTTTGAGAGAGCAAATGTGGCAAAAGAGCAAAGACAAATCTGACTAAAGTTATGAATGTATTTATTCATCTACTTTTAATTTTATATATGTAAATATAATAGTACTGTTGGACTTCCCCTTTTTAAGGACAAGGGTCATCAGGGTTATATTTTAATCCTTAAACCCTGTTGGCATAGGGCCTTATATATAATAAGTGTTAATGATTGATTTAAAAAAATAAACCTGTAGTTTCATAAGAACATATATATAAGAAAATTCCCATCAGAAAGCTCCCCAATTAAGATTTGTGTGTGTGTGTGTGTGTGTGTGTGTGTGTGTGTGTGTGTGTGTGTACACCATGATAAGTGCTTTGTAATGAAGATCAAAATTTATTTTTTATTATTTATTTAATACTAACAAGTTCTGTGTTTATTTACAGCAAAAAGCATCACAGAGTACACAGAAACAAAGCCTTCCTGATAGTGAGGTAAGAGAGTTAGTTTGTATCATGACATTATCTTTGGAGTTTAATATTATTTCTCAGATGGTGGAGTATAATGTTATTAACAGTTTTTTCTCATCAAAATAGTCATTTTTCCTTTACCTCAAAATTTGACTTGTTCTGCACATCTACTTCTTCATGACTTTTTTTATTACATACTGTCTTTTCCATTTTTAAGTTAGTGTTTCACTATTGAATAGACTGTGTGCTTTATATGTTCATGTGTACAATTAGGAAATTATTAAGAAATTACTCAGTTGTTTTGAACAAATTTTCCTTCTGACTGCAAGTTAAAGCATGCATCTATTTTACAATTCATTCATTCCCTCTAACAATGACATCTTGTCATTCCCACTATATGATCCTCACCCTTTAGAAAATTTTTCAGAAAATATGTCAAGTGATATAAGTTCCAGTTTGTATTTTACTCTTGTAAAGTAACTTATTTATGCGATAAATGTGTTATATTGTTAAATGCTTGTTGAATATTGGTAATTAGATAAACTTAAATGCAAAATGTATTTTTAAATTATACTTATGACTTCATAGAGAATTTGTTTTACAGTCAAATAATTATCCATTTCACATAGTATTGTATGTAGAGGACCATCCTTGATATCTGCTAGACCTGGAATCAAATCTTGTCTTTGATACATATTAGATGCATATTATAAATGTATATCAGTAGAAGAAGTTCCATAGACTAATAATGAATTAGTGGTCCAGATCAAAAAAAAGTTGTTATTGTTGCTGCTACTGTTGTAGATGTTTTAATTGTATAGCTGAACATTAATTCAGTTGATGCTTTATATTCAGGCCTTTGAGTTGTCTGAGTATCTGAAAGAGAACACAGAGTAATAACTCTAATAGAACTTTTGAAGCTCTTATAATTAATATTCTTTCTTCCCTTCTAAAGATTTTCTTCTTTCTTAATAGCATATTCATAGATGTTTTGAATTTTCTAAAAAGTTAAACTGATTCTGGACAAAATCGAAAGAAGAAAATACTTGGAATTTTAATTTTGAAATGTATCTATTCTAAGAGTTTTAATACTTGACGCCTATAGTCCTGGGTTTTGTTCTGGTTTTTGGAAACCTAATTGACAGGTAACTGAACTCACTATGAATGGCCCAAGATTTCTTCCTAGTTTTGCCTTTTCCTCATTGAATGGAGTATGAAAATGTCACTGTAGTGCTTTATGCTTCTGCTTCCTCATCTGCCTAGTGTGAACTACCTTATTTGCTTCTTGCTCACAATGAATTTTAAGTAGTATATAAGTTGTTTTCATATGGTAACATTCACCCAGTAAAATCCAAGTATTCATGACATAGTAAGCATTTAACAAATTTTTGTTGATTAATTGATAAGAACAGAATTCAAAGGCCCTATGAATGTGGTACTTTGCTAGTAATCTTCTTGTTATATATTATATTAACATCTTCCAGAGTGTGTATATTTGTTTATTATCCTCTGCCCTTGCTGTATATTGTTGACAATACTTCATTTTTCTCCCACTTCCCTAGTGTCCCTTTCCATCCAGAAGGTCTCAACACACTGATGATAGTGCCTTGTTAGTGGTAAGAACCTTGCACGAAATACAATTTTTACACTGCTAAGTCTAGAAAACATAGATTGTCATGGATTTATATACTTCCCTCAGAAATGTTCCAAATAACATAAAACATGATGGACCTTCAAAGTAATTTTTTCTCTCAAAGAGCTTTAACTTGACTTTTTTCATATTCAGTTTGATTTATTCTACCATGCACTTTACTCATAAGAAAAATAACCTTTTCCACTCTTTCTAAAAGCTAACAATTTAAATTAGGAACTGAGTAATTTCATTCTTGAATGTTATTAGAAAATAGCTTTGGTTTCTACGTAGACATATTCTTATTAATTGATCATAAATTTTTGATCCACAAACCCAATTGCTTTGACTAAATTATCTTTTTGACTATAGTTAACCATAAAATTAGTTACTTATCAACTGGTTCCTAAAAACCTGAGCTATACTGATAATAATTCTCTTGTTTTATAACTCTTTATATGTGGTTGCTTTTAAATGTTTTTGAAGATTAATGTTTTCGTCTGCCATCTGTTTTATCATTATAAAATAGTCTGGTCTTTATTAAAGTTATGAAATCATCATTTTTCTGAACCCTATGAGGAGGAATATATTACAAAATAACTATCATGTTTTATGTTATTTTTTGCACTAGTTTTTAAATTTAGCACTTTAGAAATCTGGTGACCGTAGCAGTTCTCTATCTTCTTTTACTTTTCAAAGTAATATTTGGTTCAACTTCTTGGCCTGCATGAATTGACTGCATGCTTAAATTTGAAATTATTATTACATTTCTTTGCCATTGTCAAAATTTCTATGTGTTCTGCAACCATTGCCCATTTCAGTTTGAGAAAAATGAAGCAGTTTAGCTGTAATACAGTTGTACTGTACTAGTAACAATCTAAGGCTAAAAATTGATAGGACAAAAAAAGTAGAAGAATAATGGAGGAAGGGAACCTGGAATGGAGGACTTAACTCTGAAAGAAGAAAAGTTGAGTCTAGCACAAAGGAGAGAGATTATAAAACAGCATGGATCTGTTTTGGAAGCTGTTGCAATAATCTAGATGTGTGAGAAAGAATACCTGAAATAGCATGGTGACATACAAATTAAAGGGGGAATATGAATATGAGATATTTTTTGAGGAAAAAATGAGATCTGATGATATTAATGGCATGAAGGAAGAAGATAAACCAAGGTGACGTTATAGATTGTATGACAGGTAGATATGGAATAAATGGATGAGCTCCCTGAAGGAGTTAGTATATGGAGAGAAGAAAAAGAAAAGCCTTGAGGTTCTCACTCGCAGTTAAAAAGTTTTTTAAAAAGTAACTAAAGGAAATGGAAAAGGAATTGTCATAAAGAGAAACTAGCAAAATGCAATAATACAGAAGCATTGAATAATAAATCTGGAAAGAACCACAAAAATAATATATTTCAGCTTTTTCTTATAAATGACAGAACCAAAGTCCAGAGATGCTGGGACTTCCTCAAGGTTCTACAGCCAGTTAGTGACATAATTAAGACAAGAACTCAGGTCTCCCAAATGTACACTTTGATGCATTCTACTAATATTAATTAAACATATTTATGTAACATAACTTTAAAAATGTTTTTCTCACAACAATTCTGTAAAGTAAGTAGCGTATATATTATTTTTTTTCATTTTACAGTGAAGCCAAGAGAGAAAAGAAAATAATAATAATAATAAGTGATGCCTGTATAGTATTGTAATGTTTGTACCATGTATTTTTTCACTTAATATTATGACTAATATCAAAGCAGTTAGAAACATACATTTCCAAACAGAATGATATTTGAAATGGGTAGGAAAGAATAAAATGGATAATAAGAATTAAGGGATAATATGAAATCAGTTAGTTGCTTTTGAGTTTGACACCAAAGCAAAGAATGTGATTACTGAAAACTACTGTGAATGATTTTTAGATGATAGGGTAGGTGCCTTGACTTGCTTAAAATATGTTTACTTTTTATATAGCTAAGTGATACGGTAAATAAATCTCAAAGTCCGGGAGTCAGGAAAATCTGAGTTTAAATCCAGTTTCAGATATTTACTAGTAGCTGTTATAATCTTTGTCTGCCTCTGTTTCCCTATCTTTAAAGAGAGGTTTTTATTATTGTAATTACCTCTTTCTCACATTGTCCCACAACTTTTCTTTCATTTCTCAGCACAAACTACTTTCTTCCCTTGTCTCCAGCTCTATCCTAGGTAGTACCAACTTTGAGGGACAACTTTTTTTTAAAAGGTTCCATCCTTAAAAATAGCTAGAAACACTCCCAATAAGGCATTTGCACCATATTTAAATTTATTCTCCATTCTGTCCATTTTTAGCATCAATTTGTTAATGTTCTTATGCTTCACAATATTTAGTTTCTTACTATTTAGGGTTGAAGCAATAGTTTCATTGATATGCTCAACTGTTTTTGAGACATCATTCCTCATGTAAAGGATCTTATCATTAACTTGGAGCTCCAGGATTTCATAAATGTTGGTAGAAGCACCACTGGTCCAAGAGCTTGGAAGGCAACCTTTTATAATAAAGAAAACAACTTCAACAGTATAGTTTTCATTGGAGATGAAAGTGGGCGTAATAATAACACCTGCCCTGTAGGGTTTGGGGGAGGATCAAATGAAATTATTATTTGTAAAACATTTAGTACACTGCCTCACACACAATAAGCGCTTAATAAATGCTAGTTGTTTTTATCATCATCATCATCACTTTGCCCTTAAAAATTATTGTAGATTTTTCTCCATCTCAATGCATTCTCTAATAAAATGTTTGAAAGCAAAATTGTGGAATATAAAATTAAATGATGGTTAGCAAATATCTAAAAAGTAAATTGGAATTCACAAAAACCCAATATAACTTTATTAAAAACCAACTTGTGCTAGATGAATTTTATTTTCTTTTTTTGATAAAATTATTTGAATATCATCAAGGAAATATTGTAAATTACCCAAATTTTGACAAAATATTACCCCAAATCATTTATGCTATTCTTGTAGACAAGTGAGATTTAGTACAGATGATAACACAGTGAGATGGACTTAGAATTGGCTTCCTACCCACCTTTCCATTTTTATTTTATAGTCTTATCTTTCACATACTTTGTTTTCCTGTAAATTTGCCTACTAACTTCCTTACGCACAGCATTCTATCTCCTTTTTCATGTGTTTGTATAAGTGGTGTCCCATATCTAGAATGTTATTCATCTTCACTTTGACATCATAGAATTCCTATCTTCCTATAAAGTAGAAGTGATTACACTGATTAAAAACCTCTCTTTAAGTACTACCTAATAATAGAAATCAAGCCAGCAAGTGTGTATTAAACACCTACTATATGCTGGACGCTAAAATGGAGAGGTAGGTTAAGAGATTTCTGTATATCTCATTTTCAAAATAGGAAATAAAAGCCAATTTTACTTCTGACATTAGCCCAGAAGAGAGGGTGGGCAAAATAACAGTCTTAGAGAAGTTTGTTACTATCTCTTAGTAATATATTCCTGATAATGAAATAAACAAAAATTTCTGGACTGTTAATTAATTAGTTAATTAAAAGGAGAAAAGGTATCCTTTCTACTGCCACATTGCTGACCTTGTATTACAGACAATGATGAAGTCATTCTGCCAGTTCCAACCTTTAGCATGATGATCAGTTCCACTAACAAACTGGCAGTACAGAAGTTCATGATCCTCCTTGTTGAAACAGCAAACTTCAAGGAGGTCAAACTTATTGGGACTGAGGTCTTCAGTAATCTAAAGAATATGAAATATGGACAAGAGGTACCAATGTAGGTGATGAAAATGGCTTTTCAATTTACATCTTGGAGAATACAGAAGCTCTGGAGCTGCTTAAGAATGCTATTGGTAAGGCTGGCTTCACTAAGAAGAGTGTAAATCCCATGGATATTGCTGTATTAGGATTCTTCTGGGAACTATGATTTGGATTTCAAGTCTTCTAATGATGCCAGCAAATACATCTCCCTTACTATACTTAAGAATCTCTATAATATCTTCATCAAGGACTATCTATTAGTGTCTATTGAAGATCCCTTTGACCAGAATTATTGGAAAACTTGGAAAAATTTTACTGCTACTGCAGACATTCAGTATGTTTGCACACAGAGGGGATGGTCTGGGATGGGGTCGAATGGGATTGGATGAGATGGGATGATCTCACTGTGACTAATCCCAAAAATATTGAAAAAACCTGAAACTGTCTTTTATTCCAAGTGAACTAAATTGACTCAAAGACCAGATCTTTTCACACATGCAAACTTGCCCAGTCTAATGGATGGGGAATATTGGTTTCCCATCATTCTGAGAAAATTGAAAATACCTTCATTGCAGACTTGGTGGTGGTCTCTGCACTGGGCAGATCAAGCACAAGTGCCCTCATGCCTATCTGAGTGTCTGACCAAGAATTATCAGATTCTTTGTATTTAACTTAGTGGCCAAAAGGGCACTAGAGCTAGTAGGTACTAGTCACTGAATAGAAATCTGTTCTCATTCTAAGATAGCAGCTCCAAGTCCCAAACTGGTGTGTGTGTGTGTGTGTGTGTGTGTGTGTGTGTGTGTGTGTGTGTGTGTGTGTGTGTATTTGTGAGGGGAGGGAAGGAGGAAGGAGGGAGGGAGATTGAGTAAAAATGAAGTAGGAATTAAAAGAAAGGAGAAATCAGTGTGGACTTAATTTGTAGAAAGTTTTGTAGAGAGAGGGAACTTTTGAATTAAGAATGTTAAGAATTTATAGAGAAATGGAGGAAAGAGAATATTTGAAGAATAGGAAAAAAAACAAGTGGAAATGAACAGTGGGATATAACTTCCTTCTCACTTCCATCTCTCTGTGATGTTCTCACTGTTTTATTAAAACTGCCTCATCAGACTGTATCTACTCATTTGGCATTTTGTTGGAAAGCCTATTTTGTGATCTTGTTACAGGGTTAGAATAATTGCCCCAATATGTTGAAGTGTGGAGACATATATTCATATTTTGATCCTTGATGTGCTTACAGGTCATCTCCTTAGTTAGTGATTTTTACAAGCAGAATAAAAATATTCAATAACTTCCTTCCCTCCCAAAAAAGTATACTTCAGATGTCACTTCCTATATGAGACCTTTTCTGATCCCTTTCAATTATCATTACTCTCCTTCTTCAAATTTTTGTGTAGATACATTATATTTATTTGTTGGAGAACACTCTAAATCATATATCCTTTAACATGGGAATTTGTACTGCATCAATTTCAAAGTCTTCAGGAACTTGGATGGGAAGATAAAAATTTACATCTCTGTTTTCAATAACCTCCAACTGAAATTTAGTATTAACAAATGAGATAATGTATGTAAAGTGCTTAGCAAACTTTAAAGAATTATATAAATGCTAGATATTTTAATTAGCATATTTAAAAGTGGAAGATAAGAAACATGTAGAGAAGAGATTAAAAATTCTGGAGAAGGATCAAATAATTATGTGACTAATGTCAAGGAAATGAAATAGTTCAAGGTTGGTTTTAAAAAGGAAAAGAAATCTTTTCTTCTGAGATTGGTAAGAAGAATGAAAGAACAGATTTGAGCTATTCATGGTAGAGATGAGGATGCATGAAGGAACTTATACTGGGTTATCCTAGTCTTTTCTATAGTATGAAATTTGGTTCTCCATCAGAGAAGAATGTTATGAGAAGATAGAGTTGGTGTGGTGAGATAAGTGAGTAAACAAGGAAGAAGGGATTTGTAATATATTTGGGATAAATGGTGATTGAGTTGAATTAAGGAGACAGAGAAATAAAAGTATTATAATAAGTTGTGCCAACATTACCCATCAGTGTGGGGAGTACTGTCTTGCTAGCCGTAATAATTCTCTAAGACAGTAATAAAAATAAAAGATACCTTTTTCCTTGAGAAGCAGACCTGTTGATATTGAAATCATCATTGGTTTCAAGGTAGGACCTGATGATAATCAAATAATATGTGTTTGCAGGAAGAAACATGACTGAATTATTTAGCATGTTCTCATGTCTAAGAGGAAATGCTGTACTTAGACCTTCAATCATGGTTTCTAATAAGAGATGGAGGTATTGAACTTTAGAACATAGAAAATTTTATAGAATCTCTTATTTAAAGTAACAGCGAATAATAGTGTAGCTGATCAAGTGATCCATTAATCATTCTGAAAAGAGCTGCACTTCATAGGAATTAAAATCTTTCTCCTTTTTCCTCAGTTTATATGCTACTTTTATTCTCATCTTTTCCTGTCTCTAATTTTTTTTCTTGCTTTGATGAAACTGGAGCTATTTCATCTTGGAAAAAAGGAGATTTAAGGTGACACCAGGGTTGTCTTCAAGTATCTGAAAGACTGTTAGGTAGAAGAAATCGACTTGTATCACTCATAGCAAGCAGAGCTGGGAGCTGTGGGTGGAAACTGGTTTTGACTCCACAGAATGAAAAACTTCTTTAAAATTATAGTGAAAAAAGGAAGTGAGTTGCCAAAGTAAAGAGTGACTGAAAATTCTTAAGTGAGTCATTTTAAAGTATGTTGTAGAGAACATTCCTATTAAAGTAGGAGTTTATATGTGATCCTGGGCCAAGTCATTTAACTCTGATTATCTCACAAAAAAAAAATAATAAATAAAATAAAAAATAAAGTAAGAGGTGGGACTGAGTTTCCTTACATCTGAAGTTCTGTGATTCCTTGCATGATCATGCCTCATCCTTGAAGTATTCAAGCAGAGGCTGAAGGACAGTCTCTCTTTAATAAATGAAAAGGGAACTTTTGCATTGAGAGGGAAGTTTAGACTTGACCAGTAAGTGGCCTTCAAACTTAAAAGTGACTTGTGAAGTAGTATAGACAAATCTTCACAAAATAGTATAGAATTTAAGCTGAGTCTTGAAGGATTTTGATAAATAAAAGAAAGGAGAGAACATTTCAAATGGGATAAGTAAGGAAAAGCGCAGAATTAAGAAAACACCAGGTTTTTGACAGAAATAAAATGATTGAATAAGATCTTGAACACTAGATTAAGATGTTTGGATTTTATCTTGTAGACAATAGAATTGCATGACCAGTTTTGAATAGAGAAATAATTTAATAGAGAGGCAATATGTCATAAAGGATAGAATTAAAGCTTCAGTCTTAGGTTCCAATAATTTATCTGACACATTATTTAATCTTAGGCAAATCACTTCTCAATGCCCCATGCACATCTCTAAAAGATGATACTAACTCTCACTGGTGGAACATAACCATAGAGAATTCCCTATAGTATCGAACCAAGGAAATCTTAAGTCTTTTTTTTCTTTTATGACAGACTTCTCTGCAGAATGGCTAAAAAGTTGACCTTAGTGTCAGGCAGACCTAGATTCAAACCCTAATTAATCCACATATAGCCTTAGTTGAGTATTTCTTCTCAGTGTCCTGGCACTAATTTAAAACCACACATTACAAAGCAACTGTTGATCCGCATTGGTAGAGTGAATTTCCTTACTAGAAATTCCTCATACTAATAAAATTACAAGTCTGTACCCAGAAATATATAGTCTCTATACTCAAAAGTATATAATCAGTATTGTTTTATTTTGTTTTAAAAAGATTAATTTATTAGTAGATTTTTGCTAATCTAAATAGTAAAACTCCATTTGGTGACTCAGTAAAGAATTTCTTATTAGGAAAGCTATGAGTTTTGCTACAAATAGTTATGATTTTGTCTAGTTAAATAAACATATAATAATAGGTAGCATTTACATAGTGTTTACATTATTTGTTCTACAATAGTTATCTATAAAAGACATTATTAGTTCAGCTTTTCATTATTATTGGAGATTGTCTTTATAAATTCTAAAGCAGATCTCTTTCTACCTACTTTTCCAGTTAAATAGCAAATGGTTCAATTTGACAAAAGAGTAACTCTAGTATATAATTGTAGCACACAAATTCTTTGAGATTTGTAAACACAAAACCCTCAACGATTCTTTTAAAACCTCTACTCTAGTCATTCTGGACTACTTACCATTCTAAACATACATTACACTCTACTTCCATATATTTTTAGGCATTTTAATATACATTTGTTGTTGTTCTTTGAAGACATCATTCAACACATTTTTTATTTGCCTCCATATCTTTCTTCATGCCATTCTCTGCCTAGAATGTCCCTTACTCTCATCATCAGCTGTTGAAATTCTCTCTCTTCCATAAGAACCTGCTTAAATTCCCATCCCTCCTCCTTGATGTCTTCCCTGATCACCTCAACTAAAATGATTCCTCTTTTTCTATAATGCTTAGTCATAGCATTCATGTAAACTACCTTTTGTTGTGAATATTTATATAATAACTAAGAATGTAATGTCCAAAAAGTTAAGAACTATATTCTTTATCTGGTTACTTTATATATAGACACTCGAATATTTATTGACTGAATCATAATTTTTATTAAAATATTTTATTTGATTGTCAAATGGATTTTAAACCCAGAGCTAGGCATATACTCTTCTCAGCATTGTGTGGGGCAAAAGATCACCAACTTAAGTAAATCAAAGGCATCTCAAGATAGAAAACAAAGGAGCTTTAATTTTGACAAGTTTCCTGAGAATTGGGAGTCTCAACACCACTCTGAATGATCTGGCAGTGAAAAGAGGCAAAGTACAGAAAGTAGACATTATATACAAGTCTTGGGTAACACTCCCTATAAACTGGACTTCTGTCCTGAGCAGTCAGGCCAAATGATCTCTCATTTTAAGTCATAAATGAGGAAAAACTTCTATCCCAACCACATCTTTAGGATTACTAAATTACCTTACATGGGAGTTTTAAGATGAGGTGGTCATAACTTAGTTTCAAGTTTAAAAAAAAAAAGGATTATATAATTTCATTCTTTGTGAACCATTTGATTTCTGGAGGAACAAAACCCGACCCTGGGGCACAGCCGACCTTCACTCAATTTTTAGAACACTGTCTCTATCTTGCGAGATAGCTTTCACAGTTCATTCAGCATCTGATCTGGGACCAGTGTCAAGGACTATTTACAGTTGAATGTATAGAATGCCTTTGCATCCTGAAAACAGCTTCCATCTATAGAAGGAGGCCCTTCAGGTAATCTAATTAATAAAAAACGTCAAATTATAAATTAGTTATTCCACCATTGCATTTAAATATCATAATCACTAAATCATTCTCTCTATCATTCTGCCCCACTAGCATACTAATTATTTTATTTACAAATTGTATTAACATCATAATGTAATACAGGGACCCCCATTCACCTTTCCTGCCCTCTTCTTTTTCTTTTTTTATCCCTGACCTTGGCTGTGTGCCTTTCTTTGTTTTAGGTTGGCAGTAATGCCAGTATAAATAAAAGGAATTCAACCATGCTCAAAATAGGTGAACAGCATACTGTTGTTGGTGGAGTTGGTGTTACTTCCTCGTTTCTATTTCCTGTTGCCTTACCATATTATTTTGTTTTGTTTTTCATTTATTTCCCAAATTAAAAAAAAAAAAACACAACATTGAACAAGATTGCAAAGGAAACATTATTTGGGCAGTGTGATAGAACTTATAATAATCTCGTTTTAAAAAATGAGTTATTTTCTTATTTATCTGCATATTTTGAACAAGAGGCAAGAATATCCCCTTTTTTTTCCTCTAAGGGTATGAAAGGACACAAGTACATTTAGATATCCCATTTAGATTACTAGTGGCATTTAGACTACTAGTCCATACCTGAGAGTGGCTATCTTTTTTATTATTATTATTATTATTATTATTATTATTATTATTATTATTACAACTTTTTAATAACAGTACATATACACTTGGGTAATTTTTTACAATATTATCCCTTGCACTCACGTCTGCTCTGATTTTTCCCTTCCCTCTCCACCTCCCTCCCCTAGATGGCAGGTAGTCTTATATATGTTAAATATGTTATAGTATATCCTAGGTACAATATATGTGTACAGAACTGTGCAATTCTTTTGTGCACAGAAAGAATTGGATTCAGAAGATAAAAATAACCTGGAAAGAAAAACAAAAATGCAAATAGTTTACACTGAGAGTGGTTATCTTAAATGTATAATCTTGGTTTTAGATATTTTTAGTTGAAATTTATTTGAGTTCGTCATTTTTTAAAGTTTTTATTATTTAAGCCAATATTAAGTCTCTGTAAAAAAAAATCCTGTCTTCAGTTTCAAATTCCATTTTAAAAATGCTTTTCATATACCTTATTATAGCATAAATTTAAACATGTGTTAGTTCCTGTTTCTCAGTATCTGTAGCTGTACACATTCATCAGAAATTCTCATCAATTAATTTACACAATGTGAATTTTAACTGTTTTTATTTTCAATGATTAATGAGCAATTTTCAATTTAAGAGGGTTTTAAAGTTATGTAGTAAAATGTCTTTATCATTGGGTGTATGTATACACGCATGTGCATGCATGCATGTACACCTGTATTTTTGGAACTCACAGCACACACTTTGCCTTTTATAAAATCATTTTAGTTTTTTAACATAAGAAACTGGTCAAGTATGACAGTGTGTGTAGTGTTATCATTCCAGTAAGTAAAAGCTGTCTAATTGTTTATGAAATTGTCCCTATACTATCTTCTGACATAGAATCATATCTTTATTAGATTCAACTAAAATTTACTTTATTTTTTTTCCTTTTTTATAATTATAACTTTTTATTGACAGAACATGTGCCTGGGTAATTTTTTACATTATCCCTTGCACTCATTTCTGTTCCGACTTTTCTCTTCTCTCCCTTCACCCCTTCCCCTAGATGGCAGGCAGTTTTATACATGTTAAATATGTTAAAGTATATCCTAGTTACAATATATGTGTGCAGAACCGAACAGTTCTCTTGTTGTGCAGAAGGTAAAAATAACCTGGGAAGAAAAATAAAAATGCAAACAGTTTACACTCATTTCCCAGTGTTCTTTCTTTGGGTGTAGCTGCTTCTGTCCATCATTGTCCAATTGGAACTGAGTTAGATCTTCTTTTCATCGAAGAAATTCACTTCCTTCAGAATACATCCTCATACAGTATTGTTTTTGAAGTGTATAATCTCCTGGTTTTGCTCATTTCATTTAGCATCAGTTCATGTAAGTCTCTCCAAGCCTCTCTGTATTCATCCTGCTGGTCATTTCTTACAGAACAATAATATTCCATAATATTCATATACCACAATTTATTCAGCCATTCTCCAATTGATGGGCATCCATTCAGTTTCCAGTTTCTGGCCACTACAAACAGAGCTGCCACAAACATTTTGGCACATTCAGGTCCCTTTCCCTTCTTTAGTATCTCTTTGGGATATAAGTCCAGTAGTAGCACTGTTGGATCAAAAGGTATGCATAGTTTGATAACTTTGGGGGCATAATTTCAGATTGCTCTACAGAATGGTTGGATTTGTTCACAACTCCACCAACAATGCATCAATGTCCCAGTTTTCCCGCATCCCCTCCAACATTCATCATTATTTTTGCCTGTCATCTTAGCCAATCTGACAGGTGTGTAGTGGTATCTCAAAGTGGTCTTAATTTGCATTTCTCTCCAATAGTGATTTGGAACACTTTCATATGAGTGGAAATAGTTTCAATTTCATCATCTGAAAACTGTTCATATCCTTTGATCATATAATTTGCTTTAAAATGAATTTTTATTTAATCATTTTTTATGTGCTACTCATACTATTCAGGTAAAATAAGTTTTTTGATTAAATCCTCTTCTTTCATAGGATTTATCATGTGATATATATCACTGAATAAATTTCCACAGTTATGTTAAAAACTTTTATGTTGTCTGTATTTCTGTTCATTTGATAAAATGTTTTTTCATGAAACTCATTTCAGGTTTATTAATTACTGAAGCATTATAGAATTAGGGAGATAAAAACAGTTTTTTATATTGAGTGTTGTTTGGTTTGTTAACAAATATTCTCTTCTTGCTCTGTCATCATCTAAGACATAAAAATATGTAAATGACCTCTTTTCTAATCTTGCTTATTTTACTAACATAAATGCTGCCTTCTTTTTATCTTTCTTTGCCTTTTTGGAATTTAGTCGATGTCAGAGTTGACTCAAGTGGGCTGTGCTACTACCCCGCCTCATTCTTCTGCCTTCAGACCTCTCAAGGTATCTCTTGTTACTATAATTCACTAGAAAATGAAGGGAAGGGAAGTATCTTTTTTCCCCCTCATATCTGTCCTGAATTTGCCAATGCATTAGTTCCGGAACAATTTTTGATTGTTTAATTTTTTTTGTTTTTTTAAAAGTTTGTATTGATTTTTTTCTGTTTCTTATATCATTATAGTTATATCAAATATCTATCCCCCTCCCTCTCTTAGAGAGCCATGCCAGATGACAGAGAATTTTTTTAGAAAGGGGGAAAAAATGTCAAGAAAACTGATTGATAACCTGAAAAAAAAATTTTTAAATGTGCAATATGAGGCACACAGGGTCACACTGCTAATAAGAGTCTGAAGCCAAATTTGAACTCAGAAAGTCTTCCTTACTCCTTGGAATTTTTGTTCAAGTTAGGAGAATGAAGTAGGCAGATTTTCATAGCATTGTATAACAGACCATATCTTTATAGTCATTCACACACAGTTGACAGAAGTGAATAGAAAAGTTCAAGATCTCACTGCTTATTGTTTGATGATTATAAAAAAGCATTCTAGTCAGAAGAGCAAAATGCTGCCTTAAAGACTTGTTCCAATATAGCAACTTTATTCAAAGACCCTCTAATTATTTACATCAACTAAAGCATAAAACAGGAATATATATACATCCACCCAAAGATTTTTGCTAGTTTTATGGAAGATATCTAGCACAGTCCATATCAAAAAAGAACTCCCCAAAGATAGATGGTGACATATTCCAAATGCTTCTCTTTTTAGATAATGTGCTAATTACATCGAATTATGGAACATTGTAGAGTCCTTTTGAGATTTATAATTAGAAGAGTTTAGCCTAACTAGAAACACACAAAAAAATTGGATAAAAAGGCTTATTGTCCAGATTTTTATACATTAAATGAACAGATTATCTGTTTTTAAATATATGTATGTATCTATGTTGAATTGTGAAGTAGACCTAGAATTGAACAGAAACATGGGCTATATTGCATTTTAGACATTGGACAATGTTTTTTAAATCATCCCAAGCTTCTTCTCTCTAATATAAATAAAGGCTCATCTTTCTAATGTCAGTAATTGTTCTACTGATACTGTATGATTGCAAATCCTGGAATATCATAGTCTCTGATGAATTAAGGTTGAGAGTCACTGAAAGGACTAGAGACAAGTGTTTGGTGGGTTATGTTAGTAGCCTATAGAATATTATTAGGGAAATTATTAGGATATTATCAGGAAGGTATTATCTATAATCATCACCTTTATTTCCTTACTTCCCATTCCTTAGTCCTTTACTGCAGGGGTGGAGAAGTCTGATAACACCAGTGAAATCATTTGCATAATCAACCACAGGTGATGATGAGCTGATAGGTACTACAGCCTCTCACTAATTGAGTTCTATGAGTTGATAATGTTCTATGACCCTCAATCATGCTATAAATCAGAGGTCCTCAAACTACAGCCCGTAGGCCAGATGCAGCAACTGAGGACGATTATCCCCCCTCATCCAGGGCTAAGGCCCATAAAACAAAGTTTTTGTTTTTACTATAGTCCGGCCCTCCAACAGTCTGAGGGACAGTGAACTGACCCCCTATTTAAAAAGTTTTGAGGACCCCTGCTATAAATATCCAAATGGCCCTAGACAGAAAAAAGGTTCCTCACCCCTGCTTTACAGCCTGACTTCAAGCCCTGCCCTTTAACTGAAACAATTTTCTCCAAGGTTTTCAACAGTCTCTTGACTGATAAATCCAGTGGCCTTTTCTCAGTCTTTTTTCTGCTCAACCACTTTGCTGTTTTTTGATACCATATATCAATGCTTCTGCCTATACTCTCTTCTCCTTTGGCTTATAAGATAGTATTTTCTCTTTTGTATTTCCTTCTACCTTTCTTACCACATCTCTGCTAGATTTTCATTCATGTCTTCCCTCCTTTTAAGAGTTTAGATACCAAAGTTATACTGTTCTAAGCCCCCTTTCTGGGTTATCACATCTGCCACCATCAGAGGCACCTAGGTAGTAATAATAGGTAGAATTCTGGACTTGAAGTTAGTAATAAAGGTCTGAATTCAAATTCTACATAAGATACTTCTTGGCTATCCGAACTTGGGAAAGTCCTTCTCAACATAGTTTTGGTTTTGGAGGGGTTGGTTGTCTTAAGCCATGTTTGCTTTTTTTTTTTCTTTGCAGGCCTCAGCTTACACTGGGTTTCAGCTGTGTTGGCCCTAGTAACTTAAGTTTTTAATGGCCTTTTATATTTGTCCTTGGTTGGATTCACTGTCATCTTTTGAATATAACAGTTTAAAATCTGAATTCATCTGAGAGCTTACATTGTCTTTTTCCCTTTCTCATTAAAATCATTTACAATTTCCTTGTTAAACTTTCTTCTGTTTTAGAATCACCGCATGTAGGATTTACCTGTTTTTCTCTAAACTTCTAAAAATCTCTTTTAAATCCACATTAGACTGCTACAAAACCAACATTATTACATACATAGCTTCTACTTCCCTGGGTTTTTATAAAGATCAAATGAGATATTATTTATCTAGCACTTAAATGCTTTTCCTTCCTTCCTGCTTTAAGATTTGCAGAGTATTTTATAGATTCCTCATTTGATACTCAGAACAACCCTAGAAGATAGGTGCTATTATCAACCTCATTTTACAAATTGAGATTGACTTCCCCAGCGTCAAACAGCAACTAAATGTCTGCCACCAACCTGATTCTAAGTCGAGCATTCTGTTACTGTGCTCCATTTTGTTGCCTTGTATGCCAGGGTCCTCTTCCTTATCAGTTACATACTGCTTTCTCCCAAGGTTTCACTTAGTTTCACTTTATTTTTGTCAGTTAGAATCTGTGAATCCAGTGTAGAAGTTCTCATTCATTATTCCTTCTTATGTTCTAAAACCTGAGCTCATCAATAGGACAGACTTTACAGTGTTTTAGTATCAAAGAGTCTAAAATATCTTATATAATTTGAAACACTCAAAAAGCTACACCCTGAGGCAGATTAAACCTAACACCTCCAGATGCCTCTTTCCATGTCTAAGATTCATAAAATCTTCCTCCCTTCTCTTGACTAGCCTTAGAACAAAACCATCACACATTCTTTTCCCTGCTCTGAATACTTATTCCAGAAAAATACTGCCGTAAAATGGAATTTTGTTCCAATGCCTTTCTTTCTCCATGTACTTCTTGTATTCTAATAATATATATATATATATATATATATACACACACACACACACACACATACACACACACATATGTATAGATATTACTGTTGTTTTGGTAGGGGGGAAGAAAGAAGGGATTTCCCCAATATTAGGAAAAGGTTCATGAAGCAGAGCTTTTCCTATTTCTGTGGAACACATATTTTCCTCTCCACTGTATGCAAACCAAAACAACCTCTAAAGAAGATTATAATTCTTAATGTCTAATTCCAATTCCCATATAAGAACTAAAAGGTCATATTCTTCTTGTATATTCCCCAAAGAAACCATGAGTATGAGTAATTACTTCCTATTGAATAATAATTTTTAACATTTGTTTATTTATCCACAGAATGATGAAAGATCTACCATCTCACCAAGTTCACCTACAACCCAAACAGGTAATTAGCACCAGACCACAATTAATTAGCCTCAGATTAGCTTATTCCCCCATTCAGTAAGAACATTTTTGGTAATTGTTTTTCAGAGGACAAATATTTCTATTCTGTGGCTTCTTTATCTGAAATAGAAATTCAGTGTCATTCCAAATGACACTTTCAGAGAAAATAAGATGTTTTTATAAGTAAAAATATTCTGCATATAGGCCTTCCTACATTTCCTGTTTCCTTTGGTCATACTTTTTGTGATGTGAAAAACTAGTTATATCATGCTGTATTCTTTATCTTAATTTGGTACTTCTTCAGTTGTTCCTCCATCAAACTTTTTTTTATTTATAATTTCTATTACATTTTAATTTATTTCATTCTCAATTTTCTTTTGCCTTTCCATGCTCTCTCAGTACATGTTTGCCCTCCCTATTCTCCTGCTGCTTCTACCTTTAGAAATCAGCCTCAACGACCAGAAAGTTTCCTTTTCCGAGCAGCTGTCAGAGATGAAACAAATAAAGGTATGTGATAGCATCAGAAAAGACAACTTTATGCAGTGTAAGGCTAATGTGTTTCATTCTTTTCAGCCTACCACATTATCTTGACAGAAGTATGAAACATATCCTTATCTGTGATTTTACTGCCATAAGACCTAACAAGAATAAACCAGACTACTATTTGCATTAAAAGTTGTACTTTTTTTCCACCTTAATCATTCAATAAAGCAAGAAATCGTGATTGTAGAAATGGATGTAATGAAGAAATAGAATAACCTTTTTGAGTTATATAGAACTGGTTTTCTTCCTTTTCTGAATTCCCTTTGGGATTATTATATTTGATCTGTGTTGATGCAGTCTGATTTATTCATTTTTGAAAAAATGAAATAATTATAAAATAAATCTACTTAAAGCTTACTTTCTGTTATTAATCTGACAGTTTTCAACCTGGGCCCGAAGGGAAAAGAGATAACTTAGGAACAGAGAAACAAATGTTACCATTTTTGTAAATATCCATCTACATGTAATTACCAGAATGTTAGAGATCTCAAAAAGAGCCTGGAAACTTTCACTGTTCTGAAGAAGAAACAGTATGATATTTTTTTAATCTAATCATAAAGTTAGACACATATAGAAATCATACAACTATTTCTCTACACACAGCATGAGTGTTCAAGTTTATACAGAGCTTAGCATTTATCTGACACAAGCTCCCTATATTCATGTTTTCTTAATAGGTCACTCCTCACCCCTTCTTTCTTCTGCAACTTCAGCCAGTGAATCTGCAGATCCTAGATCAAGACAGAATCCCAAACAACGTGAGGAAGAGTTGGAGTTAATTGATCAATTACGAAAGGTGTGTATTCCTATTACCTTTGAGTAATACTATTTCGGTGATACCACTGTGGTCAAGAATCAAGGCATCATTCATTAATCCTGACAGCAAAGAGTCATTTATTAAGAACATTAAATACCACACTCCACATATGTCAATTTTATCTTGATTTTAAAGTGGAAAATAAATTCTTCTTTGACTCATTCTTCACTCTTAGGATGTCTTTTAGCCTCTGAATCATTACCACAAGGTGAACAAGATTTTTAGAGACTTCAGGACATGATCCAGTGTAGTGAATAGATTTAAAATTTGATAGGACTTCAAAGTGCTTTTCCTTTCTTCTTCACTGAAGATAAAAAAGAATGTAACCTGAGGTAATATAAATATAGATTGTGATGAGCAATTTATTTTACTTTGGTTTATTGAAAGGGGATCAGATCTCCCACAGAGGATAAGTATGATTAGTTGTATAATTTACATTAGGATTATCTCTTTTTAGTCTGACTGCCTTATACAATCCAGAAGATAGAGAATCCCAACATAGATATTCTTATCCTTGGGATAAAGAGAGAATATAAACATACCACTTTAATAATTTTCTTTTTGTCCTTCAATTTTTTGGATGATTTTATACGCAAATGAAAACAACTTTTGTAATCCTCTTGAGTCTTTTCCTTCATTGAAATGTTTCATATTGTAATATATCATATAATATGGGTAACATTTTCTTTTACCCAGAATATTGAATTCCGGCTGAAAGTTTCTCTGCCTTGTGATCTTGGAGCAGCTCTTACTGATGGTGTTGTTCTTTGTCATTTGGCCAACCATGTGCGTCCGCGATCCGTTCCCAGTATTCATGTTCCCTCACCTGCTGTAGTAAGTATAAAAAGATCAGAGAATATTTGGTTAACTAACATATTTACTCAGCAATTTTTATTAGCCTATATAAATAATGCTTTTTACATGTTTATGTTTTGTTATATTTAAATTTTCATATTTGTTCACCTATCATTGTAATAGTAACAGATTTATATTGCACCCTAAGATTTACCAAGAACTTTCCTGCACAATAAACCTGTGAGATAGGTAATATAAATATTGTCTCCATTTTACAGATGATAACATTTAGAACTAAAAAGATTAAATGCTGTGCTCATGATCACATAACTAGGAATTACTGGAATTAAATTTTAAACCCAAGTCTTCTAAAACCAAGGATTCTTTCATTTATACTGCACACTTACATTTTCATTAAATAGACTATTCTTCTGTTTTCATTTGCCCTTAAAATGCATATTGGCCAGGGGCAGCTAGGTAGTGCAGTGGCTAGAGCACCAGCCTTGAAGTTAGGAGGACCTGAGTTCAAATCTGTCTCAGACACTTAACACTTCCTCCTGTGTGACCCTGGGCAAGTCACTTAACCCCAAATGACTCAGCCAAAAAAAAAATGCATATAGGTCTATGGATTCTATCTTTTTTATGTTCCTATCCCAGTGTCTTCAAGGGCAATCCTTGCCTCTTTCCTAGGACTTTTGGATTCTTCTGACCAGAAGAAAGTATTTCTGTGTGTTTCCTACCTTGAGTTTGACTTTTTTGTCTAAAAAAGGAATTAGATATCAGATACTAAGAAAAGAAGATTGAAGATCTTGGGCTAACTTCTAAGAGACTTGAAGGGGACCTTCTTAATCTAATAAAATACAAAATAGAATCATCCAGGGCTAACTATATAGTCCATCAGTTTGATTCCTTAGGAAGCAGGAGCTACTCTTTTCTCGCTCAGCTTAGAAAGTATATCCAGGTAGATAGAAAGAAAACAAAAAGAATCCATAGCATAGCAACAAACCCAGTGGACTAAAAATTTTACTCTTTATTCTGAAGCTTAAGTTAAAGAGGACAGGAATTGTCATGTTGTTGGAGGAAGCTACTGAGTATTCTCTATTTTGTAGGCCTTCCAGTTTCTCTTAAGCCGAGTTAAAAAACTAGATCTAGGATAACTGCCATTATAACACTTGCAGACTAGTACAATGTTAGATTTTTTTGTTTGTTTGTTTTGTTTTGTTTTTTGCCGAGGCAATTGGGGTTAAATGACTTGTCCAGTGTCACACAGCTAGGAAGTGTTAAATAAATGTCTGAGGTTAGATTTGACTAGATTTGACTAGATTTGAACAATTGAGCCTTCCATAAAATAAAAATTTTTAGGGAAAATCTCAGGTTAAGTATTATCCTGTAGAGTTAAGAACAACTGGATATTATAAAACTCTTAACTGAATTGAAACATGAGAGGGGAAGAGAGACTTAAAAGTTAATCAAATACCAATTAACCAGAATGTTAATTTAAAAAATAAGAAAACCTATTAAATGAAAAGTAGAAGTCTTTATGAATTGTCAGCTATTTTGAATAAAACAATGTATCATAATCAGGTTCTTACTATATAGAATTTGTTTATAAATACTTACTCTTTCCTGATCACCATTTTACATTCATTTAATTTAAATTCAATTAAATCTGAAGGAATTGACCCCATTGGCTTACTTAACCTTTTTTTTCCTTCAGATCATTTAGTTTAATATTTATTAATTTTTTTTTTAGTTTAATATTTATTAAGCACTTATTTTGCCTATACTGTGGTAGGCACTGCAAAAAATCAAATAATAGTTTGTGTACTTGTTTTATTCTCCCTAAAGAAATTTTTGTGATTAAAATATTAATTTTTAAAATCTAGCAATTTCTTACTAACATATTTAATATGCATGTGAACCTAATATGCATACATATATTCACGCACAGAGGACATGGCCATTTGGAGATTTTTTTTCCTTGCTTATACAAGTTTGTGACAACAGTGTTGTTTTTCTTTTTCAGTGAGAGATATGGGAGAAGACAAATCTTCATTGATTACAAAAACTAAAATCCAAAGCAACTCTCTCTTCCTCCCAAAAATAGAGATTCTTATGTGATATTTTATTGTGGGTTTTTTTTTTGACAGAAATACATCAGAATTCCAAATGACATATTACCTATTTTCTATAGAATGATTTTCTACAAACATAAAAATAACTTAGTTTTAAATATAAATGTTGAGGTTACAGAGTACATTCAGACTCATCCCCAAACCAGACCAACAAAATGATGGGGTGAGGGGTGAGACTCCAAAAGTACATTTGGGTTATGGGACAATGTTTCAAGTTGTGTCAAAAGAATTTGTAGGTTTAGACATCCTCTAAATCGGGGGGCAAAGCTTTCATTATGCTTCTAAAAGAGTGGGCTAAAATCATAAAAGTCTTTAGAAAGGAAAAGCGGCTTTTAGCAATTAACAAGGGGAAGACAAGTTCCCTAGAAGTAACCAGGAGGAAGATGCCATTAAGACTGGCAAGTGGGGAATTATAGAGCTAACCCTGAAAGAAGTTTGGGATCCTGATAGATATTAGTTATTGTGATTCTTAGCAAGCAGATTAATCCCAAAAAGGAATCAGCAGGGGAAGGAAATTATGCCATTGATTAGGCTAACCCTAAAAGGTATTTAGAATTAATCAAGAATTCACTATGAACAGATCTCTTATGGGGAAATAAACCTCGGAGATTTAACATCGTAACTTGGCTTTATGATTAATACAGTAAATAATTGTGGGGTTATGATGGTTTTGTCAGTGCCAAGAATTCAACTAAAAATTCTACCAGAGACCTCCAACTGGGATGGAGCTGTAATAAGGTCCATTTAAAGAAAGAGCCCACTTAATGTGGAGATGATCCTATCAGTGCTCCTCTCTGCTTGCCTCAAGAAGTAGCCAGGCTTCCAGACTGTATATAGTAATTCAGGGTTTTTTTCTGTCAACACTCATTTAGCTACCCAAGATCTCATCATTCAGATCTTTTAATTTTGGAAATTCAATGTGAACATAGGTTTATTTCTTTTTCATATTTTAAGAAATACTTGAGTTAGTTTTCAACCCGATTTAGAATTTTTATTGTGTTGTCAAAGGGAAAACCTACAAAAATATTTTTCCTAATGTGTGCGATGGGTGCAAAAACCCCTTCCCCAAATTAATTAATCAGAGACATCTTCAGATACAAAGAGAAAGCATTTATTTAGTCCCTGCAAGGAGAGACCCAGACACACCTGGGAGACATCTCAGATCCCTGACAAGCCAGAAAGCAATGAAGCTGGTTAAATAGCAAAAAACCTAAGCCTTTTCATTGGATAAACTAAAAGGAAGTAATCCTCATTGACCAATGATCAGCAATGCTGTCTGCTTCCTGTGGGTCATGTCACTTCCTGTCACTGATCTAGGATCTTGGCCTTCAGAGACCTCTAGGCCTAGAGATCATGTGACTTCCTGCAACGTGGGCCCAAGGCCTGATCTGGCTCTACAGACCCCTGGGCATAGGGATCACATGACTTTGAGAAAGCTTCACCTGGTCTCACTCACTATTTCATTCCATTTGGATTCTTCAAGCCTTTAGGAACCCATAAGCAGTATTCCAGACCTGAGATCTGACCCTTTTTTTCTTTTGTTCTCTTTTCATCACCATCCTATTCTTCATTCCTATACCCTTCCACTCTCCCACCCCAGAATTTCAACCAAACATTACACAGTCTTTCCACTGTGCCCTGTGGAATTGATGAGGTTTGGAGGGATACAGAACCACTGAACTCCCAGAAATATATTGATATTTCAGGAACTTCTGTACAGGCCGCCAAAATGATGGGGAGAAGAGGTTTGATTTAAAGTATATTGGAATTTCAGGCCAGGCTGTTTCAAAAGAATAAGAGGCAAAAATTTTATTATGTTCCTAACATCCATTTGGAGTTTTAGCAATTAACAAAGGGCAAGACAAGAGCTAAGTTCCCTGGTGAAACTCACAATTAGCCAAGGGAAAGATGTTATGAAGGTGGAAGTTGCCATTAATGGCAAGTTCCAAATGAACTCTTGACCCCATAAACCAGGCTAAATCTCCAAAAAGAAAAAAAAAAAGTAGTTTAGCTGAGGTTTACACCATTGACTGGCAGGCCAACTCTAAAAAGAATTTAGCACCCAAAAAGAAATTAGAACCTCAGGGATTGGAATCATTCCTTGGTCTTCTGCTTAGATATAGTAATTGTGGGGTTTTGATGATTTTTGTCAATGTAAGGAACAAAAAAGGTCTTTTTAAGAAAAAGAAGGTTCACTTAAAGAGATAATTGTATCAGTTCTCTCTCTCTCTCTCTCTCTCTCTCTCTCTCTCTCTCTCTCTCTCTCTCTCTCTCTCTTTTTCCTCTCCCTCTCCAGCCTATCAACTCTCCCTCAAATACCCTAACCACTGAGCTCCTCAACCTACTCACTCCTCCCAAGCAACTCTTCTACCCTATCTCAGCCACACTTATAGATGTCACATATATTAAATGTCTCTGTTTCGTAATTGTCTTCATAATCCTTGTCCTCCAACCTTGAATCACTCTTCCTCTTCTCTGACTCCCGTTTTTATACAGTAAGCCTTTCCCAGTCCTTAATTATAGTGGCTTTTCTCTTCATTATTTTCTATTTATCCTATGTATCACTAATTTTTATATATTTATTTACTATTGTCTCTCCCATTAAATTGTAAAATAGTTGAGGGCATTTTTTGCCTTTTTTTTCCCTAGTGCTTAGCTTGGAGACTGTTTTAATATTTATATTAATTATAGCTAATTTATAAACATAATATTTACAGTTATATAATTTATAATTAAAATTATAATATAAATTTAATTTACATTATATTTATATTAATAAATATTAATATTAAATGTTTTATTAATTTATCAAGGATGCCCAAGGTTCCTAGATCATACATTTTCTGGAAGATTATCCTTTCTCCTTATACAAGACTAACTGAGGAAAGAAAAAACTAATTTTCTTTACCAAGAGCTAACAATTCAGAGTTCTAACATTAAATCTGAAAAGGAAACTTTTATTCTTAAAACAGATCCTCACCTCTCCAGATATCATGATTGCTTTTTTTTTTTTACATTAAAGAATAGGGTCCCAGATTTCTTTTTTCCTCTCTCACCCCACCACCATGTAGGTATTGGAGTTTTTCTTCCTTCCAACCCTCCTTCCATCCATTATGTTTCCATCTTTCTTGAAATCTTTTCATATACTCATCTTCTGATCAGTATCTTCATCTTCTAGGCCAGGGCTTCCATACAAGATTCCTTTTTCCCCCAAGAAATTTTTATGTGACCCTGGGTATATAGATATATAAAATTGGTAAATAATCAAATATTTAATAATAAAAAATCATAATTTCATGACCCTCACATTCAACTACAAGATCTGTGGGGTTGTGATTTACACTTTAAGAAACCAGTTTCTAGATCAAGTTCTGTGTAAGGAGGATGTATGATGTGCTCTACCCTTTGGAAGTAGCCAATATATTGACTCTCTGTACTTATCAACTCCCTCAGGAGGACTTAATCTACATAAGAATGAAATGTATCACTTTTCTACTCAAAAGTCTCTTCACCAAGTGAAAATTTCTAGCCAACTAGTGCTGTTTCTATTTTCATACTTAGAAAGTATACTGAAATAAAGATTATTTGTATTCTAAGCACCCGTAACACTGCCTATAACACATAGTAATATGCATTATAAATATTTGTTCTTGACTGACTGATTTTCCTTCCATCTTCTAAAATAATAATAGTATTTTTTATGTCTGAAAATAATCTTTTTCCTTATAATGAAAGAACTGAGTTCTAAATCCATTACCTTTTTTTAAAAAGAGCATATAAAAGCAGATTCCATCTATTTATTTATTTATTTATTTGCTTTTGGGCCAATTCAAGTCTGATCATTAATGACACAGTTCCAGGCATAAGGTCACAATGTAGTACCGTGGAAAGAGTACTTATTCTTGATTCACAGGTTCAAGTCTCTCGAATTCTTCCAGTCTCTCTGTTTTCTCATCTGTAAAACTGATTAGGATTAGGTGAGGTCACCTCTTCCCAGCTCTAGAATATTGATCCTCCCAATTCTTGAGTATAGATTTAGCCTCTCTTCATCTCAACATTACTGACTTTCTGTTTAATTTTGTGAACCACCTATTGGTGGTTCAGCTCCACAAGTACTTGTGGTACCAAGTTGAAAGAGATAACTAAATCCCATATTTGAAGAAACCCTTAATACCTACACTTAAAAGCTTGTTTCTCTAATATGACTGACTCTTGACTATTAAATCATAGGCCTATGTACATTCATACACCATTAGAATTAAAGAACTGGTCGTTTGAATTTCCTGGTTACTCAAAGTGAAAACTTATAGACTAGATGGATGTGTTTAATGGAAAACTCATTAGATCAAAAAGTTTTTCCAGAACTTAGAATACTGAAATAGATATGCAAGGAAACAAATTTGCCAAGAAAACATTTCTCCTTAAAGGTGAGACATTTTGGAAAATTACTTTTTTCTGCTGCAAGCTTTTAAAATTTATTTCCACTTAGAAGAAGCATCCAGAATCTTTAATCTACTCTGAAGCAAATATTTTTATTTAGCTAATATTTACTTTTTAATTTTTAACTATTAATTTACAAGACATATGCATGGGTAATTTTTCAGCATTGACCCTTGCAAAACCTTCTGTTCCAACTTTTTCCCTCCTTTCCCCCATCCCCTCCCCTAGATGGCAGGTAATCCAATGCATGTTAAATATTGTTAAAGTATATGTTAAATACAATACATGTATACATATTTATACAGTTATCTTGCTGTACAAGAAAAGTCAGATTTAGAAATAAGGTAATAATAACGTGAGAAGGAATACAAAAATTCAAGCTGACAATAACAAAAGGAGTGGAAAAGCTATATTGTGGTCCACACTCATTTCCCATAGTTCTTTCGCTGAGTATAGCTGGTTCTCTTCATTACTGAACAATTGGAACTTATTTGGTTCATCTAATTGTTGAAGAGAGTCACGTCCATCAGGATTGATTATCATATAGTATTGTTGTTGAAGTGTATAATGATCTCCTGGTTCTGCTCATTTCACTCAGCATCAGTTCATGCCAGTCTCTCCAAGACTTTCTGAAATCAACCTGCTGGTCATTTCTTACAGAACAATAATATTCATATACCACAATTTATTCAACCATTCTCCAATTGAAGGGCATCCATTCAATTTCCAGTTTCTAGCCACTACAAATAGGGCTGCCACAAATATTTTGGCACATATAGGTCCCTTTCTCTTCTTTAGTATCTCTTTGGGGTATAAGCCCAGTAGTAGGGCTTGGATCAAAGGGTATGCACAGTTTGATAGCTTTTTGAGCATAGTTCCCAATCGCTCTCCAGAATGACTGGATGTGTTCCTAATTCCATCAACAATGTATCAGTGTCCCAGTTTTTCCACATCCCCTCCAACATTCATCATCTAATAATTACTTTTCTCTAATATTTATCTCACACAATCAAAGCCCCTGGTTAGAACTGTTCTATTGTATTGTTATGTTGCAACCATCAATTTTATTTAAAATTTATTGAATCACATAAATGTGTGTATACACACATGTATATGCAGTACATTTTGTAAATATATGTATATGTATATACATAAAAACGTATTATATGTGTATTTAGTTAATAATTCCCTTTTTTAGTACTTGCCTTACACAGAGTTCCCAGCTAGAACTATTTTACTGTGTTATTGTATATGTGTGTGGGTTATGAGTATCTATCCCATCTTTTCAATAAGCCTTTTCCAACCTTTCTTAATTCCAGTGCCTTTCCTTTGTTAATCATTTCCTATTTATATTTGCTTTGAATATAGTTGTTTGCATGTTGTCTCTCCCATTACATTGTAAGCTCTTTGAGAGAAGGGATTGTCTTTTACCTCTTTTTCTATCCCCAATCTGACACATAATATACAATTAATAAATGTGTATATGTGTATATGACATTTTAAAAATAAAACTGGCGATTGCTACATAATAATAAAATAGTTTTATCTAGAGAGTTTGATTGTGTAAAACAAATACTAAAAAGGATAATTGTGTGTGTGTGTGTGTGTGTGTGTGTGTGTGTGTGTTTGTATCTTCTCTCTTTGCAGCCTAAATTGACAATGGCTAAGTGCAGGAGAAACGTGGAGAATTTCTTAGAGGCTTGCAGAAAAATTGGTGTGCCTCAGGTAAATATACTTGCTGTTCTTGTCTTTTTGAAGTTATGTAGTATTTGATAAAACAGCTCCTAGGAATACAAATTTCTGGTGATCTCTTGATCCAACTCTGAACCAAGTTCTTGACTTGGTCTTATATAGTTAATTTCTGAGCAGTTTATGCAGCTTATTTTTGATTACCAGAACCTAGAAAGATTTAGCATATAAACTTCTAATCCAAATAACGTATGTTGAAAAAACTATGTAATTGATATTTCTGTTCATTTCTGTGATCTTGAAACAGATACACATGCTAATAAAATGATATGTTACAATTTTTAAATAATGTCATGGAAATAATTATTTCAAATACTTAAAAAAAATTATCAATAGTCCTCACTATAGAGTCTACAGCTTTATATTATTTTACTTAAAATTTGTATTCATAAATTGATGTCTTAAGGTCTTTGGCATCCGTCTATAAACTTAGATGATGCTTGTCATAATCTTTATTGACTATCCCATTATTGTCACTTTATGTTTAGTTATGCATATTTAGCACTTAGAAGGGCCCTTTCTTTCTTTTTTTTTTTTTAAACAGACAGTTCTCACTTTATTACTGGACTCTTCTGCAGACCTATATATAAAGCAATTTTTCCATAATGTGAATTTGCCAGTGGACATGGGAAAGGGGGGGATGCAAAAAAAGGAGAAAGGAAAGGGCTCTTGCACCCATGAAGGGAGGGGACCCACAGATAGTTCCATGACATAGGGGTCCAGAGGCCAGAGAAGTGAGAGCAGAAGGAACACACTGAGGTATGGAGGCAGACACAGTTGGTATTCAGCACAGATAGAATTCAGACATGCAGGGTCTAGACAGGTGGGTAGAGCAGGACAAAAGTCTCCTCTTTCATTTCAAAAGTCTCAAGCCAAGTTCTCCATCTTCTGTTTTTACTTGAAGAGTTTTTTGTTTTTGTTTTTTTTAGACTGGGGGCATTTTTTTAGTGGAAAGATAGGAGACCTCAGAGTCCTTTCTTTATGTAAAACTGAATTTGCATAATGCTAATGTAACATCATTAATGCCACATTATGCTAATGTAGCAGCAAATCAAGGGAAACTAATCTATGTTCTTGGTTGGATTTCCCTTATTTAGTATATTTCCTGTAGTATTCTGACTTGCTGGTTGAAACAAAGCTTGTACCATGTTTATCAGAGACGGAAATTTGTTCACTGTCCCTTTCAGTTAACTATTTAACTCTATAATAAAATAGCTAAATGTAGAAATATTGGAAAACATTAAACTCATGAGTGCATAAAGAATAAAATTTAAGAAATACATACTAAAAAAATTTTTTTTTAATTTTTTGAAGTTGTCCCTAATCCTATAATTAGCAATGCTGATCTTCCTATTTTTGCCTTTTACATCTTCAAGGAACAAAGCCCTTAACTCTTTTTTGTCAACTCCATGATTTGGTACCAAAACCCCAACCTTGTTCATTGAGTTCAGTATTTCATAGTTCTGTTTCTTCCTTTGGAGTTAATAATCCTAGTAAGTTCAAATCCTCAGAATATATCTTTGTTTCAACCTTTCCCCAGTTGCAGAGATCATGAAAATTATCTCAGATATCCCTTCTATGACAGAACTTTTTCACCACTGCCATCCAACAAAAACCAGAAAGGAGAGATTACAGTATTTAGGGTATCTTCACCTTAAATAGTAAGAGAAATCCCATTATTTTCACAAGTCAAAAATTTCCCTGCCAGTTTGTTTTAGGGAAGTTTATTACAATGCCTTCTTTTCCATATCTATCTCAACATTTTGAGTTCTCTACCGGGAGTTTGAATAAAGTTATATTTGTATTCAATGGTCCCCATAAGAAGCCTTTTTTTTTTTTAACTTATCCAAGTACAAAATAATAATATGTACTTAACAAAAAACTATTAAAGTAATCAGTGATTGCCAGAATTTTTAAAAAATATATATATATCCATAGTACCTGACTCATAGCAGGCACTAAATGATTGCTGATTAAGTAGTTTCAATAAACTAATAATAAATTAGCTTAATTTCCTGCAATATTTGCTACTACTATCAATTTAATCACTTGTCTTGACAAAAGAAAATTTGAAATTCTAAGGCTGTATTTTTTAGTCCTAAGGAATTTATAAAATGAATGCTAATTTTTGTTTTCCTTAGCATGCTATGTATTTTGAAGAGCTGATTTTAAAATACTTTCTAATTTAATAGCTTAGGTTTTTTTTAACATTTTATTTAAATTAAATTAATTTCTCTATTTTGAACAGTGGTTAACACTATAGAAAACCTTATTCTTATGTGTTTGTTATTAAATACTTTATATATGCTGTGGCTCACTCCTACTCCTTATTCTTTTCACAAATATATAACCAGTTAGGTTAAATATTGTTTTTACAACTTTGGTCTCTCTTTAATCATCCCAATGTTCTAATAGCATCTTTCTCTCTCTCTCTCTCTCTCTCTCTCTCTCTCTGTCTCTCTCTCTCTCTCTCTCTCAAACACACACACACTCTCTCTCTCTCTTTGAGAGAGAGAGTATTATTTTATACACACACACACACATTAGAAAAGCTCTCATTAAGAAAATTATTTTTTATAAATGTATTTTAATGTTTCTTTCTTTTTGTTGTTAGTTACCTGCTGTTTTTGACAGTTGTTACTAAGGGTTATTAGCAATATTTCTTTGTTAATGTTAATTTGCAAAGGGAAAACATGCTGATAGAACCAAGTATTCTCAGCTGCTTCTAGAAGAGTTTTATTGTATATTGATATTAGTCATCAAAACATGTTATTAAATGATCAAGGATTCCCAGCCACAGATCTTTCTCAATCAATGTGGGAGTTGGGCTTTTGGCAAAGTTGGATGCTTTATCAAAATGACCTGAAAATTCAGTCCTTTCAAAAGATAAAGTACATTAAAGGAACAGAATTATAGCTCTCACTAAGCTTATTCACATCCCGAGTTGAACCCAGATAAAATCTGTCCAGATAAACACCATGAGATAGGAGAACAAAATAGATTCCAATTCTTTGACTTCATCTTGACTTTGAATCAAATGTAAAGAACAAAAGAGGACCTGTCATTTGTGTAGCCTCTTTATCTTAATTTTGTGCTCATCTTCAAATGAACTGTTTGTTAAACAGTAATAAAACAGATGCCTTATACTAATTCTTACTCTGAAGAAGAGCTCTTTAAAGATAATAGAATAAGCCAATATGAAAACTCTCACCTACTTAATAAATTAGATCTCCCAGAGCTCTTCATTCTCTTAAAACGTGGCTCCTTTATCTGCCCCTCTAGCTTTCTACCTTAGCACCAAAGAACTGTTTACTATTATTGATGTTAGAAGAATGATCATGGTCTGCAGAGTTAAAGATCTGTTTTTAAAATGTTTGTATTTTAAGCAGGTAAATGATTTTATTTGTAAGAATACATCATCATTTATATATTCACGTCCTTTGTTCTTCTGTAGCTCTCATTGGTTGGTCTTTCTGAAATATAAAGATATTCAATCTTACAATAGTAAGAAGTCTTGTCATATTAAATCACATATCTGTTTTTACTTTTTCCCATTTCTGCCTCATTTGACTTGAATAGAAAGTAAACCTCCATTTGGTTTAATATATTAAAGTTTTCAAGTTGATATATATGTAGATGTAGATATCTATGTATTTGTGTGTGTATATACATATATTCTATATAAGAAGTTTTGTCATTTGTCAATTCCCAAAAAAATTTATCATTTTTAACCCATTAACTTTATTCATTTAATTAATATCTTAAATTCTTCATCTGTTAGGAAAATGGGTTTAGCCACCTGTGACCTTTAGGGAGGATCCAGTAGATAGCTTTCTAGTTCTAGTGTTCTGTGATTGTCTGATTCTAGATAAGTGATTTTAGTTATAATAACCCTGATTCTCCCAGTGAGGAAGTAAATTGATTTTTGGCCATGTGCTACTGGCTCACACTCATTTAGTAAATTATATAAATTGAAGGTGTCCATACCATGGATTTTGTAATACTTTGAAGAGGCAATATGGCATGACAGATAAAACTAAGTAACTAAGTAAAACAAGTTCAAATCGTGCTTCTGAGGTAGATAATATATTATCTGTCCTTAGTACCTACATCACATGATTGTTATGAAATTAAAATTAGATAATGTATGTAAAGTGTTTTGCAAACACTCTGTGTGTGTGTGTGTGTGTGTGTGTGTGTGTGTGATATGAATGTATGTTGAGGTAAAGAGGAATATAGAAATCCCAGTGTAGAAACTCCCTCCACTAAAACAAATCAAGTATTCTTCAATGTATGGTTCTAGAAAGTTTCCCAGAGAACTGAGAGTTACATGCCCAGTATATATCAGAGCCCAATTGAGCCTAAATCTTTATACTGAGGCATGCTATCTTACTGGTTCTATCTATTCCATGAATAAAACACCGCATCTCAGCTCCAGTCATATTCTCTAGATGTCCTGCATCTCAATAACACTGCCTGTCCTTTGCTCCAACTGCTGATACCTCTGGTTTCCTATAAATCCCAGATAAAATCCCATCTTTTATAGGAAGCCTTTCCTCTTTAATTCCAGTGATTTCCTTTTATAATTTTTTTTGTTCTGTATATAGTTTATTTTGTAGCTATTCTTTTGCATATTGCATTCCCCCTCTTTATTCCCCCCCCCCCATTAGATTCTAAGCTCCTAGAGAATCTTGCCTCTTTTTGTACCCCCATCATTTAGCATAGTGCCTGGTATTTAATAGATGCTTGATAAATATTTATTGATTAATAATATCTGCTACTCCATGCTGTATCTCAAGGCACTTATATAAATGTCAGTTTGATTTGATTTGATCTCCATATCTCTTGATTGCCTTATTGTCTCATACCTAGCTGTCTGCTAGGGCTTCGATTTTTCCTTCTCCAGAATACCTTGCCTACTGCCCCATCTATTTATTAATTTCTTCCAGAAACCACTTCTTATAATGGAAAAAAAAAAAAAAAGCAAGAAAGGCTAGCTACAGCCTTCTATAGGCCCTAATAGACACAAACCTCATTTAGTGTAAAAGGATTATATAGTTTGCAAATTATATCCTTCGTGTCCATAAGCCTGCAGTAAGCCATGTTTACTCTGTTCATTTATAAAATCAGACCTGAGCAATTACAGAGACTTTTTAAAATGCTTATTTTTTAATCTTTTCATTTGCATGCAACTATAAAAAATTGTTATTATGTGTATATTTGGAGGTGTAACTGATATGGTTTCATGATTTAATTCTGCACTAAAGTCTGTTTTTCTGATCCACTGACTTTGTTTTTCTGTCTGTTTTCCTTTCCTGCTTACACTTTGGACAGGACAATCTTTGTTCCCCTTCAGACATCCTTCAGCTAAACCTCAGCGTTAAAAGGACTGTTGAAACACTTCTTTCTCTTGGGGCACATTCAGAAGAATCCTCTTTTATCTCCTTATCTGCCCAGCTTCTGGGCTTTGTGGCATTTTACTGTACTTTAATGCTCTCGCTCTGTATGTTCTATAACTGGATTTTTTCCCTCTAGCTAAAAAATAGTCTTCCAGTAAGTGTCTGGCACATTCCATGTTCATATCTGCTGAATAGGAATTCGAGAATATCTTTTTTTTATAGTGAATATCTCCATTTCCCTGATCCCATGTCCTTTGTTCAGTATTAGAAGTGCCATAGACACTTTTATGATATAAATCTTTAGCTCATTTTTAGACTAAAAGACTAAAAGATCATTTTTAGACTAAAAGACTAAAAGATCTTAACTTCCAAAAGACAGGCACCAATTATGTTTACAGGCAACCTATGTAACCCATGGCAATAAAATGTTTTTCCTTGTAAAACATCACTGTGATAGCATACTAGCCACCAGTAAATGTCATGACACCATTTCCTCAATTATATCTAGCTGATTTCTAGCTTTCTCCTGATCCAAGTCAACAAAACTACTTTGCTGGGTTTCCACACTTAAAAATTAAGACAACTCTTCTATTTGTATCTACAGATAACACATATTATTTGTTATCTCTGTATTTAGCAGGCAGCAAAATTTAGTTTTGGCAAAAATTCAAATAAATATTTATATTTTTCTATATATTTTCTTTCTATGTAAACCACCATTTTAAGCCCATCGTATAAATTCAAAATGTGAGGCAATAGGCAAGACAGTTTAACTGAGTCTATTTTCTTCTGCATTGGGCTTAAAAAAGTGAAAGTGTTTGGACATTTTGCTGATCCAGACTTGCTCTATTCATTATCCTGGACCAAGATCTATTTCTGCCTCCTTGGAATACAGACAGGAGCTTATGACATTTGTGAAAAACATTAGCGCTCTTTGTAAGTATCATGTGAGGCAGATGTTATCCCATTGGGCATCCTCATTATAGAGGAAAATGGCACGTAAGTTCTTTTCCTTTTAGGCAGCAGACTCTGCTTTAAGTGGGAAACAGGGAATTTGAATTCATCCTTGAAAAATATTTAACATTTGTTCTTTAAGCTCAACTGATGAAAATATTAAAAGTACTACCTCATAACTAAGCTTAGATCATATCTGTCATAGAATGCATTCCTGAACATTTACCTCAGTCACTCTCATGAGCTCTTTTATTTAAAACTTAGACCATATGAGAATGAGGGAGAAAAAATATTTCATTGAAGAAAAGATAGCTGGTTTTTTTTTTTTTTGGATACATGGCACTCTTGTTTGAGATCTGACATTCTGCCTTTCCTCCTTGTTAGATGGGACAGTTAATTGAGTAATGGAATTTGTCATCAGAGCTCTGCTTGTATTGTTGACAACCAACCACAGAAATGTATTTAGCTATTTAGGGTACTTCCATAAATAATGAAGACGGTGCCTTCCTTCCTATTTTTAAAAGCATTTTATGACTTGTGATGTTGGGTGACTGAGACATTGATAATCCTAGCAGTTTTTTTCTCTCCTTAAAAAACAAAAAAACCCTTAATTGTAATTATTTGTTTTATTACATTTTGCATGTAATTTTGGCCCTAAGGGCATTGGAGGAAAAAAGTACATCATCTGAATACATAAGTATAAACTTTCAGCACTGATTCTATAGAAGAGGAGCCCCCAGGATGATTGACTCCACTGAGAAAGGTGCCTTCCTACTTGGGAAAAATGTCTGTTCTGAGAAGAAAACTATAGAGAAACTTGTCCTAGATTTTAATTCACCTACTTATAGATATATACAAATCTTCTAATTTCACAACACTGTCAAATATTAGGTATCTTGTTTTGCCACCAAAAAAAAAAAGCCTACTAAATCAGAAACATAATTTAAATAGCACAAGTATTATTAACTGCCATGAAAGTAAATGTTATATTTTTAATTACAACTGTTTATTAAGTACAACTTTTGCAAAAAATTCTTATTAATAATCTTGAGAAATGAGTGCCTGTAAAAATTAAACAAATGAATGCACAAGAAAACTACCTTTTTTCATTTATAAATGCACTTATATTGTCAGTGGAGCCAGATATTTTCCTTGTGTTCTTTTCAGTATTATGTGCACCCCATATTCTTGCTCAAGCAATTTAGGCATATAGTTAAACTTTATTGATTAGGATTCCTCTAGTTTGTGAGGAGAGGCTCGAAAATACTAAGGGAAGTTTTGCGTTGAATTCTGTATAGGGAAAGAGCTTGCTAATTACAGGTATTTTGGAAACAGAACTGAACAAGGTGTTTAAACTCCTAAGCCCTCCTTAGGTATACATGTACAAATAAATTATTGACCTATTAACCTCAAATTATTTTCAGAAATTTGTTATCCATGTCCCTCATAAGATAATGTTTTGCTAATTTAGTTCTAATGACTATACACATAATCATACACTACAAAAATACATTTAGAACAATAACAAAAAGCTTCTATAATTCAAACTTTTTCCTAATTCAGCTTAATCTCCCACATTCCCCATTCCCCCATTAATCTTAAAAAGAATTTATCATAAATGAATGAGTTTAAGGCCCAAGAGCTAAAACTCTTAACTTTTTCATTTCTCAAAGTAGCAAATCCCAAGTTTCCAAATATGCAGATGAGAGATGGTCTACCTCATTCTCATTGCTCCTTGACTTGTCAGAATTGTTATGTGAGCATCTCTGATACATTTGACACATAGTTTCCAAAGCATCCTTTTGTAGTGCATTAAGAGACAGTGTGGTGTAGTGGTAGGATTCCTAGCTCTGGGATCAGAGGACCAGAGTTCTGCCTCTGCTGATCACCACCCATGTGACCCTGGGCAAGTCACTTAAGTCTCCCTGAGTCTCAGTTTTCTCATCTGTAAAATGAGGAATTGGATTAGAGGGTCTCTAAGGTCCCTTCCTAGTCTAAGGCTTTAATTGAATGATCTCTTCTAGGGTCTTAGCAAATTGTCAGCTTAAAGTTGATTTTCTCTTTCAGGTATCTACTGTTATATTTGGATCTTTATCATTAAAAAAAAAGTAGTATTGTTTCTTCCATTTCCACTATCCTCTACTCTGTAATAATTTTCTTAGAAAAAAGTGTGAGTTGTTGGTTTTCAGTCCTCTCTAGATGTACTCTATGCATTAAGTTTTGCTGTTTAATAAAATTACTGTTATTGGAACATAGTATGTAATGGTGGATCTATATTTATTCTGTATAGTTATCCCTCTTAATCTATTAAAATAAATTCATTATGATGAATATTTAGTTGTAAGCTATACTCCATGCATTTGATTTTGTGTATTTTAGTTGATTTTTTTCTTAACATTCCACCTTTCAGTGATAAATGGGCAGGGTTGTTCCATTTTGTTTTATTTTCTAACCTCATTCCATTTTCTTTTCTTTCACTTTTTTTTTCTGTTATGTTATCCCCTTTCAGGAGCGATTATGTTTGCCTCTCCATATTTTAGAAGAAAAAGGTTTGACCCAGGTAGCAGTGACCGTCCAGGCCCTCCTTGAACTTGCCCCACCCAAGCAACAGCAACACCAGTTGTCTGCTGTGTAAAGACTCCCAGGACCCTGAGGGTTTGAATTGGCCAAGCAGAAGAGAGAGGTGATGGGACGACCATTGCAGGCATCTGGTTTTTGGTTTTTTTTTTTTTTTTTTTTTTTTTTGGTTTTTTTTTTTTAAGTGTTTATGGGTGTGTCTTCTTAGAAGGGAATATCTCCAGAATTCCTGACTGGAATGTTTTTGCTTCATTTCTCCATTTTTGGGGAGATTATGCCATTTGATTTTGAGAAATACTCTTGCCTCCCTTAAAGTACACTTTATTTGGTCTGTGGGAGGATTATTGTTGAACTAGAATTACCAGCCCAAATGCATCATTCAGCTTTGTCTTAATGTACAATGGGTTACTTTAAGATAGCCAGTAAAATTTCCTCACAGGAACAGAGTTTGATCCCATTAAGATACAATCATGGTAACTTGTTATCCTCTTCCATAAGTCTTACAAAAAGAATAAGTATTAACTTTCTACTTCAATGTTCCATCATTCGTCTTTCAATAAGGTCACACATGAAAATTAAAATTAGACTAAAGGTTGTGTTATGGCATATCAAAGCCAAAACAAAAAAATAGTACAGTGTAATTCATGGTAAGTGTACACAGATGAGTCCATTCCAAAGCATCTGCATATAATACAGAAGGTAAATTATGACTTCTCCTAAGCCCAGTGAACTAGGTTTGCCCACCTCTTGTCTTCACGTCCACTTGTTGTCCAGACTTTGTAGAAAAAAGTTCTGACTCTCATTTGCCTAGAGTCTTTGATCCTTTTTTTTTTTTTTGCTGAGCACCCAGATGATGTAGATCTTTGCAGAGAGCTTCTAAATTCTTTAGACTTTACAAAGAAAGGTCACTACACCATTATTCTCATCCTCATTTTCTCTCAGAGCCATCATTTTTTCATTACAATTACTGCAGCATTAGGTGACTGAAAACAAGGCCAACTTTAGTCCCCAAGTCTTCAAGATAGCAGAATGCCTTAAAAAGAAAAGAAGAAAAACTGAAGAAAGTCTTCAGTTCGCTGTAGGTCTAAGCTTGTGCTTATTTCCCTAGTTGAATTTAGTTATGGCCATTTTAGAAGAATGGACTGGGAAATCTACTGAGAAAAAGCACGTTACATAGAAAGATCACTGAATATGAAGGCCCAAGTTTGAGTCCCAGGCCTTCCACTAGCATTGTGGCCATGGCTAAAACACTCACCTTGCTGAGTCTCAGTTTCCTCATCTGTAAAAGGAAGGAGTTGGATTAGATAATATCTGTGTTTTCTTCTCACACTAACATTCACTGAGCCTGCTCACCTGTCCTCATGACAGCTTCTTGTTTTGAAGTCTGTCACTGAAGAAGAAACCATTCAGAGAACCCTCAGCTAGAGGCTTCAGCTTGACCCATTCTTCACTTTTTACATTAACCTCACTGCCACTCTCTCCAAAGTTAGATCTTTCATCATTAGCTGTCTCTAAACTGTGTGAATAGGATTGGGAAGGGATAAGAAGCCATTGGTTTGGATTCTTCGGTGCCAGCGTGAGATTTCACTTAAATGGCACGGACCTCTTTGGGTCTGCCTCTGCACTCATCCTACAGGAGTCTTAGCTTTGTGTTTCTCCACAGGCTTTCCAAGGACTTTGCCATTGCCCTCGGGGCAGTTGTCAGCTCTCTGATCTTCTGTCATGGCTCATATCTTAGATATTGTTCTGATGCCATTTCTTATGCATGAAAGTATTCTTGACAATATGTCACAGGGTGGTCTCCCCAGCATGCCCAAGATCAGAGACCCTGGGTCTGAGGCCCAGCTGTGCCATCACTTGTGTGACCTCCAACAAGTCACTTCGCCCTGAATCTCAACAGCCCTCTGCAAACTGTACAGATTGAACCAGCTGACTCCTCCAGCTCAAATACTTTTTCCTAGGATAGAAATTTGAAGCTCAACAATGTGGTCTAGATCAGGTTTAAAATGAAATAACTATTCATATTCTGTGCTATGGTGGAGTCTGATTCTCTGAGTGGAGTCTGAACTCAGAGTTCAAAGCTACACCTAACAGATGGCGGATAGGAGCAGCAGTGTTCTGGGAGGTTCTTTGGGATGAACAATAGTGGAGCAAGTATGGTTGGAGTCAGACCCTATCACTTCCAGGAATCCATACAAAGTCACTAATCGTGTGACTTAAAATTAGCATGATGCTTGTGTGAATTTTGATTGTCTGCTAACAAACTCTTACAACCAGATATAAAGAGGACTATAATATTTAAATAAAATTTTAATTTTAATTAAAATTTAAATAAAAATGTTTAAATGCAGACAACACTGGAACCTAAAAACCAATATGGTCAGTCTCTGTTCCCATACTCTCAGACTCATATTTAAGGAGTAACCTACTAGAGTAGAAGCAACACTGTTTGGCATTGAAAGATCTGGGTTCAAATTTTGGCTCACTACTCTGCCACCTCTATGACTTTTGAAAATTCACTTCACTCAATCTTCCAGATGAGCATCTTCATCTATAAAATGAAGGGATGGTTCTTTCCAGCTCTTAAATGCTGTGCTCCTGGTTGAAAAGAGGTATCTCAAACAATGTCTCAGCTAACCATTTATTTAACATAAAATAGACATGAACTTATTGCAGCTTCTCATTGCATTTAAAGTGAAGGAAGAATTTTTTATGGCTCCCTCAGTTTTTTTGGTTGTAATCATGAAAAGAAAAATGTCAAATGTGTATTGAATTGTATTTTTCTTGTCAAAAGCAAGAGTCAATCATGTTTTTGTTTTCTTATTACAGCATTTTGGTGTATACTGTTTAATCTGGCTTGGAGGGGGACTTCATATTCAGAAGAAATAGGAATATGCTTATCATTTCCCTTACAGCTTATTATTTTTTTAAAAAGCACAACTAATTAAATAACTCATCATCTCTGTTACTTTTAGAAGCTCCAGAGTTTCTGGCAACATGTGCTTATCCAGATGAATTCTAATGGTTCTATAAAAAATGAACTTTTAAAACAGCTATAAGAATGAAGGAAAATGTGGACATTTGAAAGTCTTTTTTTAAAAATATTACAATGAAAGAGCTTAATAAAGCATTTTCATTTGGTCATTTCAGAAAATGATGTAAACGTGTAATTAGTAAAGGAATTTTTAAAACATTGTCATATATTTGTATGTCTGTAAATACATTCCATCATTTCTAAGAAGTATAAATATGTCAATATCATGTATGTTATTTTAAATTACCTATGTGTTGCCATTAGTGTAAACTAGCACATTGATATTAAAATAAAAACTTGAAACACTTAAGTAGCATGAAATAAAGACTGATTTGAAAATATACCATACATAATTTCCTTCACAGAGATAAGTGGCAAAAAATGTTTTAAATTCCAGAAATCCCACAAGGCCTTAGTGTTAAGTATTTAACATTCAAAATAGAATGCTTTATAGAGAATATTGTTATTGGTGTATATGAAAATGTCAAACTATTTGCATTGATAAACCAAGGAGAGACTACTGTCAGCACATTACTGTGTCATTGTTCTCTGATGACTGAATGTTCCCACATGATCAAATCAAGGCAACCTAATCAGCCCTGAAATCTCCTTCCTTTGACTAGCCACTTAAAGGTTATGACTTCAGGGTTCTCTTTGTCAAAATATCTCAAATGTTGACTTACCAAAGCATCTTTTCTCTCCTATATGACTTATGTTTTTAATCATTTTAAAAATTTTTTCTCTTTTTTATACAACAAAGGAGTCTTCAGAAGCTACTTTACAAAGAGAAATAACCTTTTTAGATCTCTAGATTTCTTCCATTTGGTTTAGGAGTACATACCCAGGATTCAGCAGCAATGCATCTTCCAGAAGAATATATTCTCATATAAGCAGTATCTCTTCCAGAAGGTTGTATATATTTTGTATTACAGATGGCTATGGGAAAATATTCCATTGCTCAGAATATTATGAGCTGAAAACACATGTCATAAAGGCACCAAGCAGAGGCTGCTGAGAGGAAATTGGAAAAGGCTTGAAAAACGTTATATCAATAAGGAGAGGGGTAAAGAAATTTCATTTATCAGCAAGAACTGCCTGAAACTGAATGGGAGCAGCTTGCTGGGTAGGAGGTTACATTATTAAAGAAGCAATATAGTCATTAAACTTCTACCACATTTTACCAATAAGTTTTTTTTCCCCCTTCCACTCTGTTTAACTCTCAAAGTATGTTTGAAATGTTCTCTCTGTCACTCCCCACCAACACAATTCTACACAAATACAAATTATCCCTTATGCCAAATACATACAGTTGTCAAGCAAAACAAAGTTATTGGCCTTATCTGAGAATGCATTTCTGGTTCTATCCCTCTAGTCTGTGACCTTTCTACCAAAAGAAAGAACAGAAATCATAAATGCTTGTAGCTTCAAAATCCTAACGACTTTAACAGTTATTTCCCTTTTCATTACACATAAACTGTTTCCTTGTTCACCTCACTCTGCATCAGTTCATACAAGTTTTTGTGCATTCCTCTGAATATCTTTTTCTTTTGTTTCTTGTGGCACAATAAAATTACATTGGATTTGTATCTGTTCAGCCATTCCCCAGTTGATAATTGTTTTCTTTCTTTCCAGTTCTTTGCCAAGGAACAAATGCTGTTATAAGTATTCTCATATAAAGAAGCTCTTTCCCTCTATCCCTGAACTCCCAGAATTACATAATAGTATTATTAGCACTGTGTCAGAGGATTTGTAGAGTTTAGTGATTTGGGAAATAAAGTTTCTCCCCTCCCTTTAATGGTTGAGCCAATTTATATCACCAACAGTGCATTAGTTTGCCTGTGATCTCATGATCCTTCCAACAACTGCTATTTGTCAAAATAATGGATGTGATTGAACCCAAGTTGTTTGATTTTCATTTTATTACTAATGATTTAGATTATGTTTTCCATATATTTGTGGATACATTACATTTCTTCATTTGTGAACTTCCTGTTCCTCTCCTTTCACCAGCTGTTAATGATGATCAGTCACTCAATAAACATTAATTAAGCATCTTCCTAGTATGTGCCAGGCTCTGTGCTAAGTGCTAGGGTTACAAAAAACAGCAAAAGATAATTCACAATCAACTAGGACAAGACAACAGAGTCTAAATAAAGGGGGTGAGATATAAGATGGGGAAGGTGGTGAATTCCACAAAGTGTCTATTATTGCTTGGCCACCTCCTTATATTGAGAACTTCTGGAAGAAGTTCTGTGATTTCCATACTCTCCAGTAAGAGAAAATGAGAATCTCCTTTTTGCTGAAAAGAGAATCTAATTTCCATGCATTTTTACTTCTAAAATGAACATACCAACTGGTGATTGGATGATGATGGAGAAAATGTTAATGTGCATTAAACGTTAAAATGTCAGGAGTACATTTTTCTGGAGAACTAGTTAAAGTTTACATCATTCTTCAGCACACCACTGTATATAAATAGCGATTCTGTGTCTCGGATATTAGATTTGCTGTGAAGATTTTTCAAAATTGTTAATTATGTAATTAAAATTATTCATTTTATCTTTTTTGATCATTTTGTTAAGAATTTTACTATTCACTATAATTGTAAAAGAGATCCCTCCTCTGACCTCCCTTCCCCCCTTTTTTATTTGACCTTTATTTAGTTCATTATTTCTTACAGTTTATGACAAAATGTTTAAACACCTTGTCATATACCATAATAAAATCCAAATGAACTAATTTTTGTCAGATTGCTTTCCAGTTTTCCCAACAATTTTTATCAAATAGAGATTCCTTACTTCAACAGTTGGTATACTTGGGTTATTATGCTTTATTGCTTTTAGGTTTTCCTTAATCAGTTCCACTATACACTTATATATTTTAGCTAGTACCAGATTGTTTGATAATTGCTATATAGAATAATTGAGATTTGATATTCCTAGGTCTCTGCTACTTTTTTTGTTATTTCTTTCTGAGATTCTTTTTTTTGCTCTCCAAACTGGTATGTTATTTTCAATAATTGCACCTTTGCAGTTGGGATTAAGTGACTTGCCCAGGGTCACACAGCTAGGAAGTGTTATGTCTCTGAGGTCATTTTTGAACCCAGGTCCTCCTGACTTTAGGGCTGGTGCTCTATCCACTGCACCCTCTAGCTGTCCCAATATCACCATTTTTATTATAGCTAACAAACAGAATTCTCAACATTGAGTGCCTGGTGAATACACGATTTTAGAAAACATTTAACTGCAGCTCCTTCAACTTGTGAAAACTTTTTTAGCATCGTTTTGTACAGTATCCATTCAGAACCAGATATTATGAGCCCTTACAGACAGTTTACCAGACTAACCAGGGGACATACTAATTCAAAGCAAAAAAGACAGTAGCTAAGTAAAACACAAGGAAAATCCCACCCCAACTGTCCACTCCCCCCTATGCTGAGCAATGTACTCTCCCATGGGTTATTTTACCATTGATAGGAGAGTACACGTGACCTAGATAACATACTCCTCAAATGGCGTTCCACTGGAAGTGCCTCTGATGTTGAAATGTTTCCTTTAGAGCCGAGGATCACATCTTCTGATCCAGTCCATGTCATCATGCTGTGAACCTTAATTCTAGGTCCTTCGATGGGTCTGTTTTCCTGCTGCATTCTTATTTGCTGGTGCTTGGTTAGGATGACCTTATTGTTGTGGGGAAGGAGTTTATAGCTACACTTTGTACTTTTAGCTACGACACCTTTTTTTGTGATTCAGACATGCAGCCTACCACAGAAACCTTTAGGCATTTAATTGTCCTTTTAGTTTCTGTTCTATATCTCTTTGAATTTTATTCTAGAGTTATAGAAAATTACATTGTCTCATTATGCCTTAAATAATTTGAATCACCTTTTGGGAATTTCTATAAGAGACTTTGGAAGGTCATGTGGTAGTTGTACGAGTTTTTCCTGAACCCTGTAACCTTCAAATGGATATGCCACAAATCTATAGTAGTTAAAAATAAAATCACTGTATTAGGAGAAATGCTGATGAAAGCCACCCTGAAGTTTCATCCCATACCCAGTAAATTAGCAATGATGATAAAAGATGGAAATAATGCTGAAAGGGTTATGAGAATATTAATACTGGTTGTGAAGCCATGGATTGATGATTCCCAACAATTCTGGGAAATGATTTTGAATTATACAAGCAAAGGATTGAATTATTCATACTTTGAGATCATATTACTAGGCATAAATCTGAAGGAGGTAAAAAATAGGCTTCGTATGTAGCAAAATATTTGTAGCACTTTTTTTGTGTGTATATACAGGGGTAAGTAACAGTTGTGTGCCTTTCTGTCAGTTGAACAAATTGTGGTGCGTGAATACGTATAACTAGTAGTGATGAAGCACAGGTTCAGAGAGCAGTTCAGAATGTGAAAACTCAAAAAAGCATTCTTCTAACCACAAAGAGTCCTTTATTTCATCAAAGGATACACAAGCAGATCAAAGTGATCTAGAGGGGCTGTGAGGGAAAAGAGACCACTTAAAAGTCAAAGGTGAGGAGGGAAAGGAGAAGAGGGGAGCCTAGAGAGTTAGGGAAGATTTCAAAAGGGTCCTAGTCAAGAACTCCCATGGGCATTCCGTCTACCTCAGCAACTATTTGAGTGAGGAAATACAAGAAAAGGGATATGCCAACAAACACAGCATAACAAGGGTATGTTCATCTTGTCCAGTTCTAGTGCATCTGCTCAGAAGACGGAAAAGACCCTTCCTCTGAGAGGGTCCTTACTGATTGGTGGGTTGGGCAAGCCTTGGTCAATGCTGACAAGCTAATGGTTCTAGCCTTCCTTTGTCTGAGATAGGGCTGACAATGGGACTCCTTTAGAGTTCACATCAGTCTGGTGTAATGTAAGCACAAGCAGGAGACTGAAAACCAGAACCGAGCAGGTGATTGATTCCCAGGCTCCTCTGACAAAATGCAAGAAAGCAACCAAGGAAGGCACAACTAATGATACAAATTAGTACAAGAAAAAAGGGAGGAAAAAACTGTAGAGACCTCTATCATCACCAGCACCATAACTAAATAACAGGACCATTTCTAAAAGATGTCTTTCTAAAAATACCCAAGGAGACCAAAGTGGAAATCTAATCAGAGTGAAAGAATAGGTATGAAACATGATCCAAACCACATACCATACCACTGTGAATCCTTTTTGTGGGACTAATGCAGAATGAGAGGGTGCATAAAAAGGGAGAAGGGAAGAAATTATTAATATTTATTATTTCAAGCCAATAGTTAACAAAGAGGAAATAACCATTGTGTAATCTAAAAAGGAATAGGATCTACGAGAGCATGGACGAGGTGACAGAGAAGAAGTGAAACTGGGGAAAAAATTAAATCGAAATTCAGTGTGGGACAGGATCCCACTGAAAAATTTCCGCCCCCATGGGGGAGGAAAGGGAACAGATCCTATAATGGAATATAAGAATCTTACAATAGGTAAAATTTGCAAGGCTGTGTTGCTACCTCTCCCACAGATCACATCTTGCATCAGGAGAAGAATCAGAGATTCTGGGAGCAGTTGATATAAGAAGGGGAAGGCTTGGACCTAGAAAGAATATTTTATGATAAAAGGGGGGGAAATCATCATGGATAGGGCAAGGAGTAGTAATGAACTATGGAATATCACTCAGAGTAATGCTTCTTATCTCTTTACCTCTACAGGTACAACAGAAGTGGGGAGAGGGTAAGAGTTACAAGGAAATGACAGAAAACCCGTGGAGAAGAGGGAACCCAAAATAGATACCCCAAAAGTTTCAGAACCATGGAGAATTCAAAGACTAAAGAAGGAATAAATAAATCACAGAACCAAAGTCTAAAGTAAACAGAAAGGGAAGAGAAATAAATGAATGAAATATTCTTTAAAAAGAGAAGGGTAAAGAAAATAACATTAAAAGCTAGCAAGTCAAGTTGAAGGGGAAGAAACAAAAGGATAAGGGCTTTACTTGACTACACAACAGAGAAATAGAAGAATTAGCTAACTAGACAAAGAGGGAAAGGAGTAAGATGCAAAACTGGGGAAAGGAGTGACAACCCAATTCAGGCCTAACTAAGGCTTTCAATCCCTATATGGAATGTTCAACAAAACAGTCTCTCCCCCATCTCCCCTTCTCTTTCTCCCTCCTTTCATCTGTCTCTGTCTCTATCTCTGTCTCACCTTCCTTTCTCTTCTCTTCAGTCTCTCCTCCTCCCTCCCTTCTTCCCTCTCTTTCTTTTTCCCTCTCTCACTCTGTCTCTGTGTTTTCCTTTTCTATAATTTCATTTCCAGTTCCAAATTCTCTTTCTTCCTTCCCCTCCTCCATTCATTAAATTCATTAAGAAGGCGAGTAAAACAAAATTCATTATAAATATGTATGGTCTAGCCATGTCAAAAAAAAAAAAAAGATATATTCAGTCTGTATTCTGAGTCTATCAGGTGTACTCATCACCGCATTCTGGAGGTGAGTAGCATTTAAAGAAAACTCAAATGCTTATTTGAACTTTGGGTTTTTGGAGAACCTGTATTTTCTACTTGGCCCCCATTTACTGATTGCCCACAAGTCCATGTCCTTGGAGTAGGCTCTATAACAGGCCACAGTCCTGAAAGACCTAAAGTGAACCATCTAGCAGTCTCTTTCCCTAACCCATTACCACATGGACTCCATAAAGCCCAGAATGAATACAGCCTTTGGAAGACACCTGGGCATGGACTGACTGATCACTAGGTTTCTGGAACAAGTTCCCTGAAAAAACTTTTTTTCCTGCTCTTCATCACCAGTGACTACAGAACAAAAGACACGGAGTCATTCCATCTTTCTTCTAGAGCTATCTTTTATGAGTTAAGTGATACAAGATAGTCCTTCTAATAATATGGGTAGAATACAAGATAATTCAATTGTTAAATAGAAATATACCATGGCCCAGATGTTTTGGGTATCCCTCACAAGCAGGTTATAATTCCGTGGGTCTAAGGCCTTCAGTCCAAGCCTTAATTCCCAGCCATCTCTGCTAGTCCAATGGACCCCTATGAAGTACTGGTTCCTGACGAATGAAGTTTGGCTTGTCTTACAGATAGCTCTGCTCGTTATAAGAGAAATATATACAATTAGATTTTTACTTTAATTAAAAGACATAACCCCAGCAGATAATGGTCCTGGAAATCCTCCCAGAGGATGCACGATAGGCCACATAGCCTGTGTAAAAACCTTAATGGGGAAAATACAATTTTCATGTGACCCTATTTCACTAAAATAATTGAGGCCCTTCACCATGAACTCCAAATTTCACACCTCTCAGACTCCTTCCAGCACCAGCTTTTTACTACTAAAGGAAATGAAAAGGCAGCCTTCTCCTTGCCAGTGCAACCCTCTCTACATCTTCTCCATTCCTTCTATCATCTCCACTCTCTTATTTTTAGTGATTGCTCCCTTGCTGCCTATGGAGAGAAATGATTATTAACCATGGGAGAGATCCAGGTATTTTTTTTCCCTCCTTACGTCTTCTCTACAAGGCCAACCCAGCACCTATAGGACATTGTTGGATGAGATTGCCCAAATCTCAAAGGCCTTTGGATGCTGGGTGGGGGTTGTTGCCCCACCCCTACAAGAATTTAATCTAAGGTGAATCAAAATGAAGTATGTTACCCAAGTCTTGATAGAGAATGATGGGCTGGTAGTGCTGACTGAATCTATTTACGGACGTGGCCAATGCAGAAATTCATTTTGCTTGACTATGGCCCATTGGGACTCAAGGTCTGAGCAGGAATGGAGACCCCCTTTTATCTAGATTACCTTCGGCAGGGGTATCCTGGATAAAAGATAATTCTCTCTGAGCAAGATTGAATGGTCACGTTCTGAGATCCTCATTAGGAAAAAAAAACCCATAGTAATTTCTCATTACTAGTTAACCAGAGTTGATTGCCAACCTCGGCAAATCCCATTCTTTCAAGGGCATATAAGCATTGAGTGAATTCCATGAGAGGTCTTTGACATCTGAGTTTGTCATTGATCCCTTTATTAAATGCTAGCATGATTAATAAAAAAAAAAATTGCCCAGAAAGTCTAACGTGCCTCTGGCTCTCACTGGTTGACCAATAATGGGCCCCAGTTGAAGCCTCAGTTTGTATTGTTTGGGTTTCATTGGCTCAGAGTGAGTGTAAATAGCAATCGTTTCTATTCTGGCCAGAAGCCCTGGGGATCTTCGCCTTCACTATGGCTCATCCTGCTTGTCCAAACTGTTGCCACATCCTATTGCTTTGCAATATCTCTTGCATATTATCCTCTCTTCTCCTTTGATACTCCCTTCTGATGTAGGCCCTCGTTACCTTATTGCCCAGGTTGGTGGGTCTATCTGTCCCTCCTTATCCAAGTCTCCTCCTCTCAACCACCACATATTCCCAAAGCTCAGTTCTGATCATGTAACTCTTCTATGTAATCCACCCTAGTGGCTCCCTACTGCTTCCAGAATCAATCAAATAAAATAAATCTCCTGTTTGGTTTTTGAAGTCCTTAACCTGGCCTCCTCCTATCTTGCCAACCCAATTACACCTTATTCCCCTCTCCACATATTCTAAAATGCATTGAATCTGGCTTCCTTTCTGTACCCAACATTTCATATCCCAATTATACATTTTTACTGGCTATTGCTCTTACCTGAAATTCTTTTCCTATCTCAAACACCTGACTTCCTTCAAGTGCCAACTAAAATCCCATTTTCTACAAGAAGCCAGTCTTGATCTCCTTTAATCCCATTGCCTTTGCATAGGTCTCCCCATCCCCACCCTCACCCCAACCTACCCCAGCAGATCTTAAACCTCTTGCTGGCAGGAACTTTTTTTGTATCCTCATTACTTAGTGTCTTTCTCATGTTTTTGTCAAGTTATTTCAGTCATCTCTGACTCTCTGTGACCCCGTTTTAGGGTTTTCTTAGCAGACACTGGAGTGGTTTTGCTTTTTCCTTCTCCAGCTCAGTTTACAGATGAAGAAACTGAGACAAACAGGATTAAGTGGCCGGGCCAGGGTCACATAGCCAAGCCATTGTTTGAGACAGGATTTGGAAGGACACCTAGCTGTCTCTCACATAATAGGTGCTTAATAAATGCTAGATCCAAATTCATAGAAATTAATTCCTGGGTAGCGGCTATGGGCCTAGTCAATGACCTGGAGTCTGGGGAGAACAGAACTGAATGACCAAGAAGATAAGATTTGATAAAAAAAAAAAAAAAAACCAGTAGGGGATGACGTTTCTCCTCCGTAGTTGTGAGGCAGCTTGTTAGAGACACTGTATGTCCTCTGCAAGAATTGAATAAACATTTTGATGCTCTTTTAACAAAGGCAAAATGGAATGGATCCATTGCCAACTTGGACATGGGAGTCATAATGTTAAATTGTACTGAGAATCCACCTAACTTACGCACAGGGATTTACTTCTCTGCCCAATAGGTTCCTCAAACCAACTAGAACATTCACCTAACCCACATGCTCTCAACCTACCTTACAAGGCAATAGTTATCCTGCCTCAGGGCAGACTTCCAATACCGTACTTGGGTTGTATATCCTCTAAGTAAACTTGACCTACTTTTGTTAAGTTTGGAATAACTTACAGATACAGCATCTCATTCCAGTTTGGAAGCTAAGCTGCCAGAAGAATGGCCTGAGCTAATCCTGGACTGGAGCAGATGAGAATGAAGCAGCAGACAGCTGGAGTCAGGAAAGGGAAAGTTCTTCCAGAAATCCAAGATTCAGCATCATGGGGAAGAGGAGAGACAGAAGGCATGGGAGGATGCTGACCACTCTAGGCAGAGTCACAGGGAGGTCCTCTCATGAAGGCAGATTGATCGGGCAATTCTCTGGCCTGCCATGTGATTATACGTAGGCCGCTGGAAGCTTGTCTTGCCATAAGCATGAACAGGAGGTGGTACGTTTCAGACCAGGGAGGCTTGTCCTGGATGCAATTGTGGGCAAACCTGGTGGCGGCGTGGGCCCCGAGTTTCCAGGAAGCTAAACCAGGGATGATGTATAACAACTAGCTAGCTCTAGGAGACGTATCCTGCTCCTTTTCAGTGGAGAAGTGGGGGATTCTAGATGCAGAATATTGCATACATCAAGAGATAAAATTACTGAGTCAATTGATTTTGTTTTTGTTGATGGCTCATGGTGAGGCTGGGGATTGAGGGGTGGGATGGAGGAGGAGTGTCCAGAAAAAACTGTGATTGAAAACAAAAACAAAAGGCATAAATAAAATTTGTTTGATGCAATAAATTACTGGTGTTTTGCCTTCTTGCTATCATTAAGCTTACTACTCTCTCTCTGGGAAGAACTGAAACAAGCCACCAGATGTATAAGAATCTGCAGAATGAGTGTACATATTTTCAATGTCAGAAAATCCTATTCTCCATTATGATAAGGCCTCAAACCCCCCAGAGGATATTAATGATTTTCAAGCTTTCCTCTGGGAAGCTAACAATTTTCTAAGTAAGCAGTTAAAAATTAGAGATGAGAGTGGGAGTGGGATGGGTGAGAAAGGTTAAAGTATATTAGGTATTTAACAAAATGGCACAGAGAGGAACCACTTGCCAACCAGTGGCAAAAAGGAAGGTTATAGATATGATATGAGTCAGGCAAGTTTAGGTTTTTAAAAAATGATATTTACATCAGAAAGGGTCCCTTGCAAAATATTACTCACTGCTCTAGTGCAGGTCCCAGCTTTCTCCTCAATCATAGATTAATTGTTTTTTCCAGAATATCAGAACATATGATGATAACTGTACTTAAAAAAAAAATCTCAAAGAAGATAGCAAAGTAAAGTCAGGAAGCTGCTTGAGCTCACCCACTTTCCCTCAAAAACCACATGGAACCAAGTCTCTAAACAGAGTGTGATGGAATGAAACCCCTCTCCAACTCAAGAAAGACTGAAAAACTTCAAGAAAGGTCAGTATCACTGGGATGAAAAAGGTGTTTCAATCTAGCTCAGATGGAGTCTGGTAAAGCTGGTCAGAGAGTCTTACCCACAGCAAAGTAGCAACTGAGACCTTCAGTCCTGGCGCAGTAGAGGAGCAAATCAGGGGGCCAGCCCCTAGTCATAGCTCAGAAGGCAAATTCTGGGAAACCAGGCTGTTTCCCAAAAAGATCAGACAAAGCTACCCCCTGAAAACACAAGGGGCCCCTGTGCTCAAAGTCAAGGCTCAGAGTTGCACAGGAAGCTTGGGACCGACCACACCAGCTTTACTCTAGGAACAGAGCTCAACCATAAAAGGTTAAAAAAAAAAGAGGAAATACCAAAAGAAAAGAAAATAAGCAAGAAACCTAGACCATAGAAGGTTAACTATGGTGACAGGGAAGACCAAAACACCAACTCAGAGGAGCATAAAATGTCTACAGAGGAAATCTCAAAGAGTGATATGAATTAGTCTCAAGTCCAAAGAGGCTTTTTGGAAGTGCTCATAAAAGAATTTAAAAGGCAAATAAAAGAAGTAGAAGAAAAAAAAAAACAAGAAAAGAAATGAGAGGTTTGCAAAAGAGAATTAACAGCTTGGAAAAGGAAGGTAAAAAACTGACCAAAGAAAATAACTCTTTAAAAAAATACAATTGGCCAAATGCAAAAAAAAAAATTCACTGAAGAAAACAACACTTTCAAAAGTGGAATTAACCAAATGGAAAAAGAGATACAAAAGCTAAATGAAAATCACACATTAAAAACTAGAATGAGACAAATGGAAGCTACTGACTCTATGAGACAGCAAGAATCAGTCAAATTAAAAAGAATGAAAAAAATGGAAGAAAATAAATATGAAATACCTCACTGGAAAAACAGCTGAACTAGAAAATAGATCCAGAAGAGACAATTTAAAAATTATTGGCCTATCTGAAGGCCATGACCAAAAAAAGAGCCTGGATCAAGAGATCATTAAGGAAAACTGTTCTGATATTCTAGAAACATAGGGGGAAATACTCATTGAAAGACTCCATCAATCCCCTTTGGAAAGAGATTTCCACAAGGAAAACCTGCAGGAACATTGTTGCAAAACTCCGAAATTACAATTTCAAGGGAAAAATACTGTTAGCCATCAGACAAAAACAATTCAAATATCAGGAGCAATAGTCAGGATTACCCAGGATCTGGCAGCTTCTACAATAAAGGATCGAAGGGCCTGGAACAACATATTCTAGAAGGCAAAGGATCTGGGGTTACAGCCAAGAATTAACTACCCAGAGAGACTCAGGATCATCTTTTAGGGGAGGAGATGGAGCTTCAAGATTTAAGAGACTTTCAATCATTTCTGTTGAAAAAAAACAAAACTAAACAGAAAATCTGATCTACAAATTCAGGACTCAAGCAAAGCATAGAAAGAAGGTAAATAGGGGGGAAATATATATATTATTATTATTTTATTATTATAGTTTTTTATTGTCAGAACATATGTGTGGGTAATTTTTCAACATTGACCTTTGTGAACACTTCTGTTCCAACTTTCCCTTCCTTCCTTCCACCCCCTCCCCTAGATGGTAGGCAGTCTTATACATGTTAAAGTAGAAAATATAAATTATTTAAGGTTAAACTCTTTACGTCCCTAGATGGGAAAATGATATCTGTAACTCTTGAGAATTGTATCTGTCACTGGGGCAGACAGAGGGGGACATCACATGGACTGAGGGTATAATTGTGAATGAACTTTGATGTGATGATATCAAAGAAAAAGACATTAAGGGGTAGGGAAAAGTCTGTATGAAGAAGAAAAGGGAGGTATAAATGGAACAAATTGGATCACATAAAGAGGTACAAAGGATCTATTGCAATCCAAGGAAAGAGGGGAGGGGAATGAGCATTGTCTGAAACTTGATCTCATCAAGGAATAACTTAATCATTAGTTGGGTATGGAAATTTATCTAACCCTATAAGAAAATAGATCAAAAAGGAAAAGAAAGGGAAGGGCAGGAGAAAAGGGAGGGCAGAGACATTAGGGGAAAAGATAAGAGAAGAGGGAAATGGGGTGATAAAAGATAAAAACAAAAAACAAATACCATCTCTTTTATTTGTCATGGGACAATACCATGCTGTCCCTTTTTGCCCAGTAAGAAGAAAACTCACATCAGCCAGTGAGAGGGCCACAGACCAGATCAACCCAAGGTGATGATGCAGTTTCAACATCATCATCTCTCTGAGGTCCCTTCCTGGGGGTGGGTGGGAGGGAGGTGATGCATTTGGCTACAGCCCACATGTCCTTGACCAATACTCCCCTCATCTCTAGGAAGGACAAATTGCCAGAATGGAGGCCATTGAGACAGTCCCCATGAGAGAAAGGTCTCTTTTAGTGCATCATCATTAAACAATTTCTCTGTAATGAGCACAGAAATTGTTTTTTCTAGTTGTAATGGTATCAAAAAAGAGACATCTTTCTAGAGCTCCTAGAAAAGGTCCTTCTTGATATAAGGTCAGATATCAGGCACTAAATTGACCAATAAATCCAAATTTTGCTCTAATATCCCTGGGTTTAGGGGCAAAAATCATCTTGTTTGAGCACTGAACTTCAAAATCTAAAGTCATCAAGGATCCCTGTTCAGTTCTTGCCTTCCTCAGAAGGTTGTTTAAATAAGAAATAATGCCCAGCTGGTGAGGTTTTTGCCTCTTTTAATTCTTCCTTTCTACTTTGTAAGAGAAAGTTTACTGGTGCTCTTGAGGGGTTCAGGGAAGTTCAGGGAGCAAAGACAGGAGGAAGAACCACAAGATAGGGTTCCATGGAGGTGGCTTCGGGGAAGGGGAATAAGGAAAAGAGTGATTTAACAAAGATGCTACGGTACACACTATACCATTATTTGAAGGTTAAACTATTTACATGCCTATATGGGAAAACAGTATCTGTAACTCCTGAGAATAATATCTGTAACTATATCTGTCAATGGGGCAGATAGGGGGAACATTACATGGACAGAGGAGGTAGTGGTCAACAGACTCTCATGTGATGATATCAAAGAGAAAGACATTAAGGGGTGGAAAAAGGTCTGTACTGTAAGTAAGAAGAGGAGGGGAGACTTCACAAGATAACTAAACATGTATCCCTGGTGTGTTTGTGAGCTAAGTTTATTTTTGTAATGTATTGCTAAGTTAAACAATTGGAAGAATTTTTCTTCACTATAAGTGAATTGGAATAAAATTTGACACAGACACAATATTAACTTTAGTACTTTTAGTGCATCATCATTAAGCAATTTCACTGTAATGGGCACAGAAATTGTTTTTTCTAGTTGTCCTGGTGTCAAAAGAGAGACGTCTTTCTAGAGTTCCTAGAAAAGGTCCTTCTTGATATAAGGTCAGATTATATCAGGCACTAAATCGACCAAGAAATCCAAATTTTATCCTAATATCCCTGGGATTAGGGGAAAAAAATCATCTTGTTTGAGCACTGAACTTCAAAATCTAAAGTCATCAAGGATCCCTGTTCAGTCCTTGCCCTCTTTAGGAGGTTGTTTAAATAAGAAATAACGCCCAGCTGGTGAGGTTTTTGCCTCTTTTAATTCCTCCTTTCTACTTCCTAACCCCTAATAGATGAAAAGAAAAAGCCAGAGCGAGCACCATCATCTCTTCTTGACTGCCTTCTTCCCTTTGCCTTTTGAATCCCTGCTATCGTCTTTTTCTCTCTTAGGCATCTTGAAGTTGCCCAGTTCTCTTCGCACCATGGTGCCTCTCCACCAGGCCTGAAGCTGGAAAGGGGAGGAGAAAAAGAGAGGTGGTGAGGGGGCATCTGTGGTGTCCCTAACAAGCAGCACATTTCTCATGAATAGGGATTATTCCTGACAAAATGAAAAACTATATTATCTGATTATAAACATGTGTCCCAGAGATGGGGGGGCGGGGTGTGTGTGAAACGTGACCATGTGCCTTCTCGGTTTGTGACTCAGCTTTGGACTTTCTGGTCAGATTTTCAGCACTTTCAATCAGGACTTTTTTTTCCCTTTCTCCTTCTGAAGCATGAATTTATCATACCATGCTTTGTAATCAGCTCTCCCCTATGGCTAGCTAGCTAAGACTGCAAAGATTAGAGCCATTTGTTCCCCAAATCAGCTATCACTTTCACTATCATGCCCAAGAATGGGACCAGTGGGTCATCCTGTTGGTCCCAGGTGCTCTGTGAACCTTTTCTTTTATCTTAGATCTTGATCCCACTGATCTAAATAGAGTTCTTCCCACTGATCCGTCAAAACCAAATAAAACACAAAAAGGGAAAGGGCAAGGAGTAGAGTCACCAATATATTCATCCCTTAGCTTTCTTATCTTGCCTGTGAAGTGATGGCTACTTGGAGAAACAGTGCAGTTGTTATATGTGCTACATGGGGGAATCAGGTACTCTAAAGATAGGTGAGTTTCTTAGGGCTGGGCAAGCACCCACACCAGAGGTGTGGATGTAAATGCATGGCTGCTTGGAGAAATAGCCATTGTGGGCACCCCAGGACTGGGCAGAGGTACTGGTGTGGCGCGGGCAGAGAGAGTGTCTGCCTTGCTGCAATCTGCCTTTTAAAGGTTCTCTGTTCCAGACCCCTATCAGTACTGCACCACTGGCCAGCACCCCAAATTCTGGTGTAACCCTCATCTGGCATCCTGACTAAACAGAGTAGGCTCTAGCTCTGCAACAGATACCCCAAATTCAAGATATTTGGTGGGTCCCCACACCCACAGCTACGGCCAGAAGCCTTCCACATGCACTTGCTTTTTCAATGGAAATCAAAGGCATTTCCTCAAATAGCCAAATAAAAAGATTTTAAAAAAACTATTCTCTTCCAGTAAACTTAGGGTGTATAGTCATGTCATCAGTGAGGAGAAGGAGCAAAGACTGGATGGGAAATTCCTCTCTCCTTAACTACAGGGCTGCTCCCTCCCCGCCAAGTTCTCATGGGACAAAGTTCCCTGCACTCACTCTTGCTAGGTGAAATGTAGTGAAAGACCAGACCTGTCTCCATGCTGGACTCCCTAGGCCTGCTGTTGGAAAGCACATTCCTACCACTGTTGGCCACATTCTCCTTTGGTCGGGAAGTTTGGAATTAATAATTGGTGGAGTCTGTTCCCGCTTTGGCCAAGAGATCCAGATAGTTTTCTTTTAAGACTCCTCATGTTGGGGCAGCTGGACAGATGCAGTGGGTAGAGCATCAGCTCTGAAGTAAGGAAGACCCGAGTTCAAATATGACCTCAGGTATTTACTAGCCAGGTGACCTGATTGCCTCCCCCCAAAACATTTCATATGTCTAGTTTTTTTTTAGTCATGACCTTTAGATAATTCAGTGCTTAATTTTTTTTCTCTTCAATTTATTTTCCAGGCACTTGGTTTTGCTATGAGATACTTTACATTTTCTTCTAGTTGTTTCAAACTTTTGACTTTAACATTTCTTCTTGTTTCTTGGACTCATTGGTTTCTATTTAGTCCATCCTAATTTTTGAAAGTCTGTTGCTCAGACAAGATTTTTGTTCATGTCTTTTTTCCAATTTTTTTCTTCCTTAATTCTCATTTTCCATTTTTTCCTGAAGTTCCTTCATTTCATTTACAAAAACATTTAAGCTATTTTTAAAACCTTCAGGTGTCATCTCTTCCAAGAATTATATCTGAACTTGTGCCCAAACTATGTATTTCTTTGAGTTTTTATTGTAGATGTTTTGGAGTCATTCCCTTCTGGGTTCATGTCTTCAGCATTCCTCTTGTCCAAATAGCATTTTTGGTGTGATTCTTTTTGTGTTTTTACTCATTTTTCTAGCTACTTCCTGATTTTTTGACTTAATGTTAGGGCTGAACTCAGCATACTACTGGAAGAAACATCTGGGCTTGTCCTGTTGTTGCTTTCTTACGATATTGAGTGTTGTGTTATTCCTGAAGCTCAAGGACAGAATCGAATGGGGATATATAAAGTTTCAGTGCTCTAAAAATGGTCTGATCCAAAGCAAAGTCTGATTATTTACTTTCTGAAATCTGCAAAGTCCTGATATTCATTTGGGTCTGAACAATACACCCAAACCCACTAGGGCTCTCCTGTCTGGAGCTTCAGCAGAGTGCTGCTGCTGAAATCAGCTGGAAAGACCTGCGGCTCAAGGATACAACTGCAAGGCCCCCTTTGAATTGAGATCTCTGACCTGGTTATTCCCTTGCAGGCTGCAGACTGAAGCCCAGACCCTGCTTTGTTCCTAGGGTCTAAGTCAGACAGAGGCTGCTGACTCCTGATCATTTTTCTCCATCATTACTCAGCCTGAGGAGCCACCCTATAATGCTCCCTTCCCTCTGGCTTTCTTCCTTGGTTTGCCTTGGATCTGTGACTTGGAACTGGGCAAGGAATGAAAGAACTATCAGCCCTGCACTCTGCACAAGGAAAGCTCCTTTCTGTTCCTTTTACCCTCATGCACAGTTCTTTCTTGCACTGGAGTTTTCTGTGCCATCCCCTCCTAGCCAAGAGAAATCAGGGAAGGGAAGAAGAGACTTGTAGGAAGGAACCAATAAACTATATGTTATCTTTCCACCTAAAGAAGGATTAAGGAAGTCCCTTCTGAACTACCCCTAGAGCCCTAAGGGGAAGAGATAGTCTTGTAGAGCCTGACTTGCCAATAAAAATGTGAATTGTGACAAAGAACCAGAGAGGCTACAGCCAACCTTACTCTGGGGACCAGGGCAAGTGGGAGTTGGGAAGACTTCCAAAGTCCTATGTGGGCTTCATATGGACCCTCATATGGAATAAACATTGGGCCCTTTGCATTTGTGGTGTCTCGCTGGAGAAAAGCAGCAGGGGTCCAGGGCCTGAAGCCCATACCAGTGTGTTCAGACAACCAAGCCCAGCGACCTGTTTGACCTTGTCAAACAGTGGAAAGTGGGTAGCAAATGGAAGTAACTCTTCCCCTGGCTATGTCAAATTCCAAAGTAAACTTGGAGGTGAATGCTTTGTGGGCAAAAGCTTTAAGTTTGATTTACTCTCCCTTTAAACTAAGTGCTCTCTAATATTGGGAGGAAATGATTGGATTGTACTTCAATCTTACTATATTTTATCAGGAAATATCCTTTTGTAAAAGCCAATTGATGTTAAATTGGTTTAATGGCATTGGGATGCTAGTCATTGGGTCAATGATATATAATTGTAACTGGCAGTTGATGTTAGGGATCACATACTGGAATAGGGGTTTGAGCCAGCAGCATTGAAGTCACCCAAACTCCTCACAAGTATTTCTAGGACCCTGGTGTAGCCAGCCTCACTTTCTGGGGACCAAGAGTTGAGATAAAGACTTCCAGAGCTTATACACACTACATATTTATACTGAGAAACAGCATTGTTCCAACGTCACAGAAGTTTTCAAATGGAAGTGGACTATTACAGCATGACCTTGTAACATGGTGGAGTTTTTGTTGTTCAATCACTCAGTCACATCTGACTTTTTATGATCCCCTTGGGGTTCTCTTGGCAAAGATACTGGAGTGGTTTGCCATTTTCTTCTCCAATGGATTAAGACATATAGAGGCTTGCCTAAGGTCACATAGTAAGTTTCTGAGACTAGATCTGACTTTGGGCCCAGAGCTCTATCCACTAAGTTTCTTAACTGTCTCCTTAAAGCACAAAAATTATATAAGAGATGAAGATAAACACGCTTCAGGGGCTTAGGAACTCACCTGGTTTAAAGTTTGTTGAAAAATTATAGGCTTCATTCAAAACTAGATTTAGAAAAATGAACTATTTGTCAAAGATACCCTTAATACCCAATGTGATAAAAATATGGTCTCCTGATGAAGACTGATAGAATGTGTGCCAATATCTTTCAAACTCCATGCTGAATCCAGTAAAACAAGTGAACTTAGCATGTTTTAATATTACATATTAAATATTTTTGAAGTGATAAGAAGTTGTATGGCAGAGATCATCCAAGTGGCAATGAAACACAAATCTCTTCTGCTGCTACCTTCCACCAGCACTTCTAATAGCCTCTATTTTTTTCCCTTCACACTGGTTTCCCTTCTTCAATTTGCCCCTCTCTTCCAAAATGGTTATGGTGTAAGTGGCTGGATTGTGGAGAAAATACTATCACGTTTCAGTAAAATCCATAACCCATTCTTATGTATTTCCTGCTCTGTCGCCATCAGTATCTTTCTCATGAAGAAGGTTGGTTTTCTGCTATGGGAATGGCTCTTTTGGCTGAGGGACCTGTGCTTTGGTGGCTGGGCTGACATAACAACTCCAGATGTATGTCCCAGTTCACAAGACCGAGGTGGCAAGATAATTGTTGGCTGGCTAAGGAGAAGTCATCTATTCTGTGGTCCATAAGTGAGGCACGGAGAGAGTTTCTATTTCTCTTTTGTGAGCCCTTTTCTTTGGAATTCTGACTTCTATCAAGTGGATTGGGGAGGACATTTCTCTCCCTGCCCCCTATAATCAGCAATCATAACTACAAGTCCATGGCAGGAGGAATCTGCATTCTTGTCTGGGTGAATCCAAATCCTGGTGCCATCTTCTCTTTGCTTCTTTCCTCCTGGAGTAGTCTGCAAGCAATGATCTTGCAAAATGGATATTTCCCGCCTTGGAAGGAACCTCCATGAGTCAAGAGTTCCAGAACACTAAAATCAAGTGCCATTTATGGAAATGGCCACCAACAGATCACCCTGTAGTTGATCAGCCCTGGCTAGCCAGAGATCTTATCTGGGAAGGTGCTAGGACAGTGTGGGTATGATAGACCAGAGCACAACCCTACTCCCCCCGCCCCCAAGCATGGGCTAGGTTAGTTTCCCCAACAGAAAACAAAGTTTTTCCCAACATGGGATTAGCCAAGGCTTAAGCTATATCTGTTTAGACAGAGCTTTGTGGTAGCCTCTGACCATAATGAAATGGCTTCCTGGTCACTTAAGGGCATAAAAAAGCCTACTTACCCACATAAGTTCTAGGCCCTTCTGTGCTGAGATAATCAATATACCCTTCCCCAGCCTGCTGACCAGATGCTATTTCAACAAGAAGATCAGTAGGGATGGAACTGGGGAGACAATCTACCCAAGCTAAGTAGTGCAGTCTCCTCATTGAATATCCTTCATATATTTTGGGTAAAACTCCTTTGTTAACTGCTGAATGATCTGTAAGAGCTTCTTTTTTATTTGTTCCATCATCAAACTTGAACTAAAAGGGCTGGTGGTCTGAATCAGGTTGTCTCACACCATTCTCCTTCCCAAGTCAACAATAGATTTGAAATAACTATAAAATGTCAAGTATCTACTCAGCAGTCTCATTAAGATTTTGTTTTGTTTTCCTAACTTTTCCTGAGGAATAGAATGTGTAATGGGATAAATGAGCATTTTATATTTTTTGTACTTCTTTGGAGGAATCTCTGAATCTTTTACATCATAAGCAAAGAATTCTTTCTGTAGTGTAATTAATAAACTACTGTCTTATATACAAAATACTGTATATTAAACACCTTTTCCTAGAAGAAACTTTTAACTCACATTTGAGGGAGATCTTAGCCATGAATTAGATCTGGAAATTTTCCTTTAAAAAGAATCTTAAGTTTATTTTAGAGACATCCTGAAAGTTTGCTTTGGGTAAGGCCAGAGTGAGTCACAAAGAGAAGGAATGAAAGAGGCCTGACCTCCCATTCCTCCCCACCTTCCCCCCAACCCTTTCATCCTTATTTGGAGTTAGATCCACTCAAGATGAACTTAGTCTTTATGTGCCCAGGGCAACTGCTCTCTGGGGGCCTGAGCCCACTGGGAACCATTATGTCATTCAGTGACTGGACCAGAATGAGCTTTGTATTAAAAGACCATTTTTATGCATATTAAAAACATTTCATTTTCTACCTTTATGATGCTACTGTGTTCCAGGGCATCCTGTTCTATCTTCTTCCTGGCCTTCTCCTTTTCTAGCCGATCCTCAATTATGACCTGTTCAAACTCCCTTAACTGCAAAGACACACATTCATCAGGTGTTACATCATTGTCTGCACACCAGAGTTCTGCACTTTTAACCTAAAATCCAACCCTGTGGAGTTGAATTGAACCTAAAGGTTATGCTCATTTCTTCCCTGTCCCACCCAATTACTGTGCATTCAGCCTTGCAATCTCTGTTTGACCTCACCCCTTTGCTCCTACTATTTTGTTGTTGTTGTTTATTTGTCCAACTCTTCTCGAGACCATTTGGAATTTTCTTGGCAAGGATACTGGAATGGGTGGTTATTTCCTTCTCAAACCCCTCCTACAGCTGAGGAAACTCAGGCAATCAGGGTTAACTTGCCCAGCTTGTTCACAAAGCCAGTAAGGTTCGAGGATAGCTTTGAGCGCTCCCTGCTTCCAAGCCCAGTGTTCTGTCCACGGTGCCCCCAGTTGCACGCCACCACTACTACTAGCACTCCCCCCAACCCCACCGCCACTGCCTCCTCTCCAAAGTCAGGGATGGCCCCATAATTGCTTCCCTCGGCCCTTTGGTCCTTTTAAAAGCATTTGCAGTGGTGGGTCCCTGAAAGATCGTGCCCTCGTAACTCCTGCCCTTCTTTTCCCTGCTGCTCGGATTGTTGCCCTGAGTTCCACCCTCAGCTCTTCTGCACCCTCTCCCTTAGTGACCCCGAAGGTGTCTCTGACTTCAGTCCCTATCAGTTCCCATGATCATATTCAGCTTCCTCCCGAATCTAGGTCTGAACTTCCTCTTGAATGGCTTCCTCACAAGCAACACATCCAGAACTTCCTCTTCCTCCTCAAAACCTGCCCCCTCTCCTAGTTGTGTTTGAGTTTGTCCTTCGGCATGGCTATGCCAAAGTCACCGGACTTCCCAGTCCCTCAGCCCTCCCACCTCATCAGTCCCAGGTCCTTCCCAAGTTTTAGCAACATCCCTCATGTGAGTCTCTTCACTTTTGTTGCCCAGGCAACCAGCCTACCTTTACCTAGGCTATTACCTGTGGCAGTCACTTCCTGATCTCCCTAGCTCAAGACTATTGCCTCTCCAAACTATTCACAATGCTACCTGAACAATCTTCCCAACGAACAGACTCTTCTATTTATAAAACCTCCGTTGGCTTCTCATTGCTTGATTCAGATACAGTGCAGATCACTAACTCTCCATCCAAGGCCCTCTACAACCTGAATTCTCCTTGCCGTTCTATCCCATTTCATCCTTTACTGCTCCGTGTTCTAGCCAATGGAAGCTCTCCCCTTCTCCATGGCTTCTCTCATTTCTATGCTCACACCTTTCCCAGAAGAAAGGTCCTCCTTCCTGCTCCCACAGCCAAGCGTTGAAGCCTGCAATCTTCTAAGTCCACCTCAAAGACTGTCTTATACTTGTCTTACTCTCCTTAGCACAGTCTATTTGAATATATATATATATTCTTCCTGCCTCCTTAGATCATAAATTCCTAAGAACAGATTCAGTGTCATGTCTGTCTTTGTGTCTCTAGTACCAAGCATAATTCTTTGCAGGGAGTAGATGGTTCCAAAATGCTTGTTGAATTCAAAGGATTAACCTTATATTGGAACTGCATGAACTGAACTGTGAATAGAATAAAACTGAAGTTTTTTTCTCTAAATTAATTTTCAATACTTTTCAAATTGAATTTTTAATGCTTGGCATATAGCACTTACTAAATGAATGTTGATTAAAACTTTGAGGTCATTTGTAAATGAGTAAAATAGCAATGAACACAATTATTTATAAAGTGATATAAATGATTTAACTAAGATGCCAGAACTTATCCGGTTGAGTGTTGTCCTTCATAGCAGAACCTTGCCACATTATACACATATTATTATACCTATACTGATATTACTCTCAACATTTCTGACTTCCTTTTGGCAAATGTCTTCACAGCTAAATTAGGAGTCACATGAGAAAAGATCTCATTCTAGTTTATACCTCATCTGTAAAAACTAATATTATATGTTTGTCTTTCTTCCACTTCTTTATAGGGTTAGATAACTCAACTGAGTGATTAAGGTATTCCCTCTTAAAGCCAAAATTGAAGAGATCAAGCTTCAGACAATGCTTATCTCCTTCCTTTCTTTCCCTTGATTGTAATAGGTCTTTTGCACCTCTTCATGTGAACTAATTTTTCCATTATACCTTCTCTTTCCTCTTTTTCCAGGATAGACTGTTTCCTACCCTTAATGTTTTTTCTTTGATGTTATCACATCAGAGTCTATTCACAACCATTCCCTCAGTTTGCAAAAATTACAGATATTTTTTCCTCTTTAGGGATATAAACAGTTTAGCCTTGAAATTTCCCCATTTAATCATCTACCTTTTCCATTAACTATATCTCTGAATTTAGGCTCTTTCCAAAAATTAACTCTACCTCTAAATGATGTTTTAGATCCAGAAGGCCTGTGTTCAAACCCTGTCCCTAACCCTTAATGCCTTATGTGGCATTAAGTCACAGGACATTTTCCTTGCAAAGCTTTATAAAGGAAGGAATTGCACTAGGAGACTTGGAATGCTCAGAACAGAACACTCAAAGTTACTCTCTTTTTAGCTCTGTCAAAGGTTAACCCTTCTTTCTATGAATGACTAGAAACAGCATAACTAGAGATATTTTGGAGGCCTCTAATCCAACTTTCCCTCCAGCGTCCATGTTTTGTTTATTTTCATGTTACTTTTATCACTATTCCTGAGGAGTAACAAACTAAAAATATACTTCAAAAATGTTTAGGAAAGAGCAATTCTACTCTATCACACACCAAAGAAACTGAAGGTGTGGCTGTGGACCACAGAGTGGGTCCCTTGGCCTACGTGTAGGCCAGCCATGGGCTCCCAGATCAGTACATCAACTCCTGTCGTTCTGATCTTCAATGACAACATATAGTTTCTCTAATCTGAGTAAATAATGTTTTCAGCACTTAATATTTAATTCCTTTTCAAATATATGTAGATTCTGTTAGGTTGGGGGTTTTCTGACCAGACCTCTGATTTCATTGGTCCTGGTGGAACTTTTCTTTTTCCAGTACAGATTAGCTCCTTCTCAGGCTTAGAGAATTATCAGCCTCACTGAGAGTTAAATGATTTATTCAGTCTATACACTGCAGATACAATACATGCCTTCTTAGATGTAAGGCCAGTTCTCCATTGACTATACTATACTGACTGTTCTAATTAATAAAACATAAATTCACCCTAATCATTATGGAATTCATAGCAGCTTTTTGTTTGTGTATTTTTTCAAGGGTTGATATTAACAATCCAACTACTTTCAAATAGGGATCCATGGAATTTTTTGGCATATAGGAAATATGTAATGATTTTTTAAAAACTCCCTTCACTTAAAGTTATACAACCACTAAGGCACAAGAGACAGAATGTGGGTCTTCACCCCACCCCACCCTTGGCACCACTCCATGATGATTAACTACCTGTGTTTCATTAATTTTTCATGTAAGGTTATTTTAAATCTATCACACTTTAAATGATAAATCTTATAATTAAATCAGTGTCTGGCCATTTGCGTTTGTTGAATTTTTTAAAAACAAAAACTAAGGAATCAGTTCAGATTAGAGTCTAAGCCTAAATCTTTTTCAAAAACAAAAACTAAGACTGAAACAAAACCCAGAACATCAAAATAGTGTCTGGCTGAAACAAGTATTTCAAGCTGTTGAACCTCTGTCCTTAGCTTGGGCACATCCTTATCTCGGCTTCATACCGAACGCAGAAGGATTATGTATTATTAGCAGAACTTTTCTTTTTGGCTCTACTCATTCCATTTAAAGCAAGTGAAACTGATCCATGACCCATGAGGTGGCAGAAAACCCCTGATCTCCTTATCCAGACCTTCCCCCAGCTCTCTACCACAAGAAAACACTCCAGAACTAGAGTGGTTTCCTCACTCCCAAGATGCTCTATTCAGAGTGGAGAAGTCTAAGATCTTGCATCAGTCTGCAAAAGAGACAGAGGCATGAATATGGACAAAAAAGCTTGTTATCTCTGCTCTGCCCCGAGAAGGAAAGGATTAATCTTTGTACGTATAAATATTCCCAGGAAATGGCTGTCTTCAGTCTGAGCACAGATGACAGTTACAGCTAAAGTTGCTTTTCTTTTTAGATTGCATGCACTAAGTTGGAGTAATGGTCTATAACCCTTTCTGGACAACTCCTGTTGCTCACCTGTTTTGCAAGATCCTGCAAGGTTGCCAAGTCACTGGTCCTTGCATACTTAAGACTATTCAGTTCATTTTGTTTTGCTTCTGTGTCTTTATCATACTTCTCCATCCAGTACTCTAACTTCTCTTCCAGTTTCTGTTTGAAAAAAAAAAAAAAAAGAATCAAAGAAGAAAATGAAGAATACAAAAAGAGATTCTGAGTAAAGAAAGTAATAGAAAATTAGAAATGCAGCATAAAGACCACCAAGTTCAAAATATTCCTGAGGCTAATCTGATTCAAATCTCTTTAATTTCAGCAAGATGAGGCTAGGGTTTCCAAGGTATTCAAAATGGTTTCAGAAAAAACTCTTTAGTCTAAAATCATAGGAAGAAATTTGATCAATTTCAGAAAAAAATCTTTAGTCCAAAATTATAGGAAGAAATTTGAACAAACTGTGAAATACTTATTTACTCTCATCAAGACAATGATCTGAGAAAAATTTAAAGGACCCATGATGAAAAACAGTATTCACCTCCAGAGAGAGAAGTGATGAACTCTGAGTAGTGATTAAAATATATTTTTTTCTTTTACTTTTATTTTTCTTACAGTTTTTTCTTTTGCCCATGTTTTCTTTTGTAGTTTAGCTAATATAGAAATATGTTTTATGTGATTTCATATGTTTAAGTAATATAAAATTGCTTGCCTTCTGAGGAGAGGAAGAGAGAATGTGGAATTCAAAATTTTTTAAATGATAATTAAATATTTTACATGTAATTGGGAAATATTTAAAAATTTTAATAAAAATATTTTTAAAACATATGCAAAGATAGTTTTCAAACATTCATCCCTGCAAATCCTTGTGTTTCAAATTTTTTCTCCCTCCTTTCCCCTATCCCATATAATCCAATATATGTTAAACACGTGCAATTCTTCTATACATTTTTCCACAATTATCATGCTGCACAAGAAAAATCAGATTAAAAAAGGAAAAATGAGAAAGAAAACAAAAAGCAAGCAAGCAACAACAAAAAAAGGTTAAAAGATTATGTTGTGATCCACACTTGGTTCCCACAGTCCTCTCTCTGGGTACAGATGGCTCTCTCCATCACAAATCTATTGGAACTGTCCTTAATCACCTCATTGTTGAAAAGAGCCATGTCCATCAGAATTGATCTGCATAATCTTCTAGTTTCTGTGAACAATGATCTCCTGGTTCTGTTCATTTCACTTAGCATCAAAAAAAAAAAAAAAAAAAAGTCTCTCCAGGCCTTTCTGAATCATCCTGCTGGTCATTTCTTACAAAACAGTAATATTCCATAGGATCCATATACCATAACTTATTCAGCCATTCTCCAACTGATGGGCAGCCACTCAGTTTCCAGTTTCTGGCCACTACAAAGAGGGCTGCCACAAACATTTTTGCACCGGTGGGTCCCTCCTTTATGATCTCTTTGGGATATAAACCCAGTAGAGACACTGCTGGATGAAATAGATCTTGAATTTTATAGCTCTCTGGGTACAAGATTCCAAAAACCAGTTCCTTCAAAGTGATTACAAAATTGTGTCCTGAGTCTATAAGAATAGTATCAGTAGATCTAAAGTTTGGAATGAGCTGGTAAGGAATGCTAAAAACAACAAAAAAGGATTTGAGCTTTAAAAAAAAAAAAAAAAAAGAACAACTCTATTGAAGAAAAGGAACAAATAAAGGAATCACTCCTTAGGCCATATAGGATAATAAATAACAGAGAAGGGATTCCTGATAAATTTCTGCATTTCTGCTTTCTCTGCTAAGAATAAAGAGCTTTTGGGCTGAGAAGAAAAATTATTAATCCTGAGTTGAAATCTAAGATTTAAGTGAGAAGATAATAAGAGCCCTTATCCTTCTTTGGTTCATTGCAATTAATGGGCCTAGAAGAACTACATCAAAAGTTACTGAAAAAAAATTGGCAGATGAATTACTGTGCTGCCATTAATTTCTGAATGATCACAGAGAACGGGAAAGGTATCACAGGACTGGAGGAAAAACGTCTTAGTTTTCCAAAAAAAAAAAAAAAAAAGAGACACTAGAGATTTCAAATTACAGAGCAGTGAACTTGACTTAATTCCTGGTAAAAATACTCGACCGTATTATTAAAAGGATGGTTAATGAGCATCTAGAAAAGGAAACTAGGGCTTAATCCAAATCGAGTCATGAAAGGTTGATTTGGTTTCTTTTCCTTGACAAAGTTACTACATTGGTAGACCAGGAAAATACAATACATACAGTTTACCTCTAGATTGCATAAGATTTGACAAATCTCTTGTGCTATTCTTGCAGAAAATATAAAGAGAAACAGGCTAGACAAGAGTCCATTTGTTTGGGTATTTGTTTTGTTTGACTATGCATGTTTGTTACAAGGGTTTTTATTTTGTTTTGTTTTTTTTTTCTTTTCCAATGGAGCATAACATTGGGACAAAGTGAAAACAAGTGCTTAGAATCATGCCCAAAGGGCTATCAAATTGTGCATATCCTTTGACCCAGCAGTGTTACTACTGGGCTTATATCCCAAAGAGATCTTAAAGGAGAGAAAGGGACCTGTATGTGCATGAATGTTTGTGATAGCCTTTTAATGAAGTAGCAAGAAACTGGAAACTGAATGGATGTCTATCAATTGGAGAATGGTTGGGTAAACTGTGGTATATGAAGGTTATGGAATATTATTGTTGTGTAAGAAATGATCAGCAGGATGATTTCACAAAGGCCTAGAGAGACTTACATGAACTGATGCTGAGAGAAATGAGCAGAACCAGGTCATCATTGTACACGGCAACAACAAGATTATGTGATGATCAACTGTAATGGATGTGACTTTTCTCAACAGCAAAGTGATTCAGGCTAGTTCCATGGTCTTGTGATGAAGAGAGTCGTCTGCACCCAGAGAGAAGATTGTGGGGATTCAGTATGGATCACAACATAAGCACTTTCATTTTTTGTGTTGTGGTCGTTATTATTTGCTTGCTTGAGTTTTTCTTTCTCATTTTTCCCCTTTTTTGATCTGATTTTTCGCATGATAATTATGGAAATATGTATAGTACATGCTTAACATATATTATATTACTTGCTGCCTGGGGGGAGAAGAGGAAGAAAAATTTGGAACACAAGATTTTGCAAGGGTGAATACTACCCTTGCATGTACTTTGAAAATAAAAAGCTATTATTGTTAAAAAAAAAAAAACAAACAAACAAACAAACAAAAAAAAAAAAACAAGAAGAAGAAGAAGAAGAAGAAAAGAAAAAATGGAAAAAAAAGGAAGAAAGAAAGAAAATGAGTGCTTACTAATGGAAACAAATATGAAGAGACAATAACACTATGGGATCCACAAGATAATAGTTTCTAGAAATAAACATAATTTTGAAGTTTTGAAACATGGGAAAAAAAGGAAGAAAATTTTATTCAAAAAGTTTGCATGGACAGAACCAAAAGTAATCATTAATGGTTCAATGCTGAGTTGAAAGGAGGCCTTCCACTCATGGATAGTGGGCTCTTGGGCTCTGTCTTTGGACTTAGCTCTGTTCTATTGGCTATTTTCTTCAGGGAATAAGAACTTAGTGGATATATTTATCAAATTTTCAGATGACACAAAGCTAGGAGGTATCAGAACACATTAGATGTCAGATCTTGATAGGATTTAGAATGTTTAGCCAAATTTAATAGGAAAAATATAAAGCCTAACAAATGAGTTCAGAAAGCTCAACTTTATAAATGTAAAATGGGGGAGACATAACTAGTTAGCAGTTCATATCTGAGGGGGAAAGTCTGGAGGTTTAAAAGATTTGGGATTATAGAATATGGATTTGAATCTTGGCCCTATTCTCTCCCCTGCATGAGCTGTTGGTTAAGTTCCTTCTTTTATCTATGCCTCAGTTTTCTCATCTGTAAAATGAGGAAGCTGGATTAGATGACCCCGAAAGACCTTTTGTTGTTATTGAGTTGTATCTGTTCTCTGTGATGCCATCTGGGGTTTTCTTGGCAGAGACTTTGGAGTAGTTTTCCATTTCCTTCTCCAGTTCACTTTACAGATGAGAAAACAGATAGAATTAAGGTCACACAGCTAGGAAGAGTCTGAGACCACATTTGAACTCAAGTCTTCTTGACTCCAGATTCAGTGCTCAGCACTGCCCTACCTGGACAAAAAAAATCCAAAGGAAAGGGATTTAAAGATTATGCCATATCAGATGCCAGAATCAGTTGGTAAAACTGGGTATGCTTTTGAAGAGAGAACACTTATTTGGGGTGAGATAGGAAATGATAGCTATGTTCATGTATGAATAGGGTTATCATTTACTGGAGGAGGCCCCAGAAGTCAGAACCAAATGCACAGAAGTGGCAGACTGGGAATTGCTATAGAAAGCATAGGATTTAGAGATGAAAGGGACTTTCTTCAAAGTAATCCAGTTTAACACCTTAATTTCGTTTGAGGTTTTCACTGGCAAATTAAAAGGAAAATTAAGGTCCAGATACATTCAAGGTGGTGCCTAAGGGAAATCTTCCTAACAATTAGAGATACACCAATATGCAATGAGCAGCCTTGGGAAGTGACTGGTTTCTCCCTCACCAGAGGTCCTCAAGCCATTTTTAGAGGCTATTCTTGTTCAGATACCGATTGAACTGAGGTCACTAATAATGCTGAGATTCTGTGATTCTTTTTCTGAGACTCCTCCAAAACTTCTCAATTTCCTCAGTCATTCTTCAATTTCTAGACCTTATACCATGAAGGGTCTTTCCCCTAGGTAGATGGGATTGAGCCATATGCCAATAAACTCAGTCATTTGCTCTATAATTATCTAAATAAGCCTTCTGGACGTGCTCCTGCTGGTGTGAGCACATAAACTTCTAGTTTTAGAAAAAAATTGAAAGGCCTTGCCTGGTCTGTAATTAGTATACTTAAGGGCTAATTTAAATCATCTGAGCTACTCACCTGCTGTTCTCTCTTGAGGAAGCTTTCAATTTCTAAGTGGACCCGAATCTCTTCATCAGTTTTAAGTCTCAATTTCTATGGGTAGAATAGATAAGGAGATGTCTCAAGTTTTCACTGGCAAATTACAAGCTCTAGGTGGGAAAAGGGGGATAGGTATGGGGCAGTATTTTATGTAAATTTCTCATCTTTCAGTCACATAATACCAAGAACTCACCAATACAGGTTGGAATGGCTCTTAAAGAAAAACAAAACCAAAAAGGATAGTAGCTTTGCTGACATGGAAAGAAAAAAGGAAAAGGAGTAGAAAAGTGATGTCAGTTTGTGAAGCCACACGATACCATTTTGGATCAGAGAGAGAGGGGATTTAAAGCTTTGATAACAGCACACAAACTATAGAAATAAATGTTAAACTCCAGGGAAAAGAGATATGTCTATCATGTTAGAAAATCAAACATCAGGTAAGCAGTAGTACCTAAGTCAGCACACACACAACTGGATTTCATTCTCTTTGTAGAGGTCACATGCTTATTCTACAGGTTTTCAAAAGAAAACAATGTCATCCCAACTAATCCTTGTCCTCTTTTCAGCACTGTGGTCCTTCCCTTTGGCTACTTTTGTCCATGACCTATGAGTGGACTTTAATGATTCTAAAAGACAGAGTGAGGCTGAGGATTCTGCACAGCCCTACCTCACTTAAATCCAACTCACAAGCAAGTTAAGATAGCACCTGTGATATCAGTGGTCCTTGTCAGAATGGACAGACCACCAGCACCAAGACTTACATCTGGAGTTCCTATCTGTACATATGCAGATTAAAACAAAGCAGAGCCTAATGAACTTGGCAAGGTCCACAGAAGTTATAAGAACTGTTTGGTTTTTTTTCTTTGTTTGTTTGTTTTTAGGCAGCAAAGGTTAAGGCACTTGCCCAGGGTCACACAGCTAGTGAGTGTCTGGGGCCAAATTTGAACTCAGTTTCTCCTGACTTCTGAGATGTACCACCTCCCTGACCCTTGTCTGGCAACACCTTGGCGTGGTTTTATAAAATAAGGATAATATGATTAAGCGTAAATAAACCAACTTTCATCATCTTTAGAGAAGGGCAAGAGATTCTGGTTCTAGTCCTCTAGTATTTCTGCTCTCAAGTTAGCAAATCAAAGCCTCATTCTATGCTCAGGTATGTGTGGTGCTGAGAGAAGAAACAGTGTCCACCTTCCTCTTGTTTGTGAGCTGAGTCTACAAAAGATTAGTTTTTTAATTTGAGTTGGCTCATGCAGACACACTTAACCTACATCAATCTCTTCCAGCAAGACCTCTTCTTCTTTGTTGCATTTTTTCTGGGTCTGAGCAATCTGCAAGTCAGTATTTTTCTTCACATATCGACTTTCCATATTAGTTTTTGCCTTCAACTCTTGCAGCTGGTCTTTGAGATGTGCAATATATTCATTCCGACCCTAAAGGAGAAACAAGATTTTTGGTTGGGAGATATTTTCTTTGGGAGATCAATAGTTGTATCAATGGATCAGTAATTTTCTTTCTTTTTAAGCGTTGAAACCTCAGTTAGATCTATCTCTTCTTTGGGTATGGTTCCCACTCCACTGCCTCCTTTCATCTGGATTTTCTGTAAGCACACACATAGACTAGCAATGGCCTGTGGTTAACACTGCTTACAAGTAAATATTAAATAAAGGGAAACATACTTGTTCTGTGCTCAAAGGGAAAAACTTATAGCTTCCATGAGGAAGCCCAAAGGGAGTGAAAGTGCAGGACTACTAGCTTAGGACCTGTTCTTGGGGCTGGAGGCCAGGGAGAAGAGACAGTTTCCAGAAAGACAACATTGGTTCTGCCAATTTTCCTGTGTAATGAATTCAAACCGCTTTGTTCCTAGGTCCCTTTATTTGTGGTGACTGCCTGTACACTTCGGTTCTCCCAGGTCTGCTCCTGGTTTCCCCTTCCTCAGCTCTGGACATCTATTACATCTGTAAGTTTCATGAGGAGTCAAATTGTTCTTTGAATCCAATTAAATTGGAGTGACTAAATTGACTTTGAAAAGTCATCAGATTGGGGAGCAGAGGAGGGAAAGAGAGGGTGGGTAATTACTGTTCCTTTTGTGGCAGCATTTCCTTTCTAATTCACTCAGGAGACCTCTTTGCAATTCCTAAAGGGATCACCTGAAATAGCCACATTTTTTTTAAATAGCTTTTTATTTACAAGTTATATGCGTGGGTAAAGTTTTCAGCACTGACAATTGCCAAACCTTTTGTTCCACATTTTCCCCTTGTTCTCCCCATTCCCTCCCTCCAATGGCAGGTTGACCAATACATGTTAAATATGTTAAAGTATAAGTTAAATACAATATATGTATACATATCCATACAGTTATTTTGCTGTACAGAAAGAATCGGACTCTGAAATATTGTACAATTAGCCTGTGAAGGAAATCAAAAATGCAGGCAGACAAAAATAGAGGGATTGGGAATTCTATATAGTGGTTCATAGTTATCTCCCAGAGTTCTTTCTCTAGGTGTAGCTGGTTCAGTTCATTACTGCTCTAATGGAACTGATTTGGTTCATCTCATTGTTGAAGAGGGCCAGGTCCATCAGAATTGATCATCATATAGTATTGTTGTTGAAGTGTATAATGATCTCCTGTTCCTGAATAACCACATTTTTACCATTATTTTAATATCACAGCATTGGCCCCTTGTGTCTTGTTTTTAAAGAACCTCTTTACACCATTTTCTTTCTTTTTATCATTTTTTGTCAATTTTCTAAGTATGGGATGAAGTCTCAGACTTGATTTGATTCACATTTCTCCTATCATTGATTTTAAGCAACTTTAATAAGATTGTTATTGGCTTACTTATTGAGAATTGATAGTTTTTAAATTTTTATTTGAGAACTGATAAGTTAATAACTTACTTATTGAGAATTTCATTAACATCTTTTGGAAAATGACTTTTGCTGTAAAGTATTTTGCCCAGTTCTTGAGATATTTTGAATGTTAAATACAATTAAGTATTTTAATAATAAGTGAGAAACTTGTGGGGAAAAACCAATCTTGTGCTATGGAGAGAAAATTTTGAAAATGACAGTTTAGAAATGTTTTAACAGAGTTAAAGTGAGAAGATTGAGATTTTTAAAGTCTTTTCCAGCCCTACATTTATGATCGTATGAAATGGTTCATGATTTTATTGCCAAAAAACTGTGTGTATCACCTGTAAAAACTTTCATATCCGCACATTGTAAAAGCTTGAAACATAATTTCCCAAATTGTTTGGAAATATTCTGAATGAAGAATGTTTTTGAGTTTTAAGTCAATTTGTTAAAAATAGAAAAAGTCAAGAATAATTTATTGACATTGGGGAAGATGAAAAGTACAGCCAACAATGTAATTTTTCCACTTGGAGCTATCTTTGTGAGGTAAGCTTTTTCAATCTAGCCAATCATTAAAACCAAGTAATGAAGTAAACTAAAGTTAGAATTATGCACATGAATATAATTTATAAATAAATTTATATTCATCTAGAGAAGTTATTTTATTTTTGTTTAATCGTTTTCAGTCACATCTGACTCTTCATGATCCCATTTGGGGTTTTCTTGGCAAAGACACTACAATAGTTTGCCATTTCCTTCTCCAGTTCTTACAGATGAGGAATTGACACAAACAGCTTTCACAAATAGTGACTTGTTCAGAGTTATACAACTACTAAGTGTCTGAGGCCAGATTTGAACACAGAAAAATAACTCTTTTTGACTGTATACAGGCCTGGCACTCTATCCACCTAGATCTGCTCTGGCAGAGAAAGGGTGCATGCTCCCCATTTTTTAAAAAATGATAATGGTGATATAGAATGCTGATATAGATGACCAGAAATCTTCATCTTCTTTCTCTGAAAGTTCTCTCTCTACCCTAATTTGTTTGTCAGTCTCTAAAATAATAAATTTTTATTGATGAATTTTGTTATTTGAACTACTTTGACTTCTGGTACCACATTTATCTTTGGGCTTTCATTTTATATTGTTGATTAAGGAATCAAGAAGGATATCAAGCTCTCCGCTTCTAATCTCATCACTAGATGCTAACTCGATTTTGGCTATTTCAACATCTTCCCATCCCCCTCAGCCTCCTCTTCCCTCTGATTAGAGAGTTCGAATGGGGCATGGAGTACTAACCACCTCAAGCAGCTTTCCTCAATAGAGGGCAGAATATGGTCTGTAGCTCTGCTTGGTGCTTGGTCTAAATTCCAGACAACATGACGCTCACTCCAAACCAGGGACTCCCTGTATCCTTCCCCTCTCCACCCCCTTTTGTAGCTTCCTTTTATATGTTGTTTTTCCCCCTAGATTGTGAGCTCCTTGAGGGGAGGGACTGTCTTTTTTAAAATTTGGTTTTGCCCTTCTCTCTCCTTACCAGCTTAGCACCAATGCTTGACATATAAGTAGGCATTTAATAAATGTTTATTGAATTGAAGCGGATTTCTAGTATATTTTAGTTTTTCACATTGCATTGAACTATGTCTTCTTTGCTGTCTTTAGTTAGGTAATATGATATTTTCTACTGAAGGTACTAGCTACATTTTGACATCATTTTCCAATTCTTATCAGAGCTCCACTACCATGCTGGTATTTGACATCTGTTCTTAAAAACTTTCCTAGATAGTTCTACCTTTTCTATGTTTCTTAGTATGGCAACAGCAAGAGAATAGGATCATGAATTCAGATATGAGAACTCGCATAGCTTTCCTCCCCACACCCTCTCAGATGAGAATCTTGCCTCATATTTTACAAAAACAAAACAACAACATCATCTGAATTCATTTACCATGATTCCCTTCTCCTCCCCTTTTCCTCCTCTCCCGTTACTCAGGTACCTTCTGCTACATTCTCTTTCACCCTTGTTTCACATTATGAGGTGATCTTGCTCCTTGTTAAGGTGAATCCTTTTTTGCTCAAGCAACCTCATTCCATCCTGTCTCTTTCAATTTATTTTCCTCTCTTATTTTCAGTCTCTTCTTGTCTACTGGCTCATTCTTTACTGCCTACAAACATGCCATGTCTCCCCCATCCTGAAAAAGTCCTTACCTAATCCTTTCATTCCTACTAAATTATTGTCCTATAAATCTTCTGCCTTTTGTTAAACTCTTAGAAAAGGATGTCTATAATCAATTGCCCCACTTCCTCTCCTCTTATTCTCTTCTTACCTCATTAACAGTCTGGGTTTCCTATCTTTTTATTCCACTTAAATGGTTCTGTCCAAAGTTCCTAATGATCTCTTAAAAGCCACATCCAATGTCTTTTTCTGAATTCTCACTTGACCATTTGACAACCCTGAAGTCTTTGACACATTGGTCACTCTTTCCTCCTTAATACTCCTTTCTCTAAGTTTTTGGAATATCCTTCTCTCCTGGTCCTCTGACCTATCTGATCATTCTCCTATCTCTTTTGCTTGATTCTCCTCAAGATCATACCCTCTAACCACAGGTGTACCTCAGGGTTCTGTCTTGGGTCATCTCCTCCCTCCCACTTCTCTTGGTGACTTCATCAGCTCCCATGGATTTTATTACCATTTTATACTACTTATGATTCTCTGATTCTCCTGCCCCACTCTCCTGACCTCCAATCTCACATCTCCAACTGTCCTTCAGAAACTTCTGAATTATCCATCGTGCATCTAAAATTCAACATGTCCAAATCTGACCTCATTGTCATTTACCTTAAACCCTTCCCCACTCCACCCTTTCCTATAACTATAAAGGGCAATACTATCCTCTCAGTCCCTCAGGCTCACAACCTAGAAGAATATCCTGGATTCCTTACTCTCACTCAGTCTCCATATCCAAGATATTCCCAAGGCCTCTTGATTTTACTTGTGTAACATTTTCCCAATATGGCCTCTTCAATCTTCCAACACTATCACCAATGTAGTTCAGGCCCCCATCTCCTCACATAATGATTATCACTTGCTGGTAGGTTTGAGTACTAAGTCTCTCCCCATTCCAACCCATTCTCCCTTCAGCCACTAAAGTGATTTTTCCTAAAGTGTAGATTTGACCATATCATTTCCCTACTCAATAAACTCCAGTGGCTCCCTATTACCTTCAAAATCATACAAAATGTTCTGTATGACATTCAAAGTCCTTCAAAACTAAGTCTCCTTCTACCTTTCTAGTTTTCTTATAGCTTATTCCCCAACACATATTCTTCATTCACATGACCCTGGCCCTCCTAGCTGTTCCATGAACAAAACACTCCATTCTTGGCTGTAGGCATTTTCTCTGGCTATTCCACATGTCTAGAACTCTTCCTTCTCTACTCCAAATACTGAATTCCCTGTTTTCCTATAAGTACCAGATAAAATCCCATATTTTACTGGAAAGCTTTCCCTAATACCTCTTAAATCTTGTTAATCTGTTAATTTCCTATTTAGCTTATATATAGCTTGTTTTACAAATGTTTTCATGTTTTCTCCCCATTCTAACTTTCTTGAAGTGGGGACTTCTTTCTTCTTTTTTGTTTCCCTAGCATTTAGCACAATGCCTGGCATAGAATAGGTGCTTAGTAAATGCTGATTGATTGATTGATTGATTGGAGATTGGACTAGAATGGGGACAGACTTGAAGAGACCAATCATAAGACTATATAATAATCCAGGCAGAAAGTGATAAGGGTATGAACCAGGATGGTGGTAGTGCCATAGAAGAAAAGGAGGCATTTAAAAGAAAGTATGAATGTAGCTATGGATTTAGAATCAGTACGAGTTGGCAAGAGATTGGATATGTGGAGGAGGTGGGATAAGAGTAAGAAGTTAAGGATGACAGACTTTGAGCCTGTGTGAGTGGTGAGGAGGGTACCATCTACGTAACAGTGAAATTAGGGAAAGAAGACTTAGGAAAAAGATAAAGAGTTCAGTTTTGGACAGGAATATTCAGTCTGAAATGGCAATGCCAGTTTAGAGGTGAGGAGAGAAGCTAGGGCTAGACAAGTCTGACAATCATCAACACCGATAGATGATAGTTGAATCTATGGGAGCTGATGAGATCCTCAAACAAAATACTATAGAGGGCAAGCTGAGGTATCTGGCATTAGTATCTGGCATTATTCTTAGAGAGTTCTGTGACAAAAAGGTTGAAAAATGAGTAAGATTTGGGTTCACTCCTTTTTCCGAATCTCTCTTCTAAAACTCCCTGGGTACAATCCTAGATACCTTCACACAGCACTTCCTAGGAGTTTCCCTTTCCAAATACTGGGTTCTTTGTATAGCAAAGCAGGGCACAAACATAAAAACAAAAATTATTAATATACATCATTTTAAAAATGCCTCATGGTATGCATTCTCCAGTTCCTCTCTGCTTACCAATATCCAACATCTACTTCAAAGACCAACTTGAGTGACGCCTGTCAAAAATTTTCAGTAACTAATGAGAAAGCAGAAGAGGGAATTGATGATTTCAGTTGTGCAGGGTTTGGGACAAGAGAGTATCAGATCTTATTGTCATATAAAGTTTGGGGACACAAAATAACAGGTGGAAAGAGAGCAAAGATATTTTACGAGGCCAAATGTGCACTACCTACAAATGTGGCACCAATAACCAGAGCAGTGTCATTATTGTGAACTTGTACTCCTTGACTGTGAAAGACAAGTAACTGAGGGTGTCTTTTCTCACTGATTTTCTTCCTTCCATCTACTCAAGAGACAATTCACCATTGTTTTGCTGAGTATGAATGCAAATGCCATCAAAGAATGTTACAGGGAGAGGGGGTAGCTGTGAGGAAATTTTCTTCATATTTCACAAAATATACAAGCTAAGATCGCACTTCCTGGCTTTGTTGTCAAAGGGGCCACTTTAGGGTATTTTAATGAATCCTTTATTGTATATATGTTCCATAAGTAAGCTCTCAATGGTAGAACTGAACAGAACCTTAGGCTCTCTCTTTGGTTGCCCATCATATTGTGGGTCTGTTTTTCCTTTCTTTGGGTTATAATTACCATGTATAACTCCCTTGGGGGAACCTAACTCTGAAGGTAATCATTTCTCTCTTTCCCTGTCTTTCACTTCTAGTCTCTAGAAGGAGAAAAAGGGAGAGAGAGGGAGAGGAAGAAGGTAGAAGAGAACATCTTTAGTTGGTGAGGTTTCATTTTTTGTTTTGTTTTGTCCCTTTCTGATAGGGAGGAGCAGGAATATAGAAGACAAATAGTGATACTTCAGATCTATATACGAATACAAATCATTTGCATTTATATATTGATATATGGTCACTTTATGTGCTTTATGTCTATTATATAAACAATTCTGTGACGAAGACATTTCTTTTGACATTTTTACATATGAAGAAACAGGACCCAAAAAGACTGTGCCTTTTGCTGTTATGCAAAGTTTGAGGCATCAAGAAATGGATGGAAAGAGAGCAAAGGCTATTTCAAGAGGCCATATTGCTTCTACACACAGATGTGGCACCAATAAATAAGACAGTATCATGATAGTGAACTTGTACTCCATGGCTGTGAAGACAAAGGCAGACAGCTTAGAAAATATCAGGACTGAAACTTAAACCTTTAGCTTCTAATTTCACATCTAATACTCTTTAAAATTCTTTCCCTCAAGTCCAACCTTCTCTGAACTCCCACCAGATCTTCACAGGGCACCCAACACAGGGTTGTGAACACGACAGATACTTCATCCACATTTCTCAGCTCCACGTGATGCTGTTGATCACTGTTTCTGTCATGAGATAGTATCAACAATCTCCAAACAAACCTTTTTTTAAAAAAAATTAAATCTAGTTTTTCAGAATCAAAACATGAAAATCCACAGTTGAAACTCTTCAGAAGAGTTTCTGTAATATGGAAAACATAAAGCATTACACTTTGCTGAGCACTTAAAGGGTCATTCAAAGGAGTATTTAAAAGATTGGGTTAGGTAGTAGACAGAGCCAAGCCAAAGGCATCTGTTTTCAGGGTTGTTACCATGTGCCTTTAATTATCCCAAGTTCCTTCCTGTTTGGTTGCTGTTTCAGGCAGCCTTATTTTATAATTCTCAGCGGTGAGATTACTGGACTGGAGAAAGAGGACCTGAAATACTGAAAGGCTGGTGAAATAAAAATCAAAATAGCATTAAGGAGCACAAAGAGTTGCCTGAGGCACTGATACATCATCTACCATTTTTTAATCTGCCCATGGACCAGAAAAGAACCTGTTAGAAGACCTAGGTTATAGAGAGGCCAGTGAGGTTGAGTTATGTGGCTAACTTTCCTTTTAAAAGAAATTCTCAGAAGTCAGAGGAACAGGCTGACTCAAGAATGTTCTGCTCTGCCCACTAACCCTAGTTTTCCAGAGTGTCTGGATAGCTGGCCCAGATCCTTGGAATGATGCAGCTCTTGTGCGGGTTTTCACCTCAAGCCAAGTTTTATTTCCAAATCCCAAGATTGCCTTATTGCTTGGGTTGTTGTTTGGCCTCAGAAAGGAGGTATTTAGTCATGGAAAGAGACATCTAACTGAAATTAATAAAGCTTTGATGGCAAGGATGACAATAGGAGCCAAAGACTTTCTAATGATAGTGTTTGTTTTCACATTTAGAGGAGGAGGAAAATAGTTGCTAGGCAATGAGGAAACTCCCAAGTTGGTGGAAGAGCAGAAATTCATTTCGGCACTACTGCACTTTAGATTACTTTTGTGACTGGTTGAAAAAAAAAAAAGAAAATTGGTGTAGGATGGGTTAGGAAAAACCTTTCCAGAGAAAGCCAAAGGAAACAATAGAATATTGTTTTGAGATAAACTAGCATCTATGTCATATTTGAATATCTGTCTGTCTGTCTACTTCTGGTTAAGATAGTGACTGATCCTGGTTTTTTTTTTTTTTTTTTTTTTTTGTGAATGTTGTCTAATTTCATCAAAGCCCGTTATTTACATGGTTTGATAGATATATGGCCAATGAAGTCAGGCCTTTTGAGCTTCAGTGATGAGATCCTGGGTCACTAAGTGGATTGGCAGAGAAAGCCTGAAGTACTGATAAGATTACTCCCCTATGCAAGCAGGAAAAGCACTGATGGAAATCAGATCAGCCTTACAGTTTCACTCCAATAGAGATCTGAGGTAACCCTCCCTCATTGTATCCAGTCAGAAAGCCAAGTTTCTCCTACAAATCTGTCTGTAGCCTTTTGGGTTAGCCTGTCACACACACTTTGCCTCCTGGTGTCTTTCTTTCCATCTGCCCTCCCCCCACATCTCATGGCATATTTCTCCTTTTTATAGCTAACTTTTTGAGGGTACTAAATTCCTTTTAATATTTAGCCTGCCAGTCAGTGCAATACTCCCATTTCATGGTATATTCTCTTTCTCCTGGTTAATTATGACTTTCATTGGGGAACTTGTCTTTTCCACTAATTATTAGAACTACTTTCCTTGCCAATTATATGCTCTTCCAAAATCTATTTCATGTTTCCCACTCCTGTTGTCTACTGTCTCTTAATCTGACCTGTAACCTTTTCTCATAAATCTTTTAGCAAAGAGAAAGGCCATTGTCACATAACCCTAACCCTAAACCCCAACATTTGATGCTGAATCCCATCATTTAATGCAGATTGCTCTCCTCAATCTTATCATCTGGTGCAGCTTTTTTTTTTTTTTTAACCTAAGGCTTTTGCCTTTAGACACTAAATGAGAAATGCTCTTCCCATTCACTTCCTTATCACCATGAAAAGTCCCCACCTATTGACATTGTCTCTCTCTAGGGCCATTTCAACCCTCCACAAACTTATGCGAGACAGGAGGAATTACACTTCTTCACTTTGCTATACCAGTTGGCAAAGGTAATCTTAGGCTAGGGAAAAGGAAGGTAACCAGAAAAACCAGACCAGGGGTGGAGAAAGAAGTAAAAAGGAAAAGGAAGATAATTAGGAAAAAGAAGAAAATGTGGATATCCAGAAAGTATAATAAGATGAAGAAAAAGTCAATTAACAAGCACTTATTATAATAAATATAAAATATACTTACTATGTGCTAAGCATTGTGCTGAGTACTGGAGGTACAAAAAAAGACAAAAACATAGTCCCTGACTTCAAGAGGTTCACATTCTAATAGGAGAGATATGTGGAAAACAACATGTACATCAGACATATACAATGTCAATGGAAGGTAATCTTAAAAGTAAAAACATTAGCATTAAGGAGGGAAAGGCTTTCTGCAAAAGGCAGGATTTGAGATGAGACTTAAAGGAAAGCCAGGAGGCAAAGGTGAGGAAGGAGAGCATGGACACAGCCAGTGCAAATGCACCGAAGTGGGAAATGCCAAGTCTTGGTTGAAGAACAAATAGGTCAGTGCAACTGAATAATGGAATGTATGGAAAATAATAAAGCATAAAATAGAAAGGCAGGAAGAAGCCAGGTTGGGAAGGGCTTTAACAGCTTGAAGATTTTATATTTGATCCTGGAGATGAAAGGGAATCGCTGGAATTTATTGAATAGGGCGAGTGATTTGGTCAGACAATAGAAAAATCACTCTGGAAGCTGAGTGGAGGTTGGGTCAGTGAGTAGCAATGAGAGATGGAAACCAACCAGAAGATTATTGCAATTATTCAAGTGTGAGGAAATGAGGGCCTGTGTCAGAGGGCTAGCAGTGTTGGAGAGAACTGGACATACACATGAGATGTTGTGAAGGTAAAACTTACAAGACTCATCAATGGGTGAGACATGGAGGGTGAGGGTGAATGGGGAGTCAACCAATGTTGTGAGCTTGGATGACCTGAAAAATGATGATTCCCAGACTGGTGACAGAAAATTTAAGAATAGGAGAGGGTTTTTGTTCTGTTTTGAACATGTGAATCTAAGTTACTTCCAGAACATCCAATGAGAGATGTCTAAAAGGCAGCTGGTGATGTGGGATTGGCATTCAGGGGAGAGAATGACATCAATGTGGAAGTCACTTGCACATGATTATGAGAGAAACAAGAACAACCTAAAGCCCACTGGCCATTATGTCACTATCATGGCCGAGCCAGGCCCCCAAATTGAGAAAACCCACTGCATTTTTTTCACCAAAGAAGTGGAGTGTGGGGGGAGGGGCGGGGGGGGGAGATAGGATGATACAGAATATTGCAGGTAATGTCAGATTTGTCCGTGTGTTGATTAGTTTTGCTCACTTGTTTTTTGTTCATTTTTTTAGATGAGCTGAGAGTCACCAATTACAACTGGAAGACCACCAGTCCTTACCATCCACTCTTCTGACTTCAGCGGAGGAAAGGAATAAGCATTCCATACTACATGCTATGCACTGCACTAAGCACTTTTCTACAAATATTTCATATTATCCTCCCAATAATCTCACAAGGTATTATTATCCCATTTTACAGAGAAGGAAACTGAGCCAGGTAGAGATTAAGTGACTTGGCCAGGGTCTCAACACTAGTGTTTGAGACCAGATTTAATTAGTCTTCCTGACTCCAGGCCCAGCATTTTATCTCTTGCACTGCCTATTTTCCCCATGGTAAAGATAAGGAAAGGCAGAATCACAGCTAGTAAATGTTTGAGTCCCATTTAAAATGATGTAGTGCTCTCTTCATTGCACTGCCAGCTATCTCTACTGACCTCTAGGGTCCTCTGAGCCCTACTCTCGATGCTGCTGTCTCCTGAAGACCACTGGGACTTGCTGTCTGTCCTGTCATTCACCCTTAGGACTTCTGGACTTTTCCATATGTCCTATAGCTGAACCTTCATATATGGTATTGTCTATTCCAATTAGAATAAGCTCCTTAAAAGAGGGGACTGTCTTACTTTTTTTTTTATTTGTATACTTAACACTTAACATGGTATTTTGCACAAAATTAATGATGCATTTTTATTCATTGATTTTTGGCTCAAGATAAGAATGTGTGCTCAATGTATGGAGAGGGAAAGAACATATTCAGAAATAAAGGTGATGTAAAAGAAAACAGTGTCAATAAAATTTCAGATTTTTTAAAAATAAAACTTTGTAAAGAAAGAAAGAAAGAAACAGAATAGAAAATAACATGAGAGTTGGGAAAAGGAAGAGAAAAACAAAAAAGGCCATACCTTCGATCCTTCCTGAAAGGCTTTTGACTTGCTAAATATTTATCATTATACATTAGTTTACCCTTGGGAAAAACATCCTCAAATGAATTTCAATTTAGGGACATAAAGGACATAGGCAGCAGATACTTTCTAGTTTAGAGCTAAACTAGAAACCACTGACACTAAGCACATTAACCCAAAAAACAAAAAAAACCTTCAGATAAATTGCACTGATCCCCTTCCCAAATGTTCTACCATTGTTAATTTTTCTCACACTAGGTTCAAAAGAAGAAAAAAAAGGTTAAGGGTATTTATGTGTGAATACATATTTTTAGTATATACATTCTGAAAAATTTAAAATTTAAAACACTTAAAAACATTTTTTTCTCCCTACCCTTCTCTTCTGTTTTTATGACTCAGTTATATGTCTATCTGTTTCTCTTGCTTTCTTCCTCCCACCCTTACTTTTATTCCCAGATTCCACTGAAGGAAAAAAGATATCTGGATCAATAGTTATAGATGTCCTTGATTTCTTTTTGAGGAGTAGAAATAATATCCATCTTGGCTCTTTTCAATAATAAGGTAATTTAAGACAATTCCAATAGACTTGCGATGGAAAGTGCCATTCACATCCAGAGAAAGAATGAAAAAGACTATATGTGGATCAAAGTATAATATTTCTACTTTTTTGTTGTTTGTGTGTTTGCTTGTTAGTTTTCTTTTTTTTTCTCTTGTAAATTTTCCCTTTTGTCTGATTTTTGTGTGTGTGTGCAGCATGATGAATATGGAAATATATTTAGAATAACTGCACATGTTTAACTTATATCAGATTGTTGTGTGGGGAAGGGGGCTGGAGGAGGAGAGAGAAAAACATTTGGAACATAAGGTTTTTCAAAAGTGAATGTTGAAATTCTCAGACGAAGAAATTGAAACTATTTCTAGCCATATGAAAAGATGCTCCGAGTCATTATTAATCAGAGAAATGCAAATTAAGACAACTCTGAGATACCACTACATACCTGTCAGATTGGCTAGAATGACAGGGAAAGATAATGCGGAATGTTGGAGGGGATGTGGGAAAACAGGGACACTGATACATTGTTGGTGGAATTGTGAATACATCCAGCCATTCTGGAGAGCAATTTGGAACTATGCTCAAAAAGCTATCAAACTATGCATACCCTTTGGCCCTGTTACTACTGGGCTTATATCCCAAAGAGATTTTTTTATTTGAAATACTATATATGCAAATATATATTAATAGTGATAGAAGCTAAATCTATGATTTCTTTCTTTTTTTATTATAACTTTTTTATTGACAGAGCCCATGCCTGCCTAATTTTTTTACAACATTATCCCTTGCACTCACTTCTGTTCTGACTTTTCCCCTCCTCCCTTCAACCCCTCCCCCAGATGGCAAGCACCAAAGAGATTTTAAAGACAGGAAAGGGACCTGTATGTGCAAGAATGTTTATGGCAGGTCTCTTTGTAGTGGCCATCAGTTGGAGAATGGCTGAATAAATTGTGGTATATGAATGTTCTGGAATATTATTGTTCGGTAAGAAATGACCAGCAGGATGATTTCAGAAAGGCCTGGAGAGACTTCCATGAATTGATGCTGAGTGAAATGAGCAGGACCAGGAGATCATTATATACTTCAACAACAAAACTATATGATGATCAATTCTGATGGACTTGGCTATCCTCAGCAACGAGATCAACCAAATCATTTCTAATGGAGCAGTAATGAACTGAACCAGCTACACCCAGGGAAAGAACTCTGGGAGATGACTATGAACCACTACATAGAATTCCCAATCCCTCTATTTTTGTCCACCTGCATTTTTGATTTCCTTCACAGGCTAACTGTACACTATTTCAAAATCTGACTCTTTTTATACAGCAAAATAATTGTTTGGACATGTATCATATATATTGTATTTAACTTATACTTTGACATATTTAACATGTATTGGTCAACCTGCCATCTGGGGGAAGGGGTGGGGGGAAGGAATGAAAAAGTTGGAACAAAAGGATTTTCAACTGTCAATGCTGAAAAATTACCTATGCATATATCTTGTAAATAAAAAGCTGTAATAATAATAATAATAACATACAAAGGGAAAAAAAGTGAATGTTGAAAACTACCATTGGAAGTATTTGGAAGTAAGTTGGAAGTAAAAAAAGAAAGAAAGATAAAACATCTATGAGGTTGCTTTTGTTTTGTGCTGTGTTTCAAGCATCTGCATCTGGTATCCTTCTCTTTCAGACAGTTGGAAGATTGCTTTTTTAGTGCCCTCAAAATTGTGCAGCCTCTAATATGGACTAGTTGATCCAGCTGCTCTTACCATTTCCAGCATACAACACATTGGGACCAATAAGTTAAAAGTCCAAAAACATCATTAATGTAGGAAATAGATTGATCAAGAAATATAGTAGTATCTTTTCCATCTTTTATCTATTTATTAGCTTCCTTTCATTTTCAATCTTACATGATTTTGGAATATGTTCTTGGGAAGATTAGGTCTTGTGCCACACTTTCTACAAAATCTCTTTTCCTTTCATCAATTCTCAGTGTTTTATGAGGTCATACTGCTCAATCTTCCATCTTTCTTTAGAAAATTTTGCTTGCTGTATCATTTTCCCATATTCATCATTTCTTCCAATTTGGCATTGATTTCTATCTTTGTTCTAACAGGTCAATTGTCTGACTATTCCTAGACAACTGATTCAACAGTGACACCCAATCAGTAACTAGTCACAATTTGTTCACTGAAAATATTTTATTTTTAGTGATGTTATTCACGTGTACTAAGTCCAGAAATGCTTTCTGATTTTATCTCATAATATTCATGATTTATAAGCATGTTATCCATCATTTGTTGATTATGAGATATATTTTTCATAATAATTTTGAGTATTCTGACATATACCCTTCTTTGTATTTGAGTCATAAATATTAAAGTAATAATTTAAAAGATCTTAAGAAATTCTTTATAGAATTCCTTTTTTTGCCTTATCTCCTATCACACATATTGATGGAAAACCTGAAATTATCTTCATGATAGTCTTTTTTGAATATGATCATTATAAATACTAAAAGACAAGATTATTAAGTATGTCACAAAATGATGTTTCTTGTTGCATCTGTACAAACCATGGCTGAATCATTCTCAGCTATGCTCTCCAGAAGAACTAAGAAAATGTAACTTCTTCCCTTTATTATACAAGTGCAGAAATAGTGGGGTCTAGAATATTGCATATACTTTTAGTAGTACTCAATATGTCAAACAGTTTTGCTAGATTACCTTTTTTATTTTCTTTTTTCTAATCTTTGTTACAAAAGATTGCTCACTGGGTGGGGGAGAGCCAAGGATATATTAATCAATGAATGTGCTATAAAAACAAGAGTTATCTTTAGAAACAAGAAAATATTTAAAGATAAAGAATGTAGACTTGAGTAGAACTCTGAGGGAAGGTGAAAATTTTAGAAATATTATAAAAGAAGTAATTTTTAATCATTTGGAAAGTGATTACTAAAATCCAGTTATCAGTTTTAGAACAGATCTTGCAAAAAAAAGCTGGTAATAGTTACTGCTGGAATACTTACAACAATACCTTTTTAGCTGCCAAGAATTAGAAACAAAGTAGATGCCCATTGGCTTGGAAATGTCAAAACAAATTGTGATATTTAACATGTACGGGAGAGGGTAGGGGGAAGACGGGGAAAAGTTGGAACAGAAGATTTTGCAAGGGTCAATGTTGAAAAATTACCCATACATATGTTTTGTATATAAAACGCTGTAATAAAAAATAAAATTTAATTTAAAAAATTGTGGCACAAAGAATATAATGGAATATAGTTGCTTTGTAAGGGATGATGAATATAGTAGATCTACATATAGCCCACCTTCTTAAACTGTAGGTCATGGTCCCATATAAGGATTCATAACTGATTAGGTGCAAAATCATGATTTATTATCAGTAAATATTTGATTTATGTGACCTGGGGTCACATAAAAATTTTTCAAGAGAAAAGAAGTCATGAGGGGAAAAAATTAAAGAAGTCTTTATCTAGAAAAACATAGGAAGATTTATAGTAAGCAGAACTGGGAGAAAAATATTCAAAATAACTTTTACAATGAGAATGGAAAGAATAATAACAACAAAAAAAAAGTGAAACTGAATGTTACCAAATTATAATGATGAAGTTTGATCTCAAAGAATACATGGAGAAATTGCTTTCCTCATATCTTTGAAGGTCTGACAGATTAATCTGTATAAAATATCACTTTTAAAAAAGTGTTTCTTAGTTGGGATGAGCTAGTTCATGCTCCTTTTTGCATTCTTTCTTAAAAGGAATGACTTTCTAGGTATGGGAGGAGGGCTATGTATATTGGAAATACACTCAGAAGTGACAATAGGATGGTTAGAAAGTAAAAGTTTGGTGGACTCTATTTAGTTCAATTTACTAGTGATTGGTTAAGGGAAAAAAATCTTATTGACTAACTATTCCTTCTCTTTGGAGTAGAACTATATGGACATTAGAGACAAATTGGAAATATTTGCATGTCTATCTCTGACCCTAGCTGACATTTAGTTTTATCATATAAAATTGACATAAAATTTGTATTATTAGTAAATCCTTTTTTTAAGCATCAGAAAAAAAAGTTGCTCTATAAAAATCATTCTAGATTCTTCCCTTGTTCCCCTCACTCCCATATATTTTTGCTTTTTTTTACCCTTTCAACTTTTTGGATCTTCATGCCATCTTGACCACCAATTACTGTCCCCTTTCCTCCCTTTTTTCTCCCCCCTCCTCCCCACCATGAAAAGAACACTTTTCTGAATTTGCTGAGAATTCTGTTTTTTGTTCAGGACAAATCTAACAGAAATAGCTGTTCTCCCACTCTCACAGGCATGTGAATTAGAAAGCAGTCTTACTGCTTACTAAGGAGGAGAACTCAGTTTATTTTCACTTGGGAATATCTGTAAAAATTAATGAGTATAAAAAACAGCCAAATACATTTGGATTTTTTTTTAAATTGAAACAGCCCCTCAAACAAAATAATAATTGGGAAAGTACTCTGAAATCAACTGCCAAATCCTATAGTTTCACCTTCCACATCTCACAAATCCCTCATCCCCACTCATGGCACTTCAAGTCCTAACCATCTAGGGCCTGGACTTTTGCAATCTCCCTAATTGGCCTATGCCTCAAGTCTCTGTCTTTCTAATAATCCCTCCTCTACTCAGTTGCCAAAATTAATTTTTTTTAAGTGTAGGTGTGATCCACTCCCACTCAATAAATTCCATTTGCCCCTCTGTGAACAAATAAAAACTCCTGAGTTTCTCGTTTAATAGTCTTTAGACCCTTACTCTTCCAGCCTGCTGACACACTGCTGACCTCTCTACACTATGTGCTGTTGGCCTTCTTACTGCTCCCCTCACATGTTGCTTCACCTCCCATCACCATTCTCTTGAACTGGCTGCCTCTCAAGCCTGCTAAGTCCTTCTTCCTCATCTTGAATCCCTGGTTTTCTTTCAAACAATTCAAGTAAAACTTCTGCATGAAGCCTTTTCTGGTCTTTTCCAGATGCTGATGTTTTCCTCCTGCGATTACATTCTACCTGTTTTGTATATACTTATAAGTGTTCATGTTGTCATCTCCATTATAATATTAATTCCCTAAGGACAGGTATTGAATCTCTCCTGTCTTTTTACCTCCAGAATCTGGCATTTAGTAGGTGCCTAATAAATGCTTTTTGATTGATTGATAGAAAGGGGAGTCCATTTGGGCATGGGGAATAGCAAGGGGAAGCATGTAGATGGGGAAGACAGGACAAGTTAGAGTAACCCAGTTGCTTGGAACATAAAGCATTTGACTTAAGTAGGAAGAGATAAGGCTAGAAGGGTATGTAAAGGAAAAGTGCTTTCCTGGATCTGATCACAATTCTTTGGCCTTTTACCTCAATTTCTTCATCTGTCAAATGAGCTGGAGAAGGGAATGGCAAACCACTCTGGGATCTGCCAAGAAACTCCCAAATAGCATCACAGAGAATCGGACACAATTGAAATGATTCAACCACAAAATACATCTTCAAAAATGAATTTTTCATTGGAGAACACATAACAATCCTTCCTAAATAAAAGCTTTATATGGAGAGGGAATATCTTTACTTTATAGTTCTGTCAGATTACTAACCATTGATGCCTGTGCTGTTTCAGTTATGAGGGGATTCTTACCTGTGTTTCTACTTGCCGCTCATTTTTAACATCCTGAAGCTCTTTCTGGAGAGATTTTATCAGTTTTCTCTCTTTTTCCTCTCTAAAATGAAAAAGGTAGAAGGAATAGTTAGTGTACTGAGTACTAGAGTACTAAAAGAGAAATTATGGTTCACCTTAGAAACTCACTGGAAAATAAAATTTTTCTTCCGATCAGTTTTGTACTTAATACACCCCAAGTACCATATGTTCTGCCTGTTTCAAACATTTCCAATACAATCAATAAATTTTTGCTAAATTTCCATAGCAAAACAGGCAAATTTACTTTTTTCCCTTAACATCTTTGGGGAGCAAGGAAACATTTATTTACGAAGCACATACCTAACTGGCAAGCAGGATTTCATCGTGTCATAAATAGTCCATCCCCACTTTATCTCCACCAAACTAGTTAATGCAGTTTGAAGAGAATTAATCAAAGAATACATTCAATTTTCACCTGTTCTCCCAGCCACTAGTCTCTTCATTCTAACCTAGCTATATACCAGAACTAGTCATTTTCCTTATATAGGACGCTATGTCCACAAAATTCAAGCTTGATAAAGACCTTTAATAGAAAGATCCCAAAATGCTTTATGAGGCTAAATTTTCCTTCCTTGGATAATATGATGAAGTTCATGGAGAATCCTTGAAGAACCATATAAGAACACCCACCAAACTAACAAAAACTATTCCAAAGAATGCTTTAAAGAATCTCAAAATTTCTCATATTGTAGATTTTCTAATTTCTAAAGAAAATTAATTTGGATCCAATTTTTGTTGTTTTAATTCAGTCATGTCCAACTTTTTGTGACACCATTTGGGGTTTGATTGGCAAAGATACCAGAGTGATTTTCCATTTCCTTTACCTGCTTATTTTATAGATGAAAAAACTATGTAACCAGCTCAGGGTCACATAGCTAGGAAGCATCTGAGGCCAGACTTGAATTCACAAAGATGAGTCTTACTGACTCCAAGCCCAGTGCTCTCTCTGTCCATTTGGATCCCACAGCATTTTCTAAATATATACATATTATGGTATATTATGCTATTATGGTATATGGTATATACATATTATGGTATATTATGCTTATATATGTAAGCATCCCCTACCTCTTAGCATGAATCTCATTCCATTTATTATTTTTCAAATATAGTGTATTAGCTCTCCTCTTCTTTTAACAAATTATGGCGGTTTGGATTTTAGGGGTTTTTGTTTGTTTGTTTGTTGGTGAAGCAATTGAGGTTAAGTGACTTGTCCAGGGTCACATAGCTAATACATATTAAGTGTCTGAGGTAGATTTGAACTCAGGTCCTCCTGACTCTAAGGCTGGTGCTCTATCCACTACATTATTGAACTAAAAGTGTCCAAATCAACAAATGTGAAGTGGTCAGACCAGTCTAAAAAAACCTGATAAACATGTGGACCAGATCACGTGGAATTTATTATGACTACTTGAAGAACTTAAGGTTCCTCAGCATGGCTTTTATTATTTTTGTGTATATGTTTATATTTCTTTTTTAAAATAGATTTTTATTTTTCCAAATACATACAAAAATAGTTTTTTAACATTCACCTTTGCAAAACCTTATGTTTCAATTTTTCCCCTCTTTCCCTCTCTCTCCTTTCTCCTAGAAGCAAGTAATCTAATATAGGTTAAACATATGTAATTCTTCTAAACATATTTCCATATTTATCATTATGCTTATATTTCTCTTTTTTCTATTATTATAGCTTTTTATTTACAAGATATATACATAGGTTATGCTTATATTTCTCAAGGACTCTATGTGAACTTTATCTCCCATTAGCCAAAGAATCGCAGAGAGGATATAGTGGTGATTCTCTCCATTTTAGGTTCATCAATATTAATGCTTTTTTTTAAAGGTCATCTAGTAGTATCAAAAATGGATCTTTTTTCCTGGAAAGCAGAAATTTTTGTTAACACTGACATTTCTGGGTTTAGGGGAGGAAAGGAAGAATAAGCTCTACAAGAACCATTTAAATCAATTGTTAATTATGCCTGTAGACTATGAGAAAATGTAGTGAATGAATGAAATTGACTCTGTTTCCACAGCTGTAAAATAGGGATAGACATCTAGGCAACTAGATGGCTCAGTGGATAGAATACTGGGATTAAAGTCAGGAAGATCTGGCTTAATCTTTATTTTTGCCCATGAGGCAAATGGTAAATCACTGTAGTATCTTTTCTAAGAAAATGACAGTATGGACAGTATGGTCTGCAAGGTCACAAACAATTATACATGAACAACTGAGCCCTTCACAAGATTTTTGTGAATTCATCAAATGAGATAACATGTGCAGTATTTTGTAAACCTTAATGCTCTATAAATGTTAGCTATCATTAGCTACTGAAAGACAGTACAGAGAATGGATGAGTCCAAAGCCATTTAAATGAAGATTAGTTTCCATATTGGCATGAGGGAGATGGCTTGAAGGATCAGGCAAGAACAGCTCACTGGAGAGGCAGCCCTTAATGAACTGTGGGGTCAATTTCCACAGAGTGATGCTGGCATTTGGGGAATCATGATGATGAAGCCCTGGCAGGGATCTGATTGATTCAGTCCTGAATTTCCAGTAGTTTCCATAAAGGAAAAGGGTACTTGAAGGCACAAGCAAACCTACATTAAATATAATAGTGTGTAAATGAATACATGTCAATTTGCTTCAGAATTTAGACATTGATTAAAACATTTTTAAAAATCTTAAAATGTACCAAAGCAGATATACTTAAGATTCTCTGACCTGGCAATGATTTCACAGAAGTTTGTTTTTTTTTCCTTCTCTTTCTCCAAAGCTTTCATAAGTTTAGTGAATGTTCCCAAACTCTGCATCTCCTTTACAGTTTCTGTAAGTATTTCACTGGCATACTCTCTGCCAACAAGAACAAGACAAAACACAGTCAATTAATGATGTTTATTTCCCTGCCCTCAAAGGAGGTTACAGCTTGTTTCTTAATCACAGAATGCAAAATCTGCAAAGCAGATCTTGGAATTCATGTAGTTCAACCCCCTAGTTTACACATAAGAATACTGAGGTCCACAGAGAAGACTGATTATAATTACCTTATGTCTTTTGATTTCTACTTAAATTTCCACTGTCCCATGCTATCTCTGTGTCTCATAGAGAAAAACTGCAAAATGTTCAAAAAAAGTTTGAAAATAATAGCTCATTTTTACATGGGTTTCATAATTGACCAGTATTTTCCTTAGAACTCACTGTGAGATAGATAGTGAGTGTAGAATTAGCCCCAGAAAGGCTCAGAGGCTTGCCCAAAGTTAAGCCACTAATAAGTAACAAAACTGGAACTCAAATTCAGGTCTTCTCCCTCCAAGTCCAGAGCTCTTTCTTTTTTTTTTTTTTCAGATAATTTTCTATAGTATCTCTATAGTATCCCATGTATCTTTTCCTCCCCCCTTTTCCAAGAGCCATCCTATATGTCAGACAGTGATTTTTATTTGTTTTTAGAGAGAAAAAAAATTGCACAACTGATTGATACACTGAGAAAGTCTAAAACATTCATAACATGTAACCTCTGTGTAATCTCCCACCTCCCACCAAAAAGTAAATTGGAATTATCTTCTCATCCCTCTTCATTAAAGTCTTGCTTTTTCTTCAAAGTTTTGTTACATTTACTTTTGACTTTTTTTAGTGTGTGATTATTTTTTTCCATTTACATAATTATAGTTGCTGTGCATTTGGTTTCCTTGGTTCTGTTTACTTCACTCTGCATCAGTTCCTATAAATCTTTACATGTTTTTCTGTATCCATCACACATATCATTTTCGGCAGCGCAGAAATATTTCATTTCATTTATGTGCTACAATTTGTTTAGCTATTAACCCAGTTGATGGACATCTATTTTGTTTTCAACTTTAGCTATTACCAAAAAAAAAAAGTCCTGCTACAAATATTTTAAAATATATGGGATCTTTTTTTTTCCCCCTTATCAATGGTTTTCTTGGGGTATAAGCCCAGTAATAGAATCTCTGGTTCAAAAAGTATGGACATTTTAGTCACTTTATTTGCATAATTCCAAATTACCTTTCAAAATGGTTATATCATTTCACAGCTCCACCAATAATGTTATGAAGCCTATCTTCACCCAAACCTTGACTGTTGCCATTTTTTGTCATTTTTGCCTATTTGTGGAGGGTGAGATGGAACGTTAGAGTTGTTTTGATTTCATCCAGAGATTTTTTCAATTATATGAAGCTACTTCTTACAGAAAGAGAGATGAGTTAGGCTCGTTAAAAATAGTTTACATTTAATATTTTATTATTTACCTCAAAACTATGAAAATTGATGCAAAAGGGAGGAAAAGGCTAATCACAAAAATGTTTTAGAAGATATTTGAAATATATCAACATCATGAACCTGAAGCATAAAATTCTAATAGCAACCAAAAATCATCCTTCATGTATTAAGATAACATTCTTTGCCAAAATACCTACAATGAAGTTTATATTCTAAATTCAAGGTTTAAGGCTACATGCTTATTTTGTATGGCAGTGAGAGTAAGAATAATGGGGGGGGGGGGGAAGCTACAAATAACTGAGTTTACACTAAATTGTTAACTATAGCCATATGGAATATTTTTTTGTCACAGTTATTCTTTTGCATTCTACTTAGCTTACAGATGCTGAAAATGCACATTTCCCCAAGATTTTATGACATGTTAAAAGTCTATTCTGAACTAATATTAAATCTATGTTTTAAAATAGCATTTAAATGTATCAGTTTTACATCTGTAACCTAATGATTTAGTGAACTTCTTAAATTTATTGAATTTGGGTCACTTACTCTACTGGAAAAGAGATTAAACTAAAAATTAAAAGGACCATTAATTATTAAACTGAATTTACAAGCAGATGATCTTTCTGTCACCTCTCTGGAACCAACCCAGATTTATCACAGTTACAGACATGACCTTTGTGATAGATAAAAGTTACTGTTGTAAACTCTGATTTACCTGAAGTTACACTGTATGTAATCTTATGGGACACAGAAAAGTGATAATTGACCTTAAAAAATGGGCACAGAATTAAATTTGCTGTTGTCTATTAATAGTTACACCCCTAGAGGACTCTATTTTGCTTTCACTACCTCTCTGAACTCCGTCCATGGCCCGGGGACAATTCAGAACAAGGCAGCAAAAGCAAGTTCTGAGACACTGGCACAGAAAAGGGGTGCTTTGCCCCCACTTGGGATCAAGATGATCCTTTGTATAACAGAGACAGAAGCCCCACGAGCAATTCAAGCTTTCTTCCTCTTGTGCTCGTCTCCTCTTACAAATGAAAATTCTGAATCCGACAGCACAGCGGAGGGTCAGGACGTGAGCAGCAGCCATTGTGGGCAAGCTGACCACTGCAGATGCGGGGCCTCTGTAGGCAACGGAGCCAACTCCGTAAAACAAATAGCGTCATCAGCAGGACCCGCCGAGACAATGTGGCTTCTCATTCAGGATGTTGGTCCAACTGAAAAGTGATAAGCCAATGCACATGCATAGCAAACTGAGTAGATCACCACCTGGTGGCTAACAAATATATTCCATTATGAACTAATTCAAACCCCTGGGTGGAATTTTTTTTGGTGGTGTCCGACTGGGCCAATATTTCAAGTGAATGTTAGCTCACCTACAGATATTTCACATTTATACTCCCTACACATTTGCCCCATTTGCATATATCACAGGGAATAGTAAGAAAGTCACGCAAATAATAGAAATCAATGTAGCATTGTCTTTCCCTATATCTAACATTATGATACATTTTAAATAAAGACATTCTCATATCATGAAGCTCCAGGAGTCATTTATGGTCAATTGACTGATTAATACCAATTATTGTGGCTACTTTTCCATTCAGCTTCTCACAAACATATTGATTTTACTATCTCACTTTCCACACTCTCTTCTAAACTTTTTTTGTTTCTCCCCAGCTCTTACTCCCTCATCAGAAGACTTTCCCTCTGGTACATGAAGGTAATGGAATATTATTAATCTATAAAAAAATGATGAACAAGCTGAGTTTAGAAAGGCCTGGAAAGATTTACAAGAACTGATGCTGAATAAAACAAGCAGAACCAGGAATACATTGCACAGTAACAGCAAGAATATGAGCTGATCGATTATGAAAGGCTTGGTTCTTCTCAATGATTCAGTGATCCAAAACAATCCCAATAGATTTTGGACAGAAAATGCCATCTACATCCAGAAAAAAATCGAAGGAAACTGAATGAAAATCAACTATGATTCCTAAAGCAATATGTATTAAAAGTAAATAAATTTTTTTAAAAAATTAAAAAGACTTTTCCTCATGCTTCACTGAAAAAAATTGAAGCCATTAGCTCCCTTTTATTCTCTGTTCATCTCATGTCATCCAGACATTTTTCTCACTATTTCCTTCTTCATTATGGCCTTGGAGTGAAACAGAAACATTTCTGGCCAATGATAGCATATTTAATGTACCCTAGATCCCATTCTTTCTAGTCTTCTTCAATAGTCTGCTTCCCATTATTATCCCCCACTTTATAATATTCAATCTCTTTTTATCTATTGATTCTTTCCCTGCTGCCTAAAAATAGATGCATGCTCCTCACTCTTTAAAAAAAAATTCTCATGTATCTTACCATCCCTACTAGATGTAATCCTATCACATTTCTCCTCCTCTTATGTAATAAACTACTTGTTTATTCTTTTAAATCCTCAGCAAACTAGTTTCTGACAATCATTTAACTGAAATTGTATTTTCCAATTTAATTGCCAACTCCAATGGCCTTTCCTCAATTCTCATTTTTCAAGCCTCTCTGCAGCCTCTGACAATAGATTTGCTTCTCCTCCAAGATAGTCTCTTTTCTCTAAATTATAATACTATTTCTTCTTGTGTCTAATTACTCCTTCTTAGCCTTCCTTACTCCACCTTCCTTCCACACCACTGATTATGAGTACAGACCCAATCTCTGCCTTTGGCCCCTCTCTTGTTTTCGTCAATTCTGGCTCTTGTGATGATTTCTTCTGTCCATGAGTTCAATTATCATCTCTATGCAGATAATTCCTAGATCTCCATACACAATCCTATTCTCTTTCCTGACCTTCAGGTCCTCATCTTTTGCCTTTTGAACATTTTGAACTGGATGTCTCATAGACATCTTCAATTCAATATTTAAAAGTGGATTCATTAACTTCCCCACTCTTCCCATTTTCCAAACTTTCCATTACTATCAAAGGTACCATCATCTTCCCAGTTCCCCATGCTTACAACTTTACTATTTTTGACTCATTCTAACTCATCCCACATATTTAATCTGTTGTCAAATCGTGTCATTTTTACTTTCTTAACATTTCTTATGTATGTCTCCTATTTGCCACTCACAGTAATTACCCTAATACAAGTCTCTATCATCCTCATCTGAATGACTGGAAATTGACTCTAACAGGTCTCCTTGTTTGAAATCTCTCTCCTTTTACTACTCAGCTATCCAACTGATTTTCCTAAAGTCCAGTGGCTTTCTATTTCCTCTAAGATCAAATACAAACTTACATATTTGGCATTAAAAACTCTTGATAACCTGGTGCTTCCTGCTTTTCTAATCTTCTTATACATACTTTCTCTCTATTCATTCTATGGTCCAGCTATATTGGCCTGTTTGCTGTTTCTTGAACAAAACACATCTCCATCTCTATGTCTTTGCATTGGACATCTCCCATCCTTGGAATGCTTTGTACTTTTCATTTTTTAGTTTCCTTAGTTTTCCTTCAAAACTTAGCTCAAATTCTACTTTTTTTTCTCCAAGACTTTTCCCCTTATTTCAGCTGCTACTGCCTCCTTTTTAAGACTGTCTTCTACCCACTCTGCAGTCTGCACAAATGAATGTGAATTTTGATAGGTGAAACCTCCCATAATATTTTAAGGTTTATAAGCTAAGACCATGCCTTAACCACTTTGACTTTCACTGATTGACCAACAACAGGTCCCAGCCCAACCCTGACTTGGTCACTGTTTGGATTCAGATGGCTCCAAGTGAATATAAATAGCAATTGTTTCTATTTTGGCCAGAAACTTAAAAGAGTTTTCCCTTCCAGAATGATTATTTTTTGATTAGGTAAAAGAGGCCATTCTTTGCTTCATTTTTTGCCTAGTCTTAATCAATGATTGTTATCTCAGTCAAACCAAGTCCTGTTAAAGACTTTAGCTTAAAAAGGCTAAGGTCTCCCACTGCATCCAGGGTAATCTTCAGTCTTACTGATCTACATATTGGACTCATATGGCTCTGGAGGAGAAAGTGAGGCTGGTGACTTTTAACAGCCTCCTTCAATTAAATCCAAATTCACTTGCATATTATAGCATCATCTCCCTTATGTCATAGTCCTCTTGAAGAATAAAGGACCACCATCACCACCACTACCATCACCACCAACTCTGCTTATAGCTTTTATGTTGTCTCTATTAGAATATCAGCTCCCTGAAGGCAAGGAGTATCCTTGCCTTTTTTCATATCCCTAGTACTTAGTCCTTAGCGCTTAGTGTTGTTGGTTTTTTTTTTTTTTTTCATCCATACAGCCATTTTTCCATCCAGTTATTAAGGGTATGTCAAAACTCCTTTTCAGTCCACCCAGCAGAACAAATTATATGCAATCATGTTAGCTCTCACTTATTACCCATGCGATATAAATATAATATCTGATTCAGCCTATTCAGTAGGTGTGGTACAAAGAATTGCCACAGCTCAAATAAAATTTGCAGCTTCTAATATATATCAGCTCTTCAAGGAACTTCAAGAGCAAGTGAGAAAGCATCCAGGCAAGATTTATATCTTGCATGTCCACTCACATAGTGGACTTCCAGGTCCTATCTTTGATGGAAATTCAAAGGCAGATAGCCTTTTAACTATGTTAGCTAGTACTCCTTTGTTTCAGGAGGCCCAGGAATCCCATTCTAAATACCATCAGTTGTCCTTAGTACCTAGTTCAAGTTCTGGCCCAAAATAACTCTTTCTAAGATTAAATCGACTCCAATGGCTTAACACTTTGTAAAGATTCCAACAGGTATTATATATATATTCTCTCTCTTACCTATCAGCCTGAACTTTTCCAAGAGTTTCTAAAGTCAGGATGCTTTGTCTTGCAGGTCTTTTAGTAAAGCAATCTTCCCTTTTCTCTTCAGGGTTTTCAGTCTGACGTGCCAACTTAGTTCCATCTAATTCTGTCGCTGCACCAGATTTTCTTTGATGCATGATAGATGTCTGCAATCTATCTAGGTTTTGGATGACTATGTGCATATCTTTACTTGATTTCTAAAACAACAAATAATATTTTTGCATAAGAGAAGAGAAAAAGACTAGCAGTAAGTTTACTTTTGCTGTTGAATTTTCTGGAATCAATTTCTAACATTGTTTAAAAAAAAAAAACAAACTCAGTTGAGTTATAACAATTTGCTCCAGTCCCTTATTTTAACTCTGTGTGACATTTTATGTTTTAAATATGCTTATTATAAACAACATATTATTAAATTCTGCTTTCTAAGCCATTCTGCTATCCCTTTTTGTGTTTGTTATGAGCAAATGTATCCCATTTGCATTCATAGTTATGATTATTGATTATGTGTTTACCTTTCTCTAAATCTCTTATACTTTTTCCTGTCTTTACTCCTCTGCCCTTTCTTTATCATAGATTCTTACTCATTCTTTCCTTTTAAATCCCTTTTCATGATCCTGCTGCCTTAAAGCTTGGTATTTCTTTTGACTAATTCCCCCTTGAATCTACTCTTTGTTTAACCCCTTTTCCTTTCTCTTTCCCTTCCTTCTTTTTTCTTTGTTAAATTGAGTGTGTTTTTAGACTTGGCTCAATTAAAAGAGATAAACTGGAACATTTCATTTTTGTCAAAAAGGTCCAGTAGAAAATGAATGAATTTCAAATTTAAGATACCTGCATCAGCTCTTTTTGTGGTGACAAAGACCTGGAAAATGAATCAATTTTCATTTGGATAATGGGTGAATACGTTACGGTGTATGAAAGTAATGAAATATTATTGATGATGAACAAGCTGATTTTAGATAGGCTTGAAAAAATTTACACGAACTGATGCTGAGCAAAACAAGGAAAACCAAGAATACATTGTACAAATAGCAAGATTGTGTAATGATGAACTATGAAAGACTTGGTTTTTCTCAATTGTGCAGTGATCCAAGGAAATCTCAATAAATTTTGGATAAAAAACGCCACCTGCATCCAGAAAGAGAATTATGGAGATTGAATGTAAATCAATACATGCTATATTAACTTTCCCCCCGTTTTTCTTTTCTCTCATGGTTTTTCTCTTTTTGTTTGGATTTTTCTCTCCCAATGATAAGACTATTGCAGGACTTCAAAAACTTGCCAATGTAATATGCTCTCATAGCAGTTACTATTACCAGTCTCTTCTTATTCCTAGACCCTCAGAGCTCTGGCCACTAACCTTTGCAGTGTCAACTAATTTTACAAACTCGTTTCCTTTGAGGCCTTCAGAGGTCTCTGGTCATGATTTCTTGAATCATAGTTTAACAACAATAGTGTGCTCAAGAACTGCCAGCCATGTGCAAACTTAAAGCCTTTATTATACCTATTCACATAATGCCCTGACTTGTTAACTCCCTAGTGAACACTTGGTCCAAAGACCCATGTGTTCACTATCAACCTCCTTACCTCTCTTGGCTATCCATCCACTTGGTTTGGCTACCTCAGGATAAAAAGAGCGACTTGCTGCCCACAGTGGGCTTATAAAGGGTCTATGAGGTCACACACACAGCCGATCAGAGAGAGAGCTTTCTTCAGTTAAGAAGCTATCTCCATATGGATAGGATCCCACCCGTGGGACAGTCCTATACCCACAGAGATTACTTCCGGGCCACTTAAATCTCCTGTTGCACTGTGGCTGCCCATTTAAAGGACCCTTACATATATATATATGCATCAAATAAAATAGCAGCTAAAAACTTCAAGGAAAAACACATGAACTTAAAAACTTACAGGAAGAATTAGACAGTAAAACTTTAATAGTGAAAGACTTCAGAGATAGAGGAATCTAATTTTAAAATGTAATAAGAAATCAAAGATCTAAATTTTAGAAGATTAGATAAAATTTTTAGAAACATTAGATATGATAGGTCTCTGGAAATTATTGAAGAGAAATAGAAATGAATATGAATATTTCATAGCAATACACGGCACCTTTTTTTTTAATAGCCTTTTATTTACAGGTTATATGCATGGGTAACTTTATATCATTAACAACTGCCAAACCTCTTGTTCCAATTTTTCACCTCTTACCCCCCCCCTCACCCCCTCCCCTAGATGGCAGGAATACACGGCACCTTTAAAAAGAAATCAACTCATGTATTAGGGAATTAGGGAAAACCTAACAAATAAATGCAGAAAAGCAATAATATAAAACATCTTTATTAACCAAAATGCAATAAAAAAAAAAGAGGCCATTGAAGAAATAATTAAAATGGAGACTAATTTAATTCTAAGGAATTAGTAGATCAAACGAGACATCATTTCATGAAAGATTATGACAAAAATAAGATAATATGCAAAAAATTTGGGGGCAGATTTAAAATTTAGGGGAAATATTATATACTACACATTTTTATCAACAAAGGAGAGAAAAACCAGATCAATGAATTAGGCATACAATTAAAAATTTTTTTAATCAACAAATTAGAAATTCCTCCACACCAAAATAGTACTGAAAACTTTTCAAAAATCAAAATTGAAAGCAAAAAAAAAAAAAAAACTCATTGATTTAGTAAATAAAACAAGGAGTTACTAAAATAAATAAATCATTAATTAATTGAACTTAAAAAAAAGAGGAAAATCAAATTACCAGTATCAAAAATGAAAAAGGAAATTTTACAACAAATGAAAAAGAATACTATTAGAAACTTCAATGGCTTCTCAGTACTCATTGTTAACTGATTTCAGAAGGCACAAAAGTGGCAAAAACAATGAATATCAATAAGTTTTTTCCCACAAGAATGTCTCCAGTCCACAGCCCAACCATCCCTCCCCACCCATTTTCCCCAAGTAGCAAGTAGAACTTTCAGCTACAGACAAACAAGCCAGCCCAGCTGGGCTTGATCCAACTCACATTCTGAGCAGCACAGTGACCTTCATACCCTCCCTCCACTCCTAATCCAAGCTTCTTTTGAGGGTGGGAGGGACCTGGGTGTGGATATGGAAGCTCTCATGCTTCTAGGAGTCCTGGATCCTCCTCTGCAGTCACTACCACCTCTGCTTGAGATCCCAATGCTGCTCCTGCTCCTGCTAAGCACCCCAGCCACTCTGTGCCCTTTCTGGTACCACTGTTTTGAGAGTCAGGAGACTATTTGCTACAGCTACATCATCCTGAAAGAACTGCATTGAGACCTGCCCACCCAGGCACAAAATCTCAGCATGGTGGACTTCAATATGACAGTCCTGCTTACCACCTCTGCCTTCAGTGGGAAGGAGCTGCCCTTGGCCAAGGACAATAGCAGCAGAGGTGGGAGCTAGCCAGTAGGCCTGGCCAGCCTTACATCCCTACTTCTCAACCAAGATAGCAACCAAGAGGGATAAGTGCCAAGCAAGCATCAAGTGCTGAAACATCTTTTTCTCATGAAATACATTGAATGCTAAATTGAACAAGTTTTAAAGCAGATGAGTACTGAGGTACCATTTACTAGCAAGATCAATAGCTTAATAAAATGGATAAATATTTACAAAAATATAAAATTATCAGATTAATAGAACAAGAAATAGAAAATTTAAACTATTCAATCTTATAAAAGGAGATTAAACAAATCATAAATGAAGTCCAAAATTAAAAAATTAAAAAAAAAGAAGAAACTCAGGATTATATGGATTCACAGTGAATTTTCTCAAACATTCAAAAACCAATATTCCAGTAATATAAAAACTATTTATAAAAAATAGCAAAAGAAGGATCCTGCCAAATTGTTTCTTTGACATAAATATGATCCTGATACCTAAACCTGGCAGAGTCAAAATATAGTAAGAAAACTATTGACCAATATCCCTGATATTGATACAGAAAATGTTTTAAATATTAGCAAAGTCGCTACAAAAGCATATAACAAAAGATTATATATCATAATCAGCTTAGATTTATACTAGAAATTTATACCAAATTTGGTTTATTATCAGGAAAATTATTATTTATTATCAGGCAAATTAACCACATTAATAATAAAACCAACAAAAACAATATGATTATATGAATGGATACAGAAAAAAGCTTTTTGACAAAATAGCTATTTTTAAAACAAAACAAAATAAAAAATAAAAAAAAACCTAGAGGGGGCAGCTAGGGTACAGAGGATAGAGTGCCAGTCTTGAGTTCAGATCTGATCTTACACACTTAATATTTCCTAGCTGTGTGACATGAGCAAGTCACAAACCCAAATTCTGCAATAACAAAAAACAAAGAACTAGAAAATATGGAAACAAATGAATCTTTCCTCAATGTGGTAAATAGGATATATCTAAAGAGCTATCATTATATGTAAATTTACTAGAGTTCTTTTCAATAACATCAGAGATAAAGCAAATTGTTCTTTGTTATCACTGCACTTTAATATCATCTTACAAATATTAGCCAAAGCAATAAAGAAACACAGAGAGAATAAACAATAAATAGAAGCAAAACTATCACTTTTTTGCAGATGAAATTATATACCTAGAAAACACTAAAAAGTTAATTAAAATTTGTGCTGAAACAAAATCTTCAGAAAAGTTATAGGATATAAAATAAATCCATACAAAATATCAGTATATCTGAACATTATGAATAAGCAAGGAAAACATTAGAAAGAGAATTTTATTTAAAATGACAGTAGAAGATATAAAATACTTGAGAGTCTATCAAAATCAACACAATAACTATATGAATACAATTGTAAAATACTGGTTATGGAAATAAAGGCAGACCTAAATAATTGAAAAAATATTAATTGCTCATGGAAGTCAGAATAATAACAATGACAATATTATTCAAATCATTTTATTTTTTCAAATACCAAAGTATTTGAACTACCAAAGAATTATTTTATAGATCTAGAAAAATAATAATAAAATATATCTAGACTGTCAATAAAAAGTTGTAAAAATAAAAACAAATAAATAAACAAATAAATAAAATACACCTAGAGAAACAAATAAACAAAAAATCTCAAGTGTAAATAATGAAAAAAAAGTTGAAGAAAATAGTCCTATGAGTACCAGATCTCAAACAATATTACAAGGCAGTAATCATCAAAATAATTTGATGCCAGTTAAAAAACATGAAAAGTCAATCAGTAGAACAAATAGCAAACAGCATTAGAGAACCAAACATAGTAACATAGTTTTTAATATATCCAAAGCTTGCAGGTACTAAAGAACTTGCAACTTAACAATAAGTGATTAAAAAACACAACAAAACAGGGATAGTTAGATAGCTCAATGGATTGAGCAAACATCCTGGAGTCAAGAGGACTTGAGTTCAAATTTGACCTCAAACACTATATGGGCAAGTCATTTAACTCCAACTGCCTCTCAAAAAACTAAACAGCAATTTAGCAAAAACTAGATAAAGAACACCTTACATCATATACCAAGGTAAATAACAAATTGATATGTAACCTAGATACAACAAGTCACAGAAACAAATTAGAGGAATAAGGAAGAAATTACTTTTCAATTAGGAAAAAAAATTATAACCAGAAGAGAGAGGATCACAAAAAGATTAAATGGGTAATTCTTATTACATAAAATTTAAAAGATTTTGTTCAAAGAAATCAAATGCAGCTAAAATTCGAAAGGAGAGGGGCAGCTAGGTGGTACAGTAGATAGAGCACCAGCCCTGAAGCCAGGAAGACCTGAGTTCAAACGTAATGTTAGACACTTAATACTTCCTGGCTATGTGATCCTGGGCAAGTCACTTAACCCCAATTGCCTCAGCAACAACAACAATAAAAAATTCTTAAGCAGATAAGAGGGAAAAACAACTTTGCAGCATTTCTCTGATAAAGATTCTCATTTCTAAGATATAGAGGCAATTGATTAAAATTTATAAGAATAAGAGGCTTTCTATAATTGATGTCAAAGGATATCTAATAGCAATTCTAAAGAAATCTAATCAAAAGTCAATGAAAAAATGTTCCAGTTCACTAATAAAGAAATGCAAATTAAAGTAAATCTGAGATTATATCTCATATACATCAGAGTGGCAAAATTGACCCAAAAAATGTAAATAACAAATATTGGAGGTACGTACTATTAGGATCAGGGATGAGGAGAAAAGGTACATTGATCAAGTGATGATAGAGATGTGAATTGGCCAAGCATATTGGGAAACAATTTAGAACTATGACCTAAAAGCTGCTCAACTACACATACTAGCAATATAACTACTAGACCCATATATCAAATATAACAAAGAAACAGGAAAAGATTATATGGATATAATATATTTATAGCAGCTCTCTTTGTAGTAACAAAGAGCTAGAAATGAAGAGGGTGCCCATAAACTGAGTAAGAGCTGAACAAACTAAGGTATAATGTAATGGAATACTATGAAATGAAATACTAATGAAAACAGTTTCAAAGAAACCTGAGAAAATTTGCATAAAATAAAGCAGAGAGTAGTAAGTGGAACCTGGAGAACAATTTATAACTCCAGTATTATAATAAATGAACAATTCTAAAAGAGTTAAAAACTCTATTCAATAAAATGATAAACCATAATTCAAGAAGACTGATCATGAAAAATACTATTCTCTTCATGGACAAAAAAGTGATGGAACAATAATAAAGAATGAGACACAGATTTTTGCATATCACCAATGTGGAAATTTGTTTTGCCTGAATATGTTTATTTATAATAAGGGTTCGTAGTTATTTTTTTTGACCAAGTTGGGGGAGGGAAAGAAAGGTAGAGAGAGAAAAGAAGCTTAACTGAAAAAATTTTAAAACATAACTATTTTTTTAAAAAGATAGGTTACGAGGCTGGGACTGATTTGGACTCCTAGATTAAGTAGTTTAGATCTTAGATATGTGTGATCCTAGGCAACTACAATTAATTAATTAACTACAATTGCCAAAAAGGAAAAAAAAGTCAATAGTTTAGATTTTACTTTATAGAAAATGAGGAGTCACTGGAAGATTTTAAAGTATAGAAGTTGGGTTCAGGTGATATATAAATATAATATCTAAATCCAGCATAATTTGGTAGAGGAATGGAAGGGACAATAATAGATAACTCTCTGTCACAAGAGGCTGTTGGTTCCCTACATCTCTACCCATGAAAACATAGGTTTTCTTTCTTTTCTGTAAGTATATTAACCAAATTCAGGAAAATCCATCATAATGAAGGAAAAATGAAACTACCAGAATCACCAATTGTTAAAAGGGAATCTGAATATAGTAAAAATAGATTGGACATATTATTATTATTTTTTATTTCAAGGAATATCTGAGGACATGCAGGTTAGGAAAAAAGAGAAAGTTAGGAAAGTAGGAGAGAATGTGATCCCAACTCCACTGATAAAGACGTGTGTTGTAGAGGTCAAAAATTTCAGACACAGAAGTTAAATTATTAAAAGTTTGAGATCCTGAGAAATCACCAAGTTTCCTTATCAAAATTTAGCAAGGGTATTTTGCCTGAAAACATAACATCTTCTGAGACAGTCAAGATGGTAGAGTGGCAATAAATATTACAATAAGTTCCTCAATCCCCTGCCCCCAAACCTCTTCTAAACAATTCTAGAAAATGTACTAGACCAAATCCTGATGAGAAAATCCAGAAAAAGTCCTTTGTCCAACTCAGGTTGGCATAGAGAATCAGTAAGGTCTGTGAATCAGGAACACAATACACCATGAGAGAACCACTCTAGTGCCCAAAAAAAGGATTTACATTAGGTTAAGAGGAGGTTCCAGAAACTACCAGATGCATACTAAAGTACTACCATGGTTGAGAGAGATGCAACTGACAGCTTTGCTTTACACTAACTAGCTCTGAGCCACAGATCTAGGGAAGAATGAGAAAAGGATGATGCACAAAGAAGACATTGCCAGGTGGGGAGGCCCTAGGCAGTATACCAAGAAATGAGTAAGTTCAAAACCCAAATGCAGCAATGATGTGGTTCAAATGCCAGGAACAAGGCAGGGTTTCCTTTTTTGTGTCTAGACCAGCCTGTAGAGGAAAAACCAAGAAAGAACTCCCTATAATTCTGTCACTGAATCAGTAAGAGTTTGTCAAATGGTTGGTAGTAACCGATACAGCAGCAATCTATTCATACTCAGATCCAAACCCCAGTCAGGAACTTGCAGAGCTCAGAGCAGCAATTAGACTTTGCCCTAGAACAGATCATTTTGGAGCCACTAAAAGCTTGCAGGTTGCCAGCCTGTCCTTGAGATCCTGGAATAACACAACATTCAATATCTCCAAGAAAGCATCAATAGGAGCAGCCCAAAAGTTTGACAGAGCGTAGTTCTCTTAGAGCTAGAGGACAAAGTAGAAATAGAATTCACTGGTTGATTAACTCTTGGATAGAAATCCCAAAATGAACATTTCTGGGAACATTCTTGTCTAATTCTAGAGCTTCCAGGTCAAAGGGGGAAAAAAAACCAATACTGAGCAACATTAAAGAAAAAATTCAAGAACCAAGGAGCCATAATTAGAATTACAAATGATTTAGCATCCACCACTATAAAGGAGCAGAGAACTTGGAATTCAATATTCCAGTAGGCAAAGAATATGGGTTTACAGTAAGAATAACTTACTCAGAAGAACTGAATACAATGCTTTTGCCAAGGGAGAGGGAGAAAAGGGATAGATTTTTAATGAAATGGAGCACTTCCAAGCATTCCTGATGTAAAGTTCCTGAGAAATCGAAAATAAGACTTTGCTGCATATTAATTGTGACATCCCAATGTAAAAGAAACATAAAAAGGTAAACATGATTGAATAATGATGAGGGATTAAACAAAGATAAACTGCTTACATTCTAATATGAGGAAATGATGATTATTCCTTCAGAGCCCTCTCAATCACCAGGAATCACAGAAGGAGTATAATTAGATAAGGCCAAGAAATGGTTCTGATATGTCTTAATGATCTTAAAAGAAGAATGAAAAGAGAAAGGAAATGCAATACATTGGAAAGGGAAGGAAGAAAAAGATGTTTAAGGAAAATTATCAGGGTGTACAATTAGCTATCTATACAAACAAGGAGTCAGCTGAAGTTTCAACCTCATTCACATGTGAATTGGTCAAAGGTGTCTCCAGTCCCAAGTCATCTTTGGCAACTAGCATCTGACCTTACTTAAAGGAGTAAGTGATTTAAGGAAACTGACTTACTGACTAATGGAAACAAATATATTACATATAGGATAAAGAATGAATTAAAAATTCAATAAGAGACATTTTAATTACAATCTATATTAGCAGAAATATTTTCATTCATTCAAAAAATTTACTCATTTTCTTTGTACTATATATAAGGCACAATTAAGGTTGCTACAAGGAAAGATAAAAATGAATAAAACACATTTTCTGATTTCACTGGAGAATTCTTACTGTATTTTGATCAGAGGTTGCCCATTATTGGTGGAATCTCATATATCGAATCTTTTCTACCATTTAACACTTTTAAACTATTAAACAATATATAAATTGTACTTGAAGGAGCCCATAAAGGGTAGTTAGCTGTAATCCTTAAAAATTTTTACTTTCTTTTCCCTGTCACCATTGTTTTGCTATTTTCAAATCATATTATTCAATAAAGTGATTACAAAATAATTTGCCTATAGGTTATTATTGGGTCATATTTATGTTGTTGCCTACTTGTGCCCACCATTTCATTCCATAACATTTATTAAGCACTTAGTATGTTCAAGGCACTGTTCTTGGTGCAAGGGATAAAAAGGCAAAAAAAGTTCCTTCCCTCAAAGCCCTTTAAATTCCTTTTTTTTTTCCTTAGTAGAAATACTATAATTTTTTCCTCTGCTTTTTAAAGAAAAGACATTGTTGGTCAGGTGGCATTCATGATTTTATAAAAAAGAAAGAACACGCTTTAAAAAGTCAGTTACTAATGTTGATGTCTTAATACTTAGCTCTTCTTAGCAATAAGTGATCTAAGATAATTTCAATAAACTTTTTTTTAATTAAATCTTTTTTTTTCAAAACATATGTATGCTAACCCTAAATTTTTCAACATTAATCCTTATGACGTAGGTGGGTTTCATGTTAAGCTTCCTATATCACCTTCACTGCTTTTAGTTCTAATCTATTAGACAATAATGCTCACAATCATCTACCATCCTCCCCCTTTAAAAAAAAAAAAGTATTCTAAATGAGTATTGCCTGTGCCTACCATCTATGTTCTATTGTCTTTTGCTAGTTCTTTCCCTTCTTCCTTTTTGGCATCAATAATTCATCTGAGTAGATTAGGATAAAGTTTTTGCAGTATCATCTTTGTCCTTTTTAAAAACTGGATGTTGATTTTTTATCTTTAATTAGCTGAGTGGTCTGATTGCAATTGGAAAGCTTATTCAGTTTAAAGATTTAGTTTCATCTTTAAGAAGGAAAAGAGCTTCCACCCTCTCGTCATCTTCAAAATGAGATAACAGAATGACAGTGATCTGGGAGGGGAAAATTGTAAACAGATCTTGTTGTTGTTCAGTTAGGTTTTCTTGGCAAAGATACTGCAGTAGTTTACCATTTCTTTCTCCCAGCTCATTTTACAGATGAGGAAAATGAGATCAACAAGTTTAAGTGACTTTCCCAGAGTCACCCAATTAGTATAAGAGGTCAGATTTGAATTCAGGATGATGAGTTTTCCTGACTCCAGTCCTGTATCTATATCTGCCCATATACATCTTAGAATGTTGTGTCGGTCCAATGACAGTCCTTTAAATCTTTTCATTTATGAGATTTGACCATAGGATGTAAAATCAAATACAATTTTAGAGATCTATTTTGAATCCCCTCATTTCACAGAGAAGGAAACTGAGAGGTCCAAGAATTAAAGATCACAAAAGTAGCCAATTGCAGAGCCAGACTCTTAATTCTGGTCTTGTGACTTCATATTACATTAGAATATTAATTGTAGTTCCTTGAAACCAAAAGTTTGAGACACCCATGGTTTTTAAAAGGAAGAAAATATGCTGATCTAGAGTCCTTTTCATCTTCAAAATTCTGCAGTTCAGGTCAGTGGAAGATAGCTTGGGGACTCCCTCAAGACACCAAGCACTTGCACATAGCTGGTCTGTAAAAATGTTTCCCGAATTAAAAACTGACAATTAATGATACTATATTTTACTGATAGCGACTGCTACATTTATAAACCATTATTATGAACAAAAGTATCTCTGAGCTTAAATTATTTAAAAATGAACAATATTTATGTATATAAAAAGAACAAATAGTTTTAGAAAGATACTCAAAGTATCAAGTAAGATGACTAAGATTTCAATGTCTCAAAAACCATGAAAAACCACTGGTACAAATTAGAATTGATTCTAAATTTCTCTACATTTCCAGTACTGTGATCTCCTCTTTGAACAATTCTATTTTTTGCATTTTTCATTCTTTTTCATTTATAACATGTATGCAAAATATCTTTCCAAATACATGCACATACACATCTCAGATAATACGTTATTGATTGAATTTTCTCCTTCCCATTCTTGATTCTTGATGAGGAAACCAAGGGAATATAAGAAAGGAAGATACCTGTTCTCTAATATTATTCTGTTTGAAGTCTGCTAAGATTAATACTATGCCTCTATAGCTGATCTTAATTAAAATTTTTGATCCTTATTTAAAATTTTTTGAAAGATCAGAGTTATATGTGCTTCTTAGTCTCTCCATTTTCTTTTTAAAAGATGAATAAATTAATTTAGTTTTTTAAATTTAAAATTATTTAATACATTAAAATTATGTCTTATTGGCATTATTTAAAATTTGATAAGGATGGAAATTTTTATATATATGTATCTTTAAACTTTACTAATTTAGATTGCAAATTTGATTTAAAAACAAACTATAAGCAATATTTCAAGGAAAACTAAATTTTCTTCTTAGGGCTCATGTGTATTTTAACTCTCTTCATCATAAAATTGAAACCATTTTGTCAATGTAAAGTAGAATATAATTATTCCAAGATGGACATATTTGCCTTTACAAATTGTTTGCATTTATTAACAGCAACCTTATTTGTTAAAATTTTAAAGTACACAAATACCTTGTTCTAAGGTGTGCTATTTAAAGATATGATGGTGATTTGCAGTGGAGGGCCATGGCAATAATATAAATTTTTTGACTTTCATACTATCTATATAAAGGGCTGAACTAATAGTAATTAGTGTATAAATTATAAGCATCCTCTTGTAGTTTATATTGTAAAATATACAATTCAAACATTTTACAACAGAATGAAATAGTCATACACATACAACCTGTAGCAAATTGCATTACAAATTTTCAATTAATTTTACTCAGACTATATATAGTCATAAGAGAAATCATATAGTTGAATATGCACTAAAATGTTGACTATTTCACTGGAGTAATGGAATTGTAGTCATCTGAATTAAGCTTTTATAATATTAACTGTGAAAGAGAAGAAAGAGGAACAAAAACCAAGAATTAATAGAAATTAAATAGTAATAAGATCAATACATACATGAACGGTCTCTTTCTTTTTTTCAAACGGAATTGGCATGATGTAATTTAGGATTGAAAGCTGGTCCAGGGTATCCTCCAGAACTGCAGAAATCCTCAGCACATCCAGAAGAGGGAGCGTATCTATTATTTCATGGATGACAGGTAACTCTGCAGGTACAAATGTTTTTTCAGGTTCATCAGAAACTTGAGTACCTGGAGGAGATCCGATCACAGATACCACTTGAGGATGCAAAGGCTTAGAAGGGGTAGATTCTGAATCCTCTTCATCATCTTCTTCTTCTTCGTCCTCCTCTTCCTCTTCTTCCCTAAAAAAAAGGTTCATAGTCTGGGTTATGCTTGAAGTAATGGATATGTTGAACATCTCTTAAATTTGTGTAAACATCCCCAAATTTTAGACTTGGTCAAAATTCTAAAGCCAAGGAGGCTGAAACTCAAATCTGAGCTAAATGGGGAACCATGTTAGTAAGTGATTTACATAAAGAACGGAACTAATTTATGTGAGTGGAATATGACTTTGTTTGATATCCTAAAGGAATATTCAGGACAACTCTAATACCAACCCTACTTGGACATACAAATACCTTATCTTTTAAAAATATTTTAATTTTCAAAATATTTTGCTTGTATTTTTTGTATTCTTCCTCCTTAGCAAACTATCCTTTATAACAAAGGATTTGAGGGAAAAAATAAACAGTAAATTTCTTTTTCTTGGAGGTTTTTTATTTTTATTTTTTACAACATGACTAACATGGAAGTGTATTTTGCCTAACTACAAATATATAACTTATATCAAATTATTTGCCTTCTCAATGAGAAGTGGGAAAAAAAGAATTCAGAGCTCAAAATTTTTTAAAATGTTAAAAATTGTTTTTATGTGTAATTAGGGGAAATAAAATACTAATTAATATGAGAAAATATAATCAATAAATTCAAACAATAAACTTAAATTTTTGACAATATATGCAATGTTCCATGCTTATAGACCCTTTCCCCTACTTTTGCGAAAGAATTAGGTTAGATAGAAAAAAATATCTTACTTTTCAAGATAGATATGTAAGTCCATGGCATTTACATGTCTTTGTCTTTGTCTGTCTTATTATGGATTTGAACCAAACTTCAAAAACTTTGCGATATCCTATCAAATAACAATCTGTTAAGTATATGTATAAGTGGTACAAAAATGCTTATCAATGTATATTATATAAAAGCATCTACAGTATCTACAAGATTTTAATACTTAGGAATTTGAACTTACTCCTTTATCGTTGCGATATGTTTAATTTTTTCCATTGGGCCTTCAACACTTCATAAAAATGTAAACACCTGAAATAGGAAAGTAAAATTAGGTTTAATTTACTAGAGGGATTAAAAGAATTTAAAATTTTTCTTTCCCATACAGCATTATTATTATAGCATTATCAAAAAAGCATCATCAAAAAAAAATTCTCCCTTAATTAACATAATTTTTTCTATTTTCTCCCTTAATTAACATAATTTTTTCTATTTTCTCCCTTTTCACATTATATAGTAAAATTTTAGAACTGATGGGAACTGATCCAGCCATATTGGAGGACAATTTGGAACTATGCCCAAAGGACTATCAAACTGTGCATATCTTTTGATCCAGCAGTGTCTCTACTGGGTCTGTATCCGAAAGAAATCATAAAAGGGAAAGGACCCACATGTGCAAAAATGTTTATAGTGCTTCTTTTTGAGGTAGCAAGGAATTGAAAATTGAGTAGATGCCTATCAATTGAGGAATGGCTAAATGAGTTATGGTATGTGAATGTAATGGAATATTATTGTTCTATAAGAAATAATGAATAGTCTGATTTCCAAAAAGCCTGGAAAGACTTACATGAACTGATGCTGAGTGAAATAAGCAGAACCAGAGAACACCGTATACAGTAATAGCAAGATTGTTTGATGATCGATTGTGATAGACTTGGCTCTTCTCAGCAATGCAGTGATTCAAGGCAATTTCACATGATGGGATGAGAAATCCCAAGTGGATGATCAGATCAGTACAAGCTCAGAATGCTCTGCCACAAGTCGGATACAAATAATCCCTATGAACATTTGGGGTGGCTTCTCTAGCTTTGCACATCTCGAGTTTCTTCTGAACTATTTCAATTCTGCTTTGCTCATAGATCATGGTACCTTCTCTGATAAGGGCACACCATGCTAGGCAGACAGTGACAGTGTTTCCCATGTCACATAATCAATTCTAAAGTTTTTAAGAGAGATTTTTAAGCCCTTGAACCACTTTTTCTGACTACCTTGTGAGCACTTACCCTGTGTGAGTTATCCAAAAGTCTTTTTGGCAAGTATATATTTTGGCATTTAAACAATATGGCCAGCCCAAAAGAGTTGTACTCTCAGCCTTTGATGGAAATAGCTCAGGAACTTAGGAATTGTGCCTCTTGGGAAAGCACTGCCCCACCCTCAACCACTACATTTGTTTCCAGTCCAGCCCCTACAACCGTCATCCGGGGGAAAAGTCACTGTGGAGAGGAATCCACCTTCCTCATCATTGCCAGCAACTGCGAACTGCCACCAATAAGCACAAGAGCCCTAAACTGGCAATACTATTTAATCCCCACCCCACCAAGACCATGGGTCCTGCTTCCAGACTAACTCATGGCCATAACTGAACCACAAATGTTGCTTCTAAACCAACCCTCTCTGCTATCACTGGAGAGAGAATTCCTGTGGAGAGGGGGGTCAATCATCTCTACTAACCACCATTCACTTTGCAAGCAAGCCAGCCTAACTAAAGCAGCAAGAGACACTGAGGGGAAACAGAAGGCAACATGTGTCAGGGCCAGTCAGATCATGATCACTACCACCTTGCCCATCTCTCTTCAGACTTTGATGGAGACAGCCCAGGACATCTGATCCAGTAACTTTGGAAGTAATAATCATATCTCTTCAGTCAATCATATCTCATGGGGAAGAAATTCCTGTGGAGATGTAGTCTAGTAACTGCTCCAGCAAGTGCTACGGCCACAGCTACTGATGATCCAGAAAAGAAAAAAAAATTTTTCCACCAGTCTTTGGTACTGTCAAATGGTTCACATTAGAAAATGATATGACTTTATCAGTGGACATAATATTAGGATACTTTATCATCTATTTCATGGCTATACCCAAAGGACCACAAGACCTTACAATGTGACTTGCAACTGAAACTTTGCATATGTATTGTGAGCTTCCTTACACTTACCTTGCTTTTTTATATGTATCCCGAGAACATAGCACAGTGTTTTGAACATATTAAGTTTTTTAATTTGTGCTTTATCCATTCATTCAAAACTGCTGATAGGCTGATACACAAAAAAAAGATTAAAAAAAAACTGGAAAAAGGATCCATATATACATGAATATAGCACATCTTTTTAATGGGGCAAACAACTGAAAACTCATGAGGTACCTATGAATTAAGGGATGACTGAATTATGGCAAATAAATGTGATGGAATACTATTGTGCACTTTTTTTGTAGTTCCCCATTTGAGGTTTTTTTTTTGGCAAAGACATTGGAATGGTATGCCATTTCTTTCTCCAGCTCATTTTCCTTAACAGATGAAAAAATTGAAGCAGAGTTAAGTGACTTGCCTAAATCACCCAGTTAGTGTCTGAGTCTGAATTTAAACATAATTCTTACTGACTCCAGGCTTTATCCTTTGTCTGTACTATCTAGCTTCCCTATTGCTGAGTACTAAAAAATGTCAAAAGGAATAGTTTTAAAGAAATCTGTGAGGATTTGTACAAACTGATAGTGAAGTGAGCAAAACCAGAACATCGATATATAAAACAAAAAACATCCATAAAAACAGCTTTGAAAGAATTTAATAAGGATTATGCAATAACATGTCACAGAGGTGATGGACTATGGTTACATAATAAAATACATTTATGAACATAGCTACTACAGAATCACCTTTTGTCTATGGATATTGGTTATAAGAGTTTTGTTTTTCTTTTTTCAATAGGGGAGGGAAGAGGTTCAAGAGAAAATAATTTTTAATTGGGAAAAAATTGTTATTAATGGGTAAAAAAATTAGCCAATTCTGGAGAAGTGTGGGCGAAATTTTTGAATTTTTGGCTTATTGAAAAAAAAATACTTAAAACTTATCTAGATCAGAAATTCTTCCCCAGAGGGAGGGGGAGGTGTATAAACTTTGATCATGAACATTCTTTATATTATATTTCAATACCTTTCGTTTCCTTTATATAATCCTGGAGTCGGTAGATTCGATTTGGAATGAAGGAGATTTAGGGTTTGAATTCCGCCTCAGACACTAGCTGCAAGGTCCACTTCACCTCCATCTCGCTTCAGTTTCGTTAACCAAATGACCCCAGTGGCACCCACCCCCTTGTGTATTTGTGAGGATGACACACCAAAAAATGTGTAAGGCACTTAGTAGGCGCCTAATAAATGCGTGTTTCCTTCTAACTTTTGTAATCCTATTTTATTTTATGACTTTAAAAAAAAAATTATTCTGGACTTCCAAAGGGACCCACAACACACAAAAATGGTTAAGAGCCTTTTTTCTAGACGATCTCCGAGTCCCCCTCCCACTTTACCTCCTAGTCTTCAGTTTGGCAAAGAGGAAAACTTCCTTGCGGTGGTCCGACGCGCCGTGGAAAGGACGGGGAAGAGGGGGGGGAGAGAGACGAGGAAAAGGGGGGTGATGGTGGGAAAAGGTGCCCTCCCGCCTGCCCCTGGAGACAGCACCTAATTCCTGAGCAGGCCAGGAGCGACTCCGGCAGCTCCTCGCAGATTTCCGAGCCAAAACTTAAATCCTGGAAAAGGGACAGAAAGTTGCCCTCCCGTGCAGTCCCAAACCTCCATTCCCACCTCTCTCTGGCGAACTCCCAAGGTAACGAGTTACATACTGACCAGGCGGTTCCCATGGCAACTGCACGCTTCTGAAGGGGCTTCTTTTGCTTCTCTGTAGGTGGTCAAAGGATACGCCTCCTTTGCTCTTCAAATAGTCCATATTATAAAGAAAAGCGTCAGGATTTCAATGGAGCATTTGTGGTTATGTTGCTTTTTTCTTTTCGGAAAGTAAGATTATGGATTTAGGGTTTTGGGGTTTTTTTTGACAGTGGTTCTTTTGGCGATTTCGGAAGGCACCTAAAATGGGAGGCGGGGAGGAAGAGGAAATATCCCACAAGGCAGCGCGGCAAGACCCTTACTTCCTTTTTCCTCCATCTTGGAGCCGAGGAGGTGAGTGGTGTTTGCTCTCCTGTTCTCTCTTTTGGGTTAAATAACCCGGCGGGGAGCAGGCCTCCGTCTCAGCTACTCACGAGGGCTGGCCTGCCATCGGTCTAGCTTATGGTCGGGATGGTTCCTGGCGGGGGAGGCTGGGGGATGGCTGAGATACTGGGTGGATGGTAGAAGGCCCGCCGGCCGCCCCGGGAAAGGGCGCCTTGCGAGCCGGTTGCAGGCTCGCCACAAAATGGATTTGCAGCGTTTTGGCCCTTGGGCTTGACTGGGCGTTTTCGATCCAGTCTTCAGCTCCAGCTCCGGCTGCTGTGTCTTTCGAGCGTTCTCAAAGGGCTCCCAGTAATTAAGCTTAGCTAGTTGCCTAATCTCATAAGCTCAGCGGGTATTGGTACGAGTTTCCGATCTCTTACGAGCTTAATTTTGTCCTGGGAGAAAATTAGTAGCTTAATCCGTATGCAGAACGTATGCAAAATAATGGTAATGAGAGGAAGTGCAAATGGTTAAAATTTTAAATGGCTCTCACTTAGAGACGGGCCGTGAAGGTAGCTCGGGATCTCCGGGCTCAAGGAAAGGCCGTAGCCTGGCCCGTGTAGTCATAGAGCATGGGTTGGGGGTTGGAGGACGGATTGATGCCATTTTTCTTCTCTGCGCTACTTGTGTAGGGTGTGTGTCTGTGTTCCCATTAGTACTAAGGTTGTTGAAGTGTACGTGCTTGTATGTTTTCTGTGTTTGCGAATTCTCGTGTTTTTATAAGAGTAGTGGAGATTTACGTGTAAAAAATCATCCATCAGAAATTTGGGAGGGATTGATAATAACTTTTACCCCACTAAAAAGGAGGAGGGGGGCGACTTCTGTTACGTGCCGCAGCATCCTTGCAAGCATTTAAACTTGAATTTCTTGGTTTAAGGCCTGCCAGAAACAGGACTTCTAGAACAGCAACATGTCTGGAAGGTAAGAAAATATATTTTATTAATCTATTTTTTAAAATAATTTTATATGCTCTATCCTTAACTAAAGTCATTATACACTTAAAATATGTATTTATTATGTGGTGTATGTAATGTATAGTGTATTCACAAACTTCAAATGACAGTGGTTATCTTTGTAATTCTTTGTCTTAGACTGTGGTCCAAAGCCATTTTTGCTGGCTACAAGCGCGGCCTCCGAAACCAGAGGGAGCATACAGCTCTTTTGAAAATTGAAGGAGTCTATGCTCGGGATGAAACTGAATTCTATTTGGGCAAGAGATGTGCTTATGTATACAAAGCCAAAAAGTAAGTCTGGGGGGGGGGGGGGGAGTGTGTTTAATTTTTTTAGACTGATTCAAGGATAAGAGGATGTGTAGTTATTTTGAGGAATAGTAATCTTTTGCCAACATGTTTAACATAAAGCTACATTTCCCATTAGTGCGAATGTAAAACAAAAGCTTATAAATATTCTTGGATCTACAGTGGTATCTCAGATTAAGGAATAGTTGGTCAGTCAATAAATATTCAAGTGCCCAAAATGTACCGACTGTGATCCTAAGCACGGACATAAAAAGGGCAAAAGGGAGCACTTGTTCTGGAGAAACTTGGAAGAAAACTGCAGTGAATAGGAGACAGGTTATGAAAGGCTCTGTACCCCCAGTAAGATTTTTTTCTTTTTGATCCTACATGTAATAGGGAAAACACTAGAGTTTATTGAATAGGAAAGGTAGTGTGTTCAGACCTGCATTTTTGGAAGATCACTCAATGATAACTGAGTGAAGGATGGAAAGAAATAGCGAGAGGGCTGAGGCAGGCAGACAAACCAGGAGACTATTGCCTGGCTAGCTTAATTAGGAAAGAGAAGGGGTTATATATAAGAGATGTTACTGTAGAATTGGTAGATTTGGATTGGAAGTGGGATGGGGTTGAGAAAGAATAAATGAGAAATTGAAGGTGATTCTTAATTATATTTAAGAATCAGCAGCAGAAATAATTGAATCCAGGAAGCTGGTGAGATTATCAAATGAAATAGTATAGAGCAAAACTTAAAATATAACCCCACATAAGCTAGTAGTAAATCTGAATGGGGGTGTGGGTGTGTGTGAAAAATATTTGCAACAGTAAAGATAATGAATATTACATTTGTGTGTGCACACATAGATACACACAACAAAGAATTGTTTTAAAATAAATTTCTTAATCATTATCAGTAAATGTTTGATTTTTATACCTCTATGCCCAGCATCCTGTAAAATTTGTCTGATAAGAGGTTGTGAGTGAGAAAGGTTCAAGAAGCCTTGCTATGGAGGAGTGTCCAGCAAAATGCCATATGGGGCACTCATTGTTTAGCAGTCATTTCCTAATGGAAAATCCAGTAAATGAGAGTGAGTAATGGTCAGATAGGTAGGAGAATCAAAAGAGAGTAGTATAGTAAGAAGTATGGATACTTAATAAATGTTTAGTGATTATTGACAAATCCAGAAGGATGAGAATTGACGAAAGATCATTGATCTGAGAGATCACTTATAATTTTGGAGAGATTGGTTATGAAGTCTGGAGCCTTTTCTAAATCTGAAGATTTCTGTATACAGACCTTTAAATCAGTGGAATTTGTAGCTAGGGTGAGGTTTGTTTAAATAATCTCCTTAACTCCCTCCCATTTTTACCAATAGTCCTCTCCCTGGGACTTTGGAGGTAGAGTAGATCGTATTTTTCATTGTTAGTTCTTTGGAATTATATTTGATCATTGTGTTGCTAAGAATAGCCAAATCTTTGACAATTGTTCGTTGTAAAATATATTTCATTTATAAGTTTTTCTGAAATTGTTGCTAGAATGAATTTAAACTGAGTATGAGCCAGAGAGAAAGCTATGGAGACTGAATGTGGATTGAAGAATAGTATTTTTTACTTTGTGGGTGTTTTTTTTTTTCATTTCCTTTTGTTTTCATTTTTCTTTCACAACATGACTAGTATGGAAATATATTGTATGTGTGTAACCTGTATCAGTTAGACTGCTGTCTTGGAGGGGGAGGCAAAGGAAGGGGAAAAAATTTTAGAACACAAAATTTAACAAAAATGAATATTGAAAACTATGTATTTGGAAAAGAAAAAGCTGTTGAAGGAAAATTTAATGTGGAAGCTAAATTTGAGGTTTGGAAATGTTTCCATTGGAATGATACCTTTAAGAATAAAATTATTTTCCTAATCTGTGATTTGAGTTCATATCTTTGTATAGAGGTTGCCTTGAACTTCTTTGAATGTTATGATTTTATTGATTAAGATTCTGTGTGTTTTTTTATCAGCAACACAGTGACTCCTGGTGGGAAACCCAACAGAACAAGAGTGATCTGGGGAAAAGTTACTCGGGCTCATGGAAACAGTGGAATGGTTCGAGCCAAGTTCAGAAGCAATCTTCCTGCCAAGGCCATTGGACACAGGATCCGAGTGGTGAGTAGATCAAATGAACATGTCTGGCATCCTTTGTTGGCAACTAGAATATATTGTCATTAAAGTACTGGATCTGGAATTCAGGATGACCCTGAGTTCAGATCCTAATTGAATTAAATTGGGGGTGTTAAACATCTGAATTTACTTTTTGGAGGTATTAAACCTTGTGGCTTTGAATTTTTTTGAACAAAGGCAAGTTTCAAAGTTAAGTTAAATGTTAGCAGTTTTAGGATGGATTATAAAAACTACCTCTGTAGTCTTACAAGCTATGATTTTCTCAAAAGAAATTATCTTTAGATCCAAAAATTGCCCTACTATGGATAGAAATATTGACTTAGAAATATTCAGGAGCAAAGGTGGTTAGATACAATACTTATACTTGTCTTAAGTTTATTTTCTCTCATCCCTTAGCCTCCAAATGATGAGTGAATTTTACAAATTTTGTTTGAACTAATCATCTTAAGATGATGGAACACCAGAAGGGAGCCTCATAATTTAGTTCAACACAAATGAAGAGGTTTTTCATTGGTGTGTTTTGACACCACTGGAACACAATTTTCAGCATGTTTCTAAATCACCACAACAGCATTTGATCGTTAATGAATCCTTAATTATATGTGTTTTGGATATATCATCCTCACTGTGATAAGATTCTTTATGTTCTATGTATTACAGATATTCCCATAGAAATCAATTCGTATTGTGTTCAGAAAAATTGAAGTATAACATGCTTAGCCATATTTTGCCCTATCAAATGCTACTCTAATAGGCTATGTATTAAGTTGATATCAATCTTGATTCTACTCCTGTACTGGAGTCCTTATAACTTAAGATAAATTATTTAATCTTTGAGTTTTAATTCCCTTGTCTGTAAAAAAGAGATGAAAAGTTTCTCTCCAAACTCATTGGATTGCTAACCACTATTAAGAGAAAAGGTAAACTGTTTGAGAATATAGTGTGCACCAAACATAATTTTTGTAGATGTTAAAAGGTAGCAATTTGCCCCTTCCTTGGGCAGTGATGCACACTTAATTATAGGGGATAAAATGGGATTTTTTTATTTTTTAATTTATCTTAGTGAAATGCCTTTGTTTACTAGCAGTTAACAGATCTGTCCCTGGCAAGAAACAAAATGTGCTTGAAACTCCTGACTATAATTTAGGAAAACATTAAGTATTTGGGTATATGAGGGAGGTATGCTATTTTTGCTAAGATCTCTGCTTCAAATTACTTGGTCTTGATTTTTTTTTTTCCTTACCAAAGCCACTGAGTTTTTGTTATTTTATGGTTTTTATAAGGCCTTGTTTGCCTACCAGGAAAAATTATCTGTTATCTCTTATCCTTTTGTAAGATAAAATTAACTTGTGTATTTGTTACTCATTTCTTACCTATTTTTTTTTCTTCCAGATGCTTTATCCCTCAAGGATCTAGAATATGAAAACTGATTAAATAAAATTATACATTTTTTTGCAAATGTATACTGTTTTGAATGCTTTTTTCTATTCAAGATGTTTGTTGATGGTTTTTAAAATAAATATTTACTGAGAGCTTTTACATCACTTATATATTCCATTTTATTACTGCCCTATCTCCACAGAGCCATCCTTGTAAATATGAAAAAACTTTATGAAGCTAACATCAACGTAATTTCACAGCATTCAGTTTGTACTGTTCTTTCAATTTATGTTGTAGTTCTGTGTTAGTTTGCTTGTTCTGCTTAACTTCACTTTGTGCCTGGGTTTTTCTGAAACAAATCCCCTTCATTTCTTCTAGCACGGTCATATGCAAGGCTTTAAGATTTTTCTTTAAGGTGGGTATGGTGCTACATATCTCAGCCCCTGAAGAAGCTGAGGCTAACAGATATCTTGAGCTCAGGAATTCAGAGCTAGTGCAGTAGTTATACTCTGGCAGAACCAAGTTCATCATGAGCCTAGAGAGCCACAGGAAGGGAGGAGTCCCTAGGTTACTTGAGTAATGAACCATCCCTGTTTGGAAATACGGGACATCAAAGCTTCAATGCCCATCAGTGAGATTAGGCCCTTGTACATGGAGTCCTGGCAAAGTAGGAGTCCTGGGTTTTGGTTTTGGGTTTTTTTAAGATGATAGATTAAAATATAATTTTTTCTCATGCCTGGTGATTTTTTCTATTAAGAAAAAATACTAAGTACAAAGAAATGGAATTTCAACAAGGTATCTTGGACATTTAAAAGACCTTTACAGTCTAGCCATCCTGCTTGTAATTCCCCACATAGCATTGTCACCCAATGCTTAAAATGTTCTCACCTTCATTTTGCAGAAAATCTTGGTTCAAGGTTAAACTCAATTCTCTCCTGAACCCCTTAGAACAGAGTTGGGAAATGTCCAATGTGGGTTATGTAAGGCCCATGAAACCATGGCTAAATACAACAACCTCTTACTGTTAGAGTTCTATCAGTTGATAATTTTATATGGTCCATAAATGATATAAAAATCCAAATGATCCTCTATCCCAAAGAGGAGATAATGAAGGGGAAAAAAGACCCATGTGTGCAAAAATGTAGCAGCTTTCTTTGTGGTGGCAAGGGATAGTCTGAATAAGCTACATTATTTGAATGTAATTGAATATTGTGTAAAAAATGAATAGGCTGACTTTAAAAGTGTTAAAATTTTTTCATGAACTGATGCTGAGTGAAGCATGTAGAACCAGGGAAATGTATACACAATAGCAGATAAGGATATTTGGTTCTCAGCAGTTAAGTGGTCCAAGGCAATCTCAAACTTTGGATAAAAAAATGATCTGCATCTAGAGAGAGAACCAAGGAAACAATGTGGATCAAAGCATAGTATCTTTTTTCCTTGGTGGGGGGGAAGTCATTTTGTCATGATTTTCCCCAACATAATATGAAAATGTAAAAAGTAGATGTATATCAAAAATTGTTTTTACATGTAACTGGGGAAAATAATTTTTTTTTTACTAAAGCTTTTTATTTACAAAACATGTAATTTTTCAACATTGGCCCTTGCAAAGCTTGTTCCAAATTTACCCCTCCTTCCCCCTTCCCCCTTCTGTAGATAGCAAACAATCCATTATATGTTATACATGTTAAAATATGTTAAATCCAATATGTGTAAACATACAATTCTTTTGCACGAGAAAAAGTAAATGAGAAAATGCAAGCAAACATAATTCTATGTTATGGTACACACTCAGTTACCTAAAACATAATTGACTCATTTTTAAGAATTCAAGCCATTCTCTAATTGATAAATTATGTTATGGACAATTTTCAAATGAAGACATTGAAACTTTGTAGTTATGAAATGGTGCTCCAAATCACTATTGATCAGAGAAATGCAAATTAAGACAACTCTGATACTACTAAATACCTCTAAGATGACAGGAAAAGATAATGACAAATGTTGGAGGGGATGTGGGAAAACTGGGACACTGATACATTGTTGGTGGAACTGAATGGATCCAATCATTCTGGAGAAAATGATTAGGAAGATGTTTTCTTTAGAGGCTTAGATTTTAGCTGGAACTTGAAGGCAGGAAGAAATGCCTACTAAATATGTGGGATGGCCAATGAAATTGCCTTTGGGAAATGGGGACATGGTGTATGAGAAACAGCAAGGAGATAGGTGTACTTGGAATGATGGCTGTGGGTGTGGAAGGCAGAAGGTATAAGACTTGGAAAGGGTAGTGGGCAGGTTATGAAGGACTTTGAATACTAAAGTTCTATTTGATTCTGGAAGTGATGGGGTTTATTATTGAAGGCAGTGACATGGTCAAAATTGAGCTTTTTGTGTTGACAACTGATAAGAGGATGCAGTAGTCTAAGAAGACAATTATGATTAAGAGACCAGTTTTTGGGCTCCACAATAACCCAGGTATGAGAAGAGATTCCATTAATATCACAGGGGCAGTTTTCCTTGCTTGTTTAAAAAAAAATCTGAACTGAGCAATGCTTTTCATTTATGATAATTATGAAACGATTCCAGAGATAAAGGCAATTTTAAGGCATCTTGATTACTTAAACAAGTATTGTATGTCAGTGTTTGTATATCCTGAGAGTATTGAAATAGCAAGGGTGACCAAATACATTGCACTTCATTGGATTTGGTCACTATCCAAGTTTCAAGGACTTGAATTTCTTCTAGAAACTGACTTCTTGAAAAAAAAAAGAAAAGGGGATAATTGATCCTGGATAAAAAATTAACCAAGGATTTGAGAGGAGGACATCTTCACTGCATGAATTAAACTTGAAAAGATTTTCCAATCAAGTGAGACTAGGTCTCAGAGACTAAGGTCTCGGCTCCCTTTCATAATATTGTAATTCTAGAAAGAAAGGAAAAGATGCTTCACAGGACATGCTTACTCTAAGAGGAGCCCCTTCCACTTTTGAACATTACTTCGCTTAAGTGATTGGCACAGAGTAAGCACTATGTAACTGTGATTATTACTTATCAAGAAGTTTTCCTTGACATGAAACCTAAAATTTGCCTTTTTAGTTTTTCTTTACCCGTGGCATCTAGTTCTGCCTTCTTAAGGCCAAACAGAATAATTCTTCCCCATGACAATTCTTTAGATAATTTGACATGAACACAACCCCTCCCCCCACAGACACTCCCATTTTAAAAATTTGATTAGCCATCCCAAACTCCCAACTTATTGACGTCTTTCCTAAAATATTGGACCCAGAACTGAAAACTACTAAAGATGTAGTCTGATCAGGACAGAATAGAGAATTATACCTTATTTTCAGAAGTTATCTTTAATGTAGCCCAACATTGTTAGCTTTTTTATCTGTCATATACATTATTCCCTAGTTGAGTTTGTGGTTCAGTAAAACTCCCATGAGCTTTCTTAGATAAATTGTTGAATAAATGTTCCTATCCAGTATCTGCAAAGCTGATTTTTAAAAAGCTCAAGTGTAAAACTACCCTTATTGAATTTCATCTTATTAAGTCCATTCTAATGCTAGCTTCTTAATCTCTTTTTGGATTCATTATATTGTGTGTTAGAGACTTTTCCTATCTTTCTATCATCTTGAAATTTGATAAGGAGGCCATCCTCTATATAAGTAATCTCTGGGACAATCCATTGGAGAATTCTTGTCAAGTTAACTGAATTAAGCCATGCAACAATCTAAAACTTAACTAAATGTTGGTTTTTTCCAATGGAATGTAAGCGTGTTAAGGGTAAGAACTTTCATTTTTGTTTTTATGTCCCCCAGCTATGTCCTTGATATTAAATAGCAATTAATGAATGTATATCCTCATCTCCCCTTCCACTACACTCATTGGAGCCATGTTAAAAATCTGAGCTAAGCAATACCTTTCATTTTACAGTACTTTCAAAACAATTCCACAGAGATAAAGTATATAGCACCTACTATGCATGTCCTAAAGGCAGCTAAGTAACTCAATGGATAGAACTGGACCTGGAATCAGGAAGACCTATGCTCCAGACCTTAGCCATTTACTAGCTATGGCATCCTGAGTGGGTTAGTTAACTACTGTTTGTCTTAATCCTCTGGAGAAGGAAATGGCAAACCATTCCAGCATCTTTGCCAAGAAAACCCCATGAATAGTAATGGTGTGCTGTGGTCCACAGGGTTATGAAAAACTGGACATGACTGAATAACAACATGCCAGGCAGTATGCTAAGCACTTTATGATATTATCTCACTTGATAAACTCTAGTGACTTCTTAATACCTTTAGAATTAAATGTAAAGTCCTGTTTAGTTTTTCTAGTGCCTCGGCCCGCAAGGCGGAGTGTGTGTGGAGCCTGGAAGAAAAGAGATAAGGGCAAGAGAGAGGGGACGCGCAGAATGGAGGCAGGACAAATCCTTCTGATCGAGCCTCATATATATAGCAGTAGGAACAAAGTCAGAGTTGCATAATCACAGTACAGGGTGGGGGTCCTAGGCAAAGGGTCGGTATATCGCCTAAGGGTGAACTGCTCAGGTGTTTTTGGTGAAACAAAGCTCTATAATGGGTTTAGGGAGTGCCTAGATATCTGCCTATTCAAAGTTAGGGTGTGACTAGGAGACTCCTATTCAGGAATGGTATTAGGTGATTCAGTCTATTCAGGTTGAAGGTTTGGCCTCAAGTGGTTGTAAATTAGTGCCCCCTCCCAACATTCAAGGTTTTCAAAATTTGGTATCATCCTTCCTAACATTAATCCTCCATTTACTCCATGGAACAGCTATACTGCCTACTTTTTGTGAATCACATAAAACATGCTTTTGCACTGACAGTCCCTCAAGCCAGGAAAACACTCATTCCTCACCTCTGCTTTTTGGAAGCTTTGGAGTCTCTTAAGGCTCAGCTCAAATATGATCCTCTCATATTACCTTCCCCCACTCTTTTTCCAGCTCCACCTTTATGTGTTGTTTTTTCCCATTAGAATGAAACCAAAGGCTATCTTGCTTGCCTGTGGGATCAAACTCAAATAAAAATGGATTCCTAGGGCAGCTAGGTAGTATGGTAGACAGAGCATTGATCTAGACTCAGGAGGAATCCAGCCACAAACACTAAATGGGGGATCCTGTTCAAGTTACTTAACCCTAATAGTCTCCAAAAGAAAAAAAATGGATTCCTGAAGCCATCCCTTGAAATAAAATTAACATTATCTACATTGTATTTTTATTTTGTTAAGCATTTCTCAATATTTTTATCTAGTAATGTTTTTCTATATCTGGCTATCCATTTTGAATGAGGACTTTCCTGTTCCCTTCCCCCCCCACCTACTAGTACCTTTTTCTTCAAGATTGTCTTTTATCTATATGTTAAATTCATTTTCTATATATCTAAATGAATGTTTTGTATCTACCTATATATGTACTTTATGTATAAGATATAGTAGAATTTAAGTTGCTTGAATGGAAAGAGTATTTTCTTTTTGTCTTTATATTACCATGCTGTCCAGATAGAGTTTTTTAAAAATTCAGTTTCCCAGTGTTGAGGTGTGGTCCCTGTGTTGAGGTCTACATTTGAGGTACCTAAATGCAATTAGGGTTTAGTTAAGGTCTAGTGGCGGGTTTGGGGTACAGAGGAGTCAAACAGAGTTCCCCTGCAGCCCCCTTAGATTCGGCGCAAGGATACGGCGGTATATGAGGTCTAGTAGCAGCGCGGATTCCCAATAAAAGCATTTATTGGCCCAGAGAGCTAGATTAATAAAAGAGGTTTATTACTGAGTTAGAAGTAGGAGATAAGGGAAGGTAGAGATAAGGAGGGCACTGGACAGAGGGTCCAGTGGACAGAGGGTCCTCACATGGCGACCATGTTTGGAATCTCTGCAAAGAGGGGTTCCCAGTGTGGTCCTTTTTAAGTCAGAGACTTAGCTCGAGGGGCTTTTGGGTGTAGTCCCAAAGTTGGCTCAGATCCGGGTGGGGCTGGGACAGGTCCGGATCTTCTATTGGAATTCAAAGGGACCAGGATTTGTGAGTCAAAGGGTACTTTACATTAGCTAGGGGGGTTGGGATTCAAAGATTGGAATCTCTCCCGCATCACCAGCAGTAAGTACTAAAAACACATATATTAGCTGCTGGGAAAGAGGGCACTACAGCCATTTTTATCATCCGCAGTATTTTTGCCTCTGAGGGGCTGCTTTCATTCAAATTCAAAACCCTTTCCTCAATGATTGTGATTTTCTTTAAGGTGTTTTCTCAGGTTTATAAATATATAATAGAAATACACAATTACATAGTATACATAAAACACAGAAATGTATTGTTTCTTTTCCTTTCAGTAAACAAAATACATTCTCATAAAAAGGGCATACTACCCTTATAGATGAATAACAACAATTTCTTAAAAATTCTACATAACAAATCACATCAATCAAGTCTGAACATTTATGCAAAATTCCAAACCTATGGTCCTCTATCTCTGTTAAAAAAGAGAAGTGCAATCTTATAGCTCTCCTTTAGGGCTAAGCTTGGTAATTATTACAAAGCATTCAGTTTGAATTTCTATTTAATAATCATTTTCAAGTGCCAGTAATCATTTATCAGGTGCTGATGAGACAAAAAAAACAAAAAATAATGAAAGTCTAGTCTTTGCTCTCAAGGAGCTTACATTCAATTGGGAAGATAATGAAATGGAATTTGGGAGTTCTTTCAAAGATATAATAAACGCATGCACAAAGCTGCCCATCTTGTCGAGCAGCTTTGTCCGGGTTCTCCCAAAAGACTGACCTACGGGGTTCAGGAGGAGCCGGAGAGGCGGGGATGGGGTGGGGGAAGAGGAATTCCCGACTTGCTTTCTCGCTTTTCCCCCGTAGTAAGAACGGCAGTGGAACTCTACGCCCATTCGCTACTGGCAGATGACACAAACGCAGGTATCTCTTGCGCTTGACAAACCCAACTCATGTCCTCTCCCTGCCATGTTCTTCCTCAAAGACACTGTTAAATCCTGATCTTTAACAGCGCGCTGCATCCAGCGCCTCTCCAAAGTCTTCTGTGTGATCCTCATCTCTTCCCAGGCGATGGTCTCGCTACCTGCTGCTACAGAGAACGGATAAACACTTACAACATAGCTATTCTAAAAAATAATGTTTTATTCGTACAATTCGAGTAGGAATTCTTGCGATACAATTCGAGGGGACCTGGAGTACTAACAGAGTCATCCTCCTAGCCTCCGACTCCGAGCCAATCAGAGACCGCCTTCTCCTGAGGCGGTGACGTCACGGAGCACACGCAGACGTACGCGATGCGGTAGCATCACGCACTCCATGGTAACGACACTGGGTATCACTTAAAGATGGCAGCCGAAGGAGGCGGAGGCCCGGGCGGCTGGCGTCCGAGCGGACCTCCGTGGACCGTGCTGCTTTTTCTGACGGGTCTTCGGCCGAGCATCAGCGCCTCGTCCTCCATCTCCTGGAGCGGCGGCTCCCATTGCCACCACCGCGTCCCCGCGGCTGATGAGGTAGGCGTGCGGGCGCCGGCCGAGGAGGAGGGGGGAGTGGGCTCGGCGGCGGGGTCGGAGCGGCAGCGGAGCCGCGGGCGCGGGGCCAGATGTGAGGGTTCGCTTCCTCTAGGAGGCTCCAGGGCATTCGGCGTGGTAATTCCCATTCTTATAAAGCTCCTTCCTCCGAACTCCCCGGTGAGGAGAGCCGGCTTCTTTCTGGGGCATCCCCGAGGGAAGCTGGCTTTGGCTCATTTACTGAAGAAGAAAGGAAGCGTTTGACTTCCAGAGGAAAGAAGAAATCATGCAAGAAAAAAGATCGAATCAAAGGAAGAATGAATGAGGCAAAAAGAAAAGGGCTGAAGAAAGAAACAAAAGAATGAAAAGGCAGAAGAAGAAAGAAAAATAAAAAACCTCCGCATGACTTTGTCCATGCAGCGAGTTTAAAGAACAGGGTCAGGATCCCAGTCGATCTGCTATTAAGCGCCAGCTCTGTGCCAGACACTGTAGTGGGTACAGAGGTGATACAAATGCGAAGAATGATACAATCCCAGCTTGTTACATTCTACTGAGAGAGGAGACATGCAAGGGTATCAGCATACAGGCGTGGATATAAAGTTAATAATATGTCTACAAAGTTAACATATGGCATCAAAGGACCGATCGCCTGCCAGTGGTGCAGTGTATTAGAGCTCTGGATGGGAGTCGAGAAGACTTGGGTCCAAGTGCAACCTCAGACATTTAGCTGTGACTGTCCGCAAGTTACTTCCCCCCAGCCTCTCTCAGTTTCCTCCTTTGTAAAACAGATAATAACAGCACCTACTTCCTTAGGGTTGTTGTGAGGATAAATTAAATAACATTTGAATATTTTGAGAGGGAAAAAGCTCTTTGGGATCAGGAGGACTGTATGTTCCACATGGACCATGATAGCTGAGCATCTTGAAGAAAAAAGCTGAGGGTAGCAGGGAGTGCATTCCAGGTGGGGTGAATTGGATTGCTAATTAATTTATGTTGAGATGGGGTGGGAATGCTCCTAGCCTCTAAAAAAAGACCTAGCTAGCAAGGGGAAGTGAGGCTGCAATCATACTTTTTAAAGGAACCGGGGAGGTGGGGCAAAGAGCACAGAAAATACAGAGATAAATGAGTGCAAAGTAGGAGGGAATATTGAGGCAAAGTGCTGGGGACTATTTTGATACGGTTAGAGGCAGGGCATGTGGTGAAGAGAATAGTGAGCCAGAAAGTCATTTAAGTAACCTTGAATTGGATTGGAGCACTCAAGGAACATGGACCCTTAGGAGATGGCTAAGAGTAGTGGGGATGTGAGGATAAGTCCAAGAGAACAGGATTTTGCAATCTCATTTTCAGAGAGTTTGATGGGAGCACCTTAACTCATATCATTGCCATTTTAGGGTTAGTTCAATAACATATCTGAGTCATCTCAAAATTGTCAGTAAAATATAGTTATATCTACTTTATCTCAAAGGTGTCAGGACCATTTGGTATTCTGCTGGTATTGTTGCTGGTGTTTGGAACTTATCTGAGAAAGTCATAGGTTCAGGAGGCCCTAACCACAAGGCTTTCCCTGATTTGGCACACATTTTTGGGACGTGTTTTTTGGTTAATATGATACAATTTACAAGCATGACTGCTAGGTTTCCCTTTGCAGTCTTATTTCCTGTTATTTATAATACTTATACATTTACTTACTATCCTGACTAGACATTGGTAGAGTCCTTGGAGAGCATGGTCAAGAGGACTAGAACAAGATACAGTTTTGGCACAGGGATGGCCAGTGTCTTCACTGTGAAATAGAGAAGCCTATTTGGCAGGATCTTTTCCTCTTACAAGTTCTAGGAAGCCTTAAAATACCTGCTATATGTCAACTTCTGTGTTAGTTGCTGGAGAAGCAAAGAAGTCTGTCCTCAAGGTGTTTATAGGGGCTTAATAAAGGTTTATTGATGAATGATTGAATGAGGGAGTCAGTAGGTGCATATAAAATACCAGATGTATATAGACTACACAGCAGTTTGGAGAGCAAGAAACCATTTTGGAGATATATGTCTATGGAAATAGCTATAATATGATTGATTCTTGAAGATTAAGGGATTTTAGAAGGAGAAGTGAAGAGGGAGTATATTCCAGGCTTAGGGGACAGTCAGTGCACAGGCTTGGAGTGAGAAGACAGCAAGATGATCAATTTAATTGTACTGACTGTAACGTGGGATAAAGGAGTAGTTTCCAATGACCTTGGAAAGGTAGGATGAGACCAAATTATGAAGGACTTTAAATGCAAACAGAAGTTTATATTTTATTCTAAGTGCTGACGAGAGCTATAGAAGTTTGTTGAATAGAGTAACACAGTAAGACCTTGGGGTTCATAAGAACTGGGGTTCATTTAGAAGATTAGCCTGAGGTGTTGTCCTACTTCTACTAGAATGACTTGAATCAAATCAACAAATGGAATAAAAATTGTCATGCAGTTAAAATAAAGCATTTATTAAGCTCTTTTTTAAGTATTAGGTTTAGGAAATACAAAGGCAGAAGTCAAATATGCCCTACCAAGGATTTTATATTTTACTGTATATAGTTATACTATATATAACTAAATAGACTGATAACTAAATCTGAATGAGTTTATTTAGCTTCTCTCTGCCTAGCTCTGCATTTAGCTCTGGGGATACAAATAGAAAAGTCTGGCAGCCCTTGTTCTAATGGGAGAGTACTTTTAGGGTGGTTTTGAGTAGCAAGTCTTGTAAAGGCTTCATGGTCTGTAGGTAATGAAGGTACCTTTTTTAATGTCATTTCCATTGATGAAGCTATAGTCATTTATGAACCACTTTTTTTTAAGGATAGGAAACATCTGGCCATGCTTCTTGACTTCAAGGAAGGACCCAATGAATAGATAAGGAAAGATTAAAAAAACATTTGAAAGGGAACTATGGAGTGCTGCTTTAGCCTCTAAAAATGTCAGACTTGGCTTCTTTGGTCTTTGTGGCACCTTGCCTTGAACCCACATGATCTGTAATCCATGGAGTTACACAGAAAAATTCCAGCCAAGATGCAAGATCATTGACCTTATAATACCACAAAAACAGTTACTTTCAATATCACAGGAGTTATTTTTAAAAAGGTGCAGAATTTTCAGTGCTACTTGACTGATATAATTTTTTTCTTTTTTACTATGGTTTTTAGAACACCTTAATGCTTTTGACTGTGAAGGCTAGCCTACTTTGTTATCTTGCATTTTAAAAACCTAAAAAGAATTAATAAATAAAATAGTTTTTGACTTGGGATTTCTTCTCTCTCTCTACTATCATTTGGTGTTCTCATCAGCTTTTGTGGATTAAATTATCATCTTTATACTAATGATTCTTAAATCTAATTATCCTGCCCCCAGATCTCTACTGTCCTCCAATCTCATATTTTCAGCTATCTTTCAGACATTGAATTGGATGTCCAGGAGACATCTGACAAAAGGGAACTGACTTTTTCCTCCAAACTCACCTCCTTCTTATTTTCCTTATTACTTTAGAGGGTAATACCATCTCCCTAGTTCTTTAGGCTTATTATCTAGGAGTTATCCTTGATTCTCCTCTTCCCTCTCTTCTTTTCCCCCATTTTAATCTGTTGCCTAGGCTTATAGATTTCACATATCCCCTTCTCTCCTCTGACATTGCTACCACTCTGGTGCACGTGCATCTCATACCTGGATTTATTGTATTAGGATGGCTCTGTCTGCCTCAAATCCCTTCTCACTCTAATCCATTCTGCACTCAGCCAATAAAATTATTTTCCTAAGTGTTGGTCCATTTGGTCCATCCTTGACAATCCTTTTCACCTTTTATTCTGTCCCTCTAAATTAGTAAACTAAAAGTGACTTCCTATTGCTTCTAGGCATTTAAAGTCCTTTATCACCTAGCCCCCTTCTGTCTTTCCAGTCTTCTTAACACTGTTCTCCCAGACAGGTACTCTAATCCAGAAACATTGGCCTTCTGGCTGATCTGTTCCGCTGTGCTCTAGATTATTTTAAGAATCTCCAATCCAGAGAACACTTGTTCTAGATTTTGTAATTCGCATTCATATCGGGAATCTTTTCTGGATCTTCAATAGAAATCCAACCTTTTCCAGATATTTTACTTTGTCCTGACACTCCATTTTTGGTTCTGAAAATTTTCTCTGACTGTCCCTCATGTCTGGAATGCTCTCCCTCCTCAACTTTGCCTACTGCCTACCCTAGCTTCCTTTTAAGTACCACCCAAAATCTCCTTTTTTTACAGGAAAATTTTCTCAACCCCTTTTAATCAAGTGCTTCTTTATTATTTCTAGTGTCTGTTAATTATTTTCTCATATATCCTGTGTAATAGTGTGCTTTATACATATTTATCGCATATTGTATTCCTTGGGAGCAGAGATTATCTTTTGTCTCTTTTCATTTCTCCAGCTCTTAGCATGATGACTGAAATATAATAGGTACTTAATAAGAATTTATTTATTGAGTTTTAAAGATAGGGGAGGTTTGAACTTCTCTCTACCCTCTGTTACCAAGTGAGGCTTAAATTAGCTGAAAATTCCTATTTTTTTGGATGAAGATATGAAACCAGATGGGAGTAAAATAATTGCTTGTTGCTTTTTGTTTAGTCATTTCAGTTGTGTCTGATTCTTCTGCATGACCCTTTTTTGGTTTTCTTGGCATGGATTCTGGAGGGGTTTGCCATTTTTTCTCTAACTCATTTTACAAATGAGAAAACTGAGGTCTAGGAAAGTTAACTTATTTGCCAAAAGTCTACAGGTAGAAGTAGTAAGTGGGTAGATTGTTAGAATCTGCTATTTTGAGCACATACTTACTACTAATTCCTGTGGAACTTTTTCAGATTTATATCACCAGCCTCACTGAAGATAAAAGAGCTTTAGCAAGGGAAATATTGGTACTTGGGGAGGTCACTTCTTATTTTGAATAATGTGACCTTTGTTCCATCAAATTGTATAATAATTTAAGTTGTAGCACTTATCCAGCTGTCCTGTATAAGCTTACTCTGTTTTTTATTTTATTCCCTTTGTTTCCAGGTTATATACAAGGTTCATCTTAAAACAAATCATGTTCTGAAGAGGGATGTTGATCAGCATTTAAGAATTAAGATTGTTTACGATAAAAGTGTCGAAGAGTAAGTATTATATTATTTCATGATATTTTAATAAGAATCTAAACATTACCCCAGAGTGAATAAAAATATAAAGGCTAATTATAATGAATTAAGGGGACAAAACAACTTCCAGATAGGACTAGGCATCAAATCCTCCAGTTGTTAAAAAGGATAGCTAAATTTTATCATTGAAGTCTAAAATCATAAATGATGTAGCTAGAGTGATCATGAATTTGTTGACTAAATCCGTAACAGACAACCTACAGAATATCTTTTGAAAAATGAAAGGCACTACTTATACATTGGGGAATAAACTTATAGGATTCTTTATTCTGGTAAAAAAGAAAAATATAAGTAGAGTGAAGGAGGAGCCAGATAAATTCAAAATATATCCACAGTTTGTTGTCTGTGTAAATTAGGGCTGTTTTGAGTCTGTCCCTAGGCTTTTGTGATTTAAAAAAAATTAGGAAAATAGGAAGGAACAAAGAGAACTGGTCGATTCTTTGCTTACTTAGTGCTGAGATAAATACTTTGTACTGGGCACATACATACTAACAAATATAAAGACAGTCTCTGTCCCCAGGTATATTCTAATATGGAAAGACTATACATGAAAGAAAGCTGAACTGGGGATAAGAGGAAGGGTTGATAATCAGGTCCTTAGGGACAAGGGCAGAAATGGTTTTGAAATCTGGAAGTAAGAAATTGGACCATAAGGAGAATAAGAGCTGGCTTAGGCCCCTCCACAAAATGAAGGCTTTAGAAAGATCTCACTAATAAGAAAAAAGAGTAAGCATCAAGCACCAAAGAGGGTTCCAGATTTAGAAGGCCAAAGGTGGGGTATTTGGATGTTCCAAGATAAGCCCAAAGCACCCAAGCATGTTGTTTTGTATTCTTTTTTTGTTACTGTAAGATATAAACTGAATAAGAGATCATTATTAGAGACCCAAAGAATGTGTTTTGTTTTTTTAATTAAAGTTTTTAGTGGTTTGGGGTTTTCTATATCACCTTCATGTTCTTATAACAAAGAATAAAGAGCACAAAACAGTTTTAACAAAACAAACTATATTTCATGCAGCATTCTATAACCCATAGTTCTTCATCTTTATGAAGAAGGAAGGGGGCTGGAGGCCTTCTTTGAGGCCAAGTTTATATATAATTCACAGCATTCACTTTGATTTTTTTGTACTTTCCCTTTATTTTGTTGTAGTTAGTTTATATATAGTTTTCTTGGTTCTGTTATTTCATTTTGTATCAGTTCCCATAGGCTTATGTTCTTCATGGTCATTGTTTGTTATTGATTCCTTACATTTATGTGCCAGCATTTGTTTAGGCATTTCAATGAGTCCAGTGAAAGATGAAAATGACTGAGGAAAACAAAGGTTTAATATTCTGAGCATATCAGTTTATTAAGCAATGCATGCCAATTGCCTAACAAAGAAAGACCTTCCTTAGCTTAGGGCTAGACCCCAAATACTAGAGGAGATGGATTTTTATACATAAAAGCAATAAAATAAGGCCAGTTAATTAAAAGAAAACAATATAACGTGATAATCTGATTTGTATTTAGATGAAATGATTAGGGACTTTTCAAATTGGAAGGGGGCGAGCAAACAGATACAATTCTCTAAATTCAGAAAATGAAGTATTCTATTCTTCCCTATATAGCTATAAAGAATTAAAGGAACATGAAAACAATAACTGATTTGACAAGTATGGGATCAGTTTTCAGATAAGACCTATGAATTACTTCAGATATACAATCATGAGAAAACAGCTTGCATTAACTTTTGGATCTGATTGAGCTTCTGGTCAGGAAAACCTAAGTCTTTGATTAAGGGTCTGAAAGGAGCAGAGGGAAGTGGTTGAGTTTCCCAACCATGCAGGACTGAGTTCAAAAATGAAAAAAGGTTTTCTCCCAATTCCCTCAGTTGGATAAAATTTTCACATAAAACAGAAATTGATCTTGATACATACTTTTGAAATTAAGCTACCTCCAAAACTGATTCATAAAATGGATTCAATATAGTTCACTCAATTCCCATAATGAATCACTTGCTGTTCTTATCTCCTCAATTTCTTCACCAATCAACAACGATCTACTTTGTGTCCCCCATCTTTTTATGGAAACTAAACTACAATAATTACTGCCATAACATTTGGAGGGTGAGCTTTGTTTGGATATTTTATTTTAATTATTTATTTCCTGAGGTTATATGTCTTAACAGTGAAATCTCTTCTTGAACTCTATGCTTTAGTTCAACATGGCCTTCTTATTGTCTTGAACATGATACTCCATTTCTGAGCCTTTGGACTGGCCATTTCCCTCATGCCTGGAATATACTTTCCCCTACCTCTTCATCTTAGAATTCCTAGTTTCCTTCAGCACTTTCCTTTAGTTCAAGTGCTTATGAAACCTTTCTCAGTCCTCCCAGATGGCCAGTATGATCTCTTCCAAAATTTCCTTGTATTTGTGTTGTTTATTCCTGTCCATGTACATGCTGTTTGTAAGGGGAACTTTTCCTTTTTTGTCATTGAACCTCTAATAATTAGCCCAATGCTCAATACAGAGTGGGTGATTAGTACATGCTTGTGGACTGAGTGATTGATGATTCCAGATTGCTTTCCAAAATGATTAGATAAATTCAGAGCTCCACCAATAGCTCATGAGTCTGTCTGTCCAAAACCCTTCCAATATTGACCACTACTTATTTTTTCTTCTCTGATAATTTCCAACATGGGATTTTTTAATATTCTTATGTCATCTTTTTCAGGTTGCTTTCTGAGAAAAGGCACCTTGTAAAGGTAGGTAATGTATGTTGCTCTCTCTATACAACTGATCAAAAGGTATTGGTAGAATATGGAGAAACTTCAGGGCTTCCCCTGACATCTCAATAACAAGGACGTTTTAAAAGGATTCTCATTAATGAGAATTAGGATATTATTAGACTTGTTTGTCTAAAGCCTTGACTATCTCTTTATCCTGAACTAGGATTACTGTACTGAGCTGCTGGAGACCTGAAATGTTATCACTTTCCAGAAGGATTCTTGAAAGCTTAGACTCTTTACAGACTATATAGAATATATTATAGTATTTATACAAGTTGAGAGTTAAAACTGAACTTGTCAACAAAACAAACTGAATTTGTTATCAAATAAACAAATATAAAAATGGTCATAGTGGGAAAAAAAAGATTTCTCTGTAGTGATACAAGTCACCTTTTCATAACTCTTACCAGAGAGACTAAGAGATCAATCCAGAAATGGATACTTCTCTCCACTCAGAGTACTGTGTTTCTTTATCTATAAAATGGGGATAATAGTATGTGCTTTATCCACTTCGGATGGCTGTTTTGAGGCTCAAAAGAGATGATATGAGGGGCAGCTAGGTGGTGCAGTGGATAGAGCACCAGCCCTGAAGTCAGGACCTGAGTTCAAATCTGGTCTCAGACACTTAATACTTCCTGCTGTGTAACCCTGATCAGTCACTTAACCGCAATTGCCTCAGCAAAAAAAAGAGAGAGAGAGATGATATGAAATTACTTTTTGAATTTATAATGTGCCATACAAATATATGATATTGTTAATTGATGTTAATAATAAATCTATTTTATTAGTAATCTATTAGTTTTTCATAAATTCTTATACTTTATAATTTTCTCTGTTGGCACATTCTGTTCCTTTTTAAATTAGTGAGAACAGGGTGTGTCCATACTGATAAGCATGGAAAGGAATTTTCCTAAGATCTGGTTTGAAGAAAATCCTAAAACAGACACTCAGACTGTCAAAGCATTATTCTCATGAAGACCTGGAAGCTCCAAGGGGTCTCCCAACTATTATTTGTCAGAGACAGTATTTCCTAACTCCAGTTCTAGAGCTGTTCTGCCTATATCACACAGAAAGCTCTGTGCCTGGAAGGGCAGATAATGGCCCTCTCTCCTTATACTCTATGATTTTTAGTTGTGTCCTTCCATCATAGATTCACCCAGTGTGCTAGAGGCTTCCTCTGGCTCGGCATGTCTTGGGCACAGCAGTGTCATACGTGGGCATTCTCTCTGTGGCATTCATCATATGAAGTGGCCACCTTCCTTCTCTAGTTGTTCTTATCCACGATGTCCTTTATTTCATTCCCTTTGTACGGGTTGTCATTGGCCTTATGTTCAGCTCACATCGAGAAGCAAGGGGGTATAGAGCAAAAGTGACAGATTTAGAGCCGGGGAGACCTGGGTTCAATTCCTGCTCTGGATACTAGTGGTGTGACACTGAGCAAGTCATTTATTCCCTAGGAACCTCATCCTTCTGCTGATGCCTATCAGCTTTGTTACTCAGACCTTATCAGCAACCATCTACCCTTAGGATCACTCTGATTGGAGGGCAAAGTAGAAATCTATTTTCCCAAACTTTCATTTAAGAAGGGTCCCCAAACTGGCTCTATAATTTTCATTTGGCTCCATTCCTTTGAACTTTTTTATCAATCACCCTATGCTAGGTACTTTGCTTTCCCTAGTTCCCCAGCTCCCTTTTCAACTTTTGACCCTTTGTGTGATGTCTTCTCCCTTTGGATTGTGAACTCCTTGGGAGCCAGGACTGTCCTTTTTGTATTTATATCCTAGTGGCCCACGTCTGCCATATAGGCACTTAGCAAATGTTTATTGGCTGACTACCTTAACCTCTCTGTTTCCTTATCTGGAAAATTAAAAGCTCATTCCTTCTATTTCTTAAGCCTGTGACCCTATGATCTTTCCATTGTCCTTGGAACTGTTTGTATTTTTGATTCCCTTGAGTTTGGGTACACTATGATTAATAGCAATATAACATCACTGAGAGAATATTTGTGTTAAAAAGATAAGACTTTTGCATTAATGAACTGCTTGGGATGGTTGAAAGTGGTATATTTTTTCTTAGTTTACACACACACAAACACACACAATCTTAAAAGGTGATGAGTCTCTTTGTATGGAACTTTTTATTGTATTTTTCTGTTTAATGATAAAGACTGGCCATGGTACTCCATGAATTTCCACTTACAATTCCTGACTAAGATGTATAAACTTGAGCCTTATACTTTTTGCTTCTGTGGTTAAAATAAAGGGGCAGGGGGAAGAAAGCATGAACATAGTATATCTGCAAATGATATGACCCAATTTCAAGTTCAAATGGAAAGCAAGGAAAATACCTAGGGGACTTTTCTATTCCTTCACTCTTCACTTTTTTAGCTTCCTGTATTTTCAGAAGTAGATAATTTCTTTTTATTGTCATTCATCCTAAGTTTCCCTTTAAGTTTTCTGTGCTTTGTTTTTCACTAGAACTCTAAAGGTTTTTTGTTTTTTGTTTTTAATTTAGAATAAACTTTTCCCACAAGCTATTTCATATTTGGAGAAGACATTCCAAGTTCGTAGACCTACTGGCCCTATCTTGCTTAGCAGGTATGTTGTATGAACACTAATTATTTAATAAAGAATTATTTGGGTTTTTCCCTTCTTCTTCTTCTTCTTCTTCTTCTTCTTCTTTTTTTTTTTTTTTTTTTTTTTTTAAAAAGAGACTTAGTCTCTCATGCCCAGGCTGAAAATATAGCAGTCACTTATAGGCCTGATCCTACTGCTGACTGGCACAGAAGTTTGACTTGCTTTATTTCCAGCCTGGGCCCCTTTGCTTCTCCAAGGACCTGGTATCTCTTGGCACCTAGGGACTCCATTTAGATACCTAATCAGTAGTTTAGAAGTTCCAAACTCAAGCACTCCACCAGCTTCAACCTCTTCAGGAACAAGGATTATGGTTGTATGAGTCACCATGCCTAGCTAATGGTGACACCTTTAAGGCATTTTGGTCATAGTGTTTGTACCATTCTTCTTTTTAACTTCAGTATAATCTTCATCATCTGTAACTTCCTTATATTGGCTACCATTTTCTTGAATTCTTTTCCCCTCTTGCTTTCTACAATCCCATGCTATTCTAATTTTCTTTCTTTTCTTTTTATTTAGATGATTCATTCCAGTGCCCACTGGGATTCGTATTCCTAATATATTCTTACCCCTGGTCATATAACTCCACAACTGAAGAGCCTTCATTGATTTCCCCATTGCCCATCGCATAAAGTTTAAACTTCTTAACATGGTTTTTCAGACCATCTGTGATTCTGTACTACCCTTTCTACCTTTCTGAATAATTACCCTGCATGTAAACTCCTTTAGGGACATGGACCATATCTTAGGTTTTTTGGACATTTTCTAGGGATGTTTTGTAATTCAGTTCAATTTAAAATTTTATTAAAGGTTTGTTACATTTAAGTAGGGCAGCTGGGTATAGCACAGTGGATAGGGACTTGGGCTTGAAATCAGGAAGATTCATCTTCATGAGTTCAAAGCCAGCTTCAGACATTTTCTAGCTAGTGAACCTGGGTAAGTCACTTCACCTTGTCTGTCTCAGTTTCTTTATTTGTGAAATGAGCCAGAAAAGGAAATGGAAAAGCACTCTAGTATCTCTTCTAAGAAAACCCCAAATGGGGTTCACAGAAAGTTTACATGACTGAAAAACAACTGAATTGAACATTTAAGTAATATTTATGTGTAGCAAATATTTAGTAAAAAGTTAATGAATACAGCAAACTTACTCTTTGTGCTAACATTTCATTCATATCTCTTCTCTACATACTATTTGCCTTGAATCTCTCTCTGCATGTCATATTTCTTGTAGGCCCAGATCAAATACTACCTCTTCCATGAAGTCTTTCATAAGTCTTTGCTTCCTTTTCCAGCAAACCAGTATGTTTCCTAATTTGCAAACTCTAGTTTGTAAAACATATTGCAGTTCTCTTTCAATAGAATTAAATAAATCAATTCAGACCATGATGATACAGAGTAATGACTCTGTTTGTATAGACTTGTGTTATATCTTCCTATTTTATGATATAGATATACTTTCTATCCCATTGGTATCTTGAGGAAATAAGTCTCAGTGATGAGAGAGGATGATATGTCTTAAATGCTATGGCTGAACATATTTCTTTTGTGCTGATCTATAAAAAGGAGTCTTCAATTTCAGACTTTTTTTTTCCCCTCCATTTTTAGAAGACAGGTCAGAGAGTAGTGGAGCTAACATTGGACCTGGCTTTGATTCCTGAGATTCAGACGATCTCCCACCAGATTTATGTTAGTGTTTGCCAGGAGGCAAAGAAAGGTGGTAGTTACACATGCTCTCACTTGGCTTGGGAGAAGAGTTCATGGTACTCACGTTCTTGGCCCTATCCTTTGAGAGGAAATGATTTAGCCTTCTAGCCCAAATTAGGCAGTATATTCTGGGTTAGGATATTCTGAAGAGTGAGAATTCTTGAGCCCTAGCCCCTGGTTAAAGGAGAGAATGATTCTTGGGTTTCATAGTCCTTGAATCTAGCCTTCTGGCAAGAGAAGAGAATTTCCTGGGCAGCAGCACAATATCTTTCTAGGAATCTCAGTTTTAAAAGTTTGAGAAACCAGCTTTCTGGAGAATTAAGGGAGTTCTTTAGCAACACCAGCTTCTTGGAACAGAAGATTGTATACTGACGTTGAATGAACAAGGAAATTTTAGTGACAGCAGTGGGGAGCAAATAGCTTGTACGTTGTCTTACACTATTGCTAGCAGTTATTATGCAAGTTTGAGGAGAATATCAGTCTAGCAAAACCAAGGGCATTTGTCTTTTGAACAAGTCAAACTCTAAGTATGGTATGACAAGATTGTAAAGTTCTCTGGGATAAAATGAGACTCCCAGAATACTGAGGGTTACCCTACTCTTGGAATTCCAATTATTTTCATTTTCTGGAGGGGTACAAACCACAGGATGGTATGATGATTCTGGAGGACTGTGGGATACTAAGGAAAGTGGGATTCACCAGAAATATAGAAGAATTAGATTAATTTTTTATGTGAGTCCTTTGTGGGTTTTGTTTTAATTTTTTTTGGGGGGGGTGTATTTTATATAGAAAGGAATAAAACCTATCCTGCACCGATTATGTGAATGTGAATTATCTTAATGCTTGTATAAGACTTGGGGACTTCACATTTGTAGGGACATAGACATGAATCATGAATTCCATTTGGGCTATATATTGAGATTTGTCAGAGACAACTCTGGGTAAGGTCAATATAAGTTAAAGAGAAAACTATTTGGGAGATAGCTGCTAAGACTGAACTCATTCTATAAGTGTAGTGTTGGATTTTAGGTGTTGGGCTACAGGTTATATATTTATGAGTTACTGTGAATGAATACAATAGAGTCATCCCCCTCCCTCAGCATAGGTCTTTGTTGTAGACCCCAGGAAAAAGTGAAATCTGGCATTACTATTGTGATGGCATATATATAAAAGCTCCAAATTGGGAATCCAAGAGAAAAGCACACCTGTGATATTGGTCTCTTTTCTTCTTTCTGATTATTGGCTATGTGAATTAGACATCAAATATTTTAAATGGTGAATTTACAAGGTTTACTTGTAACAATAATTACTCATATTTCTTAATAAAGTAACAAGTAGTAATAATGACACAGTAGAGTAGCAACTTATTTTTCCAATGTTTTTAACTGTTCTGACTTTTTAAACTTTTTTCTTTGCCCTCATGATAACTTCTGTACAAATGAACTGAAGACAATGTGCAACAAATCAGTATATAAGAAAGAGAAACGACCCCCATAGATACTGTAAAGACTCTTGTGCCGAACATACTAAGTGTGGTCCCATCCGAGTGCCTGAGGAACATCTTCAGGTAGTTTTATTCTACACTTATTAATGGAGTAACATTTTCATAGAATTTTAAACACAGAAAGACTTTATCCTTTTTTTGAACTTTAAACTTCTTTTTTTATTTGAACCTATGATTTCATGGGGTAGGGAGGTTATGGTCTGAAAACTCCTTATGGCATTCATGATCTATAAACATTTTCAACTTAGCATCTTAGAAAGTTGTTTTGGCCCGAGGAGGTAATGTGATTTGCCCAGCATCAGGTAGCCAAAATGTGTCAGAAGTGGAACTTGAATCCCTATGGCTCAACTCAGAACTCCCTCTCATTATTTTTTGAAAAGTATAATTGAAATAGCCAATATTGGCTTCTTATAAGTTATCTTTACTCTTTGCCAATTATTCTTCCTTCTGATAAAACCTGATGAAGCTCCTTCAGCTCTGGTCCATTTTATTTTTGTCCATTACAATACACATTTCAGATAATATTACATTTATATATTAAGGTAAACTAAGAGGAGCCAAGGTTCTGGCCATGATCAATTTTTTAATTAGGCTAGCAATAAGCAATAGATTGTATCAGTGGCCTGTCTCAATGACCAGAAACCACAAGATAGAGCTTGCTAGCCTATATATAGTTTTGTGAACTACAAGAGAACAAAGAACAGAACTGAGACGTAAAGAAATATAGTCATAGTAATTGACTATACTTATAAAGTATAGTCTATAGTATATAGTACTATATTGTATTATACTATACTATACTATACTATACTAAACTACTTGATTCATAGTAATTGAAACAAGTGACTTAAACAAAAGAAACCCAATAGAGAATTTAGGGACACAATAGATGAGCAGCTGAAAGAGGCTAGATGAATTTCAAGTGATTAAGTGATACAATAAAATGGGAACCTTGAGAATAACATGCCATAGAAAAGCTGTATCATATTTATATTTTGTGTATTTCAGTGTATGCTTTCAAAAGTTAACTAAATGTTTCTTTACTTTTGTTTTCCCTTGAACTTCATTGAGTCAGCAATGTTGGGTTTATAATGAATCTGAACGGATGCGTAGATCATCAGGCTTGCCCAGCAGCAAGGGCATTAAAGATGCAGACTTTGTGCTGTATGTCAGTGCTCTAACCACTGAGAGGTGCAGCCAAGAAAATATCATTGCTTATGCTGCCTATTGCCAGCAAGAAGCAGAGATGGACAGGTAACCTTTAATCCTAATTTTTTTTTTATTATGAACTTAATATTTTAAAAGACAAAGATGACCAAAAAAGGGATGTTTATGATGTTTTGAACTTACTGTGTAATTTATTTCATGAAATATATATATTTAATTTAGTAAGATAGTAACAAAATTATTTGTGTTTTTTCTGAATTTTGTTTTGTGTATAGTTTAAATGTTATGCTTTTTCTATTTTTTAATTTATTTGCATTGCTATCACTATCCACTGTGAAAGAACATTCTGTACTCTAGGTTGTGGGCACAAGCCTGTCAGAAACAATTTTTAATTTTAGATTGTTCTAATCTTTTGCTTAGAAAGAGGATTAAAGATGGATAGTAACCTAATGACTCAGAAAACCTTTCTCTGTCACAAGCTGTTTTAGAATTAAAATTATAGCATTCCTAAACAATAAACATGATTACACTATTTGATAAAATATAGTTATGGGTCTCAAAGTAAAAATTCAGATGGTTTGCTTCCTCAAATCAGACAATAGACATTTATATTGATGGCTTGCCCTTGGGGAATGATTTTCATAAAGCCATTCAATTCCTCTTTGATCACTTCCTTCAAATTTCTCCTTTGCCACTGGTCAAAGGTGTACCTAAGAGGTATTTCTAATTTATTGAAGTAACTAAAGAGACTTCTTTTTCTTCCAAGATAGATCATTGTTCTTTTCCCTTCAGAGCATGAGAAAATGGTTGGAAATATCATATTTTTAAGTGAGAACCGATGGTATGACTTAAGAAGAGGACCAGACTTTTTTTTAAAAAAAAGATTAGAATTTGTTGATTTCTTTTTTTCCCCATCAGTCATTACTGGATATGCTCTTCTTTTTCTTCCCTCCTTGCTTCATGGATTCTTTTTTGCAAAAAGAAAAATAGTTTTAAAAAACTAAACATACAATAAGACAAAGTCTTATCTTTTTAACACAAATATTCTCTCAGTGATGTTATATTGCTATTAATCATAGTGTACCCAAACTCAAGGGATGTTTTAAATTGAGCGTGTATAAGTTCTTTTGACTTACATGTCCCTAGTCTTTCCCCAGGTCTCCTCCTCCTCCTTCTTGACCCTTCTGTTGTATGTGATACTGTTGTTTATCTCACCTTCCTGGATATTCTGAGGCTTTTATGATAGTATTCTCTCCTGACCCTTCTCCTTGTGCAACCACTTCTTGGGGTCCTGTACTGATTCATCATCTATACTGCCCTTCCTAATTGTAGGCATTCCACATTTCTGACATATAGGCACTATGTTGTTCCTTTAATCCCCCATTTTGTTAAGAGTGGGATGCTATGTTTCATTATTTGTTCTCTGTAAGTTTGATTACCATTTAGATTTCTGCATCTTCTTGTTCTCTTTTCAGTTACATTATTGTAGTCTTTGCATATATTATTCTGATTCTGCTTATTTCATTTTGTATCCTCCATATAATTCCATATTTCTCTGAGTATCAGATTTTCATAAACCAAACCACTTTTTTAAGTCCCTGTTTTTGTCATTAATGGCATTTTATCCTGCCTGTTTAATCTAGAAAATTAAACCATTTTGTCATGAAAGAATAAAATGAAATTTGTTTAAAATGGCAAAAAAGTATGTGTGGTCATAAAGAGGGTAGAGAGAAGCAGGTGTTCAGTCTCCCTTCTGCATAGCTATCGTCCATATCTTTCCTCTCTTAATCCACAGATTTTGCTATTCATATGATTACCTTTTTTGTGATTATACAGACTCCCATTAAATATGTATCAGATGAAATGTTCTGTGCTCCTTTCAATAGTTTTGGAATAACAGTAATGTGTGTCTATTTTACACCACATGAAAAGGATTTGAGCTGGCAGTTTGAGGGGTGAAAGAATCCATCTAATTTGGTCAGCCTTTTGTAAATAAATAAAATGAAAAATGTAGAAATCAAAAGAACTTAAGGATCATCTAATCCTGTGGAATCTCTAAAGTTGGTGCCCCAAGGCTTTATTGTAAGTCTTTTTCTCTACATATGTAATTTCCCTCTTGGTAAACTCACCATGGGCTCCATTATCTCAGGGGAGATAACATCCTAAACTTTATGTCTAGACCTAATCTTTCTCCTGATATCCATTCCCGTGGCTCTGGTTGCTTCATCCTTATGCCCACAGGTATCTCAGCCTCAAAGCATCTCCCTCCTTCTCCCCCAACAGGCCTTCCTGTGTCTGCTGAAGGTCCCCCCTGTCTTTCTAGTCAGTCAGATTGAAGCTTTGAAGGCCTCTTTGACTTTTCTCTCCTTAGGCTCTGCCCAATCCATGCCAGTTATACTTCTACAATAGTTTTCTCATCTCCTTCCTTCTTTTGACTTACATGTCCCTAGTCTTTCCCCAGGTCTCCTCCTCCTTCTTCTTGACCCTTCTGTTGTATGTGATACTGTTGTTTATCTCACCTTCCTGGATATTCTGAGGCTTTTATGATAGTATTCTCTCCTGACCCTTCTCCTTGTGCAACCACTTCTTGGGATCCTGTACTGATTCATCATCTATACTGCCCTTCCTAATTGTAGGCATTCTACAAGGCCTTTTTTTTTCCTTCCACTTTTTTTTTTTGTAAGTTTAGTGGTTTTTAACTCAACTCTAAGCAGATGACTCCCAGATCTATATCCCCAAACCTAGTGTAGCTTCATTTCCCACATTATCAGGACTTAACAGATGTTTCGAACTGTATGTCCCACAGATGTTTTAAATTGAGCGTGTATAAGACTGGACTCATATTTTCCCCAAACCCACCTATCTTGCAAATGTAATTATTTCTGCAGAAGGTACCACCGTTCTTCCAGTCTTCCAGGTTCATAACTTTGACATTATTATTTGCTATTCCCAAATCTAGTCACTTGATAAATCTTACCATTTCTACTTCCATATCACTTGCATCTGACCTCTCTGTTTGTACACCTGTCACTCCAGTTCAGGCCATGCCACAAGTCTTTCCATACTCCAATTCAGCCTCCAGTTGGTTGCCAAAGAAAACTGTATGTCCTACTCAGTACCTCCAAGGGCTTCATATTTCCTCTCAGATCAGTTGACTAGCATTTGTTAAGCACCTTCTTATATTTATCTTCCAAAGTCCTTGACAGTCTAGTTTTAACCTACTTTTCTAACATCCATTTTTCTTAACTTACCTGCCCTCCTAAACGTTCTGATCCACTCCCGCTGGCTGCCTTTGTGGTCTTCATATGTGGTACTCCATCTTTAATCTGTGTACACTGTCAGTATTTTGTGCCTGTGATGCACTCTTTCCTCCTTGCTGCCTCACAGAGTCCTTTACTTTCTTCAAAATGCTGTTTGACCACTACCTTCCATATGAAGCCTTTCCTGATCTCCAAAGTGCCAAAGTTTCCCCATCTCACAGTACTTTTCTTCATATCTTTCTGCATTTTACTCTTCTTAAGTGTAGGGGTTGTTTTATTCTTTGTGATTTGTATTCCTAAGGACTTGATATTGATAGGCGCTTAATTGATGCTTGTTCATTATTGATTAATTGTTAGTACTATGATTAACATATACATAAAAGCCTCTTCCTTAAGGGAGGGCATGGAAGAAGTATTCTGGTACAAAAGCATGCTGTATATTTAGCAGCACTCCTATGCTTCCAAATGGTAGCTATTAATTGAGTTGTAAATGGTTAAACTTCAGAACAACATTAATTCATGATTTAACATAAAACATATTATCTGTTTTGACAGGCCCGTAGCAGGATATGCAAACCTGTGTCCAAATATGATTTCTACTCAACCTCAAGAATTTATTGGAATGTTGTCAACTGTGAAACATGAGATTATTCATGCCTTGGTAAATTTTGTTATTTGAAGATCTGTTATATTTTTATTCTATTGCTCTTTTCTACATACTCTTTATCTACTGCCCTTTTAGGAGTGAATTAGGAGACCATATTTGTGATTTAGCTGGTGTTGAGAACTATTAAAGAGGAAACTCCTTTTATCAATGCAGATAGGCCCTTGTTCTGTAGTGTCTAATTTAGATTGTGGGATTAAGTGACTTCTCCAGCATTACTTAATCAGTATGAGTCAGAGTTGATACTTAAACTCTAGTCTTTATGACTTCCAACCACTTTCTAGCTATTTTGTCCAGGTTACCTTTTTTTTTTAAACTCTTGCTTCTTTCTTTTTTATATTAAAAAATTATTCTTAATGTAAAACCAGGAGTATGGCTCCTTACATTTGTGTATAATAATCTTTGTTGATTAAGATTCTACTAATTCAAAAGCTTTGTAATTAGAACAAAGATGCAATTATGTTTGTTATATTATCTGTAAGGATTACATTTTCTAAGAAATTAAAAGTTTAACTATTTAAATAAAAAATAGCTTAAATGTGATTTAAGAGATTATGTAAACTTTTTTAAAAAGCTATTTTTCTAGAGGCAGCTAAGTGGTACAGTGTATAGAGCACCAATCCTGAAGTCAGGAGGACTTGAGTTCAAATCTGGTCTCAGAAACTTAACACTTCCTAGCTGGGTGACTGTGGGCAAGTCACTTAATCCCAATTGCCTCAGCAAAAAAAAAAAAAAAGCTATTTTCTTATCTTTTTCATAATTTTTAGATACTTATTTGAGCAAGCATCTTTCTGACTTTGACTAGGGTCTATTTACTTTTACTTAGGGGCTTAAAAGTAATAAAACTGTATTTTAAATTTTTTATTTTTGAAACTGGGTCTCCCTATCTTACCAAGGCTGAATGTACAACAGCTTCTCATAGGACAAACCCACTATTGATGAGCACAAAAGTTTTGACCTATTCCTTTTCCTACATGGACCTCTTTACCTCTCTTTAGGCAGCCTGGTGGCCTTCATCTCCCATAAACCCACTATTTGGGTGTTAGACATAGTTCTTTCTGCAGCTCAGAACTGAGGTCAAGCAGTTTACCAGCTTTAATCTCCCCAGGAATAGAGATTATAGACCATTACACCCAGTTCAAGTAGAATTTTTCAAAGTATCCTATAAGTTTTTTACTCATTTGTAAATATCTTCCTTCTAATTAGAGGATAATTAGGGAGATATATTCTTGAGGACTTGTTCAAATTTGGCCTCAGACACTTAACATTTACTAGCTGTGTGACCCTGGGCAAATCACTTTGCCTTGCAAAAAAACCAAAACAATAACAAAAAAAGGAACAAATAGACTTTACTCATTTCAATTTTCAGAGGCATTGTGCTAGGCCTGAGATGGAAAAACAAAAAAAATAGAAACAATTTCAACTCTGGTACTTATGGAAAATAGATGTAAGTGAACATAAAGTAATGTGGTTTTTTCACTCCATATTACTTGAATACTCTATACTGTACATATTTTGTTATGCTATCTATATAATTCTCAAGACATTTAATCCTTAAAAATGTAGTTCAAACAAAATGAAACTTCACCTTGATTTAACAAATTAAGGTGGTACTGAAATTATTCTTTTGTTTTATGAACCATTGAAACCGAATCAGTTATAGAAAAGGAAAGTATTCTAAGAGATATTGTTATAGATGTTCAGTATCCTGACAAGCAGAAAAGATCAAAAGGGAATATTTAGTTATAGTTTTATCATAACATTAATAATTCTATAAATAAATCTAGAACTAGGATTTCAGGACATAGAAAATAAATTGGTTTATGTCTTTAAAAACCAATTCTATAGGCAATTCATCTTAAAATCATTACTATCATTGTGAATTATAAGAATTTACCTTTACATATAGCACTTTAGATAGACCTGAGGGAATATAGAGTGTTGGGCTCTGACTTAGAAGACCTGAGGGTCAATTCTCCCCATGCCTTAGACAACTCCCTACACTTCCTAAACCACAGATGTATTACATGTGGCCTGCTCTAATTATATAATACTTTAAGGTTTGCCAATCACATTCCTTGTAAGTAGAAGACAATAATTCAAGTGTTTTAAATGACTTCTAAGTCATCTAGCTTTCAAATTTGGAGTCATGCTTCAAATTTAGATCTCCTGATTCTAAGACCAGTGCTCTTTTCATTATGCTATGTTGTATCTCTTAAGAATATATATATACCCCTTTCCTTCCACCAGCACATATATAAAGTTGTAGATGCTCATATCTATTACTTAACTATGGAACAGAGTGTGAGTGTGAGATTTGCTGGTAAAAATTTTGAAAGTTTTCAGGATGACAAGATGAGAGAATATTCAATAGCTTTTAAAAAGCACGTGGAAAAATGTAGTTTTTATTTTCTTTACCATAATTATGTTTTTAATTTATTTTTTCAGTTTTATAATTCTCCTCTTCTTGTTTTAATAATTTACATTAGGCTGTCTTAGCATGTCAGAAGAGGATAAAATCCAGTAATATCATAGGGACAAAAGATTGATAGATTGAATATTTTCAGGCTGACATGATGACAGAATATGTATTCAATAATTTTTTTAAAAGGATATGGTAAAATGTAATTTATTTTCTTAACTCTACCATAATTATGTTTTTAATTTATTTTTTCAATTTTATAATTCTCCTATTCTTGTTCTAATAATTTGCATTAGGTTGTCTTAGCATGTTAAAAGGGGATAAAACTCCAGTAACATCATAGGGACAAAAGATTGATAGCCTTAGGTTTTAAGTGTCTAATGACACAAGAGCCAATAGTTAAACAAATAGAACAAAAGTGTCAGCTACAGACAAGCTGCATAATTAATTCATTGCATTAAGCTAATTAAATGAATATTATCCATCACTTATGGACATTAGCTATTACATATTCTAGTCATGATAATTAAAGTAATAGCGAGAGAATGATCAGGAAATAACCTTTCATATCAAATAATTTATGGCATTAAAAACATTATGGGACTTCTTTATTTCACAGGTGAAATTTGAGCATCTTAAGAATACCCTTGTATGAAATTGTTATTATTCTGATTATAAATGAACATTCTAAGGGCACTGAAGCCTAGCTGCTCATAAGGATTTGAATTTTATGACTCAGCATAGACCTTACTTTTCCAACCAAGGCAGCCTGTACTTTTCATAGTTATTGCCTGAGTGAAGTAGAAGTAGCAATGGAGCTGAGAGCCGTTAAGCAATTGTAATCTGCTTAAATTCTTTACTGACACCCAAAAAAATTTTTTTTTACTATATTCACATCCCTTTTTACCAAGCTTAAAGTCTGATAAGAGAGAAGAACTACAGAAGCTTGAGAGCCCAGTCATTTTTAGGGTAGGGGCAAATAAGCCTGTAATTCACTAACTCTATGGCTTATGTATTAGTATGTAATTATGTCTTAGTATGTAATAAATTGATGTTTGTCCAAGATTTTATATAATTGCCTCTTTAAAATATTTTGTGGTTTTGGGTTTTTTAATAGGGTTTTTCTGCTGGACTTTTTGCCTTCTACCATGATAAAGATGGAAAACCTCTGACTTTTAGATATGCAAGTGGTTTACCACCTTTTAATAGCAGGTATTTGTTTTTTCATTTTTGTTTCTTTCTTTGGGTAAAAAATGTTAAGCCTACATATATATTCACATAATGTTTTAATGAGCAAAGATTAACTTGGTGCTCAAGTTCAGAGTCTAAAATAGCAGAGATTACAAGCATGCTTATCGATGGACCTTACTTTTGAAAGTAAACAAAAACTCTAGTAACAATAAAACTCCAGTAGTATAATTTGCTTTCATTTAACATTGAATATTAGTTCTTTTCCTTTTTCCTAATACTTGTGTTGAGAAAAAAAATTAAGCCCATTCCGTTCATTTATTTAATTTTTTATCGAAGATCCTTCTCTGGGATATGTAAATGACATATGCAATAAACATACCTAGATTTTAGCAAAGCATTTATAAGGTCTTATATTATTCTTGTGGACTAGAAGAAGAGATGTGGACAATATGAGTGCATTTTTTATGGATTTGGAGTTGGTTAAATGGCTCGGCCATTAATGGTTTGATGTTGAAATGGAAGTTTCCCTTGGCTCTGTGTGATTTAACTTTTTTGTCAGTGACTTGGATAAAGGCATAGAGGTACAGCTAATGTGTTTGCATGAAAGGATCTAAAGCCATTTAATAAGCCGAAATTTAATAGGGATAAATTTAAAGTCCATAGAAATTTAAAATTGTCAATTTCACAAGTATAAGAGGAAGGGGAAGGGGCACATGCATAGGCAGCAATTAATCTGAAGACCTGATGTTTTAATGAATTTAAGCTTAAATGAATCAACAGTATGTGTAATATGGTAGCCAAAATAGCTAATGTGATTTTAGACTGAATTTATAGTGAGGGTAGGGGCAAGCTAGTCTGGTAATGCATGTTTGTAATCTGCTCTGGAAAGCAACCTCAGACAACCTGGCTGAGATAATAAGACTCAAAACAAAATAAAAAGTTGGAAAATGGTCAGGACCAAGGAAGAGATAGTCCTTTTGTACTTTGCCTTGGTTAGGTATGGTTAGACCATATCTAGAGTGTTGTATTCAATTCTGGGAGCCACATTTCAGAGAAAACTGAAAAAAGGAGTCAGGATGATTAAGGATCTCAAGATCATGTCTTACAAGTATCAGTTAAGACAATGGGACACTTGGCTTGAATTTTTAAAGGAAAGGCCTGAATCCAAGTCTTGTTATTCTTAATTAACATATTATCCTATTCATCAAAGAAGCTTTTCCAAATTTTTCATCCTCTTCAAACCTCTCATGGCTTCATTTTCCCCTCATATTTTTTCAGCTTAGAACCTTGCCTCGTATTTTCCTGGGAGCTCCCTCTTCTTCCTTCTTTCTTAGCTCCTTTCACCTAAATTCTTTCTGCCTCTATTCCCTCTTTTACTCCTGTCTCACATAAAGAGTTAGCCCTTCTCCCTAATAAGGTAAACCTCTCTCTGTTTGTACAAGTGATCCCATTCTATCCTGTCTTTTCCTGCAGTTTATCCCCATCTTATCATCTCTATTCTTTCATTTATTTTCAACCTCTCCCTGTCCATTGGCTCCTCTATAAATAAATAACAGAGACCCATGTCTCTGTTAATCCTCAAAAAACCCTCATTCAGACCCTCACTCAGTCCTTCCATCTCTACTGTCTTTCCTGTTGAGAAGGCTTGATAATAGATGCCTCCACTTCCTTTCCACTCTCTTTCTTAACTCTATGCCATCTGACTTCCAACCTTATCCTTTAATGAAAACGATCTCCGTAGTTATGAGTCATCTCTCATTTGCCTGATCTAATTAGTCTTTTCTCAGTTCTTACCCTTTAGCTTCTCCACCCCTTTGTCAGTCCCCTTCTCCTTGATACTCTTCTCTGGATTTTGTGCTACTCTTGCTCTTGGCTCTCGGTATTCCTCCTTTACTAGCTCGTCATCCAGGCTGTACTGCTGGTAGTAGGGATCACTCTGTTCTGAACCCTTTTTTTCCTGCCTTTTTACTAGTTTTCTTGCTGATGTCATCAGTTCTCCTAGATTCAGTTATCACCCTTACAGTGATGGTTTATCTTCTTTCTAACTTCTAGACTGGCATTTTCAACTGGCTATTAAACATCTTGAAGTAGATGTTGTCCCAACATCTCAAACTCACCATTAGCCTGTTGGTTGCCCTCCTGTCTCAAGGCCTCCTCCTCAGTTCTCCCCCTCACTCAGCTGTCCATTAGTGTTCCCAAAGGATGGGGCTGTCTGTGCCAGGCAGTAAAGCTAGTGCTTCCCTATAACCCCCAAGAGCAATCTGAATGATCTGGTGTTTACAGCTCCTGTACCCTGCCCTCTTCCTTCTTCTACCTTCTGCATTTCTGTGGGTGCTGACTTCCATGACCAGGGACACCGGCGACCTGCTTGCTGTCCTCAGAGAAAACATCCTGTTTCCCCACTTTGGGCATTTTCTCTGACTGTCATTCTTGCCTGAAATGCCCTCCTCCTCATCTCCTTCTTTGTTTCCTTCAGACCATGGTTAAAATCTCACCTTCCTTCAGAAAATTTTTTGTGATCCCTCTGTTGAGGTTCAGAGTAGGTAAAAGAGTAAATGTGAAAGAGTAATTGTAAAAGACTCATTGCTTACCTTCTTATATGGGAACGCATATGCAGACCCTGCAGACCTCCGGCTGGGGGATGTCTCCTCTGACTGTTGGTTGGGTCTCCTGCTCTAAAATTCAGTTTGAGGTATTATTTAACATTGTTTAGAAGGGAACGTTGGGAGGATCAGCCGCTCCCCAACCTATACTCTGCCACCCTGATCAAGACCTATCTTTTCAGTGCTAGCATTGTGTTACCAGTGTTTCTGGATGACAGGCATGGAACACAGCTTTCTTAGAAGAATTTAAAGTGACTATCACATAGGAAGAGGGCAGTGAAGAGGCAGGCAGTAATGTGAATAAAACCTCTAAAGAAAAACAAGAGCATTTGGTGTTTTGGGGAACTATGTGATATCTGAAAGAGCCATAAGGACAGGTAACAGTAGGTGCTTCACTGATGCATGAGCCATAAGGACAGGTAACAGTAGGTGCTTCACTGATGCATGAGCATTGTCAGGGGTGTCTCCAGTAAGTTCAGGAGACAAAGACAAACTCTACATAGGATGGACAAGCATGGTGTTTACAATTCACTGGAGCTGCCTTTGGAATTGATGAGATGACAGTGTATCTTTTCCATCTGTGTTATCCGCAGATCTGTTAAACATAGCCATCTATGCGTTCATCCAAAAACATTGAACAGGATTAATAAAATTAATAATAATTCAATCTTTATATATATATTACACTTTTACAAACAATGCCATTTGATTCTCATAATAAACCTTTAAAGTAGATAGTGAAACAATTATTTACATTCTAAAGATGAGGAAATTGTTCTAGATATAGTTTCCCTGAATTTTTACTGGTAAATAAGTTGTTTAGGCCAATTAGATGTAATAGAAGATAGAGTTCTATATTTCCAGAATCCTGCAACCCAGACTAGGGCTTGTAGGCTTTCTTCCAGAGTCTCTCTCTCCTAAGTCCCACAAGAAGAACTGAGCCCAAGCTTCAAAAGCTCCCTTTATATGTGATCTCCCAAAGGTTAACTCCGCCTTCTGGAGGGAGAGAGATTCTGGGTTATCTCCCAGAGTGCTCTCTGGCTATAAGGTGTGAATTGGGACTAAGCCCTACTAAGCCCTGCATCTTCCCACACGTGTGAACTCCATTGAGTACTTAGATACTTATGAGATCTTTAAAGGTATGAACACAAGCATTGTTCAATCAGTTCCACTTAGTACCTTGTTTCAAGTTCTGGCCCAAAATAACTCTAAGATTAAATCAACTCTAATGGCTTAACACTTTGTAAAGATTCCAACAGTATCTATTTGGTGCAAGTGTCTATTAACAATAGCTTTTTAAGAAACCTAGATTAACTCTCACACATACTTTTATAACTAAAAAAACCCATAAATTTGAAAAATGTGATGTTCTATTTTAATTGTAGTCTTGGATTGTATCAGTGGAGTGATAAGGTGGTTCGAAAAGTGGAGAGACTTTGGGATGTTCAGGGTAGTAAGATGATACCGCACAGTGTGTTTCTTCTCGTAACACCCCGTGTTGTTGTGAGTATTGCTAAAATATTATTTCTTTTTGAATCTCTACCACCCTTACTAGTTATGAGCATCTAATTTGTTTTTTATTGTTTCAAATTCTATAAGCTTTTCAGAGTCTTAATTCATAATTTTTAGTGGAACAAACAATATAAAGTAAATACAATGGAATACTAACCCTAGTAGTAGCCTGGGTAAATGAAAATCTGGATATTTCTTAACTCATCTTACAACTTCCTTAATCCTGCTCCCATCCATTCCCAGTATGTGTGTGCGCCGCACGCGCGCGCACACACACACACACACACACACACACACACCCCCCAGGCCCAAGAAAAATATCCAAAATAGGACCATAACTTAGTAGATTGCAATTGAACAGAAGTTGTTTCTGAGCAAGATTAATATATGGCAGACAAATTTGTAACTTTTGAACTTAGTATAATTCAACCAAAAATCTTCAAATGGGTAAGGACACAATAGAAAAATACAAAAGACAGTTATGATGGCATACAAACATTCATTTTAAATACTATTTTTCCTTAGTATTTCTTTCCATTGTAATAACAATTCAACATCCTTACTGTTGCAAAATAATAAAAATTATGTCACATGTTATGCTAATTTAATGAGCTTTATATGTTTTTTTTCCTTAGGAAGAAGCTCGGAAACATTTTAATTGTCCAATTCTGGAAGGAATGGAACTTGAAAATCAGGGTGGTCTAGGTACTGAGCTGAACCACTGGGAAAAACGGTTATTAGAGGTCAGTTTTAATGGAAAAAAAATTTTTTCAAGTTAGTAACAGAATTAGTAATTTTCAGATTTCTAATGAGGAATCTGTATAACTCCTAAATAGGGTAAGATAGGAAACTTGTGAAAATTATTGAAATATTTTATCTAATGTTTGTTTCCTTATGCCTTCTTTTGCTCTAAATTCCATGAAAGTCTTACTCTGATACCTTATCATGGTTTGTAGAACAATGGGTTCTTGAAGATTTTCCCAACAAAACCTCAGTTCTATAAATCACTAAACTGGAGAGGCTTTGAATGAGAGAGCTGACAAAATGCTATTTTTCTGTTATTTGAGATCCAGCATAAGTATAGATTTAGAGCCAGAAGGTTTACCTTTTGTGATTTAGTGATAAAGTAATGGTTTAATTATGCCTCAACAATTCACAAAGGCCATCTACTAACTGAAACTGTACTATGTGGAGAGGATCCCATTCCAGTGAAGTTATGGATCTCTGAAGTATGGAAGTAGAAATGATTTCCTTAAAACTAGATTTCGTGTGGTTTTCGAGTTAGTCTTTTTAGAATGCTAGCACATTTGGCAGAAATAAAGGTTATATATTGGGTTAAAGAACTTGAGGATATGGTTTCCTTCAACTTGCTTTCTTTGGATAGTGATTTACAGTAATAAAATGAATAGCATTGAAGTGCTTCTGTTTTTAGTTATTGTATGTTATCCCAGCTCCTCAGAGTTGAAAGTTATTGAGAAATTATTTGAGTAATTCAAAATAAAATGAGTCTTCTTTTCCCCCTTCTTTTCCTTATCTTCTTTCCTGTGCACACATTCCCTTTCCTATTCTCCCCATACCTCCTTCCCTCCATTAGCTCAATAATTACCTTAACTTTTTTTTTATTTTGCCAAGAGAAACTTTATCTAGTGTAGATTATTTTATAAGTTTTTTTTTAAATAGCTATGTTTGTTTGCTTTGCACAATTGCAAATATCATTAGCCTGACATTCTAGGGAAGCTGTCCATGGCAAAAGTTTTTAAAAGGTTTAAGGAAAAAGAGAGACTTCCTTTCTTTTAAATGCTTCTATTTTGTTTTAAGAAAACTTATGAGGCTTTTAGAAGTTCCCCACTCTCTCATAATTTTAAAGTAATGATCATTATAATTTTAGACCTAAAAAAAGCCCTGGAAACCATTCTGCAGATGGTCCTGAGAAGTTAATTGATTTAAGGCAATTAAAATGAAATGTTTCTTGTAAGACCTCTGTCTGTCCTGGTGCCACTTCTTTTCTTTGGCTTACTAAACTTCCTGTGATTTTCAGAATGAAGCAATGACTGGCTCTCACACACAGAACCGAGTTCTCTCGCGAATAACCTTAGCATTAATGGAGGACACAGGGTAAGAGGATATCCTACCATAATATGACGTGATATGGTGAATTTTTGAGAATATTTAACATTGAAATCATTTAATGAGAGAGAGAGAGAGAGAGAGAGAGAGAGAGAGAGTGAGTGTGTGTGTGTGTGTGTGTGTTTAACCAACAGATAACCTAAAATTGGTCTGCATTTGAATTTGAATGAAATCAGATCTCCCTAAACCATAACTAGGTAAAGATGGAAAAGAGGCAGGATAGCTATAAAATAAATGGTTTCCTTGTAATGAGCACTGCTTTGTGGTGTAACTATTTCACTAAATAACTAATAGCATTTCATTTGTCTTCCATGCCCAGAATATATTCCTTTGTAAATTCTTTTAACTTCCCAACTCCTACTACTATCCTTCTAAAACATTTTCCTTGTGTTAATTTTATACATATTTTGTTCTTTCCTTCTGATTTACATACATCTATCTCCCTTCATAATTACATGGGTAAGCTAGGTAGCACTGGGGCTAGAGCACTGGGCTGGGAGTCTCATCTTTGTGAGTCAAATCCAGTCTGGGTGACTCTGGACAAGTCACTGCCCCTGTCTGCCTCAGTTTCCTTTTCTGTAAAATGAGTTGGAGAAGAAAATGGTGACCTACTGCAGTATCTCTGCCAAGAAAGCCCCAAATGGGGTCAGGAGTTGGGCATCACTGAACAGCCACAAAGCAACAACATCCCTTTTCACTAGTCAGAAGCAAACTGTCCAGTCAAGAGTAGCCCTCACTACCATGGCTGGCTCCTTCCTAGTTCCCTCTGTCTTTATGAGTCTCTGTCAGGATCCTGACCGCACTGAGAGCACTGAGCTGAATTTAAAGAAATAAAATTCAGCAAGGATAAATGTGAAAACCTTATGCTCAGGTATACGTGGGGAAGGTGTGGGTAATGGGAAGGGTAGGGGCAGCGGCACTGTAAGGGAGGCCTTTGTGCTGGCCCACCATAGTATCTCATTCATGGAAATGGCAGAACTTTTAACTAGCTGTGTGTCTAGGGGAATACCTGACACTAACATTTTTCTTGCAAAAATGGAAACTCTTCAGAAGCTAGTATGTTTTATTCTTAGCCAACCCATAACATTACTCCTGTAATGTAGAGGAAGGGGAAATACCAGAAAAGAAGGCTTGAGTTTGTAAATGGTTTGCATTGTGTGTTCAGCACTCTCATCAGTTTATAGTTCACATGATAATTCACAAATTTAAAAAGTTAGCTTTTTAAGGTTTGTCTATATGAAGTTCTAGAATCTCAGGTTTTGTCCTATTACTAAAATAGCAGTTGAGCAATGAGGAGGTGAATGGGGAAATATTGATCCCCAAGTAATTGTCAATGGGCTAATGAACCATAATATTTAGAGAGAAGGTATAACTATTTGGACAATGTAGTAGTCTTTTACAAAGCAGTAACTTCTGCAAAGAACGACAGTTCCAACTGCAGCTTGATCTGCCATTAATCTCTTGTGTTAAATGTGACATTTCAGTTTCTGGATTTTTGCAGCATTATCAGGGTAGCTAGGTAGTTTTTCTTCGTGGAGCTTTAAATAACCATGATGTTGTCAGGATCATTGGAACAGAAAGTGTGGAACAGTGAATTGGTTTGGGGGGTGGGACAGAGCAAGATGCTTTTCTATTTTCCTCTTTATCTAGTCCCACCATTCTTTGTCCTAAAATACTTCTAGTTAGCTCTCTTTATCCCCCTGTCCTCTTCTTCTCTCAAGGGATTTATTCTTGTATAACATAGTTAGGAGAGTCTCTTGTTCTAATTATGAGAATCCAAATCACAAGACTGAAGTCATATATAGCTCTATCCACACAGCACTTAGTTAATGATTTCTGATCATTGTAATGTACCAACGTGTTTTGATTTAATTAAGAACACAGTTTTTAATTATTTACTTCATTGTTGAGATTTGTGATGTAAGTGTAGCAGACATTTTTAAAACAATAGTACTTATTTAAAATATTTTCACAGCTGGTATAAAGCTAATTACAGCATGGCTGAGACCTTAGATTGGGGCCGTGGTAAAGGCTGCGACTTTGTCATGAAGAGTTGTAAATTCTGGATTGATCAGCAAAAACAAAAGTAAGAAAGTGTTTTCCTTGAATTGCATCTGGTTATTTATTGAATTTCTAATTTTCTTGAGCCTAAAATGACAAATCTTCAAATGTATGACTTGTAGGTTCTATGAAAATTAGTAAAATTTAGATTGTTAAAGAAAAAATGTTCTTTATGTTATATATTATACATGTATAATCAAAAAAAATTTAAAAAAAAAAAAAGAAAAAGTAAAATGTTCTACAGATTCTCTGTAATTTTGCCTTTGGAGATATTTGTGTGAAATTTAGGGAGAAAATGGAATAAGATATCCAATGGAATCCCAAAAAACTGTGGATAGAAAATGCCATCTGCATCCAGAAAAATAACTATGGAAATTGAATATAAATCAACCTGTGCTATGTTCACTTCTTTTTTCTCACTCATGGTTCTTCCCTTTTGTTCTGATTTTCTCTCCTAACATGATGATGATAAAAGCAATGTGCATTTAAAAAATTAATTAAATTTAAAAAAAAAAAAGAAAATGGAGTAGAATTCAGATCAGTATTCCTGTGTTCAGTTAATATGATATGCAAAAGTGTATTATTTGTGTAAAATTTGAACATATCAAAGAAATGGGAAAGTTAGAAGGGGACACACAGCAATCTAGAACAACACATATACAAAAGAATCTCAGCATCAACATCCTTACCACTGGGTCATATAGCCCCTGCCCTCAAGGTGTGTAAGGATCCACCAGCTTTTGAGGTAGCCCACTCTTTCTTTTTGATACTTTTATACAACTTTATAACAAAACTCTTTCACATACCTTCTTGTCTTGCCAGTGATTAGTAATTAAACAAGTGGTATGAATTTATTACTAATGAAGAATGAGGGTACTTCAGAACAAGGACATCATATGAGTTTCTTAGAGATTATTCTATTTGAATATCCCACTTTGAGATTATTTGCAATTGGCAGCACAAGGGGATTTCTTTTCTTATTTTTCAAAAACCTGAAGCTCTGGGCCTCTTTCAAAGAAGTTCTGCCTTTGTCTTAAGTCTTTTAGTCTTCTATTTGTACAGGAGTTAAAGCAAGGAACAGTGAAACAGAAACCAGTTCCCAGCTGCCATTTCTCTACTGCTCTAAGGCTTTCTGTCCAAGGTATACATATGTAGAAATAATTAGCTTCTGTGTTCCTGACCTGTAGTGACTGCTCTTGTTCATAGGGCCCTCTGCTTGGAATACTTATGGAGAGAAAAGGTCAGTTCAGGTTAGGAAACATAGAAGGTAATAGGCAGGACGAAGTCCATTTTTAACTCTTTGAAACTATATACAGAAAAAAACTGTACTCTGCACATATATTTCACTTGCCTTTAGTAGATCTAAAATTTTTATAATCTAAATCATTTGTACGGCTTGTTTGAAAACCAAGATGAAGTATAAGATACAAATAATATACTTGAATATTTTAGAATTAATTTTTTTCAATGTAACCTTAATTTCTGCCTAGTCACTTTGTATATTTAACTAAAAGTTATTCTTCAACAACAAATTAAAGCAACTGTATTTTTCTTACCATGGGCAGAGAAACAAGAGAATGAGTTCTTGCATTGAGGTATAAGAAATTTAAATAATGTACAAGACCTATTAACCTGAAATAGCTGAGACACTCTTAATATGTTGCTGTGGGAAATTTTGCTTTGTTCTTCTCTGAGAATTATGTAAAATGATTTTTTTTTAAATGTAAAAAATAAATCTTGTCTTGATCTTCCTAGAAAGGGTTACTTTATGATTTCTCTGAATTTCTATGATAAATTTCAATTCCAAGAGGCATTTTTCTTATTAATTAATGTTTTATTCTCATTTGGGAAGCTCGCTTTTTCTTTAAAAAAGAAGTTTTGATTAAATTCTAGAATATAATTCCTTTCAAACTGTGTAAATGTATTGGCGTTTTTGTGGAAGAGACATGGTAGACAGCCACCATTTTCTAAGTTCCAGTACTTCTTTTTGTGATCAGGAGACAAGTGCTAGCTCCCTATTGTGACACACTCAGAAGTAATCCATTGCAGCTAACCTGTAGGCAAGACCGGAGAGCAGTTGCTGTGTGTAACCTGCAGAAGTTCCCCAAGCCCTTACCCCAGGAATATCAGGTAATAGCTTCTTCTTTGGGGCAGCTCTGTAAAAATGAACTTGCCCTCAGTATCTTTCTTAAAGTTCTAGAGGAGGTCCAGAAAGAAAGGGCAGCCTGAGGGCTCCTGTTAAATCTGAGGTGCTGCACTTTTTAAGTCCAAACAAACTCTATGGAAGGTTTGCAATTCTTTGTGCAAACCTCTCTTCCTTTGCTTCTTTGTACATGGGAACTTTTGTGTTTGACAAGTGTCGGATTATGATATCATGCATTTGCTTGCGTTTTGACTGTTTTATATAGAAAGTTTCACAAGCTCCTCTCCTTTCTGTTTTCTTTATTCTTTCTGATAGTACTTTGATGACCTCAATGGAATACCTGTAGAAGATTTGCCTTATTATGGTGGCTCTGTGGAAATTGCTGACTACTGCCCATTTAATCAAGAATTCAATTGGCATATAAGTGGCGAATTTCAACGCAGTTCAGATTGTAGAATACTGGAAAATCAACCAGGCAAGTGATTTTGTTTTATTAATGTATTTATAACATGGTAATATTTGTTTCAGCTACTGAACATTTGAATAATATTTTACATTTTACACATTTAGTATTTCAAGACATTTTCATATTTTTTCATTTTATTCTCACAACAACCTAGTGAAGAAAGTAGAGAAGGTGGTATGTGCAAACTGGAGTGGAGAGAGGTAGGTCTATGGCTAATAGTAAGAGTTGGCTGAGAAAAAATAAGAACTGTCAAGAATTTGGATTTCTGCATAAGAACTTTTCTCAGGCAATCACTAAAACAGCTTTTGCAGAATGTGCTAATTTGAAATTCTAAGGCATCAGGAAAAGCAACCAGTTAAAGTCACGTCATGGGGACCAGCAGGTAAGACATAGGGAAGAGGGAAGAGGTTATCAATTGAAAAAATCATTAATTAACAGAAGACAGCACATGAGAAAAGGGCAACAGTACAAATGCACACTCTCAGATAATTTCTACACAAATGCTAAAATTATAAGTAATAAAGTGAATTAGGAATCTTAATATGTTGTGGTAAATTTAACTTTCCAGGTATCACTAAAAGAGGATGGGCTTATGATTCTAGGGGCAGTACATCAGGATTCTTAAGAATCTGAATAAATTTCTGGGTGATCCTTTTCATTTTGGATGGGGAAAAAAATGACACTTTTATTTTTACTAGCTTCTAATTGAAATTTAGCCTTTCTTTCACTTATTTAAAAATGTAATTCTTGTATATGAATTCCCCAACTGGGGAAGGGAATAGGGGGAATGGAGGGAAAAAAATTAGAACACAGATTTTTTTGTAGGGGGTGAATGTAGAAAATTATCCATATAGATAGATATATATATGTTTTGAAAATAAAAGCTTAAATATATATAAAATTCTGAGAAAGTGTTCATAGGCTTCACCCAGCTATCCAAAAAGTCCATGATACTAAACAGATTAAGAATCCCTGCACTGAAAGAATTGAAATTGTGAGTGCTTAGCCAGAAAAATAACAAGACTTTTCTTTTTTAAAGAAAGAAAATAGAGACCGACCTTCAAATTCTAGTTGGATAAACTTGATTCTGTTCCTGGCAGAATTCTAGAATATACTCTTTTAAGGGGCACCAAGAAACATTGATTATCAAGAGCAAGCATAGTTTCACTGAGAAGTGATGATACATGTCTTAACTCATTTGCTTTTTAAATTCTTAGATCAGGAGAATGACATAGACAAAGCTTAATTAGTTTTCTGCAAGACATTTAACAAAGGCTTGTATGCTGCCCTTGTACACAAGATGGAGAGCTAGATAACAAATATGAGATTCAAAACTGGTTGATCAGATCCAAAGACTAGTAATTAATGTGTTGAAATCAACCTAGAAGGGTGTATCTCGGAATGTCCTCTTCCCTGTGCTGTTCAAGATTTGTTATCAGTGGAGCATCCTTCTCAAATATGACACAAAGTTGAAAAGGACAATTAACTGATTAGGTGAATTCCAGGTTCTACTGTGATTGTTACAATTGAGTGGTCACTATTTGCTGCACATCTTCAAAGTCTTATTTAGTTCTCTCTTATTTAGTCAATCAATAAGCATTTATTAAGATACTATGTGCCAAGCACTGTGCTATGAATACAAAAGTGGAATAGCTTTTGTTCTCAAAAAGCTCACATTCTGACAGACACGAAAATATCCATATGTATGTATGTGCATGTAAGTGTATTTTAATAATTAATATTAATCATTATTAATAATTTTACTTTCCCTCAGAATGTAAAAGAAAAGACTGTTAGAAAGTTTCATTATTAATAATTTTACTTTCCCTCAGAATGTCCCTTGTAAAAGAAAAGAGTCTGTTAGAAAGTTTCTTTTACATCAAAACTGCATCAAAAAAAATTTTTTTTTCAAACAAAATGGAAGTCTTGGCAGACAAAACCTGAATCGATTAATATTAAATTAAATAAGGATAAATGTAAAGTTCTGTCCTTGTGTTAAAATAGACTAATCGTGTATGAACAGATGGAGCAGGTGTGGCTAAACAACAGGTAATGAATGTTAGCACTCTTTGTATTTTAATATATTTGTACACATTTTCTTGTCACCTATCAGAATGGGAGCTTTTGGTAGGCAAGAATTGCACTTTTTTGTTTTGTATCCTCATCACTAAGTATAAGGCTTGCCATATAATTGGCAATAACTGCTTATTGATTGAATTAAATGATCAGTAACCCCACATGGAAGAAAGGGGATGATAGGAGGGGAAGGACCAAGTTTCTGAGTCTTAGAAACAAAGCCAAAATGGTTTCGGTTTTGAAAGATCTTAGAGAATAGAACTCTTAGGGTTTAGCATGATAATCATCTTCAAGTATTTGAAGATTTGCTTTGTTCTGCTGAAAGTGTTCTGCTGGGAGCCTAATAGACAAGAGTAGAAGTTATGGAGAGGAAGCATGATGGAGGCAAGAACTTTCTTCCTAACCCTCAGAAATGGAGAAACTGCCTTTTCTTTATGAAGAGCCTTCCTATCCCTGGAAAGCTTAACGCATAGCTGCAAAATCTTTTGTAGGGGAGGTTATGGATTAGATTTCTGTCCAAACAGTATCAGTTCTTTAGATACGGTCATATTCATGTCTCCCATGTAGGCAATTACTTCCTTTGCTCCCAACTGCAGTATTCAAAATGGAAATCCTTCTTTATCCTTCGTTTTAACTTGTGTTTTCTTGTTCTGTCTTTAGCACATATGGATAATAATAGCTTCATCTGCATAGTAATTTTATATACGTAGGAATCAGTCACTCATCTAGTCTCTAGGTAAAATGAATCTACTTCCTTTAATCTTTTCTCAATCTTTTATTTTCCAGTCTCTTACCACATTTGGGGGACCAAAAATTGAACTCAAAACTTAAAGAAAGTTTACCAGTATTAATTGTCATAAAAGGTGACCTTAATGTTTCTTATGCAGCCAAATAATAATTAACTTTACAAAGTGTTATTCCAAGACTGGCCAGCAAGAATAATCAGGAAGCCTAATTTCTATGTTCTGATATAGGTGATTGTTCACTGATAATAGCTGTTCTGGAGTCTCAATTTGAATTTGGTGTACAGTGTTTTTATGCTTGGTGCATTTGTTTCAAGTTTCCTTAAGAATTGAGTTTGATTTGAAAGGGCTTTAGTCAAAAAGAATGGTGGAAATAATTTAGTTTCTAATAAATTGATCCAAAATATATTTTTTTATTTAAAAAAATATATTTTGGCTTATTTCAGAACCTTTCAAAAACTTTGGTGCTGAAAAATATGGACCTCATTCAGTATGTCTAATCCAGAAATCTGCATTTGTCATGGAAAAATGTGAAAAGAAACTCAGTTATCCTGACTGGGGGAGTGGATGTTATCAGGTAAACTGCATAATTTTTGTCAATGTCTTTGAAGAAAACATTTTCATTAGGTGAATTTGGTTTTTGTATATTTAAATTGGAAAGCAAAAGAACACACCTTTTTGTGTGAAGGTGCTTGTTTGTTTACCTTTTTTCTTTATTTTTTTGAGTGTAAGACTCATCTTGGTTTCCATGAGAGAGAGAGTTTTTCTCTCCTTTGGCTTTGACTTGCATTCAGTTTTTTTTTTTTTCTTCAAGTTTTTAAAAAAGCCTTGTTTGGCCTGTTAGATAAAGGAAGAGTCAGATCTGCATATAAGTCTTGACTCTGTTCTATAAGGGTCACATGACTCAAGATAAGACCACTTAACCTCTTAGTGCTTCAGATACCATTCTAAAGACTCACTAAGGGTTGTCCTTTATCATGCATTTTCTAAACTTGGAGTTTTTCCATGCAGATTGAAGGGAGAGGGTCAACCGGAAACTCCAACTGCTATAGTAAATCAATATCCACTATTGGTAAATAAAATTCTTTTTAAACTTGGAAATGCAAAGATTGAACCATTTCAAGCTTTATTTCCATAAGTGAACATGGAAGAATGAGTCATCATATCAATATTTAATTGAAATAATCATCAGCCCACTCTGATTTAAAATATCTTTAAAAATGCAACCTTGGTGAGGTAGAACTGAATGGTGGACTTCTCTGAACCTTATTTGTGACAACTCACATTGGTATAGGATCTTAAGGTTTACAAAGCTCTTTCCTCACAAAAATCCTCTGAAACGAGGTAAGGTAATGCAGTCATTATCTGAATTAACTACATTAGTTCATTTGCCTATGGTTACAAGGCTAATTATTTCTGGAGCTGGGATAGAAACCCAGGCTTCTTACTCCCAAGTTCAGAGCCCTTTTCACTACAGTCACAATACTAGTATCTAGAGATCTGGAACTATTCTCCATTTCTGCAGAGTCAGATTTTGTAGGGTATCCTAGCAACCTGACCATCATTTATAATATTGTTGATAGAAAATGTTTTGTAGGATGGGGATTTCCTGTAAGAGCATAAGAATTTCTGTGATTTAAAAACATAAGAAAAAGCAAGCCAGTGTAATTGGAGAAGAAATAGTTAATAGAGTAATTGTTTTAGCACTTTTCTAAATTTGATAAGTTTGGAGGTATCTGTAAAAAAAAAAAAATAGCTGTATTAAAGAGTGAAATATTTTTAGTAACATTTTCAAATTATACAAATTTCTTGTGTAAGGAAATTGAAGCTGAAAGAGTAATTTGCCCAGAGTCACACTGTAAGTGGCCAAAGGAGGATCTGACCTCTGCTGTTCTTTGTAATTGTAAATCCATTACTCTGTCCACTATGCTTCCTAGCCACCTACATTGGAAACCTCTGCCATAGAGCTTTTTCAACACATCTATTACCAAGCTTCCTTGGGAAACTCTGCCATAAAGCTTTTTTAAATATTTATCATGTTGGTTTCTTTTATCATTTTGGTTCATAGAGCCTAATGCCTGGCATACAGTAGGTGTTTAATAAATGATTGTGGATGTGTCAAAGCAAATTGTGTTCTCTAGAAGTGATATGTTAAAGGACTTCTGTTTATATTTATAGCATGTCTTAATTTTCCAGAATGTTACTCAGCTAGGGTTTTTTCTCCTTTTTGTTTTAAGGTTTCTTGTTCTCCCCAAGGCTTGAAAGTTTGGGTACAGAACACCACATATTTGTGCAGCCGAGCAGGTCAGGTTCTCCCTGTAAGCATTCAGATAAACGGCTGGATACATGGTGGGGACCTTCTCTGCCCAGCGTGTTGGGATTTCTGTGAGCATTGCCCTCCAGAAACAGATCCTCCAATTTCCAACTTCACAAGAGCTTTACCACTGGGTAAGTGAGTATCCATAAAATACTTAAAATGCAATTCTGGAGAACACTTAAAGATAGATAAAAAATCTTTTTGCCAGATTCTTGTTCTTTTTGTTCTCTTGAAAGTTTTCCTACTATCTTTGGAATCCATAAGTCAAATAGATAGACAGGACTTACTAAATGCATGTCTGTAGAGCCTTTTGTTTATTAAACTTCCTGACTCACAAAGGAAGAAACCCAACCAGAGAAGTATGCCCCCAAAGCACCTCATTTTATTTAAAATTTCTTTTCATCTACCTTTAAAAGTTAACAAACAGAACATGACTGTACAGTAAAGCTTTTTTTTTTTCTTCCAAAAAAAACTTATTCTAGCACTGTATTTTGGCTGGGTAAATTGAGGAAGAGGGGGTAATACATTCTCACAGCAAAAATGACCCAGCAAAATAAGATGCATCCACATACATTAACCGTCTTGGAGCAACTTATGCATATTGTATGTAGATTTTAAGATAACTTAAAACTTAAATTCTTATATGTCTGAACTACAGACATAAATGGCATAAATTTTTGATACGTGCCCCACAAGGGTGATCAGATTAAGGAATGGATTCTAACTAGAGATCAGGGGTTTCTCATCCTAACTTAATATTCTGTTTGTGTTTTTGTCATCCTCCTTTGAAATCCTGTGTATATGAGTTTTTTCTTTTCTCAGTTTAGGTTCTCAGTAAGAGGGACAGAATTTGGGAATGCAGTTCTCTGAATTTATACCCAATGCTTTTTCAGAAGGCTATACTAATTTTTTTTAATAGTCTTTTATTTTTCCAAATAAATGCAAAGATAATTTAAACCATTCCCCTTTGCAAAACATTGTTTCATATTTTTCTCCCTTCCTTTCTCCTCCTTCCCCAAGAGAGCAAGCAATCCAGTATAGACTAAACATATGCATTTCTTCTAAACATATTTTCATATACAAATATACACATGCTGTGTATGAAAAATATCAAAAGGGGAAAAAATACCAGGCAAAAAACAAAAGTGAAAATATTTGGTCCACATTTATTCTACATAATTCTCTCTCTGCATGCAAATGGCATTGATAGCATTTTCCATCACAGGTTATAATTAATTGGAGAAAAAAATTTCTTACTCTCAGAAACAAAATCCATTTTTCAGTCAATAGCTTAACTAATTCTGCAAGTATTTATCAAGTGCCTACTGTGAGAAGGCACCAAGATACAAAAAGGAGCTTTCCTTCTGCTGAGAATGTGCAAACCTAAGTCAGTATAAGATGACTGGCAGAAGAGAAAGCACTAATAAATAATTCAGAGGATCAAGAAGTGCTGCCCCCTTTATTGGGGATATTGAAGTGTCTGAGACATAAAAGTGATAAAGAATTCATCCCAGCAGAGGGAATGAGGAGAGAGAGGAATGCTCACTTCAGGGAAACTTAAATGGCCTGTTTGGCTAAACATAAAGCGCATCAAAGATAATGATATGAAATCATGTATAAAGGGGGCTAGAACCAAACTGGGAAAGGGTTAAAGCAGGACTAATATGGTCAGATCTGTGCTTGAGGAAGAGTTTTTGGTGACTGGAGAATAAGCATAAGGGAAAGACAAAGGAGAGGAGGCTGTTGCAGTGGTACAGAGAAGTGAAGAAGAAGGCCCAAAATAGGATGGTGGCCTATGAGAAAAGGGAGAAAATAACTACAAGTGGGGTAGTGGAAGTAGAATCGCCAAGGTTTATCACGGTTCCTCTGAGAAAATGAGTTGGGTCAAGAAGGAAGGAGCAAGTGGACTGGCTTGTTTCTCTGGAAAAGTGAGTGGGGAAGAATGGTTAAGCTGCAAACTGGAGATGAACTCCTTTTGGGAAGTACTCCTTTTCAGCACTCATTGAATCTTCTGGAACCAGTTAATGAGTACTGAGTACCACTGTAATCTTCAGGGAAGCCACTAAATTTTTTTTTAATTTTCACTGGCATTTTATTTTTCCAAATACATGTAAAGATAGTTTTCAACATTCATTTTTTAAGACTTTTGTGTTCCAAATTTTTCTCCTTATTTCCCCCAAGAAAGCAAGTAATCTGATGTAGGTTAAATATGTGCACTTCTTTTAAACATATTTCCTTATGTTATGTTGTACATGAAAAATCGGAGAAAAAGGGAAAAATTGAGAGAAAAATAGAAAAAAGGTGAAAATCTTATGCTTCAATCCATATTCATTCTCTATAGTTCTCTCTCTAGATACAGATGACATTTTCCCTCCCATGTCTATTGGAACTGGAAAGCACTAAAATTAAGGGAGATTTGGGAAAGGTAGAACTGGGACTTGAGGGAAGATAAAAGGCAGAAATGAGGAGGAAGACAAGCCATGGTGGGAGTTCAGCCTCTGAAAATGCCTAGAGTCAGAAAGTGGAGAATTTTGTGTGAGGAACAGCAAGAAAACCAGTGTTATAGGATTGTCAAGTTACACAGGAGGATGTGAGGTCTAAGAAGTCTAGAACGATAGGAAGGGGGACCGGCTTTGAAGGGCACTGAATGCCAAATAGTATTTTATTTCATCTTAGAGGTTATAGGGGCCACTGGAGTATATTGAGTAGGAATTGGGATTTAGGAAGATCACTTTGATATCTGAGGCTACTCAGCTGGACAGGAGTGGGGAGAGACTTGAGGCAAGCAGACCCACTAGCAGGACCAGAACTCCAGATGTGAGGTGATGATAATCTGTATTGGAAGGATAAGAGGGATGGCAGTGTCTCAGGAGGGAAGGTATATTTGAAGGTAAAATTAACAGGCCTTGCAAACAGACTGGATATGGATGGGGAGAGAATAAGGAACTGGAGATGATCCCTGGGTTGCAAGCCTGAGGGACTGGGAGGGTTAGAAGAGGTTTTGCATTCCTTGTGTACAAAGCTCTGGGTTAAATGTGGGGCTTACAAAGAGAGAAAGGAGGCAGCCTCTAAAAAAGGACAGGTTTCAGCCACCTTCTTCATTGGCATTTTCAGTGATAAAACTGCCTTCATTTCTGACACAGAACCATCTAGCCTGGGTACAAGTGGCAAGGTCAAAAAATGTTGATGTGTCCAGAACCTTTTCAGTTTTTTATTCTCCATTTTCATTCCTGTTTCTTTCTAGCCCAGAATAATTAATATAATTCCTTTCAGACACATATATTCCATATCTACCCTTATAAGGCTTAAGGTATTTCATTTCTAAAATTGAATGTTTTCTTCCAAACAGCAATGAAAATTGACACAACTGATTACACTTAAATCACTTAATTTCAATGCATAAAATATCAAAGCAATTTATGTCCACATTGTTAATTCTGTTAATTTTTTTAAATTCCATGAATATTTATAAATTTTGATTTTGTTATTCTGTCATCATATCCTAAATTCCATTCTTTTGCTTTTTTCCCCCTTTGAGTATTATTTTGTAAAGACATTTCCGTGTTTCTTTGTACTCATATTACAGTTGGTTTTGCATTAAATATATAAATTAATTGGGAACATGTTTACTCTATTAGTTGGAGTCATTCTTAAACATGTTCCATTGTATAGAAGTTCCTTTCATTAATTGTTTTATAATTGTTCTCATATTAAGCCTGTATTAAGTAGGCCAATTTCCAAATATGACTCTTTAAAAATTATATTTTCTTGATCCTTATTACTACTAGTAAATAAAAAGGCAGATAATTTTTGTGATTTAATCTTGTGTCCAGTGATTTTACTAATTCAATTTTCTGTCTTAGTTATTTATAAGGTCAGCTAGGTGGCACAGAAGATAGAGCAGCAGCCCTGAAGTCAGAAGGACCTGAGTTCAAATCTGACCTCAGACACAACACTTCCTGGCTGTATGACCCTGGGCAAGTCACTCAACCCCAGTTGCTTTCAGCCCCGTGCCCCCCCAAATATTCCTTTTGAATTGCTTTTGGATTTTGAAATGTTTTTAGTCATCAGACACTACTGATGAGGTTCACACCTTCCTTTGGGAGGACTAGCTTTTATTAATAAGGGCCTTTTTGTAGATTAATTGACATTTGGTTGCCAGACCAACATTTTATAATATTTGTAAATGTAATACAGAATAGATAGGGTGATCCAAAGGACAGATGCAGGTGGTGAAAAATAAATTTCCCTTTGTACTTCTGATATCTGACTCTGGGGTACTAACTGACTTGGTCAGATTTTTTTTTTAATGCTTTGTCATTTCTAAGTGGTTGTACAAATATCTACATGACAACAATGTGATCATACAGGATGACTCTTTTGTTTTAAATTCTAGATCTCTGCTCCTGCTCCTCCAGCCTGGTTGTCACGCTCTGGATGCTGCTGGCTAACCTGTTTCCTCTCCTGGCTGGATTCCTGCTGTGTGCTGTGCATTAGGGGTTTGAAAGATGGATCTCTGAGAACCTCTTTTATGGTATTGTTCCTCTTGGCCAGAGCACACAACCTAGGGGCCAACTTACGAAGAAGGTTGAAGATGCAGTTGTGACTTAAAAGGCTGAAGACGCAGTTGTGACTTAAGCTTGGGAACCATTGATCACAGCCTGACCTTGAAACTCTCTCTGGACCCAGAGCTTTGATTAACCAAGCTTTGAGAAGAAAAGTGATTTTATCAGTTGCCAAGTCCATTAGTGTTTTAGGACCAGTGATCATCCCTTGATGGTTTTCTTGAATTCTTTTCAAACTGTCCTTGGGGTGACTAAGGAATCATCAGACTAATTACATACCTCAGTGTTGTCAGAAATCATGGACAAGATCAGCTGCCAGCGCCACAATAGATTGGCTGCTCACCAGCAGGTCATTGCAGAATCCTAAATTCTATTGAATCCTGTGGAGTTTTTCAAAATTGTGAACTCTCATCTGACTTATGGATCTTTTGATTTTAATGCTGTTCATGGGACCCTCCTTTACATCATTATACTGAAAGTTAGTTCAATGGCATTGCTTTATTTAAGCAATTTCATTCTGTAACTTAATCATGCCTACCTTTTTCAAGCTAGTAGCTGAACTGAACTGTATCTAGTTCTCCTAATGATACATTCTGTTTAGAATTTTTTTTGACAGACTTCTTCCAGCAGTATCTTTTCTTATTAACCTTTGGAATCTATTGTTCAATCACAGCCTATTTGTGTCTTTGATTAGGTCACAGTTTAATGACTTCTGGGAAAAAAAAAACTTGCGAAAGAGTAACAATTACTCATTATCAGCCCTGAGAATGTGACTATGGGAGGGAAGACCTGGCGGTTTTTCAGGCAGGAGGCGTGAGAGCTCTAGTCCCAATAGTCAGAGAGGGCCCTCGTCGTGGCCCCAGCCAGCCAAGCTTTAGAAAGCCCCAGCCTGCACAGGCGTGTCCCGATTCTCACAGGGATAGGGATACCCCGGACAGGCCCAGCCCAGCATTTTGGGCTGTCTGACAGGTGTGGTAGGAAATAGGTATCATCGGCCCTCCTTCCCCAGCGTTGCATCTCTGAGGCTTTTTGCCCAGTGGCCCAGAAGTGAGGAGACTCTCTTAGCATTTCTTCAAGCACTTACTCACCCTCAAGTTTCAGAAGTCCTTCTCTCACCAGGGGTGCAGGTTCTGTTTCATAAGCCCAAGTCTTGGGCCTGGAACAAGCCATCTTACTTCAGCACCCAGTGATTATGTGCAAGGCAATGCATAGGCATATTCTCCCTGGGCAGTGTGTGCATCCTGCTCGCTGACCGGCGGGAAGGAGATTATGGCCAGTTGTTAATAATACAGTATAAAGCTGGCGGGGAGGGGGGCGGGGGGAGGAGGGAAGACAAAATCCAGACAGACACACTCATAAACCATAGTGTTCGCAGTCTCCATCATTAAATTTTAGCTGGGCAGGGTATGTCCTTCCTTTGTACAGTAAAGCCCAGAAATAACACCCACCCTAAAGAGTGAGCAATACATCTCTATTGAAGAAAAAGCTAATTTGTGTGCATGGGGCAGGCAGGGGAACATAGCTCTCTGGACTGCAGGCCCTTTGCCATAAAATTTCCCTTATTCTCTGAAAGGATGAAGCCCAAAATGGCTGGGGTGGTCCCCTTTCAGTCCTTGCTGCTTCCAGAAAACTCCCAGTCTTTGGTGCTGAATTTCCCCAGCCTTGACCCAGGTGAGAAATGGAAATTAACCCTTTTTGCCAGGAACACACTCCAACCTCCAACCTGTTTGTGCTGGGAGAGTGTGATGTAGACCACACTTGGCTAAACAGAACAGTACAAAGGTAGCGTTTAGGAAGCACACAAGCTTAGTTTTTAGTCTTCCCAATATGCGCATGTACTTCAGGGAGGTCAAGACAAGGAAAGCTTACCTTATCTTTAAAAAGAAATTAATGGCTAATAATTGACCTAAAGTCAATTATCTACAGTGATTTGGGAATCACTTGAACTGGACGACACAATTTCGCCAAAATTTTATAGTTAAAAGATTAGATTCACAAGGGTAGATATTGTTATCTTCTGACTGTTGTACAGTAATAGACTTTGGGAGCATTGTTTCAAAGCATGGTGCTTTTATACTTGAAAGATATCTTGATTTATTTTTCTTAATATAATTATATTTGCACTAACTACTTTCTTGATATAATATAGCTGACATTTTTACTTCTATGTATATTTATTACATTTGCAATCTGGTAACCCAGTTTTGTGTCTGCACAAATGTGAACCTTGATAAGTTTGGGGTTGAATATCTTCCATAAGTAATGAGCTGTATTGGTGTCTTCTCTGTCCGATGATAGCTTGAAAAGTGGTTTTTACTTTGCATTGTGTTTTGCTGTTTGTACAAGATGTGTCAACTGTGTTTACAGGACTAACCAATCCTCTATAGCTTCTCCAGGGAGGTTTTAAGAAGCATTTCTTGATCTGCTGGAGTGTAGCAATGGAATAAAGAGTGGTTTTAATTACCTGATATTTCAGTTCAGGATTTGTGAGAATGTTTTCCTTTAGGGACCAGAAATTCTGAATGCTAGAAGATTGTAAATGGCTCAGCTCCTATAGAAAACACATAACCTATGGAAGGCTATTTCATATTAGAAATGACAAAAACAAGTTACTATGGAAATAGAAGGTAGGATGAGAAGACTGCTGCTATAAAGAAAAGGAGATGGAAATGGAATATTAGTGGAGAGCAGCAAAGAATGAATTGAACAGCTTTCTGACTCAGGAAGGAAAATGTCCTTGTAAAACTGACTACCTCAGTTTTCCATGCAGTCATAGGTTCATTTTACTCATGTTAACTTCTAAATAATTTAAAGTATGATGTAAAAAAAAAAGTCTCAGGTTTTAAAGAACAGAATTCATAGGAAATAAAAGCCATTTCAGCAACAGACTTGAGTTGACTGTTTTGGAGAAAGGGACTTTAAAGGCCATCTAGTCCAACCTCCTTCCCAGTGCAGGAATCCCACTATAACACACCTTTCAGGTGATCATCCCACTGCTGCTTGAATATATGTGAGAGAGAATTCACTACCTCAGAAGGCAACCCATTCCATTCTTTTCATATGAGAGAAAATTTTAGTATAATTCCCCCTGCTTCCCACATAGAATCATTTCTTTGTCCTCTTCCCTACTACACACCTTTTTTAGTCACCACAAAACATTTTCATTCTCAGTTGGTCATCTTTGTTTAAAGTTAAGACAAAGGAATTTCTGATCCTTTTAAAAATACTTTGAGAAAAACAAAATAAGGTTTACCAGGATATTTCACAATTGGAATCTTCAGTATTAACTTTGTGATCATTGAGAAAAAAATTAGCTGATCTTATGATCTTCAAACAACTCATCTATTCTTTTTAACCCAGTTTCCTCATGTACCTTACAACTTTGAAGCATCCACAGAACAGGAATGGCTCTGATTCCCATTTCTGGAATATACCGTACTTGCATGCTGTGTTTGACAAAGCATGCTGTTGGTTTTATAGTACTATCCTTCAACCATGATGTTCTTAGAAATGGAAGCGTTAGAAGGATGATGACTAGCAGCTGAGCAGGAATTGTATGCTTCCTGCAGTCCCATTGCTTGAAACGCACTAACCTTTAGTGCCAAGACCTTTCTGACAATGCAGAAAAATATCAGCATTTTAATGAAATTCATTCTACAGACCAAGGATTGTTTTAAAGAGGGACAAACTTATCTTCAAAAAGATTGTCTACTTTTTTTGGTGTAAATTACATTTGGAATAAATTTTGACTTATATTTCCATATTTCAAACAAGATTGAAGATTTAAGGGCTAACTTTTTATTTATGGGGACTGTAAATTTAAGATATTCTTGGGTAAAATGTATGTGTAACATTGACAAAATAAAAACAAATTAGAAAGTAACTTGCATCTTGTATTTCTTAAGCAACATCATTTGTTTTAAAATTTGGATAAGGAATACAAATGCAAGAAATGCATTTGTGGGAAGAACTAGTAGTTTTTCCAACATTCATTTTTATAAGAAGACTGTTCCAAATTTTTCTCTCTTCCTCCCTTATCCCCCCCCCCCCAAATAGCAAGTAATCTAACATAGGTTAAATAGGTCCAATTCTTTTAAACATTTCCATATTTGTCATCAATATATTTTAAGCCTAATTGGGAGCCCAGTTCTCTAGCCCAGAACACAAAGAATTTTGAATAGAACTATAGAATTTCATCAGGTAAACTACCCTCAAACAAACAGGAGAGGGAGCAAGCAAAAGGAAACAGGAGTCAAGTAATACTGGCTAAAATATTCCAGACCCATGTCACAACCCAGTTGGGTATGATAATGAATGGTCAAAAACCAGCAGCAGAGTCCAAGTCACTGACTCTTTAGCGTATTAGGACTGTTAATAGAACTACTCTTCTTGTGACATAAAACATCATCTATAACTGGTTGGCACTTGTACTGGGGAATGATTTTTTTTTTCTCTTTTTGCAAAAGTATAAAAAGGGGGGAAATCTAGGACACTTCCCTATTTCTTGGGTAACTCCTTCCTCATCAGAGAGGGGGAAATGGAACCAGAAGTACTTAGACTTTACAAGGGCATTTTTCTGATGAGAAAGTCAATGTGGTTGATGAAATTTACAGGAATTCAAAATGCCCTTTGATCTGAAAGTCTGTTGCCTCAGGTATTTTATTTACAATTTTTTATGTTAACAAAAACAGTTGATAATACAATTTAAGGAATCTAATAGATGATAGTCAATAATACGGCAAAGTTAAAAATAAAGATACTTTGTTGTACAGATGTGTTCACACTGCCCTTTAGATGTTTATAGATTATTTGACCTTTAAATTGTCTGTTTTTGTGTAATTTGATTTTCCTGTCAATAAAATTTAAGAAAGGCTTCTAGTATTCCAAGAAGAAAAGATATATTTGGGATGTAAAATGTTGCCAGAATTCCATATATTGCTGAATCATTGGTATTCGAACACTTTCTTTTTTATTCTCTTGTCAGACAGACTAGGCAGAATTTTACAGCTATGAAAAGCAATGTGATGACACCCTCTTTTAAAGGTGAGCATATTGGGCTTTGCTTTGTAATATTTATTAATATCTAAACTTATTCTAAGATACTGCTGTTCCAATAACTGCCTTCTATATTCAGATATTCTTAATGGAAACTTAATTACCTTGAGATATCACCATTGTATCTGATAAAATGAACTTTCTTGCCTACCAATTTTGTTGAAATGGAATTACTTTTATTAGTAAAACATTCCTACTTCTGTCTTGGACCACTGACACCAGCATCTTAATGGTTTAGTTCTTTAATATTCAAAGACTAGTAGACTGTTGAATGAAAGATGAATCCAAGTGTTCTCATCCAGGAGACATGAATATCTTCCATTTTGCTATCTATTTACATAGAGCTTTATGGTTTATAGGTATTTTTGTAACTTTGAAAATACTCATTGACTCTTCAGCACCATCATGGAAGAATGGCAGCCTGTGACATGTGCCTTGTCTAAGGCAGCCTGTGACAAATAATTAAGATCTGTTTTTGCTTTTGCTTGATCTGAGATGAGGATGGCTACCCCTGCTTCCATTATTGGCCCCATGGGCCTCCTTCTTGTCTCCTTTTCAGTCATGTCCAACTTTTCATGACCCGATTTGGGATTATCTTGGCAAAAATTCTGGGTTTGTCATTTCTCCAGTTCATTTTATAGTTGGGGAAACTGAGGCAAATGGTTAATTGATTTCCCAAGATCACACAAGCTACTAAGTGTCTGATGCTAGATTTGAACCCAGGATGAATTTTCCTGACTCCAAACCTGGCATTCTGTTTTAGGCCTGCCTAGGATCCATCCTACCTCCCCATATTAAAGTAGGAAATCTTTTTATTTAAGGGGAATCCATATAGAGGGGTCTTAATTGCCCAATTAGCAACCAGGTGGGAATGGTCTAATCACCTAGGTCAACAGTGATTATTCCAGGCCACCTGCCTTATTGTACCCCTTCTTCTTGAAGTTGTGTTCTAAGTAGGTTTTAAAATCTGTCTCTCTGTCCTGGAACTGAAGTTTTGTGGTTATTGCTTTGTTGTTTTGGACCAAGCTTAGCCTTTTCACTTCCCATTTAAAGAGCAAAATTGCTCCCTCATCCCCTATCTCAAGAATGACATTAAGTGGCAATTTATTTAGTGGCCTTAGTTATGAGGTAATATTCTGCTATGATAGAAAGTTCTCAGGTTTCCTATGCATTGAGCTAATAGTGTGTGGAGAATGTAATGTTCATCTGTGTCAGAGATCACAATTTCCCTAAGATAACAGCCATTCTCACTATGAGTAACTCAGAGTAAGGGAGACACATGTAATATTGAGGAACGGGTATAGGAATAAATGCCACATTTTAAAAAAAGTCTTCTCTTAGTCTAAGATAATGTTAAACATTTTAACACATGCATAGATTTCCTTTGGATATTCCTGTGGTGTTCTCCTCTTTAATATAATATAAGATGGTTCTCTCTGGGAGCAGGTTTCTTGGGGAGGTTTTCTGGAGGCAGCCTTAGTTTCGGTTCAAAGTAATAATCACTCCAAATGCAGCCAGGTGTTAAAAGTTTAGATCTTTTATTGCTTCCTCCAAAATAGCCCGGTTAGTTTTCTTGGTGGCCTATCTCTCTGCTTGGTTGCAAGAGCTCCCTCCAAATGTCTTCAAATCCACAGGTTTGTCTTTCAGCCTCCAGCCAGCACAAAGATGGAAAATGGAATGAATCTCTTGTCTCCTTGCCTGGGGCTGGGCAGCTTTCTGGAGAGCCTTTCAGACCAGGCTTGGTTTCAGTGGGGGAAGTGCAGGAGACTAGCCCCATGGTGGTGTGAGATGAAGTGAATGAATCTGACTCGACCTCCGAGAGCACAAGAGGGCTTGTGGGCTTCCTCCTAGAGTCCTCCTTCCTCCCAGTGTCTGTCCCAGAGTGCCTCTGTGTCTGTCCCAGTGTGCTCTCTGGCTCTTAAGAGCTTCTTGCTTCTATGAGCTCTCTAAAGGTGTGAATACAAGCATTGTTTCTATCAGTTCCACTTAATACTTTGTTTCAAGTTCTGGCCCATAACATCTCCTTGTAAGATCAGATCAATCATACTGGACCATGTAAATTAGATAATTATTGTCTCTATCAATTCTAATGAGTTAACACTTTGTAAAGATTCCAACACATTCCAATTTGTCATTTTTAGTCATCTTTTCAATATGATTTAAAAACAGCATTAAATGGTGACAACTGGGAAGTGCAGTGCATAGAGCACTGCCTCTGGAGTCAGGAAGATCTGAATTCAAATTTGACCTCTAATACTTATCAGCTATGTGACCTTGGGCAAGTCCTGTTTCCTCATCTATAAAAATCCATAAATGGGAATAATGATAGCATCTAGTTTCCAGGATTTTTGTAAGGATAAAATGAGATTAATTGTCAAGTGAGCCTTATATTAATGCTAGCTATTATTGTTATTGAACAGCTAAGTGATTCAATGGTCAGAGTATTCCAGGTTTGGAGTCAGGAAGACTTTCCCTGAGTTGACCCTAACTGTATGACCCTGGGGGCACTCACTTAACTCTTTCTACTTCAGTTTCCTTATCTGTAAAAGGAGATGGAGAAGGAAATGGCAATGGATCAATAGACTAACTGTGAGACCTCCAATGCAACTGCAGAAGGCAAATAGCTATTGTATCATAGCAAAATGATGTGACTTGGCCAGGCCCACTCAAAGTAAAGGGGACACCTGCAATACCACTGGCACTAGGGCAGTGAGAAGTCCGTCACCCCATAGAAGAAGCTCTGAACAATCTTCCCTGTCCCTTAAGAGCAAACCTCAACCTTTAAATATGAGCAAAAAGAGCTCTGACCATAGATAGCTATTATTAAAACTAGAAAGGACAGACCCTCAAAAGCCCTAAGGACACTAAAGGCAAAATGCCTCCAGATAAAGCCTCAAAGGGATATATAAATTGGTCTCCAACTCAAAAGACTCTCTTGAAAGAATTAAAAAAGAATCTTAAAAGAGAGAAGAAAAAACAAGGAAAGGAAATGAAAGCTTTAAAGGAGAGTCTAAAAAAGGAAGTGCAGAAATTGAAGAAATCAACTCCTTTAAAAATGCATTTGGTGAAATAGAAAAAACATATACTGAAGAAAACAATTTCTTAAAAATAGAATTAGCAAAATGGACAAAGAAAACTATAACCTTAAAAATAGAATTGGTAAAATGAAAAAAAAAAATCCACCCTGAAATCAAGAGGACCTGAGTTCAAATCTGGTTACAGACACAACACTCCAAGTGATCCTGGAAGCAAATCACTTAACCCTAATTTCCTCAAAAAAAAAAAAAAAAAAAAAAAAAAAACCCAATGAACAAAACAACTCATTTAAAAGTTCAGTTGCCTAAATGGAGGTGAAAAAGCTAACTGAAGAAAATAATTCACTAAAAATTAGAATTGGACAAATGGAAATGAATGACTCAATGAGACATCAAAAATTATTATTATTTTTTAATTTAATAGCCTTTTATTTACAGGTTATATGCATGGGTAACTTTACAGCATTAACAATTGCCAAACCTCTTGTTCCAATTTTTCATCTCTTACCCCCCCCACCCCCTCCCCTAGATGGCAGGATGACCAGTAGATGTTAAATACATTAAAATATAAATTAGATACACAATAAGTATACATGACCAAAACGTTATTTTGCTGTACAAAAAGAATCAGACTCTGAAATATTGTACAATTAGCTTGTGAAGGAAATCAAAAATGCAGGTGGGCATAAATATAGGGATTGGGAATTCAATGTAATGGTTTTTAGTCATCTCCCAGAGTTCTTTCTCTGGGTGTAGCTGGTTCAGTTCATTACTGCTCCATTGGAAATGATTTGGTTGATCTCGTTGCTGAGGATGGCCAGGTCCATCAGAACTGGTCATCATATATATTGTTGTTGAAGTATATAATGATCTCCTTGTTCTGCTCATTTCACTCAGCATCAGTTCGTGTAAGAGACATCAAAAATTAGTCAAACAAAACAAAACAAAACAAAAAAAATAACAGAAGAAAATGTAAAATACCTCATTGGAAAAACAATTGATCTGGAAAATAGATCCAGGAGAGGGAATCTAAGAATTATTAGACTACCTGAAAACCACAATGAAAGAGCCTGCACAACATCTTTCAAGAAATCAAAGAAAACTTCCCTGTTATCCTAGAAAAGGCAAATTAGCTATTCAAAGAATCCACTGATCACTCCCTGAAAGAGACCCCAAAATGAAAACTCCAAGAAATATTGTAGCTAAATTCCAGAATTATCAGATCAAAGAGAAAATACTGCAAGTAGCCAGAAAGAAACTATTCAAATATAGAGGAGACACAATCAGGATTACCCAGAACCTAGCAGCTTTCACCGTTAAATGATTAAAGGACCTGCAACATGATATCCTGAAGGGCAAAGGAGCTTGGATTGCAGCCAAGAATCAATTACCCAGCAAAAGTAAGAATCATTTTTCAGGACATTCAATGAAAGGGTATTTTCATTTTATTTTATTTTATTTTATTTTATTTTGGGGGGGGCTTCTGAATTATCTTTTTTTTTTCTTTATTTAATAGCCTTTTATTTACAGGTTATATGTATGGATAACTTTACAGCGTTAACAATTGCCAAATCTCTTGTTCCAATTTTTCACCTCCCACCCCCTCCCCTAGATGGCAGGATGACCAGTAGATGTTAAATACATTAAAGTATAAATTTAGATACACAATAAGTATACATGACCAAAACATTATTTTGCTGTATAAAAAGAATCAGACTCTGAAATATTGTGCAATTAGCTTGTGAAGGAAATCAAAAATGCAGGTGGGCATAAATATAGGGATTGGGAATTTAATGTAATGGTTTTTCGTCATCTCCCAGAGTTCTTTCTCTGGGCATAGCTGGTTCAGTTCATTACTGCTCCATTGGAGATGATTTGGTTGATCTTGTTGCTGAGGATGGCCAGGTCCATCAGAACTGGTCATCATATAGTATTGTTGTTGAAGTATATAATGTTCTCCTGGTCCTGCTCATGAAAGGGTATTTTCAATTATTTTTGATGAAAAGACAAGAGCTAAACAGAAAATTGGCTCTTCAAATACAGAACTTGAGAAGCACAAGAAAGAAGGCAAAGAGAGAAGGAAAAAAACAATTGTTTTTTAAAGGTTAAAATGTTTACATCCCTACATGGGAAGATGATATATGTAACTCTTGAGAACTGTGTCTTTGTTAGGGATATACTTAGAGGGTATAAATTGACTTTAATGTGATAATATAAAAAGAAATTAGGGGTGAAAAAGAGTATTGGAAGAGGAGAAAAGGGGAGGTAAATTACATCATATGAAAAGGCACAAAACACCTGTTACAATTGAGAAAAAGGGAAAAGAATGAGCATTGTGTGAACCTTAATCTAATCAGATTTTCTCAAAGAGAGAATATTCTACATATTTAGTTTGATATAAAAACTTGTCTTACCCTGTAGGGAAGAAGTAGGAGGGAAAAGGAGAAAAGAAAGGGGAAGGCTAATAGAAGGGCAGAAGTAGATGAGGAAAAGGTTAAGCAGGGGGAGGCTGAAAAAAAGGGAGAGCAGATGATGGTCAGAAGCAAAAAACTGGTGAGGAGGGAAAGGGGAAAAGGAAAGAAAATGTAACTTGGAAAAAAAAAATAGGATGGCAGGAAATACAGAATTACTAGTTTTACCTGTGAATGTGAATGGGATGAACTCTTCCATAAAATGGAAGTGAATAGCAGATTAGATTAAAAGCCAGAATTCAATATTGCTGTTTACAAGAAACACATTTGAAGCAAAGAGATACATATAGAGTAAAAGTAAAAGGCTGGAGTAGAATCTCCAGGTAGCTTCAGCTGAAGTTAAAAAAAAAAAAAAAAAAAGAGCAGGGGTAGCCATTCTCATTCTCAGATCAAGCAAAAGCAAAAACAGATCTAATTAAAAGAGAAGGAAAGAAATTACATCTTGCTAAAGGATACCATAGATAATGGAGTAATATCAATATTACTCCAAGTATAGTATAGCATCCAAATTCCTAGAGAAGTTAAGAGAGTTGCAAGAATAAAGAGACAACAAAACTATATCAGTGGGAGACCCCAAGTTCCCTCTAACAGAACTAGATAAATTGAACCATAAAATAAACAAAAAATTAAAGTAGGTGAATAGAATTTTAGAAAAGTTAGGTATGATCCAGCAGTGTTTCTACTGGGCTTATATCCCAAAGCGATCTTAAAGGAGGGAAAAGGAGCCACATGTGCAAAAATGTTTGTGGCAGCCCTTTTCTTAATGGCAAGAAACTGGAAATTGAACGGATGCCCATCAGTTGGAGAATGGCCGAATAAGTTATGGTATATGAAATGTTATGGAATATTATTGTTCTGTAAAATGATCAGGAGGATGATTTTAGAGAAGCCTGGAAAGACTTAACATGAACTGATAAGTGAATTGAGCAGGACACCAAAAGAACATTGTACACATAACAAGATTATGTGATGATCAACTGTGATGGACTTGGCTCTTTTTGACAATGAGGTGATTTAAGGCAATTCTAATGGGCTTGTGATGAAAAGAGCCATCTGCATCCAGAGAGAACTATGGAGACTGAATGTGGATCAAAGCATAGTGTTTTCACCTTTTTGTTTGTTGTTTGCTTGTTTTTTTCCCCCTTTCTTGTGTTTCCCACCCCCCCCCCAATCTGATTGTTTTTGTGCAGCATGATGAATATGGAAATATGTTTAGAAGAATTGCACATGTTTAACCTATATCAGAGTGTTTGCTGTCTTGAGAAGGGGAATTTGGAACATAAGATTTTGCAAAATTGAATGCTGAAAACTATCTTTGCTTGTATTCAGAAAAATAAAATTCTATTAAAAAATAAATAAAATATAAGTTCCTTGAGATCAGGGACTATCTAACCCAGTGCCTAGCATGAAGTAAGCACTTAAAAGCTACCTGAATTACTTGGTTAGTTTAGATAAAGCTCCTTCTTTCCAGAAAATTATATTCTTACATGCTTTCTCTCAACTGAGGAGATAGGTATTTTCTAGAGTTACCTTAACAGTCAGATATTGTCAGGCCTTATCTCCCTTTATTAGTGATTAGGATGGTTCTTTTGCATGAATCAGCAAATCATTTATGGTGTGGATGATTCTGCAGGCAAGTGATGAAATCTTTCGGTGACTTTCCCTCACAGCATATTTGATAGATGCAGACAAATATTGGAAACCTAAAAAAGAGAGATCACAATTGAAGAAAGAAGCCCAGCAGGAAGCACAACCAGGAACTCTGGAAACCTACCAGTTATGCTTATTTCCTTCTAAAATTAAGAAAGTGGGGTAGGTAGGTGGTACAGCAAATCCAGTGCTGGCCCTGAGTTCAAATCCAGTCACAGGCACTTACTGTGTGACCTGGGCAAATTACTTAACTCCAATTGACTCCAAAAATAAAAACAAATAAAGTATGGGATGTAGAAAGGACTGTTTTCATGATTCTTTAGTGTTTGCAACTTACAGGCTTCTTCCTTGACAAACATTTTCTTTTATTTATTTTTAATTACTCATAACTAAAATGCGAAGGACTTCTACTTGGGACTGCCTTCATTTATCTTCGGCTCCCTAAGGGTTCCCTAAATAAAATATTTTTTTTGTATTGATTAAATCAGTAATTAGTACATAGACAAGTATTTTATATATGTTTGCTAGATAAAGGGATGGATGTGAACTTTCTCTAGTTTTGCTGCTTTGAAAAGAAATTGATATTCTGATGGATGTGGCTCTCTCTTCAACAATGAGATGATTCAAACCAATTCTAATTGTACAGTGAGGAAGAGAGCCATCTACACCCAGAGAGAGGATTGTGGGAACCGAGTGTGGATCATAGCATAGTATTTTCACTTTTTGCTGCTGTTTGCTAGCATTTTATTTTCCTTCTTTTTTTTTTTTTTTTTTTTTTTTTTTTTACTGGTTTGATTGGATTTTTCTTGTACAGCACGATAATTGTATAAATATGTATGCATATATTGGATATAACATATTTACTATATTTAACATATAATGGACTACTAGACTACTAGAGGGCATGGGGGAAGGAGGGGAGAAATTGGAACACAAGGTTTTGTAAGGGCTAATGTTGAAAAATTGTCTACACATGTGTTTTGAAAAATAAAGTTTTAATTAAAATTTTTTTTTAAAAAAGGAATTGATAAGGGCAGCTGGATGGTGCTAGTGGGTAGAGAGAACATAGACAAATCAGGAGGATTTGAATTCAAAATGTGGCCTCAGACACAACTAGCTGTATTATATGGGCAAGTCACTTAACTTGATTTTGTCTCAAAAAAGAAAAGAAATTGATAAGAAGTCGGTAAGACATGGGTTCTGGCATCAGTGTATCTGGGGAACATGAGCAGAGATAAGCAGTTCAGTTTTGCCTCTATCAAATTTTGTGAAACATAACAACAATCTACTACAAGAATTAGAGAAATTTGCACTGTGTTGCAAGAGATTTTTAGAAATTCAACCAAGAAATTCAACCAAGTTTGTCATTGTCAGGAACATTAAACAAAGTTTAATCATTTTATTTCTGGCAGTTATGCATAATAAGCAGGGGAGGGGCAGAATTTAGAGCAAAATAGCATACACCTAATAGCTATACTATTTGTCTGTGATCCCAGATTAATTTGTATGGCAACCAGGAGCATCAGGAGTATCATGAGGATAGTTGTCTCCCTAGTCTCATATAGATATTTAACTTTTGGGGATATAATCTTCCCACAACATTTGAGAAGCACAAAATGGTAATTGGAGATTTGACAGAACTTAAAAGGAATTTTTTTTAAACATTAGTTTGATAGTTTTCTGTGGTCAGGGACTTGGTAGTTAGATGGACAGACACTCCTATAATGAGGCCTTCTATAGAATTTTGTTGGCTATGGGCTTAAGTAAAGCTATCTAGACATTAAATGGATTAAAAGAGCTTTAGCTTCTTTTTAGAAGGGCAGAGTTTACTACCCACTGAACCTCAGGCAGATAGCTCAAGCAGAAAGTAATTCACTAACCACCATGGCTCGGAGGCACATTGGATAAAGTGCTAGATCTGAATTAGGAAGCCCCAAGTTCAAATCCAAACTCAAAAAACTTACTAGCTGTGTGACCCTGGGCAAGTCCTGTACCTGGTCACCTCAGTTTCCTCATCTGTAAAGTGAGCTGGAGAAGGAAATGTCAAACCATTCCAGTATCTTTGTCAAGAAAGCCCCAAATATGATTCACAAAGAGTTAGATAACACTTAAAGAAATCTACTCGTTTTATTGGAAGGTTAAATATTAGTATTTGAGGCTAAAATTTAAATCCTTTGGCAATCTAATGAGAAGAAAGGATTTAATGGAAAAGACCCTGATGTTGAGAAAGATTGAAAGCAAAAGAAAAGGGAGAGAAGATGGATAGGTAGTGTTATGGAAGCAATAAACTATGACCTAGGACAGATTTTGGAAGAGTATAGGGTGGAGGACCTGGCTTGCTGTAATCTATTGGGATGTGCCTGAATCACTGAACAACAGCAATTGATAATATTTGTAAAAGTGCTTTGCAAATCTGAACACATTATATAATTGTTAGCTATTACTTTTTTTTTTAACTTTAATTTATACCATGATGCTAATTTTGTATATCATTCTGATTCTGCTTTTCTCACTTTGAACTGGCTTATATAAGTCAGAATATTACAGATTTTTTTCTCATTCATTTATTATTGTAAAATAATATTCCATTATTCCTCTGACCGGAGGAGACCTGTAAGATTTCAGAGCTTCTAAAGTAGCCTGATGCAGGACCAAGGCTGAGAATTCCCTTCTTGATTTGAACTCAGAGTTACTGACCTCAGTTTGGGCTCTGAGTGATGATTGCAGAATTGTTCAGGTGGAGTTCCATTAACCTGCTAATGGACTCAGCCACTATCAGCCAGCTGGAAAGCACTACCAATTAGGAAGTTCAGAAACACAGATTCTCCTTTGGTCTGGACTTCCTTCCCTAGTTTCCACTGAAAGCTTAAGACTGGATTAGAAACTCAAAGTGACATTCCACTCAGGTCCCTGAATGTGAGACACACCGCTACTGTTTGACTTACTTTGTCTTTGGTAAAGCCTAAAGTCCTACCACTTCTTACCCTGAAATGCCACTTCTAGACATGGATCTCCATCTCTATCCTCCCTGGATCTTTGACCTAGAACTGGGTACTAAGTGAACGAAAAGTCAACAAATCACAACTATTCCTTCTCCCTAAACAAATTTAGGCCCCTTTCTGCTGTATTTGCTCATCTTGCTCTGGTGCACAGCTTCTCACAGGACTGGAATGCTCCAAGCCATGCTTCCTAGCTAGACCCAGGTCCTACTGTTTTGCAGACCTCTTTGTTTGACTTCCTACACTGATCTGGGTTGTTAAAAAATGACTCACTGTGATATTCTTGGATTTCTGGATAAAGAGTCATTTTGGGATATCATCTAAGGTTTGTTTGGAGGAGTTATGTCCAGTATGGATTAAGAGCTTGCTGTAATTCTTTCTGCTACTTTGATATCTTGGCTCCATCTCTAGACTTCCAGATATTTTATATATTGTGTAGTTATTTTAAATTAGATTTCATTTCCTTTTGTTTTTTCTTGATTTTTTTTCATTGCTATATAGAAATTCTGTCTTTTGGGGGGCTTTATTTTGCATCTGAAACTTAAGGAAAGCTATTAACTGATTTGATTAGTTTCTTTGCTGATTCTATAGTTTCCTAAGTAAATCATCATTACTGTCTGTGTTTATGCTTTTAATGCCTTTCTTTCATCTTATTTCTATAGTTAGAACTATGAGAAATAGTGGGGAAAGGATTTAGTCACAGATGATGAAGTTTGAACATAACAAAAGTATTTAACTATAAAGTGTCGGGCATGCCAGGTGATCCTTTTGTAAAGTGTGAATTTCTTTCTCTGGTGGAATTAAAGGGAGCAGAAACATACTGGACTGACAAAAAATGGCTAAACCCTGGAGGTTTTAAGTAGCTAAGCCCCTAGAGAGTTCACAAATATAGTCTTCCTTTGCAAAAGAGAACCCTGCAGAAGAGTAGAATGAGACTTATTTCCTCCTTTCATTAGTTCTAGTACCTAGCAATGACTTGTCCAGAGGGAGTCAACCCATCTATCAATTCTAGATTTCACTTATTGTGTATCTAATTTATATTTTAATGTATTTAACATCTACTGGTCATCCTGCCATCTAGGGGAAGGGGTGGGGGGTGGGAGGTGAAAAATTGGAACAAGAGATTTGGCAATTGTTAATGCTGTAAAGTTATCCATGCATATAACCTGTAAATAAAAGGCTATTAAATAAAAAAAAAAAAATTCTAGATTTCATTACTTTGAGATAGTCCAAGATACAGTTGAATAAATACAGAAGCACTTCAGACAAACACAAAGAAACAAACTTCAAGAAGGCAGGAGCGCTGGCAGTCAAGAAGAGAACCAGCTATGGATGTTAGGTAGCTATGGGCTGCATGAGTAGAGAAAGGACTTTTAGGGCCTGTCACGACAGAGTTGGAAGTTGTTTTGGGATATGTATTCTCTATAAATATGCCTTCTTACCACTGTACTTTAAATTTATGCCCACTTTTTCCACAGGTACTGTGGGTAGCCATAGAAAAGTGTATCCTAAAGGTTTCTACTGGGGCAATGTTTTACAACTACCATTTTTAATATTATTGCTATTTTAGTTAATGGCTTTACTAGGTAGCAGTTTGTGAACTCCAGCATTAGGAGTTTAACCTCCCTCTCCCTCTGAAATAGTCTCAGATACTGAATAACAGTAGTTACCCTTTGGGGACCCAAATGACAAATTCAAGTGGGAAATAGCCCAGAAGAGATGCTATCTTAGTAAATTCCTTTGTTAAGAGCTAATTGTATCTAAGAAGTAACTTTAAAGGATATTTCACCAGTGGGGACCTGTGAGTTCTTGGTCTCCATGATTGCCTCTACAGCTATAATTTGGAAAAGCCCTGCTGCCATAGCTGTCCCTCATGGACCCTGACTCTGATCCTACTTGCTAGCTCTAAAGGTGCTTTTCTAACACTGTTGCTTTTTTTTTTTTTTAAACCAGTCCTGTAAAACTCTGCACCTTTCTTTTTGCCACTGCTACTTTGAATATTATTATTCTTTTAGATTTAGATTGCCTGAGCAGCAGACTTGGATTTGGTGCTTGGGTACTATTTTTACCATTCTTTATGCACTGTTGGGTTCGGTTTTTTCCCACCTGTCTCACATCTCTGCCTAGATGGTGCTGAAAAGGGCCTCTCAGGCAACTGTAAGAATACTCTCTGGTCCCTCTTCACAAAGGATTCCAAGTCTCCACTCCTAGCTGGGAAGGATAAAATCCCCTTTTCTTTTTTCTACACTTCAAAGGAAAGGTGGCATGCTTCCCCATATGATCTACATTTCATGATGTGCTTTTTGGAAACCAGAAAGATACATTCATCTCTCTGTTGACCTTTTTGATGCCCATTATGTCTCAATAGCAGCCAGTACACTGCCATGCAAATTATCTTAAAGTTTTGATTATCCTCAAGAAGGTACTAAACCACTGGTGATAAGGGGAGGCACAGAAATTGTTGGTCTCTGCTGTTATTCCTCCAATCATGAAAAACTCCTTGTTCTCAAACAGTGAAAAACAGAACCATCTGTGCAAAAATATTCAAAGTGACTGTTTATAATAGCAAAAAACTAGAACCAAATCATAAGTCCAACAACTGGGGAATGGTTAAATATATAGTGCCATGTTTATGTAATGGAAAAGTTTTACACCAAAAAAGAATAGCCGATACAAAGAACAGAGAAATATGGATATAGAATGTGATAAGGAATCAATAAAGAAGACTCATAAGATTGGCTCTAAAATATCTTTGAACAAAAATAAAAGTAACAAAATCTAAAGTACACAAACAAAAAAGATTAAAAGGCGACACAAATTAAGCTTTTAAAATTAAAATTGATACATATTTTCCATTTGATATATATCTTCCATTTGAAGAATATATTGCTTTATATATATATATATATATATATAAAGCAATATATATATATATATATAAATTGCCCATTTTGGCTATTATTTTTCTTTGTGATTAAGTTTATAATAAAAATGACTCCTAAAAGAAGGTTCCACTCCCTATTTATTAATTATAATCAATAACTTACTTATCATCCATGTTTTTCTTTTTCAGGATCTTGTAGACTTCTCTAACAGTTGCAGGCCCTTGAAGTTTTTGTCCATTGAGTATTTCTTCTTCTAACTCTTCAATGGGCTAGAAGAAATAGAATAAAAAGAGGGAAGTTGAATTAGATAACTCTAAGGTCTTATGATCCTATATATGATGAATGCTAAGAATGAATTCTCAGTTAATTTAGCATTAATTGAAAAGGTTTACTAAGTTTCAGAGCCATAATTAATAATCTTGGTTCCTTGCTCAAGCAACACCAGTGTCTTCAAATTTGCAATTCATGAAACAAGTAATTAATTCAAACTCAGTTGACTTGGAGAGGAACTCCCAAGATATCACATCTATGGGGAAAGAAATACTAAGGCAATGGCTCCATGGAGAAGAGATACTGGGGGTTACTCTCTAACAGGGAGATCTTATGTCACTAGGAAAATGGCCCATAGAGGGAAGAAATTCTGGGATATCACAAAATCACTACTTGGGAGACTTTTGTCAGGGAAGAGTAGGACATGGCAGGAAGGGCTGGAGACAAGCTAACACATAACAAGTATGTGACAGGGGAAGTGGAAGGAGCCTTCTGTCTCTCTTGAAACAGAAGACCCGATTTTGAATTGAGCTTCTAACACTTTCTAGCCATGTGACTATGGGTAAGTCACTTTGAAGAGGGGACCCTGAAACTCTGAAAATCCTTAAAAGAGAAAATCTCCTTCAACTCTGCCTCAGTGAGGGACCCCGAGCCCCAAGGACAAATAGTTTCATCCTTGTTATCTGGGTGGGGTTGGCTCAGTCCTGAAACTCATTGAATTCTATTCCAACTCAATTCCAACTCAAACTAAAACCCAGTGAGGAGCCAACTTGGGACTCCACTCATGAGCTCCCTTTAGCTAAAGCTCCCATTATAAAAAGAGCCAAACTAAAACCCTCTCTTTGCAGAGGTTCCAAACATGCCATGCTATGCCATGCTTGGGATGCTAAGGGCCTCTGTCCACTGGAATACTTTTCCCAGTGCCATCCTCTCTTTACCCTCACCTAATTCCTAACCAGACTTTATGCCTTTCTGTCAGGATTTCTAACGTTACTTCCAATCCCCATAATAAACCCTTTTACCAATCTAGATTTCCAGGTCTGTAAATTCTTTTCCAGAGAACCTCTGAGCCTCCAGAAGGAGTCCCCAAAACTCCCTACCCTTGCACCAAATCCCAAGGGAGTGCAGGGGAGCCAAACCTCTCCATTTGGTTCCCTGAACCCTAAACCTGCCACTAACCTCATCATTTAACTTCCTAACCACAAGAAACCATAATCTCATTTTGGTTCCCTAAATCTAAACCTCATCAACTTCATCTGTGTAAAGTGGGGATGCCAGTATTTCTACCTTTTACTCAATAGGCTTATTGTGAACAACAGGATTTGAAAATTTTTCTGAAATTAGAGAATAATATATCATTACTGGTTCTAGGACTAAGAGGCTCTGGAGGATAGGGCACAGACACAGGGAATATTAAATGAAAATATTCCTCTTTAGGAAGTTTTTCATTTGTTGCAAAAGCCAAGTGATGGCCAAAGCTGTGATGACCTTTTCTGCCTTCTTCAATGGCTGGCAAGAGCCTTGAGGCAGGGCATGAGGGAGATCTCCCAGGGTGACATCAGGCGAGTTCTAGCTTAGCCAGAACTGGGAAGCACTCACTTTTGTCTGCCCCTCAAGGAGAGAGAGAATAGGAACTGATTCTAAGCTAGACTTTCCAGAGCAGGACCAAAAGGGAAATTAACAGGGCTAAAGATTAGCTTGGAAGTCAACTACTAGCATGTTAGCTCTCCAAGGGACCTTAGAAGTCACTGAAAGTCCAATTTTCAGAGTTCACAGAGCCAGGTTAACTGACTCCAAATTCACTGTTCTCCTGTACCATGTCACTCCCTGGGCAGGCAAGCGAAGAGGGAGGCCAAGATTCTAACCCAGCCCTGTCTAATCCTTCTTTTATTTGTGCTAGACTTGGAATCAGAAGCCCTGGATTCAAATCCCACTCCCCTTAATCATTAGCTGAGCAAATCACTTCAGCACCAATTTATGCTTCAGTTTCTTTCTCTGAAAAATGAGGTAAACTCCTCCCATCTATCACAAATTTCTTGGTATGGGAAAAGCCTCTCAGGTGTCCTCCCCATTAATTCTCACCTTTCCTGTTTGTGCAAAGGCTTCAGCCACTTTCCTACTTCGACCTCCATAACAGGTGGTTATGAGGTCAGCAATCCCACAGCTTTCCAGGAAGGTGGTGATCTGGACAGGCTTCTTGCAGAAGATCTTAGCAAAATTAATCATTTCCAAGAATCCAAGGCGGATGACTGCCGCCTTAGTATTATCCCCAAGACCCAAGCCGTCAATGAAGCCAGCTCCAAGTGCCACAATATTCTGGAATGAAAGGTGTCAAGGAGAGGGATTTTAAAAACAAGACAGAATGGGAAACAGAGAGATAAAGAGATAAGAAGAGATACCAGCCCCTGAATTTCTCCAAACCCATCAGCTGTAATGAGAAGGCCAGAAGTTGGAGAGGACATGATTCATTGTCATATAGATCAGTATCTCTCATTCTGCTCTTTCCATCTTTATACCTCCATTTCTGGAGGCTGGTCCAGAAAAGGAGCTATGGGTGATATTGGTAAGGGTCCTGACAGTAAGGGTCCATTGGCCATCATCCCTCAGCCTCCCCCACAACTCACTTTCAGTGCTCCACAGAGCTCCACAGTTTCATAGTCTTCTACTATCGTCATTCGGAAGTTGGTTGTTTCAAATAATTCCTTAAAGATCTTTCCATGTTTCGGGTTTGTACATCCTAAGGAAAAGGGTCAAACACAATATCCTATGCTTTCAGTCTTCCTTTCAGATAAGTTATGGCAGGGAGGAATCAACTAGACTCTGATTCATCCTCTACTATAGAGTATTTTTCTCATTTATAAAGGTATCCTAATATCTATGCTGCTAGTCTCATGGAGTTTGTTGTTAGGATCAAGAGAAATGAAGGATGTGAAAACATTTTGGAAATCTCATTGTGAGATATTATTTTGAGGGGGAGAGGGAAGTTACCCTTCAGTAAAATGCCTGAACTGAACTTGCTAAACATGATAGATCATACTAAAACAATAACTACTCACATTTCCATGGCACTTTATTCTTTACAAAGTACTTTCCTATATTCTTTCTTTATCCAGGTTTTTTTGTTCTCTCTTACTAAGGTCAGCCTTTATTTATTAGATTGGTCTCTTGGGTCAAATGATTCATTTATGAAGTCTGAAGTTGCATGGTGGAGGGCCTTTGTTTGGGGGCAAGTATAAGTAGTTTCTGGATGAGGAAACTTGTTCTACCAATGCAAATAGCAACTTCTTTGCAATTATTTTAAATTTAACTTGCTTGTCCTAAGGATTTAATAACTGGGTCACAGTCTTCTTCATCCTTATATAACATATAAAACAATTGTGTGTATATGTGTGTGTGTGTGTGTGTGTGTGTGTGTGTGTGTAAATCCACTATATATAAATGTTCCCTCAAGAATTCTAATTTCCTAATTCCTCAGTTTCCTCAAATCTACCTCTCCCACAATTCCTCAGCCACAACATTGATGATCATATCTCAATCTCATCATCCTCAAGTGCTCCATTTAAATGAATGTTGTTTTAGTGTCATGTCTGACTCTTGGTGACCCATTTGGAGTTTTCTTGGCAAAGATACTAGTTTGCCATTTTCTTCTCCAGTTTTTTTTTTTTTTAATAGATGAGGAAACTGAGACAAACAGGGTTAAGTGAATTGCCCAGGGTCACACATAGCTATTTAGTGTTAGTTTAGTGGATTGAGACTGGATTTAAACTCAGGTTCTCCTGACTTTAGGCTGATATTCCATCCACTGTACCACTTTACCCATTTAGATGAATGAGAACTTTGAAATTCCTTTGTTTAATCACAAACTCCTCTTAAACTTGCTGTTCATCTTCACCATAAACTCCAACTGTTCTAGCTCCTAGTAGCTTTCCAGCCTATCATACTAGTTTGGCTTCATTTTTCTCCCTTCCAAATCTTGATTCTGTTGTTAACCAAGTCAATATTACACTGTCTTTAATTCTTGAATCTCATGCTCTTTTGTCCTATTTTCCACTCATGCACTGCCAGACTCCAACCCTAAAATATTCCCACCTTCTCTGCTCTTTTTTGCATATTGAATAAAGCTGAAAGAATTCATGCTATCAGCCTTACTGGGAGCACTGCAAATCTACATTATCTAATCTCAACCAGGTAGTAAGGCTATCCTTTTGGTTCTCTATAGTACTCACCCTGTTGGCTATTCTTTATTTTTTCCTTTCACTCCTCCCATATCCACTTCCTATTTAAGGACCCTTGCTTTATACTTTGCCGAGATAACCATCACAAGCCATTCATCACAAGCTCCTTCTTTTCTCACAAAACCACAGATGACAACTTCTGTTTTTACTTCCTTTGCATATGTATTTGATACCATCTCTTCTAGCAAACTGTCCCCTCCATTATCAAAACATATTCAATAAACATTTATTAAACACCTCCTATGTGTCAGGCACTATATTAAGTGCTAGAGATACTTCTCCATTTCTGGAATACACTTTATTTTTATCTCTGCTTCTAAGTTCCTCTTTCCTCTTTCAACACTTAGTTCAAATACTGCCTTCTGCAGGAAATCTTTTCCAGTTCCCAGCATCTTTCTCTTTGAAATTATTTTCTATTGATTGCGTATACAAAATAAGAATCTGGATTCCTCCTCCTACCTTAACAGCAAGGGTAAGGTATCCCCTGAATTCTTTGCTGTTAGTTTACTACACAACATTGAAAAAAGTTTTAATTGGCTGCTGAGCTGGAACTAAAGTGTGCATACATAAAGTTTGCACCATGACTCCCTCTCTCTTCCCTGACATTTTTAGATAATGGTTTGAAGGGACATTGACAAGGCGCTATGGTGACCATGGCTACCTTGTCTCCCTATCTGCCTACCAGTGACCATAATTGCATGGTACCTCTGTTTTGTTTTGTTTTTTGTCTCATGCCTATTTGTTTTTCAAATTGTTGATGACATAAATATTTAGAGATGCAAGAGATACCATTCACCACATTAATAAGTTATTTTTCACAGTCTATATAGCACTTTAAAGTTTAAAAAGCACTTTTCTCAAAATCACTAGGTGAGTCGTATTAGTCTTGTCTTCTATTTACTGAGAAGACATTTATTTAGAGTACTGAAATGAGGTAGCTGAGGGCTCACAGTCCACAGTGATGGAGCTAGGATGTTAGTCTTTGGATTCCAAAACCAAGGTTCTTTGCACTGGATTGAGTTCCTTGCTGCTTTCTCACCCATTGCATGTATTCACCAGATTTGTTTCATAATTTTAGAAAAGCATCATTGGGAAATTTTGCTATTTACTTATGGGAAAATGTTTAGAAGAACTGCATATGTTAAAACTATAATGGATTATTTGCTGTCATAGTGTGGGGAGCAGTAAAAGGGAGGGAGGGAGAAAAATTTGGAACACAAGGTTTTGCAACGGCAAATCTTGAGAACTATCTTTGCATGTATTTGGAAAAATAAAAAGCTGTTATTTTTTAAAAAATAAAATATTTGCTTATGATGTTTCTTATGATCTCTGAGTAAATCTGAAAAAAAGTCTTTCCCTCAAAAATAAGGAATAAGCAAAATGTTGTCCAGTACAGCCCAAGGACTCACTCTTCTTTCTCTTGGGAGACATTTTAATACTTTAGCCTGAACATAGGCATCTTCCCTCTTCCTTCCTTTGAAGTTCCCTGTCCCTGGGCCCTATCTGGATTCCATTTTATTCCCTAAGAAAAGGCATTAGCTTTAATGAATTGCTTAGAATAATCATTACCGATAGTGGCTTCACAGAACTTTTCTTCAGCCACCTCATTAGCAATGTTAGCCCCCATCAACACACTCATTTCAATGTTAAGTATCTCTTGGATGATGTCAGAGGTCAGCCTCAAGGTCCCAGGACTTTCATGAATTCCCTGCTCAAAAAGAACAAGAAGATAGAGAAAGGAGGAAGAAAGTAAGTTGTATTATATCTTTAGTCAGAAGGAATGATACAGAGCTGTAGGTAGGCTAAAAAAAAACCCTTAGACAACATTGTAGAGTTCTTTTTAACACATTTCCTTTTATCTACTCGTCCTTGGGTGAGAAAGTCCTGTGGTGGGCTATAGAACACAAATGGACTTTCTCTTTCTCAACTGTCCTTGACTAATTCCTCTCAATAGTTACACACTTAGATATGATATTATATATGAGCATGTCCTTCAAAACCCTCTGCTTTTGTCTCTCTACCAAAGTGGTTTCCAAAAGTTTGGATTTTTAAGCTACTTCCTCAGAAGAAATGACTTATGAACATGACTATCTCCTCTTCCCAAATGCTTTTCCATGACAATAAATAACACTTCCCTTCACCCAAAGCCTTTATCAGCCAGTATCAATGGAAAGAATAATAGCACAGTTGGTTGCTTTTTTTTTCAATGGGGGGATATTTAATAAGTTATTTACATGCGACCAAAAGAGAAGCAATGCCATTGTATTTATACAAACATTAAATCTAATTAAAATTAGTCTCTTTTTTAGACAAGTGTAATGGAGATGGTTAAGGGTCTAAAAATTATAGCATTATAAGGACTGGAGAGGGGATACCTTAGTGACATAAAAGCTTCTTCTAGAGGTGGTTAAAAAGTTATTTTCTTTGTGGCTTCCTATGGCAAATTGAGAATCAGTGAGTAGAAATGTTAAAGCAGCATTCAGGCAGTCAACAATCATTGATTAAATACCTATCATATGTCAGGCACTATGTTAAAGTGCATTTTTAGCTCAATATGAAGAATAAATTATCTCAAAATTAAAGCTGTCCAAAAATGGAATGTACACTCTGTAAGTGTGCAAGAAAGAGATATCTCTCAGAATTGTGGACCAAGTGCCTACAAGTTAGCTTCCAAATAAACAGTTTTCTCAAAAGATTTCAATTTCCAGTTCCTTGTCACTACAGAAAGAGCTGCTACAAACATTTTTGCACATGTGGAATCCTTTTCTATCTTGGATCAAAGGATATGCACACAGTTTTGATAGTCCTTTGGACATAGTTCTCTATTTAGGGCATAATTCTCAAATTATTTTCCAGAATGGTTAGAGCATTTCCTAAATCCACCAATAATGCATTTGTGTCCCAGCTTTCCCACATCCCCTCCAACATTTATTATTAATTTTTCCTGTCATCTTAGCCAATCTGAGAAGTATGAAGTGATACCTCAAGTTGACTTAATTTGCATTTCTTTCATCAATAATGATTTAGAGCACTTTTTCATATGTCTAAGAAGTGGATTAAATTTCTTCGACTGGAAATTATCTGATCATATCCCTTGACCATTTATCAATTGGGGAATGAGTTGGATTCTTACAAATTTGAATCAGTTCTGTATATATTTTAGAAATGAGGCCTTTATTAGAAATACTGGCTGTAAAAAATTTGCTCCAAGTTGCAGAATACAAAATAAAACCACATAAATCATCAGCATTTTTATACATCACTAACAAAATCCAACAGCAAGAGATACAAAGAGAAATTCATTTAAAATAACTGTTGATAGTATAAAATATTTGGGAATCTATCTGCCAAGGGAAAGTCATTATATGAGCAAAACTACAAAACACTTTCTACACAAAGTCAGATCTAAACAACTGGAAAAATATCAAGTGCTCTTGGATAGGTCGAGCGAATATAATAAAGATGACAATACTATCTAAACTAATCTATTTGTTTAGTGTTCTACCAAATTCTCAAGAAACTATTTTACTGACCTAGAAAAAATAAAATTATTTGCAGTACCAGATCTCTAACTATGCTATAAAGTGGTAACCATCAAAAAAAAAAAAAATCTGATACTAAAGATAAAAAAACAGAGTGGTAGATCAATGGAACAGATTAAGTACATAATACACAGTAGGAGATTACCATAGTAATCTAGTATTTGATAAAACCAAAGTTCCAAATTATTGGAGCAACAACTCACTATTCAACAAAAACTTCTAGGAAAACTGGAAAGCAAGACTGTGGAAACTAGGTATAGAATAACATTTCATACCATATACCAAAATAAGGCCAAAATGGATATATTATTTAGACATAAAAGGTGATATCATTAAGGTGATGTCATTAAGCATAGAAGAACATGAGGTGGGAGGGAAGAAGTTATCTATTAGAGATTTATGTATATAAGAAAAAATCATGACCAATAAGAGGTAGAGACTATGGGCTGTAAAATAAAATGGATAATTTTGATTACATTAAATTCAAACATTCTTGCACAAACAAAAAAATTGCAACCAAAATTAGAAGAAAAAAGCAGGAAACTTTATTGCAACTTTCTCTGATTAAAGCTTCATTTGTCAAATATAAAGGGAAGTGAGCCAAATTTATAAAAATAAGATCCATTCCCAATTAATAAATAATCAAAGGATACGAATAGAGAGGTTTTGGAAGAAGAAATCAAAACTGTTAAAAAAAATTCTTTATATTATATATTTATCTAATAAATTAAAACAACTCTGAAATGTCATCTCAGACCTATCAGACTGGCTAACATGATAAAGAAAAATAATGAATATGGGGATGTGGGAAAATGGGGGCATTAATACATTGTTGGGGAGTTGTCAACTAATCCAACAATTCTGGAAAACAATTTGAACCTATACCCAGAAGACTATAAGACTGCATATCCTTTGACCCAACAAAGGTCTGTATTCCAGAGAAATAAGGAAAAGGGCCTACATGTAAAAACAAAAAAAATTATAATAGTTCTCTTTGTGGTGGCAAAGAATGGAAATTAAGGGGATACCCAAATATTGTTACTGTTCACTACACTTTTCATCACTTCATGAGCTGTTCCAGGTTTTTCTAAAGCCATTCACTTTGTCTTTTGAATTAATTCTTCTGGTAGTCTTTTTACTTGGGGCCACTGCTTTTCTCAAATGTGAATATGTATTACTGTGTGTTTAAGACTTGGAATGGAAATTGTTAAACTTGTGTAACTATTGCTGTTATGTTTGAGGGACTTTTAGTCTGTTATGTATATGCATATGGGTATGATTTGTATGTGGGATGGTCATTTGATAATTCCTTTCCAAAAAAAGGGGGGGGGGAAGAGAAGAAATAGGAAATTGGGAAAACTGGTATCTTGCTAGTTCAGATTTAATTGGAAGTCCTTTACTCCTTGTTTAAATTTACTAGACTACGATTTGCTGGCTGTGCTTTAACCTGGAAATCCCTTATTCTGCTGGAATTGCCCTGGCAAACTCAGTTTTTAGGATTATTTTTTAGAAACAACCAGAAATTGGATACCTGTCTTGGAACTGGCAGTCTCTTGTAATGGGCTGAGGCTTGAGTTGATGCACTGAGGTCCCAAGCATGTGAGGCTAAATAGTAATTGGACTATATTACTATACATGATTGGATAAAGAATGGTCTCTGCCCACTCTCTGTGCAAGTCCTGATGTGTTGTATAGAAGATGACGATTTTGGTGGGTGGAGACAGAGAGATTGGAAGAGAAGCTGGGAGAGATTGGGCCTGGGTTCCATACTCCTAGCTGCTGGTTGTGTGGCTGCTCTCTCTTGCCTTTATCTCTTTTCTTCCAGGGTCCACACACTCTGCCTCAAGGGCCGAGGCACCTTTCATTAATATGCAGTTTTGATTTCATCTTAAATAAATGGTATAGAGTTCATAGAGCACTGCCCCTCAAATTAGAAGGATCTGAGTTCAAATCAGGCCTCAGACACATGAGCAAGGCAGTTAATCCCAATTGCTTCAGAGAAAGAGATAGAGTGAGATTGATTCTAATAGCAATGACTGAGAATAATTAATCCAGCACTCTTTGATCTAATGATAACAAGTATGAATCTAAACTAGCACATATTATAAATCACCTTATTTTGAGGAAATATATTTCACCTTCAATGTACTCAGCTGTGTAGGATATAGGATAGAGGATGTAAGATGAATGATTTTCTATGTAATTTTGGAAATATATCTGACTAAATTATCATTTCATATTGTGAATTTTAGTAAACTACTGTATCAGACATGCTGTTAGGAACATAGCTTCCCTTCTAACCTGAATGTTGTCATATTTTGATCTGAACTATTTAAAAAATATTATTTGAAAATATTTGAAACTAATGTTTGAAAAGAGTTGTACACAACTGAAAAAACTTCTGAACTTCTCCAAGTTTGGCATCTGCCTTGATGTAAAATTAAAAACCAAGCCCCAGATCCAGGGAGTGAAGTTAGTCAACTTCACAGTGAACTTTATTTTCTTTTTTTTTTTCTTTTTCTTTCTTTTTTTTTTTTTACAAATTATATTTATCAGAGAGTATTGTAGGCAATTCTATTTAAACTGTGTATTTGCTAAGATTTCACGGATTGCTAGAAATTTATCTAGCAAAATAAGAAATAGTATACTAGAATATACAAAATAAGAAATATTATACTATATAGCATTCTGGGATGATTCTGGTGCAGTAGAATTTTCCTTTGATGTGATGTATAATGAATGGGCCATTTGAATCAAGAATCTGAAATGTTCTGCCTAGATATCTGCCTATTCAAAGTTAGGGCAGTGCTTGGTCATGTAGGATGTGATTAGGAGATTCCTATTCAAGGTTAGGAATGTGGCCTTATGTGGCCGTAGATATATAGCAATAATATAGTATATTATACTATACTAGTATACTAGAATATACAAAATATGAAATATTATACTATATAGTATTCTGGAAATCTATTCTGAAATGTAGAGTTTAAGCATTAAAATGTTATTCAAAAATGGCAATTTTGAAATGGCCAAAGTAAGAATATCAGTTGCAATTCCTTATGAATTTTATTTCTGTAAATTTTCACTTGCTTAATACTTTAGCTTCATTCTAATATAATGAAATAATACTGTTAAGTCATAATGAACTTTGTAAAGTGACAAGGAGGAAAAAAAGGAAATCTTAGATAATTGAAATGCAAAGATAATTGCGAAACTTAATTTTTAGCTCTTAATAGCAAACTCCATCCTAACTCACCTTTGCCTTACAAACTTCTCAGAACTACTTCTTGTAGTTACATAGTTACATAGAAGTAGTACTCAGAAGCTACAAAAAAAGTACACAATGAATGTCAACTATGGTGTGCCAAGGTCACCCTTGTTTTTTTATTAAGTAATTTTCAATCATGATTGACTCTGTGTGACCCCCCCCTTTGGGGGTTTTCTTGGCACAGAAACTGGAGGAGTTTGCCCTTTCCTTCTCCAGTTCGTTTTACAGATGAGGAAACTGAGGCAGACAGAATTAAGTAACTTGCCCAGGGTCACATAACTAAGAAATGTCTGAGATTGGATTTGAACTCAGGAAGATGAGTAATGCTTACTCCAGGCTCTGCAGTCTACTCACTATATTACCTAGCTCACCATTAGGGGAAATAGTATTAGAAGAAAGAGGTATGTACCAAGGTACATGAAGATAAAATGATGAACAAACTTATTACAGAAAGGCCTGGAAAGATCATGAACTGATGCTGAGAGAAACAAGCAGAACCAGGAATACATTGTACATAGTAAAAGCAAGAATGTGAAATGATCTATTATGAGAAGCCTTGGTTCTTCTCAGTAGTTCAGTGATCCAAGGCAGTCCCAACAGACTTTGGACAGAAAATGCCATCTCCATCCAGAAAAAGAACTAAGGAGACTGAATATAAATCAACACATGCTGTGTTCACTTCTTTTTTCTGTTTCTTTTTTTTTTCCTCTCCCATGGTTTTTCCTTTTGCTCTGATCTTTTCTCTCCCAAAGTAATTCATAAAACAAAGTATATTATACATGGCAACAACAAAATTATACAATTATCAATTCTGAAGGACATGGCTCTTTTCAAGAATGAAATAATTCAGGCCAGTTCCAATGGTCTTGTGATGGAGAGAGCCATCTACATCCAGAGAGAAGACTGTGGGAACTGAGTATATCACAGCATAATATTTTCCCTTTTTTATTGTTGTTTGCTTGAATTTTGTTTTCTTTCTCTTTTTTTTTCTTTTTGATATGATTTTTCTTGTGCATCATGATAATTATGGAAATATGTCTGGAAGAACTATACATACTTAACATAGATTGAATTACTTGCCATCTAGGGGAGGGAGTTAGGGTTAGGTAAAGAAGGGAAAAAATTTGGAACACAAGATTTTGCAAAGGTGAATGTTGAAAATTATTCATGTATATGTTTTGAAAATAAAAAGCTTTAATTAAAAAAGAATAAACAATGTGTATTCAAAATAAACTAAAAAAAAAAAAAAACAAAAAGAGGGCCTAGTTGAAAAAGTGGCTCCTCGAGTAGTTTGGAACTATGCTCAAAAAGTTATCAAACTGTGCATACCCTTTGATCCAGCAGTGCTACTACTGGGCTTATATCCCAAAGAGATTATAAAGCAGGGAAAGGGACCTGTATGTGCACGAATGTTTGTGACAGCCCTTTTTGTAGTAGCTAGAAACTGGAAACTGAATGGATGTCCATCAGTTGGAGAATGGCTGAATAAATTGTGGTATATGAATACTTTGGAATATTACTGTTCTGTAAGAAATGACCAACAGGATGATTTCAGAAAAGCCTGGAGAGACTTACACGAACTGATGCTGAGTGAAATGAGCAGGACCAGGAGAACATTATATGTATGCTTCAACAACAATACTATATGATGACCAGTTCTGATGGACCTGGCCATCCTCAGCAACAAGATCAACCAAATCATCTCCAATGGAGCAGTAATGAACTGAACCAGCTATGCCCAGAGAAAGAACTCTGGGTGATGACTAAAAACCATTACATTGAATTCCCAATCCCTATATTTATGCCCACCTGCATTTTTGATTTCCTTCACAAGCTAATTGCACAATATTTCAGAGTCTGATTCTTTTTATACAGCAAAACAATGTTTTGGTCATGTATACTTATTGTGTATCTAATTTATATTTTAATGTATTTAACATCTACTGGTCATCCTACCATCTAGGGGAGGGGGTGGGGGGTGGGAGGTGAAAAATTGGAACAAGAGATTTGGCAATTATTAACGCTGTAAAGTTATCCGTGCATATAACCTGTAAATAAAAGGCTATTAAATAAAAAAAGAAAAGGAAAAAGTGGCTCCTCTTCCCCATAATAACAATAGAAAGCATTTCTCTAGTGCTTTTAAAAATTTGAAAAACACTATATATATATATATATATATTACCTCATTCAATTGCCTTATGGCAATTCTAAAGGATAGCTGTGTCAAGTGTTATCATCCCCATTTTTTTAATTGAAGTTTTTTATTTTCAAAACATATGCAAGGATAATTTTTCAACATTGACCTTTGAAAAATCTTGTGTTACCATTTTCCCTCCCTTCTTCCCACCTCCTCCTTTAGATGGCATGGATCTAATATATGTTAAACCTGGTAAAAAAAAATGTTAAATCCAATATATGCATACATATTTCTACAATTATCTAGCTGCACAAGAAAATTCAGATCAAAAAGTGAAAAAATGAGAAAGAAAATAAAATGTAAGCAAACAACAAAAAGAGTGAAAATACCATGTTGTGATCCACACTCAGTTCCCACGGTCCCCTCTCTGAGTGTAGATGCCTCTCTTCATTACAAGATCATTGGAACTGGTTTGAATCATTTCATTGTTGGAAAGAGTCACATCCATCAGAATTGATCATCGCATAATCTTGCTGTTACCATGTATAATGATCTCTTGGTCCTGCTCATTTCACTTAGAATCAGTTCATATAAATCTCTCCAGGCCTCTCTGAAATCATCCTGCTGATTCTTTCTTATAGAACAATAATATTCCATCACATTTATATATCATAACTTATTCAGCCATTCTCCAATTGATGGGCATCTACTCAGTTTCCAGTTTCTTGCCACTAAAAAGGGCTGCCACAGACATTTTTGCACATATCATTCCCATTTTATAGATGAGGGGAAAATGGCTTAGAGAAATTAATTGATGATAATGAAGAACATTTCAGATTCTTGATTCAAATGGCCCATTCATTATACATCACATCAAAGGAAAATTCTACTGCACCAGAATCATTCCTGGATAATTTTTGTTCTTGGGTTCTCAGAGATTCAGTGGAGACCAATATTCTCAGAGCCTGAGAGTAAGATTTCTCCTTGATAAGGAATAGAACCCTGACAGATTGTGGGGACTCAGGGTAGCTCCCCTAATTGTGTAGCTGTATAAGCCCATGGCAATGGCCCAATGCTTCAAATACCTGCCAAAGACCAGAGGAGCTCCTAGAACTTGAACATTCCTACAGCTTCTTCAGCTGGTCTCCAGCATCATCAGTTTATAGAGAAAATAATCTTATCTTCATTTCTCTTTGGACTCCCAACCTCACAAAAAACCTTAAGAGTTTATCAACACAAAGCCTGTAGGTTACGGATCAGGTTGAGGAGAGCTGGTCCTTTGCAGTCTAGAGCTCAAAGAGAAACCTGTGATTTTGAAGGGCTGACCTTGGTTACCATCTCTCCCAAATACAACCTTATTGAATTAGTTTTGGGTGATGACTTAAGACTACCTTGACAAGGGAGATTCCAAATGCCCCAGGCTTCAAATGACCTTCCATGTCCTCACAGGTTTTTGGGATATATTCATGAGGTGTGATGAATACGAGGATATCAGCTTCACATACTGCAGTCACCAAATCTGGAATGGCCACCTACAATAAGAAGGAATCATTTATTCACTGGATAACATCATTATAAATTGTGCTGGCACATAGTAGGCATTTAGTAAATATTAATTATTAGTGATGTCTTCCTTTAAGGTTTGGATACAGGCCAAGAAGCAGGAGACCCACATTCTTTTTTTGACTCTGACCTATGTGAAAGCAACTCTATTGTTCTTGTTGTTCAGTCATGTCCCATTTGGGGGTTTTCTCGGCAAAGATACTGGAATAATTTGCCATGTCATTATCTAACTCATTTTACAAATCGGCAAAGATACTGGAGTAGTTTGCCATTTCATTATCTAACTAATTTTACAAATTAATGGAGCCAAGTGGCTTGCCCAAGGTCACACAGCTAATAAGTGTCTGAAGCCAGATCTCAACGCCGGAAAATGAGTCTTCTGATTCCATACCAGGCCTTCTATCCACTGAGCTACCTACCTGCCATTTAAAGCTTCTCCATTAAGACTACTTTTTATTTTAGGAAATATTAAGAAATAGTATGTTAACTGACTTATAGTATGAAGTTCTTAGTCTCAATTAAATCAAGGATCCCATCAGTTTTCAGTATTTGAGGTGTCATAATAAGAATAAATCCTTTTTCATTCATTCCATGAAATTGGTCAAATTTAAATTTACTTAAAATGTAAAGCTCCTATCTACATCATTGTAAATTACTAATCCCTGGATAATGATAACTGAAAATATGCTCAAAACAAAACAAAAAATAACTGATTGGATAGAAGGAAGATTAATCAATGGAACATCTCAATTTATAGTTAACCAGATCAAGAGTAGTGATCTTTTTCTTTACCCTTAAAGAGTATTAGGATTCTTTAATTCTACTGAGTAAAGTATTTTTACATCAACCAGTTGTTAAAGACTGGCTGTTTTTTCAGAAGGCAAGCTCTAAAATCCCTTGGCATTATAGTGTTGTCTCAGGCTGAGAAGCAGTGAAACTATTTCTGGATTTGGACCCAGAAAGGTAATATGAATGTGGAAGTTTTTGAACCAGTTCATGAGAAGGTTGGGAGAAACCCTGAGTTGTGGAAAATAACAGAGGATACTTTTCAAGTGAAATACCTCTTAAGATTAAACATGTGCTATGCCACAGTCTCCTTGAACTGTTCTACCTCGGTTTCCCTACATTAGTTTCCCTAGTTGTCCTGTTTCCCTAAATTGTTCTGCCTCAGTTTCCTTAACTGTTCTGCCTCAATCTCCTGAGTTGCAAAACCCCTTCTGGTTCATTAAGACTGAGAGCCACTTGCTCTAAGGTTATAAATTGTCATTTGTGAGATTCAAGATAAGGGGGGAGTTCAGACTTCCTGACTCCTAACTCCTTCTGTCATCAAGAATTTATGGTACTATCCCCTCTAAACATTCCAAAAGATATGACTATCCCAGATACCTCATTGACACCTTTACTTCTATTTATTCAGACATCCTGACTCTGGCTTCCTAGTAATAGTTTATAGCTTTCCCCCCATCCTGCTAGAACCAAATGGTCCTGAAATTTCTTGCTCTTTTCTTCCTCCTTTGTTTCAAGAGTCCTATTAAAAAACCTGGGATTCTCACATTTGTGATTGGATATTTTGAGATGAGAGTCCTGAGGTAGAACAATTCAAGGAGACTGTGGCATAACACATGTAGGTAGAACAGTGGCTATCCAGTGGAGTTAGGAGGTAGAAGACTCATCTTCCTGAGTTCAAATCTGACTTTATGATAGTTGTGTGACTCTGGACAATTCTCTTGACCCTCTTTACCTTGTTTCCTCATCTATAAAATGAGCGGGAGAGCAAAATAGCAAACCACTCCAGTATCTCTGCCAAGAAAACCCTAAATAGGATCATGAAGAATCAGACAAAATTGAAATGACTGAATAACTAAGACTGGCATTAGTTGGAGTCTTTAATGGATTCCCTGCTAGAACTACAATTATTGAAGAAGCCAATGGAAATCTGATGATTATACTCTCTTTCTATTTTTCCTCTTTTTGTTTTCTTGCTGCAGACAAGATGACGCCATTTCATTGTTTAAAGACTGCTTTTAAAATTTTATATTTTATTTTATTTTATTTATATTTTAACAATGATCTTCTAGATGAAGATGAAATAGTTTTTTTATTGTATCCTAAATTGCTATTGTGTTTGGATAAGGGGGAAAAGTCACTGGATAATTGGCTATGCCAAATTTAACCTTCTAGGAAACTTCTTTTCTTTCTTTTTTGAGGAGGGAACCACATTTCTTTTTGTTTGTTTGTTTGTTTGGGAAGGCTCATTTCTGGTCTATGATCAAAACATTGCTTGGGGAGATCAAAGCTTTTATTAATCTCAGCATTAATTTTTATTAATTCATTAACTTTATTAATTTATATTTTCGTGCTTCCTTAATTTGAAGAGAAAAGAAGCCACAGAGACTTGCCTAGAATCATAAAGACTTCAATTCAAATCCAAATACTTACTAATTGTGTGACCCCAGGGCAAGTCAGTTAACATGGTTCCTTCTCAGTTTCCTCAACTATAAAATGAAAATAATTCCCTTGATATTCTTGCGCTTTTGTTCTTCCAGGAGAATTTTGTTCTAATCTTTTCTAGTTCTGTAAGATAATTTTTTGGCAGTTTGATATGGCATTAAATAGTAAACCAATTTATGTAGAATTGTCATTTTATTATATTAGCTTGGCCTATTCATGAGTAATCGGTACAATTGTTTAGATCTGACTTTATTTGATAAGAAGTGTTTTGTAATTGTATTCATATAGTTCCTGGGTTTGTCTTGGCAGGTAGACACACAAATATTTTATTTCAAATAGAATTTCTATCTCCTCCTGGTGGACTTTGTCAGTAAAATATAGAAATGCTAATGATGTGTATGGGTTAATTTTATATCTTGTAACTTTGCTTAAGCTGTTAATTGTTTCAAATAGTTTTTGATTGATTTTCTAGGATTCTCTATACCATCATAGTGATGGGGGTAAACCCTGAAACTGTCCAAACTTTCCTCTGAAAGATGCCCAAAGGGGAAATGACAGAGATCTATTTTGGGGGGGGGGGGAGAATGGATGTATATCCCCTTCAGGGAACTCCCAGAATCTTGGAAAAGCCTGCAAACTTCCAGTTAAGCAGTTTCATTCAATTGGAGATCACCCTCCATTGAATTGCCACAAACAACTCTCAGTGGCTCAAAACTCCCAGTTAAGTAATCTCATTCAATTTTAAATTGAATTGAAAATCAGTCTCAGAAATTGGACCCCATTTCTGAGCCAAACATCAAAGCAACCCCAATATATCAATATATAACCTGCCCATATATCTTTGCAGAGTCCTAAAAGTCTATGCCCAGGGTCACACGGCTAGGAAGTATTAAGTGTCTGAGGTTATATTTGAACTCAGGTCCCCTGACTTCAATGGCAGTATTCTTTTCACTGTGTCATCTAGCTGCCCATATTAAATAGAATTTTAAAATGTTACTAAAGGAAAAAAAAAAGAATTCCTGAGGGGAAATAAGGCCCAATTACAGATCCCTAAAATCTCTTTCCTAATTATCAGTGAACAATTATTGGTTGCACCTTTGGTTCAGCAATTCAATTTTAAATCTAGTCGATATAGACTATCTCTAGTCTATTTAATAAATTAAATTAATTTAAATTTATTGTAAAATAAATAGATTAATAAATTAAATGTATTATTAAATGAAATAAATAATTAAATTAATACTTATCAATCCAAGGCAATCACTATACACTTTGGATAGAAAATGTCAGTTGCATCCAGAAAAAGAACTATAGAGATTGAATGGAAATCAATCAACACATGCTATATTCCCTCCTTTTTCAGTTTTTTTTTCTTCAACCATGGTTTTTCTGTCTTGTTTTAATTTTTTTCTCCCAACATGATTCATAAAGCAATGAGCATTGAAACTAAATGAATAAATAAAAATAAGCATCTATTAAGTGCCTATTATGTGCTGGGCATTGTGCTAAGTATTCTAAAATACCGAGGAAAACTTTATAAAATAATTTGCTATTATCTGGATAAACTAAATCTATAGCATTTCCCTGACATTTCATTTTAGCCAAAAAATTCATAGGTACATTCCATCTTCTGGAGTAAGTGTCCTATAAACTGTAAATCTAAATGCAAAATTTTAGAAGGGATGATCCTATCCTATATAGATGATCTCATACTTCAGTAAAAAAAAAAAAAGAAAGAAAGAAAAAGTGAAACTGCCCCAAACTTGAAATTTCCTCAGCATCTCATCCCAGGATCTTTTTCACAAAGGTCAATCCTGCTAGTTATTTAAGCCTTTAATCCCAAATTCTTAATTTTCAACCTCTCTTGATCCAATGGCTCTTTCCTAGCTATGTCTAAACATGTCCCCAAATTTCCTTATTTAAAAGTCTTCACTGAAACTAAAATGTTCATGTTTTTAACTTAGATTCCTCTACTACACATCAACCTGCTCTTCCCCCAAGAAAATCAATGATAAGAAGAAAGTTTCTAAATCTCCCAAAATATTTCTAGCACTACTTTTTTGTAATAACAAAGAATTGTTATTCATTTTTCATTCTTGAAGAAGACCAATAACATCTGGAGGATGTCTTGACTTGCAAATGAATTGTATTTAAGAGAAGCAGAGGTGTGCAAAATCATCAGCCTCACTCTATCCTTTAGAGACATCAGAGTACAGTGGCAAGATATAGGTCAGGCAACTAAAGATGGCCCCCAGATGAAGTGATAGACCTTGGTCTTTGTGAGCTAAGGTCTTTCCCAGATCTCAGTCTGTTGAAGGCAACAATCATTCAGAGAGTTAAAGTTAAATAAAAATTGAGGCAAAAGATGACCTAAATTGTCTATTCAAAGGAATCAATTTGGGAGAGACATTAATGAATGAATTAGAAACAAAGTATTGGGGACCAACAATTGTCTGGAGACTATCTGCTATTAGTTTCTTCAGGGTTGAAAAGCTATTCTCTTTCTGAGTAGAAACTATCAATTGTCCTTTTGATTTTCTTACTCATTTTGTTAAAGCCTGTAGGATCTGCCTTCAGGGCCAGGAGTTTACCAGCTTCCTCTGCAGAGCAGTGAGAGGTGTATGGACGGGTAGCTGTCCTGCTAGCCGGCTGCAAAAGCAGCAAGGTACTGGAGTGCTCTGGGAAAGAGTTCCCCACCTAGAAGTAACTCAGGCCTGCAGGGCTGAGCTGGGAAAGTGCCCTGCAAAGTACCCCTGCTGTATGAAATAATGACTGCCCTGGGGCTAGACACTGAGCAGTGAGAAGAAAAATGGGGAAAGGAAAGAGAAGCTATGCAAGAGAGTACAGAAAAGACATATAACTCACTAAAAGAAAAATTTGACAAAGTGGAAAAAGAAAACAACTCCCTGAAATGTGAACTGGAGAAGGTAAAAAACTCCCAAGAAGTGCAGGGAAACAGAATTTGTGAATTGGAGAAAGAAAATAACTCACAAAAAAAAAAAAAAATTAGTGAAATGGAAAAAAAATTCCATAGAGCAAAATGACTCATTTAAAAACTCAATCGGACATATACAAAAAGAAGTAAAAAAAGCTAATGAAGAAAATAACATGCTAAAAATTCGAACTGAACAAATAGAAATGACTGACTTATTGAGACAGGAAGAATCAGTCAAGCAAAACCAAAAAAAAAGAAAGATTGGAAAAAAATGTCAAATATTTACTTGAAAAAACAATGGACCTGGAAAATAGATCAAGGAGAGAAAACCTAAGGATCATTGGACTACCCAAAAAATATGATGAAAAAAAGAGCCTAGATACTATTTTACAGGAAATTATTAAAGAGAACTGCCCAGAAGTAATAGAACCGGAAGGTAAAATAAGTGTGGAAAGAATCCATGGAACACCTTCTGAAAAAGACCCTAAAATAAAGACTCCAAGGAATATTGTGGCCAAACTTCAGAATTTTCAGATTAAAGAAAAAATTCTACAAGCATCCAGGAAAAAGCAGTTCAAATACCAAGGTGCCACAATAAGGGTCACAAAAGATCTGGCTGCCTCAACATTAAAGGATCGAAGGGCCTGGAATTTGATATTCTGAAAGGCAAAAGAACTTGGAATGCAGCCAAGAATAAACTACCCAGCTAAGCTGAGCATTTTTTTTCCATGGAAGAAGATGGACATTTAATGAAACAGAACAATTCCATCTGTTTTTAAAGAAAAAAACAGACTTAAACAAAAAAATTTGATCTCCAACAACAGGACTCAAGACAAGTAGAAAAAGGTAAAAGGAACTCTTGAGAACTGTATTTCTGTTGTGGATATATATAAAAATCACATGTATAATTTGATTTTACTGATATAGCATAAAAAAGGGAAGTAGAAATGGAAAGGGGATAGTGTCAGAAAAAGGGGAAAGGGGAGATAAAAAGAGGGAAACTTCATGCGTCGATGAGGCAAAGGAATCCTATCATATCTGAGGGAACTTAGAGGGGGAGGAACATTGTGCGAATCTTACTCTCATCAGAGTTGGCTCAAAAAGGAAATAATTGACACATTTGTTTTACAGAGAATCTTCTCTCACCTCATTAAAAAGTGGGAGAGGAAAAGTGAAAAGGAAAAAGAGTAATAAGGGAAGGGTACAAGAAAGGGGAAGGGATTCAAAGGAAGGAGGGAGGGATACTAAAGAGGGAGAGCTGGGTGATGCAAGTGAGACCAATAAGTTTAATACTAAGGGAGTGGGGAAGGAGGGCAAGAAAAAGAAAAGCATAATCTGGGGATATTAGGATGGCAGGAAATACAGAATTAGTAATCTTAACTATAAATGTGAATGGGATGAACTCCCCCATAAAGAGGAGGCAGATAGCAGACTGGATCAAAAGTCAAAACCCTACAATATGTTGTTTACAAGAAACACATTTAAAACAGGGAGATACATACAGAGTAAAGGTAAAAGGCTGGAGCAGAATCTATTATGCTTCAGGTGAAGTCAAAAAAGCAGGGGTAGCCATCCTTATCTTAGATCAAGTAAAAGCAAAAATTGATCTAATTAAAAGAGATAAGGAAGGAAACTATATCTTGCTAATAGGTATTATAGACAATGAAGCAATATCAGTATTAAACATATATGTACCATGTGGTATAGCATCTAACTTCCTAAAGGAGAAGTTAAGAGAGTTACGAGAAGAAATAGACAGCAAAACTATAATAGCGGGAGACCTCAATCTTGCACTCTCAGATTTAGATAAATCAAATCACAAAACAAATAAGAAAGAAATTAAAGAGGTAAATAGAATATTAGAAAGACTAGGTATGATAGATCTCTGGAGAAAACTGAATGGTGATAGAAAGGAGTATACTTTCTTCTCAGCAGCTCATGGAACCTACACAAAAATTGACCATATATTAAGACATAAAGACCTCAAAATTAAATGAAGGAAGGCAGAAATAGTAAATGCTTTCTTTTCAGATCACAATGCAATAAAAACTACATTCAGCAAAAAGTTAGGTGTAAATAAATCAAAAAGTAATTGGAAACTAAATAATCTCACCTTAAAGAATGATTGGGTGAAACAGCAAATTATAGACACAATTAATAACTTCACTCAAGATAATGACAACGGTGAGACATCATACCAAAATTTGTGGGATGCAGCCAAAGCAGTAATAAGGGGAAACTTTATATCCTTAAAGGCTTACTTGAACAAAATAGAGAAAGAGAAGGTCAATGAATTGGGCTTGCAACTTAAAAAGCTAGAAAAAGACCAAATTAAAAACCCCCAATCAATTACTAAACTTGAAATTCTAAAATTAAAAGGAGAAATTAATAATATTGAAACTAAAAAAACTAGAACTAATAAATAAAACTAAGAGTTGGTTTTATGAAAAAACCAATAAAATTGATAAACCTTTGGTAAATCTGATTAGAAAAAGGAGGGAGGAAAATGAAATTAGTAGTCTTAAAAATGAAAAGGGAGAACTTTCCACCAATGAAGAGGAAATTAGAGAAATAATAAGGAGTTATTTTCCTCAACTTTACACCAATAAATTTGATAACCTAAGTGAAATGGATGACTACCTCCAAAAATATAGACTTCCCAGACTAACAGAGGAGGAAGTAAATTGCTTGAATAGTCCCATTTCAGAAAAAGATATAGAACAGGCAATTAAACAACTCCCTAAGAAAAAATCCCCAGGACCAGATGGACTTACATGTGAATTCTACCAAACATTTAAAGAATAATTGGCCCCAATGCTATATAAATTATTTGATAAAATAGGGAATGAAGGAGTCCTACCAAATTCCTTCTATGACACAGACATGGTACTGATACCTAAACCAGGTATGTTGAAAACAGAAAAAGAAAACTATAGACCAATCTCCCTAATGAATATTGATGCTAAAATCTTAAATAAAATATTAGCAGAAAGACTACAGAAAATCATCCCCAGGATAATTCACCATGATCAAGTAGGATTTATACCAGGAATGCAGGGCTGGTTCAATATTAGGAAAACTATCAGCATAATTGGCCATATTAATAACCAAACTGACAAAAACCATATGATCATCTCAATAGATGCAGAAAAAGCATTTGATAAAATCCAACATCCATTCCTATTAAAAATAATTGAGAGTATAAAAATAAATGGACTTTTCCTTAAAATAATCAGTAGCATCTATTGAAAACCAGCAGTAAGCATCATATGTAACGGGGACAAACTGCAACCATTCCCAATAAGATCAAGAGTGAAACAAGGTTGCCCACTATCACCGTTACTATTTAATATTGTATTAGAAATGCTAGCTATGGCAATAAGAGTTGAGAAAGATATTAAAGGAATAAGAATAGGCAATGAGGAAACCAAATTATCACTCTTTGCTGATGATATGATGATATACTTAGAGAACCCCAGAGATTCTACTAAAAAATTATTAGAAATAATCCACAATTTTAGCAAAGTTGCTGGTTATAAAATAAACCCACATAAGTCATCAGCATTCTTATATATCACTAACAAAATCCAACAGTCAGAGTTACAAAGAGAAATCCCATTTAAAGTAACTACTGATAGTATAAAATATTTAGGAATCTATCTGCCAAGGGAAAATCAGAAACTTTATGAGCAAAACTACAAAACACTTTAACACTTTCCACACAAATTAAGTCTGATCTAACTAACTGGAAAAATATTAAATGCTCTTGGATTGGGCGAGCAAATATAATAAAGAATTAGAAACAAAGTAGATGCAAATTCCCAACATGATTGATAAACAAATGTGTATTCAAAAAGTTAATATACATGTATAACTAGAAAAAAATTAAAAATATATATTTTTAAAAGTAGATGCTAATTGGCTAAGGAATGACTAAATAAATTGAAGTCCAAGAATATAAAGAATACAGAGAAGCATAGAAAGATTATATTAAATCAATTATGGTGAAATAGAGTTACCATTGTTTTTCAAAGTTCACACATTTTCAATTAAAAACCTGCTCTGAATGAGGAGTAGCATCTACATCAGTACTTGGATCTAAGGGAAGATAGTAAAGTGGCTCATGGAATAGATACCTAGGCCTGGAGTCCGGATGAGCTAATGCAAATCCTTCCTAAGACATCTGTTAGTTGGATGACCCAGGGCAAGTCAGTTAGAAATCTCTCTGCTTTAGTTTCTTCAACTGTAAAGTTGAATAGTTTCTGCCTTCAAGAGTTGCTGTAGGGACTGAATAACTGTAAAGTACTTAGCAGTGCCTAACAAATAGTAGATGCCTCATAAACATTTGTTCCCTTCCTTCCTAATGGGAAGTCAATCAATGGGACAACTGAGTCTGTCTTCTGTCTACAAACATCCAAGATCCCTAAATATGGCTTCAATCTCAGCTCTGCTTGAATGAGAGTACAGTGTAGAGTACCCAGTTCTAGTTTTTCTCAGGGCCTGTGGGGATTTGTGGACCCCATGTTGTGCCACAGTTTGCTTTTGATGTCCTGACCTAGTTTCCCCATTGTCCTATTTAGTTACTCTACCTCAGGTTATAACCTTTCCCTCTTAATGTTTGATAATCATTCCCTCTTAAATGGTTGATGAGATAAAGATTTTATATCTTTAGGTTATAGTGATTTCTTCTTAATGTTTGACAGGATAAAGGTCTTTAACCATTTTAGACATCATTAGGATATCAGTAACCTCTCCAGTACCTCCCCCTCCATTGTGTCATCCTAGGTGCCTCCCCCATTAGGTTATCCCCATCCAGGTACCTCCTCCCCCATTATGTCATTGTTCTTGTTATCCTATAAAAATCTTGCTGTCCTGATACTCATGGCTGGATTCTTTGAAACAATAGTCTTGTCTAGCCCTGGGACCAAACATGGATCCATTTGATCCCAGTAAATCTCTCCGTTTAATAAACTATTAAATTGTTCTCTAATCTTTGTCTTGCTCAGTTTCTCCAGCATTACACCCGAAGTCCCCAATAAACCATTTTGCTCACCACATTGGGAGGTATCTTGTGCCCTGGCAGGTATTTTGTGTTCTCGTGTTCCTCATTGATGATATCTGACAGATTCTTTCCATCAACTTCCTCTTCAAATACCCAGAGGTTCACATCTTTGTCAAATGTTGTGGAATCCATAACATTGTTGCCAATGACTTTTGCAATTGTGCTTCCCCTTCATAAGAAGAAAGGAAAAGGAAGGAAAAATAGTGAGTCTAACAGAATTAAAAGCTCTCCTAGAGATGATAGAACAAGCTCAGTCAGTGGATAATTTATTGTGGCTTAGCTATCCAATTAAGAATATAAGAAATATTAAATTTCCTGCATGACACAAATATGGTACTAACATCTAAATCAGGAACAGCCAAAACAGAAAAGGAAAATTATAGAATATTGCTAATATTTTATTTAAAATTTTTGTATCAAAGAGATTACAGCAATTTATCAGCAGGATAATACACTACGACCAAGTGGGATTTATACCAGGAATACAGGGCTGGTTCTATCAGGAAAACTATTACCATAAAAAAGAATATGAGATGCCAAAGTCCCACCCTCCAGAAGTACCATACCAAGAATAAGGTAGCATGGATATGTGGTGTTTGTGTAATATATATATATATATATATATATATATGTATATGTATATATATATATATATATATCATCAGGAAGGATTTCCATCAGCATCAAAAGGCATTTACTAAAGCCTAAATAAATATTAAATATTTACCAATGTAAAATATTAAATTTCATACGACCCTTACTTTTAGTTCAGGTCCTCATCACTTCTTACCTAGTCTAATGAAATGGCCTAATAATTGATCTCCCTGACTCAAGTCTCTTCTAATTCTGACCCTGCTGGGCCAGCTAGATGGTTTAAATGTAACTTTAGATACTGTACTTTGTTGTATGACCCTGGATAAATCATTTAATCTCAGTTTCCTCATCTGTAATATGGGGATGATAGCATGTAGATTGTTATGAAGACCAAATGAGATAATAATTATAAAGCATGAGTGATGTGAGCAGAACCAGGAGAACATTGTCCACAGTAACAATAAGATTATATCATGATCAACTATAATAGACTTAGTTCTTCTCAGCAATACAGTGATCCAAGGCAATTCCAATAGACTTGGATTGAAAAATGCCATCCACATCCAGAGAAAGAATTATGGAGACTGAATACAGATAAAATTATCCTATTTTCACGTCTTTATTTGCATACTGTCTCTTTCTTAGGGTTTTTCCCTTTATTCTGATCTTTTTTTTACAACATGATTCATAGGGAAATATGTTTTAAAAATTGTATTTAAATTAATGTTTGGCACACGTATAAAGAATGTTATATATTATTTAGTGGTTTCAGCTGTGTCTGATTCTTTGTGATCTCATTTAGGTTTTTTTTGGCACAGTTTACCATTTCTTTCTTCAAAATACTATGTAAATGTTAGCTATTATTATCATTTTTATTATCTGTCTTCTATACAGCTGTCCAATTGATTTTCATTAGGTGTAGATCTGACCATATTACTTTCCCATTCATAATCTAGTATCTATCACCTCTAGAATAAAATAGATTATTCACCTTTTCCAGATATAAAGTTATGTCAAAATGGCATGTCTTCCTTACATATGACAGTTCATCCACCTACAATGCCTTTTCCCGTGGCCATTCCCCATTCCAGTAATACTGACTCTTCTCATCTGCTTCAAAGAATTCCTCTCTTCCTTCAAAAGACAGTAGCTCAAATACCACTCTCTACACAAAGATGTCCATGATATCCCTTCTTTTCCCTTTGCTAGTGTCCTCCCTCCCAATCTTGTATTTGGCTACCTTGTGTTTAGTTTTTTATTTTTTTTACTTATTCTGCATTTACATATATATGTATGTATCTCTCTCTCTCTCTCTCTCTCTCTCTCTCTCTCTCTCTCTCTCTCTATATATATATATATATATATATATATATATATATATATATATTTGCAGTTGTTAGGTAGCACAGTGAATAGAGTGCCAGACCTGGATTCATGAAGACTCATCAAATCTGGCCTTAGTCATTTCCTAGCTGTATGATCCTGGGCAAGTTACTTCTTCCTGTTTGTCTCAGTTTCCTTATCTGTAAGATGAGCTGGAGAAAGAAACAGCAAACCATTCCAGTATCATTGCCAAGAAAACCCCAAATGGGATCACAAAGAGTTCAATTATGACTGAAAATGACTGAACCCATTAGAATGAGGAAAAAGGAATTATGTTTCATTCTTTGTATTTGTATCCCTAGACTTTAGCATAATGATTGGTAACAGTCATTCACTTAATAAATGTATATTTTAATGCTGGAAAGGATGGCTTAGAAACCATCTCCAGTTTTAATTCCCTTCAACAGAGAGGATGGCATGAGATGGGATAGAGAGAGAAAGACTGTCAAGTACTAATCTCTCTGAGAGTTTGGCAGATGACCATAAAGTCTCTAGATAAGATGCTATAGAGAGAGTTAAGTGAACATTAAAGAAAGGTTGTTCATTTAATGTGGGCAGTCTAGAATAATGAAGGAGAAATAGAAGTATGTGTTTTCTTCTGAGCCCTGTAGAGTCACCTTTCCTGAAGAGTTTTAGGCTATGGAATCTTCCCCATCCTTTCTTTGAATTCTGAAATCTGCTCTCCCAAAATTTATAGGGAATGTAAGACTCTGATATTTTCCTTTTCAATCTCAGATTTTATTTTTAAATTTTTTTCAAAATGTATTATTTATTTTAGCTTTTAAAATAAATTTTGAGTTCCAAATTCTTTCCCTCCTTCTAATCCCTATCCCACTCATTTTAAAGGCAAGTAATATGATATCAATTATGCATATGAAGTCATACAAAACACATTTCCATATTAGTCATTTCACACAAGTAATGAAAAAAATAAAAGAAAATTTAAGTCTGCCCTCAGAGTTTACCAGTTCTTTCTCTGGAGCTAGAGTCCTTCAAAATTGACTTAGATCATTGTACTGATCAGAGTAGTTAAGTCTTTCACAGTTGTTGATCAAAGATTTCTCAAGGTTGCTATTATTAGAATTAGGTCAAGAAAAATAGTTGTCTATCTCCTGACTGGCATACCATCTCTAATCTCCTCGACTTTAACCTGATAATTTTCCATGCACAGAATGCATCCCATCCTCATGTCTGCCTCACAGGAATGAAACAAGGCCACAAAAATACTAGTATTAACAGAGACAGGACTAGGTCTAATTAATCCCAAACCAAAGCTTACCCATTTTGGATCTGTCTGTTGTAAATAAGTCTTATCCTTCTTATGTAGAATAAGTCTATCCTTCTTATGGTATCACAAACCCCTTTGACAGCCTGGTGAAGCTTATAGAACCTTTTTTCTCAGAGTTATGTGTTTAAATATATAAAAATACTTGGGATTATGAAGGAAATAAATTATATTAAAATATAATGACCAAGATATTTTTTCCCTTGAGGCAATTAGGGTTAAGTGACTTGCCCAGGGTCACGCAGCTAGAAAATGTTAAGTGTCCAAAGTCACATTTGAACTCAGGTCCTCCTGACTTCAGGGCTGGTGTTCTATGCACTGCATCATCTAATTGCCCCCCCCCCAAAAAAAAAAGATTTTTAAAATTAAAGCTTTTTAAATTTTCAAAATGTATACATGGATAATTTTTCAACATTAACTCTTGCATTCTGATAAAAGTCTTGTTTCTAAAATATATAGAGAATTGATTCAAATTTATAAGAATTCAAGCCATTCTCCAACTGATAAATGGTCAAAGGATATGAACAAACAATTTTCAGGTGAAGAAATTAAAATTCATTTTTAGTCATATGAAAAAAGTTGCTCTAAATCATTATTGATCAGAGAAGTGCAAATTAAGACAACTCTGAGATACCACTACACACCTCTCAGATTAGTTAAAATGACAGGAAAAGAGAATGACAAATGTTGAAGGGGATGTGAGAAAACTGGGAAACTAATACATTGTTGGTGGAATTGTGAATGGATCCAACCATTCTGGAGAGCAATTTGGAACTATGCCCAAAGTGGTACCACATATATATGTTTACCATCAGAACCAGGCTCCTTAAGGGAAAGAACTAACACTGTGTCTGGTACAAAATAGGTCCTTAAAAATGCCTTTTGATTGATTGACTGCTTCTTCTAGCTTTTGAAGACTTTAATTACCATGAGGAAAGATTTTTTAAAAAAATAATTAGTTGTTCTAATAGCTCTGACAGATGCTTAGATAGTTGAAATTATCTATTACTATTTAATTTAATTAATTTTTATGTGTTTTCCAGTCTCCTTGTTCATTTCCCCATTTTACGTAGAATTCCACATGACAGAATTGCTTCTTAGTTCTCTCCTACCCAAGAGCTCTCTATCACAGATCTATCACAGAGATTTTCTCATATGAGTGTATAACCTTCTCTTTTCATGCTTCTTTTCTCTCCGTCCTGCTTTTCTTTCTCCCACACCCTTCTATCCTTTTTCTGCCTTGGTACTGAATTCAGTACAAATTCTCTCAACTAGGCCCCAATAACCTTGAGGGGTATGGACAAAATAGGATGCTTGTGGAATCAAGGAACTTGTGAGAAAACAAAAGTCCCCACACCAGGGACCTGCCAAAGCCTAGGGCAAGTACAATTGGCTCCAACCTCTGCAAAATACACGTTAGAACAAGGAATCAAGGATTTCCAGAATTGGCAGCCCTCCCATTCCCAACCTTTCCAGCCAAGCTAGTACCTACCAGTTTCCAGAACCAACGATGCACACCTTCAGCAATTCTTGGGAGGATTTCAGGGTGCTGTCTGAGGAAGGAGCTGATTTTGAATAGCAGCTAGCATCAGTCGGGCCATGCAGGCTATGCTGGCCATGCTGGCCATGCTGGCCATGCTTGGAAACTCGGAAGGTTGCAGCAGCAGCAGCTACGTGAATCTCCGTGATTGAAGCTTTAACAGTAGCCAAAGCAATACTGAAGAAAATTGGAGGGGCAGGTATGAGAGGGGCTGAGTCTTAATGATACCGCACAAATCGGTGAGTATTGCCTGCTTCTGCCTGTTTTTCCTCCACCAATTTGTTAGCTTCTTGGAGACTGAAAGAAAAGAAGAGAAACAAAATGAGCCCTTTTTTAAGTAAGGGACTATCTGAGGTAGGGGCAAGGAGACTATGATGTAAGGTCCAGCTACACAGGGCTTAAATACCTCATATCTGAAAAGCAATCAGGCTACACACATCTCTACCTGTCAGAATTCCTAGTTTCCCTGGAGTCACATCTCAAGGGTCACCTCCTACAGCAAGTGCTTCCTGGCCAGATTCTAATAATGCCTTCCTATTTCAAGGTTATCTCCTGTCTGTCGTGTGTGTATCTTGTATAATATGTTATATATATTAACCTTCCCTGAGAGAATGTGGTCCAATCTAGATATTTCTAGTTCCCCTGGCTTTGAGGTACTGTTTGCAGAGAGCTGTAGATTTTTTTTTTAAAGTTCTTTTTTATTTTCAAAACATATGCATAATTTTCAACATTCACCCTTGCATTTAAAACCTTGTGTTCCAAATTTTTTCCTTCCCTTCCCCTCACCCCCTCCCCTAAACAGCAAGTAATCTAATATGTTAGACATGTGCAATTCTTCTATAATATTTCCACAATTATCATGCTGCACAAGAAAAATCAGATCAAAAAGGGAAAAAATGAGAAAGAAAATAAAATGCTAGCAAACAACAAAAAGGTGAAAATAGGGGTGGGCTAGGTGGCTCAGTGGATAGAGCACCAGCCTTGAAGTCAGTAGGACCTGAGTTCAAATGTGACCTCACACGCCTAACACTTCCTAGCTGTGTGACCCTGGACAAATCACTTAACCCCAATTGACTGGGGGGGGGGGGGGGAAGAAGGGGAGGGAAGATGAAAATACTATATTGTGATCCAGTCAGTCCCCAATTCCTCTCTCTGAGTATAGATGGCGTTCTCTCCATCACATGACCATCAGAATTGGCCTGAGTTACCTCTTGAAAAGAGCCACGTCCATCAGAATTGATCATTGTATAATCTTGTTGTTGCTGTCTACAGTGATCTCCCGATTCTGCTCATTTCACTCAGCATCAGTTCATGTAAGTCTCTCCAGGCCTTTCTGAAATCATCCTGTTGGTCATTTCTTACAGAACAGTAATATTCCATAATATTCATATACCACAATTTATTCAGCCATTCTCCAACTGATGGACATCCACTCAGTTTCCAGTTTCTGGTCACTACAAAGAGGGCTGCCACAAACATTCTTGCACATACAAGTCCCTTTCCCTTCTTTAAGATCTCTTTGGGATATAAGCCCAGTAGTAACACTGCTGGATCAAAGGATATGAACAGTTTGAGAGCCCTTTGGGTACAGTTCCAAATTGGAGACTCCTGGATTTTTAAGAGAGGGTACTGCTTATCTAAGGACAGCACCCTAAACTGACAATGCTGTACTTGGATGATTAAGATCATAAAAATAATTGCTACTGACATTTCTATAGCACTTTACAGATTGTAAGGCACTTTGCACAGAATCATACATTTGGTTCTGGAAGAGCCAACCCAACTTAAACAGATAAGAAAATTGATTCCAAGAGGTCCTTACTGTCTCAAGGCAATCCTTTTTCACCTCTCCAACTCATAATGGCTCTTTCAAGTTTTTCACCCACTTCAAATTTCCCATAGTTTTCCCTCCTTAGCTAAGAATCTTGCCTCACATTTTACTGAAAAAAAATTGAGGCTGTTCCCTGAGATCTACCTCTTTTCTCCCCTTATCACCTCATATTTACTCCTGTCTCACATAATTAAGTGGTCTTACCAAGGTAAAACCTTTCTACATACATTCAACATACACCAATTTCAATCCATCTTCCCCAGCACATTTCCCCCTTTATTATCGCCATTCTCACTTCATCCTTAATCTCTTCCCTGTTGATTGGCTGCTTCTTTCACAGCTGATAAAACATATCTACATGTCTCTCCCATCCTACAAAAACTCTCACTTGATCAGTCCATCCCTGATGACAATTGTATTAGATCTCTCCATTTTGTGGCCATACTTCTTGATAAGGCCTCCTTTAACATATGTCTCCACTTTCTTTTCTTTCACTCTCTCTTAAGCTTCTGACTCCATTATTCAACCAATCATCTCTTGATTGCAAGATCTAATGATTTTTTCTCAAACCTCATCCTTCCTTACTTCTCCCTGCAGTCTTTGCTCTATCCTTTTATCCTAGATAATCTTTTCTCTTGTGGTTCCAAGATGCTACTCTCTCCCAATTTTCCTCCTATCTGATCTTTCCTTCTTAGGTCTTTTGAAGGAACTCGTGGGCATGACTGACCCATTTGAGGATGTGAGTTCCTCCAGTATTCTTCAATTTCTTACATTCCAGATGACCCATAACTATTTCTAAAATTCCATCAATTAAAAACATTTCTTGTATCATAGACAATGCTTGACTTTTACCATTTATCTCTGTCTTTTACTTTTCCCCTTTCAGATGTTGCTTAAAGATCTTCAATGATAAGAATACATGCAGAATCATCAACCCATAAATGAAGAATTCTAATGTAACCAAATATTTTTACTTATCTATTAGGAGAGGTCACACCAGATTCTTATAACCGGAAGTGACCTGTTCCTGGAGCTATATTATATCTCCAATCTTCAAACCTACTCTTAAAATGTCACTGAGAAGCAAAGTAGAACTGAAGGCTCTCAATGTACTTTTTAGATATTTCCATAAAGGTTTTTTTTTAATTTACAGACTTATTTAAACTTATAAATGTACTGTTTATTCACATACATGATTCTGAATTATGGGTTTATTTGTTTTTTTCTCTTAGGCTTTCTTCCTTAGTACTTTTAGCTTTTTGGTGTTACAAAATATCACCCTCAAGCCCCAACTTGAAAAAAATATAAATAAAACCATTCTGTCTCTGTATATGTGTAAGAGGGGTTTGCTGATTCCCAGAGTTGTCTCAGATGGGACCTGCACAAGAAGGATGCTAGAGAGGAGATGGTTTATCTTCTAGTAGAGGATGTTAGAAAGCTTCTTCCAGGAGAATTGGGATGATATATAAGGGAGCCTTGGAAAGACAGATTGTGGAGCATGCATAGACATTTTTAAATTGGTTTCAATTGGTTAAAGTCGTTATTGAAGAAGACACTTCTGATTGGCTATAGGGACATTCAAAATAAGGCCTTCTACTTCAGGTATGATCTTTCAGTCTTGAGCATTTGGGGGAGGTTGGAACTGGTGAAGTGAATGGACAATGACTTTGGGAGTCTGAAAGGTCAGGAGGACTCCTTGGCATTTTATTCTTCCAGAGCTCAGTTTTGTGGCCAATGTAATATCAGTGCCCTTAGTATAGAAAGAATGGCACCTCCTGTCATTCTAGTGTGGCTTTCACAGCCAGAGTGGCACTGATGCTTGAAGAACAAGGAATAACTTTTAAGAATGATCCCCCAGACCTCAGCCCAGTGACAGATTGCTAAGGCATAGGCTTGTCTTGCAGGTGCGCCAAATCTGGAGTTTTGAGCCTCTTTCCTCAAGAGACCAAGATTGTGCAGAGGATGATATGCCTGCTATGTGTTGGGGAGATGCTTGTGCTTCTGTACTTACCACATCTTTGAAATAAAATGTCTCTTTGGAAAAGCTGATCTGATGTTAAGTGGTTAAATGAAACTCGGCGTACTAGTCACTGGTCCCTTTGACAAACAGAAGGATATAACTAGATGGAGGGCTTAAGATAATAACAGCAGATGAAGACACACATATCTACAAATTCTACCCAACCCTAAGAAAGTAGGACCTGGGTAGACACACTACATTTGTATACACACACACACACACACACACACACACACACAATACAGTGGATAGAAAGTTAGACTTGGAGTCAGGAAGACCTGAATTCAAATCCAGCCTCAGATACTTTCTCACTATGAGACCCTGGGCAAGCCATTTAAAACAATCAAATAAGCAATAAACTTTCAGCTTGGGTAATTTTTTTTTTTTTTTTTTTTTTTAGCTAAGGCAATTGGGGTTAAGTGATTTGCCCAGGATCATACTGCTAGGAAGTGTTAAGTGTCTGAGGTCAAATTTGAACTCAGGTCCTCCTGACTTCAGGGTTAGAGCTCTAACCACTGAGCCACCTAGCTGCCCCTTGAGTAATAATCTTTGAAGCAATTCACTGTGAGGGGAAAAAAATGAAGATACTTGAAATCCCCTATGAGGTCTAGGTGACGAGCCTTAATTAACAAGAAAACATTTTAATAATTTTATTCTTAAGGAGGAATCCTCCTTCTCTCTGCTGAGGAAAAGAAAAAACCAGTGATGCCTTATGTTTAGAAAATGAGATCTTTAAAAGGGATTCAGTGATGACATAGTTCACTTTGGAGTATAAGGGAGTATATCTAGATTTGATGAATCAGCATTTTTAATCTTAAAATTATATAAACAGTAAAATTGGGCTAAAACTGAACACTGAATCAAAAACAACCCCCCAAAAATGCCTGGTAACAATATGGATGTCTTTGGTCCATTTGTTAGATTGTTTTATGTAGTCTTCCTCTCATTTTTGAAACTAGTTCAAATTAAGTTAAAAATATTGGTGGCTATAGATCACTTTACTTATATGCCCAAATATATTCATTCAGAACAAACAAAAGATTAGCTGAATGTTAGAACTGTTGATTACCTTAGATATCTAGTAGTCCTACTTTCTCATTTTAAAAAGATTAATTTGTTCATTTATTTGTTTTATAGAATGATCTCCCTATCTTGCCTAAACTAGAAAAAAAGAACTCCTGAGTCTGATCCTATCACAGGAACCTTGATTTGTCCCATTTTCCAAGTTGGGCTGACTCCTCCCTCCTTGGTAACCTACTGTCCCACCTTCCCTTATGCTTCTTCCTCTTACCTTACTCTATTTATGCCGCATCACTATGTTGAAACCCAACTGGCTTAGCTCATTGCAACTCACATCTCCTCAGCTGTGCTTAAGGGATACTCCAACCTCAGCATCACTTATAGCTAGGATTTGCAGGCATGTACCACCACCCTTGCCCCCACCCCCCTTCATTTTACAGGTAGTAAACACTGAGAATAATCAAAATATTAGTAGCAGAATTGGAGTTAAAAACAGTTAGCCACTCCCTGTGAGAAATTGTTAGTAGTTATGGAGAATATGCAAGAAAATTCTATACTGACCAAATAAGCAAATTTTTAGCATAATTAATAGTGAGTCTTTAAATTAGGAACAACCTGTATAGAGAAATACCAGGCAGAGGAAGCTCAATTTCCCCTGAATTATGCTCTCCTTGCGCTAAACTGCTCTTTGTTTCCTAATTTAGAGGAGTGAAAGATACATGTAAAAGTACAAGTGATTCCAGTTAGCAAGTTACTGATGGCTAGTATCTATTTGTCTCCTTTGAGTATTGTCCTTTATACTCTTGTTATGAGGAGCCTTCAGTGGTGGAGTTGAGAGATTCTGACTTTTATTGTTGTAAGAAGGTACTTTCCCTAGAGAAACAATATTAGAAAAAATAGTATAACTGAAATAACACATTATAGTAAGCATATTTTGGGTAAACAAATCAAGTTTTTTTTTAGAATGTCTCAGGATTCTAGCTACCATTTATGATGCTTCTAACTAAAAAAAAAAAATGTGTTTAGAGCTACAAATAATTTACAGACTATAATGACTTACAGATGCTTTCCTAAAATCGACTTGCACTCTTATTATGAAGCAGAGATTATAGGATTGTTTTATGGGAAATTCAAGTAGAAAAATGTCAAAAGAGAAGATCTGTAGAGAGTAAAAATATCTGGGCACCTCCTGTCTCACACATGGTGTTCAAGATGGAAGATCTTAGAAAAACTTTAAACCTGCTTCATGCTTTCCTTTTTGGCATCTTTCTCCCAGAATTCTCCATAAAAATCACACTGGAACAGAGATTTATGGCTTTATATATAAATTCCTTTCTGTTCTTTGTATATGGAAATGTCATCTTTTCTGCTGCTTGTTAAATTCATTTTTTAAAAAAAGAGTAATTATAGGAAACCATTTTGTTCATGAAATTAAGACCCTGGGGAATTTACTAAATTTTATAAGGCAAATTTTATTATCTATTCATTTGTATTTTGTGATTAATCAAGGGGACAAACTGAACAAACTCATTAAGAATAGAAAAAGACAAGACACAATTTGCATTGTATATGTGTATGTGAACTAGCTGTCAAAAGCATGACAATAATAGGAGCTTAGCATGATAGGGTTCGTAAATAATCCGATTAGCTATACTTAAATTCAAGGAAGCAGAGAATGGATGAATGATGAAAAACCTTTTCACATTCAGTTTTGAAACAAGGTGAAGCATATTTTCTTGTATAGTCGCTATAGTAAAAGACTTCTGAGGACTCTCCCTGAGCTCTGCAAAAAAATGTTAAGCTCTGGGCCTCTCACCTGAAATATGACATGTGCCAGGATAATGGAACAGTAAGGACTAGTGGTGTGGTGCGAATGCAAAAATTCATGGGAGAACAGAAAAGGCAAAAGTTCAAATAAATTAACAGAAAAGGCACAGTAAAGGGGGAGCACTTCCTAACACAAAGATAGCCACAGAATGAAGTTCAAGCTGACATACACTTTGCTGAGGTATTTTGAGAACAGCAGTCTATTGAGGGGGCAATGCTGTGTTTTCTCCTACAAACTGCAGGTGAGGAGGATCATAAGCTGTACTCTGAAGCCCTAGACTAGGTGTGGTAGTTGCTGAATTAGTTAATAATCTCATTTCCATTTCTTTCCCAATTTGCTTCACTGAATTAATATATAATCAACTTGGGCTGAGCAGTCGCCCTGGGCAAGGGTGATTCAGAGCAGACCTGAGTAGTTTATCTGAGAATTTTCTTGTCTCATTGAAAGCAAGGAAGAAAGAAATAGAGAAACAGATTCAGATAGGCAGAAAATAGATGCAAAAATAAAATTATGTTTAATAATGGATTGTCAGGCAGCAAGATGGCACAGTGGATAGGGTCACTGAACCTGAAATCAGGAAGACTTATCTTTGGTTCAAACCCAGACACTAACTATGTGACCTTGGGCAAATCAGTTTACCCTGTTTGCCTCATTTGCCTCATCTGCAAAATGAGCTAGAAAAGGAAGTGGCAAAACAATGCAGTCTTTGCCGAAAAAATCCCAAATGAAGTCACAAGGAGCTGGACAGGACTGAATGACTGAACAACAGTGGAATGTCAAGTCTGAGTAACAGAAAGAAGGCCAGTTTTAGCGAAGAAAGGGTAGAAAACAAATATGCTGGAAAGATGGGGTAAAGCCAAGTTGTGAAGGTCTTTTAAAAGCAAACAGAGAAAAAACAAAACAAAGGAATTTATATTTTTATCCTTTGGACAAAAGGCAGCCATGAGAGTTTATTGAGTACAGGAGTAACAGATTCAGATCTGTGCTTTGTAGCTGTGTGTAGAGTGGAATGGAATAAGAGATATGAACCTGGGAACCCCTACTAGAAGATTATTGCAACAGTATTCTAGAAGTGATAAAGGCCTAATCTAAGGTGATGACTGCATGAGTAGAGAAAAAATCAAATGCAGGAATTGATAAGGGTATCATAGAAAGAGTGGCAACTGATAAATGGATGTGGAGAATAGAAAAGTAATCAAGAGTGATATAGAGGTTGTGAATATGGATGAATGGGAGTATCTTTAACAGAAATAGAGAAATTTGTAAAAAGAGGAAGACAATCAGATTTTTAAAAATCTGAACTAAAACCTTTAACAGGATTTTCATCGCCAAACAAAATATAATTTTGCTTAACTCTGTTGGAATCTAAGCTGGTGACAGGGCAAGAATGGATATTTCTTTTATAAGGCAAGTAAAGTGAGATAAACAAACTATAGCAAGAATAAGGGAAAAACCAGAATTCAAGGAATCCAATAGCCCTGGCTATTTCCCCAAGGTCCCAGGAGAGGAGGCAACCACTAGGCTCAAGAAATGGTAGCATCTAAGCTACATAGAGTTTAGGAGATGCAAGACCTTGAGCTGGCAGCAATGATAACAGAACACAAAGGCATTCCTGGTCTTACCAAGTGGGAACAAACTGGGACCTTGCCATGTGCTAGTACTATTTCCAGTTCCTTATCATAGTTAAAAGTTTACTAATTTGTTTTGATCAGAATCAAAGGACCAAGATCAGCCTTCCTATTATATCTTATCCATCTCTAAACTCTATTTCCCTTCAAAACTTCCAACAGGGACAATTATAACTTCTTGGGTAATAGTTACAGGGGGAAATTAAGTAAATGCTTAACAACCTAATCTTTTGAAGGGATTTTAAAAAAATTTCCCTTTCATCAAAAGGATTTTTTAATATCGTTATCAACTGTAGTCACCTTTGGAAGTTGCTGTTTGTAGATTAGCTGAGGGATGGTGCAAAACTAAAGGCAGTGCTTGAAATGATCCAGGCATTCTGAGAACAGGGATGAGGGTTTTCTATCAAATTGTAATATCAAGGAAGTTTGTCTTTGGGGAACCACCTTATAATTACTCTCTTCTTTCTCCAGTCCTCAAGTGCCTGATGGCATTCTGTCCAAAAGCCCCCAATTCATGGTCATATTCTAGCCACGTTTTCCTCACTGGCAGTGTCTTTTCTTTCTCAAACCATTTGCCCTAGAATTCTCTTTCTTTTCTTCTACCCAGACAAAATTCCTCCTCCCTCAGGGAATCATTCCACCTAGACGTTTGAAATAAAGCTACAAAATAATTAAGTTTACATATTATAACTCGAACCCAGAAGTTGTTTTGTTTTCTTTTGTATTTTTTTTGTTGTTTATCTCCAGCATTTAGCATGATGCCTTACTGAATTTGGGGAAAACTGTAAACACAAAACTAGGCATTTGAAGGGACAGACAAAATGGGATCTAATCTGTAGAGGGAAGAGACAAGTGAGTCACAACCACCATTAGTCAAAAATCAAGAGTCAAGACCAGAAAAAAGAACCTAGACACAATAATGCAAGAAATAATCCAAGAAAATTGTCATGGAGTGATGAAACATGAAGGCAAAGTAGAAATAGAAAAACTAGATCACTATGTCAAAAATATCCAATCAAGAAAACAGAGAAGTATTATTGCTAACCCTCATATCAAAGAGAAAATGCTATAAGAAACAAAATAAACAAAATAATTCAAATATGCTAGATTTACTGTGAGAATTATACAAGATTTATCAGCAGCTTCAATAAAAGATTGCTTACAAGATTGTGCCACAGTTCCCTTTTGATGTCCTGATTTAGTTTTCCAATTGTCCTATTTAGTTACTCTGCCCCAGGTTATAATCTTACCCTCTTAATGTGTGATGAGATAAAGGTTTTATATCTTTAGGCTATAATCATTCCCTCTTAATGTTTGACAGGATAAAGGTCTTTATCCATTTTAGACATCATTAGAATATCAGTAACCTCCTCCAGTACCTCCCTTCATTGTGTCATCCTAGGTGCCTCCCCCTCTTTAGGTTATCCCCATCCAGGTACCTCCCCCATTGTTCTTGTTACCCTATAAAAATCTTGCTGTCCCGATAGTCAGGGCTGGATTCTTTGAGACAATAATCTTGCCCAGCCTTGGGACCAACCATGGATCAGTTTGATCCCAGTAAATCTCTCCATTTAATAAACTATTAAATTGCTCTCTAATCTCTGTCTTGCTCAATTTCTTGGGCATTACATTTTGGAGCTCCCCAGCGAGATATCAGGAACTGAGAACGGGACTAGGGGTTAGAGACATTTCAAGTCTTCACTTTGGGGTTGGAAGACATTTCTTGGGATCTGGGTTTTCTCTTTCTTGGAAAAGAAGCCCTCTGGATTTCTCCAGAGACTCCAGGAAGAGAGCAGTTCACCAGCTGGGGCCACACCCAACAGTGGATTCTTTCAGTTCGACCAGGGGAGAATAAGACACAATCTTAGCACATGAATTCTCAGAATAATAGAAAATGCTGATAGAATGACGGGCATTGAATTCTGAGGTTATTATTTAGGAGTCTGGATAATACCCTCTGGTTTTGTGTCTCCTAGATCTGTATTTGTCTGTCTGTCTGTCTATGTTTTGACTTTGGTTTTGATTAGTGTCTAACTGGATGCAGATGTCACTACTGGGTGTCTTTTTAAGACACCATTTGGCTTTGGTTTTGATTAGTGTGAAACTGGACGCAGTTGGCACCACCTGAGTGTTTCCTAAGACACATCTGGTTCTGTGTGCCAGTTGGCACAACTCTGGGCCTTCCAAAGTATAAATCTGGGTGTCTTTTTTAAGACACCATCTGGCAAAAAAAAAAAAAAAAAAAAAAAGCAGGCTCCATTTGGATTATGGGAGAGGAGGGCAAACTGAAGGTGACTTTGACTGCTGGACAGTCTAGTTGTGTTTCGTGTGATTTGTTTGTCTGTTTTATTAATTTTAAGAGCTCTGTTAAATTTAAGAACAATGATCAAATTTGGGAATTGGTTATTTCAATACTGAACTCCAGCTGGAGAAAATATTTGATTAGGAATTTAAAGATGATTCTAAGTTTGGGAAATAAATTTTACTCTTTAAATATAATATCTTAAAAGAACAATAGCTTGTTAAAGAAGTTCTGTTACCTTGCCTAAAAGGGGTCATGTGCCTCTAATTAGGTAAAAGTATGTAGAAAAAACAATCTGACTTTTCTGAAAGCTACAACTCTGCCCAAGTTGGAGCTTAGGAGGAGCCCATTGAGAATTATGGCCACATGGGGCCAGAGGAAGAGAAAGAAAAACTGCCGTTTCATTGTTGGAATCGTAGTGTCAAGTCAACTTGAAACAAGGTGAAAACTCAAGGGTGATGTCAGGGTCCTGGTGTTAACTCAATAAAATTGATACAGTGCTTGTTGGTTCACACCTTAGAGAGAATCCTTGCAGGGTGATGGGTTGCTAATACTGATAGACAATAATGCTTGTGTTCACACCTTTAGAGAGCTTATAGAAGCAAGAAATATTTAAGTACTCACTGGAGTTCACACAATTTAGTATGAGATATCCGAATTTACACCTCCCTTAAGCCTTGCCTCCAGAAGGTGGAGTTAACCTTTGGAAGATCATATACATACAGGAAGCTCTTAGAGCTTGAAAATCTTACTCCGGAACATTGACTGGGGTTGGAGAGGAACACTCTGGGAGGAAGCCCACAAGCCCTCTCTTTGAGGCAAGAGAGATTCATTGCATCTTCCACCTTGATGCTGGCTGGAGGCTAAAGAAAGCAGAGGCAAAGGACAAAGCTACAAGAGCTCTTGGAAGCTCTTATTATTATTTTAAAGAACAAGAATACCACATTTTGGCACCCCACGTTGGGCGCCCAACGTGGGGTGCCAAAATGTGGGTGTTTTTGTTCTTTAAAATATAAGAGTTCTCTCTGGGAGAGAGGGTTTCTTGGGGAGATTTTCTGGAGGCAGCCTTAGTTTCAGTTGAAGTAAATAATTACTCCAAAATGCAGCCAGCTGGTAAAAATGCAAATGTTTATTTTCTCCTTCCAAAATAGCCTGGTTAGTTGAGGCCTATCTCTGCTTGGTTCCAAGAGCTCTTGCAGCTTTGTCCTTGACTTCTGCCTCTGCTTTCATCAGCCTCCAGCCCGCACCAAGGTGGAAGATGCAATGAATCTCTCTTGCCTCGAAGAGAGGGCTTGTGGGCTTCCTCCCAGAGTGCTCCTCTCCAATTCTAGTCAATGTCCGGAGAAATTCCTCCAAGCTCTAAGAGCTTCTGGTATATATATGATCTCCCAAAGGTTAACTCCTCCTTCTGGAGGCAGGGCTTAAGGGAGGTGTAAATTTGGATATCTCATACTAAATTGTGTGAACTCCATTGAGTACTTAAATACTTATGAGCTCTCTAAAGGTGTGAACACAAGCATTGTTTCTATCAGTTATACTTAGTACCTTGTTTCAAGTTCTGGCCCAAAATATCTCCTTCTAAGATCAAATCAATCATACTGAACAAAGCTAAATTAGATAATTATTGTCTCTATCAACTCTAATGGCTTAACAGTTTGTAAAGATCCCAACATTTCATTATTTGAAATATGATAGGAAAAGCGTTTTTATATTATTGGGAATTTAAAGCTGTATTTTGGTTCAGCATTTGTTACCTATATTATAATATTGTAAGTTATGCTTTAAATCCAGCTCTGCTGGACAAGTGGGTTTTATGGGATCTTTCCCACTCATCTCCCTCACTGATTTCTGCTACTTTGAATGTTGGGTGGGGTGGGGATCTTTTGTCTTCAAAGGTAAAGATTTAAACTCAGCCTCCCACTGCTGTTACTTTAGCTATTGGAGCATCTAGTTAGCCTGGAGTGAAGTTCAGTTGAACTTCCCTTCCCTGTCTCTTGGGAGGTTGGGGGGGGGGGGGGGGGAAGGGAAGATACATGGAATCCTCTCCTCCTCCCTCCCTCTAAACTGTTCCAGACTTTTTTTTTTTTTTAATCAAGTTATAACTATCTGGTTCTTGGCTAAAAGCAGCAAATTGATTTGTATAAATGTAAGGTTATGGTAAATATCTATTTAGGATTTGTTATTGGAGATAAAATTTCTTGGGTTTGTAGTTAATATGTCACTGCATTATTTTTCCTCCTGTAACTAATTTCTATAATCAGAGCAATGGTCAATAAGAAATTAATTCAATTATGTCATACCTTGTTATTTCCAATTTGGTTATCTGTAATCATTATACCTTAAATATTTGAGCAATTAAGTATTTGGTCTGGTCATCTATTGGTTACTAGATATTGTGTCTGGATATTCAAGTTTTTTTAAGGTTTATAACTAATGAGAGGCCACATCTTGTAGCAGTCCTTGTGGACCAGTCTTTCTATCTCAGGCTGTTCTAACTTTTCTTTGTTAGATTTGTTTTTGTTTCTAGATTTGGTTAAATTACAGATAGATTGACTTGCTTCTGGGACCTAGATATCAAGCTTTGATTGTCAGCACACCACACCACACCCATCCCCCTCCTGGACTGAGCATCTCCGCCCATCTTTAGCAGGAAGCAGCTTTTGAAAAAGACATCGCCCCTTTTCCTGAAGTGGGAAAGTGGTTGACTTGTTAGAATTTTAACTGTATTACTGTGTGTTTAAGACTTGGAATGGAAATTGTTAAACTTGTGTAACCATTGCTCTTATGTTTGAGGGATTTTTAGTCTGTTATATGCATATGTATATGTGGGATGGTTATTTGATAATTCCTTTCTGTGAGATTAAAAAAAAAAGAGAGGAAGAAATAGGAGATTGGGGAAACTGGTTTATTTTCTTAGGACTTCTACCCTACCCCTATCTTACTAGTTTAGATTTAATTGAAAGTCCTTTAAAAAGTCCTTTTCATTTTTTACTCCTTGCTTAAATTTACTGAACTATGATTTGCTGGTTATGCTTTAACTTTGAAATCCCTTATTCTGTTGGAATTGCCCTGGCAGACTCAGTTTTTATTTTTTAGAAACAACCAGAAATCGGATATCTGTCTTGCGACTGTCAGTCTCTGTGATTTGTTTTTCCACTCCTGTTATCCAGGTCCTTAATTAGTACTTCAGCATACTTAAAAGGACCTTGTAGTTGATTTTGGGCCTCTAAAAGTTTGGAGTTTGCCTGCCTTGGTCTAACTGTGCATAATGTAATCAGAAATTTGATCCTTTCTGCAGCCCTGTCTTTCCTCTGGACAGGGACAGGTGGAGCTACTCCAAGCCTCACCCTTCTCCCCTGGAATGGGGTTGCCCCTCTGAATGGGCAGCACAACTGTCTTGAGCCCTGAATGACCACAGATTTAACTCACAGTGAATTGTCCATATGCTCCCCAACTACAGAGGACCTGATATGATTGCAATGAGAAGCTTTGTGTATTGCTGATTAACTCTGAGGTTATCAGGGAGAGACTTGACCTTGCCATAAGTCCTTGCATTGTTCTAGCTTTATTTTGATTTTTATTTAGTCTATTTACTTCACATAAGGTTGGTCAAAATAATGGTGCTAAGACCTTCTAGAGGAAGGTAATTCAAAGATTTGGTTAGAAGAGAGTGTGGAATGTTGTGCCACAATTCCCTTTTGATGTCCTGACCTAGTTTCCCAATTGTCTTATTTAGTTACTCTGCCTCAGCTTATAACCTTTCCTTCTTAATGTTTGATGCGATAAAGGTTTTATATCTTTAGGCTATAATCATTCCTTCTTAATTTTTGACAGGATAAAGGTCCATCCATTCTGGACATCATTAGAATATCAGTAACCTCTCCAGTACCTCCCTCTCCATTGTGTCATCCTAGGTGCCTCCCCCCTCCCCCATTAGATTACCCCCCATCCAGGTACCTCCCCTATTATGTCATTGTTCTTGTTATCCTATAAAAGAATCTTGCTGTCCCAATACTCAGTGCTGTATTCTTTGAGACGATAGTCTCATTCAGCCCTGAGACCAACCATGGATCCATTTGGTCCCAATATATCTCTCTATTTAATAAACTATTAAATTGTTCTCTAATCTCTGTCTTCCTCAGTTTCTCTGACATACAACAATAAAAGACCGTAGGTGGTCCTGGAATAATGTATCTCAACAGTCAGAAGACCTAGGTAATGGCCACAAATATATCCAGCAATAATAACCATAATATTGAATAATAATAAAAAAAGGACCTTCAACAAACTTGCAGATTTTAAGGACTTAGTCTCAACCAAACCTAAACAACAGAAAACTTAACATATAAAAGTCAACACCAAAAATTAATTTCAAGGGACTCAACAAGAACAAATTGGTTATGGTTTTTACATGGAAATATAAATTATATGTTTAAGATTAATATCAGGAACTGGGTAGCTCAAAAGAAAGAATGAGGCATTGCTGAGTATGACCCGAGTTCAAAAAACCTAGAAAAAAATAAAATAGTAATTATGCTATATGAGGTGCAGAGGAAGAACAAACACAGAGATATTTGAGGGGGGAGGAAGGCTATTAGTCCTGAAAATCTCACATCAGGAATGGGTTAAATAAGGAACAATACATACATACATACATATATGTAGATGTATATATTATAAAGGGTATAGCATCTCTAAAGAAATAAGGAGGAAAGGAATAGGATACAGTAGAGTTTTGTGTTTAGATTAAGGGTAATGGGACAAAGTGTATAGATTAAAGGAAAAAGGATAAAGATGGAGGGAAAGTATAGCATAGGAAAAGGTGGGGCACAGATTGGTATTTAGATTAAGGAGAGTGGGACAAGGTGTGTGATTAATGGGAATGTGATAAAAAGGGAGGGGAAAAGGTGTGGGTGGAGAAGATAAGGAAGGAATTCATGGGTAGGGGGAGGTTAATAGCAAAGCAAGTTAAGGAGTTGAATTAAAGTAGAAGAGTTAGCAGATATAGGAAATAAGAGATATACACAAATACAACAAAACAAGCATCAGTAGAAGAATTCATTAGAAAAAAAATTTAGGGGCACCTACATGGCGTAGTGGATAGAGGACCTGAGTTCAAATTTGTTCTCAGACACTTCAACATTTCCTGGCTGTGTGACCTTGGGCAAATCACTTAATCCCAAATGCCTCAAAAAAAATTAGAACTAGTAATTATTGATCTAAAAGTCAATTTAAGGATTCAATAAAGGGGCAGCTAGGTAGTGCAATGGATAGAGTATTAGCCCTGAAGTCAGGAGGATTTGAGTTCAAATGTGTCCTGGCTGTGTGACCCTCGGCAAGTCACTTAACCCCAATTGCCTCAGCAAAAAGCAAAAAAAAAAAAAAAAAAGGAAAAAGATCCAATCAAGAGAAATTTGCATTATATATATGTCAGCCATATTAATATTATTTTAGATGCATGTCTACACATATATAAATATGTATGTATATGTGATATGTGTTATGTAGGTATGTGTAGTGTATATAGAGATATAGATATATATGTGTGGGTTCATGGGTGGGTGTGAGTATATATACATATATACCTATGCTTAACTATAGCCTGCTTAGAGAAAGTAAGGAGATGGAAGGGGGAAAAAAAGAATAAAGTAAAAAATGCACAGCAGAGATCAAAAGAATAACCTTCAGGGAAGCAAAGAAAACATGGACACTCATGAATATAATCTCTTCTATTATCATAATGCTTTCTTGAAATGGAAATTGTTACATATTTTGATTCTTCCCTGAGGTTCTGCTGGGTAGATGACAATTTTTTTCCTTTTCTTTCTTTTTCTGATTTTTTAACATTTTGTATTTAGTTTTAAATGAAAAAAAAAAATCAGAGTCAAGGATTTCTTTCAAATAAGAGAGACAGGCAAGAGATGGAAAGTCCAAATGACAATTAGCAGAGACCCAGGCAGAAAAGGTTCAGTATCAAAGCTCTGTTATGCCACAGTTCTCTTTTATTGTCCTGCCTCAGTTTCCCTAATTATCCTGACTCAGTCCTGCCTCAGTTTCCCTAATTGTTCTGCCTCAGTTTATAATTGTTCTACTCAATTCTGCAAAACCACCTCTCCCTCTTTATCAGAATATTTGATAAGGATAAAAGATGTTATATTTTAGAATATCAGAATGCCTCTCCCAATCCCAAGCTATTGGATTGTCAGATACTGTCTTATCAAGATGCCTCTTCCCATGTCCAGGTGCCTCTCCCTGATTATGTCATCTCCTGTCCAGAGGCTCACCCCACCCTGTCAGAATCCCATTCCTGCTCTCAGCACCCTGACTCCACCCCTGCCTCAGTCTACCCCCTGCATCTGAGGCATGTGTATATATGTCATTGAGAACTCTCATTGTTTGCTGGATTCTTGGAGATGATAGTCTCATTCAGTCCTGGGACCAAACCATGGATCCATTTGGTCCCCATAAATCTCTCCCTTTTAAATAAATTATTAAATACTCTCTAATCTCTATCTTGCCTCAATTTCTCTGGCATTACAGATTCAGTCATTGGGAAGACTGGGATTCAAGAGTAGTAACTATTTTCTGCAGAGAAGGGGATATAAAACAAGGATTCAGTTATGAGGGGATAGGAGTATAGGGCTGGGATTTGCTCACATGAGAACAAGGCATGCACACATAGCTTCTGGGGGAACTTGAGTACTAAGATCAGAAAAGAAGTACTAAATGTAAGTTTCTTAAAAATTGATTTTTCATTTTTTGTCTTTTAAGCACCCAGTATCTAGAAGGTTGCTTTGCATATGACAGTTGATAAAATGCCAGTTGAACTAACAGCATGCTAAAAAACAGAGACCTCTTGCCAACAAAGGTCCACATTGTCAAAGTTATGGCTTTTCAAGCAGTAACATATGGCTGTGAGAGAGGAAGGTAAAGAAAACTGAGCATCATACTTTCCACAATACTTTCCAACTGTGATGCTGAAGAAGACTTTCCTTGGATACCAAGGAGATGAAATCAGTCAATACTTAAAGAAATTTATTCAGGATTTTCTAGGTCAGATTCTGAAGCTGAAAGTAATGCTTTGGCTACATAATGAGAAGGCAAGACTAACAAGATTGAAGGCAAAAGAAGAAGGGAATGGTAGAGGATGAGAGGATAATGTCATGTAAACAAAGAATATGAGCTTGGACAGACTTGAGGAGATAGTGGAGGATGGAGAGGGTCTGGCATGCTAGGGCCAAAGGAGTCACAAGGAGTCAAACATGACCTAATTTGACTGACCGGCAGAACAGGACCAGAAACGAGATTGACTTCCTAAGGAGAATTCAATGAACATTCCAAGTACATGGGGAAAGAGGCCAAAAAACAACCTCAAGGTATTGGGAAATGAAATTGTATTTATATGTAATAAAAATATGTTTTTATGTATTTATAGATAAACTCTCCAAGTCCAATATTACCAAAGGCTATACCTGCCTACTTCTAAGCCCAGGGACCCATTCCCCATATCCTTTAAAATATTAGGGGAGGGGGAAAAGATGAAGCAAGCATGGTCTCAGAAGATTCTAATTATTCAATCAGCAAGCATTTATTAACTTGCCTACTAACAGCCAGTGATTGTTTTAGGCAACACAAAGATAAAACTGAAATAATTCCTGTCCCTGAGGATGCTTACAGAGCTGACTCAGCAGAATAACTCTCTCCTCCACTTCCTAAACCGATGCTTGACCATAAAAGGGAATCTATTTCCACATCTCCCATTTGCCTTTTGGCATTGAATTTTTTAGGCAACAACCCCAAATGCATTTATTAAGTACCCACTATGTGGAAGGCAATAAGGATATATAAACAAATGAAAGGCAAATCCTTCCTTTAGAACTTACTTTCTACTAGAGGAGTATAAATTGAATGCAGGTAAGTTTAAATCTGACAATCTCCTGAGGAAGGGGAAAAAGACTAAAAACTAAAATCAGCAAAGATTTCTTGCACAAGACGTGTGAGCTGACCTTGGAATGATGAATAAAAAAGATATTTCTGAGGCACTTACTATGTGATCAACACTGTGCTAAGCACTGGAAATAGAACATATAGGTAAGCCTCTGTCTTCAGAGAGTTTACATTCTAATAAAGGGAGAACAACACATATGAGGGGAATGATGGCCAGGAAATGAAGATCAGGGTTGAAGGAACTAAAGAGTCTAGGAGAAGATGAAAAAGGAGGCCATTTCAGGCATATGGGGGGAGTGAGGGGAGGAAGCATTAAAGGTACAAAGATGGGAAATGGAGTTATATTTATGGAGTAACTAGATCAGTTGATCTTGGATGTGAAGTAGAGAAACTTTTCTGGGGGAAGTAGTGTGGGGGACCCACAAAAAAATTCTTCAAGTGGCTAGTTTTAGTCACATACAGCCATACAGACAGTTATCAGGAAATATTCTTGGATAAATGTTCTTGGATAGGGAATTTTCTGTCCTGAAAGCAAATGTAGCTCACATCCATTTCCTCTGCTGATACTTTGCTATCTTCAATTTCTTCCTGGCATACCAGTCTCATAACTTGCCAAGAAGATGGTCTATTTAGAGTAAGAGGAGATCTGAGAGATAATTGAATTTATTTTTTTCATTTTACAGAATGAGGGAAATGAAATTTAAAGACGTTAAATGACTTATCCACATGGCTACACAGGTAATAAAGTGATCAGAGATCATGGATTTTTAGTGTTTATAGGCACTATAGAAACTATTGCTTCAAATCCCCTCCATTTTATAGATTAAAACAAAAACAAAGTACAAAGTTGGTAAAGTGACTTGTTCAGGATCAAACAGCTACTGATATGGGATTCAAATCCAGGTCTTCTTGACACCAAATCCAATATCCCAGAAGTACCAAAGTCTAGCAGTCACTTTCATAGAAAAACTCCTAAAAGGAACTAGATTAAAATATAATTGGGGAATATTTAACATCATAAATAAAAAATATGCTATAATGTTAATTTGTAGTTTTCTGAGTCAATATAATGGCCTCTGTTTCTATTTTGAGTTTGATAGCATTGATATATCTTTTATTTATTTTGTTAAATATTTCCAAATTACATTTTAATGTGGTTCAACATTCAGTGGGGAATTTTGTTGGCAGATTACAGCCAGTCCGGCTTGAATGTGACACCTCTGCATTGTACTATATAGCAATGGCTCAAACTTTGGTCGTCTAACTTCAAATGCAACATTCCTTCCAATGCTCCCTGGCTCTCTAGAAGTATCAAGATTAGGCACTTTTCTCCATGGAATGAAAGGCCTTCTCAAAACCCTTCAATGACTCTCCCTATTTCCTATCAAATACCATCTGGTCTCTTTAGATGGTATTCATCCTCATACATTCCATCATCCAGCCAAAAGGCACACACCTGTTGTCTACCCTATTCATAGCTTGTACTTTGCTGCTTGTTTTTGTTTAATATGCATTTTTCCAATCAATAGTGATTTAGAGCTTTTTTTCATATGACCATAGATGGCTTTAATTTCTTCACTTGAAAATTGTCCATTCATATCCTTTGACCATTTATCACGTGGGTACTAGAACACTCATCACTTCTGCTTGTTGAAATCTTGCCCATCTTTTAAAATCTAATTTAAATGCCACCTCTCCACAAAACTTTTCCTGGCTCCCAAGGGCCAATAAATCCTTCCAGTCCAATTGACTTAACATTTTGTGCTGTTCAAAAACATTATTATAGTTCTGGGCAGCTAGGTAGCCCTATGGATAGTGTGCCAGGCCTGGATTCTTCCTCAGTTAAGCCTATTTGCTTCAGTTTCTCATCTACAAAATGAACTGAAGAAGGAAATGGCAAACTTCTCCAATGCTTTTGCCAAGAAAACCACGAGATCATAATGCAGTCACAGAGTTGGACATAACTAGAAATGATTTAACAGCAATAATTATGATTTCATACATTTACTATGTTTTCCTACTAGATGATAAATTTCATTATGATAAGGGCTGTATTTTTATCTAAATTGTTATCTCTCACAATAATCAATGACCATAGTAATCTGTTTGATAAACCCAAAGACTTTATCTTCTGGGATAAGAACTTACCATTTGACAAAAATTGCTAGGAAAATTGAAAAATAGTTATATGTCAGAAACTAGGCAAAGACCAATATCTCACACCCTATTCCAAGTCAAAATGGGTACATGATTTAGGAGTAAAGAGTGATAACATAAACAAATTAGGAGATCAAGGGATAGTTTACCTGTAAGATTTTTGGAAAATGGAGGAATTTATGACCAAACAAGAAATAGAGAACATTACAAAATACAAAACAGATAATTTTTATTACATTAAATTAAAAAGGTTTTGCACAAGCAAAACCAATATAGCCAAGATTAGAAGGAAACCACAAAACTGGGAAACAATTTTTACAGTCAGTGTTTCTGATAAAAGCCTCATTTTTAAAATATGTAGAAAACTAAGTCAAATTTATAAGAAAAAAATCATTCCCTAGTTGATAAATGGTCAAAGAATATGAACAGATAATTTTCAGATGAAAAAATTAAAGCCATCTATAGATATGAAAAATATTCTCTAAATCACTATTGATTAGAAAAATGCAAATTATGACAAATGTAAGGTACCACCTTCACACTTCTCAGATTGGCTAAGATGACAAGAAAAGAAAATGTCAAATGTTGGAGAGGATGTGGGAAAACTGGGACACTAATACATTGCTGGTAGAGTTGTGAATGGATCCAACCATTCTGAAGAGCAATTTGGAACTATGTCCAAAGGGCTATCAAACTCTGCATATATCTTGTGATCCAGCAGTGCCTGTATCTCTCAAAGTGATCATAAAAGAGGAAAAAAGATCCATGTGTACAAAAATATTTGTAGTGGCAAGGAATCAGAAAATGAGTGAATGCCCATTAACTGGGGAATGACTGAATGAGTTATGGTGTATGAAGGCAATGGAATATTATTGTTCTATAAGAAATGATGAGTAGCCTGATTTCAAAAAAATCTGGAAAGACATATTATATGAACTGGTTTTGAGTGAAGTAAATAGAACATTGTACGTAGCAGCAACAAGATTATGTGATGATCATCTTTGATAGCCTTAATTCTTAGCAATTCAGTGATCTAAAACAATTCCAATAAACTTTGGATGGAAAATGCCATCCATATTGAGAAAAAGAACAATGGAGACTCAATGAAGATTGAAGCATATGGTTTTCACTTTTTTTTCTTCTAGTTTTTTTTCTAATTTTTTTTCCTTTTGTTCTGATTTTTCTCTCCCAACATAACTCATATGGAACTATATCAAAAAATGAACACACATATATAACCTAAAAATTTTTAATTTAAAATAACAAAACCCACAAAAAATAAATTTTCTCTTCTACTAGCACTCAGAGGAGCTTGATGTTTCTTTATATATATATACATATACACACATATGTACATATATGTATATAAATGACTAAAACTAAATATTTAAAATTGTAATGACTGAACTTGGACTACAAAGAAAAAGATACGAGAGGACACTTCCCTTCTTTCTTTGCAGACAAAGAGATTATGAGTGTAGTACCATACTTCTAATGTCAAATGTGACTAATGGTATTGGTTGGTTTTGCTGAACTGCTTTTTTTTTCTTTTAAAAAAATACTTCATTCCATGGGATGGATCTATGGAAGGTGGAAAGACAAGTACGTAATGGAAAATAAAAGTGATATTAAAGAATGATAAAAATACAACTTCCAAAAAAAAAAATAGTGTATAAGTAAACAAGTCAGATTATTCAATCCTCTTCTCATTCTGGCTTCTTTCTTGGATCGACAGGAATTTAAGATCACAATCTCTCACAGAAAAGGTGAGGGATCAGAATTTCCCAAAAAATTTTAGCTGTAAATTTGGCCAAAGGAGACAGGTGAAGAGTCAAGAGGCAGCATTTATCCTGCTGGATTAGTAGTGAAACCACTTAGAGAACAGGCTCCAAATTACAAAATGCTGGCATTAATGGAGGAGGAAAAAAAATCCAATCCAGGGATCTCATGCAGATAAAATACCAGGAGGTACCAATACATTTTGAATTGAGATCATGTTCTTTCCAAGAAAAAAAAAATGAAAGAAGTTGGAACTGACATGGGAATATTCTTCCAAACCCCAAAGGGTAGCCACATGAGTGCAGCTTAATTCAAAAGCCAAAAAGATGAGAGGACAAGGAAGAGTTGAATTCAAAATTGCCCCCAGAGTGTGGTGACCCAAGATGCTTCTGGCTGCAGGCTTCTTGGTAAAAAAAATAAAAATAAAATAAAAATTGAATAGTGGTTATGCAAATAGCCTAAGGGATGAAAGAGACTGGAAAAGAAGGAAATCTCAAGTCATGCTAACTCTGCTGAGATTTGAAATCTTGACTGTGGGAGGAAGATATTGAAGAATATCAAGCCATACCAGAAGGAGCCAAAAACCCTGAAAAAGATCTTACATCTCATCCAATTCATCCTCCTCATTTCTACATGGGGAAATTGAAACAGATATAAATGCCCTACTCTAGGGCTCAACTAGCTTGGGATTCTTTCTCACAATACTATAAAAATCAGCATCTTTACCGAGAAAGATAGTCACATGGAAGCAACTCCAAGGGTCCATCATGCTGACCTTTCTAACCAAACTCTAAATGCTTTGTATTTATGATAATTCTTGGTAATCAGCACATTATAACTTGTAACCAAACTCGTACTCAGTAGCTCCTCAATCTGTCCAGGGTTTTGATTAACGCAGGACATGCCAGCCAGTCCTTAACAGAATTTTGGACCTCCTTAGAAGCAAGGGAAATTAGTGGTAATAAACAGCTGTCTTTTTTTGAGACTTCTCACTCAGGCTGTCTGCTTTCCCTTGACCTTTGCAGAAAAAAACTCTCAATTAAAACACAATCTGTTTAATTTAATGCAACTAGTTATTAAAATGTAGGGAAAAGAAGACTTAAATTTAGCACAGAAAGAGAAATATTGGCCAACATCACTCTACAAGAACATTAGGAGATTTTTGCCTCCTGGTGAGGCACGTGGCCTTTTGCTTTGTCTTAATGATTCCTTCTATTCATTTGGGCTTCAGCTAGCTCAAGATTTTACAAGAGTAATGAGGTTCATTTATTTAGTATAGTCAGTTAGTGAAACACAGAGTCAGATTCTGTTCCATAGTTCCTTTAAAATTCTAATTAAGTGGTTCAAAGTTATTCCTCAGTTAATTCTTGGGAGTGATCCAAATCAATACTGTGTTTGGTCATTGAAAAAATTCAATTTAAATGAAAGGAAGGTCTTCTGATTTACAAACCTTGCTACATCAATCTCTATTCAATAATTAATCCTCTGAAATCCTAGAATTCTTAATACACACTCCACATTTCACAAATAACTTTTGAATACAAGTTTTTATAATAATGATGATGATCTCTAGGAGAAAGCATATCAAAAAATGCAAAATTGTTTTGATAATTCTACAGTGATATTTAGCCCTGTGATTCTTTGTTAATTCAACCAGTTACATAACATAACCATCATGGAAAGTAAAGGGCAGATAGAGTTAATGAGCTATAAATACACAACTGAAGTGCAAAGACATGTCAATAGCCTACCATCCCTTTACTAAATGTGAAGGAGTTCTGATTGAATTAAATTGGAAAGGCATCTGGCCTTTGACTTTGATCTAGCCTTACTCCCCTTTCACTCCAAGGGCTTTAAAATGCTAAACCTGCCAAATATTAGAAGCAGTTGAACAATTCAAGTGAGTTGAGACTCAGCTGAGATACACAACCAGCAGAGAAATGACAAAATGGCAGGGGTTCTTAACTTTTTTGTACAATCTAGTGAAGCCCATGGATTCCATCTCAAAAAAAGTTTCTAAATGAATAAAATACAGAGTATTACCAAGGAAATCAAAAATTAATGAAAACAATTTTTCCTCCTCCAAGTTCATGGAGATCTGCTTTATAGACTCAAATAGAGAGTAGAGTAGAATTTGAGCAGAAATAGATTCAAACAATGAAATCTCTGGTGTTAGAGAACAGACTAATGAATTCAAGTGAAAACTAGTCCTAGCATTTGAGTGTTGAGTGAAAAACAGGAGCAGAAGCTGGAAACCCAGCTGAGTAACCTGTCCAGCAGACACACTTATTGAAAGAGAGAAGGAAAAAAAATTTTAAAAAAATCTCAGAAGGTCCAAGCATTTAAGTAAAAAAAAAAATAAAAAAAAAAAAAAAAAAAAAGATAGAAAGAAAAAAGAAAAAAAGAAAGGGAGAAGATACTATGGTAAGACCATCACAGATTGCACTACTGGAACATGATTTGATTTGACCATGTGTTTGTACACCTTGTTGTCAGTGTACTCTTGTGACTATTTTCCCCATAGACAGCATCTATTTTGCTGTGACTGCCTGTGTCCAGTCTTCCCATGAATACTATTTGTGGGAGAGACCAGCTTTTTGAGAGATATGTAACCCCTTTTCTGAGGTACGCCATTCTTAGTAAATGTCATTAATTTGAATAAATTGTATCAACTAATTGACTAATAAACTTTGCTCCCTGAGAAAGGCTCATAAACTAGTGAAGCTCCATGGGGAAATTTTGAATAAGGGAGGGCTTAAATTACACTCTTAGGGATCCAACCTTTGAAGTATGAATTGGGAAGAACAATCCCAAAATGTGTGCTATCCCAAAGAAAAGAACAAGGAATTAGAGACCACTTTCCTTATCCCCTCTCTTCATGGTGTATGATGTTATATAAGTTGAAAAAAAAATGGTTAACAAAAGAAATCAATTTAAATTAAAATTTTTTCCCTTCCCTTTGAATCTGTCAGCATTAGCATTTTTGAAACACTGAAGCTGAAGCTTCCACCCATTCTCATGTTCCTGGTTCACATACACCTAAAATTTAAGATTGGAAGTCCAAATCACCTATCATCCTGCTACCAGGTAGTATTACAACTAAACCAATTCTAAAAAGCTACTTGTTGATTTAAAGGTCTTCTAGAAGAAAGTTCCACTGGTTCTCTGGAGAAGAGGATTGATTTTATACTCTTATTTTATAAGCCACATAACATATATCTAGCTTATGGAAAAATAGGATACAATCCTTCCCTTCACAAGAATGTATTTAATGGAGTATCTTCAGCAACTAGCCTGTTGTATTATGTTCCAAATAAATAAATGCTTATTGGTTGATTTACATTGCTTTAAGTAGATCTTTCAGACTCCTCTCTATTGTACTGCCCAAACCTTACTACTATGGTTAAGTTGATCCACTGAGGCAGCTGATGGCTCAGTGGTTAGAATCCCAGGGCTTTGAGTTAGGAAGACCTGAGTTCAAATCTTGCTTTAGTTATTTTCCAGCTTTTGTGACTGTGGGGAAGTCATTTAATCTCTGCCCACCTAAATTGGATCACTGTTCTGACAAAAAAAGGTCATCTACCAGAGAAGAAAATGGCAGAGTAATCAGTATTTTTGCCAAGTCCATGGAGACTTGAAAAAGTTGGACCTAGTAGCAAGACTGAACAATAACGAAACTTGATCTACAAGAAGCTATTCTTTGGAGTATACTCAGAGTTATATTTTCTTGTTTTGGTTAACCATGTGGGAGCTTTAGAACTTGCTTTGGCTATATAACTAACTAAAAGGTCGGTCTTTGCATTGTGGTATGATATAGTAAACTGGAGGTGGGGTACTCAGTCATTTAAAACAGAAGACCCTTCTCAATTTGCTATCTTGCCTTAACTTCTCCAGTGCAGCTTATTTGCTCTATTGAAGCACTCTTCTCTACCTATGAACTCCATGAGGTGAGCTTGCACCAGTGCCCTTAGCTGTCTTTTCCACTTTATATAGCATGTTCTGAGTGAACACTTCCAGGCATGGGGGTGATCTTGTGAATCTGAGAAGGTAGGAGGTTCTGGGGTGAATGAAGTCAGAGCTGAGTGGCAGCCAGAGGATTATTTTCCAGCATCCGTTGTTGTTGTTGAAGAGGACCAGTGACATCCTGGGATGATCTCTTAACTTGGCATGGATTGGGGCTGAGTGAGGCAGATTTGCCCATAGTAACTGCCTCATTCTCTCTCCCAGAGCCACTGAAATGGCATTGGCAATGGCTCAGGATGCAGTGGATGATCTTGATGTTTTTGATGTCTGCACAAGTACTAAGAACTACAGCATCTGCTTCAGCTACCTTCACGGCTATCAGAACAAACTGTTTACATCTACTATTCCCCAGGGAAAGTCCTTGGGTAGACATCCCCCAAGTCACTGTAAGCTACCCTCAACCTGACAAAGCTCATCTGCTAAGAGGGTTTTACTGGGGTATTGCCTCTGTATGCTACAGATTCTTGGGTGACAAGAGGTGGGGTAAAGATAGACACAATAGCAGCCCTAAAAAGGACTTGGCAGCTCTCACACCAGAAATACTAGTCCTCCTCAACACCCTGTAATCTCTTCAACTATTCTAGGTCTCCTGGAGATACCTTGTAACAAAAAAGATTGGTTCAACCTTAGCCAGAAGACATGTCAAAGTAGCTGTTTGGAAAATGCAAAGCCAAAGCAAAATAGAAAATGTCCAACTGGCAGTATGGCAAAATTTGTCATGTTCTAGTGAATGTTAAGTATCAGTCTCTCAGCGGGTTGTAAAAATGCATAGTTATAAGTGAATGAATCTTGTTTAAAGGTTTTGTTTTGGTTTTTTGAATATGTACTTGTGAATCCTTTATGTTTCAGCATCCCAAGGCTGATTCATTTTGTCTAAGGGGTATCTTTTATTCCTCCCATTTCGGGAAATCGTTTTAGTTAGAAGAAAAATTGTAATTGAGGTGAGGAGTTTTAATGGGTCCATGGGTGTGAGAAAAGAAAGCCCCCCTTTTCAGAGTCCACATTCCTCAAGCCTGAACCCAGTCCAGGCTGCATGTCTGAGTACTAAACAGGGAGTGCCCATTTTTTTAGCTACAAAAGGCTCAGTTGTGGGTTTTTCAGTGTAAACCCCATGAAACTTTTTTTGTCCAAGTTCAGTTCATCTCCCTGAACTCTCAACGTGGTCCTCCATGTACTGTTAAAAACAAGGGAACAAAGCTGGCCAGCTCTGGTGAAAGACTGATGACATCACAGTGATGTGACCCTGAAGCTCGTCCACCTGGCAACCAATGTAAACAACCGGCCATAGTTGGAGGCACAGGTAGAGCAGTGGAAGCCCAGTTTCCTTTCTTCCATGTGTCTTAAATAGAAGTTTCTGTTAAACACTGAATCTTGCTGATTAGTACAGGTCATATAAGACGAGAGTTTCGTCTGTTAACCAGACATACAGAAAAGAAAACTTTTTTTTTTGAGAAAATAGATTCTGAATCAAGCATCTTAAAGCCAAACAGTCAGATCTAATCAAGAAAACTGATTTCCCTTCTCCTCAGAGAGGGCACATGACTGGAATCTTTACCCAATAACAATCTGGGCACATGGGTATGTATTCTACTTTTTGGATTCATGATATAAATTGTCTTAGAATTGATTCCCTCTCCCAGATGTTAGTATTAGAGGCCAGGATCAGTGGCCCAGAACTTGCTTCTAAACAGGTCTAACTAAACCTTATATCTAATTTTAATCTAGGGCACTTCCTTGGTGAAATGGATTGAGCACTGTGCTTGGAATGAGGAAGACCCCTTTTCCTGAGTACAAATCTGGCCATAAGACACTAGTTGTCTGTCCCTAAGGGAAGTCATTTAACTTTATTTTCCTAAATTTTGCCTAAGTTTTCACTTAGAGAAGGAAATAGCAACTTTTTGGCCAGAAAAATCCCCAAATGGAGAGTGTCAGATATGATTTAAGAATGATTGAATAACAACAATGGGCAGGTAGGTGGTACAGTGGATAGAGTGCTGTCTGGGATCAGGAAGACCTGAGTTCAAATTTGGTATCAGACTCATTAAGTCATGTGATCCTGGGCATGTCACTTAACCCTATTTGCCTCAGTTTCCTCATCTCTAAAATGAGCTAAAGAAGAAAATGGCAAACTACTTCAGAATCTTTGTCAAGTAAAACACAAGTGGTTATGAAGAGTAGGACACAACTGAAACAACTCCAAAAACAGCACCAACAACAATAAATCTTAAAACTCTCCAGGAAAAGAGATACTAAAATGGCCCTAGGCTAGACAGTTCATACTGCTAGAAAATTTTCCACATACTTAGATTTGTACAAATTTAATCATTCTCCTGAACTACTGTGAAATAAGAGGAAATTTGCTAAAAGATAATGTTTTTTAGCCCCGTGATTCTATTCATTTTTGACACAGAATGCCTTGAAGAATGGTTGTACTGTTTATAGAATCAGAGAGCTGAAAAGCTCCTTTAGGGAAAATCTAATAAACCAACATGAGTTTCTCATTTTGCACTTGAAGGAACTGGGGTCCAGAGACAGAGAATTTGCCTTGAATCTCAATCTTTCGACTCCAAATCTCAGTTCCTAGAGTAGAGGCTCATCAGATTATAAATTTAGAGCTGGAAGCAAAATTAGAGGTAGTTTAGTCCAACTGCTTCATTTTACTGAAAATGTAGGCTCAGGAAAAAAAAAAATAAGTAACTTGTTAAAGGTCACAGAGTCAGATAAGGATCAAAGCTGGGATTCAACAAATTCTAGTCCTCTGCTTACAAGTGCAGTGCTCTCCCCACTGTACTAGGAGGTTACCTTTGCAGCCTATACCAGACCCCAAAGTGATCATTAAGGCGAAAAAGCTCTATTTTACTTCATTTGGTCTTAGCTTTCCACATATATCAACTTAACAAGAGAGTATAGGGAGCTGGAAATAGATCCTTGCTAATATCAACAATCCAAATCATTCATACACACACACACACACTCACACACACACACACACACACACACACATATATTTAAACCTATAAATTTTATCTTTATTTTATATATTTATACATATAGTATGTAGATGTTTATATTTATATCTATTTAAAATATATAACTCATATATACACATACATATATATGTATAAATTATATATTTATAAAACATATGATTATTTTGTATTCAACTGTTTGAGCGGTGTAAAATGTCCCTAAATTGATTGTCATAGCCTTAAGGGCATAAACCACATATGTAGTCTCTTTTTCTTTATCAGCAAAAATCATGAGCTTAAACTGGAATTTCCCACAGTGCTTGAGCAGTAGTTCACTACACTTACGATAATTTTTCCCGGGTACAATCTGATAGAATTTCTCTTCTACAAGGAAGAATATGTTTATATATGTAGACCACATTTCTTTATGCATCTTTCAAATCTTTCTATTTCCATCTTTCATTTTTATAGCCCACACAAATACATTGAGATTGACTAGAAAGTGAGAGGCACATTTACAGAATTCTCTTAAGTAAGTCTCACACTGCTTGAACACACCCAGCCAAAATTCCCATTTGAATTCAGCTGGACCTTGTTGAGAACCATGAAGATTTTTTTAACCCGTTTTTCATTGCTGATTTAGAGGAAGAGATAAAGGAGCAAAAATCTGCCACCCTTGAAAACTGAAAGCCACATGTGCATGACCATCACTGAGATGGAGACCAAAATCTCCATTTAAGTAACAACCTAGTCTACTAAAACTGTCATACAAGTTGAAAAGTTTAATAGCTTAAAAAAAAAAAGCCAGACTCACAAGGAAATCATTGCATCAAAACTATAGAAAATGGAAATGGGTTAGAGCTGGACACAATGACTCACAGAGGATATTTTCTCTCAGTCATACTGATCAGAAATCACATGTTAGCATTGGATATTGTTCTTTAGTGAACATTCATACCTCTTATAGGCTATCTCGGGAATAAACAATATTGGAATTACTTGGTTAAATTCAAAATCATTTTGAATGATTCAGAAGAAGAAAATGAGGGGTTTTGTTTTTGGAGTGAAATAGAACATGATTTGTCAGACATTAAACACTAGACCATTTATAGATAGAATGGATAATGACCCTGCCAATAGCACCAGTTCCAGAGTCTGGTGGCCATAGAATTTTGCCTTCTTTATGTTGTGCAACTTCTCCCAGGGCTACTCCAGTCTAAAAATTAAAAGGCAGTGGTGAGGAGAAAAAAGGGAAGAAAGAAGTCATTTTATAGAATAGTTATCTCTTTCTGGACATTCTAAAACTCAAGCATCAGTTTGATGAGTCAAGAAACTAAGAAAATGAAGACCAGCACCATAATCCTGCTAAGAAGTTACATCAAGTCATTACATAGAGGCTCTTTTACACTTAAGAAACTTTTAAGAGCTTACATGATACTGTTCAAAACTTGCTTTGCTCAGACTATCAGAAATATCTTTATATAATATGAAGAATGCCAGTGTTACTCTGCCAATGGTGTGAAAGAACCCAATTTAGAACTATGCTAAAATAGCATAATAATCTTTCTTATTCAACAGCAAGACATGTTCTAAAAGCAGAAATCAATACAATCCATGAACCTTGAAAATCTGAGATTATCTTATCTGTCTGTTTGCCCCCAGTTTAAATAGAGTCCTTTCTTGATTTTCTATCTAGACCTCTAGAGAAAGGAAAGCCACAAAGGGTTCCTGGGCTCCTGGGTTCTACATCTTAGTCAGGCAACCTTAGAATGAACACAATAAGCAGGTTCAATACTGATTTCAATTCCCAAATAGCCTCTTTAAGTAAAATCTACTACAAAAACAAAGTGTTTAGGAAAATATAACCTGTTACCATGTGGTGATGGATTAGCTGCTTGAGAGAAGGCTCAGGAGGCTGTGCCTGAGTTCTTGCTTTGATGGGGAATGTCCTTGCCTCTGCTTTGAGTGATTATATCACAAATGCCACCATCACAATTGATACCCAGGCCAACCCTGCCTGAGAGTAAACAAAAAAAGCTGACAAAGGCAAACCTAAAAAATTGTATCTGGGTGCTGATTAGCATAGATCTAGTCTGGGGGATGTCAAGATGCAGAGTCAAGAAGGAAAAGGAAACCATCCTTTTTCTAAAGTTTACAGTTTAATATGAGAGACAGCGTACTTTCCCTCCAGTTATCTATTGGGACAATATGTCATCCATGTTAACATATGTAAAGTATTTTGCAAAACTGAAAGCACTGTATAAATTCTAGTTATTATCTATTACATGCATTTTAAAATGTCACATGCAATGGAAATATATAAGCACATGTATAATTTACAATAGTACTTGTACATAAGTGAAATGGGCAAAAAATTCAGACTATTACCAAATAAAGTTTTTCTCCAGCTCCAGATTCCTAGCCTTATCATTCTTTCCTAGTTTCTTCTCAGTCTTCTTCCAACCCACTGACATGTATCTGTCTGTTGTCTCTTTTCATCAAGGCTGGGAGATATTGGACATTTTTAGCAAATCAAATAAATTGACTTATATTAGTATGCTCAATATTGAACTAGGTAGCAGTAGAAGACCCAGTCTTCTCGTTTCAGGTATACTATGTACATCTTAGTAAAAGTACTCTGAAATTTGGAACACAAGGATTTTCAAGGGTCAGTATTGAAAAACTATCCATGCATATGTTTTGAAAATAAAAAGATTTAATAAAAAAAGTAAAAGCACTCTGAAAATAACTTTTTATTCAATGTATGCATAATTCAAAAGGAGGAATGATGGTTGGAATTTTTGGTCAGGTAGTACTGTGGCAGAGTAATGGGGGAAATAATTATCAAACCAATCATATACTACAATTCCTCTCCATTTCCAATTCTTTGCCACCACAAAAAGACCCGGTTATAAATATTTTAGTACATGTAAATTCATTTCCTCTTTCTTTGATCTCTGTGAAAAAACCTAATAGTGGTATTGCTGGGTCAAAGAGCATAGTTCCAAATTGTTCTCCAGACTGGTTGAATCACTTCACAACTCCACCAACATGTATTAGTGCCTCAGTTTTTTTTTTCCATATTCCTCCAATATGTGTCATTTGCCTTTTCTATCATATTAGTCCATCTGATAGGTATGAGGGGTGATACCTCAGAATTGTTTTAATTTGTATTCTCTAATCAGTAGACTTTTTCATGACTATAGATTTAATGCCTACTTCTAAAAACTGCATATTCATATTTATCAATTGGGGAATGACTCATATTCTTATAAATTTGACTCAGTTCTCAATGTATTTGATAAATGAACCCTTTATTAAATAAACTTGCTATAAACTCCACCACCATCACCACCACCCCCATAACCCCTCCCCACCCATTCCAGTTTTCTGCTTTTCTTCTCATCTAGGTTGCACTGGTTTTATTTGTACAAAATCAATTTTTGATTTAATGTAATCAAAGTTATTCGTTTTACATCTTATAATGCTCTGTATCTCTTGTTTGATCCTAGATTCTTCCCTTATTAATAGATCTGACAAGTAAAATTTTCCATGCTCTCCTAATTTGTTTATGATGTCACCCTTTATGTCTAAATCATGTACCCATTTTGACCTCATCTAGGTATAAGATGAGATGAGATATTGGTCTATGCTTAGTTTCTGCCAAACTGCTTTCCAGTTTTTGCAGCAATTTTTGCGAAATAGTGAGTTCTTGTCCCAAAAGCTTGAATTTTGTGTATATCAAACACTAGATTACCATTATGTTAATATTAGATTACTATTGTGTTCCACTGATCCACCACTCTGTTTCTTAGCCAGTACCAGATTGTTTTGATGATTACCACTTTGTAATGATCTGAGATCTGTTATTGCTAGGTCATCTTCACATTTTTTTCCCATTGATTCCCTTGATATTCTTGACCTTTTGTTCTGTCAGATGAATTTTGTTATTGTTTTTTCTAACTCTTATACAATAATTTTTGGTAGTTTGATTGGTAAGGCACTGAATAAGTAAATCAATTTAGGTAAAACTGTCATCTTTATAATATTAGCTTAGCCTACTCATGAACAATTAATTTTTCTCTCTTTTTATTTACATGAAACGAGTCTTGTAATTGTATTCACACAGTTCCTGGGTTTGTCAGGTGGTTGAAGCTGCTGCTGCTGCCACTGTTGCAGCTATCTCAAAGTTCTGCACTGATGGCCCCCCACAGAGCCTGTGCTATACTCTGGGCTGACCAACATCCCAATGAGATTTCTTACTGATCTCCTAAACTGTCTTGGGGAGGAAAATTGTTTTGCCTTGACTTTTTTGTTGGCTTTGCCACTTCAGGATTCTACGAATTTTGGATGGTTCAGATGAATTCCTGCCTCTGCTACAACATTTTGGCTCTCTCTGTACCATATGATGGTTTTTGAAGAGCTGCTTGACCTTCTATCTTTTTAAATTTTTTGTTAAAAAGATGGTTTTCTGAGTTGGGGAAGGGGAGGAATGTATTAGAAAATAAAGGAGGAATAAAAAACAGAAGATATTGGGGCAGGTAGGTAGAGTGCTGGCTCTGGAGTCAGGAAGACCTGAGTTCAAATCCTTCAGATACTTATTATATGACCTCGGGCAGATCACTTAATTCTAATATCCTCTCTTATCACCATCCTCCCAAAAAATTTGAAAAGGAATACTGAAAAAGTATGGTGAGGGGAGTTAAATCATATTAAGAAAGGACTGAATAAATGTAGGGTGCTTGTCTTGCAAAAAAGAACACTTTATATATATATATTAAGTATTTTTATTTCATTAATTATTTCCCAATTACATGCAAATTCTTTTTACCAATCATTTTTTTTTAATTTTGAGTTCTAGATTCTCTTCTTCAAACCCCTACTCCCCCTTTTAGAAGGCAAGCTATTTGATATCATTTATACATGTCAAATCATGCAAAACTTATTTCCATATTAGCCATGCTGCAAAAGAAAAGACAAAAATAAAGAAAAATAGAGTAAAAAAAACAAGTATGCTTCAATTTGCATTCAGAATCCATTAGTGAAAAGAGAATACTTTGGTAGGAATGGGAGAAGACAGAATGACAGAATTTCAGCATTAGAAAGAATTTCATCTTTAGCCATCTACTCTAGCCCAGGCTTGTTTGCTCTATCCAATAAAAAAGATCATTTTGTTTCAGCTAGAAGACTTCTAAAGAGGGAGAATAACCCACCTTTCTATGGAGTTCATTTCACTTCTAAGCAACTCTAATGTCTATGAAGTTGCCCTTCACTTCAAGACTGAATTTGACCTTTTGTAACATCTTCCTCATGCTCTAAATTCTACTTTCTAAGAACAAACAGAACCAGGCCAACCCTGTTTTTTCACAATAGTTCTTTAGACACTTGCCAGCTTACCATGGTCTTTCTATGCTCTTGGGTATCTGGTATCTAATTCAGGATGGATTTTTGAGATAACATTTATAGGAAGCTTTAAAAAGGCAAAAATCATGCATAATATGCTAAAATACAGTTTGGGGTTAACTTTCCAGGACAATAATAACTATTCAGATCCTTAACTACTACCTTCAAGTGTTCTCTGGGAATAATTCAAGGGACCATCTCCTTCAGATGAATATCTTAATCTTTTTCTGAATTAAATAGAGTATTTTCCTTGAGTAGGTCATTGTACTAAGTCTTCTGGACTTGCATTGTCCCTCATCTGTTTCACTAAGAAGGCCATTTTGTTCTTGACTTTAAACATAATTTCCCACAAGGAAAAAGTTCAGAAAAGATTTTAGATTGGAAGAAATATTAATATTGTCAAAATGAACTAAAAATTAGTTTTTTATTATACTTCCAGTCAACAAATATTTATTAAATGCCTACTATGTGCTAAGCACTGGTGATAAAAGAAAGGCAAAAGATAGTCCCTATTATCTTTTTTTTTTTAATTTTATTTAATAGCCTTTTATTTACAGGTTATATGCATGGATAACTTTACATCGTTAACAATTGCCAAATCTCTTGTTCCAATTTTTCACCTCCCACCCCCCACCCCTTCCCCTAGATGGCAGGATGACCAGTAGATGTTAAATACATTAAAATATAAATTAGATACACAATAAGTATTCATGACCAAAACATTATTTTGCTGTATAAAAAGAATCAGACTCTGAAATATTGTACAATTAGCTTGTGAAGGAAATCAAAAATGCAGGTGGGCATAAATATAGGGATTGGAAATTTAATGTAATGGTTTTTCGTCATCTCCCAAAGTTCTTTCTCTGGGCATAGCTGGTTCAGTTCATTACTGCTCCATTGGAAATGGTTTGGTTGATCTCGTTGCTGAGGATGGCCAGGTCCATCAGAACTGATCATCATATAGTATTGTTGTTGAAGTATATAATGTTCTCCTGGTCCTGCTCATTTCACTCAGCATCAGTTCATGTAAGTCTCTCCAGGCCTTTCTGAAATTATCCTGTTGGTCATTTCTTACAGAACAGTAATATTCCATAGTATTCATATACCACAATTTATTCAGCCATTCTCCAACTGATGGACATCCATTCAGTTTCCAGTTTCTAGCCACTACAAAAAGGGCTGCCACAAACATTCGTGCACATACAGGTCCCTTTCCCTGCTTTATAATCTCTTTGGGATATAAGCCCAGTAGTAGCACTGCTGGATCAAAGGGTATGCACAGTTTGATAACTTTTTGAGCATAGTTCCAAACTACTCTCCAAAATGGTTGGATTCGTTCACAACTCCACCAACAATGCATCAATGTCCCAGTTTTCCCACATCCCCTCCAACAATCATTATTATTTTTTCCTGTCATCTTAGCCAATCTGACAGGTATGTAGATAGTCCCTATTATCAAGAAATTCACAGTCTAATGGTGAGAAACATGCAAACAATTATACAAATTATATATATACATACATATGTGTGTGTGTGTGTATACACACAGGATAAGTTAAAGATAGGATTTTAACAGAGAGCTTGAGAAAGTGTTCTTATAGAAAGAAGGTGGAACTTTAGGTGGGACTTGAAGAAAGCCAGAAAGAAGATGAAGAAAGAGAAATTTCTAGGCATGGAACATCAGTAAAAATAAACAGTTAAGAGATGAAGTGTCAAGTTCATGGAGGGTAGTGAAATGTAAGAAGACTGGAAAGAAAGAAAAGGGCCAGATTATGACAGACTTTAAAAGCCAAACAAAAGATTTTTATAAGAGATAATAGGGGACCACCCTATTGACTGGGGATGGAGCATACAACAGGAAGCATGATTAGAACTTTGTTTTAGGAAGATCATTTTGGCAGTGAGGAATGAAGTGAGGAGGGGCTTGAATCACAGAGACCAATTAAAAGGCTGCTGCAATTGTCTGGTTATTAAAAGCTGAAGAGAGCTTACACAAAGAAAGTGTCAGTGTCAGAGGAGAGAAGTTGACATACATGAGAGATGGCAACAGATTGAGTGTGTGAGGGGTTGAGAGAGGGTGAGGAGTCAATTATGAAATCTAGATCAGAAGCCTGAGAGAATGGAAAAATGGTAGTACCTTCACCCCAGCTTCTTTTTTTTTTTTTTAGACAGGTATTAGTTTTAATTTTTTTAAATAGCCTTTTATTTACAGGTTATATGTATGGGTAACTTCACAGCATTAACAATTGCCAAACCTCTTGTTCCAATTTTTCACCTCTTACCCCCCACCCTCTCCCCCAGATGTACCCCAGCTTCTTAAACTATGGATCGTAACTGAATATGGGAGACATGAAATTATAATTATCTATAAATGCTTGATTTGTATACCTATTTTATATACTTATTTTGGAGGTCATGAAATTATAATTATATATTTATATACCCAGGGTCACATAGAAGTGTGAGTGAAAAGGAATTGTGAGTGGGAAAAGTTTAGAAAACCCTGCTTTAGACAATAATATGGAAATTAGGAAGAGAGGAGGGTCTGGAGAAATCTATGATGAATTCAATTTTGTATATGTTTAGTTTAAAATGTTTATGGGATATCCAGTTCAGATGGCAGTGCCAGTCTGGAGGTTAGCAGAAGGGATAGGGTTGGATAAGTTGATATGAGAATTATCAGCATAGGATGATAACTGAAACTGAATTAATGGAGGCTGATATCATAACATAAAAGAGTATAGAGTAAGCAGACAAGCATTTATTAAATGCCTACTATGTTCTGAATGCTTTATATTCTCTCATTTTATCCTTATAATAATTTTGGGAAGTAGTTGCTATTATAATTCTCCATTTTACAATGGAGAAAACTGAGATAAACAGATCTTTGAGTGACTTGCTCAGGGTCTCAAAGCTAGTAAGTGACTGAGGTCAGATTTGAACAGGTCTTCCTGACTCTAGACCCACCATTCTAGATACTGAGTCACTTAGATGCTAAAATTGTAGAGAAAAAAAAAAAAAGAGAGAAGATGGCTTAGGATAAAATGAATATGACCTGGATGAGGATCCAGCAAAGAAGACTGAGAAAGAGCTATGTCAGACAGGAGGAAGCAGGAGGAGAACTAGGATAGAGAAATTTCATATACCTAGAGAAAGGAGATTATTCTGGAGAAGAGTGTGTGAAAGGCAAGGCTTCAGAGATCATAGGATAGAAACTGAGAAAGTGCAATTTAGTTTTTCAAGTAAGAGATGATTGGTCACTTTGGAGAAACAGTTTTAGTTAAATAAGATTAGAAACTAGATTTCAGAGAATTAAGAGTTAGAGAAAAGGAATACCTCATCATATGAAGTTGATTTTTTGACTCACATATAAGACTTTTTACTTTTAGGTTTCAGTTTATGAGCCTAAGGTCACCTTTTTTAGATTCAGATTTTAGAATCCAATGTATAAATTATCCCTCCCAGCTTTGTGTCATCTTCATAGGTATTAAGCATAATCTATGTATTTATTCCTAGCATTAATAAAAAATGTTAACCAGCACAGAAACAATCTCAGATCCCTATCTCACTATACTGGATGTCACCTGTCAAGTTGATAGTGAACAATTTACTGAGTATTCTTTTGAGTTCTGCCATTTAATTAGATTCTAGTCCATCTAATTATACTATCATCTAACCTACATCTTTAATTTTTTTTTCCACAAGAATAGAGCAAAGTACTTTATCAATTTCTTGGCTAACAACTGAGCAAATATTTATCTTTAGGATTTCCTTGAACTACCAGCTTAGTAACCCTATGAGAGAAGAAAATAAAATTACTCTGTCATGACCTATTTTTGATAAAGCCATGCTCCTTCTTTGTGACCTTGTCTTTTTTAGATGTTTTTCTAACCATCACTTGATGATGATGATAAACAATAGTTAATATTGAAATAACACTTTGTGTCAAGCACTGTGCTAGCAAATTCTGTGGTTCTCACAACAACTCTGTGAGGGTAGAGGCTATTATCCCCATTTTTTAGATGAGGAAACAGATAAAGAGAGATTAAGTGACTTGCCAGGGTCACAGAGCTCGCAAGAATATTGATGCTAGATTTGAATTTAGATCTTGACTACAGGTACTTTACTCTAACCACTGCATGACCTAGCTATATTACTTTAATAATAACATTCTAGAATTGTCCCCAGAAATGGAAGTGAAACTGCCTGGCCTATAATTTGCAGAGAATTTTCTTTGTTCTTTCTTTACTTCTGCAGAGAATTTTCTTTGTTCTTTTTTTACTTCCTTCTTCTTTCTTCTTCCTCCCTCCCTCCTTCCTTGCTTTTTCTTTTCTTATATTAAGCAAGTACTTTTGAAATCATATCTTCACTGATGTCAATCATTTGTGTGGAAGGTGTCTTATTTTCATATTTTTAATAAACTGATTCAATAACAAATGTAATTTCATTTTGAAGAGTTTTAGACAGGAAATTTTGTTTCTAAGTTTCTAAACTGTGAAGATAATTAGATTTTTTTATAGGTAGCACACTTGTGTTTAATAAAGATTTAATTTTTAAATATCTTGTTAATCATGTGGCATCATACTGTCATTTCTTAAAATCTGAAGACAACAACAGAATTCATTGGAGCAAGGTGCATCATTAAAAATTAATGATAATTCTTGGAGCCAAAATAACAGAAAAAAAGGCAGTGACTTCTCCAAGTTTTTCCAGACTCCTTCCTCCCCCCCAAAAAAAACTTTAAAATAACACTTTAAAATGAATTCTGAAACAGCAGAATCCATTAAAAGATAGGGTGAAAGAATTTTCCTGCACCAAAACAAAACAAAACAAAAAACACCACCTTAGAAGGCCATCAGGAAAGGTCTATCATACTTTGATGAGAGTGCAGTGCAGTTCAGCACACAGGCAATGCCTCAGGAAGCCAGCATCAGGCTTTAGGGCTAACAAAATTGGTAGCAGCAGCTTCCAGAACTCTAAGCCCACAGATGGTAACGGGGTTGGATAAGGGGTCAGAAGGGAATTACAGGGCTCTCTTTGCTGGCACTTGGTGGAGGACTCTGTTACATTGTCATCCATGGATCTCAGCTATAGTTCAGGGCTGAGAGAAGCATTAGAACACCAAAACTTGTGGCCAAAGGAGAGGAGAGATCATGGTCACAGTTCTGAGGTTGAAAAGAGTTTATGTAGGCAGTCATAGACCAATGTACAGGCCAGGAAATTAATAAACACATCTCTCCTTAGATCATACCATCCTGGAAGAACTGAAAACTTAACAGACACCCAGAAGTAGCTCTGAAAACAGCTGCACGAAAAAAACTTAAACCTTGGAAACAGTGTTCCTTCCCTTCTAGGAACAGAGTCCAACTTTAACCAAAGTTAAAAATCAAGAAATAATCTGGAAAAATAAACAACAAAAAAAAAGAACCTGACTATAGAAAGTTACTTTGGTGATAGGGAAAATGAAAATATAAATTCAGAAGATGACAACAAAGTCAAAACTCCTATATCTAAAGTCAAATGAAAAATATGAATTGGTCTCAAACTCCAAAAAGAATTCCTGGAAGAGCTCAAAAAAGCATTTTAATACTACCAGCTATGTATCTGAAGAGATTTGAGAAAGAGAGAAAAGAACCTATATGCACAAAAATAACTAGAGAAGTCCTTTTTGTGGTGGCAAAAAATTGGAAATTAAGGGAAAACCCATCAATTGAGGAATGGCTGAACAAGTTGTGATATATTATTATGATGAAATATTATTGTGCTATATGAAATGATGAACAGAATGCTCTCAAAAAACCATGACTTACATGAACTGATATGAAGTAAAATGAGCATAACAAAGAGAACATTGTTCATAGTAATAGCAATATTGTATGATAATCAACTGTGAATGACTTAATTATTGATTTAGCTATTCTCAGAAATATGATCTAAGTAAATTCTGAAGGACTTAAGGTAAAAAATGCTCTCCACCTCCAGAGGAAGAACTGATGGAGACTGACTGTAGATCAGAACATAATTTTTAAAAATAGTATTTTATTTTTCCAAATACATATATAACTTTAGTAATTCGTTTTCAAAAAACTTTTTGCTCCAATTTTCTCCCTCTCTCTTATCCTCTCCCTGCTCTCAGACAGCAATCTAATATATGTTAAATATGTGTAATTTCCTTAAAATATATATCCATATTTGTCATGTTGTGCAAAAATAACAGATCAAAAGGGAAAACTATAAGAAACAAACAACCAATCCCCCCCCCCAAAAAAAAGGGTTGAAAATACTATGGTTCAATTCACATTCAGACTCCATTGTTCTCTCTCTGGATGAGGATGGCATTTTCCATTCAAAGTCTATTTGGATTTGCCTTGAATTACTTCATTGTTGAAAAGAGCCACTTAAGTACACAGTCAATTATCACATAATTTTGTTGTTAGTGCTACAATGTTCTCTTGGTTCTGTTTGCTTTATTCAGCATCAGTTCATGTAAATCTTTCCAGGTTTTTCTGAAATCCTCCTGCTCATCATTTCTTATAGAACAATAATATTCCATTACATTCATATATATAACTTATTCAGCCATTCTCCAATTGATGGACATCCACTTAGTTTCCAATTCCTTGACACTACAAAAGGGGCTGCTACAAACATTTTTGTACATGTGGGTCCTTTTCTCTCTTTTATGATCTCTTTGGGATACAAACCCAGTTAGTGACATTGCTGGATCAAAGGGCATGTACAGTTTAATAGCCCTTTGGACAATGTTCCAAATTACTCTCCAGAATGGTTGGATCATTTCACAATTCCACCAACAATGCATCAGTGTCCCAGTTTTCCCACATCCCTTCCAGTATTTATCATCTTTTCCTGTCATGTTAGCTAATCTAATAGGTGTAAACTGGTTCCTCAGAATTGTCTTAATTTGCATTTCTCCAATCAATAGTGATTTAGAGCATTTTTTTCCCATATGACTAGAAATGGCTTTAATTTCTTCATCTGAAAATTGTCTGTTTATATCCTTTGCTTATTTATCAATTGGGGAATCACAAAGCATACTTTTTAAAACGTTATTTTTCTTTCTTTCCTTTTTCTTTTTTCCTTCCTTCATTCATTTTTTCTTTCTCTTTTCTTTCTTTCATTTGTATTTTCTCTCACATGACTAATGTGGAAATGTTTTTCATGAGGGTACATATGTAACTTTTAATAAATTGCTTGCCATCACAAGGAGGGGGAGGATAAAGAGAAAGGGAGAGAATTTGGAACTCAAATTTTAAAACAAAAGTTAAAATTTGTTTTTGCATGTAACTGGGAAAAATAAATATTAAAATAAAAAGATTTCAAAAGAATTATTGATATAATGGAGGTAAATTCATAGTTCAAATAATGTTTTGGATAATGTCAATTTGGGGAGACTTGTTCCTTTCTAATATAATTATGCTGTCATTGTTTTTTTCTTCTACAACAAAGGTAAAGGTATTGTCAGAAGTAGGAGAAATGTCAGTTTTGCTATTTTGTTGTTGATCAATTGTTTTCAAATTGTTATTATCTACACTCTGGCTTCATTGCAGCAATCTTGTTAGATAGCTTGACCATTTTCTAGTGGGTTAGTCTAATTAAAACCAGATAACAATGCAGAAAGGAATTTAATGGGATACATGTAAATTATGATATGTAAGCAAGTTTGTTAAAATAAGTGAATGAGAAAAGGATCACTATTAACTCCCCCACACCATGGAATCTTCATTCTTCTTTCAATATAATTTTAGATATGTAGACATCTGACATGAATAGAGTAAAGGTGCCAATGTCAATCTTCAAATTATCCATTAGTGAAGAGAGATTTAACTTTTGGTTTTAAAATACATATATAAACAACAAATATATTATCTTGTCCCATCTCAAATGCTCATCTCGTGTATCTTTTGGGATATCTCACTCCACTTTGGAGATCTACTGATCAAGAGGACAATAACTAAGAGCAATGCTGTGATATGGTGAAAACAAATTGAACTGGGGATCAGGAGATCTGGAGTCTAATCTTAGCTCTGACATTCATTAATTCTTGACCTTGGGCAAGTAATTCATTATTGGAGGTCAGCATCATCATCTACAAAATGAAGGAGCTGAATCTCTAAGGTCCCTTCTATCTATAAAATTCTATTAGTCTCTAATTGAAAGTTAAAGGGAAGCAGAATTTTGTTTAATATAAGCAAAAACATTTTAAGAACTAGAACTGTTCAGTAATGGAATAAATGGATTAACTGCCTCACGAACTAATGCATTCACTTTTCTTGGAAGTGGTTAAAAGACTGGAAGCCCACTTATCTAGGATGTTGTAGAGAGGCCTCTTATGGGATATAGAGAGGTTGAATCAGACCACTAAGGTCTTATGTAACTCTAATACTATGCTTCTGTAATTCTACTTACAATTAAATCACTTGCACTGAGTGGGAAAATGCAAGAGAATCCCAATCTAAAAACAGAAGAGGGAATTATTTTAGTTCTGCATTAATCCTTCTTCATCTCTAATTTTTTAAATATTTTATTTTTATCTCCAACTATTTGACATTGTTTAAAAAAATTAATTTCAGTTATAAATTCTGTCCCTCCCTCGCTTCCCACATTCCTCCCTGAAATGGTAAGCAATCTGATATACATTGAAACTATGTTTCAGACTTTATTCTTTCTCTAGAGTTGGATAGCATTTTTCATTATAACTCTTTTGAGGATGGCTTGGATCATTGTTTTGCTGAGAATAGCTAAGTCATCAAAGTTCTTCATTGATCAGTATTACTTTTATTGTGGAAAATATTCTCTGGGTATCACTCATTTCTTTTTGTATCTGTTCTTTTAAATCTTTTCAGATTTTTCTGAAATCATCTTATCATTTCTTATAACCCAGTAATATTTCTTTTTTTTCTTTCTTTTTTCTTTCCCCCTGAGGAAACTGGGGTTAAATGACTTGCCCAGGTCACACAGGTAGGAAGTGTTAAGTGTCTGAAGTCAAATTTGAACTAGGTCCTCCTGACTTCAGGGCTGGGTGCTCTATCCACTGCACCACCTACCTGCTCCAACCCAATAATATTTCATTACAATCAGATGCTACAACTTGTTTAAGCATTCTCCAATTAGTGGGCATCCCTTCAATTTGCAATTCTTAGTCATCACAAAAAAGCTGCTAAAAATATTTTTGTACAAATAGGTTCTCTCTCTCTCTCCAAAGGATATGCTCAGATTCCCTTTGAATGTAGTTCCAAATTATTCTCCAGAATAGTTGGATTAGTTCACAATTCAACCAACAATGCACTAGGGTCTCAATTTTCACATTTCCTCTCCAACATTTATTATTTTCTTGTCTGTCATATTAGCCAAATAATGTGCAATTCTTTAAGCAATAGTGATTTAGAGAATTTTCATATGACTATAAATAGCTTTGATTTCATCTGAAAATTGCCTGTTTTCATGTCTTTTGGCCATTTATCAATTGAGGAATGACTCATATTCTTATAAATTTGACTTAGCTCTCTATATATTGGAGAAATTGGCCCTTTATCAGAGAAACTTGTTATGAAAATTCCTGCTTTTCCTTCTAATTTTGGTTGCATTGGTTTTATTTGTGCAAAGTCTTCTTAATTTAATATAATTTGAGTCATCTATTTTATGTTTCAGACCATTAGGTCTCTTTCTTGTTTGTCTCTAAATTATTCTCTTATACATAGATCTGACAAATCAACTAATCCATCCTCTCATAATTATAGTGTCATTATTTATGTCTAGATCATGTAAACCTTTTGACCTTATCTGGTATATGATGTGAAATGCTGATCTATGTCTAGTTTCTGTCATACTAATTTCCAATTTTTCCTACAATGTATTGTGTACCTCATCTATTCTACTGGATCCACCATTCTATTTCTTAACCAGGACCAGATTCTTTTAATAATTACCTCTTTATAAACCAGTTTAATATCTAGTACTGCTAAGCCATCTTCCTTCACATTGTTTTCCCCAGTTTTTCCCATTGTTTTTCACAGTTTGATTTCATTGGCTCAGCCTACCCATGAGTAAATTAATATTTTCCCAGTTGTTTAGATATGACTTGTATGAAAAGTATTTTCTAACTGTAGCCATATAGCTCCTATGTTGCTTACAGTTATTTCATTTTTTGCACTTAATAGCATTTCCCCCCATTACATGTAAAGATACTTTCAACATTCATTTTTATAAGATTTTGAGTTCCAAATTTTTCTCATTTCCTCTCTTCCCTAACCTTTTGACAAGACAGCAAGCAATATGATATAAACTATATATGTTTACAGTTATTTTAAAAGAAATTTCTTTATTTTTTGCTTCAGAACATTGTTGTTAATATACAGAAACCTTTATGATTTATGTGAGGGGTTTGATATCTTGCAACATTGTTAAAGTTGTTAATGATTTCAACTAGCTTTTTGGTTAGTTCTTTAAGATTCAAAGAATGATAATTTTGTTTTCTTTATTATCTACTCTAACAGTAGATTTTTTTTCTTCTCTTATTGCTAGTTAGCATTTCTAGTACCGTATTAAATAATAATGGTAATAATGGGCATCTTTGCTTCATCCTCGATTTTTTTAGGCTTCTAGTTTATTCCCTTTAAAAATAATGTTTACTGATAAACTTAGGTAAATATTATTTATCCTTTTAAGGAAAGCTTCATTTATTCCTGTAATCTCTAGTGTTTTGGGGTTTTTGTTTATTTGTTTGAAGGAATAAGTGCTTTATTTTGTCAAAGGCTTTTTCTCTACCTATTGTGATAAGTACATATTTCAAAGTTGTTTAGGGGGAAATTTGGAATAGCTCTGGTGAGTTCCTGCCTGATTCTACCATCTTAGCACCAGAAATTCTTTATTTTTGCATTTGAACAGAATAACTTTCTCAAATTTATGGGAAACCCTTATTACTCACTACCTTTCTCCATTAGAGTCAGGAGCAAAAATTTTACTTTCCATATTATCATTTCACCATCTGGTGAAATGCTGGAACTGTTGTCTGTACCATCCTGCTGGTAATGAAGGTCAAGTTAGCACCTCTTAAATCTGTAGGAGACTACTGTTTGTAAATGTCAAACATCTTCTATTCTATATGATCAAACAATATGATTTAAGATCATATACCCAATATTCTGCAATCTATGATCACAGATACTAGACACCTAACTACACTCATAATCTGTGTTAGCAATGAACATCATAAATTTCAAAGTCCAGGACATTAATGGAATTTCAAATATATTGAAAGCAATTTCATTATGACTACAAGAACTACAAAGCTGAGGAATATTATGAGGAGAACCTGCCAGTTATATTCTTATACTGCTATTGACTTTAGCTTTCCTGAGTCCTCTGCTCTATCTTCAAGACCCTTACCCTTAATTCAGAATGCAATAATATAATGAAATGAGTATGGAGGGGATGAAAAGATGGAGTCTTGGGGACTTTAGACATTATAAGCCCTTCATCTCAATTAGTGCCCTTGCAAGAAAATATAGAGAGGAAGTATGCCTACTCCCATGATTAGACTTTTTCAATCTAGAGTGGCTGGTCAGGATAGAAATAAATAAGATCAGAACTGTTTTAACTCAAGAGTAATAGAAGTCCTATTATAACAACTCTTGCCAAAGATGTCTTTTGAGCTCTGTAGACTTCTAGTGCATTAATTCTGATTTTATTTGCTGAATTTAGAAGGCCTAAATCCTAACTCCTGCCTTTTGTTGTTGTTCAGTTGTATTCTTCTGTTCATGATCCCATTTGGGGTTTTCTTGGCAGAGACACTGGAGTGGTTTGCCATTTCCTTCTACAGCTCATTTTACAAATGAAGAAATTGAAGCAAAAAGGGTTAAGTGACATGTCCAGGATCACACAGTCAGTAAGTATCTGAGGCTGGATTTGAACTCAACAAGATGAATCTTCCTGAATCTATCCTAGACTACAATACAAATCCTCACCACCACCCCTACCTGGTTTAAAGGAGACCCACTCATATAATTGCTTTGTCCTTAGGCCTTAAGCTCATTGAGATCCAGAATGACAACCTTGAAATTACCAAAAAATCCTTACCTGGCACAACTGGCTTAGCTAGTCCAAAGGTTCAGTAATCAGCATTCAACTTTCTCATGTCTAATGATCTCGTTTTACCCATCCTGGAATTGCTGCTAAAATTTCTGAATCTCAGTTTTTTCTATTTCCTTCTAATTCTGCCTTCCCCAAGGAATCTTATTACTAACTTACTTTTAACAGCATAAATCACAAGATAAAGGGTGAGACTAAATCATACTTTTTTATATACCCTTTGTTAGTCCTTAGCAAAATTCCGGGTTATAGTTTGTGTAGTAAAGTAGGAGAAAAACGTCATTAATCTTGGAATTAAGAGACCTGATTTTTACACTAATTCTATGATCTTTGGTCAGTTAATCTCTAGCTAGTTAATTAATAGCAATCAGATATGAAATGTCTGTTTCATCATCTGTAAAATAGGCATAATACCTGTAGTAATTAACTCATCAGGCTGTTGTGAGCAAGAAGCTTATTAAACCTTAGGGCACTCTACAAATATGAGTCATTTTTATTATGTATACTCTACTTTTGCTTGTTGTAGTGATCTTCATAGTTCTTTCTAATTATTTTCGACTTTTTTGTATATAACTTTCTCTTGGAAGCTTCTGAATTCATAGCTTTCTTTATTTCCTGGAAGGTTCCTTTTTTTTTTTTTTCCCCTCAAGGCAATTGGGGTAGAGTGATTTGCCCAGGGTAATAGACTAGTTAGTGTCAAGTATCTGAGGTCACATCTGAACTCTGGCCTTTCTGATTCCAAGGCCAGTGTTTTATGCACTGTGCCACCTAGAGGGTTCCTTTTAAAATTTTTTTTTAAAAAATGTTTATTTTCAAATTTTTACTTTCTATCCCAAAGAGATCATAAAAAAAGAGAAAAGGACCCCACGTGTGCAAAAATGTTTGTAGCAGCCTTTTTTGTAGTGGCAAGGAACTGGAAACTTAAGTGGATGCTCTTCAGTTGAAGAGTAAGTTATGATATATGAATGTAATAGAATGTTATTGTTCTATAAGAAAAAATCAGAAAAGGCTGGAGAGACTTACACGAATTTATACTGAGTGAATTGAGTAAAAGCAAGAGAACATTGTACACAGCAACAACATAATAATGTGATGATCAACTCTGATGAACGTGGCTCTTTTCAACAATGAGGTGATTCAGGCCAATTCCAATAGATTTGAGACATCCAGAGAGAGAACTGTGGAGAATGAATGTGCATCTCAACATAGTATTTTCACCTTTTTTGTTGTTGCTTGCCTTTTGTTTTATTTTTTCTTTTTGATCTGATTTTTCTTGTGATAACTGTGGAAATATGTTTAGAAGAATTGCACATTTTTAACATATATTGTATTACTTGCTGACTAAGGGAAAGGGTAAAAGGAAAGAAGGGAGAAAAATTTGGAACACAAGGTTTTGCAAGGGTGAACGTTAAAAACTATCTTTGCATATATTTTGAAATTAAAAAGTGAATATATATATATGTAATTTTCTTAGTCTCTCTCTTACCCCTCTCCCATCCATTGAGAAGCCAAATGATATATTAATCATACCTGTGAAATCTTGAAAAACATTTTCTTATTAGCCACATTGCTAAAAAAACAAAACATAACAAAACAAAGAAAACTAAAGAAAGTGAGTATGCAATTTTTAGCCCTTTGGCCATATTTCTAAATTATTCTCCAGAATGGTTAATTTATAAGTCTATTAACAGTGCATTAATGTCCCTATTTTCCCACATTCTCTCTAGTATTTGTCATTTCTATTATGTGAAAGATAGTACTTCACAGATTTAATTTGCATTTTACATAATAGTATTGATGGCTTTGATTTCTTGTTCTGAAAACTGTCCATTCACTTTGGCCACTTATCAACTGGGGGATGGCCCTCATTTTAAAATTTGGCTCAATTCCCCATATATTTTATAAATGAGGCCTTTATCAGAGAAATTTGCTGTAACAATTTTTCAGGATAGTTTTTATCCATATTGGCTGATCCCTCAGTATTCTCTTGGATTTCTACTATGTATTTACTCTGGCTCTCTTCCACTTTTATTGCTCTTGTAATGCAGAATTTAAAGAGTATAATCAAAAGGTTCATTATCTGAAATGGATTTTCTTTTTCTTTTTTCATTTCCAGAGATGATGTTGTTGTTGTTGTTTTTATAGCTGTTGTGGTTTTGTTCCCAAGGAATATGAAGCCTACCAAGAAACCAAAAATGGAATTGGAGAAGATAGGAAGCCTCTTAGACTCCATAAAAAGATTAAAGGAAAATTTGAAGAAAGACAAAATTTCTTGGCAAGATAGGAAGAAAAGACGTTTGCAAATGGAAATTAATATGGAAAAACTTAAAAAGAAATTGGATTCAGTAACAGGTCGAATCCAGGCAGTAGAGCAAAAACTATTACATAGTGAAAAAATGGCCAAAAACCCTGACCAGAGTGTCACTGATGAAGCCCATCAGGAGACGATAAATGGAACTGGAAAAGATCAGAAAGAAGTTGGATCCCCCAAAAAGAATAAAGGAAGACTTGAAAGCAGACAAAAGGCAGTAGAAACTGAAAGCAGAGTCAAAGAACGTGACTCTTGTTTGACTGATGCAGCCCACCACGAGAACAAAAATAGACCTGGAGAAGATCAGAAACAACTTAGATCCCCCAAAGAGAAAAAAGTAAGATTTGATTACCAACAAAAGTCAGTAGAGCGAACAGTAGACAGTGAAATCAAAGAATTTGACCAAAAATTGACTGATAAAGCCCACCAGGAGACCAAAAATAGCCCTGGAGATCATAAAGACCTTGGACTCTCCAAACAGAAGAAAGTAAGATTTGACTACCAACAAAAGTCAGCAATAGCAGACAATGAAATCAATGTCAAAGAACATGACCTGAAATTGACTGATAAAGCCCATCAAGAAACCAAAAATGGACCTGGAGAAGATCAGAAAGACCTTAGATTCCTCAAAGAAAATAAAAGAAGATCTGAATATAAACAAAAGTCAGGTGAGCAAACAATAGCAGACAATGAAAGCAACATCAAAGAACATGATCATAAATTGACCAATGAAGCCCACCACGAGATCAAAAATGGACCTGGAGAAGATCAGAAAGACCTTGGACTTTCCAAACATAAGAAAGTAAGATTTGAATACAGACAAAAAGGAGTAGAGCACACAATTGTAGATAGTGAAAGCAGAGGCAAAGAACATGACCAGAAGTTGACCGATGAAGCCCACCAAGAGACCAAAAATGGACCTGGAGAAGATCAGAAAGACCTTGGACTTTTCAAACACAAGAAAGTAAGATTTGAATACCGGCAAAAAGGAGTAGAGCAAACAATAGTAGACAATGAAAGCAACACCAAAGAATCTGACCAGAAATTGTCTGATAAAGCCCACCAAGAGATCAAAAATGGACCTGGAGAAGATCAGAAAGACAGACTCCTCAAAGAAAATAAAGGAAGACCTGAATATAAACAAAAGTCAGAGCAAACAATAGCAGACAATGAAAGCCACATCAAAGAATATGATCAGAAATTGACAGATGAAGTACACCAGGAGACCAAAACTGTTCCTGGAGAAGATCAGAAAGACCTTGGACTTCCCAAAGAGAAGAAAGGAAGATTTGAATACAGACAAAAAGCAGTAGACCAAACAGTAGTAGACAGTGAAAACAGAAGCAAAACATACGACCAGAATTTGATCGATTTCAATAACAAGCAACCTAACAACAAGATGATAGGACATTTTGTTCTACAAGGCAAACAGATATTTTAGGATAATTAGTTTGCTAAGCATACGATGAAAAAGGAAAGGATTTGGACATTATCTATACAGGGTGATCTTAAAACTGCATTAAGATTTTTGGGAGACATAGTAGTTGAAGAAATAAATGCTCCAAGAACACTTCCTGAAGTTAGCAAGAACAAGTAATAGTTGCCAAAAAAAAAAAAAAAAAATTCACAGAATACAATGGGGAAAAATCGAAAATTACATCTTCAATGAATATTATTAATAGAACTTCGAAGATGTAGTGATAAAAGAAAAAATCTTTAAGCTACAATAAAGAAAAAAAATAAAAAGATCTAACTTACAAGTCATATTTAGGGGCTTATGTGCAAACATATTTTGAGTGTCAGAAAAGCCTATGTATATATGATTTATGGTTTTCTTTGGTTGGAATTCTGTTACTATAATCATTCATTATAAGGTTACTTGAAAAAAAATCCTAGCCAAGAAACAAAATCACTAAACTTTACAATCCCTAGGCCAAAGGCCTACAAGTTAAATATAATTTAATGGAGCATTGGGTGGGTGTAAGGAAAGATTGGGTGGGCACAGGGATGTATATAAAGAGAGGCTCAATTGGGGGTCTTCTCCAATGGAAGAGTATTTATTTTGCAAATAACAAAAGGTGAAAGATCTCTTCATGACATTTTCCTTAAGGCTCAGAAACTTTTATTGTCCATATTGCACAACAAAATGTCCAGTCTTATAGATGACACTTTGCCTTAACTTCTCATTTTTACCCAATACTGACTGCCAACTCTCCCACATCCTTACATTTAACTGTGGCCACTTTAATGATATACAAAGAACACATGGTATTCTTAGTTTGCAGAGACTTAAACCAAGGGAACTGCCAAACTTTTGTTCTTTTTTTCTGGACAAAGTATGTAGCTTTCTGGAGAAGCAGTATGTAAATAACAAAAGACAGTGTGGTAGTATGTAAAGAACACTGGCTTTTGGGTGAAAGGATATAGGTTCAAATTCTGCCTCTAACTATTATGTGACTTTGGGCCATTCATTAAACGTTCATGGACCTCAGTTTCTTCAACTTCTGTTTTTTTTTTGTGTTCATAATGGATCAAAAGGGGGTCAATGTACAGTAGCTTATCATACTATATAGCATATCAATCAATACAAACTTGGAAGGTCAGGCACAAATAGTCCATATACACATTGGGCAAGGAGCTATCTTTAAATTTGCACATCTCACATTTCTTTTGAGCTACTGCATTTGTTTTCCTCATAGCACACAGCACCTTCTTAGACATGATCATATTATGCTAGAATGTGCTGTACCAGTGTCTCCCATATCTCACAATAATATTGTGATATATAATATATAAAAATAATCTCATAAATTTCTTCTGAGAGACCTTGAGAGTGTCCTTTTATCCCTTGTTTTGAGTACCATGTGAGTGCCAGTCTAGTGTGAGTTCTCTGCAAAATTAACTTTTAGGCAAATATAAATTTACATTTAAATAACATACCAATGGAATTGCATTCACTGACGTAGTTTAAATGTTTGGCAGTTCAGCTTGAGAAAAGTACCACAATATCCAGTACCTCATTTTGCTAGGTGATCTTTAGAATCTTCCTAAAACAATTCAAATGGAAGCAGTTCAATTTTCTGGCATGATAAAAACCCTGCAGGTTTCATAGGCATACTATAATAAGGTCAGCAAAGACCTGCAGTTTGGTAGGCAGCATAAAATTTCTCTCCCACACATTCATTCAGAGTCTCCCATACAGTGAGCTAGTTCTGGAAATATGTGAGTCAACCTCATCATCAAAAAGTGTACAGCTCTGGAAAGTATGTTGCCAATGTAAATGAACTATCCACAGCATTAAAAATTTCTCGATTTGCTATAAAAGATAGTTCCATACAGTGCTGGCTAGTGGAGAGGAGAAACTGTTTTCTTGATGGTGTTAGACCAAAATTAGTGTAAACAGTAGAGAATTTATGACATCTCAGCCTCAAAAGTTACATTGATTATACAATCATTTGCAAACCAGGCCTTTTCAAGTCAAACAATTTACCATTATTTGAAGTAGTTGAACTTGATACCTTTTTTTTTTGTCCTTGTTAAGGGCACCTGACAACATTGTAGAAAATATACTAAAAAGCATGGAAGCAAGCACACAGCCTTGCTCCCTTCAAGACAGCTCAAATCCCGCTCTCTGCAGGAGAGCTTTCCCAAGTCTCTTCTACTGTTAGGGTAGTCGTTGGCATTTTCCATCTGCTCTGTATAAATTTTCCATGTTCATAGTTATTTTCAAGTTTTCTCTCCCATTAGAATGTGAGTTCTATGTATGGGCATAGTTCATATGTATGGGTATGTATGTAGTACGTAGTATGGTACCTTGGCCTTTCTTTGTGAGCTCAGTGCTTAACACAGTACCTGGCACAAATTTAAGTGCTTAACTCTTTTTGGATCTACTGATTTAGTCATAAGAAAAAGAAAAAGAAAGCACAGGAATAAAAATGAGAAGAGAACAACAAGGGGGGGTGGGGAAGGAAAGGGGAAAGTTAGCCTTGGAAGAGGAACTACAATATCAAGAAAGGACATTTTAGGGGATGTGGTAGGAAGTTGAAGGAAATCATAACCTAGGAAAAATGTCTAAGAACTTTGCTCTTTCAGGCCCTTCTCTCCCCCCCCCCCCCCCCTGCCCCGGGCTCCTTTTCAAGCTTCTTCCTTTTCCAGTTCAATTCATTTCAGTAAACATTTAATCAACAAACATTTATTGTACTGGGCACTATGCCTGGGGACACAAAAAGAAGTAAATGACAGTCTTTTCCCTTAAAGAGTTTCCAAATCAATGAGGGAGATGACATGCTAACAAATCTATACAAAGGTACATATATATACAAAATAAAGAAGTAATTAAAAAGAGGGAAGCCACAGGAAATAATGGACAAAGATATATCAAATTTTCTTAGTTCTAATAATTCAAAAATAGGAGAGGCAGAAAAGAGACCAGCATTTATTAAGTGCCTATTGGGTCAGACACTGCTGCTTTACAAATATTCAGTAGGTTCTGAACTTTTTGGTATTAATCCTTATGATGAATGCTAAGGACATTTTGATATAGAGAAGAGAACCAAACAACATTTATCAAGTCCCTATTAAATGCCAAGCATGGTTTTAAACTCTGGGGTCCTGTTCTCAAGGAATTTATAATCTAATGGGGAAGACAATGTCCAAAAAATAATTAAAATGAAATCTCTATCCAGGATAAATAGGAGATACTTATGAAGGGAAGATACTAGAATTTAAAAGAGTTGAGGAAATAAAAGATGAGATTTTAGTTGGAACTTAGAGGAAGCTAGGAAAGAGGTTAGTAGGTGGAGGAGGGGAGAGCATTACAGGTTAGGAGGATAGCTAGAGAGAATGCCTGGAACTGAGAGATGGAGTTTCTCAGTGGAATAGCCTAGAGGCCAGTGTTCCTGGATAGACAAGTATGTGCTGGGGAATGAGGTGTAAAAAGACTGGAAAGGGAGAAGGGGGAAAGATTATGAAGAGCTTTGAATGCCAAGCAGAGTATTTTGTTCCTGGGAGTCCCTGGAATATATTGAGTAAGGGAGTGCCATGATTGAGCCTCTTATTTTTAGGTAAATCACTTTAGTTGCTGAATGAATAATTAATTGGAGTAGGGGAAAGATGAGGCAAGAAGAATTACCAGCAGAATTATTTTGCAACAATCCAGTCGTGTGAGGAATGAGGCAGCAAAATGGTGAGAGTGTCAGAAAAGAGAACGGGGCATAGTTAGGTTTAGAGGCTTGAGGACCCAAGTTAGAAACCTGGCTTCTACCACCGATGTGTCCCTTGATAAGTCAGTCTGAACCTCAATTCCTTCATTTGTAAAATAAGAGAGTTGGATTGGATGGCCTTTGTTAGCTCATCATCCACATTTCATTCCCCTTAATTTTGGGTGTTCCTTTCTGTCTTAGATCCTCTTATTTTCTCTCTCTATACTCAATCATAAAGACTTCATCAGATGCCATGATGGCTCTATCTATGTATATATAACTATATATTTATATGATCTTATATTTAACTACTTCATACTTTTTTGTATTCTCTTTATATTTGATTTATGCTTATATACACTTGTTTTCCCTTCCTTAGAAGGTGAGCTCCTTGCAAGTATGGATAATTTCATTTTTTTGTGTTTGGATATTTAGTGTAGCACTTATAGTAAATGTTTAATAAAAAGGTCTCTTCCGGCTCTCAAGCTATAATTCTAGGATCCTTTGACAACATTGTTAGAATTCTCTGTTATTGTGTTAGGAAGTAAAGAAAGATCAAAGCGGTTAATTCTACTTCTAGGGATAAATGGGATGAAAATAATGTGTGGGATGGCTGAACTTTATTTTTGTTTTGTCTTCCAAGAATAATCATTTTTGTATTGGACAAGACAGAAGCAAAAGTAATTTGTAGGGATTAGAAATCCAAGACAAGTAAAACTGTCTAGAAGCATTTAACTTCTTTCCATGAAATGAGGAACAGGACTACCTCTGAATGGAATAGTACTATAAATAAGGTACTCAAAGAGCTGGCAGATGTGCTGATGAGCTGCTGTTAGTAAAGTCTGAAAAACCTTAGAGAGACCTTTTAGATTGAGAGAAGGGAAGATGTTGGCCCAATTTTCTAAAAAGGAAGAGGCTGTTTGAATGTGGAAGTTATAGATCAAAGAGCTTGAGTTAAATTCCTGGAAAAATTTACAACACATTATTAAGAAAATAGTTTGTGAGTCCTTAGGGAAGTAGGGTTAATCATACCAGATTAACTTCACTTTTTTTTCCCCCTCAAAGTTAGAGTAATATGGTCAAGGAAATGCTGTAACTGTATTATATTTCTATTTCAGTGAAGCCCTTTTCCAAGACCATATGCTAGGTGCTATCTTGGAGGCATTTCAAAATAAAACCCAAAGGTGCATGCTCCCCTACCCCAAGCTTCCCCTAGAAATATGAGATTTTTATTAAGTTTAAGCATCTGTAGAATAGGTAGAGCTTTTGGTCTTGCAAGCATTCAGTCAAAAAAGATAGATAAGACTTCCTTTAGTCCCTATGAGATGACTACGATATGCTTTTTGCTGAAATAGGGATTAGCTTTCCCTAAAAGTCAACAAAGCTGCCCCTGGGACCTGACCAGCTCCTGCATCCCTTGTGCAGTTTCCTTGTCATTTAATGACATTCTCCTTAGGAAATAAAAAGCTGGGGACTTCTCCAACCTGATGTATATATGAAAACTACACTATAAATCATAGCTTGAGACTCGTTGATCAGACCATGGTGTTTCCAAGCAAAGACCAGGAGAAACTCATCAAGAAAAACTAAATGCTGTTGCATTCTTGTTGCACATATTTTCTGTATCAGGGTACCTTTTGTTAGCTGTTCAATGATTTATAAGTGCTTCACTTCAACCCAAGTTAAATCTCAAAATACAACTCAATATAAAACATTCAGACCTATAAATAGACAAAAGAACTCAGTATTCCTCTCAAGAAATTCCACTTCCTCATTAGTTTTACATATGTTCTTCTAAACTTCAAATAACTTAGGGTTATAGTTCCCCTGAAGGAAGAAAACACTGAGGGCCACTAAAATACAGAGAGAAGCCGGAGATTTCAAATCCTGTATCTTTGAGCAAGACATTTAACCTTTGCTTGCCTCAATGTCCTCATCTGCAAAATGGGGATAACAGCACCTACCTTAAGAGTTGTTATGGGCGCATAATATTTGTAAAGCATGTGGCACATGTTTTTTTCCTAGACTTGTATGCTCTTCATAACTCATCCTATCAATGAACACTAAGGTTGGCGTGTGCTTCCTTTTATTAGGGAACTTTTGTGTGCTGCTTCTGCTGGGTACTAAAACCCATCAGCCATTGACAACTTTTGTCATTCTTTTGCTGGTTTATACCATTATTGCTTCTGGCTTGGTCTAGAAACCACTTGGTCATTCCAAGTGCTGCCATATTGTTGGGAGCCACTAACTTTGATGTTTGTGTACTTTAATAACGAAATGGGAGAGCCTTGGGAAGGATTGTAAGGACCAAGTACTTTCCCTTCCGTCTCTATAATAAAGGGGTTAGATTAGATCTCCTAGATGTCTTCCCCCTCTAAATAGAGTCATCCCATGACCAGCTATAAACCGAAGAGCTGTTCAAGGTAGAAAATGACCTCCTTGTATTTGCAAGTCGACTTTCGATGTTCAAATGAGCAAACATTTATTAGGCATTTACTTCGTGCTAAAATAATCCTGACTCTCAAGGAGCTCGCACGTTCAAACACTGGCAGACCAAAGGCACTGGAGAGAAACGGGGCTCTTCCCATTCTTCTGATACCCCCTTCTCTTTTTGAACGTCACACTGCAATTTCACGGATGCTAAGGATGTGCTAGGGAGGCAAGTCCTAGAAATGCCAATCTTGGTTCTGCAATTTCCGGGGAAACGGAAGACCTGTTCTAAATAGCTACCTGGACAGCAGCATTTTGACTTGCAATAGGTTGAGTTCCCCTTTCCCAGTGATGGGTGATATTAGCCCCATTTCAGAAAGGGGAAAAACTTGAGGCTCAGAGGAGTTAAAAGTGATTTGCTGGAGATCACTCAGAGATTTGAATCCATGTCTGGCTGATTCTCGCCCCAGCAGGCGGCCCAGGGTAAGCCAAGAGGCAAGACTTGGGCATTCAGAAGTTGGCCGCGCTACCACCTCAGCTCTCTTGGCCAGCCACTCTCCCTTCCCTCTAGCCTTCTTTCAAGATGGCGCCAGGCGCTTCATATTCGGGAGGAAGTGAGCGCACGCTAACCCGGAAGGGAAAGCGTCGGACGAAAATAGGGCGGAGGAGACCGTTGGGCCCGGGGTGAGGCAAAGTGGGCAGGTCGGGCGGGGATAGAGTTGAGGGGACAGTGCCGAGTAGGCAGAGCAGTTGTCCGGCCCCTGGCGCCCTGGGATTCCACAGCGGGGGCGGGGAGCCTTCCTCCTCCGCCCCCGCCTACGCCGCAGTCCGGGGAGGGCAGGAGAGGTCGAGGAGGCGTCCCCTCCTTCCTACCCCCCCCAGCCCCGCCTCGCCTCGCGGAACTCAGCCCCCACCTGCCCGGCCTGGCCCCGCCCCTTCCCGCCCCGCCCTCACCCCGGGCGGGAGTAAGCGGGCGGGAGACTGTGCGACCCCCTCCCTGCCCCGCCCCTCATCCATCCCCACCTCCCGCCCCGCTTCCGGGGTTCCCTTCCCGGTTTGGCCGCTCCAAGCCTGCGGATAGAGCCGAGCCCAAGGCAGGCATCTCCGCACGCCCTCGTAGCTCTCGAGGAAGCTGTCGTTCCTCCCTGAAATATGTCCCCAAGCCCCCCGGGTCCGGAGGCTATTTTTTTCTCCAGGGAGATCTGTTTTTTGGATAGCTCCGTCCCCCTTCCCCATCTCTGCCCCAGTCGCCCTGGGAAGTTTCCCTCCTACCGGTCTTGCCCTAACTCCACCTTTTTTAACATAAATGTCGCTTCCTAGAAGGACTCAGTTTCCCTTTCCTTAGGGCGATCCCTATCCCGGCCGCCTTTTTGGGAAGCATTCCTTTAGGATCCAGCCGTTTAAAAACAACCACCACCAAAAAAAACAACTAAAAGCAAAGACCTCCCCTCCTTTCCCTTCCCCCACCCCCAAAAAAGAACAAGCCCCGCCCCACCCCCCACACCTCCAGCGCAGTATTATCGCCTCCCCCGCGGAGCGGGAGTGGTGGTGGGCTTCCGAGGGACCATGCAGGCAGGAGAAGCGGGCTCCGCCATGAAAGTGTCCGAAAGTGAAGGGAAGCTGGAGAGCCTGGGCTCAGCAGCGACCCTCAGCAACAAAAACAGCAGCAACAGCGGCGGCGGCATCGGCAGCGGCAGCGGCAGCGGCAGGAGCAGCAGTGCCAAGGGCTGGCAGTACAGGTATGTCCATCTCCGCGGCCGCCGGGGCTCGGGCTGCCCCGATCCCCGCCTCTGACCCCGCACCGCCGGATGACCTCTGCTCGGTCTCGGCGGCGAGATTTCCTGCTCTGGGGCTGCCTAATCCCAGCCGCTGTGGAACTGTTGGATCGGAGGAGCAGCCTCTCCGCGCGGCTTGGAAGAGAGTCTGGAGAATGGGCCGGTGGCCGGGCTTGGGCTCTTCCTTTGTTGTCGGTGGATCCGGGGGAGGTGGGGAAAGTTAAAAAGCTCAGGGACTTTGCCCTTGGTCTGTACTCCAGGAGCAGGGGGAGTCTTCTGCAGCGAGGGAAGCCCTGGGCTCCGAAGCTCTGGGTGGGTGAAGATAAATCATCTCCACTGTTAGAAATGAATTGATTCCGTCAATCACCCCTGCAGAAATGCTTGCCTTAGTTTGTGAGGGAATGAAGTCTTTGAGTTTTAAGCTTGTCTGGTGTTAATTACCCCAAGCCTTTTCCTCGATGTTAATGTTCTCGAGTAGGATTTATGAAAGGGGATTACATTTTGAGTGGGAGGAGTATGTATGTTTCTGTATAGATACATGTTTGCATATAAAGGCAAGTCTAGATACACTTATAGCTGGCTCACTTTCAGAATCTTAAATGGTTCCATTTCAGTCATGCAATATGTGCACATACAAATTAAATATTAGAGAACTCAGCTTTATTGTTAATAAACTGGATTAAACGGGAGGTTTTGTTGTAGTGAATTGCTAGATTTGGAATCGGGATGAACTCAGTTCTTATCCTCTCTCAAGTGATTATTAATTAGCTTGGGAAAGTAATTTAACTTTCTCTGCCTCAGTTTCCTTAGCTTTTAAATGGGGATAATAGTTGTACCTACTTCTCATGTTGTGAGGATAAAATGACGATATAAGTAAAGTGCTTTGCCATATATAGATATTAGCTCTTATCATTGCAGGCTTATCTTTCAAATGAAGATACGTAATAAATATTCACTATAGGTAAAGCCCGAACAATCCAAAATGATTATAGTCTGGAGAAGAATTATTTTTGAATTCATTATGAAACCAGATATATTATCATTCCATTTAAATGGAGGTCAATCTTGTGGCAAAAATCCATTCTCTAAAATATAGATGCAAACCAGGAAGTGAGCACACATGGTCTGAGCCCTAGAAATAGTGTCATAAGTCACTGAACTAAAATCACTCACTTTAATCAGTCATAGGATCATAAGCTTAGTTGTAAGAAACCTGGAAAGTCATTGTCCAACTCTGTCAACCAAGTCCTGGAAAATCCTAGCTTCACAAAGGCATAAAGGGTATAAGTAGCATTTAAATAAATCTTTCACTTGCCACTTTATTGTCTTTTATTTGCTGTCTACTTGAGCTTATTTCCACAGGTTTCCCTTTTTAAATATGAATTAATGGATCCCAAGCACCTAACCTTAGGCTTATGCCTAAGTGATAGGGATATCAAGATAAAAATAAAACAACTTGTCCTCAAGAAACTTTTACACACACACACACACACACACACACACACACACACACACACACACCCCTATACACAGACATACATTCACAATAGATGCAAGTTAAATTTATGGGGGGAGGGTAGTAGCTGTTAGGGATGATCAGAAAAGACTTTATATAAAAGGTAGCACTTAAGCAGAATTTTGAGGGGAATAAGATCATAAGATCTAGTGAGCTGATAATTCTATCACAAAACATACATAAAGTGATGGAGTAGAAGGGAGGGTTGTGCTGTTACTAGCACTTGAGAACATCCTCATATGAAAGGTGGCACTTATTCTGAGCCTCAAAAAAAATTGTATTGAGATGGAAGCAAAGAGCGAGAGTGTTTTGGTTAAGTGCAAAGGTAACCAAGTGTCTCAGGAACAATCTATCTGTATCACAGAGTGAAAGGGGATGAATGTATAACAAAATAGGTTGAAGACCCTGTTCTGAAAACCTTTAAAGGCCAAACAGAGGTTATAGTTGAAGCCAGAGGAAATAGAAAGCCAATACAGTTTACTAAATCAGGGAATAACATCATCAGACCTATGTTTTAGAGACTAATTTTAGTAGCTATGAGAAAGATCGATTGAAAAATTGAGAGATTTAGGCAAGAAGACCAATTAGGAAAATATGACAGTACTCCAGAGGAGAAGTACTAAGAGCTTGAACTAGAGCAGTGATTAGAAAGGAACCAATGGAAGAGACGTTGTGAAGTTAGAAATGACAAGATTTGGTCGCTGATTGGATATATGAAATAAGGAAGAATGAAGAATTAACTATGAAACTGGGTGACTGAAAGGTGGATATCATCAGTGGAAATGAGGAAATTCAAGAGTGATCTGGGTTTGAGGAACAAACTGATCAATAGTCAGTAAACTTACTTTGTGCGTACTTTCTGCTAGAGGGCCAAAGAAGTCAAGTCCAAAATGATTGCACTTGGAGGCTCCAGTTTGGGATGCTTTGAGTTTGAGATGTTTATAGTATATCCACTTTAAAATAACAATACACAGTTGGAGATGCACTGGTGGAGATCGTCATATTAGAATTATAAGATTTTAAGAGAGGGATGGAAAGGCTGTTAGATATAAACAAAGGACAAACATTTGAAAAGTTATGGAAAACTAAATAGGAGATAGACTTGAGTTATTACTGTACAGTGTAATGATGCAGGCTTTGAGAGAGAGGCTTTTGATTTAGGGAATCAAAAGCTTTTTCAGCTTTCCAGTAAAGAAAAAACAAAAGAATTGGAAAAATAAAAGTAGGCTCCTTCTTCTAGATTATTAGTGTCTAGTGTTAGTCTCAGGATCACTGAGAATTTCTAGACAGATAGGCAACATACATTTATTGAACACTTAGTATATGCCAGACACTGGGGATTCACATCCAAGGTAAAAAGGGGGCAGGTCCCTGTCCTTAAAGAGCTTACATTCTAATAAAGAAAGACAGCAGTCACAAGGATGCTTGTGAAAAGGTATAGGGGGAAAAAAGGAAGAGGAAAATATCAATCTTGAGGAATGACATCCAAGTCTAGAATCTGAAAGCAGAGCCAGGAGGAAAATGATAGCTGGCCTGGGCCTCTTCCCAAAATGAAGATCTTGGAAGGAATTCCTCTATGAGCAAGTGTGCTTTTGAAGACATTCAAAAAGTGAGCTGAATATTTAGGGTAATAATAACAATTGTCATTTATTTGGTGCTTCAAGGTTTGCAAAATGTGTTATATCACCTCATTTGAGCTTCATAACCAGGTTAAAGTAGATATTACAGGCATTATCTCTATCTTAAGAATGAAGAAATTGAGGCTCAAAGAAAGTAAATATATGAACCACAAAGAAGAAGTGAACCCAGATCTTCTTGATTTATCTTTCCAATAATCCTTGCTACATCTTAGCTTTGTTAGTAGATGTTGATTTAAATTTTAAATTTTCAGTAGTGTTTTTCCAAATACATCTACAAGATAGCTTTCAACATTCGTTTTTCTGAGACTTTGTGTTCCAAATTTTTCCTTCCTTCTTCCCTTCCCTCTCCTTTTCCCAAATCATCAAGCAATCTGATATAGGTAAAATATGTGCAATATTTCAATATTTGTCATGTTGAGCAAGAAAAATCAGACCAAAGGAGAAGAAAGCATGAGAAAGAAAAGGTGAAAATACTATGCTTTGATCCATTAGTGGATATTTATAAACAAAATATTTAAGTCCTGTGCCCTTTATTTAATAAGACAGGCTACTCATAATACATTTAGAAATTTAGAAGGTTTCCAATTGAAAATGTTCAGAATAAAAAATTTATTAAGTTAAATACTTAAATTACTTGGAAAATATGTAGAACTAATTCTCCTAGATAAATGAGGTTTTAGAATTAAGAACATCATTACAACAATATTGTTTAAAGAATAATTGTGGACAACTAAACTATTCTGAGTTGTAAATATTTAAATCAAATACAAAAGACCTATGAAGGAAGATACTGTTAATCTCTAAAAGACCTGATAAATAGAAATTTGATTTTATATTATACAACACACACACACATACACATACATGTAATGTCAAATGGTGGGAGGAAGGGGGACAGTTCAAAACTTGAAATGTAATTAAAAAAAAAAAGGGCAGCTAGGTGGCACAGTAGATAGAGAGCATTAGCCCTGAAGTCAGGAGAAGCCCCGAGTTCAAATATGACCCCACACACTTAACACTATCTAGCTTTGTGACCCTAGGCAAGTCATTTAACCCCAATTGCTTTAACCAAAAATTAATAAAAAATAAATTTTAAAAAGACGAATGAGGTTTGGGGACAACTTCTTCAGTTTTACTAGATTTTCTTCCAAAAGGTAAAAATGTTACTATGAACCATTACTGCTTTAGAATATACATAGTTTCCTTGTTGAAAGCACTTTCTGTTGCTGCAGATTGCAACAGCTGTACTCCTTAGGAATTGCTGTAGCTAAAGGTAATTAATTACATAGTGGCCAATGTCCTGATGATGACTTAGCCTTTGAATTTAGCTCAACTGGAGCTTAGAAAACATGGACATTCGGTGTCACCAGGCTTATCCTGAGAAACTCTTGAGGTTTTCTACTCTGTTGGGTTGGCCCCAGGAACCCAGGGTCACTTCCACATACAAAAAGGCACTAAAATGGTTTGGTAGAGGATCTTGTATTATATATGTTGCTAACTCTCTTAGAATTGTAGATATGTTCTATCTTAGAAAAGGCCATTACTTCACTAATATATCCCTAAGTTAGAATGAAAATCTATTTTGTATTTGCTTCCAATATATGTTTTGTTTCCTCCATTCAAATATGAGCACCCTGCTTCTTTCTAGTTCTATATTTCCAGTGTTAAATAAATGTGGAATGAATGAATTATTCAGAAGTTAAATGAAAGGTATTTTTTTAAAAAATTGTATCAAATGCTGGAAAAGTTTTGAATTGAACATAAAGGAAGAAAATGGGAAAAATTCAAAATAAGTAGTCTCCCAAAATTTCTTTGCCAATCCTAAATATTTAAAATCATAGAAAAGGAAGCTAGAATCTAGTTCTATTCTAATCTGATGACAGTATGTCTTGGCTACTCTAACATTTTTGGGTAACTGAGATAAAAAAAATACTGCTTATTCAATTTTCATTTTTTATTTATAATAGTTGGAGACATAATTGTGTAAATTGTGGTTATTGAGAAAATCCAAGGTATGTAGGAATAGCACAATCCTGCCAGTTGCTTGACATTCTCCAATATCCTTTGTCTGAGGTGATGGTGATAGGTAACTATTTCTTGGTTGGTCTAGATATTGTTAACTTGTGCTCCATCCATGGAAGGCTGCAAAAGGCTTAAAAGAATATAGTGCAAAGATGGGGAAAGAGGCCAGATTGCTGGAATAGAATCATGTGGTTGACTGAGCAGAGTTCTGATTCTTATATTGTATCTGAGTGATGTAAAAAGCTAATACAATATGATTCAGTCTAGCAAACACTCATTTATCTACAGTGTATAATAGAATAATGTTAAGGTGCTTTGTATACATAGATGAACATGATATACAGTCTTGGGCCCACAAGGAAAATAGAATAATAAAAGAGAATGTTATTTGTGTATATTGTGTCATATCTGATAGAATATAATAAAAATTAAAGGAATAATCTTGAAAAAATACTGTAAGAAAACTTGAGGAATAGATCACTTTCAACTGGGGGTTGCGTGGTAGGCAAAGGTAGCAGCTGAAGGAAGAGAAGATTTCATCAGGCACAGAGTTGGAGGAAATGTGTATGGAATATAGAATAAAGAAAGTGAAGGACAGTCATTTGAAGTAAGATTGGGGCCATGCTGTAGAGCAGCTATTTTCAAAGGGTGATCTGTGCCTCCTGGGAGTCTCTTAGATCTTAAGAGTTTTCAAAATAAATGAAAACATTTGTACTTTTCACCTTTGCATGAGTTTGCCAGAAACTACATGACCTGTGAATTAAAGATTTAACTGCATATGTGAAGAGTGAGTTGATATATTGTCTGCAGAAAGGTATTTTTATTGTACAGATGGATTAATCTACAGATACTGCTGGACTTGTGCTGCTTGTATTCCTCCAGCTGCACCAATTAATTGACAATATTATTTTATGTGAAATCGGTAAAAAATACTAGTGGTGCTGAAATATTTTTTTAATCTTCTGGTTTAATCTGGAACCGCTGTTATGTTGCCATTTACATTTATGGTGGCATCTTAACATAATCAGGGTGGAGGCACCAAACTATGTTTGTTATTGTGTTCTTCATGGCCATGCCCTCAAAGTAAAAAATATATATGTATGTCATTTTCATCTAAGGTCATCTTCATGAAGCAATAGAAATGATTAATTTCATTAAATCTTGACTTTTGAATACATATGTTTTTAACATTTGGTGTGCTGAAAATGAAAAGCATGCATAATTAATTTCTGCTGCATATCTTAGTATGATGGGTGTCCTAAGGAAAAGCACTTGTGGCATTGTTTGAGTTGTAAACTGAACGATTCACTTTTTTTTCCCCATGAAAACATCATTTCTGCTTGAAAAAAATGACAAACTCTGATTATTCAGACTAGGGTTATTTGGCAGACATTCCTGGAAAAATGAACAAAGTAGGCCTGCCACTTCAAGGAAAACAACTGATGATCTTTGTTGCTAATGATAAATTTAAAGCTTCCAAGTGAAAATCAGAAATTTGGAAAACCTGTGTGTTCCATTGTGAACCAAACAGTTTCCCAATACTCAAGTCACCTGATGAAACTGGTGGTGATATTAAGGAATGTTATTTTGATACTATATAATGAAAGGTATCAGCATTTTGAAGATCTGCTTAATTCAGTGAATCAGTATTTTCTAAATGACCAGTGCATGGTGTTACAAAACCATGTATATGTAAAAGATCTATTCAAAATGCAAGATAAATCAATAGAGTTTAATGTAACACAGAAAAATTATTTTATATGATTTCAGATTCCACATTGTAACTAACCTTTAGGAAACTACCACCTGTCAAAATTTGGTGATATAGCACAAAACAATATTCAGAATTATCTGAAAAAGGCTATTGAAATACTCTTCCTTTTTCTAGCTAGCTATCTGTGTGAGACGAGATTTTCTTTATATATTTCAACTAAAACAACACTACAGTAGATTAAGGGCAGAAACAGTTATGAGTATTTTTTTTTAATCTTTGAAAATTGTTATAAAAAATTTTTAGACATGTAATGAATTGTCATTTTAGATTAAATATTGCTTTTGTTATAATGTGGTAAATATTAATAGAAATTATTTGAAATTCTCAGTGATTTAAACAAATTCTTCCAATTACACATAAAAACCATTTTTAGCATTCGTTAAAAACATTTCTTTTGAGTTCTTATTCTTTCCTTTTCCTCCTCCTCTCATCAAGTTGGCAAGCAGTTTGGCATAGGTCATAGATGTGCTGTCATGCAAGATATCTCAGTGATCCCGAGATGAAAAATTTGAGAACTGCTGTTGTAGAAGACCTTAAATTTTAGTAGTTTGTATTTTATCTTATAGGAACTAGGGAAGTACAGCAAATTTTTGAGTGAAATCATATTTTGGTCAGAGCTGTTCATTAAAAAGATAATTTTGGCAGCTCTGTGACTATAGTTTAGGGAAGTCAAAAGCTGGAGGTCGAGATACCAGTTATTATCTTAATAATTTAGACAATAAGGATAAAGGCAACAGATGGTGTTCTGCAAGTAGAGAGGAAGTGCTGGATGCTGAGATCTTGTAGAGGTAAAATTGAAGAGTTGTTCCATCATATCCAAATCTTTGTGACCCCATGGAGGTCTTTTGGCAATCGGAAGTTAAGTGACTCAGTCAGGGACACATAACTAGGAAGTGTCTGAACTCTACTGATTCCACTGGCCACACTGTCTGTCTTCAGAATTGAAAAGACTTGGTTGAGGTCCTTTGATCTCGAAGAGGACCAAAATGATATTGGTTGGTGGATTTGAAGGAGAGGAGAGAAAGAACAGAGTTATGAGATCAAAGAAGGAGAAAGAGTGCTGAGAAAGGAGTGATCATTACTGTATCAATCCTGAAGAAAAAGGAACTGGGAAAAGGTTGTTGAATTTGGTAGTTAAGAGGTCATTGGTAGCATTAATGAAGGCCATTTGAGTAGAATGGGATTGAAGGGGATTGAAGAGTACGAATGAGTAGCCAGTAAATGCAAATAATGGTCATAGACATTTTTCCTCCTGTTCCCACTGGAAAGTTTGGTAGTGAAGAGGAGAGACTTAGTAGAACTGGAAAGGACTTTTGAGTTTGTAAATTAATGAGCATTTACTAACCACCTCCATTAATCTTACTAGACTGTGCGCCAATTTGTAGGGATAAAAATATAAAGAATGAAAAATTATTTACTCTCAAGGAGTTTACACATTGTAATGGGGGGACAAGTATGTATATAATTATGTATGGAATTTATTACAGAGAATAAATATAAGATCATTAGGGAGCTGATCTAAGAGTCTAACTCCTTTTACAGATATGGGAACTGGATTCTAGGGAGTAACTGCTAGTTTATGACAAAAGACAACCCTAGGTTTCTTGACTTTTAGTCTAGTACATGTTCATATTGCCCCTTATTTCCAAAATGCCTACAATCTTGAATATTAATGTATTTTAAAAACTGAAGTAATAATGAGGAGGATTTTGTAAGTCAAAATAAAGCAGTTATTATTGGCATACTGTTTTAGATTGGGCCTCATGAATTTTGCTGTGATTAGGCTCTGATTGAAAGCTTTGTATGTACAGAAACCTGTGGTATTTATGAGATAATGAAACTCACAATCAGTAAATTTAACAAATCAACTAATGTTTGTTGAGAATTCGTTATGAGGAATAAATCATAGTGTAATAAAACAGAAAGCGTTCTAGACTTAACCGCTTACTGACAATACAGTCTTGGACAAATGGCTCCTGAGCCTCACATTCCTTCTATAAAGTGAGGAAGTTGGACTAGATTACACCTTAGGTTCTTTCTGGCTCCAAATTTATGGTCCTATGAGCCAAAGACCTTTTACTTATCCTTACTTGAAAGAAATTTATAATCTAGACAAAGAGATTGCTTAACTAGAAAGATGAGCATTATAGAGGTGGTGTGGATTATAAAAGCTATGGGAGTTTAGAAGAAGGAAGGATTATCTTGGGTTTGTGGTCAGGGAATTCTTTAGGAGGTGGTAATGCTTGAGTTAACTATGAAAGATTATTAGTTAAGATTTAGCTAAGTAGCAGAAAAGTGGGAAACTTCATGTTCAGTCCATATTTAGTTTGGGAATGTCAAGAACCAAGTTGAGAGACAGACTCTGGGGTGTGTGTGTCTGTGTGTGTATGTGTTTGTGTGTGTGTGTGTGTGTGTGTGTGTGTGTGTGTGTGTGAGAGAGAGAGAGAGAGAGAGAGAGAGAGAGAGAGAGAGAGAGAGAGAGAGAGAGAGAGTGTGTGTGAGTTTTGCTGGAGTATAGGCTTTGTATAGGACAGTATAGTAGGTCAGAAGAAGTAGATTAGAGCTAGATTTTATAAAGCTATTGAATACCATACAAAAATGCCTTAATTAAGGTACACACAGAGACTATTTCAAAAGTTCTTAGCTTTTCTTAAAGCTTCCACATCACCATCTCTCCCCATCCTCAAAGTTGAAAATCATAATTTGTCCTTTACTCAGAATAGAAAGCTTCCTCTTTTCTATTTCTCATAACTTCCTGACAACATTTCCCACTTTTTTAGTCCAGTTTCTGAGAAAAATGTCTCTTCTTTGCTAAGGCTAACTCTCCATCCCGACTCCTTTGGGAGTTCACCTTTCTCTTAAACTAAAAATTTCCAGTCTCTTTATTCACTGACACCTTCCCCATTGCCTATAAGTGATCTCACATTCTCTTATCCGTAAATGTTTTACTTGACTCTACCATTTCCACAAACTATTGCTGTATATCTCTTTTCCCTTTCGTAGTTGAAATCAGTTTCCAAGAATTATAATGGAGGATCATCCGAATATCAGTGGAGAGGAGTATAGTAGGTATGTGTAGCATGCAACAAATTATGAACAAGACATAACGTTAGAATAATGGCATAAGAATTGTAATTGTCTAGTCTCTGGAATGTAGAAAATACTTTAAAATGCTTTTGTCTTTCTATCATTGGTGAGATGTGTAATAAAAAAAAATTAGATTAGTGGACAGCTTGCTGTGCTCATTAGTATTGATAGCAATGTCAGGAGTACTAGAAGTCCCTTAACATATTGAATGGATTCCCAATAGAGGACTTATTGGAAGGAATGAAAAAGAGTAACAATAAGAAACTGTGAATAAGTTGTAATTTTACTTTTGGAGAAAGCAGTATCTGCAGTGATGAAGTCACATTTGAAGTCTTCACTGAAGATGAAGCATCTGAGTGACTGGTTTCAGAATATTCTGCTGCTCATCAAAAGTAATTTTTATTTGCAGTATGATTTTTTTCTTGCCCTACACAGAGATTAAATTCATTAATGCAGTTTTTCTTTCTTCCTTTTCCTTACTGTTTTCAAAGTTGTCATTTGCTCTTGTACTTTTTTTTTTTTTTTTTTTTTTTTGTATGCGAATCTGCATAATGCAGTGGAAATAGCACTCTATTTGGAGTTCTTAGTCCTGGATTCAAAAGCTGGTCTTGCCACTTAATAGTAATGTAGTTGTGGGACACCTAAGTCATTTACAAAATAGAAATAATCACACTCATATCATCTACCTCACAAAGCCATGCTTTGTATTGAGTGAGACAGTGTATTTAAAGCACAGTGTAAATTTGAAAATTTTGTGAATGTAAGTTAGTATCATAATGATAATAAGCCTATTTGTATTTGAATAAAGCCTGTTTGTAAATGGGTTTGTCTGTTTATTAAAATAGGCCAAAGAGAAATTTAGCCAAATGATTGTTAAAGGTGGAATTTTGAAGTAACACTTTATTTAAAAAGTATGAAGTAACATTTGAGTATTGGGTAGATTGGTATCCACTATTTTCCACCTCTTTATAACAAGAAATTGTACATTTCCAATTGTAAAAGTTCCTTTTGCCCAAATGTCATCTGGTTGTTGCAGTTTCTTGGAGGTTTTTCTTATTTGAGGATCATAGTTTTAGATTTGGAGGGACCTTAGATTAGACATCATAGTCCAAACTTTTTATTTTTAGAAGTGAGGAAACTAAGGTTTAGAAACTGAAATGATTTTTACTAACATCATACAGGTTAGGTTACTTTATGGCAGAATTGAAGACCTGAGAACCTAGGTACAAATTCAACACTTTTTCTTCAGTACAGTATTTTTACCCCTGCTTTACTAGGTTGATTTAAAAAAAAAAAAAAAAAAAAAAAAGTAGGTTTGAATCTCTGCTTTGTGGTTTCTCTTGGTTTTTGTCACATCATGTAATCTTTCAGTAACTATTTCTTCATTTGTAAAATGAGGAAGTTGGACTTAATGACCTAAATCCATGTTACAGATTCAGAAATAATACAGTAAAATAAGGCAATTTTAAGTGTTTATGAAAGCCATCTAATCAACCTTAGACTGAGTATGAGAATCTCCCTTTTTCAGGGGGAAATTCATAGAAAAAGCTGCCCCTCCTTGTTACTTCCACTTTCTCATTTTCTTCCTAAAGCAGGAAGTTGATAATCTAGTCATTTTTTAAAAAATACATTTTTATTAGATACTTTTATTTTTATATCACCCACATTTCTCCCAGTGTCCTTTTTATCTTCCTCCCAAACAGCTATCCATATGACAAATATTTTTTTTTCACTTTTAAAAAAATTATAGCTTCTTATTTACAAAATATATGCATAGGTAATTTAAATATGTTCAAGTGTAAGTTAAATACAATATATGTATACATGTCCAAATAGTTAATTTACTGTATAAAAAGAGTCGGACTTTGAAATAGTGTACAATTAGCCTGTGAAGGAAATGAAAAATGCAGGCGGACAAAAATAAAGGGATTGGGAATTCTATGTAGTGGTTCATAGTCATCTCCCAGAGTTCTTTCCCTGAGTGTAGCTGGTTCAGTTCATTACTGCTCTATTGGAACTGATTTGGTTCATCTTCACTGTTGAAGAGGGCCATGTCCATCAGAATTGATCATCAAATAGTATTGTTGTTGAAATATATAATGATCTTCTGGTCCTGTTCATGTCACTCAGCATCAGTTCATGTAAGTCTCTCCAGGCCTTTCTGAAATCATTCTGCTGGTCATTTCTTACAGAACAATAATATTCCATAATATTCATATACCACAATTTATTCAGCCATTCTCCAATTGATGGGCATCCACTCAGTTTCCAGTTTCTGGCCATTACAAAGAGGGCTGCCACAAACATTCTTGCACATACAGGCCCCTTTCCCTTCTTTAAAATCTCTTTGGGATATATAAGCCCAGTAGTAATACTGCTGGGTCAAAGGGTATGCACAGTTTAATAGCTACAAATAATATTTTTTAAAGGAAAAAAAAAGAAGAGGGGGGAAGAAATCATCAAAACAGATAATAATGCATCTAGGACATTCTGAAAATTTATGTTCCGTTCTTTAAAGTTAAAATTGTCCTGTTCCTATGGACTAGACTTTCAAACTAGAGTTAATTCCAGATCTTATTTTTAACCCATCTTGATTGCCTTTAGATCTAAAGGATACTTTCTTGGACTTAGTGAGAATGGTGTCTTTACTTCAGAATACTTCATGCTAATTTTGGAATTTCCTTTTTGGGCTCTCTGAATTAAACTCCTAGATATTTCTTTTAATTCCATATTTACTGTCAACCAATTAGCCCCATTATGAAATGACTGGATTCTACCTAAATATTCAAGACCATTTAGCCAACTAATTTGCTTTCCTTTTGTCCAAAGTTAAGGAGTCAAAAAAAAAAATCAAAGAACATTTTTTTCCCCAACAGTTTTATTTACCTTCATATTCAGTTCATACTTGATGCTCACAACAGACACATCTATTTTTATAGTACATTATATTGAGCCTTTTGATAATTCTCAGAAGTTTTTATTGTTGTTATGCATGTCAAACTTTTAATTTTATATATTGGGCAAATAAATTTACTTTTGCTATGTTGGTACATCCTATGGAATTGGGAAGGCGTAAGTGGCTACTTCCTACTTACTGATTGCTATAAAGTAACTAATTTCAATCTAAAATATTTTGAAATTGGTTAGGAAGAACACTAAAGAAGGGAGAACGTGAATATTCTTTGTGTACTTCAGAAAGTAGAAATGTTCCAATTCTAGAAAAATAAGCATGACATTTGCAGATTTTAAAAAATTGATTCAAAATTTATTAAATATTTTTTTAAGCAAAATAGATTGTTAAATCTGGTTAGACCACACAGTCATTGCTATATTTCCCAAAGAATAGGATATAACTGCAGAAAAAGCAAAAGATAACCAGAAATGGGATAATTTGAGTTTCTAACTTTAATATCAAGTGCACTGGAGAATCGAAAATCTGAAATGGTTATCAAAATTAATTTCCTAGATTTGTAGCAGTGATTTAAAATATTTATCTTTCAAGTTGCACATGTTTAATCTATAATGGATTGCTTGTTGTCTATGGGAGGGGGTAGAAGGAGGGAGGGAGAAAATTTTGGAACACAAGGTTTTGCAAAGGTGAATGTTGAAAATTATCCTTGCATGTATTTGGTAAAATAAAAAGCTATTAAAAATATTTGTCTTTCTTATTATTGACCATTGCTTTTCTTTTCCCCATTTTACCCAAGCTTTCTAATCTCATAGTTTTGTCATTAGGCCCACTTACTAGAATTCAGCCTTCCCTGAGAAATTTTTTTTACTTAGTGGAATAAGAGTAATTTTTTTTTTTTTTTAATCTTTGGCTTTTGAGCTCAGAATTTGGAGTCTGAAAAATTCTAGTTAAAAATATGGTTTTGCCACTTGTCTCACCTTGAACAAGTCTTTGAATTCTATTTCTTTCTGTGTAAAATGAAGGGGTTGGACTAGATGACCTGAAGTCTCTTTCAGCTCTGCATCTGTGATTTTGTTATTATAGGCTTAACTCTTCTTGACTTAAGGCCTCAATTTATTATTTTTTTAAAAGTTTTATTTCCCAATGATATGTAATTTTAGCATTCATTAAAAAAAAATAAAAACCTATTAAATTTCAAATCTTTTCCTTCCCTCCTCTACCCCCTTCTATTCCCCCTTGAAAAGATAGACAATTTGATATAGGTTATACATATGCAGTCATGTAAAACTCATAAAATCATATTGTGAAAGAAAACAAGATTTTAAAATAACAAGGAAAATAAAGTTAAAAAATTATTTTATCTGCATTCAGATTCCATTGATTCTTTCTCTGCAGGTAGATAGCATTTTTCTTCATAAGTTCTTCAGATGTCTTGGATTGTATTGCTAGGAATAACTAGGTCATTCACAGTAGATCACCACATAATATTGGCTATTGCTGTCTATTATATTCTCCTGGTTCTACTCATTTTGCTTTGTACAAGTTCTAGGTTTTTCTGAGAGCTTGTCTTTTGTTTTTCTTTTCTTTTCTTTTTTAACATTTAAAAAATTATTAAAGCTTTTTATGTACAAAACATATGCATGGGTAATTTTTTCAACATTCACCCTTGATAACCTTTTGTTTCAAATTTTTCCCTCCTTCCCCCCACCCCTTCCCCTGGCTGGCAGGTAGTCTAATACATGTTAAATATGTTGAAATACATATTAGATCATGTGTGTGTGTGTGTGTGTGTGTGTGTGTAAACACACACACATATTTATACAGTTATCTTGCTGCACGAGAAAAATCAGATCAAGAAGGAAGAAAAAGAAAAACTGAGAAAGAAAACAAAATGCAAGCAAATAACGAGAGTGAGAATGCTATGCTGCCATGGTCTGTCTCTGGGTATAGATGGCTCTCTTCATCACTGGACAAATGGTTTGAATCATCACAATGTTGAAGAGAGCCACTTTCCTTCAGAATTGGTTGTTGTAGAGTCTTGTTGTTACTGTGTATAATGATCTCCTGGTTCTGCTCATTTCATTTAGCATCAGTTCATGTAGGTCTCTTCAAGCCTCTCTGAAATCATTCTGCTGGTTGTTTCTTATAAAACAATAGTATTCCATAGCATTCATAAACCATAATTTATTCAGCCATTCTCTAATTGATGGGCATCCACTCATTTTTCAGTTTCTTGCCAGTACAGATAGGGCTGCCACAAACATTTTTGCACATGTGGATCCCTTTTCCTTTAATATCTCTTTGGGATATAAGCCCAGTAGTAACACTGCTGGATCAAAGGGTTTGCAGTTTGATAACTTTTGGGGCATAATTCCAAACTGCTCTCCTGAATGATTGAATCGGTTCACAATTCCACCAATAATGGATCAGTTGTCCCAGTTTCCCCACATCCCCTCCAACATTCATCATTATCTTTTCCTGTCATCTTAGCCAATCTGACAGGTGTGTTGTGATATCTCAGAGTTGTCTTAATTTGCATTTCTCTGATCAGTATTGATTTGGAATACTTTTTCATATGACTACAAATAGTTTCAATTTCTCATCTGAAAATTGTCTGTTCATATCCTTTGACCATTTGTCAATTGGAGAATGGCTTGAACTGTTATAAATGAGTCAATTCTCTATATATTTTAGAATTGAGGCCTTTATCAGATCCTTTGGATGGAAAAATGGTTCCCCAGTTTATTGCTTCCCTTCTAATCTTGTCTGTATTAGTTTTGTTTGAACAAACACTTTTTAATTTAGTACAATCAAAATTACCTATTTTATGATCAATAATGATCTCTAGTTCTTCTTTGGTCACAAATTCCTTCCTCCTCCACAAATCTGAGAGGTAAACTATCCTATATCCTTCTAATTTGTTTATAATATCATTCTTTATGTCGATTATGAACGTATTTCGACCTTATCTTGGTATACGGTATTAGGTTCGGATCTATGCCTACTTTCTGCCATACTAGTTTCCAATTTTCCCAGCAGTTTTGGCAGATAGTGAATTCTTATCCCAAAAGGTGGGGCCTTTGGGTTTGTCAAATACTAGATTGTTATAGTCATTGGCTATTTTGTTGTTGTTGTTCTGTGAACCTAACCTATTCCCATTGGTTAACTTCTCTATTTCTTAGCCAGTACCAAATGGTTTTGATGACCGCTGCTTTATAATATAGTTTTAGATCTGGTACAGCTGGGCCACCTTTGCTTTTCTCTTCATTAATTCCTTTCAAATTCTTGACCTTTGGTTCTTCCAGGTGAATTTTGTTATTTTTTCTAGTTTAGTAAAATAGTTTCTTGGGACTTTGGTATAGCACTAAATAAATAGATTAGCTTAGGGAATGTTGTCATCTTTATTATATTCACTCGACCTATCCAAAAGTGCTTGATATTTTTCCAGTTGTTTAGATCCGACTTTATTTGTGTGGAAAGTGTTTTGTAGTTTTCCTTATTATTTCTGAGTGCCCTTTAACTGAAGCTTCATTGCATTATAATATTGCTAGTAGAAATCTTATATTTGCTTGGGGACAGTTTAAGGGTTGACAACACTATTTATTTGGAATTCTTGATTTAAATGACTAAAATAAATGAAGTAACCCCTGTAATAAAAAAACAAAACAAAACATAGTAATATATAAAGGCACTACAAATGTTTTTTTATAAGCAGAGGGGAGGTTTCTGAAGTAAGATTTAGTTTAGAGAAGTTTAGTTTAGTTTAGAGAAGTAAGAATTTATTTAAGGACCAATGAAAGTTTTAATTTCTATTAATTTAGCATTGATATTAATATGAAAGCATGGCATTAAGGATAGTTTGGAAGACCCAAATTCACATTATACTTCTGACTCAGAATGATTCTGTAACTCTCAGTACTTTACTTCTCAGGGAAGTTAGGCAACTCTTTAAGACTATTGTTTGCCCAACAGTTTCTGATCTACACTGAGAAATATGTTTCCTTGTTAAGAATTCCCTCCAGCAGTGAAATTTGAACTCTGAGCAACAACAAAAGACATGGGTTTACCTTTGCTATGTTTTAAATAAGCCATTCCATTAATATATCTTTGTTTGAAAAATGGTGAGTAAGTATAATTCTGTAGCTATAAAGTTTGTTAAACTAAATACGTTTGTTGGGTTTTTTTTTTTAATTACTATACTTTTTTTTCTTATTATTGATCCATTTATAGACAGTACATCTGACTTCATCTATTTTTACAATTGCATAGTATGCTTCTTGGTATTTCTTTTGATTTTTCATTGTTTTATGACTGACTCTTCTTATTTTTGAAACAGTGATCACATGGAAAATGTTTGTGGCTATTTGATGAAATATACCAATCTTGTCACTGGCTGGCAATATCGGTAAGTATTATTTTGTACCAGTTTTTTCTTATAAGATAGCAGAGTAATGGAAAGGGTAGTGGGACTGATGATTCTTACATATTTTAATGGTCATTTACTGGTATGCCGTTTTTAATGATGTTATGGTAAGTCTTCCATCATCATTTTCTTACATTCTACTCTATGTTAATATTTTTTAATGGAGATCAGATGCTAGACATCTTTATGCAACACTTTGCTTGCCATGCTAATTTTGCATAGCTACATATCTTTTCCTCCTTGAAAAACTACTTCTGTGATGATATTAATAAGGGACAATTAGGAAGAAAAAATAGGCCTTGCTTGTACCCCAGACCTAATAACCAAAAGCTTATTGTTCTACTATTATAACTCGATTCTTTTGAATTTGGAATGTCTGTCTGTTTCTGGGAATTCCAAACTATTCCCAATTCATATTCCCAACTATTCATAACAACTTCAACAAATTTAAATTCTGTAAACTTTTTTACTGAAAGACTGAGGTGTTGATTAAGTAGCAAACACATTTGGATGCTTCAGCTGCAAAAAAAAAAAAAATCTGTAAAAAAATATATATCTTCTTAAGCACTTGTAACTTCCCCCAAATAAAGAGGGATTTTTTTTTTTTACAAAACATTCGTAAAATTCCCCAAATTTTTGTCTTTTCTAGAGAGCTTTCCATTGCAAATGCTTTTATCTATATTTCAATATACCTTATGTAAATACACACATACACACACACACACACACACACACACACACACACACACAAAACAAAAAGAGAATTCTTTTTTTGGAATTTAAATCATTCTATTTTTTTTTTTTTCCATTATACAGTAATGCCTACATTTTACTTTTAGAACTGTCTTCCCTTTCTGTTTCCTTCTGGACTTCCTTCTTTTTCTTCTTTTTTTTTAGCATCAGTATTGCTAATTTCCCCTCCCCCAACTCTTCCCCCTTTAAAACAGAGACACAAAAGAATAAAATCCTTTTAACAATTAGTGAAGCAGAATGAATCTATCCAGTAGTCATGACCAAAAAAATTTTTTCATCTTTGTCAGAGCAGGCTAACATGCTTTTATCTTAGGTCCTTTAAAGATATCGTTGATCATTGATTGGGTCAGAGTTATTAAGTCTTTCAAAGCTGGTTTGCTTTTCTTGCTTTACTTGTATAAATTGTTTCTTGCTATACTTATATAAATAATTCTAGCATTGGTTGCTTCACCATTAATTTATTCTACTCTGATACAATTTCTTATTGTGCAGTAATATTCTATTCATACCAAAAAATAATTCACTGCTCTCCTATTGTCTAGGAAGCAATTTAAGACATCCCTTTAAGGGCGGAGAAAAGGGAAGGAAAAATTTTGGAACACAAGATTTTGCAAGGGTGAATGTTGAAAATAATTCATGTAGTGTTTTGAAAATAAAAAGCTTTAATTAAAAAAAAAGATATCCTTTTAGATTCTTCCCTTTCTATTTCCCCTTCCCTTGTCTTCTTTTAATCCTTCATCCTATCCTTACTTATTTCCCTGTTGACTTTATATATTTTTAAACTGTGTGTGCAAGTGTTCAATCTGCCTTCATTCATTTCAGAAAACTTCATTTTGACACCCACACTGCCCCACATCTTCTTCCTTATTTATTTAATCTTTTTGGACACCTTTTTTTTTTTTTTTTTTTTTTTTTTTTTTTGCTTTTTTTCCTCCTTTTTACAGTAATGTCTTTTTCATTTTTCACCTTTTCAGATCCTCAGAACAGAATAAATCACTCCCTCAGTAACTTTATGACTTTAAAGCAATATTGGTTTCTTCTCCCTCTAATTCTAAGATTAATATTTAAGCTTTAAAGAAAGACAACACCAAAGTTGTAATAATTAACAAGTTTTAATGACTTTTTTAGATGAAAATGAATACCCATTTAAATAAAACAAAACCTTTATAACAAGTATACATCATCAAGCAAAACAAATTCTTGAATTGTTCATGTCCAAAAATGCTTGTATCATCTTCATTATATTACCTGTTTTATTTGGAGGTAGGTAGCTTAATTCATCATTGATTCTCTTGGAGTCATGATAGATCATTACATTGATCAGAATTCTTAAATCTATCAAAGTTATAATTTCTTTATAATATCTTGTGTAAATTATGAATCAGTACTTAACACTAGAAATACTGAAAGAAAATTTAAATACAATTGTTGGGGAAAATGGAGAATGGGCATGAAAGGTAGAGTCAGGTGAGTTCCCTCTTGTGGGTGTAGAGATGGAGGTAGAAAAAGTCAACATCTAGCCAAGAGGAGAAAAGGGAAAATGGACAATCCTTGTGGTGCTTCCTGGTCCTTGGGTGCCCATTGGGTTCTAATGTGTAGGGAAAGGAGAGAAAAAATTTAAGGACAACTGAGATTTGTTACTTGGGTAACTAGAGAATAGTGGAACCATGAACAAAAAGAGGGCTGAAATCAGACTTAACAGTATTTTTGTATGTAGCTAGAGGAAACATCTAATAGAAAATAGAAAATAAATAAAGTACTATAAATTCTTTAATTTTTAAAAGGTTATTCCTGAAATTCATGTGACTTTTGTTTTATTTTTAGCGAGTCAACATGGTATATGGGAAGGAGTGTTACACTTAGAATCAGGAACACTTGGGTTCAAATCATGATTTTGACGTTTACTAGTTCTGTGATGCTAGGAAAGTCACTTCACTTCTCTGAACCTTAGTTTACTCCTCTGTAAAATGGATATAATAGTACATAATACATCTCTCTGACAGAATTTTTGTGATGATCAAATGATATTGTTTGTTTGAAATAATTCTAAGTCTTTTAAAACCTTAAAGTGCTAGATAAATTTTAGTTGTGTTATCCTTTATCCTCATAATCTCATTATTTATATTATTTATATGAAAATTATAATACATTTAAGGAGGGCATTTGGCATCCTAGAATTCCATTGTACTAACAGGGCAAGGAATCTTACCATATGTATCAATATACTCACAGGCCCATGCATTAATACAGGTAGGTGGGGATGTGAAATATTTATGTATACAATAAAAAGATGATACTGAAAGGGGGCAGAATATATCAGACGAAGAGGAATTACTTTTAATGATTTAACTCCTGATCTTTTTTTTTACTGTTTTCTCTGGCTTAAAAGCATGCCTGTGCCACTCAGATTTCTTCTATCCCTACTTTTCTGTATTTGTTGTTCCTAAGAAATTTTCATTCCAAACTTGGCTTGACCCATGGGGTCTGTTCTTTCCCCTTTTCTCCCACCCCCCCAAGGCCTCAGGAAACCTCATGGAAGCATGAGAATTAACACATAAAGTACTAGCGAGCTAATTAAGAAGATGATTATAAGTGTGTGGTCATGAAAATATATGAGTTCTTCTATGATGGGAGAGGTAGCATCTTGAAAGCCCAGCTGTATAGGATATGGCATGATAAGATATACAGGGCTCAAACCTGTAATTTAAGTATGTCAAAGTTATGTAATGGTTGTTATTAATATCTTTTGGAAGAAGTCATAATGGTTATGGGGTTGACTTGAAATCAACTTTTTGGGGGTTCGATTCCTTCCTTTTTGCTTGCTTTAAGCTTTAATGAAAACTGGTTGCTCAATTGTATGGTATGGGGAAGGGCAACCATAGAGTCACTCGATATTAGTAGTAGTAAGTTCTACGGAAGAAACTTCTTGTTTTGATGTGAAAGCCTCTCAGATAATGAAGACTTAAAATGTCTTTACAAACCCCAAATGAGACTATGAAGAGTCAGATATGATTGGATAATGAACAATTTTGTTTTCAGGTAATTGGGTAGTTTCAGATAAATCATGACCAAAGGATAATTCATTGTAACTTCTGTCACTGGCCATATCACCTGTTTATTCCTGAAAGAAACCATTTCCTCTGCTGTCTTTCCTCTTGCATTTTTATTTGTTAACCTCATAATTTTGGACTCTACAATATAGAGCCCTCCATGCTAACATTCATTGTTTATTACACTGAGTTTGATAACCAGAAGAAGCACACATATGAAACACTAGTTCTATATCTTTTGCTGTTATAGAATTTCCTTAGAATAACTTTGTATATTCATTTGCCCAAAATAAGCCCATTGTGTGAACTGTCGTTTTCCTCCTTTCTCTTCTCTCCCACCCCTTAACTTCAGCTTATAAAGCAGGCTTCCCCCAGTCATTAATAATCTTGGGGAATTTTTGACTAGCAATGAGATATACATTTTCCAATAAGAATTACCTTGGCTGCAAAACATTTTAGTATGTCATTTCATTTTCTTGGATGTAGTTGTCTGTCATTTTTATAATTTGTTTTAGATTCCCTAATTCTTTAGGATTGATAGCTAGTTTTAGTGCTTCCTTCAAAGACCCTTTGTTGTATAAAATTACTGTTTTGTGGTCAGTAAAGGATACATTTAATATTTATGTGTATTGCATTTATTTGTAAAGTTTTTGCTTGGTTAATTTTTAATAAAGGTACCATACAGTTCTGAATTATCATTCAGTAATCATTATAGATCTATATTTGCTAGCTTTCAATGAATAGAGTACTGAGCCTAGAATCAGAAGACCTAAATTCAAATCTTCCCTCAGGTAATTTAATTAACTATATAATCCTAGAGAGTTTACTCAAGCTTTGTCTGCCTCAGTTTCCTCAACTGTAAAAAGGGAGTCTTTCTCTACTCCCTGAACTTCTTTTCTTCCCTTGGCTGAAACCCTAATTGAAGGTGTCAACAGAATTTTTGAGTGCAATCCAAACTGGATAGATCTCTTTCTTTAATTTGGGAAGTTCCAGAGCCAAACAGCAGCCCAGAAGCAGGTATGTCAGGACCTTGGTTGTAAGACTTTTTCTTTTGCCTTTTATAATATTTTGTTCCAAAATCTCCTCTCCTTTGATAGTGGTAGCTGCTGAGTTTTTCTGTGATATTCACTTTGGTTTCTTGGTACTTGAACTTTTTTCTTTCTAGCAGTTCAAAGTATTCTTTGATAGAGAATCTTTGGATTTGGGCCTCGACATTCTTAGAAGTTTTAATTTGAGAGTTTCAGTAGGTCCCAAGCAGCTTCTTTTGATTTTCACTTTGTCCTCTGGTTCTAAAAATCTATACAGCTTTAATTCATCATTATTTTTTTTTTAAGTTAGGATGTTCATGGAGTTCAGTTACATTTGGAGTTCATCCTCCATTTTGTTCTATTTTGAATAGTTCCATTTCTTGTTGTCAGTCTTTTAGTTCTTTTATGTCCATTCTAATTTTCAGACTCTTTTTTTATCTTTAACACCATCATCATTATTGATAGTAATACCAATAATTGGGTTTAGTACCTAAAGTTTTTTTACAGATACCTAAATAATATACAGATACCTAAAAATACCTAAAGTATTTTACAGATATTATTTCATTTGATCCTTACAACAGAGTTAGCTGCTATAATTATTCCCATTTTACAGATAGTTTTTAACTAAGAGAGATTATTCACCCGATATCACAAACTAATTATCTGAGACTGGGTTTGAACTCAGATTGTCCTGAGTTCTGAATATAGGTCAAACACTATTACCTTAAGACCCCCTCTACTTTTCCTTCTAAGGCTTTATTCTTGAACATTAATTTTTTCTAATTCTTTCTTCTAGAGCAGTAGTTGGCAAACTGCTATTGCATCTAATCCATAGCTTGTTTTTCTAGGATTCAAAAATTAAGAATAGTTTTTCCAATAAAAATTATATTCTCAAAAATATAGAAATCATTTATTGTTCAAAAGTTTTAATAAAAAATTTGTGAGGGGAAGGCCAGATTTGAACCTCAGGCTGTATTTTGCTGACACAAGCTCTAGCGTTCTCATTTTATTTATATCATTTAAAAACTCATTTTCTCCAAGAATTCTAATTGACCATATTACTACGTTGTTTTTGTTTTCAACTTTACATTTAGATGGCTGTGGAAATCACTTTTGTCTCCTTATTTACTCATTTTTCCAGCTTATTTCTGGAATTGAGACTATGTCAGGGCCATGCACTGCACAGTTCTGCAAGAAATTAAATGATCTATTTGATCCTAATCTGTATATCTGTAGTCCACAATTCTCAAGCACTTCAAGGGTGGCTCAGTACAGAAAGCTATTCCCAGTGTACAAGACTATGGTGTAATATGATTGCAGCCTGGTTTATCTAAACTTTGCAGATGACACAGCAGCAGGTTTGACCTTGATTGGAACTCCAGCATAAAGCTGTTGACTCCATAGCTTCTTTTGCTTTTTTTGAAAGGATCAAAGTAACACAGCTGTAGACCCACTCCAGTTCTATAGAAATTCCCTGTCAAAGATATAAAACTTGTCTCCTGCTGTAACCCCCTTCTCCCGTGTTGTCAGATTTCTGGCTATTTCCCTCTGCCTTATTGAGCTGGGGGAAAGACACAATAGTTTGTACTTGGATTTCTTCATTACCACTTAATCTGGTACTCTTTCACAATTTTTCTTGGAGTATTGTGCAAGAGACCTGGGCTGTATTGTTCTTACTCTTGTCATCTGTTTTGTCTGTCTTTCCTTTTCTTTTTTTCCCTTTGTTGGCTGAGGCAATGGGGATTAAGTGATTTGTTCAGGTCACACAGCTAGGAAGTATTATGTCTGAAAACATATTTGAACTCAGGACCTCCTGACTTCAGGGCTGGTGCTCTATCCACTGTGCCACCTAGCTGCTTCTCTTGCCATCTTTCTAATTCTTGTGTATTTTACTAGTAATATTCTATGCATTCTATGCAATATTCAGAGTGGTATGTAATACAAAGCTGCCTACCATTCCACTTCTGGGGAGCCCCTGAATGTGAGGACATTCTTATAACCTTCACATCTGTCAAAATGGTAACTTTCTGATGATTATTATGGACTGCCAAGTACGATTACTTTTCTTAATGTCCATTCTGCATTTGTAAGTTAGCATTGACACTGATCTACATGCACCCTTGCTTTTTCTACTGTTAACTGGTAGAGAAATAAGTAGAATATCCTGAGCTTGTAGAGGCAACAGGACCAGTGAAAAAAGGACTAGGAACCATCACATGGTAGGCATATTTCAGAGTTTTTAGGGGTCTTTTATTAATGCTATGTGACTTAGCTAAAAGTTTTGTAAACACAGTATTTCAATTGGCATAGATTCTTTACCATAATTCTAATAGTGCAACAAGGCATTGAGGTATATCAGGAGCTTGTACCCATACGACCGAATTGAAAGATGATAAAGAGGAAATGTTTCTTGCTAAAACAAAAAGACAAAGTTTCATGGAAAGAGAGAGCTTAGTATCAGACAAGTGCTATTTCACTAGCATTTCTGGTATTGAATTCCTTACTTTCACATAGCTCTTCCTTAAATCCATACACTAGCTCTCAATTTCCTTCTTCAATTTCAGTCCTTTTGATTGATGTTCCTATTAAATTTAAACCACTTCAAGTCTTTGATTTATTATTTGCCTTCAACATTGACTACTTTTCCCTCAACCCCCAATTTCCATGATTACTCTGATTAGCAACATGTTTCAGCCCCCTGTGGATACAACAGAAATTAATTGTTTTCTGTTTAATCTAAAACATCTCTTAACAGAGCAAAGAAATCCTCAGTTATTAATATGAGTAATTAATCAGTTCCTTGATTATAAAAGTAATTAAAATAACACACTTATTGTCTGAGTTTCTGTTCAGTATTGTGAGAGTGCAGTGCTGTGTTTAATGCATAAAGCTTTGATGAACTCAGTCCTTACCTCCAAAGCCCTTAAAATAAGGTGATATCAAACAGATTTATTAAAAAAAATTATAAAGACCAAAAGACAACAGATGGGTTATACAGGTATTTGGGAATGCATGCAAGTTGGTGAGTTGTAGGATATATATATATATATATATATATATATATTTGAGACACACTATTTCAATAGTGAATCTGAATTAAGTGGAATTTCAGAATGCTTCCAGGTCACTGCTACTATTACTTCTAACTACAGTGTCCTTCCCAGAAGGTTAGATTTTTCTTTTTCTTTTCTTTTCTTTCTTTCTTTCTTTCTTTCTTTCTTTCTTTCTTTCTTTCTTTCTTTCTTTCTTTCTTTCTTTCTTTCTTTCTTTCTTTCTTTCTTTCTTTCTTTCTTTCTTTCTTTCTTTCTTTCTCTCTTTCTTTCTCTCTTTCTCTCTTTCTTTCTCTCTTTCTTTCTCTCTTTCTCTCTCTTCTCTCTTTCTTTCTTTCTCTCTTTCTTCCTTCCCAGGCAATTGGGGTTAAAGGACTTGCCCAGGGTCACACAACTGGGTCGTGTTAAGTGTCTGAGAGCAGATTTGAACTCAGGTTCTCCTGACTTCAGGGCTGGTTCTCTATCTACTGCACCATCTAGCTGTCCCCGAAGGTTAGATTTTTTCAAAAGGGTCTTAAATTTTATAATAAAAATAGTTGATAAAGTCTCACAGTTTTCCTAAATTATCTTTTTTCACTCCTTAAAAAATCACATTCATTGCCTCATAGTGGTATAGTGTGACACACGTTAAGTGCTATGTAAATGTTAGTTGCTGTTACTACAGTGAACTGACTTCTTGGAATATAAGCTGGCAAGTTTTGTCATTCGGTACCAACTTCAAGTACAGTCCTACTGATAAGCTTTATTTGGAGTTTAAGGACTAACCTATTCAAGTATAGAAGAGTTTTTCACCGGTAAACTTGTGCCAAATGATTTTTTTGGCCTTTGAAACCCAAAAAACAAAAGAAAATAAAAATCAAAAAATGTCTTTACATGTTTGCATTTCTTTTTGCTTCTGCTTTGATGCTTTGCATCAAAAAGGATGCAGAGGCTGCTAAGAATTCGTTTTTTGTCCATCTATAAACATTAACTTTTTTTTTATTAAAACTTTTTATTTTTCAAAACATGCGTGGACAGTTCAACATTAGCCCTTGCAAAATCTTGAGTTCCAATTTTCCTCTCCTTCCCCCAGGCCCTCCCCTAGATGGCAAGTAGTCCAATATATGTTAAATATGTTAGAAATATACGTTAAATCCAATATATGCATACATATTTATACAATTATCGTGCCCCACAAGAAAAATCTAATCAAACCAGGTTAAAAAAAAAAAAAAGGAAAAGAGAAGCAAAATAAAATGCCAGCAAACAAAAACAAAAAGAGTAAGAATGCTATGTTGTAAACCACATTCAGTTTCCACTGTCCTCTCTCCGGGTGTAAATGGCTCTTTTCATCATTGCACAATTGGAACTTGTTTGAATCATCTCATTGTTGAAGAGAGCCACTTCCATCAGAATTGATCATCATATAATCTTCTTGTTGCCATGTTGCCATCTCCTGGTTCTGCTCATTTCACTTAGCATCAGTTCATATAAGTCTCTCCAGGTCTCTCTGAAATCATCCTGCTGGTTGTATAAACATTAACTTAAAACAATTTACATTCTAAATGACTAGATAGCTTTGATTTCTTCTGAAAACTGCCAGTTCATATCCTTTGCCTATCAGTTGGGAAATGACTTGTGTTTTTATAAATTTGACTTTGTTTTTTGCATATTTGAACAATGAGATGTTTATCAGAGAAATTTCTTGTAAACATTTTTTCCCCCAATTTTCTGCTTTCCTTCTCATCTTGGTTGCATGGATTTATTTGGCAAAACCTTTTGAATTTAATCAAATTTTACATTTTATTTGTAGAATGCTCTCGTTTCCTAAAATTCTTCCTTATCCATAGATCTAACAAGTAAACTATTCCATCCTCTCCTGATTTGCTTATTATATCACCCTTTTATGTCTGAATCAAGTAGCCAACTTGTCCTTATCTTGATAGAAGGTGGGATGTTGGCCTGTATTTAGTTTCTGCCAAACTGCTTTCTAGTTCCCAACAATTTTTGTCAAATAGTGACTTCTTGTTCCAAAAGGTTGCAACTTTGGCTTTATCAAACTACTTTACTATGCTTATTTATTACTATGTTGTGTACCTTACCTATTCCTCTGATATGCCATTTTGTTTCTTAGCCAGTATCAGATTGTTTTGATGATTACCATTTTTGTAATAGTTTGAGATATGGTACTTAGGCCATCTATTTTCACCTTCCCCCCCCCCCCCATTGATTTTTTAAATATTCTTGACGTTATGAATAATTGTCTTGATAACATCAAATTCTGGAACTTTACAGGTACTCATAAATGAGTTTCACTATTATATTTCTCTCCCAAATTTTTGGGAAAAAGAAGTGAATCCTTTCCTTAAAATTATAACTTATAATTCAGTGAACAGTCCTTTGAGTTGTTCTGTAAGTGTGTGTATGTGTATATATATACATATATGTGTGTGTGTGTGTGTGTGTGTGTGTGTGTGTGTGTGTGTATATATATATATATGTTGTTTGGCCTGCATTGCATGATGATGCTTGTACTGCACTTTAATAACTCCAAGTTTCTCTCTCAAAGAAAGACACATCTTCCAGGGAGAGGTAGTGTGCACAACATAGAAAGGTGATCTTAAAGTCAGGAATGTCTAGGTTCAAATTCTGCCTTTAACATATACTAACTATACAGTCTTAGACAAGTCAAACTCAGTGCTCATAACTGCTCAGTGCCTCAGGGAGTTCTTTTTAACACTGAAGGTTAGAGATGAATTGCTAGTTCAATTCTTTCAAACCTTGAAGAGGGTGATTAGCACCAGAAGTTTCTCACACTGCTATGGACCCCCCAAAACATTCTTCTGCCTATGTTTTTGGTAATAAAAAGCTACAATAATCTCCAAAGGATCAAAATTTCTAATCACCCAGTGGCCAAAGAAATGAGCATACGATGTGTGAAAGTAAGATACAATGTATTGCCATTGAAGTCTTGAGTAATATTTTACTAGTATTATGGTGTCTGCTAGACATACAGCACATTATTCCCCAAAGAATTGAAAGTGCAGAGGGCAGTAGAGAGTTACAGGATAAATGTGAACAAGTCTTAGCAAATAATTATTGAGGAACTTTAAAGACACAGAAGAGTAAAAGATGTCATCAGGTAAAGTTTATGACAGGAAGAGAAAATGAACTGGTCACCTGGTAAGGGATGACAGATAGCCTGAATGTTCCAGTATGCTTGTAAAATCAGAAAAAAGTGAGGAAGTACCTAGCATGTTAGAAGTGATCCCATGTGGTAGACCTGTGTGAGAACACAGAAGAGACATTGGACAGATGGCTTGTTTACATATGTTTGGTTGTGGAAACAAGATATAATTAGTGGGGTTATGATAACAATTTAGGACTATGTCTTTGCCAATTGAAAATACTGAAGGTTGGTCCCTAAGGAGCCCACACTTAATAATATAGATTATACAAGAAAATAGTAGAAATTAGGTATAACCTCAATGCATAAAAAATATATAAAAATCTATTACCTAGCAAGACATGATAGGTGGTTAGAATTAGATATTATGTCAGTCACTATCATTAAGTGACAGCTAAAAAATTTTCATACTTAAATACACACTTCAGAATATTCTAGAAAATGAATCAGTAAACTACTGGAACCAGATCATTATTATAAACCAAACTGTTGGCCATATTTGCCTTGGACTTTCATCCATAAAAACATAACACTTTAAATAGATATTAACATACCAAATACTTTAAAGTTAGGTGGAACAAGGTCAAACAGTAACTGTCTAAAGACAGATTTAAACTCAGGTCTTTCTGATTCCAGACCCAGTGCTCAGTTCATTGTATTATGTCAAATTGGAAGGGAAGCATCTCTTTCACATATGTAATATTTCTGGATTTAATGTTAATGTTTCTTAATTTCCATTTAAATAATTTAAAATTTAAAAATAAAATTAGCACAAACTTTTTTTTTTAACAAAATAAATGAATCTAAATAACAAATGTAACCCATGAGTTGAATGCTCTATCCTGTTACAGATTTCATGTAATCTGTAACAGGACCTCACTTTTCTGATTCATAGTTCCCTTCACATCAAACAATAGTGTTCCCCAAGAATTGTCACAAATTTCTTTTACAAGCATTCACTCTCACAAGGCTCCAAACATAAAAGTCTTATTTATAACTTAATGGACACATAAAGGACTAACATCTGATTCCCATGTTTTATAGTATAGCTGTAATGGGAAGGAGAAGGAGGAGGAGGAGGAGGAAGGGATTTTCTGTTTCCTGTAGCTACCTTTATCTGCCATCAAGTGGTGGTTAAACCCCAACAGTTTCTTTACTTTTTCTTTAGTTAGCTTTCTTTCAATTTCGTAATGACAACACTGCAACTTGACTTGTGGTCCTTTGTAATTTAGGCCCTTTGGTAACTTTCTGCTGCTGTTCTCCAGCAGGTGGTGATGTTTGCTTATACTAAGAAATCAGTTTCTTTCACCCCTGGCCAGTTTGCATCAAGTACTTGGGAGTTTCTGCTTTTTCTTCATCATTGTTTATGGTTCAAAAATATCCTACATAAGAAGTAGCACAAGAGTGCTTCTGATTAAAAAAAATAAATTATAAAAAATTCACAGTTATTTTATGTAATGAAAAGCAATAATAGAAAAGTAAATTACATTTTCCAAATAATTAAAAAATACATAAGATATCTGGGCATAAACTTCTCAAAGCCCACAAAAGACTTAAGTAGTCTTTAAGAAATAAAGGGCAATAAGTAGAGGAATACTCAGTGCTCATGTCCATTATATTGCTATGTCAATATAATTTAAGATGATACTACTACTAAAAGTTATGTATACTTTTAATGATATGTCAATCAAATTAACTAGAGGACACTGTACAGTACTTGATTTAAAAAATAACAGCAGTTATTTGGAAAAACAAAAGATCTAAAATATAAAAAGAAATGATGAAAAGTAATGATAAAGGAGGACAAGCACTACAGTTAATAACCATCTGTTATTAATTAAAGAATAGAGAGATAGATTAGTGTAGCACACATGAGAAATTTAGAAACAATAGAACTCAGTAGCCTATTGATAAAGTGGAAAACATAAACTACCTGGGAAAATACTCCTACTTGGAAATAAGAAAAATAGTTTGTCAGAAATTAGGCTTAGACCAAATGCTTAAACTTCACTCCTCAATATATTCTAAATGGATACATGACCTTAATGTTAAAGATGATATTATAAAAAATTATAACCTCTTGCAACTATAGGTAAGAATACTTTTTTTCTTCATTTAGTAGTACTTTATCTCTGCCCCCAATTATATAGTTTTCCAATATTCATTTTTTAAAGATTTTGACTTCTCCCTTTCCTGTTTTTTCTTCTCCAAGACAGCAAATTATTCTATATTGACTATAAACATACAGTCTTGTTAAATATATTTCCATATTAGTCATGGACTAATTAGTCCAAATTAGTCACTAATTTCCAATTAGTCATGACATAAAAGTCATCAGTCTTTTTTTTCATGAAAGAAAATTTTTTTAAAATGGAAAGTAGTATGGTTAAACCTACATTCATATTCCATAGTTCTTTCTCTAGATGTGGACAGAAAATGCCTCATGTCTTTTGGAATTGTCTTGTATCATTATTGCTGAGAAGATCTAAGTTTATCATACTTGATCATTACATGTTTTTTGGTTTCCTGATTCTTGTTTTCCTAGTTTTTATCACTTCACTCAGCATCAGTTCATGGAAGTCATTTCAGATTTTTCTGAAATCTGCCTCCTCATTTCTTATAGAACAATAATATTCCATTATATTCATATAACACAACTTGTTCAGCTATTTCTCAGTTGATGAGCATCCATTCAATTTCCAATTCTTTGCCCCCATAAAAAGAGGTGCTATAATTTTTTTTTGTATTATGTAATTCCTTTTCCATTTTTTATGATCCATTCTTAGCCAAGTAAAAGATAGAGGTAATTACAAAAGACAGAATGGATAACAGTAACTACTTGAAACTGAGAATTAATATATATTTTTTTAATTTAATAGCCTTTTATTTACAGGTTATATGCATGGGTAACTTTACAGCATTAACAATTGCCAAACCTCTTTTCCAGTTTTTCACCTCTTACCCCCACCCCCTACCCCCAGATGGCAAGATGACCAGTAGATATTAAATATATTAAAATATAAATTAGATACACAATAAATATACATCACCAAAACGTTATTTTGCTGTACAAAAAGAATCAGACTCTGAAATATTGTACAATTAGCTTGTGAAGGAAATCAAAAATGCAGGTGGGCATAAATATAGGGATTGGGAATTCAATGTAATGGTTTTTAGTCATCTCCCAGAGTTCTTTCTCTGGGCGTAGCTGGTTCAGTTCATTACTGCTCCATTGGAAATGGTTTGGTTGATCTCGTTGCTGAGGATATCCAGGTCCATCAGAACTGGTCATCATATAGTATTGTTGTTGAAGTATATAATGATCTCCTGGTTCTGCTCATTTCACTCAGCATCAGTTCATGTAAGTGTCTCCAGGCCTTTCTGAAATCATCCTGTTGGTCATTTCTTACAGAACAGTAATATTCCATAATATTCATATACCACAATTTATTCAGCCATTCTCCAACTAATGGACATCCATTCAGTTTCCAGTTTCTAGCCACTACAAAAAGGGCTGCCACAAACATTCGTGCACATACAGGTCCCTTTCCCTTCTTTATAATCTCTTTGGGATATAAGTCCAGTAGTAACACTGCTGGATCAGAGGGTATGCACAGTTTGATAACTTTCTGAGCATAGTTCCAAACTACTCTCCAAAATGGTTGGATTCATTCACAACTCCACCAACAATGCATCAATGTCCCAGTTTTCTCACATCCCCTCCAACAATCATCATTATTTTTTCCTGTCATCTTAGCCAATCTGACAGGTGTGTAGTGGTATCTTAGAGTTGTCTTAATTTGCATTTCTCTGATTAATAATGACTTGGAGCATCTTTTCATATGACTAGAAATAGTTTCAATTTCTTCATCTGAGAATTGTCTGTTCATATCCTTTGACCATTTTTCAATTGGAGAATGGCTTGATTTTTTTATATATTAGAGTTAATTCTCTATATATTTTGGAAATGAGGCCTTTATCAGAACTTTGACTGTAAAAATATTTTCCCAGTTTATTGCTTCCTTTCTAATCTTGTCTGCATTAGTTTTGTTTGTACAAAAACTTTTCAGTTTGGTATAATCAAAATTTTCTATTTTGTGATCAGTAATGATCTCTAGTTCTGCTTTGGTCATAAAGTCCTTCCCCTTCCACAGGTCTGAGAGGTAAACTATCCTGTGTTCCTCTAATTTATTAATAATTTCATTCTTTATGCCTAGGTCATGAACCCATTTTGACTTTATCTTGGTGTACGGTGTTAAGTGTGGATCAATGCCTAGTTTCTGCCATATTAGTTTCCACTTTTCCCAGCAATTTTTATCAAACAGTAAGTTCTTATCCCAAAAGCTGGGGTCTTTGGGTTTGTCAAAGACTAGGTTGCTATATTTGTTGACTGTTTTATCCCTTGAACCTAACCTATTCCACTGATCAACTAATCTATTCCTTAGCCATTACCAAATGGTTTTGGTAACTGCTGCTCTGTAATATAATTTTAGATCTGGTACAGCCAAGCCACCTTCATTTGATTTTTTTTTTCATTAATTCCCTTGAAATTCTTGACCTTTTGTTTTTCCATATGAATTTTGTTGTTATTTTTTCTAGATCATTAAAATAGTTTTTTGGGAGTCTGATTGGTATAGCGCTAAATAAATAGATTAGTTTAGGTAATATTGTCATCTTTATTATATTTGCTCTCCCTATCCAAGAGCATTTAATATTTTTCCAATTGGTTAGATCAGACGTAATTTGTGTGAAAAGTAGTCTGTAATTTTGCTCATAAAGTTTCTGATTTTCCCTTGGCAGATAGATTCCTAAATATTTTATATTATCAGTAGTTACTTTAAATGGAATTTCTCTTTGTAACTCTTGACTGTTGGATTTTGTTAGTGATATATAAGAATGCTGATGACTTATGTGGGTTTATTTTATAACCAGCAACTTTGCTAAAGTTGTGGATTATTTCTAATAACTTTTTAGTAGAATCTCTGGGGTTCTCTAAATATACCATCATGTCATCGGCAAAGAGTGATAATTTGGTTTCCTCATTGCCTATTCTTATTCCTTTAATCTCTTTCTCAGCTCTTTTTGCCAAAGCTAGCGTTTCTAATACAATATTAAATAGTAACGGTGATAGTGGGCAACCTTGTTTCACTCCAGATCTTATTGGGAATGGTTGCAGTTTGTCTCCATTACATATGATGCTTACTGATGGTTTTAAATAGATGCTGCTGATTATTTTAAGGAAAAGTCCATTTATTCCTATACTCTCAAGTGTTTTTAATAGGAATGGATGTTGGATTGAGAGTTAATATTAATGCACCTTGGAGGAGAGTGGTCCAAAGAGGGGGAAAGTGTTTCAGATTTCTCTAATTTTTTTAATCTAAAAGTTGTAGAATTAATATTCTGTTGTGTTCATATGCCGTTATTTATTCAGTCATTTTCCAGTCCACTGGCACTCCCTTTGCTTGCAAATCTTTCCTGCCACACAAAGAGCTCCTATGAATATTTTTATACATAAGGGGGGCATTTTCCTATGACTTTCACATCTTTCAGATAAATTCCTAGGGCATCAAGAAAAACAATATATTGACATTTCTAGTATTATGCCAAATCATTCTTCAGAAGAATTCGTCCAGAAGAATGGACCAATTCACAGCTTCAAAAGCAGTACATTAGTGTGTTTGACTTCCTATAGTCCCCTCAACATTTTTATTTTTATCATCTTTGCCAACTCAGTGAGTAGGAAGTGAAACTTCAGAGTTGCTGTAATTTATATTTCTTTGATTATATTTAGAATGTTTGTTCTTATGAATGTTTTATATGGCTATTTATATTTGCTTTTCTTTTGAATATTGTGTGAGAAACTTTGCATCTTTTGCTTTTTCTTGAGTGTCAAAGAGGTCTTGCTATTATATTATTATTTTTTTACTTATAGTTTTTTATTTACAAGATATATGCATGGGTAATTTTTCAGCATTGACAATTGCGCAAAAACCTTTTGTTCCAACTTTTCCCCTCCTTCCCCCAGTTGGCAGATTGATCAATACATGTTAAATATGTTAGAGTATAAGTTAAATACAATAAATGTATACATGTCCATACAGTTATTTTGCTGTACAAAAAGAATTTGACTTTGAAATAGTGTACAATTAGTCTGTGAAGGAAATCAAAAATGCAGGTGGACAAAGATAGAGCAATTGGGAATTCTATGTAGTGGTTCATAGTCATCTCCAAGAGTTCTTTAGCTGGGTATAGCTGGTTCAATTCATTACTGTGCTATTGTAATTGATTTGGTTCATCTCATTGTTGAAGAGGTCCACATCCATCAGAATTGATCATCATATAGTATTGTGTTGAAGTATATAATGATCTCCTTGTCCTGCTCATTTCACTCAGTATCAGTTCATGTAAGTCTCTCCAGACCTTTCTGAAATCATCCTGCTGGTCATTTCTTACCAAACAATAATATTTCATAATATTCATATACCACAATTTATTCAGCCATTCTCCAATTAATGGGCATCCACTCAGTTTCCAGTTTCTGGCCACTACAAAGAGGGCTGCCACAAACATTCTTGCATATACAGGTCCCTTTCCTTTCTTTAAAATCTCTTTGGGATATATTGCTATTATATTTTAAAAAAATTTAAGGGTTAGATATTTATTTTCTGAAAAATTTCCCAGATATTAATTTACTATTTTTCTATGAAAGATTTTAGCCATGAATAAATTACCTAATTTTCTTATATTAGTTCCTTGAAGATAAGAGTTGGCATCTCTCCATAACATTTGAAAATTATAATTAAAAAAAAATTATCATCCAGCTTTTAAAAGTATCTACTTAGTTTTTTTGATTAATTAGGTCATAGTAGAGGAGAGAATGAGACAGAATGAGAACCCTCTGCCATCTCCCATCTCCTTCTTACTAAAAGTAGGAGTGAATAGAATATCCCATTTTAACTTAAGCTTTCCTTCCTATGTGGATTATGTGTCCTCATATTTTTAGACCTACTGCAGACAAAATAGATTTTATAAAGTTTCAAATAAAGGTCACCCCCTTTGTTGCATTTTTCCAGGCAAAGATTTGTTGTGATAGAATTACACTCAGGCTGTTTAACAGTTCTTTTAGCTGTTCCCAAATAGGTCAAATACAGGATTTTTGTTTAAAACTTGTTTCTTTGTAGAACTCTCAGACAAAAGGGAAGAACACATTTCTGAAGTGGTAATTTACATCAATAAATGCTATTATTTTTTCAGATGATATTTTTATTTATCCCTAATATGTGTAAGCACTCCTCTTGAATACATGGGGGATATAATGTATGGACATAGTTTTTTGCCTCTTAGGAAAGTAAGTCTGTTGGAGGAGAGAAGTCCTACATAAAAAAAGTGAAATTTTAATAAGTTATATGAAAGTTCAGAGAAGGGAAAGATTCTGTCTTAGTGAGAGAAACCAAGAATCCCATGGAAGAGGCAGCAGGTAAATTGATTCTTGAAATATTATTAATTGTTCAGACAAGTTTAGGAGGATACTTATACTTGGAGTATAAGGAAGGAGGCTAAGTTTTAAGAGAACATAGTGAGCTTGATTTAGGACATATTGAGATTAAATATCAACAGAAAGGCTACTTGATTTCTCCCTTTAATATTTTTTGAGGGACTAAGTATCTATATTACTATGCTACATAATTAGTACAATTTATCACTTTATTATTATCCATTCATAATGCTATTTGATATACTGTCTCATTCAATTATTTAATTATGTATCTGTTTAACATATATTGGATTACTTGCTGTCAAGGAGAGGGAGAAGGGGGGGAAATATGGAACACAAGGTTTTACAAGAGTGAATGTTGAAAATTATTTTTGTATGTATTTTGAAAAATAAAAAGCTATTATAAAACCCAAAAAAACCCATATATATCTTTGTTTCCTGACTACATGGTAAATTTTGTTGTTGGATAAAAGTCATATCTTATGCTTCTACTCTTATTCCATGGTGCTAAATTTATACTAGTTTCACAGAAAATAATACAGCTGACATTTTTACAAATGCTTTAAGTTTTCAAAGAACATTATGTGTTTTGAGGATTTGGGTTTTTTTTTTTTTTGAAAGCACCAAGACTTTAAAAAATTGTCTTTCTGTTTTAAATTCTTTCCCTTCCTTTCTCTCTGACTTGAGAAAGGAAGAAAAACAATATCCATTATAAATAATGTATAGTTAAGAAAGCAAATTTCTACATTAGCCATTTTTATGTCTACCACTCCAAGTGCAAAAAATATATAAGCTTCAGTTTACACTCTTAAGTCTATAATTTCTCTTTCTGGAAGTGAATAGTATATTCTATCATAAATTCTTTGGTATTGTGATGAATCTTTGTGTTGATCAGAGTTAGTAAGTCTTTCAGAATTCATTTTCTTCATAATATTGCTGGTACTGTAAATATTATTCTCTGGGACCAATCCCTCCTTGGTCTAAATATATTTCTTGATCATCAGTCTCTTCTGCTGTACCAGAATTAGCAAATCTTGTTTTTTACTTTATTATATCTTTCACTAGTGGTGGGATAAGGGATTAGTGAATTTTAAGTGACGATTAAAATGTGTCTTTTTGAATCACTGGCTCTAAAAGATGTTTGTATTTTACTGTAATTTATTCAACTACTCAGTAATAAAAATATAACATGGATAATTTTTAAATTTTTGAACATTTCTTATACATTTGCTATGTAGCATTCATTCCAAATATATCTAACTCTCTCTTCCCAGAGAGACACCCTTGTGACTAAGATTTTAAAAGAAATTGGGAGAAAAAAGTTAACTTGGCAAAACCAACTAACACATTGATTATATCTGACAATAAATACAATCTCATATTTGTATTGAAGGGAGTGAGATGAATTTTTTCAACTTTTTTTGAGACTTGATTATAATTATGCAGCATTCAGTTTTATTTTCTTACTCTTTTTATGTTGTAACCTATTTTATCTATGCACACATGTATACGTTCCTGTGGGTCTAGTTTTCCTGGTTCTGTTTCCAATTGGTCAATAATTCAATCTGTAAGCATTTATTATGACCCCCTACTCTCTGATTCTTTGCTACTACAAAAATATCTGATATACTGATATTTATGAGTGCTTTTTAAAAATTTAAAATAGTTTCATTTTTTTCCAATTACATGTGAAGATAGTTTTTGACATTTATTTTTATTAAGATTTCGAGTTTCAAATTTTTCTTTCTTCCCTTCCCAAGATAGCAAGTAATCTGATAGAGGTTATGCATATAGAATGTACAGTCATTATAAATACATTTCCACATTAGTCATGTTGTGGAATAAAAATCAGAACACAAGGGAAAAGCCACAAGAAAGAAAAAAAGAAAATGAAAATAAGTATGCTTTAATCTGCATTCAGTTTATTTAATTCTTTCTCTGCATGTGGATCACATTTTCCTTTACAAGTCTTATTGAGATTGTCTTAGATCACTGTGTTGCTGAGAGGAGCTAAGTCTATCATAGTTGATATGAGAACTTTCTTAATGGCAGCTTATTGACACAATGGATGGCGTGAATCTGGAATTAGTAAGATCCAAGTTCAGATTTTGTCTCATTCAGTCACTAGCTATGTATCCTTGGGCAATTGTGAATTCTAAGATTGACTAGTTCTCAGACTTTTTTTCTCAGTCATTTTTTCCCATTTGCTGAGTTTAAACAAAACCTCAGTTATTTTGATTTGCATTTATCTTTTAATGATTTGAAAATACTTTCACATTTTAAAATTTTTTTCCAATGTTTTTTTGAAAAACATCATTTTTATACTTTGATGACTTAAGTCAGAAGAATTTTTAGAATTATTATTAAAAAGTTATTCATATAATTTCCTGTCTTTTGTGTTATGACCTAGTTAACTTCTTACTTTACCCCATTCTCTCCTTGGCTTTTTTTCTCATATAGCTCAATAATCCATGAAAATGAACGTAGCATGTGTTGATTGACATTCCGTCTAATTAGTTTTATTTCTGGATGTCTTTTCCCAAATTACTCTTTCTGTTAGTGGATTGTACTTTTCTTTAACTATACAGATAAGAGGTTTAATGAAGTTTTGAATGTTTAAAAACCCAGATTCCTCATCATTATAGGTTTTTCGTTTTAAATAATGAAGCTGGACTATTGGAGTACTTTGTGAATGAACAATCTAGAAATCAGAAGCCCAGAGGTACTTTGCATCTAGCTGGAGCTGTAATATCCCCCAGTGATGAGGACTCTCATACCTTCACTGTAAATGCTGCCAGCGGGGAGCAATATAAACTCAGAGGTAGGATATGACTGCTTAAAGTGAAAATGAATGTGGTGGTTTTTCTTTTTCACTTGAGGCCACTCCTATTTTCTTATATTGATTTGTTGCTCTTTTTGTTTGTTTCCTTTTGTCTTTGGAGAACAGAAATTAATGAATTAATGAATTATTAAGCTAGTTGTGAGAATACCAAATTCTGAACATTTCCTTGAACTTGAATTTATATACTGAATAGTGATTTTATAAATCTTAAGAATGAGCCTTTTCCTCCTAAATGGTCATTGAACTAAGTATTAGGGGTGACTTTTTTCCTCAAAAGCTTGCTTATTGAGAAATAGAAATTCTTTTCAGTTTTTAAAAATTTTTGCCCCAAGGAAATACTTTATGGTCTTCACTTGGTCTGAGCTGTTGGCCTTCCCTGTTCTACTCTATGACTAATAGGCATATTAGAATTCACATGGTTTTAAAAAAAAAATAAGACATCATGTATTTAATAACTTTTGTTTGAGAATAGTTTGTGTTTTTGTTAGATACACATGAAATGTTTATCTAACACAATAATTAGGTTGTCCAGATTGAATATATAGTTTGAAATCTAAAAAGACATAGTATCCCCAAATACTTCGAGCTACTTTGTTTATAATACAAAAATCTTGTTTTGTCTTCAGATGGCTCAACCATTCTGTATAATCTCTCTATGTTGAGAATTATTTTCTGTATACACATCTAGCTCCCATGTCAGGGATGATTGTTTTTGGAATTTGAGTGTAAATTTTTGGTTTGGTGTTAGTCATTGAAATTCTCCTTCAATGTTATGAATATTCAATTGTTGATTAAATTTCAAAGAGATTTAAAGGTAAATAACTTCTAGGTTGTCTTTATTAGCCACAGATGCTAAAGAACGACAGCACTGGGTTAGCAGACTTCAGATATGTACACAACACCATACAGAAGCTATTGGAAAGGTATGTGAATTGGACTGCAATCTTTATTGATGAAAATAGTGAAAGAATATGTTTTTGAAGAGTCTCAGGGTACTTGAAATGTGATTCACTTACTAATATTTATATACATTTGAAAGCTAATATTCTGAGAAGAATGAAAAAGGAAATAAATTTTAGTTTAGTATGTGTAGTTTTCTTCTTCTTCTAGAAGTTTTTAATATAACGAATGATCAGAAAATTTGGAGTATTCCATGGACATAAACATTTGAAAAATGTTCATTTAGATTTTTATTTTCCTGAATTATTGTCTTCAGTTATGATAGTTGAAGACATGATATTGATTATTTGAATTTTATATTTCCTTGCTGGAGCTAAGCTAATTAAAATAGATTGAGATTGGACAGTGAGTCTATGATCCTGATATCTATGTCTATGATACCTTCATTTTCTGTTTTTGTTCACTTGCAAACTCTCTAAATGTTGCAGTAGCAGTTACTGTATTGATTTGAATATAGATATTTCTCAAATATAGCCCATACCCCTAAAATTAGTTCTCTTTGAAAAAAAGGGAAAAAAAAAGAAAAATGTCATGAAAAGTAGCATCATGTACAATCCAAGTTTGGGTTTATTTTGCCTGATTTGGGGTGGGCATGGAGGAATATTACCTATATAAGAACCAGAATGGAACTTCTGCTTTGGGTTCCTTAAATTGTACTATTCACAGAATCATATTTTTTCACAATTTGAATAAATGGTATAGTGAGTTTGAGGACCTGTTTTGTTTTAAAAAATATTTTACTTTGCTTATCTAACAGAATAATCCTCCTCTGAAGTCTCGGAGCTTCTCACTTGCATCTCAAGGTAGTGGTAACTCTCCTGGGTCACAGAGGAGACCAAGTCAGAATGCCATTTCTCTTTTTAATGTTGGACATTCCAAACTGCAGTCCATGGGCAAAAGAACTCAGTTGCAACCTGACCACCTTGTGGAAGTCAGAGAGGTCAGTATGAATGAGTTAAGTTAAAGTATGCCAAAGAATATTTGCCCTTGGCACTTGTAATAGAAAGGTCTTTTTAACAGTTTACTTAAAGAGGTTTCTAGAATGCTCCAAATCACTTTACTCCAATTAGCATTTTGAGAACATTGGACTATGTCTGCAATTTGGGGTTCCTCACTTCAGTTGCCTGATTTGTCAGCTTATTCTTTCTTAAGCTCAGTAAAAAGTACCAGGAAAAGACCAGATTATTACTTCCATATACAGGGTCCAAGCCATAGTTTTTTGGCAGGGAAATTCATCAATTGAAAACAGAAGTAAAAAAAGAATACCAGGTACATTTGTTGGAATGTCAAGTGTAGCTCCAGGAATTATAGGAAATTCGCGGCACCAAAAGGAATTTTGGAGTATGTACATTTCAGTGAAAGAGAATCCATTTGTTCATGAATCAGAGCCACCTACTTTTTCAGCTCAACTTAACCACATAGAACTGATAAGCTTAGCTTCTGCTGCCACCATTTTCCCTTTTAGGGGCCCAATCTTATGAGTACTGTCTGGGAAAGATGTGGGCTTCTCCTGTGCCATGGACATTATAGACAGAAATATGTTCTTCATATATTCTTTGAATCTGTAGCCCTTCCATCATGGCTAAATATTATAGCAGCTTCCAGGGCCATGAATTCTTCTTGACAATCTGTACTAGGGTTATATATAGTTCAGAGTCTTGTGGGCAATGATTGGTAAAACAATGTAGACAGAAAAGCTTTCCACTAAATAAGTGTGCAGTTTCTATTTTAGGTGAGAATATGAGAACTCAGAACACAGGGCACAGATAGTCATATTGTTTGGTTTGGTTTTTCTGTAAGAATTACAGTGTGTGGATTTATTTCTTTTCTTTTAAAATTTTTATTTTATCTGACATTTAAATTGGGAAGGATGAGGTTATCTGCCAGAATTCTTTAACCCAACCCTCAGACCGCACCCTAAAGTTAGAAGTTAGGAAGTAGTCTTATAAATTTCCCTTATCTACATCATTCAAACATAATAGTAAGAATTGTGTTGGGGAGTTTTTTTGGTCATATATGACCCCATTTTGGAGTTTTCTTGGCAAAGATGCTAGAGTGGTTTGCCATTTCCTTCTTCAGTTCATTTTATAGATAAGGAACTCAGGCAAACAGGGTGAAGTGATATATCCAGAGTTACACAACTAGTAGGTATCTGAAGCTAGATTTGAACTCAAGAAAATCTTCCTGATTCCAAGTCCAGGGCTCTGTCCACTATGCTACCTACTTGCTCAGTAAGAATATAAGATAATGCTTCTGGATATTTACTAGCTTATTAGAGATTTTTCTTAAAAGTGAAATGAAGAATGGAACGTTAATTTCTTGTGGTGGTCTGACCAAGTGTACCGAAATATGAGATCTTCAATGCTGGGTTCTATGGCACAGTTTATGTCACCAAAGATTTTTATAGCTTTTATTGTCATAACGCTTTATTTATTAAGAATTTGTAAACAAATAAAGAAAAAATCTCTTCAGGAAAACAAAAGAATATTAAGATATTAATTATTAGTAAAAAGAGTAGTAAACTAGTGCTTTAGTTTTGTAAAGTGCTTTATCCATCTTATCTTTTCACAGAGAAAACTCCTACATGGAGGATAATTTTTACTATGTATGATTTTAAGTTATTTTAGAATCCCCGCACCCAATAAAAGTCAACTATACTTTATGGATATTCTTTCCTGATAGTGATAGAAAGAGTAAATAATATTCAACAGTAGATTCACAATAAATATAATATAAAGATTTAAGATTTAAAATTAGAGATTTTCTTGATAGAAATAACTTTTTTAAAATTTTAAGTTTTTTTTTTATTTTTAATACACATTGCTTTATGAATCATGTTGGGAGAGAAATCAAAGAAAAGGGAAAAACCATGGGAGAGATTAAAAAAACAAACAGAAAAAAGAAGTGAAGATAGCATGTGTTGATTTACATTCAGTTTCCTTAGATCTTTTTCTGGATGCAGATGGCATTTTCTGTTCATTGGGATTGCTTTGGATTACTGAGAAAATTTGCCTTTTGTAGTTGATCTAACAGTAAATTTTTTTTTTAATTTAATAGCTTTTTATTTACAGGTTATATGCATGGGTAACTTTACAGCATTAACAATTGCCAAACCTCTTGTTCCAATTTTTTACCTTTTATCCCCCCACCCCCTCCCCTAGATGGCAGGATGACCAGTAGATGTTAAATACATTAAAATATAAATTAGATACACAATAAGTATACATGACCAAAACGTTATTTTGCTGTACAAAAAGAATCAGACTCTGAAATATTGTACAATTAGCTTGTGAAGGAAATCAAAAATGCAGGTGGGCATAAATATAGGGATTGGGAATTCAATGTAATGGTTTTTAGTCATCTCCCAGAGTTCTTTCTCTGGGCATAGCTGGTTCAGTTCATTACTGCTCCATTGGAAATGATTTGGTTGATCTCGTTGCTGAGGATGGCCAGGTCCGTCAGAACTGGTCATCATATAGTATTGTTGAAGTATATAATGATCTCCTGGTCCTACTCATTTCACTCAGCATCAGTTCGTGTAAGTCTCTCCAGGCCTTTCTGAAATCATCCTGTTGGTCATTTCTTACAGAACAATAATATTCCATAATATTCATATACCACAATTTATTCAGCCATTCTTCAACTGATGGGCATCCACTCAGTTTCCAGTTTCTAGCCACTACAAAAAGGGCTGCCACAATCTAACAGTAAATTGACCAAAATCTTAATTTAAAAGAAAAGATTTTTAAAAAAAATTTTTTTTGAGCTAGAAGGGAGCTCAGAAATCATCTAGTTTTAAGTCTCTACATCATCTGATTTAATCCCCTGATTTTACAGATGATGAAATTGAGACTGAGAATAAGTGACTTTCTAAGATCACATAAGTGAACTTCATTCACCCTGTAAACTTCAATGCTTTTTTCATTGTATTTTACAGCAATCTGAATATTATTAATTCAGAAAATAGTAATTGAAATAAAACTATTTACTTCTTAAATAGTTATACACATTTTTTAAAATCTGCCATTTGTTTTCCACCATATGCCCTTTCAATTTCTGTCTTTCCCTTTTTCCTGTTTATCAAATTGTATGCTGTTTCTCATTTGAGAATAAAATATTTCTCAGGAATAGTTTGGTTACTATTGGGAAACTTTTAGGCTACTGGCCTAAAAAAAAATCTGGAATTGAGATTCTTAATCTTTTTTTTTTCCCCTTAGACTTCTTTAGCAATTTGAAGTTTCTAGTGTCCTTCTTTGCTTTTTAGTGTATAAAATCATACAGTAATCACAAAGAAAATATATTAATTTATGGTTAGCAATAGATAGCTTTTTTAAAAAAAATCCCCATCACTTAATTAGACAGTCTTCTAAATCATAAAGTTAATAGCATGAAGGAATGTTATAAAAAACATGCCTGAGAGATAAGCAGTAATATATAGTGCATAGAGCATTGGACTTAGAGTCATAAAGATCTGAGTTTAAATCCTGCTTTGGTCACTAAATGCCTGTGTGACACTGGTCAAATCACTTAACCCTTCGTTGCATCAGTTTTCTCATCTATAAAATGAAAGGATTTTACATGATCTCTAAAGTCCCTGCTTGCTTTAAAACTGTGAGCCTGTTTACATTTTTAGAAAAGAAGAGAATGTGAGCCTGAGCCTATTGTACATTTTTAGAAGAGAAAAGAGTGAGTTGGAAAGGGAACTTTCAAAAACATTGTTTTATATCTATTTACTTTCTAAAGAGACATAATTTCTTTTTTTTTTTCTAAATAAGTATCATGAATCAAAAAAAAAAAAAAACCCTTCATTTTTCAATCCCCTCCTTCACCCAAAACACCAAAAACCTAAAGAATTATTATAGTTAGTAAATCGAGCAATACGTTGGCAATATCTGACATCTCATATCACAGTTTTTGCCTAACTGTGTACTCAGCTTAGAGGTTAGAAGCACATCATCACCCGTCCTCTGAAGTTAAAAATAATTGCTCAGATGAGGTCAAACTGCACTGATCAGAGTTCTGAAGACTTCATTGTAGTTTTTTTTTTCCAAACATTCTTTTTGGCATTGTATAAATTCTTTGCTCTGCATCAATTCATATAAGTCTTCCAAATTTGTCTAAATTATTCGTATTCATTGTTTCTTGTCAACAAACATTTTTTAAATACTTACTATGTGATAGATTTTCAACTATAGTATTAAAGTCGTAATTATTAAAACTATCTGATTAAGAAATAGAAAAGTGAATCGGTGGAACAGAATAAAACATACAATTTACAGTTGTATCTTTTGTATTTTAAAATTGTGAAAATTTTAAGATTTTCGGATAAGAATTCATTATTTGGGGAAAATTATTGCGAAAACTAGAAAAGATTATGGTAGAAATTGGGCATACATCAATATGTTACACAATTTACCAAGGTAAGCTTACAATGGAAACATGACCTAAATATAAGGAGAGATATTACAAGAAAATTTGAAGAACTTGGAATATATTGCCTATCTCATTTATGGATAGGTGAACAATTTGTGAATAAAAAAGAGACAGATAACAGTGTAATGTGTAAGATGAATAATTTTTATTTCATTAAAATAAAAAGGGTTTGTACAAAAAAAACAAATGTAGCCAAGATCCGAAGGAAAGCAGAAAATTGGGAAGGGGAGGGTTTCTTATAAAGATCTCATATCTCAGCTGTATTAAACTTTGTCAAATCTGTAAGAATGTGAATCATTATATAATTGATAAATGTTCAAAAGATATGAACAGGCAGTTTCCCAGTGAAAAAATAAAAACAATTTAGTTATATGAAAAAATGCTCTAGATCATTATTGATTAGAGAAAATCAAATTAAAACAACCTTTAGATAACATCTTACATCTATATCAGATTGACTAAAATGATTGAACTGGAAATAAATGTTGGTGAAATGTGGAAAAATTGGAACATTAATACATTTTTGGTGGGATGGTGAACTGATCCATGATATAGGAGAACAGGTTGCAATTATGTCTCAAGAGTTTTAAACTGCCCCTATCCTTTGACCTAGCTATACCATTACTTGGCCTATTTGCAAAGATGATTATGTTCTAAAATATTTATAGTAGCTCTCTTCATGGCATCAAAGAAATGGATGTTGTGTAAACAAATTGTGGAATGTGATTATGATGGAAAACTACCATTTCATAAAAAATAAAGAGGTTGATGATCTTAGAAAAACATGGATAGGCTTGTATAAAGTAATGAAGAGTGAAATGAACAGAATCAAGAAAATATAGTGTATATTAAGAACAAGATTATTTTAAGAAAGACATTGAGTAACTTAAAATAAATTTTACTTACTATAAATACTCAAACGAACTACAAAGCTCATATGAAGGAAAACACCATCTTTATCCAGAGAAAGAACTGATAAATAGAAGTATGTATGGAATGGTTATGTATATATGTATTTTTAAAATATAAATATATGTAATACTATATATATATATATTTTGGTATAATGTATATATGCATACTTGTATATGGTATAATGTTATTATTTTTTTTAAATAGCCTTTTATTTACAGATTATATGCATGGATAATTTTACAGCATTAATAATTGCCAAATCTCTTGTTCCAATTTTTCACCTCCCGCCCCCCACCCCTTCCCCTAGATGGCAGGATGACCAGTAGATGTTAAATACATTAAAATATAAATTAGGTACACAATAAGTATTCATGACCAAAACATTATTTTGCTGTTTAAAAAGAATCAGACTCTGAAATATTGTGCAATTAGCTTGTGGAGGAAATCAAATATGTCGGTGGGCATAAATATAGGGATTGGGAATTTAATGTAATGGTTTTTCGTCATCTCCCAAAGTTCTTTCTCTGGGCGTAGCTGGTTCAGTTCATTACTGCTCCATTGGAAATGAATTGGTTGATCTCGTTGCTGAGGATGGCCAGGTCCATCAGAACTGGTCATCATATAGTATTGTTGTTGAAGTATATAATGTTCTCCTGGTCCTGCTCATTTCACTCAACATCAGTTCATGTAAGTCTCTCCAGGCCTTTCTGAAATCCTCCTGTTGGTCATTTCTTACAGAACAGTAATATTTATGGTATAATGTTATAGCTATGTCTAGGGTAGGGTGAGATACGAGGTAGGAAGGAAGAGAAAAAATTTACATGATAACTTTATATATTTAAAAGAAATAGCAAATTGTACTTAACAGATTTTTCGGTTTCATATATGATCATCTCTTTTTTCTATTCAACTATGTTATTGAAATGCTTTTATTTGTTAAATTAAGAATAAAATAAAAAAAATATTGAAGGGGTGAAAAACCCCAATAGTAAACATAGTGCTGAACTTAAACTCAGGAAGACCCAAACTGAAACAAAACTTACTCATTGTCATTATTTGACATTCAGCAAGTTCCTTAACTTCTCTTGTCCCTCAATTTCTTCATATGTAAAATAAGGGAGTTGGACTCCAAAGTCTCTTGGATTCCTCCCATCTCTGAGTCTATGAATCTTATGAGTTGACAGAAACAAAAAGCTTAGTAACTTGTAAGTTACTGAAATATTTGAAGTAATTAAAATAGTCATTTGCAAACAAAAAAAAACCCCAAAAAACCAACTCTGGTGAGTAGAGGGGGAAAAAGACTTGACTATGCAAACCTTAGCACATATAGCAATTTAGGTAAACATCTCTTTATTCTTCCAACCTTGGCTCTCTGATTTTTCACAGAGGCATATAGAAATTAATGTGACTTACTTAAAGATTACATAATTGGTTCAGTGTCAGCTCATGATTGGAACCAAGTTTTTCCTGTCTCTGAGCCCAGCACCAATATACCACATTACTTTTATTTTTCTTAATTACAAAATTTTTTTAATTACAAAAAGTTTACAAAAATTTAAAATTAATTTGAGAAAAATCTTTCTTTGATTTGTTGGTGCTTTCTTAATATCACAGTCATTTCCCAGTATACTCTGCTTTCCACTCCTAAACTATCCGTTTTATAATAGAAAAACAGTTTGTAGGATTAATGTAGTTTCAGTATTCGCATTCAACAGACACAGTTTATTACTGCTCAAGAACAAATAAAACATAAGGGAAAGAGGAATCTCAATGCATAAAAGTATTACACAGTTAACATACATTATGACCACCAAAACAAATAAACAACATATATCATCACCACTCTAAGGAAGCATCAACATCTGAATTTCTTGGCTGGGAGGACCTGTGGTCACAGTCAGAATGGGAGCCATTACCAGGCAAGCTCTAGAGTATTTCCTAGCTGAATCCTCAAAATCTCTTTCCGTTAAGGGGTTTTTATAGGCTGAGAACAAAGAAGACTCTATGCTAAGTGTTTTCATTTGATACGGGACTCTTGTGATATAGCGGCCTCCAAGGCACAGGATGCTCAATCACAAGAGGCCTACCTTGGAGAATATTTGTTCATTCCTTTATGAGGACTCAAGGAACTAGCCAGGTTTCTGGGGTAAACACAGGCCTGCAAATAATCAATATACAAGAAAGAATGAACTTCTAACTTCTTTGTGCTTTCCTGGCATTTCATCAGATAATTTGCAAGCATGTTCTCATGTTCTCAACAAAAAGTTATACAAAACACATGTCCAAAACTCAATAATAAGATTCCTTACTCATTAGGACTTCTTCCAAAACATCCACAATGTCCTCATTTTATAGTATGTGCACTATTCTTTACCTATAATTCTCTACTTTGTCCTAAGAGGAAAGCGGGATGTATTTCACTCTTTGTTCATAGAGACTAAGATTTGACTGCCTTTTATTCTTGTATTCATTTACATTATTGTCATTGTTGTGTAGTACCAGATCAATTTCTTAAGTTAATTTAAGACATCACAAAAATTTTATGACATTCATATAGGACAATTAGCTATTTTTTAATTCATGGCCACTCACTTTGTTTTTAATTTTTGCTACTATAAAAAAGTGTAATTTGAAAGAGAAACTAATAAAGTATTTGACTCCCTGAAAGTTAGGATAGACCAAACAAAAATTAGAGACTTCATGAAACAGTAAGATACAGATCAAAACCAATAGACTAAAAAAAAAAAAAAAGTAAGACATCCAACCATCTTATTTTATTTAAATGTAAATATATTAAAAAAACATGTCCAGAAGAAATCATTTAAGGATTACTTAAGATTCCCTGAAAACCATAATTTAAAAAGTCTAGGTGCTATATTTTGAATCACAGGATAAAAAGATGAGAACTCTTCAGTCATCTCCTGAAAAGAATTTTAAAAGGAGAAGTCCCGGCAATGTCATAGCCAAAGTCCAGAGACCCCAGGTATAAGACCTGGCAATTTTCACTTGAAACAAGAAGAATTTAGAAGGCAGCATCTAAGAAGACAAATGTTAGAGGCTTACCACAAAGAATTACCTTTCAGAAATGAGCATAATCCTGTGGGGGAAAATGAACCTTTAATGTGACAAGGAATTTTCAAGTTAAAAGTGAGTACTTTGAATTGCAAACAAGAAAAATGTAAAAGGAACACACAATACAAGAAGGAGGAGGAAAGAGGTGATGGAGTAAGGCAAGGAAATAATCAGATGAGCTGTATGTTTATCTAAATTGAATAATTTAAATACACTTAAGAAATACTGACAAATAAAATCAACTTCTTGAACCTGAAGAGGAAATTAAAAAAAAAAAAAAAAGTAAAAGCAAACAGAAATCTAAGGAGGTGATCCAATTTTAAGGACAGAATGTGGTATATGAATGCAGGTGAATATAATTGTACCATTAGAAATTATTAATAATTAATTTTTAGAAATTAGAAAAATATTTCAGAGATTCATTTACTATGAGCTGATTAAGAGACTTGGAGAAAAGGCAGCAAAATTATAAAGAAAAACAACTTTTAAAAGACTTAAAAAAGAACTGATCCATTGATTTACTAGAAAACTTAAGCACAGAGAAGTTTTGTAACTTGTCATATAATGTTAAAGCACACCATCTTAATTGTCTTCTGAGATAGTTGTATTCAGGTCGGGAAACAGTAATTTTTTTTAAGCCTTTTAGTTTCAAAACATGCATGCATAATTTTTCAACATTGACCCTTTGAATAACCTTGTGCTTGATTTTCCCCTTCTCCCCACTACCTCCCCTAGATGGCAAGCAATCCAATATATGTTACACATGTTAAAATATGTTAAATTCAATATATGTAAACATATTTATAAATTCTCTTGTTGAACAAGAAAGATCAGATCAAAAAGGAAAGAAAATGAGTAGGAAAACAAAATGCAAGTGAACAACATCAAATAGAGTGAGAATGTTATGTTGTAATCCACAGTCAGTTCCCACAGTCCCCTCCCTGGGGTATTTGACTCTTTTCATCACAAGATCATTGGAGCTGGCATCAATCATCTCATTGTTGGAAATAGTCAAATTCATCAGAATTGATCATCATATAATATTGATGTTGCTGTGTACAATGAGCAGAAAGTTCTGCTCATTTCACTTTGTATCAAAAGAAGCAGTAATGTAAATGAAACAGAGCACCTGATTGGCTAAGATTGGCAAAGGAGTCAATAAGGTTTTTTATTACTTTATTTATTTAACTTATACGCAGAGTTCATCATGCAAAATGCCAAACTGGCTGATCATAAACTGGAATTAAGGTTGCCACGAGAACCATCAACAGGCTCAGATATGCAGATGATACCACTCTGATGGTACAAAGTAAGAAAGTATTAATAAGCCTCTTGATGAAAATTCAGGTTCAATTCATCTTTAATATTCTCCTCTTTAACATTAAGAAAGCAGTAAGATTATGGCAATATGTTCCCATCACTCCTTGGTAAATAGAAGGAAAAGAAATGGAAACTGTGTCAAATTTTATATTTTTCAAAGTACAGAGTTCAATAGTTCAGAGATTACTATAGATGGTGATGATTGCCATGAAATTAAAACATGCTCCTTAGAAAGAAAACTGGCAAATCTGTCCAGCATAACAAAAAGCAGAGATAATTCCTTGCCGACAAAGGTTCTTATATGGTTTCCCCAGTAGTATCATGAACGAAAGTTGGACTATAGGGAAAGCTGAGTTCCACAGAATTGATGCTTTCCAGTTGTATTGTTGGAAAAAACTTTTGAGAGTCCCTTGGACACCAAGGAAATAACATCAGTCAGTATTTAAAGAAATTCAGACTATTTGATGGTAGGTCAAATTCTGAAGCATTGGAGCATATAATGAGAAGACAAGATTCATTGGAAAAGACCGTGATATTGGGGAAGTTTGAAGGCAAAAGGAGAAGAGGATAGTGGAGAATAAGATGGAGAGATAGTGTCATTGGAGCAACAAATGTGAACTTGGACAGATTTCAGGAAATAAAAGGGCCTGTAGTGCATAGTCCATGAGGTCACAGAGTCATACATGACCAAGTGACTGAATAATAGCTGAAATGCATCTCAAAGCCATCCAATACCTGGTTCAGAGCTGTTTCTGGAGACCAGGAGCAGTAACAGAAATCAGATTTACGTAATGTAGGATTCTATTTCCATTTTTCTTGTTCAGCACTCACTATAAGATTTTTAAAAAACTTTCCAGATTTTCAAAAGTCAGTGCCAAAAATGAGGAAATGGAGAACTTTGCCAGAATTGTACTGAAAGTGCCAACTTCAGAGACCATCTCATTATCACATTTGAAGGGTTCTGAGAAAGAGATTCCCTTGCTACTCTTTCTGGGAATAAATATAATTGGGCTTTGTTTATTCATAGGTTTGAAAATATGGAACATTCCTTTTTAATTTAGAAAGCAATCAGAGATTATTAATAATGATTTTTTTTCTAGATAGTACAGTTTGCTTATTCCTGTAACATTTGAAGCCAGTGAACTGAGTTTCCTCTGTTACTATACCATGATTCTCCATGTGCCTTGGCTTCACTCCAGATGACAAGGTCCTAGAAGAGAAGCTTCATTTCTTCTGATGTCATTCCCTATTAATCATCTATTAATTTGTCTGATCTTAGTCATTTCAGACAAACCTTCTGATTTCTGTATCTTCCTTAGTTGGTAATTTTATATATATATGTATGTATGTATTTATGTATTTGAGTGTCTGTCATTTGCTTTATTGTGTCAAACAGCATAGTATAGTGAGAAAAGAGACTTTTGGAATTAGATATTCCTATATGAATTTTTCTACTCAGTTTTATTTATTTTTTTTTTAATTTTTTTTTTCTACTCAGTTTTAAAGAGAACTAGCTTATAACCTGAATATCATGATTTGTTGCCCTCTAAGCTCTTGGATATCATTAGCAGCAAGATATAATCTTTAAAATGATTTTGAACTTTGGTTAAAAAGAAAAAGTGGTAACTAGTAGCTGTTGTGTTCTATAGATGATGTCTCATGCAGAAGGACACCAAAGAGATTTAATTAGACGCATTGAATGCCTTCCTGCTTCTGGCCATATTACCTCCTTGGATCAAGATCTCTTAATGCTCAAAGCAACTTCCATGGCAACAATGAATTGTTTGAATGATTGTTTTCACATTCTCCAGCTACAACATGCATCACATCAAAAAGGATCTTTACCTTCAGGTAACGTGTGGATTAAAAATAGATTTCTACATTAAAGGTATTTTAAATTATATTTTACCAACCTAATTGCTGATCTTTTCCCTGAAGTTTTGCTAATTAAAATCATTATTTAGTCCCCAAGTGGATTTTTGTTCATGAATTGTCCATTTATTTTGTAAAAAGTCATGAATTTACTATTTATAAATGGTCATGAATTACTGTTCATGAGCTCTTTTTTGTATTTGATGCTTTCCAAGGTATCTTCTAGCTTTTTGTTTTGTAATCAGATTAAAAGGTTATAAGATGAATCTATTACATCATTGCATAGGCTTTTTGTACTGTACCTTAATTGTCTCCATATCATATATATGTTTGTGGATATATATATATATAGAGAGAGAGAGAGAGGGAAAGGGAGAATCACTGTGGCCCAGTGAATGGAAAACTAGACTTGGAGGTAGGAAGAACTGGATTCAAATCCTATTGATACTAATGGTGTCATCATGGGCAAATCTCTTAAGTGCCTTAGACTTTAAAAACTATATATATAATAGATTTTTAGTCATCCTGTATTGTTTGAAGGAGCTTCTATATCAGAAGATTCCCATACCAGTGAAATAATGGTTCTGGATTCCCTTTGTGTTCATTTACTATTTAATTTTGCTTTTTATTTATATTATGAATGCCTTGGACATATTTTTAAATTCTGTGCTCGGATCTAAAAATTCTTCTGTGACCTAGAAGAAGAAGAATTAAAATTGAAAAATTGGGCCTTAATCAGTGACTCAAAAATATTTCTTGATCTGAAACGATCAGTATGCACACATTTACCCAGGCAAAGTAAGTGATGAAGGAAGCAGAGGTTAAGAAGGAAGCAAAGATCACAGAAGACATGACAAACAAAACAAACTTGCTGAACAAAAAAGGAATTTTAAAAAGGAAAGCATAGATCAAATTGTAGTATGGGAATGCAGTGGAATATTGTGCCATAAGAAATGAAAGATAATTTCAGAGAATCTTATAGTATCAAATAATGTAAAGAGGGCAAACCTAGGACAAGAAAGAGTACAATGTGGTAAAGAAAAATAACTTTGAAAGGCTAGAACTCTGTTCATTGCAATGCCTGTGCCTCCAGAGGACTCACATTGCCCATCTCCTGACAGAGAGGTGATAAACCAAAGATACACTGAGAGACATGCATTTTTGGACATGCCTACTATGTAGATTTATTTTATTTTGCTGTGCTTATTTGTTTTTTCCTCAGTTTATAATGGGAGGGGAGGGTTGGCAATAATTATTCACCCTTTCCCAGAATGACTGATATAAAACTTTTTTTGCACAGAGGAGAACAAAAAGCAATTCAGAAGAGAGCATAGACAGGGATATTTGTGAAAGTAATATTTGGAATTTATTGTATATTTTTTAAAGCAAAAAATATGATATCAGATTTGTGGTTTTATATATAATCCTTTTTGTGTGCTATAGAAATGCACACTTTTTTGGTGTTTACATTCAGAATAAAAAGGAAAGGTTCAAAAATTAATAATAATGTTCTTAAATTAATTTTTTTTTAACCAAACAACTTTAGTGTTCTATGATATCTTTTGATAGATCAAAGACATAATGGCCCACCTTTTATTTGCTTACATTCTAAGGGACATTCTTTTCTAATACTGTCAATTTTGGAGCACAGATTTATAAATCAGAGAGAATTTATTGAGAGCCTTTTATGTGACAGATCCTGTATCAAATCCAAAGAAAGGCTAGAATAGTTCCTAGCCTCAGGAAGCTCCTATACTAATAAAATGGGAAAATGTGTAAATATCTAGGTACATGTAAGTTATATACAATATTAGATCAAAGGCAGTCTAAGACAGGGTTTAGTGCCGGCTGAAGAAGATAGGATTTAAAATATCTCAAAAGGAGTCAGGGAATCTTCAAGTCAGAAGCAAGAAGGATGACAACTCTTAAGCATGGAAGACAGTCAGTGCAGAGACCTGCCAACAAAAGATGGAGCATTCTGGCTCAAGAATTGACCAGTGTAACTGGATTGTAGAGTAGAGTAAGGATCCTAGAAAGGTAGGAGAGGCACAGTTATGGAGAGCTTTAAATGACAAAAAGAATTATTGGGAATTTATTGAATTGCTACTAGAATTTCTCTCATTAAAGTAATCATCATGGTTTCAGAGTTAATCTATAGAAATTTCTCCATTAATCACTTGTTAAGAAAAACATAATTGTGCAAGAGATAAAAGGTTAATTCTACCCTTTGAAAACTTTGAAGATGAAACAAGGTATATTTAATTCAAGTTCACATAATCAAATGAAGTAATATCTGTAAAGTACTGAGTACAGTTTCTTGGATATATTAAATGTTATATAAATGCTTATTGCTTTCTTTTTTCTTGCTCAATTATAAAGAAAGGTAGCATAGCTGGAGTCGCTAATGGGCCAGACTCAATCAGCAGGACTTGAGTCTTAACCTCTGTCACAAACTGGCCAAGTAACCTGAGATAAATGATTTAACTTCTCAATGACCATTAGATGTCCAATAGCAAAAGTGGAACAACAGGTTTTAATATGCATTGATAGATTTCTCACCAGGGGTTCCCTACATCAGTGTAATTTCAAATCTGCCACCTACTCCAGCTCCCCCTCTTTCCCCCCAAAAAAGGATTTTCTTTTTTTCATTGCCATAAAATAATCTTCATTTACTAATCCAGCAATTGGCCTCATAAGAGATTTTGAATGTTATGAAAGCAAAATAATTTCTAGAGAGTATATAATACCAGCCTCTTCATCAATTCTTTTCTTCAACAGTTTTGTTGATTATGTTAAATGTTATATTAGTTTTCTTCCCTAAAAAAATCATAAAATAGGATACTCTTGTTTTTACTTATCAGAATTAAAGGTTGGAGTGTTTTGTTTTTCTCTCACTATGGTTCCTGATAGAGGTTTAGGTCAGTTGTCCTCCCTAGGTAGGACCCCTGTAATCATAGGCTTCAGTAAAATAGTTAAAAATATGCCACTATTGTTATCGCTGTAAAGTTATCCATGCAGATAATCTGTAAATAAAAGGCTATTAAATTAAAATAAATAAATAAATAAAGATATGCCACTAAGTTGACTGGCCAAAAGTTCTAGGAGACACTATGTAATTTACACTTGTACTGTAATACATGGGCAGTGTTACATTGTGAGTGATTCCCTTACTCTTCTTTTTCAACTGTATCAGCCTGAATGTTTTGTCATACCGCTCTATGACCCAGCTTCATTGGAACCTAGATCTGCCTCTGAAATCAAGTGGAACATTTTCCATTATTGATTAGACATTGAATCTGCTTTGTTAAACTAGTTGAGGGCAATAGAAGACATTTGAGTCATTAGCTGAGAGGATGACAAGTCTCCAAATGTGACTACTACCTTTCAATAATCCAAGTATTATTTTCAGTTTAAAGGCACATAGAACTATCATTTCTACAGCAGAAAAGAAAGTAGAATTTATTTTTTAAAGGATAGTATTTGAGATAGTATTTGACATGGCATTTTACTTTTCTCGATGTACAAAAAATGTCAGATAATGCTTGATTAATTATGTAATGAGAATTGCAGTACCTTATTTAAGATCTCTGAGAATGAATATAATTTAATAGGCACGCTTATGATTTTTTAGGTACCATTTTTTTAGTTTTTCATTCTTTAGATTCGGAGGCAATTATTTTCATTTAATAAAAAATTCCATCCTTAACTAGGTCCTCAGTTTGAACCCCCTTTAAGTCTGACACTTAGAAAATACTACTAGTACTAACGTGCCTCCTTTCCAATGTGTGCTTTTGCTCAGAAGTTCATATAGGGACTGAGAGGCTGACAAAATACTTTTCATCCCATTCTTGACCAAAAAACAAGCTTCTTTTCTCAGGGTTTAGGATATCAATCCAGTGTCAGATTTCACATTGCAAGCTTCCTGTGTATAATTATCCAGTCATTGAGCACATGCAAATGAATTTGAAAGTGACTCTCTGACAGAACCTCTGAGCAGCTTTAACTGCTTCTAGTTTTGCAAGTTCCAAACAAAGCAAAAACGAATTCTCTTAAACCTTTCAGATTATGAGCAAGTTACAGCGAAAGTTATCTCTTACTTCTTCAGGGACGACAATCGAATGGTTGGAGCCAAAACTACCTTTGCCAAATCACTATAAGAATGGAGGTGATCAAACCTTTGCACCTGAGCAGAATAAGCCAGTGGCTGTCCGAGAAGAGCCATCCAGTTCAGAATCTGGACTCTTAACAAGGGTAAGATAATAGTAACATGAGAATTTGATGAATAAAGGATATGAGCCTCAAAAGTATTGAAGTTTTTTATAGTAAGACAATTTAAAAACATTAATAAATTAGTTTATTGAGGTAAATTACTTTTTATATTAGTGTTGGGAAAAGTCTTTTATTATATTGAGCACATCATTTTTCTAATGTTAGGTTTTTTTATCCTGCTTCTTATCCTTTTTGTGCTGTAAAAATTTCTTTTCTTCTTTTCCTGTTCACTTTCAACATAAAGTATTACAATCAGCCACAAAAATGTCATTTTTTTCTCTCCCCTCCTCTTACCATATTAATCTTTTGCTACACAGGAGTATTGACTAGCCTTTTTCCTTTTTAAGTTGTACTTAAAACAAGTTATTCGAAATATTTTTATTGATTTGAATGATTTTATATTAATTATAATATTTATTTATTTTTTGTTAAAATGGTCCATGTTCTCAACCTTCACGTTTTTACTAGAACTTCCACCTTTAACTAGCTTATTTTGTATAGTCAATCAACAAATATTTTTTGAATACCTGCTGTTTAGTGCTCATGTTCTCAGGTCAGTGAGGAATGTGGAGTAAGCTTAAGAAATAGGCCCAATTATTGAAGAGAAACAAATTTTATATACATGAAACATTTTGAAATAGCTGATAAGAAGCATTGTGGCATAATGGAGAGCTTATTGCACTTGGAAATCCATAAGACCTGGGTTCCAACTCGCTCTTCTTCACATAATCTTGCTGGATTTCAGTTTTGGAGCCTTATAAGGTTGTTGTTAGAGGCAAATAAAACTATGCTTAGTTTTGTATTTTTAAAGCATGATGCAGATATTAGTATTATAAATAGTCTAGTTTAAGTATTACATTGTAATATTACATGGTGCTATTGGAGTATAGGGAGATTTAAAATCAAAGAGTATGGGAATAGTTAGGGGAAAAAAGCTCAAAGGTAAGCTTGAAAGAGTTGCAACATTTAGCTATATGGCAAGGAATTGATGGGCATTACCAGGAAATTGCATAGACAAGGAAAGGAAGGAAGACATGGTATGTTCTAAGAAGCATTTAGGGAGAAATAAAAGGGTTGATGTTTGGGATAAATGGAGAACTAGATTGCCTGGAATGGATATATAAACCAGGCAGAGAAGTTTGGATTTACATCTTGCATCAACAAGGTACAACATTAGGGCTATACTTTCTTAGAACTGGAAGGGGATTCCATAGTCTAACTACTTGATTTTACTCATGAAAATAATTGTAATCCAGAATTAATGGTTACAGAATACCAAAACCAGGTGTAAACCTGGCACAATATGTTAAATTTAAGAAAACTAGACTGAGACTATTTGGGGAGGGGGGAGCGTCTAGAGTCTAGAAAGCTGATGAAGTAATTAAAGCATGAGTTAATGAAGGTGGTACTCGATGGAAAGAAAGTAAGTATATTTTAATTTATGGTGTCCTAAGCATTATGCTAAACACTGTAAAAATATTATTTCATTTAATGCTCATAACAATCCTGGAAGGTAATTATCTGAGGAAACTGAGACATAGATTAAGTAACTTGCCCTGGATCACACAGCTAGTTAAGTTAGTAAGATTTTATGGCTAGATTTAAAGTCAATTATTCCTAACTCTAAGCTCAGCAGTCTATCTACTAATTGCCTTGAAATGAAAAAGATGAAAAAAGTTTTGAAGAATTTATAGGTCCTAGTAATTGAGCTGAATATAGAGAATGAAAGAAAAAGTGAGTCAAAGATAATTAAATTTGAAGCGGTCAATAAAAGTAGAAAAGTTTGGATGTTTCCCTTTTAAATGGAAGATGGTCTATGTAACATAATGGATATGTTACATGGGTGTGACATTTTAGTGAAGTGGAAATATCCTGTGAGCATTTGGATATATGAACTAAAACTCGACTGAGATATCAAGATTGGTGTGATAACGTATTTAACATATATTGGATTACTTGCCCTCTACGAGAGGGAGTAGGGAGGAAAGAATAAAAAAATTTTTGGAACATAAGGTTTCGCAAGGGGGAATGTTGAAAATTATCTGTGCGTATGTTTTGAAAATAAAAAGCTTTTAAAAAAAATTTGGAGTCATCACATTTTTATGGTCAGAAGGAACCTTAGAGATCCTTGAGTTCAAACTCTTTAAATTAGACATAAGGAAGTCAGAGCACAAAAAGACCAAATGGAATGGCCACAGTCACACACAGGGTTGTTATTAAAGCCTATCCTGGGGAGAGTTTTTGTAGTCAAGGGCAGAGACCTGAGGATTGTGAGATTTAGGAAAAATGGGATGGCAGGAGAAAAACTTTCCAGGGAAGGAGATAGAACTTATGATAATTGGAGTACAGTAGTGCCAGTGAAAACTTAGGGGAGAGAACATTTCAGGAAATATATGATAGTTTTTATTATTTAAAATTATAATATTAAAATTATTATTTAGTACTAAATTAGGTAGAACAGGCATTCAAATATCCAGAGCTGCTTCTTCCTCATGTTGTCCACTGCATTATCCTTGGCTTCTCGCTTTGTTTTATGTAGCAAATATTTCAGGCATTATGAGGATTAAGAAAAGATTTTCATTTTTTCCTAGAAGTCAGGTATTAGAAAAAGCAATTAATTCAAACTGCATGACATTAAGGAGGGAATATGTGATGAGAAAGTTAAAGCAGCAGTTCAAAGTTTTACATATAAGAGAAATAAGTAGCCATAGGAGACAATTTGGGTCAATAATGATTTTCCAAGTTGTTGTACAATTATGCATATTTGAAGATTGAGGGGGGAATAAGCTAGTGCTAAGGTAGAAATTAATGATGTGGAAGAGGGGATAATGAGAAAATGCTATCAGCAAGGAAGGACGTAAAAGAACAATACCTAAAACATGAGGAATAAAGAGATAATATTCTTTTTTTTTTCTGAGTTTAAAAGAAAGAATGAAAAGAAAGTTGTAACAATAGAAAATAGGGAAAAAGAGGAAATTAATGCCAAATAACCTCTGTCATTTCACTTAGTATAAGGTTATCTATTGAGGGAGAGGGAATTTGGGGAGTTGGGAGGGTTTTGGAGAAAGAAGTCTGGAAAAGCAGGTAGGGGAAGTGTATTAGAGCGTCAGTATGAAAAATAGAATTTCTGCATAGTGAGAAGACTAGAATGATTATGATTGACAGAACCGTTGAAATGGACACATGTATTTGAATTTGAACTATGCAAAATTATTATGTAAAATATGGTATTTGGGTCCAGCTGAATGGTAAAAGCTTGATAATACTACTTGATAATAATAACAGTGAAAATTCATTGTTCACACTTAGGTGAACTCATCTGGAAGTTATACAGAATTCTAGGTTTTTTTTCCATCATTCTGTAAACTGGAACCAAGAATGAAAGAAGGAACATGTGACCCAGCAAATATTGAGATCCAGTGCTATTTATTCCACATTCTGTTCATCTGTTGAAGTAAATCTTTATTGTTTTTCTTCTCCTTTGTACTTACAACTAATATGTTACCAAGTATTACAATTCTTCCTTTATGATATCATTTAGATCTATATCTTTTTTATTCCCATTGTCATTCATAGGGTAATCCCTAGGCCTTCATCATCTCTCAGGACTATTGCAGCAGTGTCCAGGTGGACTCACTGCCTTAGTTTTCCATCCTTCTCATATCCTATGCATGAGGACTAGATTAAATCTAAAACAACTTCTTTGGGTCTCCCTTTAAAATATACACCTTAAAGTACATAGTCAGGCATTCAAAGCCATTCATAACTTAACTATTTCTAATATGGTATATCAGAATAAGTTTTTCATAAGGAATGAGAAAATTCTTGGCTCTGCTATTTTTTTTGTTTGTTTGTTTGTTTTGGTTATTGCTTTAAAAATTTTTTTTCTGATTATACATGTACATTAATTTTTTTCATTATACACTTCTTTACAAATCATGTTTGGAGAGAAAAATCAGAACAAAAAGGAAAAACCATGAGGGAGAAAAGAAAACAGAAGGAAAAAACAAAAACATAGCTTGTGTTGATTTACACTCAGTCTCCATAGTTATCTCTCCATACAGGTGGCATTTTCTTTTCAGAGTTTATTGGGATTGCCTTCAATCACTGAATCACTAAGAAGAACCAAGAATTTCATGATTGATTATCATACAATCTTGCTATTATTGTGTCCAATTTATTCCTGAATCTGTTTGCCTTCCTCAGTATCAGTTTGTGTGAATTTTTCAAGACCGTTTTAAAATCAGCTTGTTCATCATCTTTTATAGAACAATAATATTCCATTATTTTCATATACCATAACTTATTCAGCCATTCCCCATTTAATGGACATCTACTCATTTTCCAGTTCCTTGCCACCACAAAAAGAGCTGCTTTTCCTTCTTTAATTTCCTTGAGATATAGACCCAGTATTGGCAGAACTGGGTCAGAGGATATACACAGTTTTATAGCCCTTTGATCATAGTTCCCCAAATTGTTTTCCAGAATGATTGGTTCATTTCACCATTCCACCAACAATGCATTAGTATTCTAGTTTTCCCACATCCACTCCAATATTTATCATTATCTTTTCCTGTCATCTTAGTCAATCTGAGAGGTTTGAGGTGGCACTTCAGAGTTGTTTTAATGTGCATTTTTCTAATCAATAGTGTACTTTTTTTTCATATGACTACAGATGGTTTTAATTTTGTCATCTGAAAATTATCTGTTTATAGCTTTTGACCATTTATCAATTGGGGACTGACTTTTATTCTTACAAATTTGATACAGTTTATATATTTTAGAAATGAGTTCTTTATCAGAAACACTGGTTGTAAAAATTTTTCCCAGCTTTATAAGTTTAAATGTTATCTGTTGCTTTTGTTTGTGCAAAAAGTTTCTGACTTAATGTAATCAGAGTTGTCCATTTTGTATTTCATAATATTCTCTGGTTCTTCTTTGATTATAAATTCCTCCATTCTCCAAAAATCTGATAGGTATACTATCCCTTGCTCTCCTAATTTACTAATGGTATCAACCTTTATGCTCAAATCATGTACCCATTTTGAACCTTATTTTGGTTTAGGGTGTGAAATGTAGGTCTGTGCCAAGTTTCTGACATACTATTTTTCAGTTTTCCCAGCAATTTTTGTGAAATACTGAGTTTTTATCCTAGAAGTTGGAATTTTGAAGTTTATCAAACACCAGATTACTATAATCATTGATTATTGTTTCATGTGTATCTATCCTATTCTCTATCTCACTTTTATTTCTTAATCCATACCAAATGTTTTTGATTACTGCTGCTTTATAAGAAAGTTTTAGGTCTAATGCTGCTAGGCTACCATCCTTTGTATTTTTCCCCCATTAATCTTGATAGTCTTGCCCTCTTGTTCTTCTACTATTTTTGTTATTTTTGTTATTATTCTAGCTCTATTATAAATTACATTATGTTATAAATTATAAATTTTATAATTTTTTGGCAGTTTGATTGGTATGGCACTGAACAAGTAGACCAATTTAGATAGAATTGTCATTTTTGTTATATTAGCTCGGCCTTCCCATGAACAAGTGATATTCTTACATTTGTTTAGATCTAACTTTATTTGTGTGGAAAGTGTTTTGTAACTGTGTTCATATAGTTCCTGGGTTTGTATTGGCAGGTAAACACCTAAATGGCTTTGCTTTGCTACTTTCTGAATTGGACAAATCACTTAATTTCTCTTTGCCTCAATTTTTTCATCTGTAAAAATGAATGATTTTTACCAGATTATCTTTAAGGATGCTTAAAGGGCAGCTAGGTGGCAGTAGTTGATTGTAACATCAGCCCTGAGTTCAACTTTGGCTTCAGACACTTAACACTAATTGTGTGATCCTGGGCAAGTTTTTTAAAAAAATTTCTTCTAGTTCTAAATCCTTTGGTGTCTTCAGTGGCATCTTCCATTAAAAGATGTTTCATTGTCCTTTATAAACCCTTTATTCTGGTTATAGTGGTACTTTTTTCCCTCGGGGCATACTATGTCTTTTCATGCTTCTGTTGTTTGTTCATGAGATTTTCCCCTCTGTAAAACGCCCTCCTTTACCTCTGTTTATCTGAAGGTTACCTTTTAAGGTCCCAAGAAATCTTACCTCATCTAAGAAGTCTTCTAATCAAAACAACAGAAATCTATCTTTCCTCAGTCTTCATATAAAGTCAATTACTACTTGTCATATATTACCATTTTGATGCTAACTCATTTTTGTATTTATTCATGTGTATATATTTTCTTAATTACATATAGTCTTAAAAATAACAATCAAGCAAAATATGCTATTGACCTTGAAAATAAATACAGGTTCTCTTCTCCCTTGATTATTGTAATAACTTCCTAAATTATTTCCTTCTTTTTAGCCCCTACTTTTTCCATGACTTTTAAAAACAGTGTTCCTGAGATATATCACTGTCCTCTTCAGAAAATTTCAATGTCTTTTATGTGTGAGTGAAAAGTCAGAACTTGACATGGGACAGCTTGTAGCATTAATTGATTTTAAGCAGGTAGGAGTGAATCCAAGACAGAAAAATTATCAGTAAATGCCAGTAGTAATGATTTACAGAGTATTGTAAAGCAACTGGTGTGAATATCTAATAAAAAATAGAGGGTTGTTTTTATTTTTTTTTGTTCTCAGAAATTTTAAGCATGAGAAGGCCAATGACACCTTTTTTTTGCATTGAATTGAGTGCAATAGGAAAAGTGAATCCTCAATAGAGAAAGTGGCGTGGAAATCAGGTCTTTGAAGGGATACCAGATTTTTGTCAATTCATGGAATGGGGGAGGAGGGGAGTGCAAAATAAGTTTAAGGTAAAGGGAAAATTTCATTAAAATATAAGATTGATTCCTTACATTTAAAAAAAAAAAAAAAAAAAAAGGTGATAAGAGTAGAAGAGAATACGTGTGAAGGCTCATGTATAGGAAACATGTCCCCAGAGTGTTAGATGGGAAAATGAAAATGAAAGAAACAGTGGGTAGGGGATCAGACTAGCGATAAAGGTATTTAAAAAGGAAGATGGAGAACTGAGATGTCTCAGTCAGGGTCTACAGATTTATATGGTTAAAAGGTGCTGGGAAGACAAGTACAAAGAATAAAGTCCTTCTCATAAGGAGTTTATAAGTAATGGGCAGGACAACAAATATATATACATATACATATACACACATACATAAACAAACAAACAAAAAAAAAACAAATTCAGGCAAAGAGATGAAATACCAGATAGTTTAAGAATGAAAATACTAGTAGTTGTGATCAAGAAAGGCTTTAGGGCTCAAAGCATCTTTGAGAGCAAATGATAGAAGTACTCAGATCTGTGGAGAAGGCAGGAATTTGTGACCAAAGAAGAACGGGAGGTCATTATTGAACACAAAATATATGATTTTGGTTATATTAAGTTTAAAAGTTTTTATACAAACAAAACTAATGCAGACAAGATTAGAAGAGAAGTAATAAACTGGGAAAACATTTTTACATTCAAGGGTTCTGATGAAAGCCTCATTTCTAAAATATATAAAGAATTAACTAAAATTTATAATAATTTAGCCCATTTTCCAATTGATAAATGGTCAAAGGATATGAAGTCAATTTTCAGATGAAGAAATTGAAACCATTTCTAGTCATGAGTGCTCTAAATGGCTATTGATCAGAAAAATGAAACTCTGAGACACTACTACATACCTCTCAGATTGCCTTAGATGACAGGAAAAGATAATGATGAATGTTGATGGGGATATGGGAAAACTGGGACACTGTTACATTGTTAGTGGAGTTGTGAACTGATCCAACTGTTCTGGAGAACAATTTGGAATTGTGCTCAAAGGGCTATCAAACTCTGCATATACCCTTTGATCCAGCAGTATTTCTACTGGGTTTGTATCCCAAAAAGCTCTTAAAGGAGGGAAAGGGGCCCACATGTGCAAAAACATTTGTGGCAGCTCTTTTGTTAACAGCAAGAAACTGGATAGTGAGTAGATGCCCATCAGCCCATCAGAATGGCTAAATAAGTTATCATATATGAATGTTATGGAATATTATTATTCTATAAGAAATGATCAGCAAGATCTCCAGAGAAGTCTAGAGAGACTTGCATAAACTGATGCTAAGTGAAATGAGCAGAACCAGGAGATCATTGTACATGGCAGTGACAAGATTATACAATATTCAATTCTGTTGGATGTATCTCTTTTCAACAAGGAGGAGATTCAGATCATTTCCAATTATCTTGTGATGATGAGAGCCATCTATACCCAGTAAGAAAACTGTGGGAACTTGTGATGACCGCGTATTTTAAAATCAGCCGGAGTCAGGAATTCAGGTTAAGGGAAAGTCTTCAATCTTTATTCTCAGTAGATGTGAAGAAGGATCGGAGGTGAAGGGGGAATCGTGATAGCAATTTGTGCAGCTGAGTCCAGAAGCCAGCTAGCCTTCTCTTTCCGCTCCTCTCCCCGCCTCCCTGTCTCCACCCACCAAAATTGTCATTTCCTATATAACACATCAGGACTTGCACAAAGAGTGGGCGGGGCCATTCTTTTTCCAAGCATATATATTAATAGAGTATGGTCCAATTATTATTTAGCCTCCCGTGCTTGGAACCTCAGTGCATCAATTTGAGCTTCAGCCTATTACAGGAACTGAGGGTGAATTAAAACATAGCATTTTCATTTTACTTTTTGATCTGATTTTTCTTGTGCTTCAAGATAATTATGTAAATATGTATGCCTATATTGGATTAACATATATTTTTACCATGTTTTAACATATTGGATTACATGCCATCCAGGGAAAAGAATGAGGGGAATGGGGAGAAATTGTAACACAAGGTTTTTCAAGGATCAATGTTGAAAAATTATCCTTACATATCTTTTAAAAACAAAAAACTTCAATTAAAAAAATTGAATTTAGAGGCAGAAGGGAGCTCAGGATTGCATGCCATCTGCCGAGAAAGGCAGGGGAAATTCGAACATAAGGTTTTTCAATGGTCATTGTTGAAAAATTATCCTTGCATATATTTTGAAAATAAAAAAAAAAAATACTTCAAATTAAAAAAAAAAAAAAAAAGAAATAGCGGGAAAGAGAATGTGCATTCCAGACACAAGAGTCAGATAATTGTAAAGGCACAGAGATGAGAAGCAAGGGTGCGATAGCAGACTAGTTTTGTTGAATCACAAAATGTGCAAAGGATGATAAATGTCCTCCTGGACCCTGGAAAGATAGATTTAGGGCTGTGTTGAGAAGAGGTTTAATAATTAAATATCCTGGAATCAATAGGAAACCCCTGTTGTTGATTGAATAGGAGAGTAACATGGATAGATTTGTCCTTAACAAAAATATTTTTTCCCTTAGGAAAACATAGTAGGGAGTTTGTAGGGCAGATTGGTTAGAGGAGTTGTAATAATTTATAACAATTTAAGAGAGGTATTAAGAGGTAATAAGGGCCTGTGTTAAGTTGTGTGAGTGCAAAGAAGGGATCAGATATATGAGATACTTTGAACAGAAATGGCAAAATTTGAGAACTGGTGTGTGGAATGAGGAACAATGTACAATGGGAAAATGAAGAGTCCAGAATAATTCTGGTATTACAAACCTAGATTGGAAGAAAGGTGTTACCTTTGATAAAAATAGAGAAGTTTGAAAGAGGAGATGTTTTTGTGAAAAAGGTCATGAATTGAGTTTAAGATACTGCAGGAAAATGTGCTTTGAAATGTCCAATAGCAAATTAGTGGTGCACGACCTGTGGCTCATGGAAGAAACTGGAATTGTTAGAAACTCAGTAAATAAGACTTATTGACCTTAAATATTTCACAGGTACTGTGTTAACCACTGGGGGTACAAAAAGAGACAAAACAGAGAAAGAACTCTGGGAGATGACTAAAAACCATTACATTGAATTCCTAATCCCTGTATTTATGCCCACCTGCATTTTTGATTTCCTTCACAAGCTAATTGTACATATAATATTTCAGAGTCTGATTCTTTTTGTACAGCAAAATAACGTTTTGGTCATGTATACTTATTGTGTATCTAATTTATATTTTAATGTACTTAACATTTACTGGTCATCCTGCCATCTGGGGGAGGGGGTAGGGGGGTAAGAGGTGAAAAATTGGAACAAGAGGTTTGGCAATTGTTAATGATGTAAAGTTACCCATGCATATATCCTGTAAATAAAAGGCTATTAAATTAAAAGGTTATTAAATAAAAACAAAAATTAATTAAATTAAAACAAAAAAAAAAACAACAAGAGGCAAAATAGATCACAATGGATGAAACAACAAGCAAATTTTTACAAATTGCAAACAATTAATGCAATCAAGGCAAAGAACAAAAAGCATTTGGGAAAAGTGTTCTGTAGAGGGTAGAATTTTAGTGGGGAAACCAAGAGGCAGAAATGGGGAGGGAAAAGCTTTCCAGGCATGGGAAACCACTTGAGAAAATGCAAAGGAGCTGAGAAATGAAGTGCTTGTCTATGAAATAGCCAGGAGGCCAGCATTACTGGATTGAAGAGGATTTGGTGGAGGGTATATTGTAAGAAGACTGGAAAGGAGCTCCAGGTTTAGAGGGTCTTTGAATATCAAATAGGATTTTCTATTTGATTTTTATGGTGATAGGGAGCCACTGGAGTTTTGGGGTAGATGGTTGTCATGGTTGGGCCTTCACTTGAGGAGAATGGATTGCATTGGGAAAAGACTTGAGACAGGCAGATCCACCAGAGGCTGTTGCTTACAGTAAGTTCAAGTTTGAGATGATGAGAACCTGTACCAGTGTTTTGATACAGGTTTTGACATCAAATTAGCTATGGGGACAGTGAGAAATAGGAGTCAAAGACACCTCGGTTATGGAACTGGGAGCATGGTGATGCTCTTGCCAATGGAAAGTTAGTAGGGAGGGCAGACTTTGGAGGAAAGATAATGAATTCACTCACATGATGAGTTTAAGGTGTTTGTGGCACCTCCAGCAGTTGTAAATATGAGACTGGAGGTCACTAGAGAGATTGGGATAGAATAGATTTAGGAACTGTTAGCATAGGGATGAAAATTTTAATCATTGTTGCTGGTGAGATCACAAAGTAAAATGCTATAGAAGAAGAGAACAATACCCAAGACAGGTCCCATCTTCAGTTGGAGAATATAAATGTAAGATTTCAGGATTCCGATACAGGAAAGGATCCTGAGAAGCCCAGTTCTTCTTTTAGGAGAAGAACCAAGAGAGAGTGGTGTCCTGAGAAAAGGGTGATCAATGTCAGTATGTAGAGTCTAGGAAAATGAGGATTTAAAAAAGACATTGGGTTTGGTAACAAAGATCATTTCTAACACTTTTGGACAAAACAGTTTTGAACTAATGAAACGGGATTGTTAAGGGTTTAATAAGAGAGCAAGTGAAAAGGAAGTGAAGTCACAATATTGTAGACTTTGTATTATATGTATTGTATTCTTATGTACTGTAGACTTTCTCAAGGAGTTTAGGCACAATGGGCAAAAAATAGAGGATTATCTTCAGGGAGTCTGAGTGAATCAAGTGAAACTGTTGTCTCTATGGATTTACCTTGTATAGGGAGAAGAGAAAAGAATCGAGTGTAGAACTTCCCCTAGGTGGGAGCAAGTTAAAACTAGCAAAGGATATTTTATAACTGAAACTGAGAAGTGTGTCCTGCTGAAGATCCTGCTGCCTTTTTATTTATTTATTTTTTTTATTATTATAGTTTTTTATTTACAAGATATATGCAGGTAATTTTTCAGCATTGACAATTGTAAAACCTTTTGTTCCAACTTTTCTCCTCCTTCCCCCAGATGGCAGGTTGACCAATACATGTTAAATATGTTAAAGTATAAGTTAAATACAATATATGTATACATGTCCATACAGTTATTTTGCTGTACAAAAAGAATCAGACTCTGAAATAGTGTACTATTAGCCTGTGAAGGAAATCAAAAATGCAGGTGGACAAAAATAGGGGGATTGGGAATTCTATGTAGTGGTTCATAGTCATCTCTCAGAGTTCTTTCCCTGGTGTAGCTGGTTCAGTTCATTACTGCTCTATTGGAACTGATTTGGTTCATCTCATTGTTGAAGAGGGCCATGTCCATAAGAATTGATCATCATATAGTATTGTTGAAGTATATAATAATCTCATTTCACTCAGCATCAGTTCATCTAAGTCTCTCCAGGCCTTTCTGAAATCCTCCTGCTGATCCTGCTGCCTTTAGAATAGGGAATATAGGCAAGAGTGAGAATAGAAATCCCTAGATCTGCCAAAGTGAATGTATGCTCATGAATATACAATCTCATGAGGATATACCAGACTTGAAAAGATTTATGAGCTAGGTAAGTATTTTCTTTGAGTGGTAAGGAAAGAAGAGATGCTTGGAGGAGGTAAGAAGACATTCCCTGACAAATTATATCAAATGTTAGTAGTTAGGGGAAAACAAAAAGAGGTAGATATTTTGTGGAATGATAAATTTTCCTTTAAGCTTTTGTAGATTGCCTTAACTTTTTACTTTTGATAATGGGAACACCAAGAATTAGTTCTTTTTTTTCTCTTTAAAAACATTTTAATTCTGTTGGTGTTTTTAGTTTTATATCACAGTCATTTCCTGGTATTACCCAATTTCCTCCCTTCTACCCAGAACTTCCCTTGTAATAAGAAAAAAGCTGACCATATCCAAATAACCTGCGTGTCTATAAGTATCAGCATATATAACATTTGGCATTTGTAACCCCCATATGCATTTTTTATCCTTTGGAACTTTGCATTTAATCCAAGTTCATTATCTAATTCTTACTCTTACTGTCTTTGTTAATATTGTCCTCCTAATTATGCTTTCTCTGTACAACATTAATTCATACAGTTTCTTTAAATTCCTAAATTCCCTAAGAAGCTAATTATATAAAAGTTTCTGCCACTGAATTCGTTGAATATTCCAGGTTTTGTTGGATCTTCCATAAAGTTTAGAAGATTTAAAACATTTTTCCATTAACTACTATCTTGCTTCTTTGAAAGTTAGCTTGTTATCCTAAAGTTTATCTTTTAAGAGCCTACATATGCAAAAACTACATAGAAAAGAGCTATCAAATTCCTTAATAAGCATCAGGCTTTCAGAAGCTGTAACTTGATAATAGCATAATTTTCTTCATTTCACCATTCTGATAAGTCATTTTTAGCAGTGTTGTGGAAAGAATGCTTAACTGGATCAAGTCCTGACTCTCATAATTGTTAGCTCATTTAATTTTCTTGAGCTTCAGAGCTTTCTCATAATTGATTTTTAATGTCTCCTTAGAGCTTTACAATTCTAGGATTTCCTAAAAAAACAAATTTTTAAAGTTCTTAGGGGAATTTGAGTATATTCTATGCCACTACAGTTCTTCTTCCCCTTCCTCCAAAAAAACATATCCAAATCATACCAATTACATATATAAACATAACATATATAAGAGAGTTAGAGAGGGCTCTTCATTAAGATCTGGCAGTTTGCTAATCCTCTGTTTCACAGATATGTAGTTTTTATGTTTACTATCTCTATGGAGCTAAAGTTCCTTGTTCCTGAAGGGTATGTGGGGGAAAAAGTAATCTTTAAACCATCACAAAACTAATTTAAATTGGCTATTAGAAAAAGCTTCTTAATGACATTAAAGTAGCTTAGTTAAAGAAGGTCAAGGATTGAGCAATGATTAACTTTCTCTTTATTTCAAGAACAACTAAATAAGCTTCTACTATGATGATTGGTAGAATATTTCTTTATGTATGTTTTCCAAAATAAGTAATTTCGGTAGTACTGGTTAGATATTTTCTTTTTTCTTTTTCTTTTTTTTTCTTTTTCTTTTTTTTTTTTTTTTGCTGAGGCAATTAGGATTAAGTGACTTGGCCAGGGTCAGACAAGCAGGAAGGTGTTAAGTGTCTGAGGCCAGATTTGAACTCCGGTCCTCCTGACATCAGGACTGGTACTCTATCCATTACACCAACTAGCTGCCCCCATGGTTAGATATTTTCGAGATGATTTCTATTATATTGTTCTCTCCTTGATAAGAATGTTTTCCTCATTTATTGATGAAGAAACTTATTGCCGGATCTTGCATTATTTCTCAGAGCAATGGGGGGAAAACACTTAGACTCTGTTATAAAAATGTTCCTATCTCAGGATAGCCCCAATAAAATAAAATTAAACTCTTACCATTAGGTATTATAAGACTGTCTGCCAGATGTAGAAAAAGTCTTAATATCTAACTGAAAAAGATGAGGGCTTCTTTTTGTTTCCTAATAGATTTCAGGCCCACTATAATTTATTTAGGCCATGAACTGTCCTGTCCTCTCCCCGTCTTTTTTTTTTTTTTTTAAACTTTGTCAGTAAGTACTTTTAAATACTTGATCCCTTTATTTTCTGTCCAGGAACCTGAGGAAATAAATGCAGATGATGAGGTGGAGGATACTTGTGATAATAAAGAAGATGACTTGGGAGCTGTAGAAGAACAGCGCAGTGTTATCCTACATCTACTGTCGCAGCTTAAACTGGGCATGGATTTAACAAGAGTAAGTTCTTTTTTTTTTTTTTTAATTGAAGCTTTTTATTTACAAAGTATATACGTGGGTAATTTTTCCAACATTGACCCTTGCATAACTTTTGGTTGCAAATTTTCCCCTTCTTCCTCCCACCCTCTCCCCTAGCTGGCAGATAGTCCACTGCACGTTAAATATGTTGGAATACATGTTAGATCCAATATATGTATACATATTTTATACAATTATCTTGATGCACAAGAAAAAATCAGATCAAGAAGAAGGAAGAAAAAGAAAAACTGAGAAAGAAAACACAGTGCAAGCAAACAACAACAGAGAGAGTGAAAATGCTATGTTGTGTTCCACACTCTGTTCCCACGGTTCTCTCTCTGGGTGTAGATGGCTCTCTTCATCACTGTACAAGTTGAACTGGTTTGAATCATCTCAATATTGAAGAGGGCCACGTCTATCAGAATTGATTGTCGTATAGTCTTCTTGTTGCCATGTATAATGATCTCTTGGCCCTACTCATTTCACTCAGCATCGTATAAATCTCTCTAGACCTCTCTAAAATCATCCTGCTGGTCATTTCTTATAGAACAGTAATATTCCATAATATTCATATACCATAATTTATTCAGCCATTCTCCAACTGATGGGCATCCATTCATTTTCCAGTTTTTTGCCACTATAAAGAGGGCTGCCACAAACATTTTGGCACATACAGGTCCCTTTCCCTCCTCTAGCATCTACTGGAGTAAGTTCTAATGTGGGTTGATTGTGAAGGAAACTTGGCAGCTAAAAATATTTTTTCTTATCTAATTTGTGATGTGAGTATTCTTCACTGCATTCCTTTGTTTCTTAATAGGCATTCCAATAACATGCTTTATTTTTCTAAAAGGAGCAATTTTTGGTGTTTATGTCAAGCAGAAATCCTGATATTCTTGAACTTTTCCCCAACATTCTTTTCCTTCTGTTTTAATTCAACTCTTGAACTCTCCTAAAGACACTGCATCCCCAGAAACCTTGCCACTGAAGTTAGTGTCTTCTGAGAAGAGAGCCAGGTATGCCGAGTGGTCAGAATGCTGACTTAAAATTAAGAAAGGCTGAATTTAGAAACTGCTTTTGTCATTTACTCAATGTGTGACCCTGGGCAAGTCACTTATCCTCACCTGCCCTCAGTTTAACTTAACTACCAAGTGCTATCAACCAACAAGTCCTTTTTATTCTACTTGTACAATATCTTCTCTCATATAACCTCCTATTCTTTGTTCTTATAGATACCACCATTAACATCTACCTGGATTTTTGTCCTAGTTTACTAGGAAGTGCTAACTATTCTCGTAGTATCCATTTTTTCCTCCCTTAAAACTGTCTTTCATTACCATTACCAGATTGTTCATAAATTTGCTTCTTTCTTCTGCTCACAATATTTTTGTGGCTTTGACTTTCAGGCTTTGTTGAAATTAATATAAAATAGAAATAAATATCAATATTATTTTATACCATATATAATATAATATAAATATATGTTATAAAATAATATAAAATATAAACATAGTTTTCTTCAGTATATATATTTTTTCATTTCACCAAATATGTTGATAAGGAGTTGTTTTCTTATGACAGTTTCTTTATTTCCTTTTCCAAATTCTCCTGCAAAGCTTTCATTTCCTTTCCCCATTTTTTTTTCTAACTTAAAAGATCCTTTTTAAATTCTTCCAAGAGACGTTTTTGAGTTAGAGATCAGTTCATATCCCCTGCTTTGAGGATTTTTGCCTTTAGTGTCCTCAGAGCTTAAGGTCTGTTCTCCCTGTCTTCATGACAGCTGTCTATGGTCAGGGCCTTTTTTTTTTTTTTTTCCCCTGAGGCAATTGGGGTTAAGTGACCTGCCCAGGGTCACACAGACGGGAAATGTTAAGTGTCTGAGGCCAGATTTGAAGTCAGGTCCTCCTGACTTCAGGGATGGTGCTTATCCACTGTGCCACCTAGCTGAGCCTTTTTTGCTCATTTTTAAAGGTTGAAATCTTCTCATAGAGTATGGAGAGATTATTCTGAACTTTCTCTACAGGTTGGCAGGGGTTTTACTTTGCCTTAGTGACAGGCAGTGTTTTTGTTTTTTTTTTTCTTTTAATAATTATAATTTTTTATTGACAGAACCCATGCCTGGGTAATTTTTTACAACATTATCCCTTGCCCTCACTTCTGTTCCGATTTTTCCCCTCCCTCTTCCACCCCCTCCCCCAGATAGCAAGCAGTCCTATACATGCTAAATAAGTCATAGTATATCCTAGATACAATATATGTGGGCAGAACCGAACAGTTCTCTTGTTGCACAGGAAGAGTTGGATTCAGAAGGTGAAAATAACCTGGGAAGAAAAACAAAAATGCAAACATTTTACATTCATTTCCCAGTGCTCTTTCTTTGGGTGTAGCTGCTTCTGTCCATCCTTGATCAATTGAAACTGAGTAAGATCTTTTCTTTGTCGAAGAAATCCACTTCCATCAGAATATATCCTCATACAGTATCATTGTTGAAGTATATAATGATCTCCTGGTTCTGCTCATTTCACTCAGCATCAGTTCATGTAATTCTCTCCAAGCCTCTCTGTATTCATCCTGCTGGTCATTTCTTACAGAACAATAATATTCCATAACATTCATATACCACAATTTACCCAACCATTCTCCAATTGAAGGGCATCCATTCATTTTCCAGCTTCTAGCCACTACAAACAGGGCTGCCACAAACATTTTGGCACATACAGGTCCCTTTCCCTTCTTTAGTATCTCTTTGGGGTATAAGCCCAGTAGTAGCACTGCTGGATCAAAGGGTATGCACAGTTTGATAACTTTTGGGGCATAATTCCAGATTGCTCTCCAGAATGGTTGGATTTGTTCACAACTCCACCAACAATGATCAGTGGGACAGGCAGTGTTGCAGGCTTCCTCCCTGTGTTGGGTGGACCTGGCCAAGTCTTGCCTGTTATGCTGCAGTTCAAGGACTCCCTATTTATCTTCTGTAGTTGCATTGGAGGTCTTGTCTGCTGATTCACTAGCTTCTGGACTTAGATAGATAGATCCTATAATATTAGGACTGAGTAGCCAATGCTGGTATATTTTGGTTAAGAACCTTCCACTATATTCCCTGCTAGCATGGCCTCTCTGCCCTGGGCCTTCCTATGCTGCATCCAGGACTGCTTTTGTTTTGTACTGAATGAAAGGATAACTGCCATAGAATGTGATAGGAATTCATATAAAAACTTTACTACCACAAAGGTATACAGTTAAACATTTATAGAGTTAGGAGCACAGCATCCCTGTGATTAGGAAAATTCATGTAAAATTTTTTGGCCTTTCCTTTGAACCAGATGAAAAGTCTGAATTATTATATTAAAAAATAAAATATATTGATATCTACTATGCAATACCATACACATATTTTATGCATTTCTGAGTTTCTAAACTTTCTGTGTAAATTGGCTATTCTTCATGTTTCATCTGCAGCTTCTGCAAAACTTTCTCCAAATTCTCATTAATTTCTTATGCTCACCCATAGTATATCGAAACCATGAAGGGGAAAGTCATGATGTAGAAGGGATAACTGTATTAACAACTCTGCCTGACATTTATCATGCCATTCAATTCTTATTTACCTGTAAGTGGGTAATACTGTGGAGATTATCTTTGCCTGATGGTCTCCCTTTACTTTTTGCCTAGTTAGTATCATGTTTACTTGTCTTAACTGTAGACTATAAAAATGGTAAATAAGGTAATAAATTTGCTGCAGAGTAACTGTATAATTATTATAAATTATTTTGGATTATATATTTGAATAATCTGTAACATTATTGTTCTTTCATATGGATAATTAAGAATTGACTATAGTGGATTTTTTTCTCCTTTGTCCTAAATCCTGAAGGATATTTTAAGTTTGTAGTATTAAGGATAAAGATTGTTTTCCTTTGATTATATTCCTTTAATGGTAGGTAATTATTGTACTTTTAATTCTGAGACAGAAATCAAAAGTCTATATATAGGGTGGCCCAAAAGTCTTAGTGTAGTTTTAAACTTTAGTAGCTTGAAAATGCACATCCCACTCAGCATAAAACTAATTTTGTCCTTGTTGGATTTTTTTCTTGGCTTCAGGTAGTTCTTCCTACCTTCATTCTAGAGAAACGTTCTTTGCTGGAGATGTATGCAGACTTTATGTCTCATCCAGATCTCTTTATATCTATCACCAATGGAACTACTGCTGAAGACAGGATGATTCGTTTTGTAGAGTACTATCTTACTTCATTTCATGAAGGCCGTAAGGGAGCTATTGCAAAGAAACCCTACAATCCCATCATTGGAGAAACATTTCACTGCTCCTGGAGGATGCCGAAGAGTGAGGTAGCATCCAACGTGACTTCCAGCTCTTCCTCCCAGGCAATTGCAGATCATTCTTCTCTGCCGGAGCCTTTGAGCCAGGTGGAATCAAACTGTTATACTGTCAGATTTGTTGCTGAACAGGTGTCTCATCATCCTCCAGTCTCGGGGTTTTATGCAGAATGTGCAGAGAGGAAGATGTGTGTAAATGCCCACGTTTGGACTAAAAGCAAATTCTTGGGAATGTCAATAGGAGTGACAATGGTTGGAGAAGGTAAATAGAAAATTTTATTTGAAGAATAAAATACATATAATAAAAATGCTAGATATCTAAATAAAAATGATGAATTAAAAGGAAAAATAATTGGAAGCATTTAGTTCAAAGGGTATTCCAGGTGATTGTGGGAAGAGAGTATTGATAAATTTTTTAAAGTCCACACATTTTTAAAGTATTTTATACTATTGTTCTATGTCATTATATGAAAAGAGAGGTTGAGCATAATAAAAATCCTATGAGACTTTTGTTAGGTTTAGTGTAACATACTTGAATGGAAAAAAAAAGTTTTTCCTGAACATTTTGTTCTGAATTTAAACTTGCTAGACATACATAATTTTGGTCTATGCTTCACTCTGAAATTCTGTTATTTTGACTTTGGAGAAGATAATTTGATTTTTAATTTATATAAAATGGGGATAATAATACATGTCTCACTTCCTTCAAAGGCTGTAATAATCAGAGAAAAACTCATGTGAAAGTTCTTTGTAAACCATAAAATAAAAAATAAATATAAATAAATAAAATAAATAAGTTATTCTCTTATGTAATGAGAATATCAACAACTATCAAAGCATTTTGAATATTAATTTGTAGTTCTATTAGGCTTTTTAGATAGAAAAGTTAAACAGAAATTAAATATAAATAAAAGATAAAATATCTTCTTTTTCATTATTAGGAAGGCTAAGCGTTATATTACCTAAAGCACTGATTTTCAGAGAACGTTATTTTTTTATTTTTTCTTTCCTTTTTTAAAAAAAGCTTTTTATTTTCAAAACACATGCATAGTTTTCAATATTCAACCTTGCAATACCTTGTTCCCAGTTTTTTTCTCCTTCCTTTTCCCCCATTCCTCCCCAAGTTGGCAAGAAATGCAATATAAGAACATTTTTTTTTTTAGGTTTAAAAAAAAAAATCTGCCAAATACCTGTGGTTTGTAGTCTGTATCTTAGTAATTGGACTAGATTTTCCTCAAACTGGTGATTGTCAGAATTAAAGTCACTTGGGGGGCTAAGTGGTGCAGTGGATAGAGCACCAACCCTGAAGTCAGGAGGACCTGAGTTCAAATCAGTCTAAGATACTTAACACTTCCTGGTTCTGTGACCCTGAGCCAGTCACTTAATCCCAATTGCCTCAGGGGAAAAAAAAAAAGAATTAAAGTCACTGAATCCTTACAGCTTTACCATATAACATGATCTAAAAAGGCATGCAATTTTGCATAAAACTGATTTGCTTTGGACACTCTGGGGGATCTTTTACTGGAACCAATGGAGGGACTTTATTAAAATCTTATTTGATTTATCATATAATAACCCAAGAATACTGATTATAGTTTTATAATAAAACAATATGAGTTACCTAGATTTTTTGAGAAAATTTTTAACATGTACTGTTATTGTAAGGGATTCAATCGGTTCAACCCAAACTATAAGTATGTTGAGCAAAATGTAGCCGTATTTTTAGAATATAACACAGGAAAAGATTGATATAAATTTTTGCTGAAACTGTTAACCATATTTATGTTTCAGGTATTCTTAGTCTCTTGGAACATGGAGAGGAGTATACATTTTCCTTGCCATGTGCTTATGCCCGATCAATTTTAACAGTTCCTTGGGTAGAATTGGGTGGAAAAGTCAATGTTAACTGTGCAAAGACTGGATATTCAGCTAGCATCACTTTTCATACTAAGCCATTTTATGGTGGTAAACTGCACCGGTAAGGATGATTTTATATTCTTTTATATGATTTTCTATGTGATAATACCATTATTATAGTAATTACTATTATTAATAATGTTCACAATGTTTCTTCTTTTTATTATGTGTGTATGTTGTTGTTTTTTTAATCTTTAGATTAAAATGCTGAACTACAGTTTAGCAATCTTTCAAGTCTTTCTTAAAAATATATATTTTCTAGCCTTTGAGGTCCTGGCCATGGTAAAAGTTGTGCTGCCAGCTTTAGATAGAAGACTTTTCTCATAAGAATTTCCCTAAAAGAAGATGAAATTCCAAATTCTGAAACTGCTAGCAAGACATAGGATAAAGTCATCATATTCATGTTTAGATATAGAATGTAGTTTAACAGATCTCATTGTAATTCTGGCTATTGCTATATCAGGGCAGCTCTGTGGCATAGTGGATAGGTCACCAGGCCTAGACTCGGGAATATCTGAGTTCAGATTTGGTCCCAGACAGTTACTGGCTGTTTGAACGTTATTAGATCACTTAACTTTGGTCTCAGTTGCCTCACTTACAAAATGAACTGGAAAAAGAAATGGCAAATCATTCCAATATCTTTGCCAAGAAAAACACAAATGGGGGGCAGCTAGGTGGTGCAGTGGACAGCGTACCAGCCTCAAAGTCAGGAGGACCTGATTTCAAATCTGCCCTTAGACACTTAACATTTCCTTACTGTGTGACCCTGGGCAAGTCACTTAACTCCAATTGCCTCAGCAAAAAAAAAAAAAAAAAGAAAAGCAAAGAAAAGAAAGAAAAACACAAACGGGACCACAGAAAATTGGACATGATTGAAATTATCTAATAGGAAATTAGGAACAAGATTAATTATATCACATACATACACACATACACACACATATCTTACATTTATATCTCTGGTTTGATGGGAGAGTGGAAGTCTATTTCATTTCAGATTTGTGGCTTATCATTGCATTGATCTGGTTCAGAGTTATTTTTCTCTGTGTTATGTAAATTGTTCAAATAGTTCTACACATTTCACTTTGCATTGACTTGTAGATGTTTTCCCCATCTTCTTTGAATTTATCATAGCTGTTCCTTAGAGCACACCATTAGTTTACATTTTGGGGCTACTTTGAGGTAATCATATGATTTCTGGTAGTTTGGTTATTGATTTGTTCAATTGTACTGATAGTTTTCCTAATACTGAACCAGCCCTGCATTCCTAGTATAAATCCAGTTGGTCATAGTATCTTGGTGATAAATTGCTATAATCTCTTTGCTAGTATTTTAAGATTTTTGCATCGGTAGTCATTTGGAAAATTGGTCTTATAATTTTCTTTCTTTTGATCCTTCCTGGCTTATCAGCAGCATATCTGTATTATAAATGGAATTTGGTAGGACTCCTCCTTCCTTGTGTTCCCAAATAGTTTGTATAGTATTGGAATTAATTGTTCTTTAAATGCTTGGTAGAATTCACTTGTTGTAAATCCATCTGGCCCTGGGCATTTTTTCTTAGGAAATTCATTAATGGCTTGTTCGGGTTTTTTTTTTTTTTTTTTTTTCTCCTAAATGGGACTATTTATTTCCTCATTGGTTAATCTGGGCAGTCTATATTTTTGTACGCATACATCTTCTTCACTTAGTTTATCAGATTTGTTGACATAAAATAAACAAACAATTTGTGCATGTTGAGTTCCTTGAAATTGATCTCTGATATTGACTCTTTATGTGTTAGATTATTTTTTAAGTTTGGGTTTGCTTGTTAGAAAGTCCTGAAAATCTGTAGGTTTGTTGAATGTCCATTTTTTTTCTCATTCAATATTATGAATAATTTTGTTGAATGTGATATTTTTAGCTGCAGGCCTAGTTCTTTTGATTGCTGGTAGTCTTTTATGGCTGCTGATAAGTTCGGTACAATTCTAAATGTAGCTCCAAAGTATTTTCTTGTTTCTTGAAAATGTTTCTCTTTCCTTTGGAGTTTTTAAAATTTGTCAATATTTTTTTTCCACAAAAGATTTCATTGAGGTGTGGTCATTGGTGGATTTTTTTAATTTCTACTTTCCCCTCATGTTCTATCACTTCAGGACAATTTCTTGGATTATTTCTTGCATCATTGTGTCAAGGTTCTTTTTTTGGTCAAAACTTTCAGGCAGTCCAATTAATTATTCTTGTATTTTCTCTCCTTTTTCTGTCAGATTTTTTTTTTAAATAAGATGTTTCATATTCTATTCTATCTTTTTTTAAAGTTTTTCCTCAATGTGTCTCATTTGATTTTCAAATTCTTTGTGTTCTTCTATAAATTCTCTCTGGACAGGGAGCCATTTCACATTAATCTTTTGGTAGAAGCTTTTTTCACTTCATTGTGATCCTTTGAAGATGAACCCTGGTCTTCTCTGTTCTCATGGTAGGTTTCTGTGTTTGGATTCTTTTTTCTTTGCCAGTCATCTCTTCCATCCTTTAATAAGGTATGTTAGTGTATGCACTTCTAATCATGGGGTGGGGGAATGGTTCTTCCAGCCTCACCTCAGCCCTCTGCCCTAGAACTCTAATCTAAGAGCTCCCCTCTCCTGCAAGTGCTCACTACCAGCAGCTTTCCTGCCCCTTTGCACTCAGGAAGTGTGTTGGTTCTTTCTTGCCCATGGCTACATCCTTGCAATCCAGCTGGGCCCGGTGATCCTAATCAGTGAAGGTTCCCTCAGTCTTCCAGGTCTTCAGACCCACAGTGTCCAGGAGGCAAAAGTTTCTGTGGTTCCTGCTGAAACTTCAGCCAAATCCAGCCAACACCAGGACTCCCTGCTTGGTGTTTCTGCAGAGCCAACATGGAGGTGTCTGTACTTCACAGGGGTAAATCCCCAGGCTGGGGTTTTCTTTGGTTGTACCAGGAGGTACCACTGTTCTACCCCAAATCTTCTTGATTTTTTTTTTACCAGTTTTTGTTTATCTTGAGGCACAAATTTGTTCTATTTGTTGGGTAAATCTGGAGAATTTGAAATTTACCAACCTACTCTCTCATCTTCCCAGAATCCTTCTGTGATTTTCAGAATTTCTAATTTTGTATTTAATTAGGGGCTAATTAGGGGGATTTCAAATTCTTTAGTTGCAAGCCCAATTTATTGATCTTTTGTTTCTCTATTTTATTCATGTAACCACCTAAGGATATAAAATTTCTTTTGGGGCTACTTTATTATAAAGCTGTTACAAATGTCCCTTTTCTCTTTTATCTCTTTGGGTCAACTGGGTCAAAAGATGTTAACATTTTGCTATCTTTTGAGGTATAGCTTCAAAATGTTTTTCCGTATGACTACACTAATCTACAGATCTACCAGCAGTGCAATAATATGTGTATTTCCCTCCAGGCCCGATTACCAGTTGTTTACTTTGCTCTTTACCCATTTAATTTGCCTTAATTTGCACTTATCTAATTATCCTTTCACTGTTTAACTCTTTGGGAATGGCTCTAAATCTAAATCTAAAAATGTACACAATTAGGCATTTACAAATTATAGATGAAATAAATAAATGAGAATGAGAAAATTGCACTTGATCCTGTATCATTTTCTTATTGATGAAATTTACAAGTAATTAATATTATCTTGTAACTGCTTAAGTTATGATTCTTCGTCTCTGAACTTAGTACAAAGTTGAACTGGCCTGTCATGCTTAAATTTAAAAATCCAACTAAGTCCTGTAAGGATTTCAAGGAATTGAACTGACCTTGGAGAACACATGAACACAGCAGAAGTTTGGGTGTGATATCTTTACTCTGTCAAGCTGTTTTTCAGGATTCTGGTTTGCTGGCTAAAAGTCCGGTCCTTCACTTCAAACCTGCACTCAGATAGTGAACACTTTTTAGTCTGATAAGAGAGGGGAATCATTTCTAGCCCGCATTACCAAATGTTATGCCAACCACATGTTCCCTGTCCTTCAGCTTTTTAACCAATCATGTTGTCCCAATCCCATGATTCTTCTACTCTGATTTGTACTCTGCAAAAGTTATAAAAGGGGAGCTGCATTTTTTTCTCAGTCTTAAATGCAGGTAAGCCATTATTCCATTTGTTGATATGTACCCTATTGATAGGGTACCATGCCCTGCTAATAAATGTTATTTTTTTTGGATATCTGTTTCAATTTGCTCATTTGTTAAAATGTTTGGGAAGATCAAAAAAGATTTCAATAGGTGGTGACAATTTAACTCATCTTTTTTTTTTTCCCCCACTTTTTTTTTTTAAATAACTTTTTATTGACAGAACCCATGCCAGGATAATTTTTTACAACAATATCCCTTGCACTCACTTTTGTTCCGATTTTTCCCCTCCTTCCCTTCACCCCCCTCCTCCAGATGGCAAGCAGTCCTATACATGAATTTAACTCATCTTTAAAGGAAATTAGTGATCTCAGAGATGAAAAGGTGAAGAAGGAGTGTTTTCTAGCCCTAGGGGAACAGCATTTTCCAAACAGTAGAGATGAGAGATGGAATGAGAAACAAAAATAAGGCAAGTTTAGGTAGACAATAAAGTTCACAAAAAGGAGAAAATGATAACTTTTTTTTTTTTGGCATATAATATTTTATTTCCAATTCCATGTAAAGATAGTTTTCAACATTAATTTTTTTATAAGATTTTGAGTTTCAGTTTTTTTTTCCCATCCCTCCTCCCCATGACTGCAGGCAATAAGATATGTTATATATATGTAGTCATGTAAACATACTAGCACATTAGTCATGTTGTAAAAGAAGAAACAGAACAAAAAAAGAAAACCACCAAAAAAAAAAAAGTGAAAATAGTATGCTTCAATTTACATTCAGACTCCATATTTCTTTTTCTGTGTATATGATAGCATTTTCCATCATGAATTTTTGGAATTATCTTAGATCATTGTAGTGCTGCGACTCTAAAGTCAATCATACTTGATCATCACACAATATTGCTATTACTCTGTCCAGTGTTCTCCTGGTTCTCCTCACTTCACTCAACATCAATTCATGTAAATTTTTACAGATTTTTCAGAAATCTGATTTTCTGAAATCATTTCTTTTAGTAGAATTCCATTCCATTCATATACCACAAATTAATCCAGTTGATGACATTCCCTCAATTTCTATTTCTTTGCCCTACAAAAAGATTTTTTGTGTGGGTCTTTTCCCCTTTTTTATGATTTCCTTAGGATATAGACATAATAGTGGTGTTGCTTGATCAAAAGTCTGCACAGTCTGATTGTCTTTGGGCATAGTTCCAAATTGCTTTCCAACTCCAACTGTGCATTAGTGTCAGTTTTTCTCACATTTTCAACAAGTATCATTTTCTTTTTCTGTCATATTAATCAATCTGATAGGTGTGAATTGGTATCTTAGTTTTTTAAAGATGGCTTGGATTTTTTTTTTCACCTGAAACTGCCTGCTTCTGTGCTTTGACCATTTACCAAATGGGGAATGACTTCTTGTTCTTATAAATTTGACTCAGTTCTTTATGAATTTGAGAAATGAGATTTTTTATCAGAAACACTTGCTATAAAATTGTTTCCCGTCTTCCTCCTCTAGTTGCATTAGTTTTGTGGAAAACCTTCTTAATTTAACATAATCAAAATTATCCATTTTCCATTTGATAATGTTCTTTATTTCTATCATAAAATCTTCCCTTCTATTCTTCATTCTTATTTGCTTGTGGTATCATTCTTTATTTCTAAATCATGTACCCATTTGTACCTTACTATGGTATACAGTGTAAGCTCAGAAATGTTGAAATCAAGTCATGAATGGTTTTTAATACCAAACAGATGAGTTTGTATTTGCTACTAGAGGGAATCAGTGTAGTATATTAAGTAAGAAAGAAGTAATATAATCAAACTTTTACTTGAGAAATATCATTTTGGTATCTTTGTGGAAGATGTATAGGAAGACGGAAAGATAGGAAACTAGAACACCAATAAGAAAGCTCTTGCAATAGTTTTGGGCAAGAGGTAAAAGTAGTGACATTCTGAGTAGAGAAATGAAAAATTTTATCCAGTTGTATTATAATTCTCAAGTGATTGTATAATGAAATAAAGAATAAAAATAATTACTTCAAGATGGCCCATGACCCTGGGTGACTAGAAGATGGTTGTATCTTCAACCAAAATAAAAAAAAGTCAGAAGAGGGCTTGGGGATATGGCCTCTTTTGTATATGTTGAGATACCTATTGGATATCAGGCTTAAAATAATCCAATAAGGTATTTATGATACATACAGTCTTGGAGTTCAGGAAGAGATTAGGTCTAATCGTCAGCTAATATTTAGAAGAGAGATTTTGAGAGATGATTTATCAAGTGAGATTACAGTTAGAAGAAAAGAGGACCTGGAACAGTGCTTTGGGGCACACCAACAATAGGGGCCAAGATATGGATGATAATCTAGTAAAGGAAACTGAGAAACAAAGGGTAGATATAGTGTAAAAACCAAAAAAGAGAAATATCACAAAAACCCAAAGGAGAGGAGAGGAGAAAGGCCAAAAAGAATGAGGACTAAGAAAAGGTCATCAATTTGACAGTTAAGAAATCATTAATGATTTGGGTGATTAGTTTCAATTGAATTAAGAAAAGGTCATCAATTTGACAGTTAAGAAATCATTAATGATTTGGGTGATTAGTTTCAATTGAATGAGGTAAAAAGCCAGACTGTAAGGGTTTCAAGAGATGAAAGACTTTTCTAAGAGTGTCTCTTTTTCTTGAAAAATAAAGAATGGTAATTTAAAGAGATTATTAGGGTCAAGAAAAGAGCATTTTTTTTTTTTTTTAATGATGGGGTCATTTGAGTATATTTTTAGCCTTCAATGATCGAAAAAAAAAAGAAAAAAATTGATTAGAAGGAATTGGAAGCAGAAATGATTTTTGAAGCAATCTACTTGAGAAGGAATCAAAAGTATATAGAACGCAGTATTGAAGTTGTGAAAAGAGTGCTGATTCTAGATCAGTGGACCTAGAGGTTTCAGATCTCCGTTCCTGAAACCTACTTCTGTGACCTTAGGTAGTTAAGTTACATCTCTGGTCCCTCATCTATAGAGTCAGAGGGTTGGACTAGGTGACCTCTAAGCTCTAAGATGACCTTTTTTTTTTTTTTTGTGAAAAGAAAGGCCATCTTTTTGTCAAAGAATGGAGTAAAGAAAAAATGAGGAATGATAAAAAGATGTTTTGAAATACAGAATAGAGAAGAGGCAGCTCTTGGTGAACCTCCTATTTTCTTAATTTAAAAAAAAATTAGGTTATATCCTTGGTAGGGGTGGAGAAGGGCTAGCATAAAAGACTTGAGATAAATGAAAATTTGGTAGAGTTACTTTGAGGAATGTGGAAATAGAGAATCAATTAGGGGAAAATTAAGATTTTTTTTTCTTATACTATGTATAGTTTTTGGTATATTTCTTAATCTGTTGAAAGTTTTTACTTCTCTGTGAATATGTTGCATTCTCTCAGTAAATATAAGTTCTTTAATGATAGGAACTGTTTCACTATTATATTTGTATCTTCAGTGTCTAGCAAAGTTCTTGATATATAGTAGACACTTAATAAATGCTTGTTAGTTGATTAATTTATAGATGATAGGGGAAGATTTACATGGCTTGCCAACATGTGATAATAAGTCAAAGGAAGAGATTTTACAGATACTGAATATAAGGTAAAATTCTTTGTGGTTCTAAAAGGGAAGGTTTCTTGGAGAAATGGCACTTTTAAATTTTATTTATTTATTTATTTGCAAAGCATGTGCATGGGTAATTTTTCCAAAATTGACCCTTGCAAAATCTTTTGTTCCAAATTTTTTCCACTCCCTCCCCTAGCTGGCAGGTAGTCCAATACATGTTAAATATGTTGAAATACATGTATATATATCTGTGTAAATATATATTACAGTTATCTTGCTGCACAAGAAAAATCAGATCAAGAAAGAAAGAAAAGAAAAACTGAGAAAGAAAGCAATGCAAGCAAATAACAACAGAGTGAGAATGATGTGTTGTGGTCCACACTCATGGTTCTCTCTCTGGGTGTAGATGGCTCTCTTCATCACTGAACAAGTGGAACTGATTTGAATCTTTTCATTGTTGAAGAGAACCACGTCCATCAGAATTGATCATCATATAGTATTGTTGTTGAAGTATATAATCTCCTGGTTCTTCTCATTTCATTTGGCATCAGTTCATGTAGGCCTCTCCAAGCCTCTCTGAAATCATTCTGATGGTCATTTCTTACAGAACAATAATATTCCATAACATTCATATACCATAATTTGTTCAGCCATTCTCCAATTAATGGGCATCCACTCAGTTTCCAGTTTTTTGCCACTACAAAGAGGGCTGCCACAAACATTTTTGCATATGTGGGTCTCTTTCCCTCCTTTAGGATCTCTTTGGAATATAAGCCCAATAAAAACACTGCTGGATCAAAGGGTATGCACAGTTTGATAACTTTTTGAGCATAGTTCCAATCTGCTCTCCAGAGTAGTTCTGTTCTACCAACAGTGTATCAGTGTCCCAGTTTTCCCACACACAATGTTCTATGTTCTTCTAATTTGTTTATAACATCATTCTTTATGTCTAGATCATGAACCCTTTTTGACCTTATCTTGGTAGGCGGTGTTCAGATGTGGATCTATGCTTACTCTCTGCTGGTTTCCATTTTTCCCCGCAGTATTGTCAAGTACTGAATTCTTATCCCAAAAGCTGGGGCCTTTAGGTTTGTTAAACACTAGATTGCTATGGTCATTAACTATTTTGTTCTGTGAACCTAACCTGTTCCACTAATCAACTTCTCTATTTCTTAGCCAGTACCAAATGTTTTGATGACCACTAATTATAATACAATTATAGATTGGGTACAGCGAGGCTACCTTCATTTGATTTTTCTCTACATTAATTCCTTTAAAATTCTTGATCTTTTGTTCTTCCAGATAAATTTTGTTATTTTTTTCTAGGTTAGTAAAATAGTTTCTTGGGAATTTTATTGGTGTAGCACCAAATAATTAGGTTAATTTAGGGAGTATTGTTATCTTTATTATATTTGCTTGACCTATCCAAGAGCACTTGATATTTTTCCAGTTGTTTAGATCTGACTTTATTTATGTAGAAAATGTTTTGTAGTTTTGCTCACATAGTTCCTGACTTTCCCTTGGCAGCTAGATTCCCAAATATTTTATACTATCAACAGTTATTTTAAATGGAATTTCTCTTTGTATCTCTTGCTGTTGAATTTTGTAGTGGCAAAAAACAGGAAACTGAGTGAATTCACATCAGTTGGAGAATGGCCAAATAAGTTATGGACTATGAATGTTATGGAATATTATTGTTCTATAAGAACGATCAGCAGGATGATTTCAGAGAAGCTTGGAAAGACTTACATGAACTGATGCTAGATGGAATGAGTAGAACCAGGAGATCATTGTACACAGCAACAAAATTATATGACGATCAATGTGACTCTTGCCAACAATGAGATGTTGCCAACAATGATCACAATGATCTTGTGATGAAGAGATCCATCTACACTTAGAGGACTGTGGGAACTGAGTGTGGATCACAACATAACATTCTCACTCTTTGTTGTTTGCTTGCATTTTGTTTTCTTAATTCATTTTCTTTCCCTTTTGATCTGATTTTTCTTGTGCAGCAAGATACTTGTATAAATGTTAACATATATTAGATTTAACATATTTTAACATGTATGATATATATTAGATTGCTTGTCAACTGGGGAGGGGATAATTGTATAAATATGTTAACATATATTGGATTTAACATATTTTAATATGTATAATATATATTAGATTTCTTGTCAACTAGGAGAGGAGATGGGCGGGAAAGGAAGGGAAATTTGGAACACAAGATTATACAAGAATCAAAGTATAGCTAGAGATCCAAGCAAATGGGGATGATGGGGACAATTTAAGGAATATTAGTAAAGACTCAGAAGCTATTCCAAGATGTGTTCAACAAATACTTCAGTTTAACAAAGCTTTATTAAGTACATTCTATGTACTAAGTGCTGAGATATAAAATTTTAAAAATCCTGCTTTATCAAAAAACTTTCTCTTTGAGGGGTGAGGATGAGGAAGAAGAGAGGATGGCATACATTTGCTCCAGAACAAAGAGTTAATGGAAGGGAGATATATGAAAACTCTGGAAGAGAGGAGATGATGTTCAGTTGTAGAGAGTCTTGAATGCAAAGGAATTTTCATTATAATCAATAACCTGGAGAGAGCTACTTGAAGATCTTTGAGGAGTGAAATGACACAAGTTTGCATAAGGAAGATGCTTTTGATATCTTTGGAAAGTAATGGCTTGGAATAAGGAGAAAACAGTGTGAACTTAAAGAGCAGTTGAATTAAAAGGTGAAGATGGTAACTAGATTTTAAGGAGTTGTGCAAACAATGGGTGATGAAGAAATGAAAGAAATGGCTGCAGATAATTTGTGACCATGAAGTGGGGGGGGGGGAAGGGCAATAGATAGAAGACAAAGAAAAGTGATTGTTTTTGTTCTTTAGTTTGTTTTAGTTGTTGTATAGTTTGGTTGTTTTAGTGTTTAGGATGTTTTTAGAGAAAGGGTCAGTAGTGAGGAAAAGATTGAAAATATGTGTGAAAAAGGAAATGGTTGCTGGAGGAAAGTTCTACAAAGAGAGATCTGGAAGGAATTCAGTTAGCACAGGTAGACGGGAACAATCTCAATGAAAAGTAGGAATACCTCCTCTTTGTGCCAGGAGGGCAAATGATATATAATACTTGATACAGAATAAATGATATACAAAGAAGCTTGTAAATATGGAGAAGGATTTGAGAGAATGTAGTCATCAGATAAGTCTAGATCTTAGTAAAATAGTGGTCCAAATATACTACTATATCTGTTAGAAATGTAGTTACAATTAGGAACTTGAGGAGGAAGAAAAGGATTTCAAGTAATTATTGTGGGAAATGAAAATAAGTAAAATGAATAAGAAGATAATAAAAAAATTCATTCATAATGAAGGGAGCAGCCAAGATTATATACCTTTTTCAATCCTGTGAAGGAAAGAAGGTATTGAAATTTTCTTTTTTTTAACATTTTTATTTAAAGTTTTGTGTTTCAAATTCTCTCCCTCTTTTCTCGGACATTAAGCAGTCAGATATGGGTTATGTGTTTGATTAAGGTATAACATTTCCATATTAGTACAAAAAGACTGGAATAAAAGAGTGAAAAAAATGCTCACATGCTTCAGTCTGTATTGAAACAATATGGGTTATTTTTCTTTTTCTGGAGTATGCTTCATCATTAGTTCTTTGAGATTGTCTAAATCTAAATCACAGCTAAATCATTCACAATTCTTTATCAAACAATATTGTTGTTACTGTGTATAATGCTCTCCTGATTCTGGTCACTTCACTATGTATTAATTAATGCAAGTCTATCCAGGTTTTTCTATAATCATCCTGCTTGAAATTAAAATTCTTTTTAAAATAATATCAATGTATTTTGTTACATCATTTACATTTCTGAAAGTTTTCACTCTCAAGCTAGCCTTTCATCTTAATAGAGAATTTTAAAAGGTGTAAAGAGGAAGCAGTTCATAATCAGAAAGGTTTTTTAGCTCTTTAAAAATATATCTTTTGTTTTTATATCATCCACATTTTCCCCTGTATTCTTTTCTCTTACTCTTTCCCGCTTCCAGAGGGCCATCCCTTATAAGGATCAAGGAATTAAAAAAAAAGAAAAGGAGAAAATAAATAAGCAAATGCAATCAAAACATTGAGGGAAAGTCTGTTATTTGCAGTGTTTCACACAACATTTTTGTTTTATGATTGTAGTTCCTTTACATTTTTGTAGCAATTGTCATACATTGTTTTCCTTCACTTTATCAATTAATCCTAATCTTTTCTGTGCTTCTCTATTTTGTTGCATTCATTATTTCCATTAGTTAATGCACCACATTATTATAGCCACAAACAATTCTAACATAAGTATTTGAACACATATAGAACTGTACTATAATTTTCCACTAACAAAGAATTAATAATCTATCTTTCCACAGCTCTTCTCAGATTGACTATTTCCATTTTTTTATTTCATCTTATTTATAGGAAATAATTTTTGCTCTCCTTCTTATAGATTGGGAAAATGAGTCTCAAAAAGGTGAATAACTTGTGCAGGGTCACATAGTAAGCAGTAGAGTCAGGACTTAAATCACTGTTTTCTGATTCCAAGGCCAGTGCTTTCTTTCGCTCATAAAATACCCACCTCTGGGGTCCTCAGAAGAACCAAATGAAATGATTTGTAAGAGCATAAGCTAAGTAGGAATATCAGAGTGAATAACCCGGTACTGTAGAAGTTAGTATTTCTTAAATATGCCCTCTCATTTTGAAAATAAAAAGCTTTTTAAAAAATTAAATAAGTATACCCTCTTTAGCATGTTAAATATTTTGGTTTGGAGTATGTGGTTTGGAGATGACAGAGAAAGATGAGTGTTATATATCAACTTTACATCCAGTTAGGCTACATAAAGGAGATGGAATTTCAAGGAAAGAAGGAAAATTGGCAAGCTAATTCAAAGGAGTTATGTAGAATGCAATTTGAGAGTATATACAGTCAGAACAGGTAGCAAAGTAATTATTCATGCTCATAGCAAAAACAAAACAAAACAAAACCCTAAATCTTAATGTAAGCCCTTATTTTGCTTTTAAACAGACTACACCTACATTCCTATTCCTCATTGGCTGGTCCATCTTTACCTGCCTGGAACTTATCACAACCAAGAGAAAGTTAAAACAATGCCAGAGGACAAATTACTCTTGCCCTGCAATTAGCCCAGGCTCACATTTCTGCTTCATCACCTGGATTCAGGACGAATGCTTTCCTCAACCACAAAGTCTCTTTTTCTCTGCCATACTGACCATTGGCAGTCAGTCATTTGGATTTCCTTACATCTTGAGGCCCTGTTTCCTGAACTGAACCTTTGACCTATTTTGTAGTCAGACAATCTAGTTTCTTTTTTGATGTCCTGGTTCCAAAATCCCTCAGGTTGCTCCTAATAATTTCATTCAGCATTCATAAAACAGTTATTGTTAAATGCCCATTATGGATGAAAGACCATGGAAAATTTGAAGATAGATAATGCATGATCTTTGCCTACAAAGAGGCCACAATAAAATAGCCTTATATTATATTAGTAAGACAAATAATAACTCAAAACTTTTTAAACACCAAATCTTAGCTTTTGAATGTACCTCTAGTTAACATCAAATCTGACATTCCAACTCAGTCCTACATAATCATTTTTGCTCTTAATTTCTTTTTATTTATTTATTTATTTATTTATTTTTTAAATAGCCTTTTATTTACAGATTATATGCATGGATAACTTTACTTGCTCTTAATTTCTTGTCTCACTTGAGCTTATTGCCTCTGTTCTCCTATATAACATGTAAACAATGATTAGATCTGTTCCTATTCCTAGCACTCATTTGAGCTACATCCTCCTTATCTACAGATAGGCTTTTCAGATTAATCTTCATTAATTTTTGAACAGTTGTATTCCATCTCTGTATTTGGATCCTGACATCACACTGGCTTATCTGTTTTTGTCCGAAATAGACAAGTTTGTTTAAGAAGAAACCCTAGAGTAAACCTAACATAATATATTCAGGCAAACCTAAACCATAGTACATCATGAAATTGGAAAGAAATTAAAACAAAATTTGTTGTCATTAATGAATATCTATGTAATATTTGACCCTGTGTTCATTACCATAACTATGATTTGTATATAATTTATTTAGTGGGTCATAAATTTGTCAGTAATGGGACCATAAGGTGCTATTTTTTCTTTGCTCCAGGGGTTGAGGCCAACTGACAAATTGAAATGAATTAAATAACCAATATAAACAATGTTTATAAAAAGTTTCAATTTCAGAATTCAAAGACTTAAGATTAATACTACTTATTAAGTTGGGTCCTTATTTTCTTCTTGTCTCTAGGGTTACAGCTGAAGTAAAACATAATACTTCAAATACTGTGGTATGCAGAGTGCAAGGGGAATGGAATAGTGTCCTTGAGTTCACTTATAGCAATGGAGAGACAAAGTATGTGGACTTGACTAAATTATCTGTGACCAAAAAAAGAGTACGACCCTTGGAAAAGCAGGGCCCTTTTGAATCTCGGTAAGTCATCATGGTATGGTGGAAAGTGGTCTAGTCAGGATACTTCTAATCTTGAACAAATAATGCCTTTTGGCTTTCCTTTCAGCGTCCCTTTAAATGATCAACACTTAATTCTAAGTGACATTTAATTAAATGGTTTATTATAGACATCAAGTCTCTAAATGAATGTCCAGATATTCAGGTTAAGTATTTTTAGGCTTAATCCTGTTTTAACAAGGTTATATAGGCTCTTAAATTTGTGGAAACCAAGCAGAACATATTGCTATTAAAATTCATTTAGTCCCCCAAATTGATTTTAAATGTTTAATCCCTGTTGCATAGCAATCAGTGAAAGTAAGTGCAAGTATAGACATAATAACAATCTTTTAATATCAAAATTCATGTAGCTCCATTTCAAGTCTGAATGGATTTTGTTTAGAAAAGAAATCAGAATCTGGGTTTTAAAAATATTACCATCATTTGAAAGACAATCATCTATCTCATAGGCTTTTGTTTTGTTCATTGGAGTGCTTGTAAAATGTAAAAAAATAAACTTTCTGATTTCAGACGACTGTGGAAAAATGTTACAGAGTCTCTGAGGGATTCTGAAATTGATAAGGCAACAGAACATAAACGAGCTCTAGAGGAACGTCAGAGGAGTGAAGAGAAACATCGTGCTGAAACGGGCACACCATGGCAAACCAAATACTTTATTAAAGAGGTAGGTTTCATTCTTTCTTAGACTGACTCTCATCTGCTTGATAACTTTTACTTGCTGATCTTTTGTTGCTTTGCTGTCTCATAAATCTATGATTCAAAACAGCCTGGTTTAACTATCCTTTATTTTTCAATTACTCATTTCAGTGTCAGAAAAGGCTGTGTGATTTCAATTTGTTGAAAAAGATTTCATGATTTTCATTTACAACAGTGAGCTTATTAATGTCTAATTTAAAATAAGCTTAGCTAGTGGTGTCAAGCGGCTATTCCAAGTTATGCAAACCACAAAAGAGTATACAAATATCAGTTATTGTTAACTAGGAAGAGTAGTAATTGTCAGCATTTTTGGTGTGTAATCCTGCAGAATGGGTCTGGGAATCACTTCCCATATCCTGAGAATATAATAACATGCTAGATCTTAGTCCCTTCCTTTTTGCATTAGTAACAGCAGATGGTGTTCTAGAACAATAAAAGAATACTCAGTGTGATAATGACATATAAGCAAAATGGCGAATAAGCATGATGCATGACACCAAATATTGTCATACAGCATTTCTTATACATAAAATTAGTATATTTTTTAAAATGCTAACCCAGTGTTAGACTATAATAATAAAATTATAGGTACCTACCAAATTCCATTGCCCTCTGACATCTAGTCAGATTCTGTCTGAATCATTATGTTCAGTTCTGGGTGTGACAATTAAAGGGGGTATTGATAAGTAAGCATTTTCATTGGATGGTGAAAGTTCTCAAATGTGTAGCATATCACAGTTGATTGAAGGAAAGGTTTAACTTAAAAACAATAAAACTAGTCATTATAACTGCCTAAATTCAAAATAGATGAAGACCTGTTATATACAAAAGGGAGTATTGGCCTTAATTAAGCTGCAAGTTAGTATTAGGCAGATTGTAGTACAAAATTCCTAATAGCCATCCAATAGCATATTGGGTGGCTTTACAGAATAGGAAACACCTTGTCACTGAGAGTTTGCAGACAGAGACTGAAAAGTTTTTGATATCAGTAAAGATATGAAAGAAAGAATGAATTTGTTCCATAAAACTGAGAGAAAATAGACTAAATTTTGTAAGAGTTGAAAGAAAGGGACTAAGTTGTACTTAGAACAGTGTATCCTTTTCCTTTCCACTGTTCTATTAATGTTCAAGTTATTTCTAATTGCAGTTCTAACATATCTTTGAACAATATTAAAATAAGTCCATTGATCTTTTCAGCTTGGTAGTAGATGAAGTCTCAAAATATTTTGGTTTTGGTTTTAAAGCTTATCTTCTTGATTATTTGAATTATGACTTACCAAAACAGATTTGTGCCGAGTATCAAGCCTCACCTTTTACCTCATATCACGTCTTTGTTCTGTTAGAGTCGTCAACTTCCAAATCTTGCCTTGATTTGAGCTTCATAAAACTGTTAGAAAATCAGATTGTTTTATGTTTATATATAAAAATTTAAAAAGCATGTCTCTTTGGGACAGGAAGGAGATTTTAAAATGCCAATATTCTGGTTCCTTCTCTTAATTGTGGTGATTCAAGGCTTTGTAGCACATCTCTCATCTTTGGTTCTTCACACTATTTAAAAGACATTAACTATAGTGAGCTTTTATTTATGCTTGAGTTTAAAATAAAATTATCTAGTGGTATCAAATGGCTATTTAAAATTTTAATTATGCAAACCACAAAAGGCTATATAAATTATTATTATTAACTAGGAAGATGAGTAATTGTCAGCATTTCAGTATGTATCCTGCATGATGGGTCTTTAATTTAAAGTCTGGGAATCACCTCATATCTTGAATATTATTTATACTCAAATATGTAGACTTGGTCATAGATTATAGAACACCAAGTAAAGAGAAGAGAACTTGTTCTATGCCTCATGCTATAGAAACTTTGGTAAAACCAGAAGTAAGTCTTTTCAACTCCCCCTTGGTTTCTCAGATTGTGATAATATCTTCTCTCACATTATTTCACAAAAGTATTAAGATTATGAAAATGTCTACAAAAGCAGGGGAAAAAATTCCAGGCAATATTACAGTTATTAGGCATTAATTGTCAGTAAACATTTAGGAAGTATTTACTTTGTATAGACATTGTTAAGTACTAGGGAATATTTAAAAAAAAAAAAGGTCCCTGCCCTTGAGGAACTCATAATCTAATGGGGGAGAAAAAGAGGCAGATTATACTCTTTCTATACCTTATCTTACAAAGTAGTCTTCATCATGAGTTGTTGTGGTTAAAAAACTTAAAAGACAGTTTTCTTGTGATAAACCTCTTTAAACTCATTGTTCCCATTTTCCCTTCAATATGAAATTTTTGTCATTTTCCAATAGCCAATATAATAGGTATGAGGTAGTATCTCAGTTTTTTTTAATTTGCATTTCTCCAATCAATAGTGAATTTTTTTATATGGCTATAAGTAGCTTGATTAATTCATCCGAAAACTGTTCATATCTTTTTTTCTCAGTATTTTTCCAAATATATGTAAAGATAGTTTTCAACATTCATTTTTGTAAAGCTTTTGTTTTTTCTTTCTCCCTCCCCCAAATAGCAAGCAATCTGATATAGGTTAAACATGTAGAATCTATATCTTTATATTTGTCATGTAATGCAATAAAAATCAGAGAAAAGGGGAAAAACCACAAGAAAGGGGGGAAAAACAAAAAGGTGAGAATACTATGTTTTAATCCCTATTCAGTCTCCATAGTTCTCTCTCTGGATGCAATCATCATTTTCTCCCCAACTCTATTGGAATTGTCTTGAATCCCCACATTACTGAGAAGACTTTGTACAATGTTCTCCTGGTTTTGCTCATTTCACTCAGCATCAGTTTGTGTAATCTTTTGATCATTTTCCATTGGGAAATGGCTCTTTTTATAAATTTGACTCAGTTCCCTTTACATTTGAGAAAATATGTCCTTTATCATTTTCAAAGTACATTCATAAACATTTCATCCGATTTTTGCAACTTATTTGTAATTCTCCCAAATTATAGATGAAGAAACTGAATTTGAGAGATTGAGTGACTTTTTTGAAATATTTTACATAAATACATAATTTAATAGGATCTAGAATACTGATTTTAAGTCCTTGTCCCCAATACCTCAATCAATCGTTCTGTCATATAAGATAGATTAGGAGAAAAGAGAGAGAGTTCAGTAAAGAAATGAAATGAGTCATAAGTTTTTTTTTTTGAATAGTAATGGAGTAGTAGATAAAAATAAGCCGCCAGGATTTTATCCTCCTGTATTTGGAAGTATGATGGTAAGTAGCAAGCCTACTTGTACCCAGTAGGCATTGGAGAATCCACAAAAAATTTAGAAGGTATTACCAGCATGAATACCATATAATAAATTGCCTGCAACTGTCATGAAAGGAGAATCATATATTATATTTCTTTGTGACCTCCAGAATCATTAACATCATGTTCTGAATTGGCATTCTGATAATTCCAATAGACTTGGAATGGAAAATATACCCCGAGAGAGAGAACTATGAGACAATGTGGATCAAAACATAGTATTTTCACTTTTTTGGTTTGGGTTTTTTTTTATGATTTTTTTCCCCCTTTTTTATGATTTTTATTACATAATATGACAAATGTGGAAATATGATTAAAATGATTATGCACGTGTAACCTATATCAGACTGCTTGTTGTCTTGATCAGGGGTATATAGGAAGGAGGAAGAAAAATTTGAGATACAAAGTCTTACAAAAATGAAGGTAAACTATCTTTACATGTATTTAGAAAAATAAAATGCTATTGAAAAAAAGGCTAAAAGGAAAAATAAAATAAAAAAAAAAAAGCCAAAGGCTAACAAGTATCCTTGTTAGCTCAAACATGCATGATTTCTTCTTGGTACACTGAAAGTGCTTTCTTTTCACTTCAATAAGGAAGGATGTGTGTGGGATGTAGAAGACCCTTACCCAAAATGACTACTCAGAGATCACTCAAAATAGAAAGCAGAAACGTCGTTTATTATATCTCCGGAGGATGAGCCTTTCTATCATGAGATAAGGGAAAGAGAAAGCTCGTGGTAGGAGGACTAAAGAAGTAGTAAAGATATACAGCTTTTATACAAGAGATTACATCACAAGTAAGAGAGCATTGAGAAGTCGAGGGGGAGGCATCTAATTGATTGTTGCTATCCAGAGAGATTGGTAATGGAAGGTTTCTGTTTCCCCAAAATCACCTGATTTCTCAGAAACAGAAAATCGGGCCTTCAGGCTTCAGATATAGTTGGCCAAGGCTCAAGTACATATGGGCCTGCACATATTATACAGGTCATATGAGAAAAACAGAAATAATGAAAATAAAATACAGAAAAAGAATTCACATATTCCTGTAAATTCTTCACCTAATCTCTCTATTCCACACAGATAGGTATATAATAGCTTAGCATAATAAATTGTTACACTTGTCAGAATTGCCACACTTGGTTTATGCCCTTTGAAAGTAAGAATTGTTCCAGTTTTTTTCCCTATTTTGTATCTTTATTGCTTAGTGTTTTCTGGCTCATACAGTAGGTGCTCAATAAATGCTTGTTTAATTGATTTATTTGGTGGTCATAGGTAAGGCCTTGCTGAACAAAAATTTCATATCCTAAAGTAATAGATATTTCTTTATGTTGTGGGCCAATAGAGCAGAATCCATTTTGGTGTGGGAAGATGCTTCTAATTCCAGAATGGGCAACTTCTATCTTTCCTACAGAGAATAAAAGTATTTATTTAATGGAATTCTTCTCTAATTTCTTTTTCCATTTGTTTCAGGGAGAAGGCTGGGTTTATCATGACCCACTTTGGAAAACGATCCCAATGACACAGCCTAGTGAGTGACACCAGCTAGCTAAGTCTACAGGATTTGGTTTCTTCTGCTTACTTTACCCCTTATACTGTCAGAATGGAGTTGCTGCAATAAGTGTCTTGTTTTATGATGGCACAGTTCAAAAGGACACATCTACCAGGGCACTTTAGTACTACCAAAAATCCAAGATAATGAAGTGGACCTTTACACCAACTTCTTTCATATAATGCAAACAATACCATCTTCAAGTCTTTTACATGAATTATTAGATAATTTATTTTTTATCTGGTTCCAGCTACTAAGGCTAACCAAGTTTCAGAGCTCTTGACTTTGCAAGTAGCAACCAGACCCAGTAGTATGGGCATAGTGCCTCTGATTTTGTTGACATAGTCTCTTTTAAGGTTTATACTTTGCTTTGTGTCAGGGACTGATTATTCCCTGTTCATATAAGCAAAACCAGAAGAGCTAAAATTGCACAGCTTGTGTTTCAAAGAAGAAATTTGTGGGGAAAAAAAAAAAAAAAAAAGAACTCAATTAAGATGGAATCAGTCACTGAGCCTGGAATCAGTGTTGGAAACCAGCCAGATTGGGGTGACAAGACACTCGTCTTCTTCAGAAAAGACTGTACCCATATCTGAGAAAAGTATCAATCTCTGTTGAAATTCCTTTTTAAAAAAATTATAAATTGATTAGAATAACCATGGAGAATTTTTTTTCCCCACTGAACCATTTTAATATACTTGAACACAAAATTGACTTGAATGGAAAAAAGTCTTTCAGAATGCTTTTCAGCAGATTTTAATAAATATCACATGTGAGAGATTGTTTTTAACAAACATACTTGTAAGTGTGATAATGTTTTGGGACTTTCTTGAACTAAGGCAGTGAAAGGAATAGCAGACATTAAAAAAAATACATTACCTTTTTTGTCCTTAATTTTATTTTCATTTTGAAAGCCAATATATCCAGTATTATATTCTATTCCTGTGGATTAGTTTGATTTCACTTCATTCAGAACTCAGAGCAACCATCAGTATTTGTCATTAAGCTAGGAAGAGCTGTTAATTGTGATGGAAAACACATGAACTGTAGTTTTGCTTTGTTTTGTTTTAAAAATCATATGTCAAAGAAAGGTTAGTATTTGAAATAGAAACAGTAGGGAATTGTATTCAGATACAGACATTCTTTTATTAAGTATTTTATTGAAGCTTAAGAATTGCTGGCAAACAAGAGGATAGTGCTGATTATGGCTTTCATTATACATTCATTCAACAAGTATTTATTGAGTACTTACTGTGTACTCAACACTTGTTATTACAAGCTACCTTAATTTTCCCAGAGTGGTGCCTTATTCTGTTTCTTCTGATGTAGTCTTCCAATCAGTGTGTATCTGTAATAAATTTATTCACTAGCCATTTCAGGTGGCTGATTTCATTGCATCATCATGAGAACTCCTAAATTGTGTGATCCTGTCACTTGTGTTCTACTAAAGGGATAAATGAAATGAGAATATCCAAAAAAGGTTTAAATACAACAAACTGTAAATCACACATGCAAACAATTTCTTTTATGCACAATTACTTAATAATTCCCTTGTTCATTTTGCTGTGAAATGCACTGAAAAATCTCAAAATGAGTCATGGTCCCTGTGTGGGAAAATGGAAAAATAATAAAACTACCAAACAACATTCAGCCTTTTGTCTTTTCTCAGAAATTGGATGATTGGGAAGAAGTAGGAATTCATATCACTAGATTTCTTGCTCTGTTTGAGATATCTCTCTAAACCCATATCTTCAAGAATCTTTAACTTTTAGAGTTAAGATACCAGGTACTCTCTTCAATTCAGCCAATTTTTTTAAGTCTCTTTGTAGACAGTATTCTGCTAGGCAAAGTAGATAAAACTCAGTTTCTGCCCTCATGTTTGCAATATAGTATGATAAGATGCATGCCTATACATAATAAGTACCATAGGGAGATAAGAAATAATATTTTTTTGTCAAGTTCGAAGGGGAAGGTTGCTTGTTGTTTTTTGTTTTTTGTTTTTTTAACTAGTAGAGGACCAGCAAAACTATTTTGCTGATTTGAGTTTTACTAGATGATTGCAGATTACAACTGGAAATCTTCCAGGGACAGGGAATAATATGAGTAAAATCATGTACTAATTAGGTGGAAAATCACAGAGCACTGTGTTTGAAGCACACTAATACAATTGAAAGCATTGTATCTGTGTAGAAGAATAATGAGATATGTTTAGAAAGGTAGAGATGTCTCCATAAGGGACTTCTAAGACAAAATGTTGTATACATTGTCAAAATTATTGTACTCCGATGTTTTTGTTTCACAAGTTTTCTTAATTATAAGGAAAATTCAGTTTCAAGGGGGAGAGGGGTGGGAAGATGATATTTCCAGAAAAGAAAAGGCATCAAGAAAACTTTTTTTTTTTAATATTTAAAGAACAAGGATAAGCTAGTACCAAATTATGGAAGATCTTAGATTCCAGAAAAAGGAGTTGAGCTTTTTTCAGTAGGCAATGGGATATGCTGGACCCAATTTAAGTGGAGGTATGACATCATCAGATCTATACATCAGGGAAGGGAAAAACCCAGAGTCATAGTTTGAACAACATTCAATAAATATAGTCTTGAAAAAATTGTTTGCGATTTCCTCTGACATTTCAAGGATTGTTGATCTGGAACAAGGCACTTATTAATCTTGTATTAAAACTGGTGCATTAAGCTTATAATCTTTACCCAGAACTCATCTCAAGGTGATTTTTTTTGGTTGCCATCGTCTCTGCAATTTTAAATTTTCCACAGTTTTCCTAAACTCAGGTTTGTGTGCACAAATAGCAGCATTAGCTCCAACTTTACACACACACACACACAAATAATTACCTTCCCTGAGCCCACTAACAGTGAAAGAACTGTAAACTGAGAAATGGAAATAGAATTTTTTTATTTATGCTTCTTTACCTTTAGTTGAAATTATCTATTAGTTTTCTATTCTGTTAAACATACTTAAAATATGTTGAGTTATTGTAAGAATATAAAACGAACCCCAGACTTTAAGAAATCATGATTTATGAGACCTAAGAATATTACACACACATAATAACAACAACAACAAAACGATGAACATACTGTAAGATTGCCCTCAGTTGCTGTCTCCCAACCCACCAGAGGTTTTTCTGTGCCCAAGTCACACTGGTCATTGCTGCATCTGCCAGCTTTCCCCAGCATTTTCAGTAACTGAATCCTTTCCACCATACTGCTCTGCATATTCCACCAGGTTAATTCAACTGGTGGATTATGTGTTGCAAGTACAAGTATACTCTGTAAATACTTAGCAATCAAAGAAAATGTGGCAGCAAGACTAAAGAGCTTACTTTCATGTAGTAATTTAGTAAACACTTAGCACCAACAACATACTAGGCAATGGAAAAGACATTAGTTCCTGAACTGAAGGCACCTATAATCTAATAGGATCGTGTGTTCATAGATTCAAATCTAACCCTCTTAATTTATAAGTGAGGATACTGAGGCTATATTGTATGGAAGGTTCACACTAACAAGTAAGGATATGGAATTAAAATGAACCTGGGAGTTCCTGACTCCCCAAACTAGTGTTATATCCACTGGCATATATGAAAATAGCATTAAGAAATAGTGTCATAGATTCCTGGGAGAAATAGAAGTTTAATATGGAGTTAAGTATAGAGTTAACAAGCCTTATTATTAACAGGTAGTGAATATAGAATATTCCCAAAGTCTTACTGCAGTTTTTTAAAGTTTTAAAGCTTAAATAGCTTAGAACTGCACTAAGACTTTGGGAACCAAATGTATTGCTCAAGATGCCATGAGGAAAATTGTACTGGCATATAAACATTGATTGTTTCAAACAGCAAAAGATTGCATCTGACTTCCCACAGGAAAACAGACTTGTAGGTATCTTTGTAATGAATATAATTACATTCCTCTGAAGTCTGCACTCATGTGCAAGTGTTTGATTTTTTTTTCTCCTCTGGCTTTAGCTTTTCTCTTATGTGCTTATGTCAGTAAAGCCTCTTTGATATAAAACTATGGCTGAATGTCTTCATTTTCTCTTTTGAATCGGGGGATTCAGCCAAATACTGGAATCTAGAGTGATCAAGTTCTCTCAGTAGCTTCTTAGGAAATCAACTTTGGCATACTTTGCAGATTACACATAGAAACTATATTTAGAAGAAATATGTTGAGATGAAAAAGATCCAAGATTACTAAGACGGTTTGTTGTTTTTGCTGTGGTTGCTTTTTAGTTTTAATTCTAAGACAATTTATGCCAAACTCAGTAGGTAATGATTTGAATAAGAATTTAAAAACATCTATTAAACAAAACTTGCATCTTGACTCTGGATATTACCTTGGATCGATATGTTGAAGACCATATAATATTGTAGATTCAGAGCTGGAGGTGATCTTAGAAGTTAAGCAATTCAGATTCTTAATTTCGAAGATGAGGAAACTGAGGCCCAAAGAGATTGAGTAACTTACATGATCATGTAGGTAGCAGCAAACATTTTATAAGTGCCTTCTATATACTAAGAAATGTGGTAAGCCTGGAGATGGGAAGAAAGGCAAAAGATATTTCTTGTCCTCAGGAGCTCAATCTAATGGAGGAGACAATATCAAATTGCGATTTCCATGGTATAGTGGTTTTCATGTTCACCTTACACAAGTGTTTACTGTAGATAGGATTTAAGACTTCAACTTGAAGGAAGCCAATAGATAAAAAATGAGGGAAAGCATTCTAAGCTTAGGTGATAGTGAAAGTTACTGGAGTCATGAAATGGATGTGTCTTGTTTGAGAAATAGCAAGGAGGCCCTTGCCATTAGCCTGAAGGGAAGGTGGAAGTTGGCAAGGTTATAAAGGACTTTGAATGCCAAACAGGGTTTTGTATTTGATCCTCAGAGTAATAAGGAATACTGGAGTTTATTGAGTCAGGGATTAACCTAGTCATACCTGTATTATTTATTTTTATTTTAAAAGCTTTTTATTTTCAGAACATATGCATGGATAATTTTTCCACATTGACCTTTGCATAGCCTTGTGTTTCAGATTTTCCCTGCCTTCCCCCATCCCCTCCCCTAGATGGCAAACAATCCAATATATGTTATACATGTTAAAATATATCATACCTGTATTTTAGAAAAATTACTTTGGCAATTGGATGAGGATGAACAGTAGTAGGGAAAGACGTCTGACACCAATCAAAAGGTTATTTATTTTTTTAAAAAAAGCTCTAAGCTTGAGGAAATGAGGAATTATGCCTGGTGGTGGCAGTATCAGAGAAGAAAAAGAATATTTGAAAGGTGTTGCAAAGGGGGAATTGATACACTTTGACAACAAATTGGATACAGGGGGTGAGAGACAAAAGTCTAGGATGTTTCCTACTGTGAGCATAGGAACCGAGAAGATGGTGTCCTTAGTAGTAATATGGAAGTTTGGAAATAGGAGAGGTTTTTGTGGAAAGGATAATGAGTTCAGTTTTGAACATGATGAATATAAGATGTCTATTGGACATCCAATTGATAACTAGTGAACAATAGGAAATTTTAAGATGAGGTCGTCAGAGAAGTTAGAATTGAATGACTAGATTTGAGAATCAGCAGAGAGATAATTGAATCTATGTGAGTTGAGATCACCAAGTGAAGTGGTATGAAAGGAGAAGAGAAGGGGACCCAGGACAGAGCCCTTTTGTATACTCATGTTTAGTAATTCTAACTTGGAGAAGTCAAAGCAGCCTGAAAAGGATTGATCATAGAAGCAGAAAAATCTATAAAGAAAAGTATATCAAGAAGAGTGTAAGCAACAATGTCAAAGGCTTTAGAGAAGTCCAGAAGGATGAAGACTAAGAAGAGGGCACTGGATTAGTGTAGAGGGCCGGAACTTTGGAGAAGTTTACTTGAAACAAGGATACTTAAAACAAGTAACAACTGGGTGGAATTGATGAAATGATGGTTCTCTAGTTCACATATACTTAGTACTTAGCATGGTGATGTGATGGTTCTGTAGTTCACACATAATCAGTATGCTGTAATGGTGTAATTACAATAAGGTAATTAGGACTGGAAGAGAGACATTCTATTTTTGACCATCCTCTGGGTGCCTTTCCTTCCTCCTGCACTCCTGCACTAAGATCAGGGCTGGTTCTGAGGTCCTCCAGAAAGCTAGCCTGAACATTACAGATTAGGCAATGAAGAGATCATTCATTGGTAATTGTGGAGAAAATAGTTTCATTGGAATGATGAAGTTGAAAGCTGATTATGGAAAGTTAAGAAGAGAGTGAGAGGAGAAAACTGAGACACTAATGAATTGTTGGTGGAATTTTGAAATGATTCAAACATTCTGGAGAGCAGTCTGGAACTATGCCCAAAGGGCTATCAAAATGTGCATACCCTTTGACTCAGCAATACTACTACTGGGTCTGTATCCCAAGGAGATCTTAAAGGAGGGAAAGGGACCCACACGTGCAAAAATGTTTGTATCGGCTCTTTTTGTGGTTGCAAAGAATTGAAAAATGAATAGATGCCCGTCAATAAGGGAATGGCTGAACAAGTTGTATATAAAGATAATGGAATTTTATTGTTCTATTAAAAAAATGATTAATAAGGTGATTTTAGAAAGGCCTGGAAAGATTTACACAAACTGATGCTGATCGAAACAAGCAGAACCATGAATACATTGTATACCATAACAGCAAGAATGTGCAATGATCAACTATGAAAGACTTGGTTCTTCTCAGTGGTTTAAGGATCCAAGGCAATCCCAAATAGGCTTTGGATAGAAAACACCATCTGCTTTCAGAAAGAGAATTGTGGAGATGGAAGATAAATCAACATATACTATGTTCACTTCTTTTTTGCTTTTTTTTTTCCTCTCATGGTTTTTCCCTTTTTTGATTTTTTCTCCCAATATGATTCATAAAGAAATGTGTATTTTAATAATTAATATACATGTATAACCAGAAAAAATAAAACAATAAAAAAAAAAAAAGAGAGAGTGAAAGGAAGTAGAGGCAACTATTGCAGACAATCCTTTCAACTTTAGCCATAAAGCAAGAGACATATGGGATGATAGCAAAGGATCAAGGGAAAAGTTTTTTTAAGAATAAAAAAATTTTTAAAAAAAGAAGGGGGGGGGTGAGAAAGTGAAAAAGAGAGAGAAAGCAGAGGCAGCTATTGTAGACAGCCTTTTCAGCTTTAGCCACAAAGAAAGCAGGAGACATATGTAATTATAGCAAAGGATCAAAAAAGGGTGGGGTTTTTTGGTTTGTTTTTTGAGGATGAGGAAGACATTGGGCATGTTTGCAGTGAATAAGGAGAGATTAAAGATAAATAAAAAGATGGAAGTGATGGGGGGAATCTGCTAAAGGGGACTGTATTCACTTTCTCAGGGAGAGAAACTGACCATTTCATCTTGTGAGAAAGGTGAGGAAATATATAGTGACAGGGGCATCTGGGAGATGTGAGATAAGGAGAGAGAAAAGAGAACTCTTGACAAATGGACTTAATTTATTGAGTATGTTAAAAGCGAAGGTTCTCAACCAAGATAGGAGGAACATAGGAACTGTTGGAGATCTGAGGAGGGATGAGATTATTAGCAAGTTTGGTTAGTAAATGGATTAGTGAGTTAATTAAGAAAAATGTAAATTGTCTACCGGCATTGATGGTCTAGTTAAGATTATGCAATATAAATGTGTAGTGGACCCAGTCAGGATTGTTGCATGATTTTTCTCCACTTTTATTCAGCAGTTCATACGAAAAAAAGGCCATTGAATGGTGATCCAAAACTAAGGTTTGGAGAGGCACAATTGGTCATAATGCTGTGGAGATTTGAGAAAAGGATGTTATAGAGTTGAACTAGTTCATCAAAGGGTCAAGATGGGGGAAGGAAGAAAATTTTACTAGGGCAGAAGTGATGATGGCCTGGAAGAGAGTGAGGAGTCAACGGATTGGAGGTTACATTGTAGACAAAAATTAGGATTTGATCATGGAAGGCAGAGCGAGAGATTTGTTTAAAAATATATATTTTCCCTCAATTACATATAAAAACAAATTTTAACATTAGTTTTGTTTTGTTTTTTTTTATTTTGAGTTCCAAATTCTTTTCCTCTTCCTCTCTCCCTGAGATGGTAAACGTTCTGACATAAGTTATACATCTGCAATCATGTAAGATATTTCTGTATTAGCATTTTATGCAAGAAAATTCAAACTTAAAAATAAAATGAAAAATAGTATGCTTCAATCAGTTCTTTCTTTGAAGGTAGTTAGCATTTTTCATCAGCTGTCCTTTTGGATTGTCTTGGATCATTGTGTAGCTGAGAATAGCTAAGTCATTCATAATTTTTCATTGTACAGTATTGCTGTTATTGTATACAGTGATTCTGCTCACTTTACTCTGCATAAGTTCTTGTAAGTCTTCCCAGGCTTTTCTGAAATCACCTGCTTGTCATTTCTTACAGAACAATAGTATTCCATTGCAATCAAATACTACAAGTATTTCCCAATTCATGGGTGTGACCTTAATTTCTATTTCTTTACCACAACAGAAAGACCTGATAGATATATTATAATACAAATAGGTCCTTTTCCTTTTTAAAAAAATCTCTTTGGAATTTAGACCTGATAGTGGTATTGTTAGATCAAAAGATATGCAGTTTTATAGTTCTTTGGGCTTAGTTCCAAATTGCTCTCCAGAATAGTTGGATCAGTTCACAACTCTGCCAACAATGCATTAGTGTCCCACTTTTTCCTCATGCCCTCCAACATCCAACATTTTCTTTTCTGTCATATTAGTCAGTCTGATAAGTGTGAGATGGAACCTAAGAGTTGTTTTAATTTGAATTTCTCTTAATCAATAGTGATTTGGAACATTTTAAAATGACTAGATAGTTTTGATTTCATCAGACAATTCTTTTGCAACTTTTATTTTACTTTCAAATGAACAAAAATCTGTTTTCCCCATTTAAAAATAAACAAGCCTTGTAACATACACACAATGAATCAAACAAATTCCCACATTGACCTCAATTTACATTCTTGAGTCCACCACCTCTCTATCAGGAAGTAGGTAGGATGTTTCATCATTAGTCCTGTAGAATTATCATTAGTAATTGCATTGATCAGAGTTCAAATCTAGCTCTTCCAGCACTTGCTTTGTACAACTAGTCCTTTTTAAGCTAGCCTATTAAAAATAATCCACAAGTATTTGGGTACTTGCTATGTGCCAAATCCTTTACTAAGCATTGAGGTTATAAAATGATTAAATACAATAATCCTGGGAGTTTACCTTGTCCCAAACCATTGTTAATAGTCTTTGAAAATCATGGAAAATCGAGAAGGTGTTAGGGTATCATAGACAATATATGGTCCTGATTTCAAAAAATGAGAGAAAGTTGATTCTTTTACTCTCTGGGACTTTAATTCTTGGAAAATTCTAGGGATGGTTTGTGAGCCTTTCAAAAGTTAACGTTAACAGTAACGGTAACTATGAGCCAATATGAATTCATTGAGAACAAATCAAAAAATCATAGAATTAGAGCTGGAAGATTTTAAAGGCCATTTATTCCAACTAACTTACTACATGTTACAGATGAGAAAAATGAAAGCTGATAAGGTGACTTAGCAAACTAACCTCTCCCTTTTTTTTTTTGGACAGGGTCATCATGGAATACTATATAGCATGTGCACATAGGATGTATTTACTATTGTGTATTTATAAAAGGTCTGTATTAGTAATGATGACTTAGGCATGAGAATAAAATACCTGCAGAGGTAAGGAGCTCATAATCTACCAAGGCAAGGCATTACATTTTTGAATAGCTCCATTTTGATTAGGAAGTTCTTATGTCAGTCATCAACAAGAATTTGTTAAACCCAAATGTACTGTTCTACAATTTTTATCCTCGACTCTTTGTTCTCCTTTCTATGATCAAACAAATAAGTCTAATCCCTTTTCCCAGCATAATCCTTCAGAACTCGAAGATAGCAGTTATATCCACTAAAATCTTTTCTCAAGACTAAACATTTTAGTTTCTTTAACTAGTTCTCCGATGTCATTGACTTCAGTTCTCTTACCATCTTAGTTGCCTCCTTTTGGACATATTCTTGTCGATATCCTTTCTAAAATACATTTCTTACAACTAATTTGTAACACTCCATACATGAGGTCTGATGAAGGCAGCATATAATAGAACTATTAATTCCTTCATTCTAGACACTAGTCTTCTATTAACGGCAGTAACTTTTTTTTTAACCACCAAAGCCCATAGTAATTACAGGGTGAATGTGAATTATTGTCTGAGTTGGAAGGACTCAGCTGCCTGCTGTATTAGGGTCTGTCAGTAGATGTCACCCTCTATTCTTAAGAAAAGCTGCAATGTCTATGCCCTCCTATGCTGAAAAACAATATCTCTTCTCTCTAACTTGGCTGGTAGCCATTCCAAGGGAACAAGCCTTGCCAATCCTATTCAGGTTGAGTTTGGTCATCAAAATAACTTGATTGATGAGAATTACCTGCTCTGTTCATGGAGAGCTGCCTGAAAAGTAAATGAGATCTATTTTAGATTACTCACTCAGGAAGCCATGGTTTAGAGGAAAGAGCTCTGGACTTAGAACTTATTGATACAGTTTGAATGCCAGTCCCTAAATTATTGTGATATTGGAAAGGTCATTTCATCTCTGATGGGCCTCAACTCCCCATCCATAAACTAAAGGGGTTATACTAAATGATTTGTGAAATTCTAAATTTCTCTGATGATTTGAAAAGAAAATTACACTGAGAGTAAGGAGACCTAGATTCTTATCTCTATTAATACCCTTATTAAGTGTGTCCTTTATGTATGTAAATTATCCTCAAATTTTTTTTATTCAATTTAAGTCCTGCTTGATATTAATAATTTTGTTACATGTACTCTTGATTTTTTTAGTGTGTGGTTCTTTTCATTTACATTGTTGTAGTTACTATGTATATTATTGTTTGTTAAAACAATAATTTGCTTCTTACTTCACTGTATGAATTCATATAGCTCTTCCCATTTTTCTCTGTATTTATCACACAATTCCTAATTGCTCAATAATATTCCATTACACTCATGTACTACAATTTGTTGAGCCATTCCCCAATTAATGGGCATCTACTCTTGTTTCTAATTCTTAGCTATCACAGAAAAAGTTTTTGTAAATATTTGATATATATGAGGACTTAATAAGCCTTGGGGAATAAACTTAGTAATGGAGTTGTTTTTCAAAGGATGTGAACATTTTAGTCTCCTTATTTGTATAATTCCAAATTACTTTCCAAAATATTTTAACAATTTTCAGCATTCAAGGTGAAACATCAAGGCTGTTATGATTTACATTTCTTTATTAGTGATTTAAAGCATTTTTTCATGCAATTGGGAATACTGAAATTTTTCTTTTGAGAACTTTTTGTTAAATATCTTTTGATATTACTTACCTATTGAAGAATGGCTATTAGTCATATATATGCACATGTGTGTAATATATTATATATTTTAGATACCAATCCTTATCAGAGAAATTTGATATAAAGTGATTTTTTTTCTCCCATTCGACCCTCCTTATGGGGCATTTATTTTGTGTGTATAGAAGCTTTTCATTTTCAAGTAATCAAAGTTATCTATTCCATCTTTTGTCTGGGTAATAATATATCTTCTACCGAAAGCTGTGAAAAGTATCTTATCTCCTAATTTTTTCTTAGCATGATCTTTAGATCATGTCCCTTTAGAATATATTATGGAATATGGTAATTTGTTGGTCTATGCCTACTTTCTGCCAGACTATTTTCCAGTTTTCCCAAGTTTTTTTTTCAATCAAATATGGAGTTTTTTCCTTCAGATAATTTATGTTTTCCACTTCATCAATCACGAGGTTATTATTGAGCTCTTTTGTTTCTGATTCTTCCTTGTTTAATCTTTTCCATTTTTTAAACCAAAACCGAATCAAATAATTTTAAAGAGAGCAGGTATCTGTCTAAAACCCATATTTATTGAGAAAAGTTCCAGTTTATTTTCATTGCATATTATGCTTACTTTTGGTTTTAGATAAATACTTTTTATGATGTTAAAAATGTCCCTCTAGCCTTGTATTTTGTGGGATTTTTAGCATTAAAAGTGTTGTGTTGTGTTAAAGGCTTTTTCTGCATCTATTGTGATGATCATGTAGTTTTAGATATTTTGATTTGGAATATGATTGTTGTGTTTCCTCCCCTAAATCTTGAATCATCCTGCTAAAAATTCCTGCTATAAATTCCTACTTAAATACCACAATTTAAAGAATGATTTTTTGAATTATCACTGTAGTCTGCTTGACAGAATTTTAAACTTTTTGAGTCAGTGTTTATGAATGATATTGGCTATGGTTGTTTTTTTATCCCTATGTTTTAATATTGTTTTGATTTAGGTATCAGGATTATATTTGTCTCATGAAAGAATTCTGGTAAGTTGCTTCCCCCCAATTAAAAAAACAACAATTCATGAAGTGTGGGTACTAACTTTCTCAAAAAGTTTGATAGAATTCTTCGTGATTTATCAGGATCAGTAATTTCTTTCTCCCCTTACCCCTCACTGCCTTTGGTAATTCTTATACAGCCAGATCTTTTTGTAATTCCTATACAGCCTGATCTTTTTCCTATTCTGAGAATGATTTATTTAAGATATTTAACTGGTTTTCTGTTGTTGTTGTTGTTTTTGATGTTGTTTAAGTCATGTATTTGGGTTTTTTTTTTTTTTTTTGGCAAAGGTGCTGGAGTAGTTTGCTATTTCCTTCTCTAATTCATTTTACAAATGAGGAAACTGAGGCAAACAGAGTTAAGATGTCTTCCTTTTTTGAGGCAAACAGAGTTAAGATGTCTTCCTGATTCCAAGCCCAGAGTTCTACTCATTGGATCACCTACCTGCCCTTTTTGTTGGTCAGGGTATTTTATATATTTGAAGGTATTTTTCTATTCCTCTTTTGTTTTCTGTTTTGATAGTATATAACTGTGCATAATATATTCTAATTTTTTTTTATTTCTTCTGCTTTTGCTGTTATTTCACCTTGCTCATTTACTATTTTATCTTAATTTTTTGATTTTTTATCTTAATTTTTCATTCTTTTTCATTTTATTGGATTTTACATCAATTTACATTTAAGGTTATGCAAATTAAGTTTATATTTTCCTCCATCTCTATTTCCCACTTCTGTGGTAAATATTATCTCAATCTTTTTGTAAAGGTGATTTATTCTTTGTAGCTCTCTTCCTCTCACCTTTGATCCTCTTCTTTTTCTTACCCCCTTTCCTTTAAAGTTTTATTTCTTCTGTCCTGCTTTTATCTAGTTATATATTTCTTCTCCCTCTTTTTTGGGGTCAATTAGATTCTACTTCTCAGTTACTCTTGTTCATTAGTTTTTAAAAATTCATTTTTATGTTCCTTTCCAAAAAAGATTTCTCCCTCTCTATTTATCTTTTCTTTCTGCTTACTCTAGACCCTTATTCTCTCATTCATGACCCCCATAATTATCTAATCTTTTTTTTTTCATATATTCTTCTTACAATCAAAGCTTCCAAGGTATTCATTCCATATTCTCCTCTCTAGATACTATCTACCACTGCTTGTAGAGCTTACTCCATGATTTTCCCTTTTGTTGGGCTCACTCCCAAAATAATGCCAATTATTGCAAGTGTCATAGGAGACATTGCCTCATAATAGGATTCCTCTTCCCTCCCTGAAACCCCCCCCCTAAATTAATCTCTTATTGATCTTTATTTTTCTTTCTATATTTGCCTGGAAATCTTTTTGTGTTCACAGTTTCCCCACTCCTCTTAAGTGCCAGTTTTTCCAAGAGTTCCAACTCCTCTGCATTCAGAATAAGGGATTTTTCAAGCACCAAATCCCCCAGGCCTTGTCCAATATAACGATCTCATCTGCTTCACTATCTCTCTTTACTTTTAGTAACATTCATCAGTGGAACCCCTTCTACCACCAAAGCAATAGCTCCTTTTTTTCCTCCCTTTTCCAATTCTTAGTACATCACTTACTCTTCTCTATTTCCCTGCTATTCCACTTTCACCTAAATTCTCATGTCCCATATAAAAAGTATTCACCTTCAGGCAATGTGTTGCCAGTTTCTGTCTAGTTATGCTCCTTGTTTACTTCTTCACTGTTATCTCTATTGGATTTCTACCTTTATTCTTATAATCTTATGAAAATTTAGAAATAAGTATTTTTTCTGCTGTTGCTGTCACTTTCCTTTTCTACTGCATTTATTGAGTTCTTCATTTCAGCTGGATGGGGTAATTGAAAAGCATATAATCTCTTCAATTATGGTTTTCTGATAACTTTTGAACCTTCTTTGTTATAGAACATCTTTTTGTCCTGTAGCTATGATCAGAGTTGCCTGGTCAGTCACCCTGGACGATATCCTGAGTTTCCCTGTTCTTTAGAATACATTACATTCCTTCCTCCTTTTTCTAGTGACTGCAGAATGGTTTTTCATTACTTAAAATATCTTGGAGTCTTTCTCATGATGGCTTATAGAACTTATTATTTCTGAATTGAATTGTTAAATTTAGCCATTATGTGTTCTTAGATTTTACAAACTTGGTATGCCCTATCAAAAACAACTGACCTGGAAGGAAGATAATCTAATAATTAGACTATCTGAATCATTAAAAAGAGATACCACATTTCAAGAAATCATGAACAAAAAACTATCCATATATATTACAGCCAGAGGACAAAGTGAAAACAGAAATAATCCATTGGTTACCTCTCAAAAGAAATTTGAAAATCAAAATTCCCAGAAATGTCATAGACAAAATCCAGAACATTTAGGGGGAAAAAAAATACTCCAAGCAACCTGAAAGAATTCAAGGACCATGACTTAGCAGCTATCATAATAGAGAGAAGAGCTTCAAATCTGATATTATAAAAGGCAATAATAGTAATAAAGACTTAAAACCAAGGAAAACTTAATCAACAAATTTGAATGTGATTTTACTGGAATAATGAAATAGAGGGCTTTCTTTAATGAAATACTTCCAAGTATTATTGATGAAGAGGCCAGAGCTGAATAGACAATTTGAAATGCAGAGGAGTCAAAAAAAAGTTTTAGAAAAAGTACATACAGTTGTCTTGAGAAGAAAAAAATGGGAGAAAAAGGGGAAGATATGGAGAATGAGGAGGAAATAGAGGAAGAAGAAAAGGGAACTACTATTTTATATAAAGGTACATGAAATGAACACCATACATAGATGAAGGACCAAAGGGAAAAAATTATACGATAAATCTTATCTCTGCAAATGTAGATTGCAACATATTCTAGGCTTTTAATAGATAACATTTAAAGTGTTTGTAATCTGACCTTAACATAAAACAAAAAAAAAAATTTCCACATAAAAAGTAAACTTAAAAAAAGAAATTGCCATTCCAATCTTCCTTTTCTCTTTTTTTGAAATTTTTCATTAATATGCTAAGTGAAATGAGCAGAACCATACATTATACACCACAAGACTATACTATGATTAGTTCTGATGGACATGGATCTCTTCAACAATGAGATGATTCAAATCAGTTCCAATTGTTCAGTGATGAAGAGAGCCATTTACACCAAGAGAGGCCTGTGAGAACTGAGTGTGGACCACAACATAGCATTTTCACTCTTTTTGTTGATGTTTGCTTGCATTTTGTTTTCCTTCTCAGGTTTATTTTCTTTTTAGATCCAATTTTTCTTGTGCAGCAAGATAACTGTAAAAAGGCATATGCATATATTGGATTTAACATATATTTTAACATATTTAACATGTACTGGATTACCTACCATCTAGGGGAAAGATTGGGGGAAGGAGGAAAAATTTGGAACAGAATGTTTTGCAAGGGTCAATGTTGAAAAATTATCCCTGCATATGTTTTGTAAATAAAAAGCTTTAATAAAAAAATTCTCCACTAATGCTTTTTTTTTCCTTTTCTTGCCAACAGTAATGTTGTCAAAAAACCAAACAAACCCCTACTTGTAACAAATCAATATAGCCAAACAAAACAAGTTCACATATATGCCATGTCCAAAGTTCTTATTAATCAATTCCATAAGTGTTTTAATTTGCATTTCTAATCAGTAATGATTTAGAGTATTTCATGTGATTGTATATAATTGACTTGTCATAAAAAAAAAAAAATTGCTGGGGTAGCTAAGTGGCACAGTGGATAAAGCACCAGCCCTGAAGTCAGGAGGACCTGAGTACAAATCTTGCCTCAGACACTTAACACTTCCTAGCTATGTGACCCTGGGCAAGTCACTTAACCCCAATTGCCTCAGCAAAAAAAATAAAAATAAATTGCCTCTTCATATCCTTTGATCATTTATCAACTGGGGAATGACTCACATTGTTATACATTTTACAGAGTTTTCTACATATTTGAGATGAGACCTTTATCCAAGAACCTATCCATTAAATTCCACCTCCCCACACACATGCATACACATCCAATTTTCTGTTTTCCTTCTAATCTGGCTACATTGATTTTATTTGCACAAAACATTTTTAATGTAATGAAATCAAAATATCCATTTTATATCTCACACTGATCTCTCTTGTTTATTAAAAAATTTTTCTCCTATATATGTCTGATAATATATTCCATGTTCTTCTATATCTCCCCTTATATCTAGATTATGTGTGCATTTCAGAAACTTGGATCTAATCTTGGTAAATGGGTAAAAGATACTAGCCTATGCCCAATGTTTGTCAGACTGCTTTCCAGTTTTCCCAAATTTTAATTTACCCCAAAATGAATTATCACCAAAGTTTAAGTCTTTATCTTTGTCAAACACAAGTTTCTATAATCATTTACTATTCTATATTGTATGTCTCCTCTGTTCTACTGATTCATCTTGCTATTAATCAGTACTTGATAGTTTTTATAATTATTGCTTTATAATATAGTTTAAGATCTGGTATCACTAAATGTCCTTAACATTAAAAAAAATTCCTTTGATATTCTTGACCTTTTGTTCTTACAAATGAATTATTATTTTTCTATTTCAACACATTCAACATATATTTCTAGGTCAACAAAATATTTTTTTGTAATTTGTGATGACATTAAGTAGATTTGGGTAGAATTGTCATTTTTATTATATTGACTTTACTTACCCATGAGTAATATTTCTCCAATTATTTAAATCTGATAAAAGTATTATAGTTATGTTCATTTAATTCCTGAGTATGTCTTGGTAGATATATCCCCAACTATTTATTGTCTATAAATATTTTATTTTTAATATTTTTGGTTTTTTAATAGTATCTTATTTTTTCAAATACATGTAAAGATAATTTTAAACATACATTTTCATAAAACTTTCCTCCTCTCTCCCTTACTTTCCCCTCCCCAAGATAGCAAGCAATCTGAAAGTTAAATATGTGCAATTCTTTTAAACATATTTTCATATTTGTCATTTTGTGCAAGAAAAATCAGACCAAAAGGGAGAAAAAAAGTAACTAAAAAGGTGAAAAATCAATATGCTTTGATCCACATTCAGTCTTCATAGTTCTCTCTGGAAGTGGAGGACTGTGTCCATCACAAGTCTATTGGAATTGCCTTAAATCACCTCATTATTGTAAAGAGCCAAGTTCATCACAGTTGATTATCTTATAAACTTGTTACTGTGTTCTTACATTACCTTTATAAACTATAACTTATTTAGCCATTCCCAAATTAATGAGCATCCATTAAATTTCTAGTTCCTTGCCATGACAAAAAGAGCTGCTATAATCATTTTGCACATGTGGATCCTTTTCCCTTTTTTATGATCTCTTTGGGATATAAAGACCCAGTAGTGGCATTGTTGGATCAAAGGGTATGCACAGAATGATAGCTCTTTGGGCATAATTCCAAATTGCTCTCCAGAATGGTTGGATCAATTCACTACTCCACTAGCAAACATATTAGTATATTGGGAAAACTTCTAATTTATTGCAATTATAGATAATGCTTGCTGATGGGTTTAGATCATTGCTGCTTATCATTTTAAGGAAAAATCCATATCTTTGCTTTCAAGTTTTTACTTAGGAATGAATGTCATACTTTGTCAAAAGCTTTTTCTGTACTGATGTAATTTTATGATTTTTGTTGCATTCATTATTAACATAAGCAATTATGTTAATACTTTTCTTTATATTAAACCATCCTTACATTTCTGGTATAAACTTCATTTGGTCACAATGTGTAATCTTTGTGATATATTATTGTAGTCTCCTAGCGAGTTATTTTAGGATTTTTGTATCCATTTACATTAATGAAATTTGTCTATGACTTTCACTGCTTTTGCTCTTCTTAGGTTAGGTATCAGCACCACATGTGTTTCATTTGTCTATTATTCCAAATAAATATTAAAAATTGGAATTAGTTGATCCACCACAAAAAGAACTGCTAACAATTTTTTTTTTTTTTTTTTGGTATAAATAGGTCATTTTCCTTTTTCTTTGATCTCTTTAGGACGCAGACCTAGTGGTGGTATTGCCAGGTCAGTTGTATAGTCTTCCAAATTGTTTTCCAGAACGGTTGGACCAGTTCACAACTCTGCCAATTAACGCATTAACGTCTCAGTCTTTCCACATCCCCTCCAACATCTGTCATTTTCCTTTTCTGATAGGCGGTCAGGTGTAACCTCAGAGCTGTTTTAATTTACATTTCTCTAACCAATGGTGCTTTAGAGCAATTTTTATGCGACTAGTGTTTCCATTTCTTCTCGAAGGGTCCCCATCTGGGGACCCTGGCCTAGCTGGTCACCAGAAAGGCATCTTCCAGCTGGGATATCCAGTCAGCTCCAGCAAGGGCTCAGCATTAGCCCCTCTGTTTGGCTTTTCTGGGGATCCTTCAGATGGCTCCTCACACCCTCCCCTCCCCCGTGTAATCCGTGCCGCAGGCACCCCGGCCTCCGGGCCGCTGCTTCGGCTCAGAGCCTGTCTCCGGCTGCCCCGGCAGCTACGGGCTTCCCGAATCCCTCCTGCAACCCCAAGCCTTTCCCGATCTCCCTTCACGCCAGAGCCTCCCCCTGCCGACCGCCTGGAGCTCGTTTGTGCACAGTTGTCTGAGGGCGGCCTCCTCGCCTTCCATCGGGCTTTCATCTCTTTCCCTACCCCTGAATTACACAAAATGGGCATTTGCTGACTTTTTATCCCCCGTCCAGGCTGTCGTCCTTCCGCGCCCATCCCCCGCCCGGGTCTCCACAGCGCGCCCCACCCCAGGCCTTCTCCTTTTTCCTCTAGCTCCTACTCTCTCCTCCTCCTCCTTCTCTTCCTTCTCCTCCTCTTTTGTCCTGCCTCCCCTCCCTAGGCCGCCTTCCTCCTCCTCCTCCTCTTCCTCATCCTCTTCCTCTTCCCTACTCCCCCGCCCCCAGGAGACCTCAGATCCAGGGGCTCCGAGGTGGAGGCGGGGCGGACTGCTGCGCAGGCGCACTGGACGAACTGAGCCTGTCGCCATGGAGCAGGGAGCTCCCGAGCTGCCGCCGGGGCCTCTGGCCGAGCCCCTGGGGGGCCTAGACACCGACCGGGCGGCGGCCGGGGATGAGGAAGCGGCCGGGACTGGAAGCGGGACCGAGGGCCGCCTTACAGGCTCCGGGGACGCCAAGGTGAGGATCGGAGGAGAACCGGACCGGGCTCGGGCCTGAGCTCGGCGAGGAGGCGGCGGCGGCAGTGCCGGCGCCTTGGTTCCGCTGGACCGGCGGGCGGGGCTGAGGGGATGCCCGGAGGGCCGGGAGGAGAGAGGCCGGCGGAGCTCCTGGCCGGAGGCGTTCGAATGTGAGCGTGAGTGTGTGCACTGTCAGTGACTGTGAATGGGTGCGCCTGCGAGCGTGAGTGTGTGCGTGTGAATCAGTGTCAGGCTGAGCGGGTGACTGAATGGGTGTGTCAGCCCCCTCCCCGCCCCCCGCCTGTAATGGTCTGTGGGTGATCACGAGGGCGTGCGTCCCTGTGAGGGAGTATGTGAACGTGTGTACCCTCGTGTGCGCTTGTGAGTGCGAGTGTGCCCTCAGAGCGCGAGCGCGTGCGTGTGAGTGACAGTGAATGGGTGTGTCCCTGTGAATGGACGTCAGTGTCAGTGTGTGTGAATGTCAGTACGGGAACGCTGGAGCTTGTGAGTGTGAATTTCACTGCATGAATGAATGTCAGTGTGTGAATTCCTTGTCAGTGTCTTCCTGTGGAAATGGCTGGATCGGCAGGGACGTGTCCGTGTGGGATGGAGCTTTTTAGGTGTGACACGGGTAATTCACATCCTGCCCCGGAGATGCACTCACCGTGTCGTCCTCAGTTTCCTTTTCTGTAAAATGGAGATGACAACAGCACTTGCCTCCCAGGGTTGTGAGGATCAAATGAGACAATATATGTAAAATGTGTTTTGATTCAGCCTTAAAATCAACGTATCGATGATTTGTGTAGATATGAGTGTGTGTAGGAGTGTGTATGAGAGCGAGCCATCAGGCGCAAAGACCGCAATGACAGACCGCTGGAATAGTAAATGAGTCTCGCGGGAAGAGAAGAACAAGGAAGGAAAACGGATCAGGGAGTGGGGGTTTGCACCCACTAGTGTTATTTGAGGATGGCATAGGTTTGGAAGGGGGTTGGATTTAGTAAGCCATAAATTTGGGAGTTTGGAGAGCTACAGTTCCAGTCTGTAGAACTTTGAGGGCAAGGTTGGGGATGGTAGTATTGTGGGATGGTCTTGGGATGAGTTTGAGTCAAGCTAGCAGCATTTACTAAATACTTAGTTTTTACCAGGCTTTATGCTAAGGCCATGGAGATATCGAGACAAAAATAAAATAGCCCTTGGCCTCACAAAGATTAGATTCTTGGGAAGAAGGGACATAACACGCATATACATATATTTACATTTGAGTGTAGATGGTTTCCTGGTGAGAAACTTCTCTGCCTTTTCAGCTTGAGTACCTTCTCTGCAATTTATATTCATAGGCCTGGGGCACTGAGAGATTGGGTAATTTAGAATCCCACTTTGACTTGATGCCAGCCCTCTTTCCTAGTCGAAACTATTCTTTTGTGTTTGTAAGTATTTAGAGAATAGATAGGGGTATTAATTTTTTTTTTTACGGGAAGGCACTGGCAGCTGGGTGAATTTCATATAGAACAGGGCACTTGAGGTCAGTTTTAAAGGAAAGGAGTTCTCTACGAGGCAGAGGTGAGGAGGGAGTACTTGCTGTGGGCATGGGGAATGTGCCAGACCAAAGGCACAGCTATATAGATGGAAGTGGAAAAAACAGCAAGAGTTCTAGTTTGACTCTGCTACAGAGTGTAGGGAAGGGAGTAATGTCTGATAAGGTTGGAAAGATAGGTGGAATGTTCTGATGTGGGAGTTTAGGGCTAGAGAATGGGATGGGGGGAGGGGGTGTACAATCAAGTGACCCTGGTTCAGTTGTTTTTACTTTTTATGTGGCTTGTTCCTGGGCCTCAGAGACCCAGTAAATTGTTGGCCTTGAAAAGTAGGGGTTTGAAATTTTTTTTCTTCCCTCTTTAATAGTGACTTATTTGTCTAATTACTGCTCTCATTTAGTAAACTCTTACTGAGGTCAGTGTTTCCAGCTCCTGACTTAGCAAAAGTTCTTTGGTCTGTCTTTTAAGTTCAGCAATTCAATTAAACATTTATTAAATGATGACTTTGTTCTAGGTGCTGTATTAGGAGCTGGGGATACAAGGAGAAAAAATGAAACAGGGCCCTTCCTTAAGGAACTCACATTTCACTGAAAGATATAGCATGTAGCTAGAGAAGTAAAACAAAGTAATTTAAGGAAGCAAAAAGCAGTCGTTAATAACTGGGATGGGTGTATGAAATCAAGAAAAGCTGGGGGTGGCACTTGGCTGTAAGAAGAAAGCTCTTGATTCTAGGACTTAAAGGTGAGAAAAGAGGACATTTTAGACTTAGGAGAAGCAGTCTGTATAAAAGCCCAGACTGGGACATGGCATAGCCAGTCCAGGGAACAGCTGGTTGATCAGTTTAGATGGAATGTGATATGTGAAAGATCATAGGATCATACATTTAGAGATGAGGAAAAACCTCAGAGATCATTTCGTTCAGCCCCCTCATTTTAAATGTAGGCATTTGAGGCCCAGAAGGAGAGGAATGTAGGACTTGCTTTCAAGGCCACACAGCTAGTAGGTGGCACAGCTGGGACTTGAATTTGGGTCCTCTAAACTCCAGAGCTCTCTGTGCTTTTCCTACTATACCACATTAATTCAGGGAAAATAGGTGAATAATACATTATTTTAAGGGCCAGGATGAGGACTTTGTATTTTATCTTGCAGGTAAATAAGGAGACACTGAAAATTTTGGAAATAGTGGTGTGAGGTGGACAGACTTTATCAATATCCCTTTGGTAACCCTGTGGAGAGGGGAGAGAGCCTAGTAGCAGGAATTTCAGTTAGAAGATTGTTGCTGCAGTTCAGATTAGATACAATTAGGGAATCTATCAAGAAGCATTTATTAAATATATATCATAGACACTGCTAAATGCAATCTGTCACTCCAGAGTACTTATGTTCTAACTTTTTGTGTAACAGACTGAAGTCAGAATGTTTTTAAATGCACACCAAAATACATACGAAAATCATTTTAATATGAATATAAGAAAATCAATTACATTGAAATATAATTATCAAAATAAAACATGGGCCATAGGTTAAGAATTCTAGTAGGGGGATACAATGTGCTCATAGATAAAGAAAAAATATATACATATATATGTGTGTATATGTATATGTGTATGTGTGCATGTATGTGTGTGTATATAAGTTAAGACTTGACAACTAGATATATAAATGAAGGAGAATAGATTGACAAAAGTTATTCCCAGTTTGTGAACCTGAGTGATTGGAAGAATAGTAATATTCTTGGCAAAAATAAGGAAGAGAGGAGGAGAAAAGTTCCATGTTTACGAAGAAAATTCTGGTTTTAGATGTCTAGTAAATAGAAGAATCATGAAGAGGATGGTTTAGGAAAAAACTGGTCAGTACAGTCTCCATTGTGGGGTTCACAGGTGGCTTAGCTTTGAGTGGTGTGTGATCAGCCAGTGAGAGGATGGGAAATTGAATTGTATTCCATCTTTCCTCTCTTCATAGTCTTTTTGGGACTTGTCTCTGGCACAAACATCCCAATCCCATCTATCACGTAGGTGAAGTCTTTTGTTGAAATATGACTGATAAATTTCTATCTTCACTGATGACTGTCATTTTTTCTTGCAAACTGTTGGAAGACTTCTTTAAAAATGTATGTTTTAAACAAGTGGATTCAAAACCCACTATAATTCTTCAGTTAGAAGATTTTTAAAATAGGGTGGAAGTTTCCAAGTTTTTTTTTAATGAGAGTTTTTAATAAATTATATGATTTTGAGAAAAGAGGAGAGAATACGTTTGTAGAAGAGGTGTGATCATCAGTATCAGATGCTTCAGAGAGGTCTCAGTGGTGATTATATACGTAAGATGTGTGAGAATTGAGAAAAGGCCACCACTAGATGTGGCAATTAAAAATTATTGGTAAAATTTGAGATAACAAAGAGGTTGAGACCTTGGAAGACAGAAAGATGTGGGTATCCTTTATAGTAATAGACACATTTGGAAGAGTAGTGGGTTAAAGCAGGGAAAATAATCATTTATACTTACCTTGTGCTACTCATTTTTTTCCACTGAGAAAATGAAACATAAGGGTGTGGGAGTCCTTACTAGCCATTATATCAGAGAGCCGGTTGCTGATAGATGTATGGGTCCACCATGAGGTGATCTAGAGAATAAATAGTATGTAATAATTCTGGGGAGGAGGGCAAGGGATTTCATCTGCACAGCTGATATCATGCTGACATTACCATCCTAAACAAGTAACTTAACCTTCTTCATCCTCAGTGGTGGAAGGCAGATAAGTAAGGAGTGTTAAGGGATTTTGGATGTGTGTTGTATTAGAGACAAATGAAAGATGTCACACAACCCATTTTTCCAATTTTCAGTTACATATCTTAATCACAGGCCCAGCCCCAAGACCCCACTTTGATGACTTTTAGACCACCCTTCCTAACACCTTCTATCATGTTGCATTCTTGTGCTTTTTTCCAATCACTGGAAATCCATGCAATCTGCTGATGTAGAACCTTTCATTCTCCATAATAAGGTGAAAAGGAAAAGTAGAGCTGTTTGCAAATATTTTAATCTTGAATTTAAGAACGTGTTTTTAAATATACCAAATAAAACAGTTAAGATAGTGTCTGCTTACCAAGGAAATTAGTGAATTAGGGTGGTTGATTATATATGTAGGATAGGCAAATATTTCATAGAAGTTAAAAAGAATGTTAAACCTTTAGGAAAATACTTGGATATGAGATCTTCTGGTTATCTTTGTTTTTACTGGTATTTTATAATGCAATATTTATTGATCCTTTTATTTTGGATATGAGACATTTTACAACAAATACACAAACAAGTCTTCCTCCAATATACATTCTTCTCCACATTTGGATTATTGAAAAAAATTTGTTTTTCATGCCAATTATTTCCTGATATTGCACAACCTTCCTCTGAACCATTCCTTGTAACAAAGAAACAGTTCAACCAAACTAAAGTATTTAACAATCCAATACACTATATCCCCTATTTTTTTTTACTGAAACAAGTTGACCATTTCATTTAAAAAATTTTACAAACATCACATTCATTTTTTAATGTATCTCCCTTTTGTCTGCCTCCCTAAAAACCAAGTAAGTTTGGACCACTGTGTTTGGTGTTTATTTTATTTATTTTGTTGCTGTCATATGCCCTTTAGGCTCTACTTTTTTCCTTCTCTGCATCACTTCATACATTTTTTTTTTTTCATATTTCTCTGCATTCTTCATACTGTCATAGGTGAGCGTCTAATCCAAAAGTTCTTAGGCTTAGGTCCACAGATAGATGAGTGGATATGTTTCCAGGGCTGTGTAAAGGAATATGGTTACATTCTTATTTTATTATAATTGGTTTCCTTTGTAATTATAAGTATGTTATACTTTGAAAGTCATGTTAAGAAGGGGTCCATAGGCTTCACTAGACTGCACAAGGGGTCCATAACATAAAAAAGGTTAAGATTTCCCTGATGTAATGATAAATGGGAAAGAAACATGTGTTCCTTTTGCATCTTATAAAAATATTTGCTGACTTATAAATTTGGTTTCTTCAATTTAAAAAAATTAGTTTACATTTATATGTCATTGTATATGTTTGTCTTTAAATTGTTTACATTAGGTTATAATCTTCCAAAGGAAAGGACTCATGTATTTTTATTTTCTGTTGACTTCTTCATGCTCTCATACATGTGATATTATTTTCTAAATATAGTGGTGGTTAACACATGTTGATTGTGAACCATTTTGAAAGTGCTTGTAGAATTTTAGTTAACTATTTGGTTGCAAACATTGTATATAAATTCATTTTATTGCTATATTACATCAACCAAGGGCCCAAAGGAAAAAGAGCTGAGTTTGGAGTCAGAGATCCAAGGGTCAAATCCTGACTCTGCCACTTCCTGTTTGACCAGAATCAAGTCACTTGATCTTTTTGAGACCTTTGGTTCCTCATCTGTTAAGTGAAAGGATTGGATTTTGTAAGATGTAAAAATTTTTTCAATTCTAAATCTGCAGTCTATGCTCTTTTATATTCAATTTATAGTTTTAGAAATATATCCATTCATTTATTAGTTTATATTTTTTCTATCAGCAAAATCCCTGATTGAGATCTACTGAGAAACAAAATCCATTACTACCATGAATATTCAATCAAAACACATTTCTGCATTGGCCATGTTTATGTGCAATTTGTCTTATTCTATACTCCATGAATCTTTCACATATCAGGAAATGGACAGCATAATTCATCATTTAGCCCCCTCTGGAAACATGGTTGGTCATTATAATGATAAAGATCACCTTTACTATACTGTTGTCTTTGTATAAATTGTTTTTCTGATTCTGTTCACTTTATTTTGCCTAAGTTCATACCAATCTTACAGGTTTCTCTGAAGTCATCCTCTTCTTCATCATTTCTTACAGCAAAATGTACTCCATCACTAAATTATATCCAAACTTGTTTATCCATTTCCCGATTGGTGGGCACCTTCTCAAATTCCCATTATTTTCCATTTCAGAAAAACTATAAATATTTTTTTACATTGTTAGAGTTTGTTTTAGGATTAATAACTCCTTTAATATATTCTTCCTTCCTCTTGCCCCTTCTATTTTCCATGTCAAATAGAATATATTTCTGGACCAGCTATGTTTGTGTGTATTCTTCCCTATGTGGCATTAAACTCATTTTTGCTAGTTATGGGCAGTAAGCCTTTATTCTTTGCTTTTTAGACTGTTATATTCCAAATTCTCTGCTTCATTATAGTGGTGGCTGCTAAATTGGGAGTGATCCTGCCTTTGGCTTCTCAGTACTTAAATCTTTCTTGCAGTATCTTTTCTTTAACTTGGAATCTCTGGTTTGGGGGGCTCTCGTGTACTTGTGAGTTTTTATTTTAGGGTTTCCATCATGAAGAGACTGATAGAGTCTTCCTATTTCCTTTTTCAGTTTCTCAGAGATCTGGGTAGGGTTGGCTTTCTTTTTTTTTTTTTAAGGTTTCTTGAAATCTGGTGTCTGGGTTCTGATTTAGTTCATAGTATCTAGGTTGTTCCTCAGATCTTCCCCTATTCCAGGTGTGTGGTACAGCATTTAATAACAAAGCTGGAGAGATAGCTAGAAGCAAAGCAAAGTTTATTGTACGTTCTTGAGAACCCCACCCATTGAGCAGATAATGGAAGGGAGGAAGCACCGTAGGGGGCAGGGTCAACACTTTTTATCCCTAACGCAAATACCCCCTCCCACCACTGACCCTCATCCTTATTGGCTGAGGATCTTACATTCTAAACAAGGGAACTACCCAAGAAATTGAACTTGACCAATAAGTACATAGTTGCCCATATTTGACCTAACAGAAAAACACTGATGTCATAGGAGGATAACAAGGGGATTTAAGTATGTCCTTAGGGGATAGCAGGGAGGGAATTTGAGTATGCCCTTGACTTGATGCTTAAAGTCCTTCAGGCCTACTCCAACTCTGAAATAGATGGAAGCCTTACTCGATTTTCACAACTGTCTTGAAAGATCTCACCTCATCTCGTTCACAGGCTTCCTTGGGCAGTCAGTTGGTTTGTAGCCCCAGAATAATCCTTGACTCTTCAATCTTCCTAATCCTCCATATCTAGTTGATTGCCTAGTAGTTTTTTATTTCATCTCTACGCATCTCTTTTATCCATCTCCCCAAAAGCAAAACCCTAGTTTGGGCTTTTATTATATTTTTCTTCTAAACTCTCACCATAACTTCTTGATTGGTCACCTTACCTCCATTCTTTCCCCTTCCCAGTCATTCTCTATATTGCTGCCATTTTGTATTCTTAAAAGTATTGGACAAATGTTATTTCATTGGTTTTCTACACTAAGATAAAATACTAATTCCTCTGTTTGGCATTTAAACTCACAATACCAATTCAATCTATTGTTCCAGACTAATTTAACTAAACTCTCCCTTATATACTCTTATGTTTCAGACAAACACATGACAATAAAAACACATTGCCCACACATGACAATAAAATTTCATTCTAGCCTATCATATATATTTGGAATTTCCTTCTTTCTCATTTTATTTCTTAGGCTCTTTTCTACTTTTTTTTTATTCTATTCTATTCTATTCCTAACCTAGGATTCATGAATTTGCTTTTGAAAAAAAAGTTTTAATGACTGTTTTTATTTTTATTTTTTATTAGTATTATTTATTATACTTGATTTTCTTCATAATCCTATGTATTTTATTTTATGCATTTAAAAAACATTTTGAGAGAGTTACAAAGGAGTCCTTGACATTAAAAAAAGGTTATGAATCTCTGCTTGAAGGTCTATCACCTACTCAAGGCCCAGTCTGATTAGTCCCTAATTGCTAGCTTCCTCCATCTCTTGTAAGTTTCTAGTTATATTTGTTGTTTACCCCCAACTATGCTGTTTCTTCACAATAAAATGTAAGCTCTTTGAGGACAGGGATAGTTTTGTTTTTTGTCTTTGCAATTACTTTGCACAGGCTCAGGAAACTCCAAAAGATCTGGCTGATTATGCCAAGGCTTGGGTTCTGCGTGTCAGTGGCCCACCAGTTACTAGTGTTGAAAAGTCTTCTTGCTACCATTTGGCCCCTGCTTTGAGACCCAGGAGACCTGACATTTTGAATTCACTTTGCTACCAAGACAAGTAATGTCTAACTTTAGTGTGTCTGTCTACCTATGCTCTGGTAAAGACACAAAGCAGTACAAAAAACAATAAAACCTCTTTCCTAGACCTGTATATTTGCTCAGTTTCTAAAACAGGGGTCCTCAAAGTATGACCCTCGGGCCAGATGTAGCAGCTGAGGATGTTTATCCCCTTCACCCAGGGCTATGAAGTTTATTTAAAGGCCCACAAAACAAAGTTTTTGTTTTTACTATAGTCCGGCCCTCCAACAGTCTGAGGGACAGTGAACTGGCCCCCTATTTAAAAAGTAAAAAAAAAAGTTTGAGGACCCCTGCAGGAATCATTCAAAACTAAACAATATACTGTATGAGGATGTATTCTGATGGAAGTGGATTTCTTCGACAAAGAGACAGAAGATCAATTGATCAAAGATGGACAGAAGCAGCTACATCCAAAGAAAAAACACTGGGAACTAAATGTAAACTGCATTTTTGTTTTTCTTCCCGGGTTATTTATACCTTCTGAATCCAATTCTCCCTGAGCAACAAGAGAACAGTTCGATTCTGCACACATATATTGTATCTAAGATATACTGTAACCTATTTAACATGTATAGGACTGCTTGCCATCTGGGGAAGGAGGTGGAGGGAGGGAGGGGAAAAATTGGAACAGAAGTGAGTGCAAGGGATAATGTTGTAAAAAATTACCCTGGCATGGGTTCTAGCAATAAAAAGTTATTAAAAAAAAAAAAAAAGAAAGAAAAAAAGAAAAAAAAAGACCAAAAAAAAAAAACAAAAAACTAAACAGTATATTCTCCATTCACACTCAAATCCAAATCCCTTAAAATTCTAAGGGGACCTTATTTCCTTAAACTTTCCCTGAAGCTATTAGATGAAGACCTTTAACCACTAAAAATTAAGGGAGACTGAGTCTCTGGTTCTTGTTTTGGCTGAACACGCCTCATTCTTCTGCATTTGTCCTTTTCTGCTGAGGTTAGGTGTTTGAAAATCCTTAATTCCCCCAAATTCCGTTCATTCTGGTGACTTTGAAGGCAAACATAGTTCTGAGAAACCCTCCAGTAAAACTTAAAGAATGCTTAAATTACCATGCTGGTAGGCCTAGAAGCAATGTAGCTGGTGGTCCTGAAAGATAGTTTGCTGCAGTTATCTTTAAAGTAAAGTCATTTTAAGGACGCTGGGCCTAGTCACCTTGGTCTCTCCTTGCTTAATGATTGTGGGAAGTTATTCTCTAATCTCCTAGAGATGGGTGAGATTCTCATCATCCCCTAAAGCATAAAGCCAGAATGGACTCACTTTCTGTCTTGCCTATCCCCCTGGTTCATCCTGAGCTTGAGTTCCAAAAATCTGACTGATTATACCAACTGTCCTGGACTGGGTCTGACTCAGCCCATTTTTCAGTATATGGTCAATAATTAGATATCAGACTAGAATGAGATACTTTTGGGTCATTCATCAGTTTGAGGTTAAAGGAGATTCACTTAGTCATAAGTAGAAGGCTATTCATCAAGGATATATATGGGTATTAAGAATAATCTAACTTTTTTGTTGTTGTTCAAATGAAGTTAGGAATTTTTTTCATTTTTTAACATCTTAAATATAATTTAACATTGATAATTATGATATACAGTTTTTATATATTATTAAAATAATATGTGATAGGTGGGCTTATCTGTAAATTTTTTCAAACAGTGGAATATTGATGGGTGTTGCCACTCAATTATTTTTTAACCAGTATTCAAGATTAATATTTTATCTTTAGCAGCTACAGCAGAAAAATATTATACACATAAAATGTTAAGAACAGCAATAGAATTTATATTGCTTTGCTTAATAAAGGATGCTCTTTATTCATCATATCTGAAACAGACTATAATTTTCATGTTCAAATGCTTATTTCAACAAAGAATAGCCTAAGTTGATTGAACTAAGCTAGCTCCCTTGCCTGAATTGCTCATGGTTTTTCACCAACTAAACATTAGTGACTGTGCTGGTTGCTTCTCCTGACGTTTTGAACTTAGCTGGTCAGAAAGTGAGGGCCACAGCCTGAGCTTTTAACCCCCTGAGCCAGTCTGGTCCATTGTTCAGTCATTTCGATCTTGCCTGACTCTTCATGACCCCATTTGAGTTTTTCTTAGCAGAGATACTCCAGCTCATTTTACAGATGAGGAAACTAAGGCAAACAGGGATTAAGTTAGTTGGCCAGAGTCACACAACTAGACTCCAGCCCTACCACTCTTATCTACTTGCTTCCACCTAGCTGCCCCTCATCTGATTTAGAGGGTGATTGTAAAAGAAAAACTAACCAAACTTTGTGGGGAGGGCTAGGTTATTACTCCCATCTTTTCACTCTTTTCCCATTGCCTACAAACATGTTCAGGTTTCTCCTCTTCTAAAAGTCCTTCCCTTGATAGTTCTGTATCTCTCTCTAGCTGTCATCCTATTTCTATACTCTGATTTCATTGCTGTACTTATATAAAGAGCAGCCTATAATTGCTGGCTTTCCTCTTAATCTCCTTCACAAATTTGTTTCCATCAGTCTAATGAAACTGTTCTCTCAAAAGCCTTTAATACTTTATTTCCAAATGAACTTTTTAAAAAGTCGTTATCTGCCTTAACTCTTGTATAGTATTAAACATAATGTCCTCCTTATCAAATCTCCTACTTACCTCTTTATTATTCCTTTTAGTCTTTATCTTTTTTTTGCAATGTTAGTACTGTTGACTATTCATCCTCCCCTTGATATTATTCTTATGTATCTTTTCTTCTGTTAACACTGTGGTTTCTAGATGTCTTCTGCCCTTATTACCGCTAAGTAAATTTATCTCTACGGTTTCACCTCTTCCCATATATGCAGTTTGTACTTCTAATTATCTACTGTTTTCCTATTAAAACTTCTAAGGTAGCATGCCTAAAACCAAACTTATCATTCCCCATCCCCCTTTTAAAAAGATCCTCAAAAAATCTTTTCTTTTTCCTGATTCTGAGGTTCTCCTCAACCTGTCACCACACTTTTTGCCTGGTTTTATCCCAGATTATTTCTCTTCATCTACTATATATATAGACTAGTGGCCAAGTTAAACTATGTGATTCTTTCTTGTACATACTCTATGCTTTTCTGTTTCTCTGCCATTGTTCAACAATGATTTTTTCAGGATCACATATGGCGGGGTTTATACCAAGCGCTAATACTGCCATTATTACTTATAATATGCATTTTTTTCATGCTATAATGTTTTTAGAATGAGGCATTTTAATAATTTCCCCTAGTAGTATAATTGGATGGCATGTTAAAGGGAGATGGTATTGCACCCTCATTTGTCCCTATAGATAATTGGAATCAAAATTTTCATTCAGGCATATGTTTATGCAATGCAGTTTATGCAGTTGTGTGTGTGTGTGTGTGTGTGTGTGTGTGTGTGTGTGTGTAGTTAAGTACATTTAATAAAATCAAGTTGTTTGCAGCTAGTCAAAAAAAATAGACTTGGAAATAGAAATTGAGTTTCATTTACCATTTTTGAGACTTTAGGCAAGTTATTTACTCATTCTGAGACCATTCTAGCATCTATCATATACTGTTTATACACACACACACACACACACACATACATTTCTTATCATATAGTATTTAGTTAGTGCTTTTTGATTGATAAGACATAGTTTAATACTTTATAAAATAAAAGGGTTGGACTAGTATGATCTTTAACATGTCTACAAATTCTGTGTTGATCATGGTGATCCTATTTTGGTTTTGACTTATTTCTTTGAATTTTTTCCTTCTTTTGATTTCTTGAAATTTCAGTTTAATTTTGGTAAAAGTGATCTTCCAACATTTTTGGTGTAATTCAAATTTCACAACTGTCATACTTTTTGTGGACACCCTGAAATAAAGTCTGCTTTAAAAAAAAAAAACTTCAGTTTTGCTCTTCTCCATTTTAACTCATTTGCCATACTCATAATGTGTTTCTTTTTTTTTCAGTTGAAATTCAACAACTACTTCTGTGTCTATTTGTACGCTGAGCACTATGCTAAATGTGGAGGCTTAAAAATAAGCCCTACTTCCTACCTTGGAGAAATTCATTGTCCAGTGGAAATTAAATTTGACAAATATAATACAAGGTAGAATATTAAACTGAAAGAACTTCAGAGTATCTCTGAGAGCTCAAAGAAGGAAAAGATACTTTTAAATTTATTGCTAGTACCAAAAAAGTTGGCCCAGTACTTGAGGGTTGCATTTTAATTGGGCCTTAGAGGAGAAATAATATAGAGTTGAGATATTCCAGAGATGATGGGGAATGGGCTTGAACCCTGTTGGAAAAAAATGTTGAGTAGTTTATTTTAGCTGGAATATACAGCAAATGAATAGAAATAATGGGAGACAAAGCGAGTTAGTTAGAATGGAAGGCCTTGACTATTGAGACAAGTAGTTTGGAATTTTGTTAATTAGGCATCAGGGAGCCATTGAATACTTGTAATCAGAAGAGTGACGTGATTAGACCTAAGCTTTAAGAATAGTAATAGTATATGTAAAATGGATTGGGTGAGAAGAGATAAGAAGATATTTTAATAGCCAAGATATGATCAAAAAGAATTTATTAACTTCTTATATGCTACAGTGCTAGGTATATAATATCAAATGACTTTTAGAATTCATTAGCTAGATTTATTTAAAGGCAGTGAGGTGGTACAATGGAGAGACATGCTGGTCCTGGAATCAAGCCTGCATCCAAATTCTGCCTCGGACACCTGCTAGTTATGTGACTCGAGAAGTCACCTAACCTTTGTATACTTCAATTTCTTCTACTGTAAAATGAGGGTAGTCATAGCACCTCCCTCCCAGAGTTGTTATGAGGATCAAATGAGATAATATTTATTAAGTACTTAGCATAGTACCTGGTATGTAGTAGATCCTATATAAATGCTTATTCCGTTTTTCTTTATCTCGTAAATGATTATTATTTACAGAGCTGAGGATACAAATAAATAAGCACTGATTGTCTGTCCTTAAGAAAGTCACATTATAATAGGAAAGATAATATATGAGAAGGTTTCTGCTGTAAATATGATTTTTAAAAAGGTCCAGTCAGTAGCAAAACAAATGATAATTCATCTTCCATTACTGTCACTTACATTAATAAACCATCTTGAGCCCTGATATCAAACTGTTAGACAGTGCTGAGCACTTTGTTCATGAAATTTTGCTTTTGGAGGAACTGAGTGACTGTACATACTGAAGAGGTTGGGGTGGTAGCATCGGCTTGGTTTTTGTTGTTTAGCCTTTATTTTTAAAGAAGACTAATGCTTGTAATTAGCAATTGGTGTTGGTGGTAATAGTGGCAGAGAGCAAGCCCCTTCACAAGGATTGCTCCCCTGGATGATAACTTTTGGAACTAGGCTAACAGGTCTGAGGGTGGTATGTGATTTACCTATAAGTTGGTGTTCATTTGGTGATGGTAGGGATGGCACATTGTTTCTTCATGATACCTGATTCTTTCTGTGTGGGGCCAAGCTGGAAGGGTCACTGGGCTGGGAGTGGGAGAAGAGAGAAGGAGTTGGAGGCAATCAATGATTTCTCGTAGTTTTAGGTTTAAGATTATTTTTTCAAATATACAAAATTCACAGTTGAATGTTGATAGTGAAATAGAAAAATGGTAACAGATTTAAGAGATTTGTAGGAGGTTGAATCAACAGGATTCGGCAATTACTTGGTTATTTCTGTTCATTCCTTATATCCAAAAATATGATGTTTTGAATATGGATGACTAAGAGAATGGGTTTGAGAAATGAATGGGTGGTGAGATAAAGGAAAGCATTGTAGATAAATTCTTTAGAAATTTGGCAATGAAAAGCAAATAGAGAAATGGAATAGGAATTTGAGGGGTTAGCAGAATCTATGTAAAATTGGGGTATGAGCTAGGACAGATCTTTGAGTGTGTGCCCTCTTTTCTTCATCTCATAATCCCTTGATAACTTCCTTTTTTCTTTTTTCCAAGACCAATCCAAAAACATGGCACTTTGATCTCATCTTCTTTCATCTTCTACAGCTGATTGTCTCCATTATTCTTTCTTTCTTTCTTCCTTGCCAAATATATATTTTCTTAGAATATTTGAATAGTGTGAATATTCACACTATTTTGAACCTTCTGTAATCTGGCATCTAATCTCACTCAACTGAGATTGACTTCCCCAATGTCATGATTGTTTTTAATTGCAAAATATCTTTGTCTTCACTTTCTTGACTTTGTGGCATTTGGCATTGTTGATCACCCTCTCTTCCTAGATACTCTATCCTCCCTGAATCTTCATGATTGCTCTTTATTTATTCTCTTCCTACTTGTCAGACTTATTTTGATGACTGGTGAATATATGCTAGATTTCTTTCTTGATATGCCTTTTCTTTCTGCATTCTGTCTGATAGCCTTATTGGCTTAATCTTGGTTTAATTACCATTTCTATAGAATGATTTCCAGATTTATATTTCTTCCTCTTATGTCTCTTTGAGCTCCATGTCCACAGCATCAGCTGTCTGTTGGACATTTCAGGCTGGAATTCCCATAGTCATCTCAAACTCATCATGCCCAAAACTAAATTATCTTTCCCCCCAGAATTACTTGTCTTTAGAACTTGCTTAGTTCTGTTGAGAGCATTACTATTCTCAGTTTTCAACTTCAGGGTCATCCTTGCTTGACTTTTTACCCTCACAAACCCCACATACCATTCAGTTATATAAAAATATAACATTTTTCAGTGTTATATCTGCTCTCTTTTCTCTTCTTACATAGCCACCACTCTACTTTACCTTTCACCTAAACCAGTGATATCCAGAATGTTTTGATTGCTCATTCATATTGGTATGCATTGTCAATATATGTAGATTTATTCATTTTAAAATTCATATACTAATAATTTAAACAATTACAAAGATTATAAAATTTTCACAAAAGGCAAAGCTTTTTAAGGGAACAGGGAAATATAATTATTGTTCCAACATTTGATCATAGAGTTAATTCAGCACCATTAGAGTTTGAGTAGAACAGTGATCTGATTTTGTGGAGGGCAGATTGAAAAGGAGAGCTATTTGAGATAGAGAAACCATAAGTCTTCTAATGAAGGCTGTTGCAGTAATCCAAGAGAAGTAATGAGGAATTGGTGGAATTTTAAGCAGGAAGAAGAGGAGAAAGATATGAGATGTCATGGAGGTAGAAATGACAAGATTTGGTAAATGATAGCATGTGTGAGGTAAGGAAAGTAAGGAGTCAAGGATAATATCAAGGTCGTAAAAGCTGAGTGGTTCAAAGAAAAGTTGTACTCTTCTGGTAGATGTCCCAGAACACAGAGCCCACCTGCTCAATGATACCTGCTGTAGCCATGAGGTGACCTGAAGGAAAGGGTATAGAAACAATGGTGGGAGCCAAAAAATTTTGCTTGTTATATATGCCTGGGTCCTAGTTATACTAGAACTAGAAGCCAAATTCCAAAGGAATTGTGATAGAGAGAACCATCTGTATCCAGAAAGAGGACTATGAAGACTGAATGTGGATTACATCGTAGCATTTCTAACTTTTTTGTTGTTCTTTGTTTGTTTTTTGTTTTTTTTCCTCATTTTTTCCCTTTTTGATCTGTGCAGCATGATAATTATGGAAATATGTATAGAAGAATGGCATATGTTTAACACAGATTATTTGCTGTCTAAGGGAGGGGATGGGAGAAGGGAGGGAAAAAAATTCTAACAGTTTTGTAGGGTGAATATTGAAAACTATCTTTATATATATTTTGAAAATAAAAAGCTATTATTTAAAAAAAAAAAAGGTACAGTAACAGTATTGTTTAGCCACCATGAGAAAGGATATTGATATTGTTCTTACATGTCATATACATGTCTTATGTCATCATCTAATTATAAGCATATGTATTATCTTCCCCAATAGCATATATAATCTTTAAGGGAAGAGATGCCTTCTAGTACTTCCTACTGTGCCTAGCACATTGTTTTTCATACATTAGATGTCCAGTAAATATTGATTAAGAAGTTAAAAAGAAAAAAAAGAATTACAATTTATACTTTAATATATTTAACATGTATTGGTCATCCTGCCATCTAGGGGAGAGGGGGTAAGGGGAATGAGGGGAAAAATTGGAACAAAAGGTTGGCACTTGTCAATGCTGTAAAATTACCCATGCATATATCTTGTAAATAAAAAGTTATTAAAAATTTTTAAAAAATGCTTGCCATCTAGGGGAGAGGGTGGAGGGTGGGAGGGAAAAATCGGACAGAATTGAGTGCAAGGGATAATGTTGTAAAAAAAATTACTCTGGCATGGATTTTGTCAATAAAAAGTTACTATAATAAAAAAAAAAATTAAAAAAAAAAAGAAAAAAAGAATTAGAGGCCAGTGTTGGGAAGGGGCAGAATAGGGGAGTGTTGGTAGATATTGTATATTGGTGGCAGTGTGTAATTGTGTTGGAGGCAAGCGTGTGATTGGTTGCCTCACTGAGATTGGATTGCAGCCCATCTTGCTCTGGAGAGCACAGTCCCAGGCAATTTTCATAACCCACAATGGCTCTTCCGATCTCAAATCTCTTTCACTCTGAAATTTATCCTTCATATTGCTGCTATCTATATTGGCTGTCCTAAAATGCAAGCTTAATTGTGTCACTCCCTTATTTTGTAAAGTCTAGTGGATATACCCCACTAATGGCTTCCCAGGATCTTTCCTAGACAAGTGGAGAGCCAGAAGATCTGCCATTCTTAGAGAGGGAGGGACTCCTCCTTCCTTGACTTCCTAGGGTTACATAAGAGGGGAATAACCAGCTCTGATCCTTCAGATAACATGGATGTTCCTGGGCCTTAACTGTTTTCTCTTTTACTGCCTCCCAAGGTCTTCAGGGTCCCTGCCTCTACTTCCTAAATGCCTCTGGGCCTTGCCATCTTGAGTACTTTTGCACCCTTAAAACAGCAGGGCTTTTTTATCTGCCTTGCAGGTGAACTTTCTTTTATGTGTTTTGTCTACCACTTGTGAATTCTTTGAGAGGAGGATTATCTAGCTTTTTCTGTTTTTATTCCTATTGTTAGTTAGATACAATGTTTGGCACATACTGAGCATTTAATGCATTCATTTTCTTTCATTCATTCATTGATCACCTTCAAGATCAAATATAAATTCCTATTAGCCATTTTAAAATCTTTCTCACTCTTACCCCACATATTTCTGCAGTCTTGTGAAACATTACTGCTTTCTCCAGATACTGTGATCCAGCCAAATTGTCCATCTTGTGTTTCCTCATTCGTAACACTGCATCTCTCTGCCAGGCCTTTGTACCTTTTGTTCCTCCCGCCTGCAACAAAATACAGTCAGTACACATTTAAGTTCCTTTTCTTTGCCAAGCTTTGCCCTCCAAGGTAAAGGATCTGCTCAGAGGGGCAGAGAGTACTGATAAATGAGTACCAGGTGTATTCAGTTTTACAGAGTAATAAAATTTCCTAATGATGAGTTTCCTGGGGTAGGAAGGCAGGCATATTGGAGAGTTTTGAGGAAGATAAGAATTAGTTGAATTTGTACTGACCAGTTAGTAGAACAGTCTAACCCCAGGGCAGAATTTCAAAATAGGGAAAGTAGATGACAGGATGCTCAGAGTGGGTGCAATGACTTATCCCTATTAACTATTGCAGCACAATCTGCAAAAACTACCTGGAATTTAAGACTATTTTGAAAGGAAGGAGAGTTTGGACTTAGGTTTGAGGCTAGAATAAGGAAACCTTCCTATCTGAGGAATATGGTTTTTATCTGAATTTTTGTAAGACCCAAGTTGTGAGGAAAGTTAAATTGCTTTAATAAGTTTGATATGTATACTTATGAAAATAATTTATCATTTGTAAATATTATATAATAAGTCTTAGGAACTTTGGTTAGGCTGAGAAAGGTAACTGCAAAGATGGTAGATGGTAATTAGCTTTCAAAAAATTATTGTATGTCAATTCATTAATGACAGTAATATTACTGCCAGATGCCAGTAGTTTATCAACCAAAAATACAGGTATAAGAGATATGAAAAATAAAAAAGTTAAAAGAAGCTAGTCTTAAAGATTTATGCTTGTAATTTGAAAAGTTTTATACTTGAGTCTCAAAAATGGCTTCACTATGTTCCTATGTTATATGTTTATTTTTTCTTCTTTACCAATGTGAAAATTTTATTTTTCCCTTTGGTTTTGGTTAGATGACAGAAGGTACTTTTTGGTCAAAGAAAATTGAAATAACTGTTTCAGAAGCAGAAAAAAGGACTGGAAGAAATGCTATGAATATGCAAGAAACTTATACAGCTTACCTCATTGAGACAAGGTGAGTTACAAAAATTATAGCAAGTCTATACTCTTTTAGCTGTTAACAAAGTATCTTTATTCAGCTATAATATTTCAATTTATTACTTGAATTTTTGTTTTGTGGGGAAGATTTTCTTTCTTTTGGAGGGGTTCTGTGGAGTGAGGTTTATGGACATGGAGTCCACATATTTTGTCCAAACCTGATTCTTGCTATATGTGAAAGAATGCTAGGGTCATCAATTGGACTGTGGACCAGCTTATAGATAAAAGTCTTAGAATGTGTAAGATAGAAATTTGAAATAATTGGGGCAGCTAGTTGGCAAAGTGGATATAGTATCAACCCTGGGATCAGGAGGATCAGAATTCAAGTGTGGCCTCAGACACTTAAGACTTGCTAGCTGTGTGATTGGGCAAGTCACTTAACCCCAATTGCCTCGCCCTCCCCACCTAAAAAAAATGTAAGAACAAAAATTGATAGATTGACTAGGACTAAGGTTAGCTGTGATAAAAGAGTAAAAACTGAAGAAATAATGGAGGAAAAATCTCTAAGGCTTAAGCAGATAATATGTTTGCTAAAGGAAATAAAAGCTCTTGGGGATTAAAAGTGTTTTTTTGGAACTTAGAATAATTTTTTTCTATGCTAATAATATAAAAGGTGATTGATTTTTCTGGTTAACCTACCAAAAAATTCAGCTTGTGATATTGTAGCTTGTCAGAGTCTCTCTCATTAATTTTTCCCAAACCCATACCAACAATATGGGATGGGATTTGAATTGAGATCTTCTGACTCCATAGCTAGTACTCTTTCCATTGTACTATACTGCCTCCTATGTAGAGTTGATACCATTTAAACAGATAGGCTAACAGGAAAGGAATTTATTAGAGAAGCATTTGAAATGCCTCTTGAGTGAAACCCTCCATTGACCCTTGGCTTCTCTGTAAGAAGGAAATTCAGTGGTCTGAAGAATAATTTTTGTTCTTTTGTTCTTTTTCTCTCCTGTCTCAGTATGATACAGTCAGTTTTGTTTATATGTTGACATATATATTGGATATTAAGAAAAAGGTTGGTGCTTGTAGAGTACCTAAATACTTCCATGTTGTTAATTTTAGCAGAGTTGTGATTTTCTTTCAGGTTTTTTTTGATTTCTAAATCCAGCATTCTTTTCAAATAAGTATGAGAATAAGGAAAGTTCCTGAAGTAACATGGAAAGCGGGAACATATAGAGGGGATAGGAACTTAGTCTGCTGAGGAGCAACATCTTGGTCATAGTTCTCAATTGCTTTCCAGAATGGCAATACCAATCCATAGCTCTACTAGCAGCACATAAATATATATGTTTTCATACAGCCCCTCCAGTGTTTATCATTTTGTTGATTTGCCAGTGTGTTGACTATGAAGTGGAGCCTCAGAGTTGCTTTAATCTTCATTTCTCTAATTATTAGTGATTTGTAGCATGTTTTAAAAAATTATCCTATATCTAGCTAGCTAGGATTTCTTCCCTTGAGAACTGCCTATTTATGTATTTTGACTATTAATTGAGGAATGGCTCTTATTCTTTTAAGTGTGAATCAGTTTCATATCTTATAAGTGTCTTTGAAGATTTTTTATCTTGTAAGTTTTATATCTTTCAGTATTTTATAAATGAGATGTTTATTAAAGAACCTTGCTCCAAATATTTTTCTCAACTATTTCTGTTGAGTCTTAGCTATTTTAGATTTATTTATGCACAAACTTTAATTTTAGATAATCAAAATTGTCTATTATTTTCTTATGTGGTTTCTTACTTATGTAGGCGTGAATTCTTCTCTTATCTTAGATTTCAAAGGTAATTTCTGATTTGCTTATGAGATCTGACCTTTTATATTTATGTCATGTATGCATTTGGAGCATATCTTTGTGTATGGTGCGAGATGTTAGTCTAAATTTAATGTCAGCTAAATTCTTCTCCAGTTTTCTCAGCAGTTTTTGTCAAATAGTATTTATTTTAGTAGCTGATTTCTGAGCTTTGGTATTTTGTGTACCTTATTTGTTTCCTTAACCTACTGCTCTATTTTATCAAATTATATTTTATTTATTTATTTAACTCATATTGGTTTGACCTGTCTTTGAATTCCATTTCATTCTTAGTTAGGGGCAATTTACATTGATTATTATGTGGAATTATTCATTCAGAACTCAGAAAAAGCCAGTGTCCTAATTGTGTTGAAAATTCTGTTTCTTTCCAGCAGTAGTTGCACTCAGTTGGCATTATTGAATAATTATTATTTAAACTCTATTTAAATTTTTTTTGCATCATGTATGTATTAAATCTTGCTTTTTTCATATTTAACCTCATGTTTAAACGTCTGTGACATGAGACATTGATTACTGGCTTTAAGATTAAAACGTTTTTCCTTGGAGAATTTGGAAGAATATTGATATATCTGATGCTTATGTTAGGTTGAAATATCTCATCTTAATTAGTGGTACCCTGACCTGGACATTGGGTAAAGTTAGAATTGAATTTTGATTCTCGTTTTTGAAAGGTTTTTTTTCCCAATAATATTTTGTTTTACCAGATACATGTAAAGATAATTTTCACCACACATTTTTGTAAGACTTTCTGTTCCAAATTTTTCTCCCTTCCTCTTTTCTCTCCCCCTTTCCTAAGACAGCAAACAATCTAATATAGATTAAATACATGCAATTCTTTTAAACATTTTCATATTTGTCATGTTGTGCAAGAAAAATCAGATAAAAAGGGGAAAACACCCACTAGAAAAAAAACTAGCAAAAAAGTGAAAATTTCAATCCACATTCAGTCTCCATAGTTCTCTCTCTGGATGTGATTGGCATTTTTCCTTCCCAAGTCTATTGGAATTGTCTTGGGTCATTGCATTGATGAGAAGAATCAAGTATGTCACAATTGATCATTTAAAATCAGCCTGCTCATCATATCTTATGGAACAATAATATTCCATTAACTTCATATATCATAACTTATTCAGCTATTTCCCAGCTGATAGGCAGCCACTCAATTGAAAGTTAGTTTTAACACTTTGCTGGAACAATTTTCATGGATTGAGTTTATTTTGAATTTGGATTTTGAAATCTCAATTTGGAATGATCTTGGTCACGATAAAGACATCAGTGGAAAGAACGTTAGATAAATGAGCTTCTACCATATTCTGAATCCATTCTTTTAGATTAACTGACTTGTTTTTAAGAGTATTTTAAAATGTCTTTATTAAAGAGTTCTCATTAATTTTTTTTTGAGGTTTTGTCCGATATAAGTTTAAATATTTGTGGTAAGTTCTGAAGTTACCTTTTTCTTTTTCTTTTTTTTTTTTTTTTTAACATTCTCATTTTTATTTCCTTCCTAGATCAGTAGAATCAAGTGATGGCCAGAGTGTTCTTACAGATTCTCTTTGGAGACGCTATAGCGAATTTGAATTATTGAGAAACTATTTGCTAGTTTACTATCCACATATTGTTGTCCCACCACTGCCTGAAAAGAGGGTAAGAAGTTAAGCTTTGGTTTCTGTAGCATTTATTTCCATTAAATAATTTTTGATATATTTTGTCTCAATTATCTAAAACCCTAGTGTATTCCAAGTTCTTTCCCATACAATGTACCACACCTCCAAAGAGTAAAGCAAGTGAATATAAACATTGATGGTATATATACATCTTTACATTTGAGTGGTTTTCCACTGATTAAAAGAAAGAGGGTATAAATTTTATTTTAGAAGTTGGTGCCATTGTTGTCCTGTATTTTAACCTGAGTTTTGTTCATATTTAAAGTGAATTGTACTTACATTGTTGTAATAATTGTGTATATATTTTTTGGTTTTGCTTTTAATATTATTTAGCTTTGAACCTTTTTTATTTGTGATTGATTTACACAGGCAGAATTCGTTTGGCACAAACTCTCTGCAGATAATATGGATCCTGATTTTGTGGAAAGACGAAGAATTGGTTTGGAAAACTTTCTTTTAAGAGTGGCTTCACATTCTGTCCTTTCTGGCGATAAAATCTTCTATCTGTTTTTAACACAGGTATTTTATTTTATATCACCTTTGATCCTTTTATTTTCTAGAAACATTTTTGCCTGGGTGGGTGTTTTTTTTTTTTTTAATGAATATATTGCATCATTGTTTCTTGCTGAAACTTTAGTTAATACAGCTACTGAAGATATTTACTGATATTCCTTAGCTAATAGAAAATAATTTTGTCTCTTGCTTTTCCTGATGCAGTCATTTAAAATATAGATCTATAAGAACTGTGGTTTTCCTCAAGAGTCTCTTTTGGAGTCTGGATGGTGATACAGTTTTAAATTTTTAAATCAAGAATTTCCTCTTTTTACTACCTCTTCTTGGGAAGAATTTTTTTTTATTATTATTATTTGAAGTATTAGCAGTCTGATTTTTGTTTTGTAATAATTATGATGACTAAAATTTAGCTCTGGTTTTTAGGAAAATAACTGGAAGGAGACTGTAAATGAAACAGGATTCCAGCTAAAGGTAATAATTGTATGAATTAATTTTGTCATTAGAGAAATTTTATATCCAGCATTTTGGTAAAAATTTCTATACAGTTTTTTGTATATTACTAGTTTGTATTAAGACCATATCTGGAATTTAGTCATATCAGAAAATAGTTGAAATAGCAGTGGTAGATTTTTTTCACTACATTTCATTTATGTTAGTATATATTGATCTTTTGTCTAACAAGCTGGTCTTTTTAAAAGATTGCAGTCCTGTGTAGTGAACTCTTCATTGAAAGTGAAGAAAAGTTTTATAATATGTAATCTCTCCTTACATCCTAAGCAGACTGCAAATAGGTCATCTTAGTTTCATTTCATCACCCATTGGCACGTTGCTTTTTTTTTTTTAATATATATATAATGAAAAGAGGTGATTCCTAAAAAAAATCATTCTACTTATTCTAAATAAAACTTTGTTGAAGACCAAGGAAAATTCAGGCCTTCTTGGGTTTGTCATTAGAATTTGTATTTGGAATAGAAAAATAGTTCCACAAGCATTTTGGAGCATGGAGAGGGGAATCAATTACAAATGAAACCCTCTTCCTAAATAAATATACACACACACACACACACACACACACACACACACACACACACACACGTACATATATTAGCATGTATATATGTATTTATGTTTCTAAAAAGAGATTTAGATTGTCATTAGGTCAGACTATACTAGCAAGAATTGATGACTTGATGCCAACTATCCTTCATTCTGGTCCTAAATTCACAACAATAGAAGATAAACAAATTGTTTAATTCTTCCCATCTCTTCAGCCTAGAAACTCTGCCCCTTTAGTCATATTGAGAATGCCTTACTTCATAGATAGAACTAGGCTGATCCTGATCATTATCCAAAAATTAAAATGTCTTTTATTAGCTGATTTGACAAAATTTTTAAAAAAGAAAAAGATCCCGTAATGCTAATAGATACAATGTTTGTATATAGGAATAGTGTTGCAGAAATTTGGCAAAGTGATAGAAAAAAGAAGAAAAATTTATATATAAATGATGTGATAATTCTACAATACTTTAAAAATACCAATTTCTTAATTGTGAATTGATATATAATGTCCTTATTTCTTTGAAATTCTGTGAAAGGGGAAAACACATTAAGTTCAAATCTTCCTGTTATTACTTAAATCAATTCTAATTTATAAATCATTTACCTTCTAAATGCACATTTTAAAAAATGAAATCTTGCTTTACTTTATGCTGTCAGTTTCTGAACTATCTATGGAAATCATTTCTGACAGTGCTGGAATAAGTACATTTTAGTTGGAGGATGTATTTAAAGAAATCTTAAATTTTTAAAAGGATAAGTATTCTGTAGAAATATTTATAACATATTTGAGACTATTTTTAAAAGGGCATCAGTAGAAAATAGGTACTTGGTGTACATATTTATTTGCTTTTAAAAATATTCTTGTTAGTGATTCATCTAAAAAATTAATATTCAGGATTTATTCTAGCTAACTACCTATTATGAAGTTATCAAAATCCTATCCAAAAAAAAATACTTCTTTGTGTGTAAGATATATTTGAAATCTTGTAAATGCCAAATATGTAATTCTACTAAACCAACAACTATTTTTTGTTTTAAACAACTTAAATTTAACAGTTGATATTTAGGCAAGTTTTAGATTAATAATTTGGTTTGAACTTTTAAAATATCTGAGAGATGCAACATTAAATTTACTGCATAATTTGTAATATTGCTTTTTCAATGAGTTTGTGACAAAGAATAAATTGATGCAAAAGACAGAGAAATGTAAATATCTTGGTGTATGCCTGATTTTATCCTTGGTTATTTTTCATTTAGTGTTCTTCTTCCCTTAGAAAAATGTTAAATTTGTATTGTGTTTCAGGAAGTATATCCTTTCTGAATATATCTGTATTTATATGTGATAATATTAATCACTTATTTGGCAGCATCAGCTATCTTGAATGTGACCAAAAATTAGGAAGTAAGCAAAAGATTTTATATAGTCAAAACAGACATCATTAAGGTAACATACCTTTGCTCTTTGGGATAGCCTCTTGAGTATTCTTTTAGAATCTCTTTGCACGTATGAGCACAATACTAAAAAGCTTACTAATTTGTTTAGTTAAAGGGAAATAGCAAATTAGAAGTAAAATCTGGCAGATTCCTATAGAGGGAGATTCATGTACATTACAAGGGAAGGAAAAAAAAGGTACAAAAAGTAGATATTGACTGAAATAATATAGGCTGGTACCTTTTAATATTGGCAGAAGAGTCCTTCATACATCAGTAATCTTTGAGACTATTTGAAGCCCAGGTACATTGTGAAAAATTTCCTTCTCAAAAAAGTTAGACTAAGGGTTTGGTATATTGTGATATGTTAACAGTTGTTTCAGAAGCAAAGAAATGGGAGCACATGGGAGAGAGTAGGTGGAAGTATAAAATTAAGTGATTGTGTTTGATTTGTTTTTTATATTTTGTGAGATTTGCTTCAATTGTAAGGCTCAGCAATTTGATGATGCTAGAGAATACTAGATTCAAGAAAGACAAGACTGGACCTGTGATTTGACTAGTAGAGGAAATTCCCTTTATTAATTCAGGTCAGCACTTTATCTGTAACTTAGTTTTAGAGTTATCTAGAAGCCTGGGAAAATTGGATGACTTGCCCTGGGTCACACAGCTAGTCAGCCTCTGTCAGAAGTGGAACTTGAATCCAGATTTTCTTTACTTTGAGGTTAACTCTGTCTACTATGTCTCTTTATAAATATCTACTATAACTTTTTTCCATAATTTTTTATCCATGGCTTATCCATCTTAGTAAACTATTATTTATTTGTGTAAAGATAGCGTGAGCTAGGGAATGGAGGGTTGGACAAGAGAAAGGCCTTTCTCCTGACTCACACTGACCCTCAAAGAAACTGCAGAAGACAACCAATCCAACCACTCTTGAGGATTCAGGAAATCCTGGATTCAAGACTTGCTACACATTTGTGACTGTTGGCAAATCATTTAAATCTCATTCTCCTTGGCAACTCTATAATAAACTTTTAAGTTACAGACTGTTTTCCAGTCTGTTTTGGTGGATGGAACTTCCATGCTGGGAATTCCACCCATTGATGAAATCATAGATCCAGACAATTGTTGTCCTTATCCCCACCAAAAAAATAAAAGTGAATATCTTTAGTGTCTTGACTTATGCAGATTTTTCAGAACGGTTAGGATTTTGATAATTGCCTCTTAATAAATCTTTTGGCATTGATGGGTAAATTAACTTTTTTAATACTCCTCATGATTCCTACTTTTACAAGTACCATCAGAGTAGCTACTCTTTTTTTTAAAAAAAAGAATTTTGGTGATGCTTTTAATTTTTTAATTTTTAGTTTTATTCATTTCTAGTTATTCATTCCCACTCCCACCCTCTCATTCTTTTTTTTCTCTAGTTTTAAATCTTCCCTTATAATGAAGAAACAGATGAGTAAAAAATAAAGAATGTGGTGATCAAGTCCGACATTTTTATATAATACTGTGCCCAAGGAGCCTTCCACCTCCCTGTTAAAAGCTGGAAGGTGTGTTTCATTATCCATTTTCTGAACCTATTATTCAGTTTTCAACCATTAGTTAGCTTTTTGCGAGATTTTATTGAGTAACTCAAACTTATTTTGAGAATTGGTTTTATGCATCTATTCTAACTGGAGATAGTTGATAATTTTTAACATTTCGTAGCACTTTACATGTGTTAGAAAGGAATTTTTATCTTGATTAAAAATATATAATTTATTGGGTGCCTCATAGAGTTTGCTAGCAAAGATTATTTTCATTCACTACTTTATTATTTCCCCAAATCCTGGAATCTCAAAATGAAAGAATCTAATATCCTTTTGGTTTATAATAAGCCACTTTGCCTCTGTGACCTGTACTCTTATAATACTTGAGAATAACATAGAGCTATTTCCCAATATTGTAATTTACTGGGCAATAGCATTTCTTTGGCCTTCATAAATGCCTAGTTTACATCTTGTTTTTGTGGTGTTTTTGAACAGTATTTCTTTGTGAGATTTGTTCACTTGTTCAAGAGTATTTGACACTGTGATATTAAAAAAAAATTTATTTAAGCATCTTAATTCTAGAAGGAAAGTAAAACTGTTTGATTTTATACCCTTAAATATAATTGTAATTGAGTTAACAAATTATTTTTTCCAGGCAGACTCCAGGTTAAAAGCTCTTAATGCAACATTCAGAGTGAAAAACCCAGACAAGTAAGGTTTTGTTTTAATAACAATTACAGTGTTGTTTTGAATTGTGCCTTTCAAAAACTATTTAATTTTTTTCATTTCTGAATGTATGCCTTACCCAAGATTTTAAGTAGTGACTGAAGTCTGATAAGATTCTGTTTAAACCAATTTAAATTTGGCTTTGAAATTTGAACTTGGTGATATTCAATTATAAGGTATGTTTGACTGATGGAAAATTTAAAAAAACATACCATCTCTTTTCAGTAGGCTTGCATATTGTTGAAGGGATTAAAAATAATAATCAAAATAGCTTTCATTTAAGTTAAAATATATTTCCTTTCTTCCTGCTTTTCATCTGATGAAATGTATTTTCTCTTTCACAATGAACTTGGCCAGTTTTGTGCTTTAGTTTACATATCCTGTGAGAATAGGATTGAAAAGATAATAGGTAATAATGTATTAGCACAAATTGATTCCATTAATAGGTAATAATGTATTAGCACAAATTGATTCCATCTTGATTCTTTTACTGCATGAGAAAACTATTTACTGATTTCTGAAATAATAGGAGTCATTTAATATAGCTATGTGAAAGGAAGCTATGGAGTTTAGGAATCGACTTCTTACGAGAAGAGATCAGGGATTCTTCAAATTTTTAGGCCTTTCCACTCTTTGAATTGTGGTTTAATCTTGTTAGTAAATAGGCTTTTCCTATCAAAAGATATGAGTACTAGTCCTATAGCACTGCTACCAGTGAAAGATAATTTTCTTTCTCAGTTTTCTTATTTGCTAAATGAGAGGATTAAAATTGGTTAACATTTTTGGGAAGAAGAATTTGTTTTGTAGGGAGGTTTCTTTGAATGTTTGTTGAGAAGTGACTGTTGTATCAAAAAATTATATTAAAGCAGTATTAAAAAAAACCAAACAAATAAAACCCAATTCTGTACCACTCCAGAGCCACCTATGAACCATAGTGAGGCATTGAAGAAGAGAGACTGTGGATGTGTGTGTGTGTGTGTGTGTGTGTGATATTTGATTTATCTGGATAATAATATATGGGGAAAAGATTGTTTTTTGTTTTCTCCTGAATTTCTTGGTATACTTTTAAAAGTATCACTTATCCTGTAATGAGAAGAGTACTAATTTTGAAAGCTGAAGACTTAGATTCAAATCCTGAGTCTCTTTTTTAACCCTCTGAATGACTTCAGCAAGTCACTTAACCTCTTTGGATCTCAATTTCCTCAACTATAAAATGAGAGCATTGGACTATGTGACTTGGAATGTCTCTGAGCTTCTAAAATCTGTGATCCTGGAACTTTTGTAATTTATATTGCTACTGTATTACTTATTTAAAACTTCCAGAATAATTCTATTCAGTATTCTCAGTTATTATCACCTTATTGCTAAATACATGCTTTTGCTATAAAAGAGGATACCTAGCCAAATAATCTCAATGATCTCTTCTAATTCAGGAATTCTGATTTTATCATACTCCTGTGTCAATAAACATTTGTTTTAAATGTGTACAGTCTGAGAATGCTTTAACCAGATGTGGGGAATAAGCTGTAATAGCTATTAGAATATTTCTAGCTAATACTTGAGGATAAGTTAGTTGCAGTTTATGTAGATGATTTCATAGCAACCCAATTTTACATATTTAGATAAGTTCTCTGATACTTGATTTTATGTAATGTAGTTCTAGATATCTAATTATAAATCAATTATGATTTTTCAATAACTAGGTTGATCAGCATTTGAATATCTTTTTTGTTATCAACTTGATATTTTGTAATGTGAAAATGTGCTAATAGATTAAAAATAGTAAGTTGAATTTTAAAGGGGAAAAGTATAACTGTAAATAATTATAATTTTAAAAATAATGCATTGTTGTCATCTTCCTTAAAAAAAAGTTTTTTAGAGAAAAAATGTTTAAACTTTGTGGTATTTAAAATCTAAGATGCAAGATATTATTTCATCTCTGCCCATTATCATTGTTATATGTTTAAGAAACATTTCCTTCTAATTTAACTAGTTGTTTAAAATCAGCTTTACATATTTATTAAAGTTTTTAATAAATAAAATGAAGAAAAGATATGTCTTTTTCTTCAAACTTATTGATATTGTTGATATTTAGAATATCTAAAGTAGAAAAAAAAGCACAGCTAGATGATGCAGTGGATAAAACTAGCCTCAGACACTTTCTAGCTGAGCAAGTCACAATCCCATTTGCCTCAGTTTCTTCTTCTTTAAATTAAACTGGAGAAGAAAATGAGGTAAACTACTTTAATATCTTTACCAAGAAAACCCAAATGGCGTCATAAACAGTTGGATACAACTGAAACATCATTGAACAAGGGTACAAAGCATAAGATAAAAGAGGTAGGGATAAAGGTGCACTACATAGAAGACAGCAAGAAATTAGAAAGGAGGGAAGATTGGGGAGATAGTGAGAACTAAGACCACCAGACAGAAGCTGCCCTATCTGTCACTTCCCTCTACTTTCAGAAGACTTAGATTTCACAAGATATCATGAGGTTAGGTCTATAGGCTTTTGCTTTTGGCTTCTTGTTCCTCTCTTCAGTATGGTCTTTAGCAGAAAATATGCCTATTCACCGGTTAAATTGGAAAATTATTTTACTTATTATGAGGAAATCTTGGTTTAGAAACTGTATATTGCAGAAAATTTTTAGGTATTAGAATTACTTAAATAAATTTGACACATTTTGCATTCTCTATTTTTCACTTTCATATAGCTAATTCATTCCTTTAGTCCTTGGAAGGTCACTTGGTTCTGTGGATCACCAGATTCTCATTTTAGGTCCAGGAAGAAATAGTCACTGAAATATAATTTTAATAGTTTTGATCTCTGTTGTATTCCAGCAAGCCTGTCTTATATCTCTAAATTCTTTCTGGCTGCCTGAATAATTTTCTCCAAGTCTTTGTAGTTTTGTATCTTTTCCCCTTTAGAAGGCTTGTTAGCCTTTCCCTGTGACCATTCTCTCTAGCTTCTATCAACATTTGCTTCCTTTTCTCTTATTTTCTAAAATAGCTTCCTTCCTGTCCATTCAGACCTCCTTTTCAATCATGTTTTTTTCCTTGGTTCCAGAATATCTTTTCCAGGATTGTCTTCTTTTTAATACTAGTTTTTTCAAAATCTGCACTTATATTTCAGTTACTCCCTCCCTTCATACTCCCTCATGCAAGAATATGCTTATATCTGTTGTAATCTAGGAAAGAATACTGTGTTACAACTTAGCTTCTGAATTTCAGGCAAAGTATATAGAGGCCTAACTTTACTTAAATTCTTTCAATTTCATTGACTATTAGGCGGGCTTCCCCATCTAAATCTGCAGGCATTGCTAACTTTATTGACTGAGATAAATAATAATTTAAAGGAGAATTTCAGGTTTTATTCTGTTTCTTAAGTGTATATTACTAGATTTTGAAAAAAAAATTACTAGATTTTGCCCCTGTAGATCTGCCAGTTTTTTTTTTTTTTCAAATTATGATCTCTGTAGGAGGAGGATTAAAAGCTTTTTCCTCCTTCCTCACATTATTAACCACTATTTATCTAATTAGAGATCAGCTATTTAAATTCTATTGGCATTCTCTTCTGTAAGTGATTATAATGTAAATACATTTCAGAATTTTTAGACTCAGAAATTTTATTCAAATACAGTATATTGCCTTGGAGAGAAAGGAATCTAGAGTAAGAAATTTTAACCTATCATGCCTAATTTCTGGATTCAGGATGTTCTGAAGGTTCTATTTATTTATAGGCAATAGACCCAGAATGAGGCTTAAAGAACTGTTTGCTTCTTGATGCTCAGCCAAGGTAAATTAGGAAGGAATGAGCAGTGAGAAACCTGGCTGGTACCACAAAACCAAAAAACCAAACAAAAACAAAAGCAAAAACCCAATAACCTAAAAAACACTCTTTAGGTCTCTCATACAAAGTTATTTGAAATAATATACTTTCTCCTCTTCCAGGTAGGATGCTGCAAGGAAGTAAGACCTTCCTAATGATATGTTGCCTAATCATGGCCACCCACTCTTATAAGCCCTATGGTGTCCCTGATTTGGTTCTCAAAAGATGGAAAATGATATGAGGAAACAAAGGGTGAAAGAGGGAGGTGAAGAAATACCAAGTAGTTTTAAATTCTCTCTATCTTTTGACATGTTTGTGCATTAATGAGTTTTACTCATACTCTCAGCCCTGTTTGTTTCCTGTCTTCTCATATAATATATTCCATTGAAACTTTGAATTGTAAATGAACTCTCTCTTTAATGACTGCACATGTAGAGTATTAAGATGATAAAAGACCCCCGAGAGAGTCTAAAAGCACTTTTAAAATTTTTTGGTTTTTTGTTTTTAAATCACTAACCATCACTCACTCTCAGTTTATCACTATCCTTCATACTTTTTTCCCTACTTACCCTGAGACTATATACAGAGTTCCCTGTCTTTTAAGAGAGAAGCTTCAGTTGAAAAAACATTGCCTTTGAAATTAGAACTGGCTATGTGTTCTAGCTTTAATAATTATAAACTATGTAATACAGGGCAAGTCACATCTCTCTGGTTCTCTATTTCTTCATTTTTAATGAGGAGAATTTATTAAATAATCTCTAAAGTCTCTTTAAATCCAGTCTAGAGAGGGAAGAAATTGAATATTTTTATGTAGAATTTGTTGTTGAATAACTAAATTTTTTTTTAATTCCCTAAAAAATCTTGAGGCAAATCTGTTTTCCTTATTTAATTCTAAAATGATTTTTGCCTAAAAAGACCTCACCGCACAATAAAGATTTAATATGATTTGTTCCTAATTTTATTTTTAAAATGTCAAATGAATAAGTGTGTGTTATGTTCTTTTAGAATTTTGTTAGTTTTATCAGTTGAGGAAAAATCTGCAGCTAACTTGGAATTAAATAGTCAAGATCATTATTAACAGTTCTTAGATCATAGTACTTTCTTTCAGTTTGTTGAATGCTTGTTCCTTAATATATAGTGATACACTGTCTGTGTCCTGTTCCCAGGAGATTCACTGAGCTAAAACACTATGGTGATGAACTACAGTCTGTCATCTCACATCTTCTTCGAGTCAGAGCCGTAAGTTATTCCCATATGCTTTTTGCCAGAGAATTTATAAGACAGTATGATTGTTTAACCTCAATTGGCTGGGGTGGAGTGAGGGGACAAGACGAGAAAGGGAGTCATACACATGTTCACTAGCTTAATCATTCCCAGTATGTTTTGTTAAAACAATTCAAAATTAAAAATTATTTCCTAAACTTTTTGAAAGTGGTTCCATTCATTTTCTAAAGTTTATAATTTAGTATATGTATTTATTTTGACATATTGTCAACTCTAACATTTCATTGTGAGAATATAACTGATTGTTTTTGATCTATCTAATCACTTTTTACTCTGAATTTTCTTTTAAAGACTTGTAATATTTCAAATATTATAAGAATCTTATATCAGTACTCTTAAAATCTCTTTAAGACTAGTTAGATTTGTTGTAATGGAAGGCATAAAAAGTCTTCCAGGAAAATCAGGGCTGGAATTTCAGAAATGATTTATACTATCAAAACAGTTTGACTTCAATGATAGCCAGATATTTTTGGGTGAATGGATGAGCCTTGGAAAAATACTTTATTTATTCTTACCTTTTGAAATTCTAAAGCCTGAGAAGGTAGCCTTCTTATAAGTAGTCTATGACATGTCCAGGGAAGTTTAGGTTATCTTAGGTCAGCTCTACATTCATTTGAATCCCTAAATTAATAGTTTGATATCCTAAACTGATCCAGCCTTCTAACTAACCTATAGTTTCACTATAATAGGATAGTAAACATAACCTCTTACCTTATATCTACCTTCCTTATTTTACAGTTGAGAAAGTAGGCCCAGAGAGATATACTAACGTGGATGATTGTAATATTTTAGTTCATTTTAGTACTCATACAGGAGCTTAAATCTTTTTTTTCCCCAGTCAGATGTTATTTTCACTCTAATGTCATGCTGCCTCTAACCATAGGTCTGATGGTTTGATTTAATCCAGATGTCTACTCTGAAAGTTGGAGTAGAACTGACCAAGTTTTCAGCCCACAAATAGGCAACAGCAAAACAGCATCTCTCTAATTGCATTTTTAAAAGTATTATTCTTCCGGAGTGAGTTACATTGGAATTAATTGTCAGGGTTCGCAGATTCTATGGCTTAACTGAGGAGGGCACTAAATTCAAAACTGGAAGATCTAGATAAGAATCTGGACTGAAATCTCCTGGCTATATTTTCCCCCATAAATGAGGGCCTATTAGCATTATTTTATATATAATACAACCTATATGTTTAAAGTTTATCCTGTGAATGTTCAGGAACAGACCTAATGGTCATTATTACCCTAAAGTCTATTAGGATGTATAAACAAACAGAAGAATACCAACTCTCCTAGTCCTGCCAAATATAAATATTTTAAGTTGGGTCAGAAAGATATGATCTCATAGTCAAAGGTTTTTTGATTTACTTTCAACTACCAGTTAGCCTCTTGATATTAAAAGGAGTCCATTATGGAGTATTATTGGTAACATTCTGTTTTTTAACATATATTTGTTGAATGATCCGTCTTTGACACACTATAAACAGACATGTCTTCATTCCTTTAGAATCCAATTAATGAACTACTTTATATGCTAACGCCTTATAAATAGGAAGAAATGAATTTCATTGACATTTTTTCTCATAAATTAGGATGAATTTCTTGACTTCTTATAGTAAAATTTGTAGCTTTTTTGTGTAATTCGAAGTTTGATTAAGTTGCCAGCATAATTGCCATAGCCCAAATTTAAAGAAGCAAAATGCCCTTGAATATAGAAGACATTCCTAAAAAATTATGATTCATATATATGTCTATGTATGTCAGTGCACACATATGTGTATGTCCATACATATATGCGTATTGAGCAACTATATTCAGTGTCTCAAGTATTTATGCAGTTTTAAGTTTTAATAACTTCACAAGTATAAATGCTAAAAAGTTACAGAAAATAACATTTGAAAGGTTGTTTTAAAAATAGTGATGTTTCTAATTAAAATTCAACATGACCATCATCTTGTGCTATATACTAATATGATTTTCAAACTTTCATCAGATTGAAAGTTACATTGAAATTACATTTGTCATTCTAGCCATAAGATCATCCAAAAAATACGATTTTGATGCTTACTTGACAGTTTTGACACTTACTCCACAAGTAAAAGTCTAATAGAGCTGATGAATCAGGTAGCCAAATCTCCTCTGGCAAGGTATTCCAAATCTATGGAGAAGGAAAAAGTTTATGAGCTAACAAAAGATAGAGAACATTACAAAATGTAGTTTTGATAACATTAAATCAAAAAAGTAGTGCAACCAAGTTTAGAAGGAAAGCAGAAAGTTGGGAAACAATTTTTATAGCCATTGTTTCTGATTTTTTTCAAATATATAAAGATCTGAGTCAAATTTATAAAAATACAAGTCAGTTGATTAGTGGTCAAAAATATGAACAGGCAGTTTTCAGATGAAGAAATTAAAGCTATTTATAGTCATATAAAAAGGTGCATGCTCTAAATTGCTACAGATTAAAGAAATGGAAATCAATACTATGAGGGACCACACTTGTCAGATTGACCAGTATGATAGAAAGAAAAATAGTAAATGATGGAGAAGATATGGGAAAGTTGGAAGGACTAACGCATTGTTGGTAGAGTTGTGAATTGATTCAACCATTCTGGAGAGCAATTTGGAACTATGTCCAAAGGGCTATAAAATTGTATGTATCCTTTGACCTAGCAATACCACTAATAAGTTTATATTCCAAAGAGATCATAAAAGAGAGAAAAAGACCCACATGTACCAAAATATTTATAGCAGTTCTCTTTGTGTTGGCAAAGAATTAGAAATCGAGGAATAACTGAACAAGTTGTTTATATAACAGAATTACATACAATGGAAATGGAATGTAATGGAATTATACACAGTGGAAATATAAAATGTTAATGGAATACTATTTGTTCTATAATAAATGATGAGCAGACAGATTTCAAAAAATTCTGGAAAAACTTACATGAACTGATGCTGGATAAAGTGAAAAAAACTTAGGAGAGGATTGTACACAGTAATAGTAAGCTTATGTGATGATCAACTGTGATTGATCTGGCTCTTCTCAGCAATACAGTCATCCAAGACATTTAAAAGGGACTCATGTTATCTACATTCAGAGAAAGAACTATGGAATTTTGAATACAGCTCAAAACATACATACTTTTTTGATGGGGTTTTTTGTTGTTGTTGTTTGTTTTCTTTTTTTATTGTAGTTTTCTCCTTTTGTTTTGATTCGGCTTTCATGATGTTTCTGATGATTTTACATGTATAACCTGTATCAGATTGCTGTCTTAGAGAGAGGAAAAAAATTGGAACTCATAATCTTACAAAAATGAATGTTGAAACTATCTTTACATGTGATTGGAAAAAATAAAATACTATTAAATATGGGGAAAATATTTTCTTTGCCAGTTTATCAGTTGAAGGAAGTGTCACATTCAGGTATAATCAAGTGGTGCCCCATATTATTAAAATTAAAAATTCACAAACAAAAATCCAAAAGAATTTAGATAATCTTTCAAATAATGTTTTTTGTTAAGTTTATAACATTTTTACAGCTGAAGTTATTAGTTTACACAATGCTTAATATTTTTATGTGTGTGTATCTCTTTGGAAGGTTATAAATTTAATATATATGTATTCATCCTTTTTTTAAAAAATAGAAGACAAATATTGTTGTTACTGATAGATGTGTGTGTATGTATGTATGTATGTGTGTATACACACACACACACATATATATTTGTATATATAAAACTTGTTATAAAATCACTGAGGACAGAAACTTTTACTTTTTCTTAGTAGTTAGTACTTAGCTTTGTTTTTGGCACATAGTAAGAATATAAATGCTTATTAAAATGACGTTTATAAAACATAGCTTTTGTATGTAAAACCATTAATAAGTAAGCAGCTAGAGATAAGAAATTAAAATATTTGGGATAACAACAATGTATGAGTGTGTATAACAGAATTATTAGATACTTTAAGGCTTCCCATGTCCATCATAGACTGTTCTCTTTGTTAAGATCATTCAGGGCAACAAGTATTGTGGGATTAACCAGCAAGCCAATATCAAATACAAATAGCATTGTTCCCAGGTAATTAGCCAAGTATTCAGGTGTTTGAGCCTAAAACTACTTTTCCTCGCTCTTAACCTTGAAAATCATTCAAAATAATCATCTAGGTTTAGCAAACTAGACTTATTCTGTGTTCCTGACTCTGGCTCATCAATATGTTTCTGACCTGTATTTTTAAACCTCTTTTCCTATTTGCTTCTCCTTTTCTACCCTACATTCTAATAATACTATTTTGGACTTCATCATTTCTTCAGCAGTAATAATGCCATAAAATAGTATCAAAGCAGTTTCATAGAAAGGGCCCAGACTTTGATATAATTGCCAAAGCACTGAATTTGAAGCCTTAATTTGCCACTACAAACAGACTTGACTTCTAGATCTCAGATTGCTCATCTTTTGAATGAATGCATTGGACTAGATGCTTTTTATAATTCTTTTAGCTCCTAAATCCTTTCTTCTTTGACCTTTCATCTTGAAGTATGAACTATAGTGATAGTCTTTTTAAAAATTATACTTTGTTTTAACATTCAGTTTTTTAAAAATTGAGTTCCAAATTCTCTCCTTTCTTTCCTCTAGCTCCTTCCCTAGTGATTGAAAAAGCAAGCGGTATGATATATTATATGTGTGAATTCATGCAAAACGTATTTTCGTGCTAGTCATCTTGGCCCTTCCCTCTCTTCCCCCAAAAGGCAAGAAAAATAAGTGAAAAAAGTATGCTTCATTTTGTACTCAGAATTCATTAGTTCTCTCTTCTGCATATAGCATTTTTCATTTTGGGTCTATATGTGTAATTTTGGATAAGGTTTTCCTGAAATACCAAATTTGATATATTTTAACCAAATCTCATCCTAAAGTTGTAAAATCCTACTATTCATCATTTATTTGCCTATTTGCTTAATACTGATTCCAGGGAACCATTTAGTCTCAAAGGTTTTCATGAAATCAGTTAATATTAAATGAATACTCTATGTAATGATAGTTTTAGGTGAAGAACATTATTGTTTTTGGTTTGTTTTTTTCATAGTCTGGTTTTGCCTAACCTTATGCATATCTTTTTCTATACTGCCTTTATGTTCATTCCAGTTCCTATACTAGAAGAGCTATAGACCCTTTCTGATGGGTTCCAGGAATATTCTAGTCATTATCTTCTCCTTGGGTTTATTGTGAAAATATACTGCGAGACTTCTTGATACTAAATTGGTTGATGTCTTTTCTGAGTTTCTTCCTAAATTACCAATTGCTAAATTAGATCTTTCTAACTGGATGTTTTCATAGGACATCTCACCTTTAACATATCCAAACTCTTTTCTCTCTCTGAAACCTACCCCCTTCCCTAATTTTATTATTTCTATCAAGAGTATCCCTTCAGATAACCAATTTTACAACCTCAGGGTCACTTTTGATTCCTCCCTCTCCTTCATACCTTACATCTGATCAGTTGTCAAATTTTGCCAGTTATACTTCCAAAATGTATCTTTAGTCATCAGTCTATTTTAGGTCCTTAACACTTCTTGCCTGCACTGTTCTAGTAATATGTGATAAAATGCTTCCTAGATTATAGGGGAGTTAAATGAATTACATGGTTCTTCCTTCATGTAAGATTACCTAATCTTTAAGACATGGTGATTTTTATGGCAATTGCATCAGTTGTGTTGTACACTGAAAGCTTGATTATCTTACCATAAAAAATGTTGAAAAGGTGACTAAAAGGAAAATTGAAATTACAGTCCTTATTGACTGGGAAGATTAGTTTTCGGCTCATTTCATAAGAGAAGCATGTCATTGTCATAGTCTGCTGCTGTAAGGGTAGATTGTAATAGATTGTTAAGTTGAAATATCCTGGGATTAATAATAATAACTAACATTTATATAGCACTTGCTGTGTGCTAGATACTGAGCTAAGTACTTTATGATTATTGTTTCATTTGATCTTTTTAAGAGTCTTGGGAAATAAGTGCCTGGGGAAATAGATATTATTGTTCCCCTTTCCTCATTCCTGCTTAATCTTTACCTTTTGCTTAAGTATCATCTGCCTGGAGTATCTCCTTGGTGTCTCATTTCTATTTCATTTTACCAAATCAGGCCAATTTCACTTTAACAGCAGAGACAAAAATGAAACAATACTTGCCCCTAACAAGCTTACAGTCTAATGGGGGATGGGAGTATAACTGCAAAGGACTCTTCTGAGTTCTACCTGTCATCCTGAGAGTCAGAAGTTTTTACTTGTGCTAATTACTTTAACTAGAACTAGCTCCTATTATCTGGAGAATTTATTCTTACTCAAGTGCAGCTGTATGAGGTTTTCTTTTATAGTTCCCCTCCCAAAAAAAAGACCCTAAAACTTGGGATCCATGAATTTGTTGGCATTTTAAAATATATTTTCATAACCTATTTCAATATAATTGGTTTCCCTTCTTAATCCTATGTATTATATTTATTGAAAAACCTTATTACAAGAAGTTTGTAAGTTTTAACAAATTACCAAAAAAGTCCATTATACCAAAAAAAAATAGGAATTGCTGCCCTTCATGAATTTCCAACTGTTTGTTCAACCTGAATACCACCTGCTACCTGATTCTGAGCCTCCCCACCCCCTGGACACTGTTGCCGCTGCCTACAAATCACTCATCTCCCCTCCTCAGTCTGGACCCCACTGGGTAGGGCCAGCTTTGCGCCCCTTGTCAGCCTGAAGCAGCTTCAGAAGATCTTCCTCTCTTTTACCCCAAATGAATTTGGGTCCCAACTGCTTGGGGGTGGGGTGGGGAGATGAGTAGTGTAGGTCCTAAGGAGGATATAGCAATAACTCTATCTGCCCTTGGGAGTGCCACAAACACTGAGAGCTGGCTCTCAGATAACAGTCTGTGGGCCAGTCATAACAAAGTTTCACAGAATTCAATGATGGGGTGCAACTCCACCTCTAAGCCTTAGAATTCAATATTCCTCAACTCACCTCTAAGACCACTCTTCAATTCCAAGTCATAAAATTAGCATATCAGTGATGTGAAGCACCTGATCTCTCTTTTTCTTATAAATTTATCTTCTTGCTTCGGGTTTTTTGATAAATCCTTTTGGAATTTAGCCCTCTTTAATTGACACTACAATTATAATAAACTTTGTCCTTTGACTTGGAGGGGAAAAAAAGAATTGCTGTCCTTAAACTTAGTATCACAGTCTTACCAGTCATGGCTTTACTTTGGCAGTCAGGCTTCCCCCTCACTTCTTTTCTGGAGCACCTCCCTTTATCTTTCCTTTGCTATATCAGGTTTATAATTTTTTTGAATTGATTTGCACAATTTCTTTAGGATGTAACTTAATAAGGGAGTTGCATATTCTCCACTCCTCTGGCTGACTAATAATCTCATGAAGACTCTTCAATTTTCCTTCTTTACCATCACAGGAGGAGTCCATATCTTGTACCTTTGGTACTGAAGAGTATGGAGTAAGAAAAGGAGATGTCTCTTTTGCCTCTTTGAGTTTTTCTGGCCATCTTAAACTCATTCTCTGCAAATAAAACATTCAGCCCTTTTGCCATTTAACCTGAAAATTAGTCACCTTCAACTAATGTTCCTGAATGTTTGTTGCTCAAGATCTCTCAACAAGAGTTCAAATTTTGATCAGATCCTTACAGAGCTCTTAGTTTTCCTGATTGTCAAGAGTATTCTTTTCTGTTTGTTATTGTTCCAGTTCCTTTTCCTGTAAAAGAGAACAAAACTCACAACCTGAGAAAAAACATTAATCATTCCTGTCTACCTCTTCCAGGGCATGACACAATAGAGTGATTAATCCTAAAAACAAAACAAAACACAAAAAAACCATCTTTCTTCAAACCTGTTCTTGAATTGCCTGAAGCCTATGTATTCATTACTTTTCATGGTTAGATGTGTTGCTTTTTTTGCCTATCATAAGTATTAATCAAAAGTTAGATAGCTTCCTTGTCATGAGCAGAATCAGAAACTGCAGAGCTTACTTACTGTCATTATAAGGAGTGGAGTACTTGCCTTTCCCTCTTTGGGTTGGATTCTGCAAAACTCTGTTGGAAGTAAAAAAAATTTTTCTAAAATTCTGAATTTCATGGTAGATTTCATGGATTTTAATACAAATTTATGTCAAACATTTCTTTTGGAGATAAGTGTTGTGAGTATGTTGAACCTAAGATTATAATTCCATACTGCTCATTTCAATTCTCTTTCCCCTTTTAATATTATTTAATAATCCATATTATTTTGGGGCAGAATTTTAGGTCATGTAATTACTGGGAAATAGGCTAGGAGTAAGAAAGGCTATGTGATATGGAATGGTAGGTAAGATCTAGGAATCTCAGACAGAAGACAGGATTTTTGGGATGGTAGAAGAAGCCAGTATTCCTAAAAACTTGGATTCATAAATTAAAGGTAAGAACTTTGCAAAGTTCCAAATGAAATGTGGATTGCATTCTGCCTAGGATGAATTTGAAAGTCTTTTAATAGATTTAATCTTATATTGATTCTACCATCTCTTGTATTTGAGGGCCTCAGAGATTTAAAGGACTAGTATCTTTCTTTTTTTTTTTTTTATTTATTTTCCCCAGTTACATGTAAAAAAGCCATTTTTGTTATAGATGTACATTAATTTTTTTAAACATATTAACTTATGAATCATGTCAGGAGAGAAAAATCAGAACTACTGGAAAAAAACCACAAGAGTTTAAAAAAAAACAAGGAAAAAAATAAATGTAGCCTGTCTTCATAGTTCTCTCTATAGATGCAGAAGGCATTTTCCATCCAGAGTTTATTGGGATTGCCTTGGATCACTGAAGTATTGTATCTTCTTTATTTTATTTATATATTTTTAGTATCTTCTTTAAGTTAAAGCTTTACTGGCACTAAGGATTCTTATAGAGTTGTTTGGGTCCTGTTTTATTAATAATATCAAGTATATCCTTAGGATTTGGAAGGGTTTCAAGGAACCAGTTAGATACCTATAGTTTGTGTGGCCATTGCTAAAGTCTCTGGTTTATATCTTCAGGTGAGATCTATGACATTTGGGAAATTTTTGTGAGGCTAACTAGTCAAAAGAGCATAGGTTAATATGAGTTTTTATTTAATGTTTTTGGTAAAAAGTTATACTGAATTTTAATGCTATTTGTAAAATAATAATTTTTCATTTTTAGTATGTTGCTTTTGGCTTAACTTAAGGAGATTGGAAAATATTTATCTTCTGATAAAAATAATTTGGTTGGAAACTGAATATGAGATGAATTCAATCTAAATCAGTTTCTCATAAACATTTATTTTAGAGAGTGGCAGACCGACTCTATGGTGTCTATAAAGTTCATGGAAATTATGGAAGAGTTTTCAGGTAAGCATTAACATTCTAAAGTATTACCAGTATTTGTAGTCCTTTTGCCTGCTATATGGGAAATAATAGATCTTTATAAATATTTATAAAGATGGCTGGTAGAATTATTATACATGTGATATTTATGCCATGGTAAAAAGATTGAAAGTAAGACTCTGAAGTGACTGGTTTCACTTCTGGTTCCATCATTTTAGTTGTCATGGGATTTGGGGCAAGACATTCATCTTTTAGCCTCAATATCCACTTTTATAAAATGAAAATACTACTTATGTTATATGCTTCATAGGTATCTTTTTCAGGGAAAGTATTCTAATAAATAAATGCAAAGCACTATACAATTGTGAACTACTGCTTACTATTTGTTATTAATAGTAATCAGAATTCATAATGTTTAAAAAAACCTTTGATACAAGAAATCCTTTTCTAGTCATAGTGTTTTATTATGTAACTGAATCTTTTTTGTCTAAATCATTTGTTCTTGTGCAGTTTTCTTTTCTAAATTAAATTTTGTGTTAACTGCCTTCCTCATTTTCTTGCTAGTCTTTTATTGTAGTACTAATTTTTGCCTGAATTATCTTTTTAAAAAAAAATTATGGTGGATGTATAGGATATTCTCAATACATGTCATCTTTTTGATATGTTACTGGTATGTTTGTGGTTAAATTTAGATGTATTTCAGATCACTATTAATATTGTTGCTAATATGTGTAATGCAGATTTGAATGCTTTTTATATTCCATGAAATAAATAATGGATGCTGCTATGAGTTGGTAAAAAAAAAAATCTTCTCCCCCCAAAAAAAGATTAATGTTATTGTTGTAATTTTCTAAAAATATTTATATAGTTTGAGCTAACAAGAATGTATTATGTTGAATATTAACATGTCATTCTCTTAATTTCCTACATTAATTTCTGTATCCTTTTAACTAATTGTTTGAAATTATACTTGCAGTATTTGAAAAAATCTGGTCTGAAAAAATTACAATCATACTAATTGTCTTTCTTTGACTTATTTTCCAACCATTCTATTTTTAAATAATCTTGATATCAACAAATAAACTAATGTAAACATGTCTGTCACAAATATTCATCAACAACATTCTTGTGAATGAAGAGGAAGACTAAGCAGAATGTTTTTGGTTATTTTTAATAGCTCTATTGTGTGATTTTTGAAATTTACCTTTTACATCCCATTCATTTGGACACATCTGTTGTCCAAAGTAGGACTAAAAAGGAGAATCATTCATTTTATAGTCTTTGTACCATTGTTCACAAAAAATGGAAAGAAACCAAATGTTTCCAAGATAAAACATTTATTGTAATCACAAAATATCTAGTACAAATTTATCAGGCAAGCTGATTAAAAACAAAACAAAACAAAACATTTAATCACTAGAACTTTTTTAAAGCTTTTTGTTTTCAGAATATATGCATAGATAGTTTTCAATATTTATCCTTGAAATACTTTGTGTTCCTAATTTTTTTCCTTCCTTTCCCCTCCTCCTTCCCCTAGACAGAAAGTAATTCAATATATGTTAAAAAGTTCTTCTACAATATTTCCACAATTATCATGTAGCACAAGAGAAATCAGATCAAAAAGGAAAAAAAAAGAAAGAAAACAAAATGCTAGCAAACAATAAAAAAAAAAAGTGAAAATCTATGTGGGGATCCACATTTAATCTTCACAGTTCCCTCTCTGGATCCCTAGAACTTTTAAAAACATTATTTGAATTGATGTTATATTGAATTGATATTATTGATGTCAGTTTGTAGACTTGATTTAATGGAAAGAAAAGAGAGAACTCCCATTTTTTAGATAAACATGTATATAGTTTTTGCTATTGTAAAGTTTATTTTGATTGAATAGAAATTAGGTCAGTTAATAAACATTTATTGAGCATCTCCTATGTATCAACCAACTTGCTTGATGCTGAGGATACAAAGCAAAATCACACTTAGGGATCATGCCAATCTATTCAGGGAAGACAACAATATCTAGGGGTATGCCATGTAGACATAAGATAATTTAGAAGGGAATATATTACAATCATGCCTCTTTTACAAAAGTCACACTTAATCTGAGCTTTAAAGAAAATTGAGGGGTCTGACAAACAGGAAATGGAGTATATTCTTCTTGTGGGTGGTTGACAGTCCAAAGCCATCAAGATAGAAGAGGATGCGCTCACTTACAAGAAAGTTTTAAAAAAGAAAAAAGCTCATTTGACTATATAGTACACAGTTTGAAGGATAGTAATGTACAATTAGCCAGGAAAAGTAGTCAGGATGTGAAAAGCTTTAAATGCAAAACAGGAATTTATATTTGATTCTAGAGATAATAGGCCACCATTAGAATTTATTGAGTGAAGGAGTGACATGATCAAAGTAGGGCTTTAGAAAAGGAGTTTTTGGCAATTTGTGAAGGATATGTTAGAGAGGGGAAAAACTTGAAGGGAAACCAAACTTTTTTTTTTTTTTTTTTAATAGCCTTTTATTTACAGGTTATATGCATGGATAACTTTACAGCATTAACAATGAAACCAAACTTTTAATAGGAAATAAGACTTATGAAGTTTTGTTAGTTCTACAGATTTGATTTCCAGAAAAATTTTGGGGTCAGTTTGTGCTAGGAAATTATTGGACTTTGAAATTGACATTGTAAACCTGGCAATTGGGGTTTGTAGGTAGGTAGTATATTGAATAGAATGCTGACTTTTGGAGTCATGAACATCAGAGTTCAAATCCAGCCTTAGATACTTACTGATTGTGTGATACTGGGCAAGTCCCTTAATCCTGTTTGCCTCAGTTTCCTTATTTGTAAAATGAGCTCTTTAAGTAAATGGCAGACCACACCAATATTTTTGCCCAGAAATCCTCTAATGGTGTCACAGAGTTGGATGTGACTAATTAACAAAAAAGCAAAACAAAACTAAAAAATCATATGATGATTACAAAAATGAGACAATAAAATTAAAGTTTAACTACAGAATTTTAGCACTGTAAGGGTGCCTCAAACCCACCCTAGAATTTTATATTCTTTCCTTAGGATTTCATAAGTTGTTTTTATAACAAATTCTAATTTGATTAATAGTAATTTATTAATAGAGATTTTTATTACCTGTTTTGTTGAAGAAATAGTACCTTTTATTCTTCAGAGTTTACATAGATTCAGAGATGAAAGGATCTTTTTAAAATTTTAAAGAATTTTTATTTTTAAGTAAATTTTTAAAAATTAACTAAATTCTGCCATTTTTTTCTCATCTTGAAAAAGATGGGAAAGCAGAACTGTGATAATATATAGTCAGAATTCATGAATTGATTACTTGCAGAGAGAGAGGGAGAGAGTGTGTGTGTGTGTGTGTGTGTGTGTATTTCTCCTGGTTTTTCTCATTTCACTCTGCATCATTTCATACAAACTTTCATGATTTTTTCATATTCAATATTCCTTAACTTGTTCAGTCAGTTCCCCAAAGGGATGGATGCTCTTTTGTTTCTAGTTCTTTGCCACTGAAAAAAGAGCTCCTATAACATTTCTGTATATTTCCTCTTTCACTGATTTTTAAGAGTATTTAAAAGGAAGTCTTGTAAAAAAAAAAAAAAAAGAAAGAAAGAAAGAAAGAAATTGGGGGGGGGGGGTGCAGCTGGGTGGCACGGTGGATAGAACATCAGCCCTGAAGTCAAGAGAACCCGAGTTCAAATCTGGTCTCAGACACTTAACACTTCCTAGCTGTGTGACCCTGGGCAAGTCACTTACCAGTAGTTGCCTCAGCCAAAAAAAAAAATTGTTCTGAATTTGCAAAATCAATATAGATGAACATTTTTGTAGGCAAATAATGGAAAAAGAGGATTGCATATGAAATTGTTAATCTTATTATATAAAGCTTTTAATATGTATATGTAGTAAATTTAACAGTTATTCCAGAGCTAAAAGCTTCTTAGAGACCAACTGTATAGTTTACTTTCTCTTTTTACAAATCCTATGTCTAGAGCTTGCAGGGACCTCAGAAATCAGTTCAATTCTCTCATTTTATAGGTGAAGAAACTAAGCCTCAGGGTTACTACTGCCCAAGGCTATACAGGAAGTAGTAAGGAGCAGACATGGAATTTGAATCCAGGTCTAGTATTTCTCTATAAGGAAAATCAGTTCAAGGAGGTGATCTGAACTGATCAAGATTGCATAGTGAGGTAATAAAAAAAACCAGAACTAGAGCTATATTCTTTTAGATTCAGATAGCCCAATTTGTGTAGCTACTCCCCAAGCAATTATTTTTTTACTAGCATAGGAAAGAATTAAAACTGCACTAAGACTCATAGGACACCTGTACATGGGATTTTTTTTTTTTTTTTTTTTTTTTTAATCTTTGACATTTTAGTATGCCTAACAGTAGGATTTCAGGGTCAAAGGATAGATTCATCACATTCCTTTTTTTTTTTTTTTTTTTAAAGCATATTTAAAATTGTTTTCTAGATTGATTGGATCATTTCACAACTCTACCAGTAGTGTATTATTGTACCCATCTGACAAAAAGTTTTAAAGTGTAATTAAGTTGGATTTATTACTGGAACATAGTGATTTGCTTGGGTATCAAATGCATACACACTTATCACGCACTCTCACATTCTTACTCTCTCTCTCTCTCTCTCTCTAGATGTTGTCTGGAAGGAAATAATATGAAAGACTATCCTGTTAATTTACCACATCCTTAATTTACATAATATTTATTTGACTTTTTCCTTAGTGAATGGAGTGCCATAGAAAAAGAAATGGGAGATGGACTACAGAGTGCAGGACATCATATGGATGTGTAAGTCTCAAGTGAATGTTTTTGATGTGCCCTAATGAAAGAATTTGTCAGTATTATTGTCTTTTTTGGGAAGATGAATGATTTCAATTCACTTCAACAAATAGCTTATTGTATTCTATGTCTATATTGTATGTAGTCTTCTATGTAGTATGTTGTATGTAGTTCTTGCTACATTGAATGTTTTCATTGAATTTTAAAATGTTAAGGGGAAAATAAACCTTTAGAGATCAATCTACTTTGGTCTCTATTTTACAGATGAGGAAAATTAAGTCACAGAGGGGTTAAATTGCTTCCATAGTTAAACATTTAATGTTAATATTTGTCTCATTTATCTCATGGGGCTCTTGTAAGAAAGGTGTCTTATAAAACTTGGAATACTTTAGAAATATGATCATCACTATTATCATTATTCTATTGAATCTTAGTGACAGATACACACTAGGACTTTATTTTGGGGGATCTTATCCTGCCACTTGGTTTTCAGTAGATTTATGAATGATAACATTGAAACTACTGGTGATGACATTTTTGGTAAGTTTACTTTTCAGAATCAAATAGGAAGTAGAACCTTCTACCACTTGGGTAGACTTGAAGTTTGGCACATTCTGAATGTCATTGTTTCAATGACTCTTGCTAATCTTACTGCTTCTTTCCTCCTTCCTTTATACAAACCTTCTCATTGTAGTGGCCTTCTGGGTGTTCATAGTTACTTGGATACCTCATAATATAAACTTTTGGTACATAGCTTTATTCATCACTTGGAATCCACTGAGGAAAAATAGCTAGTGCACATACCGAAATCTAACTGAAATTTGTTGTTCATCTGAGTCAGAGATATATATGGAACTAATGCTGCACATCATCCTTAAGAACACTCAAATACTCCGTTTTGGTGTTTCAGTTCTCAGTTTCCTGTTTTAAAAGTCAAGTTCCTTTTACAAGATACAGTTATCCTTAAAGATCTCAATAAACTGTAAAAAGACCAACAAAAAACTAGTAAATGCTGCTTTTATGTTTTCTTGAAAATAGGATTAAGTTGTGCCAGACTTTAGGTGTTTCTTAGCCTTATGGCTCCAGCTATAATACTACTACTATATCCTTTAGGGTTTGTACTCCTAATTTAAAATCAACACCTTGATTCCGAATCTTGTTAACTCCTTAAGCTCTTTTCCCCCCTTTTTCTCTTCTCCAAATTTATTATTTTTTTTGGCATTTTCTTTTTAAATTTCAAATTCTCTCCCCTAACTTCCATTTTCTCTTCTACACACTGAGAAAAGTAATCAATTATACATGTAAAATCATGCAAACCATTAGTAGCCACATTTTTTTTTTAAAGCAAGAAAAATCAAGTGAGAAAATTATACTTTTAATTTGCATTCAAAGTTTGTCAGTTCTCTCTCTATAGGTAGATTGCATTTTTTCATGAGTCCTTCATCTATCGTACATCCTCGTACTGATCAGAGTAGCCAAGTCTTTCACAATTGATCATCATTACAACATTTCTGTTATTAATCACAATGATCTCCTGGTTCTTCTCGCTTTACTTTGCATCAGTTCATATAGGTCTTATGATGTTTTTCTGAAACCATTTCCTCATCATTTCCTGTAGCACAGCAACCCATCGTTGGCATGTGCTACAACTTATTCGGCTATTTCCCAATTTTTTATTTCCATAAAAAGAGCAGCCATACATATTTTTGTAGATATGGGTATGTTTCCTTTGTTTAAATCTCTTTGGAATATAGAACTAGTGGTATTGCTGGATCAAAGGGTAAACATGACTTTATATGCCCTCTGAACATGATTCCAAATTTCTTTCCAGAATGGTTGAATGAGTAGACAACTCCACCAACAGTTTATGAGTATACCTATTTTTGCCTCATCTCCTCCAGTATTTGTCATCATTTATAGTAGTAGCTCTGAGTTGTTTTAATTTCCCTTTCTCTATCAGTAGTGATTTAGAAGATTTTTTCATTTGACCACAGATAGTTTTGATTAATTCTTCTGAAAACTGTCTATTTTTCAGTTTGGGGAATTTATCAGTTTGGGGATCATTTGTCAGTTAATGACTTTTACTTTTATAAATTTGATTCAGTTTTATGTTCAGTATATTTTGGGAAATGAGGCTTTTATCAGAGACATTTACTGTAAAAAATTTTGTATTCTGTTTCATTGTCTGTGGTATCTTTTAGCAAATTGATGTAGTTTCCTGATTATTTCTTTTAATTAGGTCTATTTTTGCTTTTACTTTGAGATCATGATTGCTAACCTTGAGATTTTTTTTTCTTTAGTTCAACTGAAGCATATAAGATTCTGCTTCAGTCCTTTATTTTCATTCTATGTGTGTCTTTCTGTTTCAAATATATCTCTTGTAAATATTTTTGGTTTGTGATTTCTGTTCCATTCTGCTTTTCATTTCCATTTTATGGGTAAACTCATCCTATTTAACATGATATTCATTTTTTTATTATAGCTTTTTATTTACAAGATTATGCATGGGTAATTTTTCAGCTTTGACAATTGCAAAACTTTTTATTCCAGTTTTTCCTCTCCTTTCCCCCACCCCCTCCCTCAGATGGCAGGTTGACCAATACATTTAACATGATATTCATAAGATTACTGTCTTTCTTGCCATTCCATTTTCTTCTTTCGGTTTTTTTATTGTCCCTCCTCAAAAATCCCATTGCCTCCCTTAATCTGTCCTGAGGCCTTTTAGCATTCCTTCCTCCCTTCTCCCCCTACCCCTTCTCTTATGCCTTATTCCTTTTTCTCATTTGGATAAATTACATTTCTGTATACCATTTTGTGTGTGTGTGTGTGTGTGTGTGTGTGTGTGTGTGTGTGTGTGTGTGTGTGTATTCTTCCCTCTTTGAACCAATTCCAATGAGAGTAATGTTCAAGCATTGCCTACTCCCACTCTCATGTTCCGTTCTACTATAAAAACCATTCTTGCATGACTTTTTCATATGAGAAAAATTTCCCCATTCTGTGTCTCTCTTCCCCTTTATTTCCAGTAACTTCTGTTTCTCTCTCCTTCATCTTTATTGGAGATCATTCTAACATAATCAACTCATATCCATATCCTCTGTCTATATAAACTTCTTTTAACTACCCTAATAATGATAAAGCTTTTAGGAGTTGCCAAGTTGTTAATCCTCCTTTCATAATGTTCTTGTATCATATTTTTCCCCCTAACTTTTCCTCTGCCATTCTTATCTCTTTCTTCAGCTGGAACATTTTTCCACTCCATCTTTTTGTGGGTTCTGATGCTCTAGAATTTTAAATTCATTTTAAAAGGTATTTGGAAGAATTTGGGGAGAATGTGGGTGTGTTCCTACCTTTCTTTGCCCATCTTGGCTCTGTATCATTTTCCCATGTAGAAATATAAACAATTTATATTTTTTTGAGATTTTTATAATTATTTTTTCATTTTTACCTTTTTATACTTCTCTTGAATTTTGTTTGTCAGATTTTCTATTCAGCTTTGGTCTTTTCATCAAGAATATTTGAAAGTTCTTCATTTTTCCTCTGAAGGATTATATTCAGTTTTGCTGGGCAAAATTATTCTTGGTTGTGATCCTAGTTTCTTTGCCTTCCAGAATATTATCTTCTGAAGTCTCTACTCCTTTAATTTGGAAGCTGCTAAATCTTTTGTCATTTTGACTGTGGCTCCACAATATTTGAATTGTTTCTTTTTGAAAACTGTTGGATTATGTTTGAACTATTTGACCTGGAAGCTCTGGAATTTGGCTGTAATATAACTGGGAATTTTGATTTTAGATCTCTTTCAGGAGGTGTGATCAATGGATTATTTCAATTTCTATTTTATTCTCTGTATTCAAGATACCAGAGCAATTTTCCTTGATAATTTCTTGAAATATGATGCCCATGTTCTTTGTTCATAGCTTTCAGATAATCCAATAATTCTTCACTTCCATTTGTTCAGTTCTGATTTTTAGTGAATTATTTTCTGAAGTCAGTTTTTTTATTTCCTTTTGTATTTGGCCACTTGAACTTTTTGTGAAAAGTTTTGTTCATTGCATTTTTTTTCCATTTCACAAATTCATTTTTTCAACGAATTGGTTTCTTTTTCATATCTATTTTGTAAGAAGTTATATGCTTTTTCCATTTCAGCAGATCTATTTTTTAAAAAATTTTTAATTTAATTGTTTTATTAAAACTTTTTATTTACAAAACACAAATGTGTAATTTTTCAACACTGACCCTTGCAAAACCTTTTGTTCCAAATTTTCCCCTCCTTCCCCCCACCCCCTCCCGTAGTTGGCAGGTAGTCCAATACATGTTAAATATGTTAAAATATATATTAAATACAATATATGTATACTTATTTATATAGTTATCTTGTGGCACAAGAAAAATCAGATTAAGAAGGAAAAAAAAAACTGAGAAAGAAAACAAAATGCAAGCAAACCACAACAGAACTGGTGTGTAACCAAGACAGAATAGCCTAAGAGCCTCCCAGTAGATTCCCCAGAGTGGACTTCTCACTGCACCTACACTCGGCTGCCTCCTCCCCTTCCCCCCCATTTGAAACAGACCTTTTTTGAAGTTCTTACAAAGTATCTTCTTCTGGAAATTGTTACACTCCAAATATTTGTGGGTTTTGTCACTCTATAATCAGTTTAGAGACTTGATTTGTTGTTAATCTGAGGGACACTAGGAGGAGCTTAGATAAAGATGTGTCTATTTTCCATCTTGGCTCTGTCACTTTTCCCTTTCCCCCCCATCCCCCTACTCCCCCTACCCCCAATAATTCAATAATTTTTAAATTATCTCTCCTCATTCTATTTTTCAGGTTATTTGTTTTTTCAGTGAGCTAGTTCATACTTTTATATTTTCAGTCTTTTTAACTTTGTTTTGTTTATCTCATGGAATCATTAGCTTTTACTTACCCAATCTTAAATTTTGGGGAATTCTTTTCTTCAGTGAATTTTTGTGCCTTTTTTGCCAAGTTGTTAATCCTCCTTTCATAATTTTCTTGTATCATATTTTTTCCCCTAACTTTTCCTCTGCCACTCTTATCTCTTTCTTCAGCTGGAACATTTTTCCACTCTATCTTTTTGTGGGTTCTGATGATCTAGAATTTTAGATTCATTATTTAAAAGTATTTGGAAGAATTTGGGGAGAACGTGAGTGAGTTCCTGCCTTTCTCTGCCATCTTGACTTTTTAACTTTTTAACTCTTTAACTCTTCCAGGAGTTCTTGCTGGCCTTGGATCCAATTAGCATTTTGTTTTGTTTTGAGCTTTTTGAAAGAGAGATTAGCTGGGTTGCCTGTAATCCATTATCTTGGCTCCACCTCTATCCTCAAGGTTGCTTGAACACTTTTTAATTTGAATTTAACACTCAGACTCCCAAGGATTTTTTTTTTTAATTTTTAATAGCCTTTTATTTATAAATTATATGCATGGGTAATTTTACAGCATTGACAATTGCCAAACCTTTTGTTCCAATTTTTCCCCTCTTTCCTCCCACCCCCTCCCCCAAATGGCAGGTTAACCAATACATGTTAAATATGTTAAAGTATAAATTAAATACAAAATAAGTATACATGTCCAAACAGTTATTTTGCTGTACAAAAAGAGTTGGACTCTGAAATAGTGTACAATTAGCCTGGGAAGGAAATAAAAAATGCAGGAGGACAAAAATATAGGGATTGGGAATTCTATGTAATGATTCTTAGTCATCTCCCGGAGTTCTTTCGCTGGATATAGCTGGTTCAGTTCATTACTGCTCCATTGGAACTGATTTGGCTCATCTCATTGCTGAAGAGGGCCACATCCATCAGAATTGATCATCATATAGTATCGTTGTTGAAGTATATAATGATCTCTTGGCCCTGCTCATTTCACCCAGCATCAGTTCCTATAAGTCTCTCCAGGTCTTTCTGAAATCATTCTGCTGGTCATTTCTTACAGAACAATAATATTCCATAATATTCATACACCACAATTTATTCAGCCATTCTCCAATTAATGGGCATCCACTCAGTTTCCAGTTTCTGGCCACTACAAAGAGACCTTCCGCAAATATTTTGGCACATACACATCCCTTTTCCCCCTTCAGTATCTCTTTGGTTTATAAGCCCAGTAGAAACATTGCTGGATCAAAGGGTATGCACCGTTTGATAACTTTTTGGGCATAGTTCCAAATTGCTCTCCAGAATAGTTGGATGTATTCACAATTCCACCAACAATGTATTAATGTCCCTATTTTCCCACATCCCCTCCAATATTCTGCATTATCTTTCCCCGTCATTCTAGCCAATCTGACAGGTGTGTAGTGGTATCTCAGAGTTGTCTTAATTTGCATTTCTCTGATTAATGATGACTTGGAGCATCTTTTCATATGGCTAGAAATAGTTTCAATTTCTTTGTCTGAGAATTGTCTGTTCATATCCTTTGACCTCCCAAGGATTTTTTTTTATCTTAATTTTGTTTTTTGATATTTTTTTAACCTGAATTTTAAAATGACTTTGTTGTTCAGTCTTTCAATCCCATCTGACTCTTTGTGACCCTGTAAACCATAGCATGCTAGGCTCCTCTATCCTCTACTATCTCCTAAAGTCTTTCCAAGCTCATATTTGTTGCTTTTGTGGCATTTTCAAATAATAGAAGAATTTATTGAAAGCTTCCAGGAGCCCAGTTTCTTTGAAAATGTTACACAATGTTTAAGGTTTCCATGGTGTTGTCTGTATATTTTACAGTACACATAGTTCTATACTGGTTCTGTAAAGGAGTCCTTGATAATTATGCATCTTAAAAGGATACTTCAGATGCCCATTTGTCTATATAATTTCTGGTGCAACTTCTGACTCTTCTGAATTAGAAGAATTTCCCAAGTATCTGAAATTCTAACCCTTGTTTGGGGGTTCTTTGTCAAATCATTAAATATGTTTGCAGAGAACAAATTGTTTAAAATGTTCTCATCAATATGTTTGTTTGTTTTGTTAAAAACAACAACAACAACAACAATGTTTTTTTGTTTGTTTTTTGCTCAGGCAATTGGCATTTCTTGCCCAGGGTCACACATCTAGGAGTGTCAAGTGTCTGAGGTCAGATTTGAACTCAGATCGTCCTGACTTCAGGGCTGATGCTCTATCCAGTGAGCTAATATGGTTCTGCTTTGTTCCATTGAGGATAGGGAATAGAAGAGATAAGATACCATCTTCTACATGGTTTGGCAGCCTTTCAGATGTGGTCTTCTAAGTCTTCACTTATTTGCTCTAATCTAAGGTTCTCTAGGCCCATAATAATCACCCCTACTCTACAATCATTATAGATTAGAAACTTCTGTGTTAGCCTGAGATTAGGGCAAATTGAAGTATAATTGCATTGAAGACATGTCCAGAAAACTCAATGACATCTCGAAAATTTTAAACTAGATCAGGAATAGAGAAAAAAATGAAGTTATGAAAAGAACAGGACCAATTTAAGAAAGCTCATTGGATATTATTGTTTTGTAAGAAATGACCAGCAGGAGGATTTCAGAAAGGCCTGGAGAGACTTACATGAACTGATGCTGAGTGAAATGAGATCATTATATATTTCAACAATACTATATGATGATCAATTCTTACAGACATGGCCCTCTTCAACAATGAGATGAACCAAATCAGTTCCAATAGAGCAGTAATGAACTGAACCAGCTACACCCAGCGAAAGAACTCTGAGAGATGACTATGAACCATTATATAGAAGTTGCAATCCCTCTGTTTTTGTCTGCTTACATTTTTTATTTCCTTCTCGGGTTAATTTTACCTTATTTCAAAGTCCTATTTTTCTTGTGCAGCAAAATAACTGTATGGATATGTATACAAATGTTGTATTTAACATATACTTTAACATGTTAACATGTTTAACATATTTAACATGTATTAGTCAATCTGCCATCTGGAGGAGTGGTGGGGGGAAGGAGGGGAAAAGTTGGTACAGAAGGTTTTGCATGGACCAATGCTGAAAAATTACCCATGCATATATCTTCTTGTAAATAAAAAGCTATAATAATAAAAAAAAAACTCATTGGAGATTGGGAGCAGATAGAATAGAGAACCTAGGAAAGGAAAAAAGTAGTAATTTCCTTCTTCCCTTCTGCATTCTCACTCTGGCTGGAGTTGAATCTTCCCATTTAAAAAATAGATTTGAAGATTTGACACCTGATACAATTGCAGACCAGAACTCCAGAAATTGAGAGGAAACTAATAAGAGAAAGTGGTCCATTCAAGACTATAGGAAGGGAGAGGGGAGAAATAAGTTTATTCATTTAAATTGTAATTGGAAACAGTTAAGAATCATTTAATAAGATCATACAGAAGTGAATATATAGGTGAAAGCATTTTAAGGGTCATATAATCTAAAGTCCTTTTATTTTATAGATGAGGAATTTAAGGCCCAAAGTGACTTGTCCAGTGTGGTATAACTATGATTCAAATTCACTGTTTACTCCAAATCTAGTTCTTTCCATTATACCATTTTGCCTCCAAATTGCATTTTTATAAACAAGTCTATGTTTTCCTTATTATTGTTCTTAGAGAAGTTTATACATTTTGATGTAATCTCTCAGATTTCTTCTCTCTAAATTGAGCTATCTAAATGCTAATCTTGTCTGATGTGGTAGCTCATCCATGCCTTTGATCATTTCATTAGTACTGCTCCCAATATTCTCTAACTCTGCTTTTTCTTTTTTGTGATGGAGTCACCATATTTAAACACAGTCCTGTGAAAATGGACACACCATGGTTTTGTGCAGAAGTATAAAAAATGTTTCATTTCCAATCCTTTGAAACTATTTGATAACCGCCATCTTAAAATATAGTTTTAGACAAGATACAGCTAGGCCACCTGACTTTACTTCCTCCATCACCCCCATTAATTCCCTTGAAATTCTTGCCCTTGTGTTCTTCCAGATGAATTTTGTTATTATTTTTTCTATCTCTAGAAAATAATTTCTTGGCAGTTTGATTGGTGTGGCACTGAATAAGTAGATAAATTTAGGTAGAATTGTCATTTTTAATATATTATTACCTCAGTCTATCCATGAACACTTGATAAATAAATAAGCATTTCCAATTGTTTAGATCTAACTTTATTTGTGTGAAAAGTGTTTTGTAATTGTGTTCATATAGTTAGTTCCTGGCTTTGTCTTGTCAGGGAGACTCCCATATATTTTATATTATCTACAGTTATTTTAAATGGGATGTTTCTTTTTATATATTACTGCTAGACTTTGTTGATAACATATAGAAATGCCAATGATTTATATGGGTTTTATATTTTATATCCTAGAACTTTGCTAAAATTATTGTTTCTAGTAGTTTTTAGTTGATTTTCTAGAATTCTCTAAGTATGCCATCATATTTTCAAAGAGTGATAATCTTGTTTTCTTGTGGCCTACTCTAATTTCAATTTTTTTCTTCTTTCTTGTCAGATAATTTATTAAATTATTAAGTAACATCAACCGAGAAACTGTTTATAAGTTTTTATTCTAAGAAATCTTTATTTATCTCTTCCATTTCCTTTGTCTCTTTAAGTCTTGCCCACTGCCATCAGTTTGGTTATTTTTCAAAAATCTTTTTGTTAATATTGTCTTAGCATCCATAGTCATAAATCTTTTAAAGCTAGAAGGAGCTATTTTTATTTTCAACAGTGACTTCCAAGAATTTGATTTGTACATAGAAAAAAGTTCCTCCAAGCCAACATTACAAATTCCTAAGCTGTAATTTCATTGTATATATTTGTGTCTGCCTATTATCCACATTTAAAAATTTTTAATGCCCATTTTATAGATTGTACAAAAGGCATGGTATATCCTTAACTTTAATACTACACCAATTCTTTTGGGATGCCTAATTTTTTTTTTCAAAGGCTAACGCCTTTGACCTGTCCAATCAGTCCCATTCCCTGCAATAGATTGCTTCCTATAGTTATCCTGTATTTTTACTTAATTTTACATTAAGTTTAAGATGGTACCAAGATTTTTGAGATACCCTGTATTTAAAATGACCAATTCATTTTATATTTTCAGATTGTCTTTTCCAGCAACTTTTGTTGCCTACTTCATTTAGCAGAGCAAGGAATAAATCAGTTAAGAAATAAATTCTGATTTTTTTTTTCTATTTCTTTGGTCATTTACAAAGTGTTTATTTGATACCTGCTGCCCTCAGTTCTGAGATAAGCACTCTAGGGTATACAAAGAAATAAAAAACATGGTCTTTGGCCTTGAAATGATAATTTAAATCTAATAGATAAGGCTTAACATATTAAATTACTACCACAGAATTTATAATTGGATGCTAAATTGAAAGGATGGGGATCAGTAAAGTCAGAGAAAGCTTCATGAAAAGGAGTTGGAGGCCCTTGAGAGTACCTTATAGAGTTGGGTGAACAGTGGGGAATTTCTCCTAGAAAAGAGGAACAGCATGACCAAAGAGACAGAAATCATAGTATGATAATAAGAATAATCTGATTAGAAGAGAGGATAATAATCAATTAATAAACAGTTAAGCATTTACTATTATGTACTAGGCAGTGTGCAAAGTGTTGAAAATGGCACAATGTTCTTTCATATTTTGAGTCAACTTATTTTATAGAATATGAGATATACACACATGCACATATACTCACATTTATATATATAAACACTTTGTTAAGAGGCATAGGCATTTATCAATATTGCTGATAAATTTAATCGTCTTTCTTCACTAAATTTTGAAAAAAATTGGCTTAGTATGCTTGATATTTTGTCTTAGTGTTTTTGGGCATTCGAACATTAATACTTTGTACTCTAGGAAAGTTGTTTAATTTGTGTGTATGTATATATAATATGTAGAAACATACCCATTTGTATTTTTTTTAAACAGATATGCAGCTTCTATTGATGATATCTTAGAAGAAGAAGAACATTATGCAGATCAACTAAAGGAATATCTTTTCTATGCAGAAGCATTAAGGTAAGTATAGTTAAAATTCCTAGTTCTTTGCCTCTTGGTTATTCAGAACTGAGGCTGTATGTTTCAGTAAAAAAGAGATAATGTGATTTTTCATTAATATCCTTGGTAACTATTTAGAGACCTATCATGTACCTTTTTGTTGAACATTATTAGAAACCCACAAGCTAGTTTAAATCCGTTAATTGCAGTACTGTGTATCAAAACCTTCTCTCACCTGGATGAAATGAAAATCTTCCTATTCTCTCAAAAGGGAGGGGAAAAAAGTGTGTGTGTGTGTGTGTGTGTGTGTATGTACATACACACATATATATTTAAGATAAGTCAAGGTGGATTGTTTAAATAGTACTTTGTTCTATAGACACTGATGTGATGTGATCAGCAGTTTTTGAACAGAGGATTACAATAATGAAAACAGTGTTTTAAATAGATTATTCTGGCAGCAAGGTTGCAAGTTGTATTGAAGGTGACTGAAGACACTGAGTTCACTTAGGCTATTTGAATGGACTGGGTTTGAAGTGACAGTGATTTGAACTAGGATAATAGGAGGAGGAGAAGGAGAAGGAGGAGGAAGAAGAGGAGGGGGAAGAGAAATAGAGATACTTGTAAAACCACTATGAGTCTTTTGATTGACATGACTTGGTGACTGAATATGGAATCAAGAAGAAGAGAGCTTCAGAAATAACTCCACATCTTAAAAAGAAAAGAAAATCCTTAGATAAACATTTAATTAATTTTCCTTTTATATTGCTATCACTTTCAACTGACTCCTTCCCAATAATTCCCAGTATAATCCTTACAACAAATATATGCAGTTAAACAAATCAACCCATTAATCACGTCTGATGATTCGTGCCTCTTTCAGTATCTTTGTCCACTACTAAGAAAAGGGAATTATGTTTCATCCACAATTTCGTGAAGTCACAGTTAGTCACTGTATTGCTCAGGTTTGATATTCTTCTTTGTTATTTTCTTTTTTGTAGTATTTGTGTAAATTGTTTTCTTAGTATATCATTTTGTGCAAATCCTTTCAAATTTACCTGAATTTACTTATATTTATTGATCTTCATGGTCAATAATAATTTCCATTACACTCATACATTATATTTTATTCCTTATGCATATTGACTATCCCCAGATACCGTGACTACTCAATTCTTTGATATACTCACTTCCATGAGCTGTTTTTCCACCTCATCTTGGCCATGTTTTGATCTCACAATCATCACAAATTTCAAGAATTCTAAAAATCCCCTTATCTGATTGTCATCTCTTTGTTTTTCACCTCTCTCTCTACCTTTCCTTAGATAACTTTTGTTCTCCAAAGAGTGCAGTATCCATCCATACTTTGTCCATACTTGACCCTCCTCAATCTACTCCCAGGTTGTCTCTCTTGGACTCTAGCCAATCTCTCTTCTTCTCCTCATCTTGACCTCTTGATGAACCAATTCAACTCTATACAGCTCTCCTCTCTTGAATTCTTAGTTCCCATGTTAGTTATCCCCAGCCAAGCTCCAATGCTGGATCACTCTTACCATCCACTACCTTCACTCTTTTCTCCTCATTCTCCTTGACCTCTCCATCTTTGACAGTGTTGGTCACTTTCTCCTTGATATTCTCTTCCCTCTAGATTTCTAGGACACTACTTTCTCCTGCTTCTCCTATCAGATTGCTTCTTTTCTTGTCTCCTTTGTTGGATCTCTGTCCACATCTTATCACCTCACCCTGATACTCGTTAAACTCCAATGCCTCCTTCTTACCTATAGGATCAAATAAATATTGAGAATTCTGTTTAGCCCTTCATAACCTAGTCCCATTTCGAGTTTTCTTATACTTCCTGACATAGACTCTTTGATCTCGTGATACTGGTTTGTTGACTGTGCCACAAATAAGACACACTTTTTCTGGACTCCAGGCATTGTCTCTGGGTATTCTCTGTGTCTGGAACAATTTGCCTTATCCTTTCCAACTGTTGACCTCAGTGGTTTCCTTTAAGTCTCAACTACAATCTCATGTTCTATAGAAACTCTTCTTCAACCCCTCTGTTAATAATTCTTGTATATAGCTTGATTTATTAATATTTGCTTATATATTGTTATATATTGTTTCTTCCATCAGATTGCAAGGTCCTTGAGGGCAGGGACTGTCTTTTGAGTTTTTTGGTATCCTTGTGCTTAATGTAATGTCTGGCATATAGTAGGTGCATATGTGTTTTCCCTAAATATTTATTAAGCACCTACTATGCACCATAGCATTGTGCTATGGACTAAGTAAACAAAAGGAGGCAAAAGACAGTTCTTGCTCCCAAAGAGTTTACAGTCTCATGAAAGACATAGCACTTAGCCCAATGCTTGGCACATAATAGGCACTTAATATTTGTTTTATCATCAGAATAAACAAGTGAAAGAATTGGGAAGAAAGTGAATCTAATATATTAAATCTAAATTTAAACAAGAAAAATAATCAAGTGGAAATGTATCATAGATATTGGAAATGTAGGACTAGAACTTGGAAGACTTTGCAGTTATTGAGATCCTCTTTGCAAAGTGCTAATTGAAGTCAGAAAAGTCAGTGAATATTTGCAGAAGAAAGTATATGGAGAAAAATACAAAGGGCTAAAGATGGAATCTTAGAGAATATTTACTTGAAAAGACCTAATAAAAAGTATAGAGAAGTATAGAGGTGGGAAGAAAATCCAGATAGCATATGACCCATGGAAGTCAAGGGAAAGAAAATTTCAAGGAGAGGCCAATGGTCAGTAGTATTTAGTGCTACAATGTGTAAAGATAATAAGGGCTGAAAGGGGGATCATTGAATTTGGCAAATTGTTTTAATTTTCATTTTTCTGATAAGTAGTGATTTAGACCATGATTATATGACAACATGTAACTGATTTCTTTTTCTGAAAATTGTCTCTTGACATCCTTTGTTATCAATTGGAGAATGACTTTTACTTTTTAAAGTTAGACTAAGGCTGAGTGAAGTGAAGAGAACCAGGAGAATATTGTACATTGTAATAGCAAGATTATAAAATGATCAATTTTTATAGATTTAGTTCTTCTCAGCAATGTGGTAATCCAGGACAATGTAAAGTTCTTATCCATTTTTCCATAAAACCAGATTCTAGTTTTAGTTTTCTAGATTTTCATTGGTTTTCTTACTTTTTTGTTTTCTTTCAATTGTATTAATCTCTCCTTTAATTTTCAGAATTTCTAATTTGATGTTTAAAGTTTTATTACCTGTTTCCTCCTGTAATTTATTCAACTTCTTCAGAAATTAAATAGCAAATACCTGTATCGCTCAGTGCATATATGTTTAATATTGATAATGACGTCATTGTCTTAGGCACATTTCAACAAGATATCCTTCCTTATCTCTCTCTCTTTTTAAATTATAATAACTTTTTATTGACAGACCCCATGCCAGGGTAATTTTTTACAACATTATCCCTTGCACTCACTTCTGTTCCGATTTTTCCCCTCTCTCCTTCCACCCCCTCCCCTAGATGACAAGCAGTCCTATATATGTTAAATATGTCACAGTATATCCTAAATACAATATATGTGTGCAGAACCAAACAGTTCTCTTGTTGCACAGGGAGAATTGGATTCAGAAGGTAAAAATAACCCGGGAAGAAAAACAAAAATGCAAACAGTTTACATTCATTTCTCAGTGTTCTTTCTTTGGGTGTAGCTGCTTCTGTCCATCATTGATCAATTGGAACTGAGTTAGATCTTCTCTTTGGCAAAGAAATCTACTTCCATCTCTCAGAATACATCCTCATACAGTATCGTTGTTGAAGTATATAATGATCTCCTGGTTCTGCTCATTTCACTCAGCATCAGTTCATGTAAGTCTCTCCAAGCCTCTCTGTATTCATCCTGCTGGTCATTTCTTGTAGAACAATAATACATAACATTCTTATACCACAATTTACCCAACTATTCTCCAATTGATGGGCATCCGTTTATTTTCCAGTTTCTAGCCACTACAAACAGGGCTGCCATAAACATTTTGGCACATATTGGTCTCTTTCCCTTCTTTAGTATCTCTTTGGGGTATAAGCCCAGTAGTAGCACTGCTGGATCAAAAGGTATGCACAGTTTGATAATTTTTTGGGCATAATTCCAGATTGCTCTCCAGAATGGTTAGATTCATTCACAACTCCACCAACAATGTATCAGTGTCCCAGTTTTCCCGCATCCCCTCCAACAATCATCATTATTTTTTCTTGTCATCTTAGCCAATCTGACAGGTGTGTAGTGGTATCTCAGAGTTGTCTTAATTTGAATTTCTCTGATCAATAGTGATTTGGAGTTTTTTCATGTGGCTACAAATAGTTTCAATTTCTTCATCTGAAAATTGCCTGTTCATAGCCTTTGACCATTTATCATTTGGAGAATGGCTTGATTTCTTATAAATTAGAGTCAATTCTCTATATATTAGGTCTTTATCAGAACCTTTAACTGTGAAGATGTTTTCCCAGTTTGTTGCTTCCCTTCTAATCTTGTTTGCATCAGTTTTGTTTGTACAAAGGCTTTTTAATTTGATGTAATCAAAATTTTCTATTTTGTGATCAGTAATGGTCTCTAGTTCATCTTTGGTCCTTCCTTATCTCTTTTAATTAGATCTGTTTTTTGCTTTTGTTTTATCTGAGATCATAATTACTATTCCTGCTTTCTCTGTTTTAACTGGAGCATGATAGAGTCTTCTCCAGCCCCCCCTTTTTTTTTTTTAACCT